>CM057451.1:969158000-970576500 GCA_016271365.2 Neoceratodus forsteri | reverse complement strand
CACCCTGCTCATGGACCTATCTCAGGGTGTTTGTTTCCATCTACTCTTTGCATCGACTCCCCACCTGCCCCAGCCACCCTTCCTTTTATGTGTCATATGGTCAAGTGACATTTGGTGGCTAGAATCTAAGTGACCACTTTCCCATTTGCAAGCTATCGCCCCTGCCCACCAGGGGTCAGTATCCACTAAACCATTTTCCCTTAAATACTACTGTTCTCCCCTCTCCTTGCAACCCTTTTCTCTCCATCCCAGTACTTCTACTGCTCCCCATACCACAATTTAACCCCATTCATACTCTTCCTGCTCTCTCCCTCCCCAGGGCTTGAATGCTGCAACTAGTGCTCCACAGTTGGAAAAGCTACCACTGCACCACGGAGCCCAGCTAACTTTAGGATAATCACCAATGCTACCTATATTCTACACTCACTTACCCCTCACATTTTACAAACCTCCCCACTGCTGTCACCTCCCCCAACCAACCAACAATGGTCTCACTCTGGCATCTATATGCCTCACTTCTTATTCTACTGTTTGCTCCCCCCTCCTATGGCCTCGTTCTGGGCCCTACTGCTCCCCAGGAGCCCCAGTTTCTTGTAGTACCCACTATATAACTTCCAGTTCATGCTGCCCTAATCCTGACCAACACCGCTGATTAAACACCCTACGCACCCCCCCACATCTATTGGCTTTCATATTTCACCACGTACGCATGCTCCCGGCCCCATTGGTGGGTCCTAAACCTTTGTTCCCCTCCATCCACCACTCCTCTAAAGCCAAACTGCTAAAATGGCCCTCCGTTGGTTTGTCTTATTACTCCTACACCTATCAGGCAATGTGTATCCTAACCCAGGCCCTCTGAACATCCGCCATTCTATGTGTGAGAGGGCTGGCGGCCTGAGGATAGCCACCATCAACATCTGCAGCCTACTTAAAAAACACATTATCCTCCATGGATGGATGACCCAGATAAAGCCTGACATCCTAGAAGTAACCGAAACATGGCTCGCCCCGGACACCCCCAACTCTGCTGTTGCAATCCCTGGCTACTCTAGTCTCATAGTTGACAGGGGGACAAAAACCGGTGGCGGTTGTGCCCTCTACATGTGGGACTCTCTATGAGCCCATGTAAATAAATAAACAGAGGAAAGAATAAGTATTCCAAACAACAGTTAAGGGGCCAGAAATAAGATATGATGGAACTGGTGCAGTGCAGTGGCTGTGGAGCAGCAGTCTTCCGGGAGATGTTCTGGAGGATGCGGTGTTGTCCCATCTGCAGGCACCTCTTTGGGCTGAGGGAGGAGGTTGCTCATCTCCAGGCTGAGTTGGTCAGGATTTGGGGGACCTCCTCTCCCACCCAGGGACCATCAGGGCCACTGCCGTTGCCTCAGAGGTTGCCAAGAAAGAGGAGTGGTTGGACCACAGTGGGCTCAGGGAGGGTGAGAGTGGTGGAACAGAGGTGTATCCCTCCAGTTGTACCTCTCCACAGTTCATACGCTGTTCTGGCAAAGTGTGGTTCCTCTATGGAGGCACCCGCAGTGGAGACCAAGGAGGATGCTGGGAACCTCCACAAAGAAGACCCACAGGAGGGTGGCATGAGACCCCACAGGGGAAGGAAACAACTTCTGGTGGGGGACTCCATTGTTGGGGGGGGTAGAACTGGGGGAGGAAGGGGAAATGGAGGTAAGGTACCTGCCTGGTGCCATGGCTTGGAGGAACAGGGAGCAAATTCTCAGGATCCCTGGAACAGCTGCACGGGGGAGGGAGCTGGGTGTCATTGTCCACCTAGGGACAAATGACCCAGCTAAGAATGGGATCACAGCAGTGCAGGAAGAGTTTGTGGAGTTGGAGAGGGGCCTTAGACAAATAGCACGTACGGTAACCTTCTCGGAAGTGCTGCCTGCCTATGGCATGGATGAGGCTAGGGTGCTCCACACCATGGGATTCAATCAGTGGTTGAAAAACTGGAGCAGAGTTCAGGGATTTGGCTTCATTGGAGACTGGGGATCCACCTGGAGTGATGCAGGGCTATACTGGCATGATGGTCTGTACCTGTCCAGGAGGGGAACCTGGATCCTAGGTGATAGGTTTAAATGCTTCATTGGCAAGCATTTAAACTAGCCAAGGGGGAAGGCACTGGAAAGGAGCAGGGAAATCCTAGCCTTCCCCCCCAAAAAAAATCAGGGTAGTAAGTGAGGTAAACACCAAGATAGAGATGTTGATAGGGAGAAGGGCCGGGGTAAATGGAGAAAATGACAAAGGCAATAAGGACAGGGATGGGGCAAAAAGGGGTAAGGCCATCAAGAAATGGAGGGTAATGAGTACCAATGACCGTAGTCTTGGCAACAAGCTCCCTGAACTTGTGGCCTTGATGGAAGAGGGATGCATGGATATTGTAGCAGTCACAGAAACATGGTACAGAGAGAACCATGACTGGGATGTTAACATACCAGGGTACACAACCTACAGGAGAGACAGGGAGGGTAGAAGAGGGGGAGGAGTAGCTGTCTATGTAAGGGAAGGGATAAAAGCAATGGAACAAAAGAGTAAACAGGGAGGAGAGGAGGCACTGTGGGTCACCTTAGAGACTAGAAATGGCACTACAATCCACACAGGGGTTGTATACAGACCCCCATGTCAGGGAGAGGGAATGGACAAGGATATGATGGAAGGCATCATTAGGATGGCAGAGAAAGGGGAGATACTGTTGATGGGGGACCTGAACATGCCAGATGTTAACTGGAGCACTTTTGCTGCAGCCACATCCAAGAGCAGGGCCATTCTCAATGCCCTACAGGTGGCATGCCTCAGACAGCTAGTTTCGGAACCCACTCATGAGGGAGCAATCTTAGACCTCATACTCTCAAATGGAGACAGTGAGAGGATCTCAGATCTAGAAGTGGGTAGGCACCCGGGAATAAGTGACCACCAAACAGTGTGGTTCATGATAAACTCAGCTACAGAGTCAAGCCATACAAAAGTGAGGGTACTGGACTTCAGGAGGGCTGAGTTTGGCAAGATGGGAGAGTGCCTTAGAAAAGCACTAGCAAATACGCTAGAAGGAGGGGTGGAGCAACAATGGGTAAACATCAAAACTGCCATCACAGAGGCAACAAGCCTTTATGTGAAGCAAATAAACAAATCAAAATGAAAGTTAAAGCCACTGTGGTTCTCAAAACAGGTGGCGGAGAAGGTTAAGGAGAAAAAGATAGCATTTAGGAAGTATAAGGAAACACAGAAGGAGCAGGACAGAGAACTGTACCAGTTAAGGCAGAAGGAAGCAGGGAGTGAAGTCAGAATAGCAAAGGCCCAAACTCAGGAAAAGATAGCTTACTCGGTTAAGAAGGGGGATAAAACCTTTTATAGGTACATCAGGGAGCGTAGAAAGACAAAGGGAGGGCTAGTGAGGCTGAATAGAAAGGACAATGGGTGGGCAGAGAGGGACAGTGAAAAAGCAGGGATACTGAACGAATACTTTGGCTCAGTATTCACAAAAAAGGAGGCGGGGGAGGTGTCTAATCCAATTAACAGAAGCACTCTGGATAGGGGGGTCGATCACAGTCCTTTCACAGAAGAAAGGGTTCTGAAAGAACTCCTAAAACTGAAAGTGGACAAAGCAATGGGGCCTGACAGAATTCACCCCAGAATTCTAAAAGAATTAAGGGGAGAACTAGTGACACCACTGACTAACCTTTTTAACAAATCATGGGAGGATGGTGTGGTACCTGAGGACTGGAGGAAGGTGGATGTGATTCCCCTTCACAAAAGTGGGAGCAAGACAGAGGCAGGAAACTACAGACTTGTCAGTTTGACCTTTGTGGTAGGGAAAGTGATGGAATTACTTCTGAAGGAAAGAATTGTTGAGTACCTAGAGGTCAGTGGGGCACAGGATCCCAGGCAGCATGGGTTCACAGTGGGAAGGTCATGTCAGACGAATCTAATTGATTTCTTTGACTGGGTGACCACAGTAGTAGACCAGGAAGGGGCTGTGGACATGGCCTACCTAGACTTTAGCAAGGCATTTAACACAGTCCCACACAAAAGATTAATAATCAAATTAACCTGCCTGGGAGTGGGTCCCAGGATGGTAGCCTGGGTAAAACATTGGCTGGACAACAGGACACAGAAGGTAATTGTAAATGGAGTCCACTCTGAAGAAAGAGGGGTTACTAGTAAGGTACCACAGAGTTCAATATTGGGTCCAGTCCTTTTTAATGCTTTTATAAGTGACATTGCAGAGGCACTGGAAGGAAAAGTATGCCTCTTTGCAGATGATACAAAGATCTGCAACAGGGCTGATGCACAAGGAGGCATGGAAAGGATGAGAAGGGAATTGGCAAGGCTGGAGGAATGGTCAGAAGTATGGCAGCTTGGATTTAATGCAAAGAAGTGCAAAATAATGCACCCGGGAAACAAAAACCAAGGGGAAGATTACACAATGGGGGGGAGGTAGTAACAACAACAAAAATGGAAAGGGGCCTGGAGCTAATTATATCAGATGACCTTACAGTTAGCAAGCAATGTGAGAAGGCAGTAGAGAGGGCTGGGGGGATACTGGGATGTATAAGGAAAGGCATCACCAGCAGAAAACAGGAAGTTGTTGTCCCTCTGTAAAGACAGTTGATGAGACCCCATCTGGAGTACTGTGTCCAGTTCTGGAGACCCCATCTCCGCAAGGACATAGACAGGATGGAGGCAGTCCAGAGGAGGGCAACTAAAATGGTGCAGGGTCTGCAAGAGAAGCCATATGAGGAGAGGCTAAAGGAGCTTAATATGTATACACTTGAGGAAAGGAGGGAGAGGGGGGACATGATAGAAACTTTTAAGTACCTCAGTAGAATCAACAAAGTCCAAGAGGGTAGCATCTTTCAGAAAAAAGAGATGTGTAAGAACAAGGGGACACAATTTGAAGATAGAGGGGGACAGCTCAGGGCGAATGTGAAGAAGTATTTTTTCACAGAGAGGGTGGTGGACACATGGAACAGCCTTCCTGAGGAGGTTGTGGTGTCTAAAACTGTGGGAGAATTCAAGAATGCATGGGACAGACAAGGCAATTCTTGTGGGGGTAAGAAGAAATAGGCTGTTGGTTAACTAGGATCTGCAGCTTAACTTGTAGGTAGGGAAATTGGCAGACTAGGTGGGCCAAGGGGTCCTTATCTGCCGTAAAAGTCTAGGTTTCTATGTCCCCCCCCCCACCACCATGGTGCCCAAGCACTCACTGTCAAACTGCTGATAGGTACCGCTGGTAAATCTCTCCTGATTATGACAGTGAATATTCTGCCTCGGAACCAAAAAACCTGCATTCAATTTGGTTCTTAGCAACATCACACTGTTGCCCAGTAACAGTGAAATCATTGTGCTAGGAGATTTTAACACTAGCTTGCTAGCTCCTGCTGCTACCCTGTTAAAGGACTCCATCGCCTCCATGGACTTCACCCAAGTAATGCTGTCCCTCATGAGACTCAACCATAAAACGGGGACTTCCACTGTCGGATCTCATTCTAACAAACCATCCTAATGGACTCTCAAAGGTTGAAGTACTCCCAGATGCATTGAGTGACCACTCCCCTGTTCTCTGTTTATGGACCAGCAAGGCCGCCAAGCCCCCCACTATTTTTACTTCTCAACGCCACCTTCACAAGGGGTCCCTCAGCCACTTCAACAGCCACCTACAAAACTGCGAGTGGTCCTCTTATCGACTCAACACCAACCATTGACAGAGCCCTGACGTACTTTATTGACACATTCAACTCTGCCTGTGACCTTTATGCCCCAGTCACCAAACAGGTTGTTAAAGGGCATGCCACTCCCTGGATATCCCAGACCCTGAAGGATCTCATGTGCCAGCATGACAATCTGTGGCATATAATAAACAATTTAGGTTGCCCACATGATCATCAACTTTACAGGGCCATCATGAATAAATGCACCTGGGAACTGCGCAAGGCTAAAGTTGACCATTACCAGGATGCCCTCTTGTCTGCCTGGGGCTCCAAACATAAATTCTGGAACAACATTAGGGAAATAAATGGAAAAACAATATCTCCCCCATCAGCCCAGCTCTTCGCCAGTGGAACCCTAAGCCAGGACCATGTACTAATAGCGGATACCCTTAACTCCACTTTCTTGGACCTACGTAGTGTCCTCCCCACTAATTTCTTTGATCCCACTCCTGTTCCCCCTCCCCCTGGAAACACCCCACCTTTCTGGCTCAGGACTATCTCCACCCAGGAGGCCAGAACTTATCTCTCTAAAGTTTTAGGCAAGATCCGTAATAGTGGTGACTCACTAGACTTAAAACTCCTACACTTCGCCCTTGACTCTGTCCTTACCCCCCTAACCAAGATACTCAACAATTCCCTTTGTCTTGGCCGGTTCCCTACCCAATGGAAATCAGCGGTCATCACTCCTATCTTCAAAAGTGGTGATCGCACCTCGCCAAACAATAACCGTCCAATCTCCATCCTTCCCCCACCTCCAAGGCATTAGAAAAAGTAGTCTCCAATTAACTCTCCGAGTACCTGGACAAATATAACCTACCTGACCCTGAACAAAATGGATTTAGGAAGGGTCATAGTACCACAACCACCTTACTGGAATACACTACCTTCATCAGCAAAGCCCTCGATAATAGACACCTAATTGGGTCAGCGTACATTGACCTAACTAAGGCATTTGACACTGTCAACCATGCCCTTCTTATCAGTTCATTGCCTGCCGTAGGATTTATTTATTTATTTAGCTTTTATTGACCGGGTAGGTACACTAGACAAGTTATATGCTTATTTTCAGGAATGACCCGGGAGAGTACAACAAGGAATACAGATACATCAGAGTACATAACAGTAAGTAGAGCTGAGTACACTGAGTCATGAGAAGCAGTCTAACATAGAATAGTCTACTGTAGCAGTATTAGTTAATATACATATGTACAACAATAAATAGTCTAGATCATTCAATGGCATAGACGTATGCCATAGTGTGTATAAGAACATTAGGAATGAACGTAAGAACATTAGCAGATCCTCAGAAACAGATAAGTTCCGAAGTATGTAGTCAAGTAAAGCTCATGTAACCAAGTGTGAGTCCAACACAGGGACCATTGGGTTAAGGAGGCTTGGGACACTCACATGCTGAGGGCCAACTTCAGATGCTCCCACAGGGACTTCCAGAGGCTCTGGTGGGAGGGGGCAGAGTGAACACGGTCAGGAAGGGAGTTCCAGAGCCTGGGAGCACATGCAGCGAAGTCCCTATACCCCATAAGGGTTTGGGTAAAGGGGACTTTTAGCACCCCGGGACCCTGAGACCTGAGAGAGTAGTAGGAGGAGGGATCAGGAGATGAGAGAAGCTGTGCCAGCCCCGGGGGGAGGTGCCAGTTCTGATCACTTTACCCACGAAGCAGCCCAGCCCAAAGTTCAAGTGATTTGCTGGGGAAAGCCAGCCTAGTTTTTCATATAGCTCACAGTGATGGGTGAAGCAAGGGGCTGCCAGGGCAAAACGACAAATATTATTGTAGATCGTGTGCCACCAAGTAAGAAGAGCCTTGGAGGTGCAGGCAAATTGGTGAAGGCCATAATTGAGCGAGGGAAGAAGCATACCTCTGGCAAGTGCCAGACGAGCAGCAGATGTCAGATTTTTCTTTGCCCTGTAGGCCAGACCCAATTTACAGTTTACAGTTCTGCAGACATTTAGGATGTGACCTCCCTAGGTCCAGTTGGGGGTCAAGTGTCACCCCAAGGTATTTGATGGAAGCTGCAGTTAGGAGGGGAGCACCTTCCATACCATTGATGCGCAGAGGGGCAGGAGAGGCTTTTATCTTGGCTGATGACCCAAGCAGCATGGCCTGAGTTTTTTCAGGTTGAGGACTAGCTTGTGTTTGGTTACCCAGGACTGAATTTTCTTAAAGTCTTCAGTCAACTGATGGTTGAGAGTCGCAATGTCCCGGGAGTGTGCCAGGATAACCAGATCATCCATATAAAGGGTGGCACTACAGTTTGTTACTGTGGCTGGGAGATGGTTAACAGAGAGAAGAGAAAGGGCCCCAAGACTGAGCCCTGAGGGACACCTGAGGTCACCAGAGTAGGATCGGAGAGGATCTTGTTGAATTTGGTCAGCTGTATTCTGCGGTGAAGGTAGTTTGTTAGCCATTTCAGAGCAGGAGGGGACAGGCCAAGGGACCACATCTGAGTGCAGAGCAATGCATGGTCTACAAGGTCGAAGGCCTTAGACAGGTCAATGAATATAGCTCCAGAGAGTTTGCCCTGGTCCATGGCAGCCCTGATACTAGATGAGACAGAGACCAGGGCCATGGATGTGCTATACCCTTTTCAGAAACCATGCTGTGCTGGGGACAGCAACTCATGGGTCTGAATGTACTCAGAGTTGTTCAGCCATAGCTTTCTCAAGGCGCTTACTAATAGCCGATAGGATGGCAATCGGCCAATAGTTATCCGGGACTTTAGGATTTCCATGCTTCAGTACAGGAACAATCTTCACCACCTTCCAGATGTCAGGAATAACCCGTGTGACAAGGGACAGGTTGAGGATATGCGCCACTGGGGAGGCAATGTGGGGGGCACCTAGCTTCAGAAGCTTGGGCTCCAGGTTATCAAGGCCAGCACTGGAGTGCAGGGAGAGACCAGAGAGAAGTCTCTGCATCTCCATGACAGACACAGCCCTGAGATAGAATAATGGACGGAAGGGGTGAATCTCCTGTTAGGCAAGGGCTGAGGGGCCACTGGTGCTCTCACCGGCAGGGAAAAGTGAGGAGAGCGCTGACAGGTCAGAAAAGTGCGAATTAAAAGTATTAGTAATCATGAGTGGATTGTTGCAAGAGACACCACCCATGATCATGTCAGATACCCCTGAATTAGAGGAGCCACTGACAAGGTTTTTGATGTTCCTCCAGAACCTATGTGGGTCCTTGGCAGAGCTAAGTAGGGCAGACTTACAGAAGTCACTCTTAGCCACCCTGATGGCTTTTTTGCACTCGTTTCTAAGTTTTCTATATTGTTGAAAGCTGAACTGATCAAGGGTGCTTTTGAAGCGGGCCCAGCACTTGTTTCTAGCCCGCATAAGGGCTAAGAGGATCCCATGCAACCATTTTGTGGTGGACCCCCTTACCCTCCTCCTAATAATAGGGCATGCTTGTCCTACAGGGTGCCAAAGGTATTGAGAAACTGGGTTGCAGCAGTAGAGGGATCAGGGGCACTAAACACCCCTGACCAATCAGTGAGCCTCAGATCCTCCTGAAATACCACCAGGTCAAACCTGGAGAAATTTCTGATGTGAATAATTTTGTGGGGAATTTTTGGGAAGGGGATTTTCCAAACACAGAAAACTGGGGTGTGATCTGAGATGGAGTTGGATAGAGTTCCAGCAGAGCTGATCCTCTCGGGATGATTAGACAGAATCCAGTCCAGTAGAGAGCTTGTGGTACCATTAGCTGACCATCTAGTAGGCTCCTGGATAAGCTGTGTTAGGGCTAGATTTGCAAGTAGAGGCTCAAACTACTTTGAGTTGCCTCTGGCCCAGTTCAGGTTCACATCTCCTAGGATTAAAAGTTCATTGTCTCCAACACTAGGACCGACAGTATCCAGGAGGTGGGTAAGGCCAGGAAGACCACCCTTGGGGGGATTGTATGTACATACAATGTGTAGCTTCTTAGTATTCCCAAGTAGCAGCATAACATGAAGCAGCTCACATGGGGACAGAAAGGACTGCTGATGCATCACCAGAGACACTTTAAGATGACTCCTGAAGTATATTAGAATGCCTCCACCCCGCTTGTTTCGTGGCCAATCCTGTCTTATGAGCTCAAAGCCAGGAAGCACACAGACTGAGTCAGGGATCAAGGGTTTTAACCAGGTCTCTGTAATGCCAAGAATGCCAGGCTTATAGTGTACAGCCCAGGTGGCGTATTCATCCAAGTTGGGCAACATACTGTGAATATTAAGGTGAGCAAATTTTAACCCCTTGCCCAACCTCCATTCTACGGGTATTGAGAAGGCCTGATAGGTAGGACCAGGATTGAGTTCAATGTCACCGGCCAGGGCTAGGATCACCAGGAAGAGCCAGAGGAGATGCCATCTGGATTATCCCCCGACACAACCTCCTGGTTCCAAAACTATCTAAGTAATATGTCACAATGAGTCAAAATTAACTGTACCCTATCCGCCTCAATGCCAGTTCAGTCTGGGGTACCTCAGGGCTCCATCCTGGGTTCCCTCCTTTTTAGCCTTTTCCTAAACACACTCCCCAAAGCCTGCTCTGGACAGATGCTACTTTATGCGGATGACACTGTTATGTTTGCAAGCCACTCTGATCCTGCCCCACTACAACTCTCCCTTCAGCACTCATTCTCTGAAGCTGAAACCTGGCTCTCTCAGCACGAACTGGTGATGAACTATAAAAGAATTAAGACAATGGTCTTTATACTCTGCCAAAACAAACACAGGTACTTTCCTTTCAATATCCTCAACTACCAGGGCACCCCCCCTGGACTTAGTCCCATCCTTCAAATACTTGAGTGTCACACTTGATTCTGCACTTGCTTACCACGAGCATATCCAGCTGCTGAGCAAGGCCATCAATGTAAGAACTGGACTCCTGTACAGGCATAGGAGATGTATGCCACCCAACGCCCTCCAGGTCTTCTTCTATGGTGCCACCGATAGCTCCGCCCTCTGCCAAATCAGGGTTGCCTTGAATAAAGCATGCTGATTGGTAACAGGGTGTGACAGGTGGACTCACACATGTGACCTCTACAGGCATATTAACTGGCTGAATTTTGATGGAAAACTTAAGTACCATACCTACCTCCTGGCTAAGAAAATCTCTGACAATCGACCTCCCCCCTCCCCGGGCCTCCAGAACCTCATTCTTCCAGCCCCTCCTTCTAGGGTAACCTGAAGCTCTTCTAAAACCACACTACTTGTCCCTGGGTGTAGGACTTCAATTGGGCAATGTGCCAGCACCTTACTGGATGAATGAACTACCCCCAGCCAGTTCCTCTGAAGTTTGGCTCGGCCCCTTCAAATCTAGTCTCAGGGCATTTCTACTCTCCTCCAGCAACTGTGACTGTACTTGAACCTCCTCTGCTTTCCTCACTTCTTCCATCCCTATCTCTCTCGACACTTACATTGACTCAGCGCTAGTCTATATACCCTCTGCTTGATTGTTCCTGCTCCTTATCCTCTTTGACACAGGGCTTGACTAAATAGCCTCTAACATGTGTTTATTTGCATGTATTGATGTTCTACTATAATGCTTTCAATCTTATGTAAAGTTGTTAATTCACCTACCCTGTGGAATTCTCTAACTCGTCGGTTAAGAGACTGCCTGACCATTGATAGTTTTAAAACCAAGTTGAAGACATATCTCTTTAACTTAGCCTTCCCGGACGTATTTTAATTCATAGCTATATTTATTGTTTTACTGTAAATTTTATGTCTGTATATTGTATTTTAAATGTGAAGCACCTTGACTATGGAAAGGCACTACACAAATAAAGTTTTACTTTACTTACTTTACCTGTACCGTTTTGCTTTTGTACTGCTGGTTTGTTAACTGTTTGCCTGATTATGTACTGACTGTTAGAAAATTGAATACTGTTTCCTGACGTGGAGCCTATAAAGGAGTCTTTGACTCAATGGTTGTAATTCTGAAATTTTAATAAATAAAATAACTCCTAGATCCTTCCCCTGCCCGGTTGCAGCCATTATCACCCCCTCTAGTGTGTATGTGGTATTTGGATTCCTCCTTCCCAAGTGCATCACTCTGCATTTCCTGGCATTGAATTTTAGCTGCCATGCTTCTGACCACTCTTCCAGTAACCTTAGATCATTCTTCATTGCCTCCCAACTGTCCCGGGTGTCTACCCTGTTGCTGAGTTTTGTGTTTTTGTGTTTCTATGTAACTAATTCCGGGTAACCCTTGAAAAAGGGACCATTTGGGCCCAGTGGGCCTACCCAGTTAACAAAATGAAATAAATAAATCATAGTATGGAATACTGACTTATAGATTAGTACATATATGATAAAACTCAGTTCCAGAGAATAAAAGTTGGCAGTAATACTTTGCATCTAGTGAATTAAAAAAATATGATTTTGTTTCCTGCATATTTTTCAAAGTGCTCTCTCTCTCTCTCCCCAAAAGATACATGACCCGCCAGATGTCCACCATAATGTTTCAACACTAATGCATCCTGATCACATGGTTTCATTAACACGGAAACATTATGGTAGGCAACAGGCAGGCTTTGCATCCCTAGAGAAGGAACGAGTTTTGAAAAAATGATACCTGCTGGATGTATTTATTGCACTTCAGCTTTTTATTTGGGAGTTATCTAGAAGCAAATGATTTGATAACTTTTATTGGACTAACATAGATGTTACAACAAAAGAACAAAGTGCTCTAGCTTTCGGACCTATCAAGTCCTTCTTCAGAAGCTTTATGACAGTTATTCAGAAAATTCCATATTATTAACACCCAGATGATGCATAAAAACAGAAATAATTCTCAATGGTTTAAGATATACATTTGAAACATAACAGAAGATTACATCAGAGAAGCTAATTAACACCAGTATGCTTTTAGCTGAAAAGCTCCTGAAGGTCAAAGGTTATCAAGAAATATCAACATGTGTTATACACTGTCTACACACTATACTTTCTATTCATTTTCTTCTAACTAGTTATCTACCCGCGGGGTGGATGGGTTTAATTCCATTGGGTTTTTATTCAGAGTCCTTAGACTGCCACTGTCCATATAATAGTTTGATTATATACTGACACATTATTGAACTCTGAACATATCAGGATGCATGGTCTCATTTACTTGGGGGTTACTGACAGTTTTTCAGTTTGGCTCTTTTACTGACAATTGATATTACCTATAAAATCCTGTTACAACACTGAAGGTTTTCAGGTTTATGGAATACAGTAACTGGTTGAGTGTGTAGTTGGAAAATGTCTCTAGATACTGTATGTTTTAAACTATATAGTGGCATGTAACAGTTTACTGTTTATTGTACAATACCTTGTGTTCCAACTGTTGCATAATCTTACAATGTTGTATTGTTTGTACTACCCACATACTATTGTAACTGATCATCCATCACAACTCTATGTAACCCCTTCCCCCCAGGTCGCAGCTTGAGACGAGCAACTTGTTGTTCAGTGTGCCATCCTGGTGAAACATTTCAATAAATAAATAAATAAATAAAACAGTTGCTCACGATGGGTTTAACTTTATTTTAAACCCTCTTAATGCCATATATAGAAAATGTCAGTTATATAGTTTTGTTTGTTTTTAACGTACTATAATATCACATTTTAACATATACTTAAGTGAGAATTGAATCCAACGGTTCATTAAAGAGCTACTTATGTCTCAAAGAAAACTTTGAAAAACATAATAATTAGGTAAAATTCTGCTTGTATTCCATATATATTCAAGATTTATCCTCTCCATTATTTATTACTGAGAAAATGTTCATGAATACATGATTGTTATCCCTTGCAGTTACTTTAAAGTTAATCTGTCTCTGTAGCTTACTCCCTACTTCAAGTCATAATGCTCTGTTGTGACATCATAATCTGTTGCCATGAGAGTAACTGTGATGTCACAAGCAGTGCATTATGAACTCAGGTAGGGAGACAGCAACAGAAATAGATGAATTCTTCAGGAGCAAAAAGCCAGTTTTCGTGCAAATGACCTCAGCAATAAATAATGGGGAGGAGGAATAAAGAACTAATGTGAAATACAAGCTGAACTTTATCTAAATATTATGTTTTGTTAAAGTTCTCTTGAAGGTATCAGTTGCTCTTTAAGACTGTATTCACTGCACATGCTGAGACATTTAGAATTTATGATGGTTGAACTTTCTGCTGGGAAGGTTGCTATCTTTATTGGTTATTATCTTTATTGAGATGACATTTGACCTTGAAGGCATCTTAACTAATAACAAACTGATGAAGTCTGGTTCAACTGTTTCTAACTTCAGTGATGGTTTAAATGAGTATTTTAAACCAATGAGAATTATTTCTGTTTTTTTATGTATGATCTGGGTGTTAATAGTTGTGAGTTTCTGAATAACTGTCATAAGCTTCCGAGGAAGGACTTAGTCCGTCCGAAAACTTAAGCACTTTGCACTTTTTGTAACATCTATGTTGGTTCAATAAAAGGTATGAAACCATTTGCTTCTGGATTTGTTTAAAGGATTTCAAGTCCTACGAAGCTGGCATTTTCCTGGGGAAACCATGGTGCCTCAGTGAGTTTTCAGCCTTAGCCAGCCTGTCCTGTTTCTGTCATTGCTAAGTCCACTTACTTCATAATTTTTCTGATTGCTCAGCATGGTTTCCTAAAGCTTGTAGTTTTGTAAACTTGTAAACAATCTATTTGGAAGATTATATGATCTGTGGCCCCTCCAGCCGGAGGACCACCAGCAGAACCTCATAGAGATTCAGGACATGGAGTGTCAGGTTACCAACTAACTGCTCCTGCCTATCCTCAAATGGCTGCAACTGCAGTAACTATCCAGCATTGTTCATGGCTGCATATTTCTCACTGTTCTTAGAAGACCCAGCAGAGAGTGGCAGATCTCTCATTTATGGGGAAGGACTTTTTCAGCCCTGAAGTAAAGGACTACCTGACCAAGACTGAAAAAGTTCAATTTCACTTTGGACTCCATCACTTTGGTCACTTAAGAGACCCCCAATCAGTGCCCACAAGGTGCAGGATCCTTTCTAGAAACATAGAAACATAGAATTTGATGGCAGATAAGGACCGCTTGGCCCACCCAGTCTGCTCATTTCCCTACCTGATGGATAAGCTGCAGATTCTAGTTAATCAACAGCTTACTTCCTCCTGCCCCCCACTAGAATTGTCTTATGCCTGTCCCATGCATTCTTGAATTCTCCCACTGTTCCTGACTCCACAACCTCCTCAGGAAGGCTGTTCCACGCATCCACAACTCTCTCTATGAAAAAATACTTTCTAACATTACCTCTGAGCCGTCCCCCCTCTATCTTCAAATTGTGCCCCCTTGTTCTTGCACATCTCTTCTTCTGAAAGATACTACCCTCTTGTACCTTGTTAATTCCCTTGAGATACTTGAAAGTTTCTATCATGTCCCCCCCTCTCCCTCCTTTCCTCAAGGGTATACATATTAAGCTGCTTTAGTCTCTCCTCGTATGTCTTCTGGTTGCCTTCCTCTGAATAGCCTCCACTCTGTCTATGTCTTTGCAGAGATGGGGTCTCCAGAATTGCACGCAGTACTCCAGATGGGGTCTCACTAACTGTCTGTAGAGAGGGATAACAACTTCTTGTTTTCTACTGTTGATGCTGCTCCCTATGCATCCCAGTATCCCCCCAGCCCTCCTTACTGCCTTCTCACATTGCTTGCCCACCTTTAGGTCATCTGATATAATTACTACTAGGTCTCTTTCGATTTTTGTTGTCATTATTAACTCATCCCCCATTGTGTACTCTTCCCCTGGGTTTTTGTTTCCCAGATGCATTACCTTGCACTTCTTTGCATTGAATCTGAGCTGCCACGTATTTGCCCATTCCTCCAACCTTGGCAAGTCCCTTTTCATTGTTTCCACCCTACTCTGTGTATCAACCTTGTTGCAGATCTTTGTGTCATCTGCAAAGAGGCATACCATTCCTTCCAGGTGCTCTCCAATGTCACTTATAAAGATACTAAAGAGGACTGGTCCCAGTACCGAACCCTGTGGTACCCCGCTAGTTACCCTCCTTTCTTCACTGTGGACTCTGTTTACTATTACCCTTTGCGTCCTGTTGTCCAGCCAGTTTTTTATCCAGGCTGCCACCCTGGGACCCACTCCAAGGCTGGCTAACTTGTATATTAATCTTTTGTGTGAGACCGTGTCGAATGCCTTGCTAAAATCTAGGTAGGCCATATCCACAGCCCCTTCCTGGTCTACTACTTTGGTCACCTAGTCAAATAAATCTATTAGGTTTGTCTGACATGACCTTCCTGCTGTGAAACCATGCTGCCTTGGGTCTTGTGACCCACTGGCCTCTAGGTACTCAACAATTCTTTCCTTCAGAAGTGATTCCATCATTTTCCCCACCAATGAAGCCAAACTAACTGGGCTGTAGTTTTCTGCCTCTGCCCTACTCCCACTCTTGTGAAGTAGAATCACATTTGCCCTCCTCCAGTCCTCAGGTACCACTCCATCCTCCCATGATTTGTTAAAGAGAGTAGTCAGTGGTATTACTAGTTCTACCCTTAGTTCTTTCAGTATTCTTGGGTGAATCCCATCAGGCCCCATTGCTTTGTCCACCCTTAGTTTCAAGAGTTCTTTCAAAACCCTTTCTTCTGTGAATGGACTGGTATCGACCCCCCCTATTCAGAGTTTCTCCCTTGTTTGGTTTAGGCACCTCCCCCTCCTCATCTGTTGTGAATGCTGAGCAGAAATATTTGTTCAGTATCCCTGCTTTTTCACTGTCACCTTCTGCCCACATTCCCTCCCTTTTATTAAGTCTCTATATCCCTCCCTTAGTCTTTCTTCGCTCCCTAATGTACCTATAAAAGGTTTTATCCCCCTTCTTAACAGAGCTGGCTATCTTTTCCTCAGTTTGTGTCTTTGCTATTCTGGCTGCCTTCCCTGCCTCCTTCTGCTTTAACTGATAAAGTTCTCTGTCCTGCTCCTTCTGTTTCCTTATTTTTCCTGAATGCTATCCTTTTCTCCTTAACCATCCCTGCCACCTCTTTTGAGAACCATAGTGTTTTTTTCCTTCATTTTGTTTTATTGATTTGCTTCACACAAAGGCTTGTTGCCTCTGTGATGGCTGTTTTGATTATTTCCCATTGTTTCTCCACCCCTCCTTCTTGCCTGTTTGCTAGTGATTTTCTAAGGCACGCTCTCATTTTCCCAAAGTCAGCCTTCCTGAAGTCCAATACCCTTGTTTTTGTATGGCTTGACCCTATGGCTGTGTTTATTGTGAACCACACTGTTTGGTGGTCACTTGTTTCCAGATGGCTACCCACTTCTAAATCTGAGATCCTTTCTCCTTCCCCGTTTGAGAGTACCAGGTCTAAGACTGCTCCCTCCCGAGTGAGTTCCAACACTAGCTGTCTGAGGCATGTCCCCTGTAGGGCATCAAGAATGGCCCTGCTCTTGGATGTGCCTGCAGCAAAGGTACTCCAGTTAACATCTGGCATATTCAGGTCCCCCATCAACAATATCTCCCCTTTTTCTGCCATTTGAAGGATGCCTTCTATCATTTCCTTATCCATTTCCTCCCCCTGAGATGGGGTCTGCACACAACACCCATGCGGATTGTGGTGCCATTTCCTGTCTCCAGGGTGACCCATAGTGACTCATCAACTTCCTGTTTATTCTTTAGTTCTGTTGCTTTAATCCCTTCCCTTATATAAAGAGCTCCTCCTCCTCCTCTTTTACCCACCCTGTCCCTCCTGTAGACTGTGTATCCTGGTATGTTGACTTCCCACTCATGGTTCTCTGTGCACCATGTTTCAGTGACTGCCACAATATCCAGGCATCCCTCTTCCATCAAGGCCACTAGTTCAGGGAGCTTGTTGCAAAGACTGTGGGCATTGGTACTCATCACCTTCCATTTATATTTTATGGCCTTACCCCTTTTAGCCCCATCCCTGTCCTTAACACCTTTTTCTGCATTTATCCCTGTCCTGCTCCCTACTGACGTCTCTGCCTTGGTGTTTACCTCTCTAAATACTGCTCTTTGTGGGGGGAGGCTGGGATTTCCCCTGCTTCTTTTCAGTGCCTCCCTCCTTGGCTAGTTTAAATGCTTGCCAATGAAGCATTTAAACCTGTCACCTAGGATCCTGGATCCCCCCCAGGCAGATGCAGACCATCACGCAGGTTAAAGCCTGCATCCCTCCAGGTGGCTCCTCAGTCTCCAATGAAGCCAAAACCCTGAGCTCCACACCAGTTTTTCAACCATTCATTGAATCCCATGGTGTGAAATACCCTAGCATTATCCTTGCCATAGACAGGCAGCACCTCCGAGAAGGTTACCGTACATGCTACTTGTCTAAGGCCCCTCCCCAACTCCACAAACTCCTCTTGCACCGCTCTGATCCCATTTACAGTCAGGTCATTTGTCCGTAAGTGGACAATGACATCCAGCTCCCTCCCTTGTGCAGCTGCTCCCGCAATTCTGAGGATTCGCTTCCTGTCCCTCTAAGCCGTGGCGCCAGGCAGGCATCTTAGCTCCCTATTCCCTTCCTCCCCCACGTCTACCTCCCTAATGATTGAGTCCCCCACCAGAAGTTGTTTCCTTCCCCTGTGGGGTCTCGTGCCACCCTCCTGTGGGTCTTCTTTGTGGAGGTTCCCAGCATCTTCTTGGTCTCCGCTGCAGGTGCCTCCATAGAGGAACCACTCTTTGCCAGAACAGCATATGAATTGTGGAGAGCTACAACTGGAGGGTTGCACCTCTGTTCCACCACTCTCTCCCTCCCTGAGCCCACATTGGTGGAACCGCTCCTCTTTCTTGGCAACCTCTGAGGTAACGGTGGTGGCCCTGGTGGGCCCTGGGTGGGGGAAGAGGTTGCATGAATCCTAGCCAGGTCAGCCTGGAGACGGGCAACCTCCTCCCTCAGACCAGAGAGGTGCCTGCAAACAGGGCAGCATCGCAGCCTCCAGAATGTCTCCCAGAACACTGCTGCTCCACAGCCATTGCACTGCACCACTCCCATCTTGACTTATTTTGTGTCCCCTCTCCTGTTGCTTTGTATGCTTATTGTCTCCTCCCTCTATGTATTTTTACACTTACTTTCCTACCTCCTATGTGCCCTTACAACTCTCACTCTTCCTGTTCTGGGACAGGAACTTCCTGTAGTCTTCAGTAGTCTCCTTCCTCCGTGCTTGGATTCAGACCTCCAGCAGCCAGGGGGGAATAAAGAGTTATTTTTTTTTTTTTTTAGGTTCCTTCAAGGTTGCTGAAACTAATGTGTCTCAGTGATCCTTCTCTTCCTACTGCCAAACAGTAAGTTCATGTTGTCAGTCAAATTCACTGACTATAAAACTAGAACTGGCTTTGGGTGGGAAGGGTGGCAATTAGTAAAAAATCTGTAGTTCTGGACTTCTGTTTCTTGCTTTGCAACCAGTTCTCTTCTGCCAGAAACAGCCAGAAGCTGTAATTGGAGACAGCTGCTTTTGTACACCCAAGCTGCTAAGCCACACCCCAATTAGATTCACTCTCTGCTCTCAGTAAATTAAGCTGATACTGCCCCTTCCTCAGAAAACACACTTTTTTTTTACTTAAATGAGACCCCCTTCTTCTAATAAAGTATCTGTTTGCTTAATCCAAACAGGTACTACTCCTGCTGAGACAGAAGTGACTAATTAGTAAAAAATCTGTATTTCTGGACTGCTGTTTCTTGTTCTGCAACCAGTTCTCTTCTGCCAGAAACAGCCCTGTTCATGCTCTACAAAGGCAGCAGTAGTACAGGGAGCAGATTAGTCCCACCAAATCGTTCCACTCCAAAGATTCAGGCCTTTGCTGCTGCTGTTGCCAGAAGTATCCTTATTGTGGAGAGCTGCAGGGCTGTTGCCTGGTCAAATATGCATAGCTTTATTTACCATAATAGGATCAACCTTCTAAGCTGTCAGGATGCTGCTTTTGGTACCGTAGTCCTCCAGTCTGCTTAATAAAAATCTTTGGAGTGGATGTCTAGCCCCCTCCTCCCAAAGGAAGGCTTGGAGTCTGCCTAAGTGTGGATAGGGATCTTAATCTAGGTAGTTACTTGTAACTGTAGTTCTACTTCTAGTATTCAGTTCACATCCACACAACTTGCCTTACAGGCTTGTACTTCACATCTGTTTTTCCAGCATCCATATCTAAGAGCAGTTGAGGCAGAGCCCAGAGGACATGGGATTGGCGGGGATATGAGGACCCAAGTTCGAAAACTGTTTCTGGTGACTGAGCATGCTCAGTGGTTTTGGCGTAAATATAAATCTAAACTGAATATCAGTTGAAGATCTATGTTAACAAGTAATCTCTTCTTTTTTCCATATAACTTTTTCTCCTTCTTATCCAGGGTGTCCCGCATCTCGATCCATGCCGGTGACCTCTTAGCCCAGAGCTGCTGCCCTTAGTGCCTTCCATGTGGTGCAGTGCCTGAAAGTACCAGTAACATAGAAACATAGAAGTTGATGGCAGATAATGACCGCAAGGCTCAGCCAGTCTGCCCATTTCTTTTTCTACCTTATGAATGTGCTATAGGCCTTTGCTCTGTCAATGGCCTATCTATTCATACTCATCTGTATTGCTCCCTTATGCCTATCCCATGCCTGTTTGAAGCCCTGCACTGTATTCATATCCACCACTTCCTGAGGTAGGCCGTTCCATGCATCCACCACCCTTTCTGTGAAAAAGAACTTCCTCACATTACCCCTTAATCGGCCTCCCTCTAATCTCATGCTGTGTCCTCTTCTCCTGCTATTTTTCTTATATTGAAACGTTAGACTCTTTCACCTTGTTAATGCCCTTAAGGTGTTTGAATGTTTCAATCATATCACCTCTCTCTCTCTCCTTTGCTCTAGGATATAAATATTGAGCTTAGTTAATCTGTCCTCATATGTTTCTGATGCAGTCCCTGCACCATTTTGGTTGCCCTTCTCTGGACTGCCTCAATTTGGTTAATGTCCTTGTGAAGGTGTGGTTTCCAGTACTGCATGCAGTACTCCAGATGGGGCCTAACCAGTGTCTTGTAAAGAGGGATTATTACCTCCCTCTTTTGACTTGTGATACCCCTACTAATACACCCCAACATCCCTCTAGCCTTACTTACTGCTTTAGAGTTCTGCTTGGATGATTTCAGGTCATCTGTGATGATGATGCCCAAGTCTCTTTCTTCCTTTGTGACTGCTAGCAACTCCCCTCCCAGCCTATAGGTGGCCCCAGGGTTTCTCTTCCCTATGTGCATGATCTTGCACTTCTTTGTGTTAAACCCCAGTTGCCACTCTTCCAACCATTTTGCTAGTTTATCCAGATCTCTTCTCATTCTGCCCACCCGATCTGGATCATCTACTCTGTTGCAGATCTTGGTGTCATCTGCAAACAGACAAACCTTACCCTTCAGTCCATCTGCAATGTCACTGATGAAGATATTGAAGAGGACTGGCCCCTGGACTGATCCCTGAGGTACCCCACTTGTGACTTGCATCTCTTCAGACTGTATACCGTTTACCACCACACTCTGTTTTCTGCCCACCAACCAGTTTGCCACCTGGTTGACCAACGTCTAACCCACCCCGAGCTTATTAATCAATCTTCTATGTGGAACAGTATCGAAAGCTTTGCTGAAGTCAAGATAGGCAACATCAACTGCTCTCCCTTGGTACACCACTCTGGTTACCCAGTGAAAGAAATCTATGAGATTAGTTTGACAGGATCTTCCTTTTGTAAACCCATGCTGTCTTGGATCCTGTGCGCCTATGGATTCCAGGTGTTGTACTATCCTTTCCTTAAGGAGTGTCTCCATAATCTAGCCCACTACTGAGGTAAGACTGACTGGTCTGTAGTTCTCTGCCTCCTCCCTGCTACCATTCTTGTAGAGCGGGATCATATGAGCCCTTCTCTAGTCTTCTGGGACCTCTCCTGTGCTCAGAGACTCACTAAACAGTTCTGATAATGGCTCTGCTAGTTCCACCCTTAGCTCCTTTAGTAGTGGCCAGCATTCTTTTATTCTATGTATAGATCTTATCCCCCAGTTCACTTCTAGCTACTCGACAACACCCACCCCCAACACTGACCTTCTCAGGGGTTATGCCACACCACATACCCAGGCCACAATTGTGTTGGGTGGGTGTCCTGTTGGTCATGTATGAGCCTACAGGGGGTGCCAGCCACAACTCGTGGGAGCAGACGTTTTCTCCTCTGTTTTCTCCACTTAGAGAGTACCACCATGCAAAGATGTGCATGCTTGGTGTCAGTGGGTGCCCATGCCTCAATCTGTGCTGCATCCACTGTGCTACCACGTGGCCTCCACCCATTGGCAGCTCAAGAGTGGAATGCAGAGGCCCCCACTGGGAGGGAGGAAAGCTATCCATGTGTAAGCCCTACACCCCTGCCTATTTTGCAAACAACAGGTGGTATGCTGTTGAAGCTGACAGCAGTACCAGGTGGGGGACTAGGTTACTCGGCACAAGGGCTAGGTTTGGCTACTCTGCACAGGGGCACCCAAGTATATCCAAACACAGGAAGCAATAACTGTAATGTCCAATACCAGGAATGGGATTCTAAAGTGTGGCTTTTTTTCACATCCAAACTGAACAAACAAAGCATAGATGGACCCCCACGGGGCTACATTCCTGGTAATGCAGATAAGAGTAACAGAACACTTCCTCAACACTTCAGCCCTCAGGCTCTGGACCCACCAGGCACACAGCCCGGACTTGCACACTGCTTTGGGTATACAGCCCGACTTGTACACTATTTGGATTTTTCCTGGCCCCTCTCCCCTGCCTGCCACTCGAACCCTGTCCATATGGCATGGACACATTTTCCGGTGGCTCCCTAAACCACCTTAGAGCCTTCGACTCCATAAGGGAAATTTCCTTTCAATCCCACATCTGGGTACTTCCCTCAGCACTGGCCAAGTGCCTGAGGCAAAGTAAAAGGGCCACAGAGCAAATCCGTAGAGGTGAACCTGGTTACTAAAGATGGGGGGTTTCCCACCTCTAGCTTCCACAAGCCATACCCGCCATTTCTCTGGACACTAAACAACTCTTTTTGAAAAGCTTGGCAATGTAGATTAAAGGGTAAATGCATAGCACATTTCCTCTACATGTCTTGACTTTCCCCTTGTACTAGACTCGAACATACTTAAACATCTCTTTCTGAAAAGCTTGGCAGTGTAGATTAAAGGGTAAATGCACAGCACATTTCCTCTACATGTCTTGACTTTCCCCTTGTGCTGGACTTGAACATACTTTTACTTTGGCTTAGCCTATTCCTCTAGGCCTCCCACTGATTAAGTAGTCCAATCCCCACTTTAACAACAGTTCAGGTGAAACAGGCCCCATGTAAGAGCAGAACTCACCCTTTGGTTGCAGGTGCCCCACAGGCGAATCTTGGCAACTTCTGGTGCCACAACACATCTTAGAAAAATAAGGCAGCTTCTTCCCTAGCCGGAACCAGGAGGTTGCCCCTGGAATAACAGGCAAACCTTTTACCCCCATCCCCTCAGGGATGGGGCACAGAGACCAGTAACAGCGGTCTCCACCACTTCACGAACAGCTTACTGTGTTCCTCTTTTGGCGGAAATACACACCTCTCCCTAAAGTAGCTCTATATCAGAGCTTTAGGCTCCAAGAGCCTGTGCACAGACTGCTGTGCTCCTCTCTTCAAGACTGCTCACACACAACTGCTGCAGCTCACTGTTCAAAAATTCCCAACATTCTAACCTAACTCCCAACTGCAGATTCCAATCTGGCTCATGCAGCTGGGATAGTTCTATGGTGATGTCATCCCTCAGTCTCAGCTGAGACTGAGAACAGAGTGAGACAGTGTGAAATCCATTTAACTGGAGTTTCACAAGCTGCCTTCCCTGCCTACCACTAGGTCTTACTGGGATTCTAGTAACCCCGGGTAACAGGGGGGTTACACATGCTTGATCCTCCCACTCCCAGCCAGCCCCCAAGTGATCTGAGTGCATTCCTGAACCATGTCACTGGCATAGCGAGTGTTGGTGCTACTGCAGCTCTATCAGGTCAGCTAGTGACCATCATTCTGACAGGTCTGTTGTTTTTTATGCCTCTGCAGGTTTCTCTCCTGCCTTCACACTTCCTGTTGGCACAGTGTTGGTACAATTTCCAGTCTCACAGACACTTGGCATCGCCATGCAGAGGAGGGTGAACACTTCTTAACCTATCACAGGACCTATTTACAAAGGACTCAGGCTCGCTTCTGAACCTGAGCCTCTTGTGTGGTGGCATGATATGCTATTGCTGGGCTGTAAGGTGGCCAATGAAAAGATCTTTTTCCTGAAGAACTTTATTTCCTTTTGCCATACAGCTTATTGTCCCTGGACAACCACCTTTGCATGACCCTCAGACTCTACTGGCGGCCTTCCAGTCCTGTCAGGCATTCCCCCCACTGTTGGACCAGTGGGGATTCAGATACCATTGGCCGTCATACAGGCATATGAGAAACGTGGTGTTTTTCAGGCTTCTCTCCCCATCCTGAAATCTCACCTACCTCTAACTGATGCTGGGCAATGCCTCATCAGGCCTCCCACACATGCAGCAAATGCCCCTGCAGAGAAGACAAGCTACGTGGCCCACTGTAGGGGTCACTGTGGCGATGGAACTCAGCATTTTCCCTCCCCTGCTCGGAGCAATGCCAAGCAGCAGGGCTTCCCCTTGTCCACTAGCCATTTTACCCAGTTTCCGGGTCTGCTCCTGAACTGGGTCACCAGAATGGGAGCATGACACTCTACTCTGGGCCATCAGGTGGACCACTGAAGAACTTTTATTTTTCCAGAAAAATATTTTGATTTTACTGAAGAATTTTTATGTTATGTAATTTTTTTTCCCATAAACCTGCCAACCTTTTTCCGCTTGTTCATTTCAGGACTGCAGATCATCTACCGTTGAACTCAAGATCCTTTGATCTGAATGACTGTCTAGAGCTCTTCAGCTAATGTACCCTATGAGAACCCCCCCCCATCACATGGCACACTTCCCTGAGGGTAATGTTTTTTGTGTGTGTGGGGAGGGAAGGTGGGCGCCTGTTCTCACTGCCAGAGGGGTTGAAGTAGTCAAGCCTGGGGACATGTTCGGTGCTGCAGTACATCATGGCCTACTTGCTTCTGTGCTCAGACATCCCTCCCTCCTGTTAGCTCTGCCCACCAGCATCCCGCATGCGGCAGGGAAGGCTAGTGAAGCATGGTCATCCATGGTGCTTAAGCCACTTCACTGACCTACCCAGGGAAGCACCCAGAAAGGGAGACAGTGGGTGCCAGAGCATGAGTGCACTGCCTCCATGGTGCTCCCAGGCTCCATGGACATGGGATATGGGAGTTGAGCTCAGGATACAAAACCAAGCCTCCCACATGGGAATGTGACATGGTCCCCCAGCACCATCAGGCCAGGAGATTTTTTTTAAATGATTCTTTTGGTGCCATTTTCTTCCTATGGATCCTGTACCTCAACAATGATGCTGCTCCCTTCCTCCTCTAGTTGGAGAAATATATTGTCTATTATTGGGTAGGGACAGATATCAACTCAATTATTATTAGTGGTATGGGGATATATACATACAGTATTCCCTTATTATGAAGGGGATACATATTCCACTGCTATTTTTTTAAAATGTATTTTTCTGCCCTGCAGCCAGCCTGTTCAGTTCCTCCTCCCTTAGTTACTGGTGCCATTTCACAAGATGTTATCCTTCAGCCCCGACACAACTTTGTTGAGCTGAATACAACTTACAGGAAAGTCCCTCCATAGTGGGCCCCGAGGACAGCAGACAAATTGTTCCTGTACATTCTTACATTTACTGTATGTCTGGACTTTGGGAGGAGCCGGAAATGCTCCTGGGGCTGGGGCTGGGGCTGTGGGAGCTCCAAGGCAATACACTTGCGGGCCCGGTGGTGAGTTTTCTTCATGATACTTATTGCCTTATTATGCTGAGAGGATCAGGAAGTTGTTTTGTAATTTGTATTTATTTATTTATTTCCATTTAATCAGGAAGGTGGACTGAATAAAAAAGATATGTTTTCAGCCACGCCTTGGGGGAAGGGTACAATGCTAATACAAATATGACCTAAAAACACAATAAAAAATACATCTGCCTGAAGGGCTATATATGACTAGTAAATAATTCATATAACAAACCATTTAAACAACATCTGCGCAGTTACATATAGAGGTTGACCATAAACTCTTACTTAGACTTTGTTTGAATGCTGGGTACTTTACGGACAGGTCACCATCCTGTTGTTCTAGTTGATTTTGTGCTTTGTGTATAATAAGAGAAGGACTATTCAGCTAACTTTGTTTTTATAAACTTCTCATTAAACCTTTTGTTGATGTTTTTCACAGAGATACAGTTTTGGAAACCTGGCTAATTTGTTCACTTAACATAGCTGGCAAATTTGTTATAAAAACTTTCTGTACAAAATTCGTAGCTTTCTGGTAACTCCTCATCTGTGGTGCCAAGACCTTAGCACGTGCATATAATTCACAACAGTGAGTCAGTTTAGAAGATTTAACAAATTAACATATGCTATTAAATGTAACAATGTGTTTGGACAATACATTTTCTGGACCGTGTTATAATAAAACTGAATTATACTCTAATGCAGGAAATAAAACTTGTTTTGCAGTGGTTTCTTCAACTTCTTTTGCTAATTTGTTTTGGTTTTTTATAGAGAAATACTAACTTACTATTTACCTTCCCAGTCACTTTATTTATACGATCTTGCAAGGTGACGGTTTGCTCTAGGGTTATCCCTACATAATTACAATTCTCTACTATTTTAAGTGGTTCATTTTCAGACCCAATTAAATGTAATTTTTGTCCATGGGTATCTAACCTTTGATGGGTTCCAAAAGTAATTTCCTTAGGGTTTTTTTTTCTCATTTAACAAAAGTCTGTTTCTGTAGAACCAGTTTTGCAGCTTGTCATGAGTGCCCTGCAGGGGTTCTTCTATGTCCACTCCTGTTTTACCAGCAAAATACAGCACCATATTTGCTGTGTACATAACCACAGACACATCCTTACATATATAGTTGACAAATCATTTGCGCACATGGAAACAGGAGCAGACTGAGAATGGAACCCTGAGGAACACCCAGACTACTCCTTTGTGGCTCCGCTTCAACTGTACATATTTTAATTATCTGTACCCTGTTTGACAGATAGTCATGAAGCCAATGTGCAGTATAGTCACATACCCCATGCATGGGATGGGATTATAAATAGGAAAAAATGTAAGGTACTGTTTTTAGATGGTTACTCTTTGAGAAACATCACCCATAGTACCCAAACACTTACTTTAGTTTTTAGCTCTAGTCTGAATTAGGCCAGAAAAAAAGAGTAGTGTTTTAGCGTCACTTTGCTGTTGTATATGATAAATTATAAAGGGTTTTTGATTCACGGACAAATGAATGTCGTTACACTGTGTAGGCAGCAAATGCAGTGCCTGGCACCGTGATGGAGGCTGGGAGGATGATTAGAATTCAGAGCGTCTCATGACATCTTCGTTCTACACTTTAAAATATTCATAAAGGCAACATTTTTCTGGAACAAGTCGTCATGCAGCTATTGTACCACAGACAGTCTGATGGGAAAGGCCAGTGATGCATTTTCCCTCTTGTCCTCTCTAATTATTCATATTGTGTTTTCCAGCCCACACAATCCCTCTTTTCCCTTGGTGTATTTAGAGTCTGCCACATTCAGTGACTCTGGCTGATTGACAGGGGTGGGGCTGAGACTCTGAATTGTAGCCCTTATAGGCATCTAAGTATTAGGGCCCCATATTTTTCAGCTTCATGGTTATTATTCTTTTTATTTCTTTTATCCTCCTTTTACGTATCATTTTTCTTGCTGTTGCTCCAATTTTATCTGTGAGTGGGACAGAAGTGATGCTCAGAGCAAGTGGGCCCTCCATAGCAATGCTGATGGAGTGAGGCTGCTGCTTGGTTTCTCCCGTGCCAGCATGGACAGCATCCATGATGCTCCCTCACAAAAAGGGAAGCATCTTGACTTCAGCAAGGCTTTTGACTCGGTACCCCACAGATGCTTGCTGAAGAAGATGAAGGATCCGAGTGTGGATAAACTCATAGTAAACTGGGTAGGTAACTGACTAAAGGGGAGGCGACAGAGGGTACTGGTCAATGGGGTTAACTCAGAAGGGAAAGAGGGAGGTTACGAACAGGGTCCCACAGGAATCTATCCTGGATCTGGTCATCTTTGACATGTTCATCAGCAACATTGGTGAGGAAATCCAGGGCAGGTTACATAGAAACATAGAAGTTGATGGCAGATAAGGACCGCAAGGCTCATCCACTCTGCCATTTTGTCTACCTTGTGAATGTGCCATAGGCTTTTACTCTGCCAATGGCCTATCTATTCATACTCATCTGTACTGCTCCCTTATGCCTATCCCATGCCTGTTTGAAACCCTGCACTGTATTCATATCCACCACTTCCTGAGGTAGGCCATTCCATGCATCCACCACCCTTTCTGTGAAAAAGAACTTCCTCACATTACCCCTTAATTGGCCTCCCTCTAATCTCATGCTGTGTCTGCTTGTCCTGCTGTTTTTCTTATATTGAAACATGTTAGACTCTTTCACCTTGTCACTTCACCAAGACATTGCTGTGTCATGTTATACCCATCAGACAGAACAGCTGTGGTCCCAAGAATAGACTACCATTGGGCCGCTACCACCTAAACAGACTGTGGTCCCCAAAACAGACCTGACTGGGCCCCACTGAAAAGCAGATTTAGCCCTGGAAGCAATTCCCTTTGTGTCTTTCTTCTCCCTCTCCAAGGGTACAGCAAACATGTCTCACATACCAGGCTCTAGTTTGTCCTCCACTGAGGACAAAGTGAACATGTCTGTGGAGCAGATCCCATTGTGTTTTCTCCACCCACCTCCCTTGACAGAGCAACTGGCCAAATGGAATAGGCTTTTGTGTGTGTAGTCAACACCCCAATGTACGAGGTGACACTGGCCGCTGAAGCAGACCCCCTGCACCCCCACCACCAGGAGATAGAATGGCTTAGGATACTATTGTGTCCCCCCCAACTGTGTGCATCTTTGACACCCCAATGAACAGCAACAGTGGCCACTTGAAGCAGACTCCTCCACTGTGCCACCACCACCAAAAGATAAGAGTGACTGAGGCCTTAATGTGTGCTCCCTAGTTCACCACAATTGTATGTGTCATCAACACCCTACTGGACAGTGACAGCTGCCATCAGGAGTACTGTAGATCCCTCTTGCACCCCAACCACAAGATGGCAGAATGGCTTAAGTCCTTATTGTGTGTGTCCCCCCCACATTGCGTGCAGACACTTCAATGGGTAGTGGCCCCTGGAGGCAAACCCTGTTGTGTCTCCCCCGATTATGTGGCTCAACACCCCAATGAACAGATTGACAGTGGCAACCAGGCACAGATGCCCCTTGCACCCCTGACACCAGAGGACAGACTGGCTTAAGACCCTATTCTAACCCCTCCTTGTGCGAGTCATGGCCATCCCAATTAACTGAATGACTGTGGCCCTTGGAAACAGACCCCCTTGTGCCCCACCACAAAGAGACAAAGTAACAGAAGCCCCATTGTGCCCCTAGGGCAACTGTGTCTACATAGAACAGACTACTGTGAGTCATCAGCACCCCAGTGTGTGAAGGTGGCCCCCCGTACCCCTACCAACAGGAAACAGCATGACCAACTCCTCACTGTGCTTCCCCCCATATGTAGTTTCTCTATATCCCTACTCTTCGCAGAAGACAATAAGCTCTGTGGGAGGGTAGATAGTGACAAAGGAATAAAGGAAATGCAGAGAGATTTGCAAAAGCTGCAGGGTTGGTCAAAGGTTTGGCAGTTGAAATGCAACACTAACAAGTGCATGGCGATGCACCCAGGGAACAAGAACCCCAGGGCAGAGTACTGGACTGGAGGAGTGAGACTCAGTATCACAGCTGAGGAATGAGACCTTGGCGTTATGATCAGCAACTCCCTACATCAATCGAATCAGTGCAACAAGGCTTTTAGCAAAGCAAATAGGATGCTTGGATGTACTGGCAGGGGTACTGATAGCAGAAAATGGGAGGAAATACTTTCCCTGTAGCAATCCTTGGTGAGGCCACACTTGGAGTAGTGTGTCCAGTTCCTGGGTCCTCACCTTAGGAAGGATAGGGATAGGCACAAGATGGTGCAGCGTGAGGTAATAAAAATGGTTCAGGGCCGGCAGGGCAGGTCCTATGAGGAACGGCTCAAGGCACTATGAAAATGAACTCACTGGAGACCAGAAGGTGGGGGGGGGGGATATGAGAGACCTTCAAATTCCTAAAAGGAATTGACAGGTTGAGCTGCAGGGAACTATTTCACTTGAATACCAGCTTGTAGTTGCATGGTCATGAATGGAAGCTAACAGGAGGGAGGTTCAGGAGGGACGTGAAGCAATATTATTTTGTAGGAAGGGTGGTGGTGCCATGGAACAGATTGCCAGCTGGGATGGTGAGTGCAAAGACTGTAAGTGGTTTTAAGCATGGCTGGGACAGAGTGACGGGTATAGTGGCTGCTCAGGGCATCAGAATCAGGGAGGAGAATGGAGGGGGGTGGGGAGGGCTAGGACCCTGGAGGAACAGTAGGCCCTAGGGCTGAATGGGTAACTCGGGCAGACTGGATGAACCTTTGGTCTTTTTCTGCCATCATTGTCTGTGCTTCTATGTGTCTATCTTGAGGACCACTGTGGTGTAAGCTTTTTTTGATATTAGGGCAAGCAGCTCATGCTTTGTGGCAACTCTTTGGCAAGGGTGTATGTGCTTGAGACCCCTGTAGCTCCCCCCTCCCCCAGCTACCGATGACATCACCCTTCTTTTGAACTCCCTCTTCAGTTGCTCAGGGTCTAGGATGCTGAATCACTTTTGAAACTGTGTTCCCCGGGTATTAGTGTAAAGAATTGCCTCAGCGCCACTGGCAGATCAGCTGTCAGTATTCACCTGCTCCCCTGAACCCTTTCCCTCAAGATACCTCAGGAAACAAGCTGATTTTAGCTCAATAGGACCCTCCTAGTAAAACCATTCTACATAAATATATTCTAGCCCTATAATTCGTGTTGCCTTTAGGTGCCACAGTGTATTAACTTACTTTTTGTTTATTATTGGGGTTTGCAAACACTGCTAAGTTTAAAGTTTTTTTTTTTTTTTCAAATACTGTAGCTTAAAGAGCAGCTGACACCTTTGGGAAAACACTAGAAAACAATAGTTGGATGCAATCCAGCTAGTATTTCATATATCTTTTGTTGATTTCTCCTCTCCATTACTTATTACTGAAGAAATTCCCACAAAAAAAGACCTTTATACCATAGAGTTCATCTGCCTCTGTAGCTTATTCCCTGCTTGAAATTATAATGCTCTGTTGTGACATCACAGTCTATTGCTATGGGAATAACTGTGATGTCACAAGCAGAGTATTATGACATTAGGTTGGGAAGAAGCAATAGGGGCTGATGAATCCTCAGGGAACAACGACCCTGTTTTCATGCATTTGACCTTGGGTGTAAATAATGGGGATAAGAAACACAGAGTTAATCAGAAACATAAGCTGCTTTGTATCCAAACATTATGTTTTTCAAAGTTCTTCTTGAGGTGTCAGTGGCTCTTTAATAAATTTCAATAGCAATCATAAAAAAGGCTTGACACTCAGGGTCAAAAAACTCTGAAGTGAAATGTTTAAAAAAAATGAGTGCTAAGAGCAATTCCAAAAAGTAGGAGCTGGGAACCTGTGCTACATCTTTTGCAACAGAGCAAGTGGACTGCATGCCTGTGATCACCCAAACCGCCCTCCCTGGGGCCAGTCCTGCAGCATGACACCAGCCTGTTGCACAGTAATTTGGGATACTAGGGTCTGCCGTTAATCTCTATAATACCATACTGGGGTTGAGAGCACTGCAGAGGGGACATGCTTTGTTTCCGGGCAACCAGGAGTTTGTGCACTCCCCTCTCAGCCAACCAAGGAATGGCATGGCTGGAAGCTGCAAGCAGGACAGATAGCTGATCGCCCTCCTGGCCTTGTTGAGCCCATCCTTGGGGTGTGGGATAGGGGAACCAGGGCAAAAAATGAGGGAAAGAAGAATACCCCTCCAATTTCTAACCATTCGAGCATAAGATACTGTACACAGTGGGTGTTATTCCTGGCTGTCAAAGGAGCTGCGAAAGCTTATGGCAGTTCGAGACAAAGCATGGAAAACCTTTAATCATAGTGGTCTACCTATTGACTGGCAGGCCTACAGGCAGCTAAGGAACAAGTGCAAGAACTCACTTGTTAAAGCAAAGCACGCCCACCTATAGACCTTACAAACCGAGAACCTTAGCAACCCTAAGGAGTTCTAGAAGCAGGTGAACTCACTTCTCAAAGGCAGGTCCTATGAAGTGCCAAGCTCCCTTATGGCCAAAGGATCTGTCTTATCTGACCCCCCTTCCATTGTTAAGGGCTTTAATGAGTTCTTCACAGATATGCAAAAGTACATGTCGCTCTTCACACAGACCTCCCCGCTTTCCCTCCCCTCCGTCACTGGCAGACACAGGTAGTCACCCGGCCTTCCATCTTAAGCTGGCCACCCTCAAGGAAGCATGCATGCTTCTCTCTAACCTTAAACCGGAAAGCACCCCGGGTCATGATACACTTGAGCCCAAGTTCCAGCAGCAGTATTTATTAGTCAATGAAAAAATTCATCATATAGTCTTTTTAGCAAAAATGTATTTCGATAACCTAAGATTCTTGCTCAGTATATTTTCTGTTTTCTCAGATGTTGTTAAAACTTCTTTTATGGCTGAGTTTGTAATTAATGACTCACATCATTAAAGATGGCCACCATTCACCATGTGTTAAAATCTCTTCCCCAGGTGTTACTTGTTGAATGCACATGCTAGATTCATGTTGTAGTTGTATTAGGATAGTTTTCCACATGTTTCTGACAGTAAACAGCAAGAAATATTACATTTTTTCATGGTGGGGGTGGCATGGACATGGAAACTTCTAAAATTTAAAGACCCCTTATCTTGGTTCAAGAATGAAAGAAAATGAAAAGAAAAATGTGTATCTTTATAGTTTTGCCAGACAAACCTTATTACTGAAAAATGTGTATCGTTACTAACAAATACTGCTACTTTAAGGTTGGAGCCTCTGCTTTGGCTTTCCGGTACATGACCTAATCAATAGGTCCTTCTTATCTGGTACGGTCCTGGATAGGTGGAATGTCATCATGGTTGTCCCTGTCCATAAGGGTGGGACCACCTCGGTAGTTGACAACTACAGGCCAATATCTACCCTCTTGCTAAAATCCAAGAGTGAATCTTATGCAACCGTCTCCAGGAATTCCTGGATTTTTACCACCGTCTCTGTTTTTCAGCATGGATTCCACAAGAGTCATAGCACCCTCACAGCCCTTGTAAAAGTGTCTGTTGACCTGTTCAACGTGATGGACCACGGCCTAGTCACAGTAGCAGTCTTCATGGACTTAACAAAGGCATTTGACCTGGTTAACTACAATCTCCTGTTCTGGAAGTTGCACTCCCTGGGCTTTGACCAGAGTGCACTGAACTGGTTTTACAGTTACCTATCAGGCTGCTGTCAAAGGTTAAGTGGTCGGTGTGCTCTCGAACTGTGGTCCCGTTACCCATGCCATATCCCAAGGGTCCATTCTGGGACCATTGTTATTTTTTCTTTTCTAACAATTGTGGTGGGGTCTCTGTTTAACTTTATGCGGATGATGCCATCATATATTGTTCCTCCCCAGGCATCGGCTGGCTAAATAGGACACTAGCTTCTGATTTCCATACACTTGAAGACTGTTTTTTGGACAACCAACTAATTCTTAACACCAGAAAAAATAAGTGCTTGGCATTCTTCAACCCTGCTTCCATGCCTCAACCTCACCCAGTTCTCACTATTTCCTCCCACTCTGTTGATGCCCTCGAATCTGTGCAATCCTTTAAATATCTGGGTGTCATCCTTGATACCCCTCTCCTTTGATATTCATGTAGCTCTCCTTACAAAGACATTTAATCAGAAACTGGGATTGCTCTACCACCTTCACCTGTTCCTCTTCTCAGCCTCGTGCCACAAAATTGCAACCTCCACCCTTCTTCCCCACTTACCTACAGCACTCTGCTGCTACTCTCAACCAGTGCCACCATCCTCACGCAATTTAAACAACTCTATCACCAAGTTGGAAAGTTTGCATTAGGGTTTAATACTTTTCATCACCACAGTGATGTTCTTTCATCCTTGGGATGGCCTCCCTATGAGTCCAAACTCCAGTTAATAACACTTGGCTTTGTATTCAAGCTGGTTCACCTCTACAACCACTACACCCCCACCTGTCTTACAGACATCATCCAGCTTAGACAGTCCTCTTTGTATGCTTGGGTCCTCTTCCCTTCCCCTTCTTGTAACCCCTATACTGCAGTTATCCACAGGAGGAGATCTTTTGCCTTCTCCGCTCTGTCTTTATGGAACTTCTTACAGCATGCAATTTTATCCAGCACTTCCTGCTCCCCATTCCAAGACTCCCTCTTGCTCCACCTCTCAGCTGCCTCTCACTGCACTTGTTTCAGATGACAGCACCCATACCACTTGTGCCTCTCCTCTTTGGATGTGACCAGCCACAGGTGATGCTACGTTACTGTATCCATCTCTGCCCCGTGGGCATTATGTGTGTTACCTTATCTATCTGTATAGTAATACCTTGAACTACTGTTGCACTGTTTGCTTGAATGGTGTTCTCTGCATATGTTGAAGATGTCCTTCTTAACCCTGCTCTCCTTTATTTTGTAAGAACTATACTCTATCTCTGTACTAGCATGTAACCGTTATTGCATGTACATGCCTTGTAAATGTCTGCTTGACCCAGGGGTCATGCCTGGAAAAGGGACTGCACTGTCTCAGTGGGCCCACCCAGTTACCAAAATGCAAATAATCAAATAAATAATAAATAAATAAAAACCATCACAGAGTACACACAGTTCCACTTGTAGCATTCTGCTCCTGGTGTCAGTGGACATCTACGGACCCACCTACGCTAGTTATGGACCAGTGTAAAGCTAGTATAGAGGTATGCACCGCTAGTTACTCTACTTGGGGTTAGTTGGTGTGGTTGTGTAGTTTTTCATCAATTTATTTGAGTTGGGGGACTCCACCCCACACCCCCAGTGTTATTTGAATTTAACATGGGGAAGGGGCCAGCCCACCATCTCAAATGAACTGATAAAAAACCTCCACGGTGATATCAACTAACCCTGAGTAATGTAACTAGTGTAAGTGGGTCCATAGATCTCCACAAATGCCTTCCCCTGCTCCCCACCATGATTACTCGCAGCAGCTGGCAACTAGAAAACTTGCCCGAAGTAGAACAACAGTGAAAACAAGATGCTGTGTCTCAGCTGGTGATCCTGGATAAATAAATAGCATGAAAGGCTACAAGCAGTAAAGCAAGGTAACTACATAGCGGGTGGGGATGGGGTGGGGGTTAGGAATAAATAATGACAAATGTGAGAATGAATAATTACATTTTGTAATTGCCTGCCACCTTTAACTCATTTTTGTCTTTTTTTTTTTTATAGTTAATGCCTTGCGAATTCTAAATGTCACTGCTTTCCCTGATGGGTTGAACACATGCATTATGGAGAGGAAGGGGGAGTCTTTTACCCATGCAGCAAATTAGATAAATGGTACTGTTACCATGAATCTGCTTTAAGTTAAATTACTAGCTATTCTAGCACTTAGCAGTCTTTTTTTCCCTTTCCTCCAAGTTTTTCTCCATGCTTCTGCTGTCACCGAGGTATATACTCTGTTTAGTCAGGGATACACCCTGTTCAGGTGAGAGCCATGCCATCATTTGTACAGCAAGTAATATTTTTCCTCTGATTTTGCTCTCTTACAACCTCTCTCCTCCTCCTGGCATCCTGGTATGGGCTGCTTCCAATTGGAAGCCTAGAATTGGGCTCCATTTCTCCTGCCAGCACAAACTCTACCCCTGTACTCTCCACACCCCGCATATATTGGGGATGCTGGGGATCACGGGTGGTGGTAAGAGCACCAGCATCTGTGCGGATATCTGCACTACATCCTATTGTGGACTGGGCACTTAATGTCTGCTGCATGTATACTGCATACAGGCTGCTGCATGTATCCAGTTTACACATGGCATACACAAGGCAGATTGCTGACTGACTTGGGGGGAAGGAAGCAGAGGGTTGTGGTAGATGGGCTCTGCTACAAACAGAAAGGGATATTCAGCAGCAAGGGGTATTCTGCAGCGTTCCTCCTTGCTGTTCAGCATTTTCAGCAATGATTAGGAAGCTGGGGTTTCCAACCTGTTGCTTAAATGGGGACATTCATGATCAGCGCACATCCTAGTTTGAAAGCCCGTGGAAAGCCTTTTAAATGAGGGTTGAGCTTTTTTTTTTTCTCTTAGCCGGCAGCAACCCAGAGATATGAAGGACTATGTTGGCCATACACTGGTACTGCATTGCCACAATTTGTAGAACCTTGTTATGTAATGGAGTGTGAAGCTAGGTCAAGTGCCTCATCTTTTTCCAGGTAAAGCTGAGCCTGCAGTAGTTGCCCAGTTCCCAACCCTGATGACGGGGATCAACAAAGTTGAGCTATTCCTCTGGCCAGAAGGGCAGGTGTGCTGCTGTCTTGTCTTTACAGCCAATGCCTATGCCAGCGCCCTTCCTTGGATGGCCAGCAAGAGGTGCGCAATTGCTGGGTGGTCAGGGGAAAGTGTGTATAGGTGTGTGCGTGTGGTTGTGGTGGGGGGAAGGTTACAGAAAATCTTGAGAGTGGGGGCTGCCCTAATGGACCCGATGGCAGCTCATTGTCCTGCTGTGCCAGTGACCCACATTTAGGAGTGAACTCAGGCTACCCTGCCTGGAGGCTGGGTGGACATGTGACAATGTGTCATAGTCGGGGAGGGTTCGTGGAGGGATCTGGCATTGCAGTGACCACTGCAGCTAGAGCAGGGAGCATTCTCTCAGCACAGCGGTACTGCATGCATGCATGCAAGGCCAAATATGGCACTGCTCCTGCCACAGGGTGGAGGGAGGATCAAAGGGGACAGTGGGGAAGAAACCCCCCCCATCAGAATGACGGTGAATCTGCCTGATCAGGATATATCCCTCCTAGCAGGGTATATCCTAGGGACAGAAGACTAAAGATGGCTTGCACTCACTTGGTAAAAGTTCTTAAATCAGACCAGTAAAATCCAAGCTGAAGGGCTGTCAGTATTTTATTAGAGCAAAAAGTTCAATTAACAACTTGGTGACTGACAACCAAGGCTGCTTGTGCTCTACACACAAATTACCCAAACTACCACACTCTAGGTACTAGACCCATAAGGGAGGGAGCAGCGGAGGACAGAAGGAAGGGAGTTAAAAACAGTAAGGACAAATGGAGGGAGCAAAAAGACAAAAGGGGGATGATAAAAGGAGAAATGGCAAAACATGGAAGGCCATGTATACTAATGCCCACAGCCTAGGAAATAAAATCCCAGACCTGGAGGCCTTGATGTTGGAGGCTGACCTGGGCATTGTAGCTATTACAGAGTCATAGTATGCTGGAAACCATGACTGGGATGAAGTAATACCAGGTTATACTCTGTTTAGGAGAGACAGGGAGGGTAAAAAGGGGGATGGTGGTGGCTTTTTATATCAGGTAAGGTATTAGAGTGACTGAGATACAAGGAATGGGGGGGCAGAGGTACTGTGGGTCACCCTTGAGACAGACAATGGCACAGCTATTTGATCAGACATGATATACAGACCTCCAGCACAAGGGGAGGAGGTGGACAGAGTTCTTGTGGAATCCATCCACATGATGGCAGCTAAATGGGAGATGCTACTGGTAGGTGATTTCAATCTGTCAATGTGGATTGGAGCATCCCAGCAGCTGCCTAGGCCAGGAGCAGGAACATCCTGTGTGCCATGCATGGGGCAGGCCTCAGTCAGCTAGTGCTAGAGCCCACCTGGGAAGGTGCAATTTTGGACCTGGTACTCACCAATGGGGACAGAATTGCGGAAGTCAGGGTGGGTGGACACCTGAGGTCCAGTGATCATCACACAGTGTGGGTCTGTATGAGTACAGTGGCAGAGTCAAGCCACACAAAGGCAAGGGTCCTGGTTTACAGGAGGGTAGACTTTACTAAGATGGGGCTATGTCTCAAGAATGGTTTTGCAGGGAAGGATGGATGGGGGGAAGTTGAACAGCAGTGGGTTTGGCAGGGAAGGATGGATGGGGGGAAGTTGAACAGCAGTGCTCCCATCTGAAAGGAGCTGGAGTGGAGGTGACAAACCTTTGCATTAGGCAAGTAAACAAGGGCAAGAGAAAGAGAAAACCACTACAGTTCTCAAAGGAAGTGGCCGGGAAGGTAAGCACAAAAAAGATGGCTTTCAGGAAATACAAGGAAACATAGAAGGAGGAGGACATGGCAGTGCACCTGGATAAACAAAAGGAAGCAGGGAAAGCAGTCAGAAGCGCAAAGGCACAAATGGAGGAGAAAATAGCACAGAAGTTAAAAATTGGGGACAAGACTTTCTATAAGTACATTAGTGAAAGGAGAAAAAAGGGGTGGGGTTGTAAAGCTTAAAGTGAAAGAAGGGGAGTGTGTGGAAGGGGACCTGGAAAAAAGGAATGTGACAAGGCAGAGATACTAAACAAATACTGTATTTTTTCTCAGTATTTACAAATGAAGAGGGGGAGATACCTAAAACAAACAGTAGAAACACGCTGGATACAGAAGTTGATACCAGCCCATTTACAGAAGAAAGGGTTCTGAAAGAACTCTTAAAACTGAAGGTGGACAAAGCAATGGGGCCTGATGGGATTCATCCCAGAATTCTAAAAGAACTAAGGGTAGAACTAGTGACACCACTGACTACCCTCTTTAACAAATCATGGGAGGATGGGGTGGTACCCGAGGACTGGAGGAGGGCAGATGTGATTCCCCTTCACAAAAGTGGGAGCAAGGCAGAAGCAGGAAACTACAGACCTGTTAGTTTAACCTCAGTGATAGGGAAATGATGGAATCACTTCTGAAGCAAAGAATTGTCAAGTATCTAGAGGCCAGAGGGGCACAGGGCCCAAGGCAACATGGATTCACAGTGGGAAGGTCATGCCAGACGAATCTGATAGATTTATTTGACTGGGTGACCAAAGTAGTAGATCAGGGAGGGGCTGTGGACATGGCCTACCTAGACTTTAGCAAGGCATTTGACACAGTCCCACACAAAGATTAATATACAAGTTAGCCAGCCAGAGTGGCTCCTAGATGACAGCCTGGGTAAGAATTGGCTGGAGAATAGGACACAGAGAGTAATAGTAAATGGAGTCCACTCTGAAGAAAGGGGTTACTAGGCTGGGGTACCGCAGGGTTCAGTATTAGGACCAGTCCTCTTCAATGCCTTTATAAGCGACATTGCAGAGGGACTGAAGGAGGCAGTCTCTTTGCAGATGATACAAAGATCTGCAACAGAGTTGATGCACAAGGTGGGGTGGAAAGGAAGAGAAGGGACTTGGCAAGATTAGAGGAATGGTCAAACGTATGGCAGCTTAGATTCAATGCTAAGAAGTGCAGGTTAATGCATCTGGGAAACAAAAACCCAGGGAAAGAGTACACAATGGGGGGGTGAAATGCTAACAACAACAAAAATGGAAAGGGACCTGGGGGTAGTCATATCAGATGACCTAAAGGTGGGCAAGCAATGTGATAGGGCAGCAAGGAGGGCTGGGGGATACTGGGATGCATAGGGAGGCATCACCAGTAGAAAACAGAGGTTATTATCCTCTGTACAGACAGCTGGTGAGGCCCCATCTGAGTACTGCACAGTTCTGGAGACCCAACCCACAAAGACATAGACAGGATGAAAGCTGTCCAGAGGAGGGTTAACTAAAATGGTGCAGAGTCTGCACGGAAGACATATGAAGAGAGACTAAAGGAGCTTAATATGTATAGCCTCGAGGAAAGGAGGGAGAGGGGGACATGATAGAAAGTTCAAGTACCTCAAAGGAATCAACAAGTCCAAGAGGGTAGCATCTTTCAAAAAATGAGGTGTGCAAGAACAAGGGACAATTTGAAGATAGAGGGGGGCGGCAGAGGGTAATTTAAGGAAAGTCTTTTTCACAGAGAGGTTGTGGGATGCACATGCCTCTGGAGGAGTATGGAGTCAAAACAGTGTGGAATTCAAGCATGCATGGGACAGGCATAAGGCCATTCTAGGGGGTGGGGGTAGGAAGAAGTAGGCTGCTGGTTAACTAGGATCTGCAGCTTATCCAGTAGGTAGGGAAAGGGGCAGACTGGGTGGGCCAAGCGGTCCTTATCTGCTGTCAAATTCTGTGTTTCTATGTAAAGCATCAGTACTGAACAAATACTTTTGTTCTGTATTCACAGAAAAAGAAGGTGAGGGACCACAGTTAGACAACATGAGCAAATGTGGGAGGGAGGTAGACACCATACTATTTATGGAAGAAAGTCCTAAAGGAACTCACAAAACTGAAAGTGGACAAGGCAATGGGACTGGATGGGATACATCCTAGAATATTAAGGGAACTACGGGAGATGCTGATGGCACCACTGGGAGCCCTGTTCAATGAGTCACTCAACATGGGAGTGATTCCAGAGGACTGGAGGTGGGCAGATGTAGTCCCTCTTCACAAAAGTTGGAGTAGGGAGGAGGCTAGAAATCATAGACCAGTCAGTCTCATCTCAATAGTGGGGAAAGTTATAAAATCACTACTTAAAGAAAGGATTGTGGAACACCTTGAATCCAGTGGAGCACAGGATATGAGACAGCATGGATTTACAGTGGGACGGTCATGTCAAACACATCTAATTGACTTCTTTGACTGGGTGACTAGAGAAGAGGATTGGGGGAAGCAGTGGATGTGGCCTACATGGATTTCAGTAAGGCCTTCGATACCATTCCACATAGAAGACTAGTGAACAGGCTGGGTAACCTGGAAGTGGATCGCAGGGTGATAACTGGGTTAGGAACTGGTTGAGTGATAGAAGACAGAGGGTGGTGGTAAATGGAGCTCAATCTGAGGAAAGGAGTGTGACCAGCGGGGTGCCACAGGGATCAATTCTGGGGCCAGTCCTGTTTAATGTCTTCATAAGCGACATTGCGGAGGGGCTGAAAGGGAAGGTGTGCCTCTTTGCAGATGGGTGGAAACTCCAGGAGGGGTGAAAAAAATCAGGAGGGACCTAGTTAAACTGGAAGAATGGTCTAGAGTGTGGCAGCTGAGATTCAATTCGAAAAAGTGTAGAATCATGCATTTGGGGTGCAAAAACCCAGCAGAGGATTACATGATGAGGAGGGATATACTGATGGACACTGAGCAGGAAAGGGTCTTGGGGATAATCGTATCTGACATACCTCTCAACTTCCCAACTTGCCAATGTGTGACAGAGGGCTACAAAATGTGTGACAAATGGCAAAAATGTGGTATGCCTGATTTTTCACAGCACACGGAGTTGCGCACTGTGGCATTTTCACGTAAAATAAATGTTACCACAGTAAAAGGATTGTTAGTATGCTTGGCATGTGGTTTGTGCTGCAAATTAAAGAGAAAATTAAAATATGTTGTGTCTATGTGTCCTTTATTAAATAAAGAGTGATGCAAACCCTAAATGTGTGTGTGTCCTCAATTAAAAAGAGTGATGCAAATCCTAAATGTGTTAACATTTTAAAGAACCCATCCAGAGGGACTTCACTCAGGCGTGGGATAGGCATGAGGGAGCAATACAGATGAGTATGAATAGATAGGCCAATGACAGAGCAAAGGCTGATGGCACATTTATAAGGTAGAAAAGGAAATGTGCAGACTGGATGGGCCTTCTGGTCCTTATCTGCCGTCAACCTCTATGTTTCTGTATACCAGTGAAGCTCCCTCAATCAAACCATGGTCTTCCCTTACCAATATCTGTGCAGCCCTGAAAATTAATCGAGAGAGAAAGAGAAAGATGCAGCTCCATCTTTTCTGCTCTCTAAATGGCTTTTATGTTTTAAAGGTTTGCCACACCATCAAAATTGTGGTCTTTCTCATTGCCGGCATCAGTACAGCTCTGTATGCATGTGTGTAAAACTCCCTGTCCTGATTTCGGTTTTCTGTTTTCAAAAATAAAAAAAGTTCACTGCTTTTACTGCCCATGTCCCTTACCTGCACTGGTGTAGCATGAGGTGAAGCTGCTCATTTTTTATGCTCCATTAATTTAACCTTGTCTGTACAATATGGAATCGGAGTAAATAGTATATCTAATCTAAAGCAAAGCTATACCGTACTGTACAGAGCTAAAAAAGAGCTAAAATAATCTGAGTAAAGGTGATTACTATACATATACTCAGTATAGTTCAGATGGTAGTGACGCTGTTCTGTGTGTGACACAAGCCAGTTCACTCAAGCAGGTGTTCTTGATGGCCACTTCAGCCAAAGGGAGTTCATTTTCAGCAGTCCCAGCCATGGCACAGGGCCAGTGCTCACCAGCCTCCCCAACAAATCTATCCATTAGCTGCTGCTGCTGCTGCCGGGGGGGGGGGGGGACTGGAGTTCAGGTGCTAGGAGTGAGGCAAGATGATGTGCCCAGGGTCTCTCCCAGACACTGTCCCCTTCGATGTCCTACAATAAGATCAACCCCAGTTTGCTGCTGTATGTGGTGTGCACCCCCTCCTCCTCTGCAGATTGAGGTCTGGGCACCTCCTCGCTGCTCTGTCCTCCCAAACCAAAACCCTTCCATCCACTGCCTGGCCACCCGTCTCCGGATAATATAAAATAAAAAAACAATCCCCAAAGCACAAAAATGCACAGCAAGAAGCTGAAACAGAATACCAACCCTCTGTTGGTCTGGTGGTCCCTCAGTGCTCAGCTGGCTGGTGGCGCAGTGTTCTTCCTTCTGGTTCCTCGCTTGGCCTCACTGTTCTGGCTTCATGGTATGCAGCACTGCAGCAATTCTGATTGGTTCCTTGCGGTCTGTCTTTAAGCCATCTTCGTCTCCTCCAAATGCTCCCAGAGCTATGGTTCCCCACTCCAGAATGCTTTATAACAGGGAAGCGGACCTGAAGGCGGACCTGGCAGACAGACTCACAGATGAGTCACTAATCGGTTTGTGGGGTGGGGGTGTGTGTGGACTAGCCAAACTGCCACTAGAGCCCACCCCCCAATGTCCCAACGTCTTCTACTAGATGGGCCAGGATAGAAGTTAAGTGTTTCTGTTGGCTAGCTGCAGTGCAAACAAAGGGAGAAAGGGATCAGTGCTGCGCTGGTGTGGCTGTGTGGTTTTGGTGTGCGAGGTGGAAAAGAAAGGGAGAATGCGGAAAAGAACTGGAGAATGCAGGGCAGCGGTACAGGTGGACTGCAGGGGTCAGAATGCGGGACACCACGTGAAATCCAGTACAGTTGAGAGGTATGGTATCTGATGATCTAAAGGCAGCCTAACAATGCACCAAGGTTGTGGGAGGAGCCAGTGGGATACTGGGACGTATAGGGAGAGGTATCACCAGCAGAAGAAAAGAGGTGGTGATGCCATTGTGCAGATTACTGGTGAGGCCTCATTTGGAGTACTGTGTCCAGTTCTAGAGGCTACATCTCTGTAAGGACAGACAGTGTAGAAGCAGTTCAAAGAAGGGCAACAAAGATGGTGCAGAGCCCGCACCAAAAGTCATATGAGGAATGAGTTGGAGACCTCAGTTTGTATACCCTGGAGGAGCAGAGAGACAGGGGAGATATAGAAACCTACAAATATTTAAAGGGTATAAATAGGGTACCGAAGGGAGCATATTTCAGTAAAGAAGATGTTCAGGAATGAGGGGGCATGACATGAGGTTGGAAGGAGGTAGACTGAGGGGTGACATGAAGAAGTATTTCTTCACAGAAAGTGTGGTGGATGCATGGAATAGACTCCTAGCAGAGGTGGTGGGGCAAACACAGTGTAGGAATTCAAAAATGCTTGGGACAGGCATAGGGGAACAAGAAGGTAAAGTGGGAGATCAGGTAGGGTCTGTGGCATTTGCAGTAGATCGGGAAAATGGGCATACTGGATGGGCCTAGCAGTCCTTATCAGCTGTCAGTTTATGTTTCATCAGGGGGTGGGTACCTGGTGTAACAGTGGGTCCATAAATACTGACATGTTGATGACATTGGGAGACTACCACGTCATGACATTTAATTGGATGCTTCTGTCAATAAATGTGGTGGGACTCAAACAAATATGATTGACATAACACCGATTTTACAATTCTTCATATAAAATAGAAAATTCGTACAGGTGGGCTGGCAGTATAGCCTAGATGTTAGAGGAACGAGGTGTGAACGAGCTTGATCTATACAGCAGACCAGACCTGAGTTTGATTCTCACAACCTCCACTTGCATACTGTGTGACTCTGAGCAAGTCACTTAACTGCCCAGTGCTCCCAGGTCGCCCCTGAAAACAGGCACTTGTGCCTAGTGGGTCTTACCTGATTACCAAAGACTAAAATAAAATAAAAATAAAAAATATACCAAGGAATTTAATGGGAGCAAACTGTTCACGTAAATAGTATGCGGAAATCCATTTCTGATTGTTTGCCTGTATACCAAAGCTGGAATGGTCTGAAAAGTGGTAGGGTCAAAGATGTAAGGTATAAAATCTCCCCTAGTAGTAAATTAAAATGATTGCAAAAACTGATAGGGCCACTTATGAAAGCGGTAGGGCCATGGCCACAGTGCCCCCCCCCCCATTCCAGCACCTATGATACCAAAAACTCATTAGGTATCAGAAAAGTAAAAAACAACAGTATTGTTTCTCCTTCTCAAAAGTGCATAGTAATCCTGCTTTCCAAGCAAACGGTGGTGAAGAAAAAAAGCAAAGAGGTTGTAAACCAGAGTTGGGAGCTGCCTCCATCATTCCAGCATTTGAACCCAGGTATTGAAAAAAAAAAAAGAAAAAGAAATGGGGAGTGTATTAAGCATATTCCTGCGCTCTCCAAAACCTCCAACTGTACCTATATAGGGAAAGAGACAACCTGAGATACCAACACATTGTATAGTTCAGATAAAAACATCAAGCAAAGCAACATTTAAAGAACTAAATAAACCTATTCATGCTGAAATTTTCCTATTCTTAAAAAGTATTTGTTTCCTTAAGAATTTCAGAATTTCTATTCAATATCAGGATGGAATAGCAGCATGCAGATACTATCTACTTCGTGACCCATTAAGGTAGCAGTGCAATGAAAATGGGTTAAAATTTGACCCCACCTTTTTTCTTCATATTTGGTGCTACATGTCTTCCAGTTTATTTTTGTGGTAACATTTTCAGTTTCCGTTATAATTTAAGAATGTTATGAACATTTTAAAATGATTATGCCTCAAGAAAAAAAGATGGCCACCTCATTTTTGCACAGATATAATATTGAGGACCCAAGGAGGGTTCGAATCCAGACAAAAATGCAAATGTACAGTGCACAGCACAGGACGCATCCAGAAAACCCAGCTCAACAGTTCTGCCAATATTTTTCACAACCGTATCAGAAAATTAGCTTTTTGGAATATCATTTTTCATTGCACTGCTGTTTTAAGTGATATGATGAGGAGGAGGCTGCATGATGTTAGCAGGTGTAATGGGTGGCAGCGCACTCTGCTTGGCAGCTGACATATCTATCTGTGCCCCCCCCACCCCACCTACATCATCAATGCTGTGACTTCACAGCTGCATAGGAACAGTCACTCAGTGGCTTCCAGGTCAGTTATCTGTGATGCCACTGTCAGCGAGATCACAATGCTGATGATGTAGTCGGAGGGAGAGATATAGATATGTCTGCCATCAGGTTAAGAGCTGTTCCACACATCCATCACATATTATCGCATAGAAGACTTTCTAATGAATATAAGGAAAAAGAAAAACAAATTCAGAAATAAAAAGTTACGACTGGCTATCAAAATTTGTATTATTTTCCTGTCTGTCTATTTTGGCTCCATTAGCTCTTTAATACTTGAAGGACTAGCATTTGTGTGATTATGTGAACAATTTGCACCTGTTACTAAGCTCCTTGGTCTATACAAAATACACATATTCTAATTTTCTCTTTTTATATGGAGAACTGTGGAGAACTGTGTGTTTGTTTACAATGGAATACAATAATTCAAAGTTCTGCTGTATTCCAGTAGTAGAATGCTCCCTCCTCTCCTGACTCATGGAAAAAGACCCAGTCAGTCTCTCCAAAAATCAAAAGTAGAAGTGACAGTTGAAATCACTCTGAGTGACAGAAAATGTAAACATAAAAACACCATATTTAAACCCAGTAAACATCATAAAGTCGCAATTGTGCTGACACCAGAAAACCAATGACAGAAAAAGAAAAATCTCAGTCCTCAACACAAACTTTGAAATCGATATTGCCGAAACACTCCAAGGTTGGTTTGATTCAGTCACAGCCTGTTCCATGCCCTAATCACTGCACCGGCAGAGAAAGTTATTTGCCACAAAGTGAGAGACAGCAAGAGTGAAACTTTGAGTTCTTTATCTTTAGCTGTGTGGGACTGCTCTTTTACCAGCACGAGCAGAATACAAATACCTTTCATCAGTTACTATACAAAGACCTCTTGTCTGTCACTCTCTCTGTTAAAAAAACACACCCTGCAAGCATATGTGCCTACCTGAGTTGAGAGCTCGGGGTAGGGGGCCGGGGGGGGGGTATCTGTGACAGCAATATTATACCTAGCAATATAAAACTATTTAACACACAGAGGAAGGATATTACATGAACAGTCAATAAAAAGCAGTTTTATTTACAAACGAAAGGGTTTTCCTAATTCTTTTTACATAGTACCAATTGTATAATTGCAATAATCCACTCCAGAATGTGGGTTATGCTGGAATTTACTCACTTCTAGTGTGGATTTGGTCACTCAGCCTATGGCCTCGTGACGAAACCGCACCAGGCTTGGGTAAATCCCAGCATAACCCATACCCTGTGGTGGATTATTGCTCAAATATTTATTTACTTGAAATTTCTCCAACAATGATAACCCCATGAGATTCAGCCTGTCATTTTCATGGGGGTCCCAGGGAGGGCAATAGCAGGCAGCAATATAACTCAGTACAGCAGAAAAGCAGTTACAAGCAATATACGAATATCAGGCTTTATTCACTATGGCAGCACAGGTATATTCCAAATGAGTGTACCTAGGCTGTGGTGCACCACACCAGTTGTTCAGCGCACACTGTGTGCTATGCACAAAGTACAGCTACACATCCTTGGTGCCACCCTCATCTGTATAGTTGCACTGAGGCATGGTGGGGGTGGCCTGGCAACTCATGGTGGACATCCAGTTGGATGGCTCATCTGCCAGCCAACTAGATCCCTGCTCCCTGCAGAGTGGAGGATTGTGGGATATGGCTGGTCCCCTGGGACTGTTGTACCACTTAAAGGGACTGCTCCATCTGCCTGTGTGCTCTGCTGTGCCTTCACACCCCCCAGAATGCACCAAGGGCCAGGGGTAGCAGGGTAGAGAGGACGGCATGATGTTCTCTGCTCCATGTGGCCAGAGGGAGGGGGGACATATGTGGCATCTGCAGGTTCCCTGCCTGTGAAGCCAGCACCTCTTCCATCAGTGCTCTGCACTGCATACCTGTGGTTGTGCAGGGCACATAGCCATGCCCTGCCCCCAGCCGTGGCTGGAGAGGGTGGAGGGCATGGAAGAGGCATGGGTCCACATTGAGATTGTGTAGGGGTCTGATGCTACCCTTGATGCAAGATAGGGAAATGCACCAAATTCTGCATGCCACATGGATGCGGTGCATAGGCATGGTGAACACAGCCCATAATATAGGCTTCATGAAGAGAGCCCATACTATACATTGGCTCTTGGGATTGGAGGGCATGGGTCACCCTTGGAATTCACAGCTTCTAGCCATTTGATCACTGTGCGGCATTGATGCTGAGTGGAGGAAGGGTGCAGGCAAGATGAAACCATTATTGGAGCAGGGGACGGGGAAATGAGGGAGCTGATAAAAGGAAAATAAGAAATTCATATATTTGTCATCATTAAAATTAGAATTTACTGCATATGGTACCCTCATCAGCTACTATAACCCTGATAAACCCTTACAAATTGTAAGACTTTGTTGCCAATTAAAACAAATTCTGGCCAGAGCTGATAGGGCTGCAGCTGAGGAATTTGGGGTAAAAACATTGTAAATTATTTTCTTAATATTTTTACAGCAAATTTTCTACATAGCTTTGTTATGAATCTGCCCCATGAAGACAGGCAGAATGAATAAACTCAGGGCTAATAAATTTGAAGGAGATTTTGGATTGCCTCACTGGGAAAAATATCTACTGGCTTTCAGGTTTAAGCAAGCAGCCTGGTATATCACACTTGATAAGGTTGGAAAATATCCCCCTATAGTATAGGGTCAAGAAACAAATGGTACTCTCCCACAACTTGACTGATTTCTTATTCACCAAGAGTATTAAACAAGCTAAAACAGCTATTTGTATCTCCAAATCTATGCATATGATTGAAAAAACACAAAAGCTTTTAAATATTGTGGAACTCCTCCTATACTTAACACCAATCTGGAAGAACACTAAGTTGCTTTACAAAGAGTCTGATTTAAAAGATCCAGGTTGGAAAGTGTAGGCATCACAAAACGAGGGGACCTTCTGGATGAGGCAGGCATTTTGCTGTCTTTCGAAGAACTGAGGCATAAATTTGGACTGCAAATGTTTAATTTTTCTATTTATTTACAGCTTCGCCAAGCCCTGTCAGACTCCATTCTAGGCCTGGGCCTAATGCTCACAGGCACAAAACTCACCCAGTGAAATCCTTTACTAAAGGTGACAAGCCTTAAAAAAGGGGTAAGCCTGGGGTACAAACTCTTCATGGGGGTCACAGACCAAAATTTGCTGACTATATCAGCCAGGCAAAAATGGGAGGCTGAACTAGAACTAGGTATTTCGTACTCTGAAGGGACCATAGCCTGGAGAAATGCATGCTTGAGTAGCAAGGAAATTCTGGGCAGAACTGTCCAGTTTAAAATCTTACATTATTATTATTATTCCCCACTAAGATTATAATCATTGGGGTACTTGCCAGATGGACATTGTTGGAAATGCCAACAAAAACAGGCAAACCTTACGCATATGTTCTAGGACTGCTCACGCGTATCACACTTATGGCAGATAGCTCACAGGCTGTGTGAGGCAGCGTACAATTCCTCAATACCATTCTCTCCGAAATTCCTGCTTTTGGGGATTGATTCGGGTAATGAGTCTATTAACAAATACCAGAAAGTGAGAGCCTGGGCGGTAGCATTAGTTGTCAAATGTGTTTTATTATCGAACTGGAAATCAAATTCAGCTACCTCCTTACATGAGTATTATAACAAACTGAGGGAAAATATTAACAATGAATGAATCGCTCATGGTATATTCAGCAAACTTCATATTTTTGATGCCATATGGTTGCCAGTCATGAACATGATCCAGGAACACGTTAAGGGGGCCACGGGACCTAACCAAGGTTCTGGAAAACAAACATAGTGTGGCATTCTAATAGAGGAAACAGTAGATTGGATGTCCACTTATCATTCACTGAAATATATGTATTAGTAGAAGTCACAATGAGCATAAGCTTGATGTATGTTTTGTAATGCCTACTGGTGTGATAAACAGGAATCTATATAACTGTATCATTGATTTGTATATTGACTCTTTTCAGACCTGTTCTGTACTTATAAAAATCAAATAAAATCTTTATTGGAAACAAAATGAAGATGGGCAGAGAAAATGTTCAACTCCTGGCTTAAAGGTGATTTTGCACAGGGATTGCGAAATCAACTCTTGGGACGTGAAATCTCATTTTGGGCTGGAGTTAAAAAATGATAGCTGTCACAGTCATTAGGTGCTGTAAAGAAATGGCTATGTTGAAAATGTTGGGTTAAAATATTGAATATTACCAAATGTACAAACCTGCATTCACAAAATTCAACGTAGGCTCATAACTTTGTTGAGCTGTAATATTTTTACACCAGATTTTCAAAATAGCTTTCATATGACCCCACCTCATGAACAAGGGCAGAGAAAATGTTTAACTCCTGCATGAAAGGTGATTTCGCAAACGGACCACAAAATCACCTTTTGGGATGTAAAGAAAACATTTTGGCCAAGATTTGATATGGCTATGTTGTAAATTTGGGGTAAAAATATTGACAATCACCCAAGTTACGAGGCTACGTTCTCAAAAATCAATGTAGGCTCGTAACTTTGTTGTTTTTCAGTATTTTTACACCAACTTTTCAACAAACCCTTCTTATGACCCCACCTCATGAGCAGATGCAGAGAAAATTTTAAATCCCTGCCCAAGGTTCCATGTCATAATAGCGATCGCAAAATAGCGATCGCCATTATGGCGAGTGTATATTGCCGAAAAGCAAATCGGCAATATACACACACCAGTGACCCAACAGCCAGCAAAAACACTAAGTGGTGCCCCACACACCCTCCTGACTATAGATTGCTAACTCCAGGGGGGTGCATGTTGGGGAGGGGGTAACACTCCAGTTGCGTCACAAACAAATAAAGGCAGCTGAAGGCAGTGGCAAAATATTGTCTCCTGGTTCCCAACCCTGAACCCAGTACCTGCTGCACCAGAGTTAGCCACACTCACCACCACACCAGATGGCTGGCTCAGCTGCAGCAGGCTCACCACTCCCCCGACTGACCCCTTCCCTATTCCTCCCCTTCCCCTCACTATCCCTCCCTTCCGGTCTCCCTTCCCTACGCTTGCTTTCATGTAGGGTCACTACCCTTGCAGGGTAGCCTATGGGGATAGCGCTGAGTATGAGTCGCTGTTTTGGCAGTCGCTCATATTCAGTCACTGCCCAAAAGGAGATTTCACGCAGGGACGGTGAAATCACATTTTGCGATGTAAAAAAAACCTAAAACATTTTGGCCAGGATTTGAAAAATGACAGCTGTCACATTCATGAGGTGCTGTAAAGATATGGCTATGTTTGTAAATTTTGGGTAAAAATATTGACAATTACCAAAGATACGAGGTTGCATTTGCAAAATTCAATGCAGGCTCATAACTTTGTTGTTTTTAAATATTTTTACACCAAATTTTCAACATACCCTTCTTATGACCCCACCTCATGAAGAGGGACAGAGAACATTTGCTACTCCTTCCCAAAAGGTTATTCGAGCCCGAAAGGTGATTTCACACAGTGACTGCGAAATCACCCTTCTGGCCCGAATAGCGCCATGACAGTGACATCATTCATGAGAAGGTGTCACAAAAACCCCATGTTGAAAATTTGGTGCAAAAATTCCAAAAAATGCCTGAGATATGCAACAAAGTTGAAAAAACTCTATCTAGCCCATTATACAGCTTACCGGCATTTCCTCAGTTCGCGGTCGACTTTGAAGAGTGCAGACATGTTTCCGCTCCACCGAAGATAGTCGCGTAATCTCCGGAGGTAAGTATGGGGTGGGGGTGTGGGGAGGTTAGGTGCGCAGTGGGTGGGTGTGGGTTATTGAGGGAGGCAGGAAGAGCTAGGTGGACCGTTTTTTTCTTTACAGGGATTTAAAAAAAAAGACAATGTGGCACGTTTGCCACTCTGGGGTGGGCTCCCAGCGTGGCACAAGGACGGCTGGGGGGGCCGTGGAGCCGATGGGGGATTGGGCACCCCCGTCGGCTATTGTATGAGTTGCCACACTGGGGTGGGCACCCAGCGTGGCATGTGGAAGGCTTTGCGGGGGAGAGCGCAGCACTCCCCCGTCGGCTATACGTGTGTGCGGGGGGGAGGGCAGCACGCAGTATGCGCTGCTTCTGTGTGTGTGTGTGTGTGTGTGTATGTGTGTGGGGGAGCTGTGCATGAGCAGGCGATAGCTTATCGCTGCTCACTGAAGCATAGCTGCCCCTTTCAACTGTCGCCACTGCATTTTGGAGCTTGTCATAGACAGCTCCAGCATGCATTGGCGGACAGGAGCCGTGCCTGCCAACACACTGACTGAATTGGAAGAGGGGGTGACACACCTCTGAAATCTCGGATGATGGCACTATGTTTCTTGCACATGCGTGCAAGCAAACATAATGAGTGGTGTTTCATTTAACAGCAACCACTATGCTAGTTGGAAAGTTGTCAAAAAGTCACATAACCTATCATTTAAAAAACATCAAAAGCAAATGTCCCTGCAGTGTCAGAATGCATCCCATATTGTATAAAGGAAATATACAATGGTGAGCTGTCAGATAAATTATTTATCTGTACAAGAGCTGTTTGCCCTCGGAAGTCTGGACCAGACCTCTCATCTTATCATGTCAGCACTTGTCTTTAAATTGCAAGCAAACTGTCTGAATGTGTAGCACATTCTTAATCAATATACAAATAGTGGGTTTCCTATGCTTAGTGCCAAAGTATGTTTCAATAAAAGTTACATTTTTATTATGAAACTGCAAACAACCCAGAAAAACTGTGAACAGGCATGACAGAGACCATGATGCACAATGCAAGGCAGAAATAAATGTAGGTGGGAATAATCTATCACATTTGGGCTGGCAGTATAGCCTAGAGGTTAGAGGAATGAGGTGTGAATGAGCGTGATACATTCAGCAGACCAGACCTGAGTTTGATTCTCACAACCTCCACTTGCATACTGTGTGACTCTGAGCAAGTCACTTAACTGCCCAGTGCTCCCAGGTCACTCATCCCTGAAAACAGGCACTTGTGCCTAGTAGGTCTTACCCGGTTACCAAAGACTAAAATAAAAAATAAATAAATAAATAAATAAATATCAGTACCACCTCCCTACCAACAGACCCTCCAAACGAAGTACTGCAAACAGAGCAAGCCAGTTTGCAATACACTGTACTTAGTATTGTTAACAAAAGTAAAACTGTCAGAACAGCATAATAAAGGATCATACTAATTAATATTACTTGTAAAACTCCTACTGCCCTGGCAGTGGGGATAACCCACTCCAAGTCACACATCCTGCAGGCTCTCAAACCTGAGCAAGCCTAATAACAACAAATGAATGCCTTTACAAATAACCCTCCAACACTGACAAATGACAATGGTGTATTTGTGGTAACACCACACCCAGATGAGCGACCTCCTCTTGCAAACCCTCCAAACAGAAACAGACGAATGACAATAAAATACAACACAGACCGACAACCCAGGGCTGGGGGTGGATGAAATAACCTACCCCAGCCAATAAGCATACCCCTAACATTTGAACAAGAGACAACTTTTCTTTTTTTGGGGAGGGGGGCTAATCTATGTAAACAAGCAGAAGCCACTTGAACTACAGTGAAACTAATGATTTAAGGGGGGGAGGTGTTGCGCTGCCCCTCTGAGTCGGCACCAATATACGCACAAGTGACCTCTTGCAAAGTGCATCCACAGCCTGCCCAATAACAAAGAATAAATTATTACAGTTTACTACTAATAATAATAAAACAAACAAACCCACCCACTGGGCTGGATATTCAAAAGGGTTGCACAATGCGCAATAGGGTTGCGCCAGCGCAAGTCAGAAAATGTGCCATTCTGCGATATTCAGCAGGAGGCAGTTGCACCACTGAAAACATGTTGAGCAACAGCGCAATGATAATGAAGGCATGCGCAACTGAAGGGGGAGGAACCATGCATAAAGTGCGCAGTGCGATGTTCAAAGACTTGCGCAATGCGCAACAGTGGAGCAGACGGAAGTTGCGCCATAGCAGAAATGAGCCAAAATAAAAAGGAGCAAGGAAGAGGTGCAAGAATGCTACAGGGAAGCCACATGAGGCAGGGGGAGAGACATGCACAAGAAAGCAGCACAAAAGAGGGCAGGCCAGGGAAACCACAACACACAAGAGGGGCAAGGGAAGGTGTGTGGGGCCACACAAAGCAGAGGCCAGTAGGTGTACCCGGTGCAGGGGAGGTAGCAGTCAGGACAGTGGGGGGAACAAAGCAACAGCTGCTGGGGGGGGAACGAAAGCCAGGGACATGGCCAGTGCCACCTTCCACATGGATGCCGTAATGAGGGGGGTGAGAAGGCATGCTGCAGGGGGACATGACTGTGGAAGGGCCTGTTGGCAGTATGCCCCCAACAGGCAGTACCGAGCCCGCACCAGCTTTGAGCTGTACACAGATATCGAGATTGTGGGCTGGTACCACCTGAACAGGGCAATACTGAGGCGGCTCTTTGAGCTGTGCAGTGATGTGATGCAGGCACCCACACGACGGAGTCATGCTCTGTCAGTGGAGACAAAGGTAACAGCCTGCTTGTGCTTGCTCGCCACGGGTACCTTCCAGAGACCAACAGGGGACACCACAGGCATAACACAGTGAGCCATGTCATGCATTCCTCACCCAATTCCTCAGTGCACTGCTGCCACATGCTGCGGAGTACATCCATTTCCCCAGCACTGCGGTGGAGCGCACAGCAAACATACAGGAGTTCCACAGGGTAGCACGTAAGCCTGGCATGCTAGGGGAGATAGACTGCACCCATGTGGCCATACGCACACCACCTGGCCCTGAGGGTGCCACCTACATGAACCGTAAGGGATATGCCAGTGTCAACTGCCAGGTGTTGTGCGATGCCAGTGGGCGCATCATCAATGTCTGTGCCATGCACTCTGGGGAAGCACATGATTCCTTCATCTGGCACCAGTTGGCACTGTGCCACCGATTCGAGTGTGGACATCCCACAGGTCATCTAGTGGGTGGTATGTATGTAGAACTGACATACTGTAGGTGGGGGGTAGGCCAGAGGTGCCATGGTGTGGCCCACAGGGTTTGGGGCAGTCTGAAGCTGAACAAGACACTAACCTCCACTATCTTCACACAGGTGACAGTGGATACCCACTCCATCCCTGGCTGCTCACACCCTACCGGTGGCCCACGACCCCATTGCAGCAATGCTTCAATGAGGCACATGCCACCACATGCAACATCATTGAGCGGGTGTTTGGGATGCTGAAGGCGCGTTTCCGTTGCCTGGACACCTCTGGCGGTGCCCTACAGTATAGCCCCTCAAAGGCCTGTGGGATATTCCTGGCCTGTTGCATCCTGCACAACATGGCCAAAGACTGTAGTATAGACGTACAGGTCGAAGAGGTGGACAGCAATGGGGATGCCGGTGATGCCGGTGATGATGAGGATGGGCAGCCCTCACTTGGACGATGGGACCCCCGACTGATCCGGCTGGCACAGCTGCACTGGGACATCATCACAGAAGAGCACTTCAGCCAACACAGGTAAGTCATGGTGCAATGTGCAACCACCAGTGGCTAGGGCACAACCCATATACACGCATGGAAACACACCAGGGGTGCATGCTGGCAAGGGATGTGGCAGGGCATAGAAGCACACACATACAACCAGGGAGGGGTGAACATAGAAACGCCACATGGACGGATACACATACACGCGACACACAATAGGCACAAACGTGCACAGGGGTCAGGTGTAAAGCCGAGATGGAACGCAAACACTAGCAACACACATGTCCACAGGCCACCATGTCCACTGACTGTCCATGTGCATGTGTCAGATGCTGGGCACCATTGCACTTTGGTGTACAGCGCAATGCAGGCATCATCATGCACACGTACCTGTGGACAGCAGCCGGGAGGGTGTGCAGGTGGACCGCGTGTCTGCGTGCAGGGCCTGGCACCCACCTGTGCACTGCCCACCGAAACACACAACGCACACAGGGCAGCACCAGACAGTGTCCGCGCTGGGAGACAGATCAGTCTTGTGGCACAGTGCCACGTCCACCTCGGATGCGTGGGCGGCCCCGCCGAGACCCAGCAGCACTGGCAGGCTCACCACGGGCCTCATGGGGTGGCACCAATGGTCCACCAGGGGTTCCACTGCGTGAACGCGACCGTGCTCGCACAGGGGTCTGCAGCACACCGAACATACCTGCACCAGGAGTGCTTGGGATGCCCACAGCTGAACCCGGAGTCGACAGGGTGGGTGTCACATGATGCTGGGAATGGGGAGTGGATAGCAAACTGCGCGGTGTGAGCGACACATGGGCACCTGACTGTGTGCCCATTGTGGCCATGACAGTGATGAACATCTGTGTTTGCCTGTCAATGGCAGCGGTCACATCCTTCCGCAAATGGTCAGTCCGTGACAGGGGTCCTATCGGTGTCCCTGCTGTGTCGCTCCTTGGCCCGCTCCAGAGCCACACACAGTGCCTCCATGGATGTTGCAAGCCGCATCTGCTGCTGGACTGATGCCTGCAGTAGGCGGGTGTGCTCGTCAAAGAGGTCGTCTGCCACCTCAGCATCCCATCCCTCAGGGTATGCAAGGGCCTGATGTTCAGCACCCCTTGAGGGTGGGCGCTGCTCACCAGGATCAGGTATGGGCAAGTCCACAGGCGGTGCACAGATGCCACCACTGAACCCTGAACCCCCAGTCCCAGTGGGCGACTGCTGCTGCCGCCCCTCCGCCAGCTGTGCCCAAGGGATCAGTTGTTCCGCCGCGCTGTGGCCACAACAGTCCCACTGTCCTGACCAGCCACCAGTGCTGCCCCACTGGTGCTGACAGGCACAGCCTGGGACTGTACTGACACACTGGCACACACGTCCTCACCAGACAGGTCCATGGGTGTGAGCTGGCCTGCTGTGTGTCCATTCCGTGGCACACACATGTCACAGCCCATGATGGTCGTATCTTCATCATTGGTGCAGGTCTCTGCCACAGCCACAGCCACAGCCACAGTGTGCTGGCATCCTTGGACACCAGAACGCTGAGACACAGGAAGGGCCTCCCCCACACCTGTCTCAACGACATCAGTGTGGACAGCCAGGCGGACCCACTGTTTCAATGCTTGACGTATACCTGTGGAGGTGGATGGTCCCTCCTCCAACTCCAGATGACTGTCCGCAGTGGGCAGGCCCTCCACCACTGACCCCTGCAGATGCGCAGGATCTGTAACAGAAAGTAAAGTCACGTTACTGCGTGTGATCTACCCTGCCCCCCCCAGACAGACCGTGACTTACCATGCAGTGATGGGCTACCATCCATCTGGAAGCCACCTCCTGGAACGCCCTCTATGGCACTGCGCAGCATGCTTGCAGCAAGTCTGTCCTCTGCTGGAGTGAGCTGCACCACCTCTGGCTGGCCCCCCCTGTTGCAGCATGTGCCGCCCTGATGGCAGCCACCTTCTCCTTCACCCTCCTCCTGTCAGTACTCCATCTTCTTCTTACACTCCTGCACGGAGCCCTGGTGGTTGCCGTGCAGGTTGACAGCACATGCAACCTCCTCCCATGCAGCAGCACGGGCCTGAGGGATGCCCAGCCATCCACTGAGCAGTGGCTCATGATCAAGGTAGGCCTCAAAGAGTGCCTCCGTCTCGGCCTTTGTGAAATTGGGCCTCCTCTTCTGCCCACCATAGTAGTCCTCCTCCTCACCAGGATCTCGCTCGGTCATCATTCAGCCTGTAAGGATGACAGTGGTTACCTGTGACTCTGCAGTACAAAGCAAGTCCCTGATACCACAGTCCAGACCCCCACACAGCATGCAACTCACCAATAAACTGCACTAACTGAATATGGCCAATGCAGAACATTGTCGCATCTTTATAGTGCAATCCATGCAAATTAGGTGAGGAGCAACTTTAATTATATGCAAATTGTGCTGCTGTGCCATTGAAGGGCTGATCGGATGGTTAGCATATGACAGCTGAATATCACGCCGTTGCGCTTTGCGCAATTGTGTTGAACATGCTGAGCCACTGGCGCAGTTCTGTGGCATGCGTAGTACACCTCACTGCGCATGCCAGGTAGCTTACGCAGGCATCTGCTGTGCTGATGACATGCTGTGTGTGATAGGCAATGCAGGGCATGGCCACCATTGTGGCAGTGGCGCTATAGCGAGGGTCACTACATGGCGCTGTGGCACAACTGCGCGATTGTTCACTGTGGTGTTGGCACACAGACAACCAATTGCGCTAGATGCATAGTCATCCGATGGTGCTGTGTGTGGCCTTGCACCAGAGACCCATGACCCTGTGCCTGACCTTTGCCCCCTTGGTGCCATATGTCCGGCATGGCTGCACCTCTATCATGCTGTTCAGTAACAGCACAATAGGGAATGGCGGCGCTGTACTGCGCAGCATTTCCACGTGGGGTACCGCGCTGCAGAGCGCCATATTGCCTACTATAGCGGTTGAGATGGCACGCAGGAGAGCCCCACAATGGAGTGCCATTGAGCTGGCCAACCTTGTGGCCATTGTAGAGCCACACTATGGCCCACTGTTTGGAGATGAGGCACTGGACAGGGCCAGGACCCAGGTCTGGCAGGGGGTGGCCGCTGACCTGGAGGTGGCCACTGGATGCAGGAGGACATTGGAGCAGTGCAGGCACTGTTATGGGGACCTCAGGGGAAGGGAGCCATAGCTACTTGCCCATCTGCGGTCGCGTGCCAGGAAGGGCATGGTGCCTCATCCAGGTGGGTGATACGTCTACACACTTGTATTGTCCATATGGGTAACACTGTCTTATGTGTCCAGCACATAGGGGAGGGATAGTCTAGGGTTGGCTGTGGTGTTTACAGGGTATGGGGTGGGTGGGTCTGGCTGGGTGGGTGGGACACACATTGAGGCAGGGGGAATTTGCTTTGGGATTGTACTGATGTTTTTCTCCCCTTTTTTCTCCCACAGATGTGGATGAGCGGCGGCGGATGGGGGAGCAGCAGCAGAGGGAGGAGGACACAGCGCACAGGCGTGTCGGGGACCACCACCACCGACAACAACAGCCCGGTGAGGGTGAGTGCCATGATACCATGATTACTATTGCATGCTGTGTAACAGGGTGGGAAGCAGAGCATGGCCACCATCCATGGACACCACTGCCATGCACACGACTTGTGACAGTCAGCACTGTCCAGTGGCACTGCATGTCTGGGAGTGCATCAATGGTGGTCCATGCATGCACTGGGCACATGGCTGTGGCACTGCCTGCACACCACATAGCCACGTTACTGTACGGCCTTGGTGGTGCTGTGCAGGACATGGGCGGTGGGTGTGTGCAGTGGTCCACATGGCTGTTGCTTCCTGGTTGGGCATGTCTTGTGGACACTGTCACTGTGGGTGGGCGTACACCATCACAGGAGCATGGCACATGGCTGTATGCCATGCATAATGGGTGGGCTACAGGGGGATGGACAGTCACACCTATTAACTCTGATCCCTCATCCTAGGTGAACGGTTACTCCTGTGGATACAGCAGGCTGTGTAAGAGCTGCTGCAGGTGGCAAGGGAGTCCCTGCACATCCTGAGGGACATACACCAGCATGGGGTCAGGAGGAGGAGAAGGGCCAGACAACAGCCACAAGTGGAGGAGGACCAGGCTGGCCACTAATGTCCACATGCACCTACCAACACCTTCCCCCCTTTGACCAACCCTCACACCCCACCTTCCCTCTCCCATATGTTCACCCCTGCCCCTTACCCACCCCCACCTTGTTTCTGTCCCTCATCCCATGTGTACAGTTTTCTGTATATAGTTGTGTTTTATATGTTGCAATATAAATATTTTGATATGAATACTGTGGTGGTCTGTGATTTGCAGCTGGCTATAGGTGCTCAGCTGCAGTGGTGTGCATGGCATCTGGGGTGGTGCAGTCATGGGTATGTGTGTGTGTGCATAGGGAAGTGTCTATGGTGTGGGAGTGGCTATCAGTCGGTGTCTGTGGTGTGTGTGTTGTTCCCTGTGCATTGCATTACTGTGTGCAGTGGTCCATGGTGCATGCTCTGTGTCCATTGTGCCCCTGTCAACCCATCCTTGGCCTGTGCAGCTGACACCCTTGCATGTCTGTGGCCTGCAATGTCTGATGCCATGACAGTGGTGGCTGTCCATGCAGGTCATCCACTGTAACCATCACAATGCTGGGTTGCCTCCTGTCACTGGTGTGGTGCATGTTTGCCTCGGGTGACACTGTGGCCTCCACAGTTGAAGTCCCACCTCCATGCTGTGGCTTGTGTGTGTTGCAGGGGCTGTGCACCACTGTCTGTGACTTGTGCTCCAGGCATATGATGGTGGCGTACGGGACCACAGTACCTGCACAGGGTGGGTGTCACTCCTGTGTCATGGAGGACTGCAGGCTGTGTGTGTTCAGTTTTCATGGGCCCACACTGGGGGCTTGGTTGCCACACTACTGCGTCCCTGTGTTATTGTCCCCTTGGGTATGGGTGTGTGTTTGCTCCTGCACTGTGTTGCATCCAGTGTGATGCATGCTCCCATGCACCACTGTGGGTGTCTGTGCTGGCTGCTGTGGCTAGTGATGGGTCGGGATGTGTCACTTGTCTACTGTGCAGGGTGCTGTATCAATGGTGGTGGTGTCAGGGGTACGCCCTTTCCCTTGTGGGGTACCTCTGTGCTGATGCATGGTCGGTCTCTCAGCTGTGCCTCAGGGGGATTGTGCGTGTTGGCACTGTGTCTGCCGTTGTTGCATTGCCGTGTGCTGCCACCCACTGCTGGGTGCTCATGGTGGGGCTGGCTTGTATGGTTCTGTGGTACACGAGCTTGCAGTGTGACAGTGGGGGTGGTGGTATGCATGGGGTTTCCTGCAGTGGTGGTCACTGCTCATGGGGGGTGTCTGGGGGTCACAGTGCAGGGTGTGCTGTGCACTGGGGGGGCTGTTGTGGCACGGGGGGGTGGTCAGCCCTCCTTGTGTGGCAGTCTCAGCTTGCCGGTGGGTGTGCTGGGGCATCATGGCCCAGCTGTGCTTTGTTTGCTTGTCCCCATGGGCCGGCGAATATTCCAGCCTTCCCCCAGTTGTGCTGTGCTTGGGGTGTGGGGGTGCATTGTCAGTTCAGCAGTGTGTTCCTGTGCCCATCTGTGGCATGGGTGGTGGGCCCCTACCTACCTCCCTGGTTGTGCAGTTACATTGCTCTGCTGCTGGGGGACTCCCTGCTTGTGCTATGGCGCCTCTGGGCTGCTGAGCTAGACATCCCTTGTTGCGCCATAGCGCATCGTATCTGCTCAGCTTCCCCTTCCTAGTTGCGCTATGGCACAGGTTGTGCGATATTCAGACGTTAGCTGTTGGCGCAATTTGGCTTGCTCCTTTTTTGAATATCGCGTCTATTGTGCATGGGTGCAATGGACTTGTGCTTGCTCCTGCTATTGTGCACTTTTTGGGTGCAGTTTGAATATACAGCCCACTGTGTTTAACCCTTACCCTACTGAACTTCTGCTACTGCATGAACATCTGCCCCACTTTGATTGACTTGTCCATGGTGTCAAGTGGTCAGCTCCTCTGCCTGCCTGTCAGCACCACAGGGCATTCCCGGTGGATCAAGCTGTGGTGAATGTGGCACAGTTCACTCCTGTTGCTCCAGCTGAGTACGGGATTCTTTCAGTCCTGAAAACCAAACTTTTACAGCTTTCTGTTGGTGTCTGGGGTGGTCCAACGGTACTTATCCCTCTGTGTCCCCTACACTGAACCCAGGAGAACTCTTATCACTAGTATTCCCTCTGATTCTCTTGCTCCCCAGACCCCACAACTGCTCAGTTCATGGTATAGACCACTGTCTTTTTGCAGATGCTGGAGGCTGGTCTGCATTGGTCACTTTCACTAAGTATGTTGCTTTGTCCGGGGGGGGGGCATCCGTTACTCCTGTTGCTCTGGGTCCCAACACTGTGGCACCTGCCACTTTCCCAGTGGGACTGCACAGTCCAGTGACACCCCAACACCATGTCCAAGTATCCCAGGTGTATGGTGCTACCCTAACACACCCTGCCTCATGCCCAAGTATCTGTGGCATTCAGAGGCAGCCCCTCCAACACCCCGTCCCCACCCAAGTATCCCTGCTGGCCACTGATAGCAACAACTCTCACCATTTCCCCCCCAGACACACACACACACACACACACACACTCCTTGCCTGTCCACTAAGTGGGAGATTTGTGTAAAGCACTTTTATGGCATGGCGATATGGAGAGCCTCTGTGTGCCCCTAAAGTCCATCACCCCCGACAGCCACCATATATCGGCCCCCAAGAGCCAATGTGTATTGGCCCTGTATGCCTACAAAAGCTTCTGAAGATAATTATGTGGGTTTCAGTTGTTACAGTCAGTGAGAACTCTGGATCCCTGTTGCTCATTATGTATTATCTTTAATAAGGAGACATGCCAAGAAAGAAAAGTCAAAATCCAGCATGGCAGAGTTACAAAAAAAATGGCATAGTTTTGTGTTCCATGAGCATTTCTGCCTACACTCCAAAGCTAAAAACTGAATTCCCCAAATCAAATTCAGGTTTCTTTTTACCTGGTTAAGTTACAATTTGTCTCTGAGTTTTCAGGGAAAAGGAACAAATGCTAACCATTCAAAGAGAGACACTAGCATGCCTGATGCAACTTTTCCCATTTCTCGGGTGATGGACCTGTGGTGAGTTCATTCCTTTCCTTTCCATGATGCTTCAGAAAAATGAAAAAAAACTCTGCTCACATGTCCATCACCTGAGAAAAGGAAAAACAAAACCTGAAAGTCAGAAGGGGAGGGGGAGTGGATCGGCAATTTGGAGAAGAGGTACCTGCAAAAAAAAATTGGGGGACGGAGAACACATTCCAGGTGGACACCACTTCTCAGCCTTCCAAACACAGAAATCCTTGTCTGTGGGCCGATGCTGGCTCATCAAGTAGTTGATGAACACTGGGCACAGCTCAGAAGAATTAGGCTTGTTATCTCACCCACTCTGCCCCATCCCCCAGTCACATACAATGTCCTCCAAGAACAGAGCCCTTTTACAAGCCAACCCAGTCCGACGAATGAAGACATTTGGACTCACCTGCCTCCTATTGCTGCTGGTACTGCTAGTACTCCTCTCCTGGGAAGTAGCGGCAGCACATACACACCCATGGCCGATCTCACTCAATAACGTGGCCTGCCACAGGTGAATGATCATCCTTCTTGGTTGCAGTTTTGCTTAGTTTTTCTCATACCGGTCTTCTCCTCAGTCTGCCCTCCTTGAGCGCACAGAGTAAGATGGTGCCTGAAAATCCACTCTTTGATGTGTGGCGGCGCCAACAGATCCCTTCCCCCACCACTTATGACTTCAAAAAAGTCAATATTGTTTTAGACCTTGTGATTTTCTGGAAAATAAAATACATTTACGGGTATTTTGTACTAGTTTTGAGCAATGATGTTGGGGGGCACATGCCCCCTTGGGCCCTATGGGCATGACGCCACTGCCATCTTCCCATCTAGCATCCACCCTGGTCACTCTGTTCCCACTCTCATTCCATGCAGCCTCGCTCCTCTTCATGTTATCCCCCCCGCCTTACTGCCCCCCCAACATAAGTAGCTCACCCCCACAAAATCTTTCACTAAACCCCTATGCAGACTGACATTCAAAATGGCACTCAGTAGATTAAAGAAGCTGATTATCTTACTACTCCTCTGTTCTGGCAACTTTGAATTAAATCCAGGCCCCACCCTTCCTTAGCACCCCCTCGGATTTTGCACTGTCCAAAGGCCTAATGATCATGCTCATAAATGCATGTAGCCGTCAAAGAAACTGGACCCTGTTAACACATGGTCTTCTCATACCAATCCAGATATCTTAGTTATGACAGAAACATGGCTGAAAGGTTCCATAACAGATCAAGAAATATCCCTGCCCTCCTATAATACAGTTCTGTTTATCGTCTAACATACACATGTATGCCAATGACACTGTACTGTTCACAACTGGCAAATCGGTCCCTGATGTCACCGCCAGGCTCCAGCTGGATTTCAACAATGTGCAACGCTGACTAAGTGAGCACCACCTCTTCCTAAACTCAAAGAAAACAGTCTCCATGACTTTCGGTACTAGGCAGAGGTTGGCAAGGCTCCCCTCCTTACCCACCTTTTACATCATTGATGGGACTGTATTAGGACACCTCTTTCTTCCGCTACCTCAGAGTTTGACTGGATAGGAACCTAAACTTCTCCATCCACACTGATGCCATTCTAAAGAAACTCCGGCCTATGCTAGGGGCCCTCTATCATAACAGGGGTAGTATCCCTCATCCGGCTAGGCGTGAACTTGTACATAAAATTATACTGCCAACTTTCGACTATTGTGATGTTGTATACGGAGCTGCCCCTCAATCCTTCTTATCCAGGCTGGAACCTCTCTTTAACTCCTTCTACAGGTTTGCCTTGGATGCCCCTCCTCTGACACACCACTGCTCTCTTTACTGCTCTCTAAATTTTCCCTCGGTTGTAGACAGGAGAACATTGCATGCGGCAAAGTTTACCTCTAAATTCTGGCTAGGCTTGCTCCCCTCTTACTTCGCTGCCTCCTTATCTGCCTCTCACCCCTCCAAATACACCCTCCAATCTTACGACTCTTGCTCTCTGAATATACCTTTCAGAAGTACTACATCCAGCCAAATGTCATTCTCCCATCGCCTATCTAAGCTCTGGAACCAACTACTGACCCAAATCCGCCACGCCTCTTCAGCCTATTCTCTCTCTACATCCCTAGCAAACTACCTAGTGACGAACTGCAACTGCATCTAGCCCCACGGGGCCCTGCCTAGCTGTTGGTCTATACCTCTTCCTTCCTCCAGCTGGGCCAAATATGCCCCTATCCCAAACCCCTCTTGCTATCCTAGCACTTTCTGCAATCTAGCACTTTCTATCACCTCTCCTGTTCCACCCTCTTCCCGAGTACCTCTTACTATACCTCCTGTCAGTATCTCTCAAATGTATCCTAGTTTAGAAATGTTATTACAGTAGCTATTGTTGGTTATAATCCATACAGTCTGTCTATATGCTGTTACGCTATTTTCCTGATGTATGTATCCTGCTGTATTACTTATTGTTCCCACTCCCCTTCCCCCAGGACGTACCGTGAGACAAGCTCTTGTTGCTCAGCATAACCTTCCTGGTGAAACATTTCAATAAATACAGTAAATAAATACCTTCAGGTTAGATAGACCTACTGGGGGGGGGTGGACTGGTAATATACGTTAACAATAAATTGACAGCCGTAGTACTCAACACCCCCACCAAATTTAAAGAATTTGAATTCCTAGCACTCAAATTATCAGTCTCCCTGGCAGAATCTATCAACATCCTAGGTTGCTACAGACCTCCTTGAGGTAGTCTGGACTTACTCATTCACCTCCGCAACTTCCTTGACACCATTACCAATAAATCTATCATCCTCTGTGACCTTAATCTTGACTGGTTCAGCCTCAAAGCTAACTCACTTAAAGAGCTATGTGATGAATTGGGCCTTATGCGGCTCATAACCAAACCCAGTAGTCCCAACTTAAAGAATCAACTCAGAAGCTCCTTCCTAGACTTAATACTTACTAATAGACCACATAAAACTACCCATGGCACTATATTTCACAATAACTTGAGCAATCATAACATTGTTGTTTGCACCAGGGGTTCAGACAGAAAACCCGTTGGAGCTAAACTCATTACAAAATGGAATCTCTGTAAATTTAATCCTGCCAACTTCTTACATGACTTAAGCAACATAAGATGGCAGAGATTCTATCTAGCTACCTCAATCAATGAGGCCACTGCTCTCTTCAACACCTCCGTAGTATATGTCATCAATAAACATGCAACATGCCCCTTTTGTCAAAAGCAGAGCCAGAAAAGCCTCCTGCCCATGGTTCGCCAAGGAACTAAAACAAGCACTGAACAAAAGAGACCACCTATGGGCCACAGCCAGGAGCGCAAAAGTAACCACTGATTGGTAAGTCTTCAGAGAGTGGTGCATCGCTTGGACTAAGCTTACAAGATCAGCTAAATTGACCTTCTATCTGAATTCCCTAGTGGCAGCCAGAGGTAAAACAGCTAAGACCTGGCAAACAATTCAATTGAAGGTCATAGAACCACCCCATTTATATCTGCCAAAATAACATCTCAGGGTGCTACAATCACTGATAAAATTACCATCTTTGACAAATTAAATATGCACTTTGCCATGGCAGGACTAGCCTTCGACTCTTCCCAGGCAGCAAAATGCAAACTACAAGACAATACCATGGACCCCCAGCCTAATCAAAATGCTCCAAATTCCTTTTGTTTTCCCAAAGTCACCTACAAACAAGTTAAAGACTTAGGACCAGAGTCTAGAAGAGTTAAGTCTGGCATAACAGCAGTTGCGCCAAGTAGAATGGCGCATGTAGCAACTTACACCAGCAGTTGTGACATGCGCGATTCTACAAAGTACTTGCACTGAACAGCAGTTACGCTGGCAGTTGCACCATAAACCCCCTGCGACATGGCACTAGGGGGTTTACAGCAGCAGTTGCATCCCATTCCAGAAGGGCAGAAACAAAGTCCCCAATGTCGGGATTCTACAAGAACACCCGGAGGAGAACCGACAATGTAAGTTACACCAGCATTTAGCTGGTATAACTTACGGACACCCCCGGGGGTCCTGTTGCCTCATGTGCAGTCATGCCACCTTGCCCACCCCCCATGTCAGCACACCCCAGTGGGGTCCCGCAAACTGCGGTGTGGCTTGCGACATGCTCACTGGGTGCACCTGCAGTTGGCGTACCTGGCCTCATGTTGCAAGTCCTGTAGACTTGTGGAGACCCTGCCCTTATAGAATTGAGTGCAGGGTTATTGCGCAGCGCGGGTGTATGAAAGTTGATTCGTGGCAACTTGTGCCACCCTTCTGGAATCAGGCTCCTATTTCTTAACTTAGATACAAAAAAAAAAGCACTAGTGCCAATGACATTGAACCCAGGTTCCTGAAATTAGGATATTCCCACCTCACAGCACCCCTAACCCACCTGTTCAACTTGTCTGTCTCGACTGGTGATTTCCCCTCCATATAGAAAACCGCACACATATTGCCCCTCTTCAAATCTGGACATCTGACCAACCTTAACAACTATCGGCCACACTCCATACTACCAGCTCTCACAAAAACTTCTCGAAAAACTAGTCAACAATCAGCTAAGGAATTATCTCAATCAGTCCAATCTCATAAACCCACTCTAATCTGGTTTCAGGCCCAATCACAATACAATGTCTGCTCTAGCTCTAGTGACAAATGATTGGTTCACTGCCCTAAACCATAAATTAACAGTAGGAGCAGTCTTTTTGGACCTGAATAAGGCATTTGATACTCTGTTCAACATAACTTGTTATTAGCCAAACTTAAGGAACATGACTTGCAAGATATTGCCCTTTGCTGGTTCTCCAGCTATTTGATGGACAGGATCCAGCTAATTAAGGCTGATGGGTTATTGTCTTCTCCACTCCCCCTCACCAGAGGAGTATCCCAGTTATCCAGTTTGTGACCTCTCCTGTTCGTTATATACATAAATACACTCAGCAATAACACCAAGAATGCTAAAATCCACTTCTTCACAAACGATACTCTACTTTACACTACTAAATCCTCACTAGCCGACGTTTGTGCTGAATTGCAATTGGACTTCGATCAACTACAGATCAACCTCATACAATCTAAACTGCTACTTAATGTGAAAAAAAAAAAACTAATGTTCTTCCACCCTATAAATCAATAACTTGCCTCCAAAAATGATTCCACCAACCCATCCATCACTCCCCTCCTGGGTAAAAGTCTAGATATAATGGATAGGTTCAAATATATAGGCCTTTGGCTTGACTATAATCTCTCCTTCTCTGCCCACATTGAAGCCCTATCCAAAAAACTAAGAATAAGATTAGGTTTCTTCTACCGCAACAAATCTTTATTCCCCAGTGATATCAGGAGACACTTGGTCCAAGCTACCTTTATGCCCCTGTTAGCTTATGCGTATTTCATCTACAACTGTTGTTACATCACCAGCTGGCACAAGCTGAATGTACTGTACCACCGGGCCATCTGTTTCATTACTAATGCCCCCACCAGAACCCACCATTGTCAACTCTATTCTGAAGTAAGATGGTCTTCACTAGCCACCAGAAGACTAATGCTAGCTGCACATGGCTCTATGAAGTCCTACTCAACAAGCTACCCCCCCCCCACATATCAAGTCTGTTCCACCATTCCCTGAGGTGCTGTTTACTTAGAAAAACCTCCCTTATTTCACTCAATGTTCCCATGCTCTGCACTCTCTATGGCAAAGCTGCCATTGGCGATGCCCTCCCTTCAGTCTGGAACAAACTACAACCATGCTCAAATTACCTCACCTAGTATCTCTAAATGCTTTTAAATGTGTTATCAATAGCCACTTGGCAGAAACATGTAACTGTCACTCATGAATACCTGTACTACATTTAGTCGATTCCTCCCCTTCCCCCGCCCATCCCTCTGTTCACTTTGCCCTACCTTCACCTATCCCCCTCTTGTCTCCTTACCACCCCAATATGCTATGTTGATCTGTATTGCTTAACTGTGCATTTCCAAACCTCACCGTTTTACAAGGTCCAATAAAAAACTAATATATATTTTCCCTGTTGTTAGACAATGACATTTGTACAGTTGCTTCTCATCATTAGGCAATGAAATTGTTACATTATCAGGCAATGAAACTTGTACACTTAATTTTATACATCCAATCTTATGTCTCAACTTGTTCATTTTTTATTTATATGCTGCACTTCTTGTATTTGATATGTTACTGCCTTGTACTGTCTTGAATCTCTCAGGACTCCCTTGAAAATGAGCTTGCTCAATGGAGTTTTTTCTGGAAATAAACTTGAAATAAATAAGTACTATTTTAACTATGCATAGCTTGAAGAAGAAAGGAAAAAATGTTTTAAAATAAACAGATTAAATATATGGTTGTAATTGGCTTTGTTTTATCCCTTTTTGTATACAGCAATTTATGAACTGTTTGTTCTTAATTTATTTAGAGGGCTGGATAGTGTGCTTTTTAAACTTGAAATGAGTTCTACTGTACTGCGTCACAGTACACTGACTTTGAGAGCGAGGGTGAGAGAGAGAGAGAGAGCTCTCCCACATCAAGCCCGATCGATCGGTTCTCTCCCTCTGATCTACCAATTTTTGCAGCGTGCTACAAGGTATTTTATTGCCTGTCTTTCTTTTGAATGTCTATAGAGGAGATATGCATCAAACTCTGTGCAAAAAAAAATACAGTAGTGATTAATATAGCTTAAAGAACCCACAGAGCAAAAAGCCTCATTATGAATGAAAGCTCTGTGTGGTCGGCTGCAGGCAAAAAGCACCGTTCTTTATTTTACATAAAAGAACCCCTTTTAAATACAGTACTTCTGGCTCATAAGTGTATAAAATTTAATCAAAGTTCCTCCAGGTCGGGTAAACAAAAAAGTAATGCGAGCACGGAGTGGTTCATGGCACACAGATGCGGAGGCAACTTTTGTCACCCCATGAGGCTTTACGTTCACAAGCTGCTTTTTTCCTAGTCCTAGCAAGAGGACTGCAGGGCTCCACCCACCTGCAGCCCTGAAAAGAGAAAGTAGGGCTGCTGCCAAGGTTTGGCAGTACAGAATAAAACAGGGTCTGTCTGGTGTCAACAAGGCTGGTCTTGTTTGTTCTATAATAAGGTATGACCACGGGTTATGTAAATGTCCTGTTAATCACCCCCGGGGTGTAATGTGGCACGAGGTGTAGCCCAGGGGCTGATTAACTGAACATTAACATAACCCCCTGGGAGTACCTTATTCCTATTATAAAAAATAACAGTAAAACTGTTTGTTCAAAATGTAATTTTTAAAAATTATTTAAACTCAGAGAGAGATTTTTAAATAAAATAGTCCATCTGCTGAACTGAGTCATGCTGCACATTCCTGAGATCAGTGTGAACGCATTCATAAGTTTGCCTGAGTACTCATACGTTGTCTCCATGTTAACTGGCCTCTGAAATACTGTCCCAGTCATACAAAGGGCAGAGAGGAGTGGTGAAGTTGCTGATGCAGCAGAACCTTGGTTATTCCACTCCATTGTCTGAACCAGAAACACAGGGGGAAAAAGCAACAAGGGTCTGGTGCTGTAGATTGGGGTTTGGATAACCGAGGTTCTTCTTACTATTAGTAGTAGTTTTTTCCCTGTTTGCAGTATAATGTAGTAGTGCAGGGTTAGCAGAGAGAGCATATCCCTGACAGTGTTTTGTTGCAGTTAGTCGCGAAGCTGACTTTGGCATTTTAACAGTTTGTGCTCCGTGACTTTTTTAAAATGTTCGACGTCTGGAACTCAGGCTACTGCAGTGTCTTCTAACATCTAGCAGTTTGTGCACAAGTGTTACTTCAGACAGCACAAGTCTATGGGTCGGGTATGTTAGGGTTGGTTTAATAAGAGGGCACTTTTTTAAAAACAGCTCAGATTCGAGTTACTGCTCTTAGAAAACAGTGACCATACCAGCAAGGGTTTAACTTTTAGGAATGGGTAGGCTATCAGCTGATGTAGGTGGCATGTTCACGATCATGGTCAGGGAAATTAAATAGAGTCAGTAGGGAACTGTTTTGAATTTTGCCATTGAATTCTTTTGAAAATGGGAACTTGCTTTAGCTTATCTACCCATATGTGAAGCGGCTCTACATGGCTATTATTGTGCTCCCAGGTTGCTCCTGTAAAAAAGCTTTCAGCTTAGTGTGCTATACCTGGTTAAATAACTAAATTAAAAAAATTAAAATTAAAAGATTAACATATGACTACTAGAGTGCTAGTAGCCAATCACAACCCTCAGTTTTTAATGCCTTTTTTATGATATTTGCTAATGTTTGTGGTGGCCACACTTTGTTTTAAAGGAAAGCTGTCTAAAACCAGTGAAAGTAGTATGGGAGTTCCAGGATCTCCTGATTTGCAGATTGGTGGGTTTTTTTTAAATGTTGCACTGACCTTTTCATGTTTTCTGCAGTCTGTTTTCAGGCTGTTACAGGTCGCTCCTCCATTTCTGTAGTTCTCCATTTGGGACCGCGGCCACACCAGAAGACTGAGTGCAGCACGTTCACCATGCTACTCCCTAGTGACGCTAGGTCTGAGGGTGCAGGCACACTGCTGATCTTGCACTTGCGCATTTCAGTACCCTTACAGTCACAGTGATGGGCTGTCAGTTCTCCCACCCCAGACGCCTTAGGAGCATCACTGTCAGTGTCCTGCATTGAAGGTTCAATGCGTTAAGTGCTGTATTGCGACCACCCTCTTATTTTCTTTTGTTGTTTTTGGATCATGCATTACTGATTTACTTGCAACAAGCTATTGCCACAGTATTGAAATGCCGACTTGTATGGTATCATGGTGTGCCAATACGTCGGGTGAAAACTAAGTCAGATCACCACATAAGCTACCACTATGTGCCATCTGATACACATCTTAAAACACAATGGCCTTTGCACATTACATAAAAAGGGGGCACACTAAACAAACACATAGAGCTTATTTAGATTTATTGTAAAGATTCACCAGGAAGGGCATATTTACACAAGTGTCCTGTGGGGAAGGTTATGTGGAGAATACATACTGCACAAACCATAACTCAGCACAACACATATAAGTGAGACGGGAAACAAAATACAACAGTGCTGGCTGTGACACACAGTCATCACAGGAGACATTGGGGTAAAAACAAGAGCAGCAGTGCAACATAAATCACAGCAGTGCTATACTATGAAGGATAAACAAGGACAGTACAATGACACCTCAAGGGGAAAAAATATATTTCAGCAGCACAAACCTTGTATGTGGTGATAATCAGCAGTAGCCACTGACTACAACCATCAATTGATAGAAATGAAACTGGGGGACAGCTTAGGCAGGACCACGGGAAAACACCAGATGAATGTTCCCACTGTATAAATCGCCGTGTACTGCTTGACTGAACCAGGAAGTGCCAGCATGGAAGCAGTATACGGGAACGCGATCGCAACATGGGACCACGTGATCACAACACACACACACACAATGTTGTGGTCACATGATGGCATGCTCGAGCATGAACAGCTAATTTGCATACCAGTTGCAGCAGTGCTCGCTCTGAGTTCGCGAAATGGCACCTGTCACATAGGACCAAAACGAAGTGTCCAAAAACAAAATCCAGACTCAGCATAAGGGATAAACCACACCATTACAACAAACGTCAAGTGAGTAAAACATGGGAAGAAAATCACAGTTATGACAACTGTTTCATTGTAACTGTGAGGTAGGTAATCATTACTGTAATTACATGCAACAAAGATAATTACCCTGTAGTTACATGTTTGTCACGTGCAACTACATAGTAATCGAAATGCAGATACAGTGTAGCTACATTATGACTATAATGTAGTTAAAGAAACTTTTTTTAAAGTGTTACCTTTCTGGCTTTTTTTTTTCTTTTAGTATTACACAGAATATGCATGTTTTAGTATAGAAGTTATTATTTTTATTTATTTATGTATTTATTGAGTCTTGGATTACAACACCTTTGAGCAATGCAATTCATTTGCAAAGGTTCCACATCAGTAGTACAAATACAAAACAAGATAAACAATTATGTCACGTTTACAATTCTGCTTATTTAAAGACCACATCTGTCCTCACCTTTACAGTTGTACTTTATTCAGTACTTTACTGGGGTCATGTTTGTACACATTTTTAATTTATATCTACACAGGACAGATCAGGTGAGATGCAATATCTCCTTTTCAGTGGTGTCCTACTTTGACACATTTTTACATTGCATTTACCCAGGATAGCACAGCAGAGATACAATATCTCATTTTTGATTGGGCCCTTCTTCTACCCATTTTATAATATATTTACCCATGATAGCCCAACTGGGAGGCAATTTCTCATTTTCAGTGGGGCACAGGATTTTTTTCTGGGGCTGTATAGAATAGATACACATATCATTGGGGTTCTGCTGTACTGGGGTCCTGCTTTTACACATTTTTACTACATATTTACCCAGGGTGGACCAGATGAGATGCTGTCTCATTTTCAATGGAGTCGCTTTTACACATATTTTCAATCGTTAACCAGGATAGCCTAGCAGAGATGCAAAATCTAATTTTTAGTGGTGTCCTGCTTTTACACATTTTAGACTGTATGTGCTCAGGATAGCACAGCAGACATGTAATATCCCATTCTTTCAGTAAGGGTCTTGTTTCAACCAATGTTTACAATGTATGTACCCAGAATAGTCCAGCTAAGAGGCAATATGTCATTTTCAATAGTAGGCTTTGACATTTTGATCCTAAATTTCCAAGTCTTTTTTTGACCTCACATCATGACCAAGACAGGTGGAATTTTTTAAATCCTGTCAAAAGGTGATTTTGCAGTGCAACTTGAAAAGCATGCTTGTGAGTTGATTTGATAAATGACACCTGTCATGTTCATGAGGTGGGGTAACACATGGGCTATGTTAAAAATTTGGGGACAAAATCTGGAAACATCACAAAGTTATGAGTAAACATTTAAAAAAATCAGTGTTTCTTCACAAGTTAGTTGCTTTTTGATATTTTTACACCAGATTTTAAACATAGTCTTTTATGACCCCACCATATGTTCAAGATAGCTACAAATTTTTAAATCCCATTTCAAATGTAGTTTTTCAGAGCATATGCAAAAACATGTTTCAAGGGGATTTGAAGAATGTCACCTACCTGGTTCATGAGGTGGTGTAAAACAGGAACATATTGAAAATCTGGGGCAAAAATGTTAATAAATTACAAAATTATGAGTAAAAGTTGAAAATGCATTGAAAAGCCATTAACCAAATTTATCTTTGTTTTCAGTCAGTCGTAGAACAGCATTGGTAGCAGGAGGATGTTTGAGAGGCAGCACTGGACCCAATGGATAGGTAAGTGAAGGAGTGTGGGATGGTGGATGCTAAGAAGGTGGTCAGAAGGGTGGGGGGTACAGAAGTCCTCATGACACCGTTTTTTTTTTTTTTACTGGTTTAAAAAAATAAATAAGAAAAGACTACGAGGGATAGTTTCCTTTATTTTAGATACCCGACACTGGGAATTTGGCATCCCAATCTTGATTTATTGTTTGGCAGCACCAGGTGTGGGCACTCTGGTCTCATCCTGTTTGGGAGGTATGTCGCAACATGGATTGGGTGGTAAGGGAGATAGGAAGGGTGCTGACATTTGCCGGCACCAAGGTTGGGTACCCTGGTGTCACATCCTGAGATAGGAGGGGGGCATAGTTGTATCAGGTAGGAAGGTAGATGGAAGGGGGATGCTGTTGTTTGGCAGTACTGGGGGTTGGCATCCCAGTGTTACATCCTGAGATGGAAGGGGTACACTGTTGTTTGGTGGCACCACAGATGTCCACTCTGGTGTCGTATCCTATTTGAGAAGGCCCACACATCGTTAATTGCCAGCCCTAACTGCATGATCCCAAGGTGGACGCTGCTTGCTTTTTTCCTGCTCTCATGCATTGTCTTCCCTGTAATAAAATAGGAAGTTAGCACTGGTTACAGATAGCTGCAAGGACCAATAGCAAGGCACACACTTACTCACGGACAGCCATAAAAAGGTGCATCCAAGCTCCTGAATGCATTTCAGTGGGACAGCTACAAAACAATTCCTGACTTTGATCACAATTGGAACTAGTGTCCTATGCAGACCATTTTTATGTTTGCTTGCACGCATGTGCAAGAAACATAGTGCCATCATCCGAGTTTTCAGAGGTGTGTCACCCCCTTTTCCAATTCAGTCAGTGTGTTGGCAGGCGCGGCCCCTGTCCGCTTATCGCATGCTGGAGCTGTCTATGACAAGCTCTAAAATGCAGTGGTGTACAGTTGAAAGGGAGCCACGCTCAGTGAGCAGCGATCAGATACTCGCTTGCTCAGCGCAGCTCCCCTACACACACACACACACACACACACACACACACACACACACCGCATACTGCGTGCTCCCCCACGCGCACACTCTATAGCCGACGGGGTGCCCAATCCCCGTCGACTGTGCTGCTCCTCGAAGCTCTCCAAATGCCATACCGGGTGCCCACCCCAGTGTGGCAACTCAACGGTATAGCCGACGGGGTGCCCAATGCCCCGCCGGGCTTCACTGTCTCCCCCGAGTACAGGGTGCCACGCTGGGGAGCCCACCCAGCGTGGCAACAGATGCCATGGCCGACGAGGGTGCCCAACTCGTCAGCTCCATGCCACCCCAGCCATCCTTCTGCACATGCTGGGAGCCCACCCCAGTGTGGCAAACGCCCCGCTGTTTTTTTTAAATACCTGTAAACAAAAACGGTCCCATGCAGTCTTCCTGCCCTCCTCCCCACAACCCATACCCACCCACTGTGCACCTGCCTCCCCACACCCCCTCACCCCATACTTACCTCCGGAGCTTGGCGCAATGATCTTCGGTGGACCGGGAACACGTCTGCACTCTTCAAAGCCGACTGCAAACTGAGGAAATGCCGGTAAGCTGTATAATGGGATAGATAGGGTTTTTTCAACTTTGTTGCATATCTCAGGCATTTTGGAATTTTTGCACCAGATTTTCAACATGGGGATTTTGGGACCCCTTCTCATGAATGATGTCACTGTCATGGCGTTATTCGGGCTCGAAGGGTGATTTCGCAGTCACTGCACGAAATCATCTCTCAGGCCCAATTAATGAAACGACACTGCCAGTGTTCATAAGGTGGGCTCTCAAGAAGTCTATTTTGAAAATTTGGTGGAAAAATTCCAAACAATAGCTGTTTTACTAGCGTGCATTGCGCAGTTCCTATGCAGGCTCGTAAGTTCGCGAATTTTCAATATTTTCACTCCAGATTTTCAACATTGCCATTTTACCACACCTTCTTATGAGCAGTACAGCTGTCATTTTTCACATCTCACCCAAAATGTGTTTCCGCCCATGTAGCGCACAATGGCACAGTCGGTGTGTGAAATCAATGTACGGGACAAATTAAGAAAATCACAGTGACACTGTTCATGAGCAGAGGTCTTAAATGGCTATGTTGAAAATTTTGTGAAAAAATTCCTAAAAATGACTGTTTTACGAGCGTACGTTGCGCAGTTCCTATCCATGCTCGTAAGTTTACGAATTTAATATTTTCACTCCAGATTTTCAACATTGCCATTTTATTACACTTCCTTATGAACTGTACAGCTGCCATTTTTCATGTTGTCCAAAATGTGTTTTCGCACATGTAGCGCTCAATGGTGCTGTTGATGTGCGAAAGCAATGTTTGGGACAGATTAAGAAAATCACAGTTACACTGTTCATGAGCAGAGGTCTTAAAATGGCTATGTTGAAAATTTGGTGACAAAAGTCCATAAAATGACTGTGCTATGAGTGAGCATTGTGCAGTTTCCATGCACCCTCGTAAGTTCATGACTTTGTAATATTTTCAGCCCAGATTTTCATCAGTGGCATTTTTCCACACTTCCTTATGAACAGTACAGCTGTCATTTTTCACAACATGGCTGAAGTGTGTTTTCACACTTTCAGCACAGAGATGTGTGGTCACTGTGGGAAATCATTGTTCGAGACAGATAAAGAAAACCACAGTGACACTGCTCATGATCGGAGGCACCAAAACGCCTGAGTTGACAATCTGCTATAAAAAATCCCCAACCTAATTATATTACAGGTGTGCATTGCAGTTTCTATGTACGCTCGTGACTTCACCATTTTTTTAAATATTTTTACTGCAGATTTGCAACATTGCCATTTTTTACACCTCCCCATGAACAGTACAGCTGTCATTTTTTACATCCTGTTCGGAATATTTTTGCACCTGTGGTGCTAAATGCTGTAGTCGCTGTGCATAAGCAGCTTTCAGCTAACAAACTGATATTCCCCCTCTTCATAAGGTGGGGTCACAAAAACCATGTTGAAAATTTGGAGGAAAATACCAACGAATGCCTGAGGTATTAGGGTTTCAACCATAACGCCCAACCCTGTAGAGAATGACAGGCATCAGGTGTGACTTGGGATTCTTGCCTGTAATGCTCATACCATTCCACACCCTGCAGCCAGTGAGAGGCATCGAGGTATGCCTTGGACTCTTCGGCTCCAAAGTTCACCCCATTCTCCTATATCACACCCATCTCACCATATTTCCTAATGGAATGGGGTGCGCATAAGGGCCAAAGAACCCAAGGAACACCGTGACACTTGTCAGTGTCCACAGGGTGGGGTGTGGTGAAATGGCATGGCCGTTATGCCTGATGACCCAAAAGCACACCCCAATGCCTGTCACTCTCTGCAGGGTGGTGGTGGGGTTGGCTTCAGTTCAATACTTCACTGCCATTCCGACTACACAGCTCTGTAACTTCTACACTACCACTGCCAATGCCAGCAAGCAAACATTCGGCATTGACAAATGCTTGTTAATAAAGTGAAAGCTGTCATTCACCTCCCTCTCTCCCAAGGAAAACATTACACATCAGGATAAATACTGCAAAACGTGCTGAGGAGAGGAGAGGAAAGGGCACTCCGCACCACGACTTTTATCAATTGGTTGAAGGCACGGTGCAATCAGGAGGGCTTCAGCAACACTGGGGACCAGCTTGGGATGATAAGGGTCTCTATAGGGGAGGTTTAAATGCTACTTGGATGAGCACTTAAACTGGGGGGGGTCTGTAATACCAAAGTAGGTAAAGACTGCTTCCCCAGACAATGAATCGAGAAGGGAGACGGGCCCAAGAGAAGAAAGGAAGCTCCATCAGGGCAGGGGAGCAGAAAGACAGGGGTGGGGGCATGGCTGAGACAGGGGGGTATAAATTAGGGTAGCAAGAAGGTAGGAGTAAAGTAGACAGGTAACAAAGAGGTAACAAGGGAAGGTGGGATCAGGGGGCATCTGGAAATAGCATAGGTAGAAAGGGAGGAAAAAGCAGGGAGACAGGCGAGGGGGAGGAGTAAGGTATGGAGAGCCATATGTGCCAATGCAAGGAGTATGGGAAATGAAATTTCAGACCTGGAGGCCATCATGGAGGAAGCTAGCCTGGATTTGGTGATCATAATGGAGTCATGGTGCTCCGACAGCCATGATTGGAATTTAGCAATGCGAGGCTACTCTGTTTAGGAGAGACGCGAAAAGGAAGAGGGAAGGAGGGATTGTACTATATGTGAGGGAGGGAATCAAGGTTACGGAAGTGAAGGGGTACCTGGAGAAAAAGGAAGGACTGGAGGTGCTGGGGCTGCTATCTGTACAAGGGTGGTATACTTTTCACTGATCTCCAGCACAGGAAGAGGATTTGGATAAAGTACTTGGAGAGAACATCATCAGGATGGCAAATAAGAGGGAGATGCTGCCAGTTGGTGACTTCAGTCTGCTAGATGTAGATTGGAGCCTTGCAGCTGCAGCTTTGGCAAGGAGCAAGGCGATCCTTGACTCCTACAAGGGACCTTTCTTTGGCAGCTAGTCAGTGAACCCACTAGGGATGGGACAGTGCTGGACCTGGGTCTTACAAACAGGGACAGCATTGCAGACATAATGGTGGGCAATCCCCTAGGTACCAGTGATCACTGTACAATGTGGTTTAAAAGTAAGATAGGAGCAGAGGAAATCACATGAGGATGAGGGTCCTGGACTTCAGGAGGGTGGATTTTAAGGAAGTTGAAGAATGCCTCAGAAATTGCCCCATATAGGGAGGAATGCCATGGAGGGGTAGAGGAACAGTGGGAAAAAATAAGGGTGGGCATAATTAACTCATTATTACCTAGGGGGACATTTTGTGTCAGGTAAACAATGGGTAGTTCGGACTTCATACAACGTCTATTGGAAGTAACGACTTAAGGCAAGCAGTCTCTGCATGAAGGAAGTGAATAAAAGCAGAAGGAAAAAGATACAATTTACGTACTCTAGGGAACTGACCACAGTGGTGAAGAAAACAAGCATTTGTCAATGCCAAATGTTGGCTTGTTGGCATTGGCATTTGTAGTACAGGATTTAGAGAGATGCATAATAGGAATGGCAGTGAAGTATTGAACTGACGCCAACCCCACCCTCACCCTGCAGAGACTGACAGGCATTGGGGGTGTGCCTTTGGATCATCGGGCATAACGCTCATGCCATTTCATCTCACACTACCCTGCAGACACTGACAGGTGTCGCAGTGTGCTTTGGGCTCTTTGGGCCTTACACTCATCCTATTCCATAAGAAAATATGCTGAAATGGGTGCAGTATAGGAGAATGAGGTGAACGTTGTGGCTGAAGACCCCAAGGCACACCTCAGTGCCTGTCACTGGCTGCAGGGTGGGGCTGGAATGGTATGTGCATAACGGCCGACGAACCCAAGTCACACCCCCAATGCATGTCAGTCTCTACAGAATAGGACATTATGGTTGGAAACCCTAATGCCCTGGGTGTTTGTTGGCATTTTCACTTCAAATTTTCAAAATGGGATTTTTGTTACCCCATCTCATGAACAGTGGCACTATCATTTCGTTATTCAATCCCGAAAGGTGGTTTTGCACAGCGACTGCGTCATTTGGCACCACAGGTGTGAAAACACATTTCTGGCAGGTTGTGAAAAATGACATCTGTACTGTTCATGAGGTGGTGTGAAAAAATGGCAATGCTGAAAATCTGGAGTGAAAATATGAAAAATTGGCGACGTTACGAACGTGCATAGAAACTGTGCAACGCACTCCTGTAATGCAATCATTTTTTGGAATTTTTTCACCAAATTTTCAACATGGGTATTTTTAAACCTCTCCTCATGAACAGTGGCATAATGATTTTGTTACTCTGTCCTGAATGTTGATTTCCCACAGCGACAGTGCCATTCTGTGCCACAGCCGTGAAAACACATTTCAGGAAGGATGTGAAAAATGTCAGTTATACTGTTCAATGGGAGGTGTGAAAAAAGGGCAATGCTGAAAATCTGGAGAGAAAATATAAAAAATTTGGTGACGTTACGAGCATGCATAGAAACTTCACAACACACGCTCATAATGCAGTCATTTTTGGGAATTTTTTCACCAAATTTGCAAAATAGGCTTTTTTGGAGGCCACCTCATGAACAGCGACACTGTCGTTTTGTTAATCGGTCCGAAAAGGTGATTCCGTGCAGTGACCACAAAATCACCTTTCGAGACCAAATAATGACATGACAGCGACTGAATTTAAGAGGTGGGGTCCCAAGAACTCCATGTTGAAAATTTGGTGCCAAAATTCACAAAAATGGCAGAGATAGCCATCGAAGTTGAACCCCCCTGCCCCCCTCATTTATGCAATTATGCAGCTTACCATCATTTCTCCAGTTCGCGGTTGGCTTTGACGAGTGCAGACGTGTTCCCGGCCCACTGAAGATCGTCGCACTGGGCTCCGGAGGTAAGTTTGGAGTGAGGGGGGTGCGGGGATGTGGAGTGCGCAGAGGGTGGGTGCAGGTTGGGGCAGGGGCACCAGAGACAGCAAGGGACCGTTTTCTGTTTTTACAAGAAAAAAAAAATGACAATGCGGGAGGCTTTTGGCATGCTGAGGTGGGCTCCCAGCATACCACCTGGGTGTTTGCTGGCAGGTAGGCTGGAGCCAATGAGGACTGGGCACCCCCGTCGGCCATACAGTGTGCTTGGGGGGCACATGAGCCGCGGAGTATTGGGCACCCCCCTCATCACACAACAAATGGGGGAAGATATTATGCAGATGTGAATTAGGCTACCCCATTGGCAAATGAACTGGGCCCCTCCCCAGTGGCAACAGGGGAATTGGGGTCCCCCACTGGCTTTCATGGGGACTGAGAGGCTGCCGTTGACAACCACTGCTTGCCGTCAATATGCGAACTGCCTACATATTACCACCGCTGATTGCAACAGTGGTTTACTTTCAACTGCACACCACTGTATCTGAACTGCTGTCATAGACAGCTTGACCATTCATTGCTGCGGTGTGGTTGCACTTGCAAAATGGATCAGGGCATTGGCAGAGTGGGTGGCACACCTCCAAAAAGTCGTATGATGGCTCTATGTTACTTGAGTGTGCATGCAAGCCAACATAGAAAGGGTGACATACAGGAAGTATAAGAAACACAAAGGTAGGAAGACAGGCTGGTGTACAGGGTAAAACAGAGGGAAGCAGGTAAGGCAGTGAGTAAAGGCAAAGGCAAAGGCAAAAGCAAGTTTATTTAAAAAGATGCCCAATGCCAAAGGCTCTGGGTGCCGCACAAAAATTTTACAGCATTTCATACCGCATAAATATATAAAATAATAATAATAAATATAAATAATCAGGATTACACCCCAAAAGCTTGCAAAAATAGGAAAGTCTTCAGGCGAACCTTAAAGGCAGTTATAGTGGGGGCCTCCTTAACTATAGCTGGTAAGGAGTTCCAAAGAGCGGGAACAGCAACACTAAAGGCTCGGTCGCCTGCAGATTTTAATCTCGCTCTTGGAATGACTAGGAGGCCACCACTAGAAGAGCGGAGATTACGGGAAGAGGAAGACAGTACCAGGAGAACTGACAGGTAACCAGGGCCCTGTCCATGTAGGGCCTTATAGGTGAGAAGCCCCACCTTAAAAAGCACTCTCCACCTGACAGGCAGCCAGTGCAATTCGCGCAACACAGGTGTAATATGGCAAAATTTACTTTGCCCAGTCAAAAACTGGGCAGTAGCATTTTGCACTAACTGCAGTCTGCGAAGAGAGCCCCCAGAGACCCCAAGGTAGAGGGCATTACAGTAGTCAAGCCCAGAAGTGACTAAGGAATGTATCAAGGTAGGGAGGTCCAGAGATGGAACAAGGGACATAATCCTGGCAATGTTACGAAGATGGAAAAAACAGGAATGGACCACGGAAGATATTTGAACCTCCATGGACAAATTCCTGTCAAACATCATGCCAAGATTTCGCACCCAAGGGGAGGCCATCAATGATGCAGCTCCTAGCACAAGTCCAGTTGCGGAGTCAGAGGCCAACCCATCACGAACTCTGTTTGACTCCACTACCAATACCTCAGTCTTGTCAGGGTTCAGTCTAAGCCAGCTGGAGGCCATCCAGTCACTAATCTCAGCCAGACAGATATTTAACAAATCCACTGCGTTTGATGTTCCTGGGGCAAAGGATAAGTATAGCAGAGTATCATCAGCATAGCAATGAAAACTCAGATCATACTTCCTAATGATCCCACCAGGGGCAGCATATATACTGTGAACAACATTGGGGCCAATACCGAACCCTGAGGGACTCCACACAAAAGGAGGAAGGGTGTAGATGAGAAATTTCCCATCACAACCCACTGTCTCCTATTGGTGAGAAAAGACTCAAACCATTTGATGACAGTGCCGGTGAGTCCACACAACTCCCTCAGGCGGAGAAGCAACACACAATGGTCCACAGTATTGAATGCTGAAGAGAGATTGAGGAGAACAAGAATTGTCCTGTCCCCTCGGTCTCTAGCCCTGAGGAGGTCATTCTGCACCCAAACTAACGCAGTTTCAGTGCTATGTCTGGCCCAAAAAGCTGACTGGAAAGGATCATATAGCTCATGGGTCATGAGATGTTCCTCCAACTGAAGCGATACCACCTTCTCAACAATCTTCCCCAGAAATGGGAGATTGGAGATGGGACGGTAATTTGCCCTGACCTCTGGGTCCAAAGAAGATTTTTTTAATAGGGGTCTCACCAGGGCCTCCTTCAAGGCATCTGGAAAGACACCCTGACTTAAGGAGCACCGGACAATCAGGGCAAACACCGGACCAACAGAGTCAATGCATCTCATTAAGAAATGCGTTGGCACTGGGTCCAGTTCACAAAAGGTATGCTTCAGATTGACTGCCACCTCAATAACCTCACGGACCTCCACTGGCCTAAACTCTTCCCAACTAGGTGAAGTGCACTCAGCACACAACTGGCAACCACTGTCAGCAATGGTATTGCTGGCTGAAGAAACCTCCTGTCGGATCAAAGACACCCTGTCCGAGAAAAAGTGAGCAAAATCCTCACAATCCTCATTTGAGGAAATTATTCTGGGCTGAAGACAGACAGGATGAAGAAGTCTATCAACAGTCCGGAAGAGTGAGGCTGGTCGGTTTCTCCTAGCAGCAATCTCCCGAGACAACAATGCTGTCTTCTTTCGGTTGATTGCCTCCTGATATGCGCAATAGTGCGCACGCAGGACCAGCTTGTCTGTCTCCAGGCGGGACTTCCTCCAGCAGCGCCCTAAACTCCGACCCATCTTCTTCATTTCCCTGAGATCTCCATCATACCAAGAAGACCTCAGGTATGAAGTTCTGGGTCGTACACGGATAGGTGCGAGGGAGTTGATGGTGTCAGATAGCACCTTATTATAGGTGTCCACACCGACACCAACAGCTCCGACGCATGCACCACCCACACTAGATAAATCGACTGCTGCCATAAAACCCTCAGGGGTAAGATCGCGTAAAGGGCGGCAGCGAATCATCTCGGCAGGGGAGAAACTTACAGCGGGAGCCCCAAGCATGAACTTCACCGTGCAATGATCAGACCAGAATACCTGATCAATCATAAGATCTACAATCTCAATCCCCAGTGAGAACACCAGGTCCAATGTGTGGCCATCCCGATGAGTAGGTGCATCAACAAACTGCAACGACCCTAACAAGGACATATTTTGCAAAAATTCGCTGGTGCTCCTTTGAGCTTTATCATCAGCCCAGACATTGAAATTCCCCAGAAAAACACATCTGGGAGAATCCAAAGTCTCACCGGCAACAAACTCGGCAAATTCGTGCAGGAAACCCCCCATCGGGCCAGAAGGGCGATAGATGAGGAGGATCCTGCAGCCAATGCCGAGTCCTCCATGAATGGCCACACACTCAAACGAATCTGGGGTTCCCACCAGGTGCATGGTGAAGGTCAGGCTAGATCTAAAACAAATGGCTATACCGCCACCCCTGCGATTTTCTCTGGGGCAGTGCACAACGGTATATCCTGGGGGGACTGCAGTCTCAAAAACAAGGCCAGCATCATCTCCCACCCAGGTCTCCATGATGCAAGCCAGGTCGATCGATGAAACCAAGGCAGCAATCATTGCCGTCTTGTTTCTGATCGACCTGGCATTGCACAGCACTGCCATCAGAGATGTAGAGGGTGGTGTAGCCCCTCGGGTTACCTGACCACTCGGTCTGGTGGTCTCCCTGGAAATGGGCACCAACCACGTCTGGCTTTGCCTAGATGCCCTAAATAATCCAGGGTGTCTCCTGGACCTAATCACCTCTATCCTTCCATCAACCCGCTCCTGGTCAACCCACAGCCCGCAAGCCGAGTAATCCCTTTCAATCCCCACTTCTCTGCAACGCCTGCTAGTAGTATCAGACACAGGGAGAGGGAAAAAGGGATGCAAAGCATGCAGCTGTGAGTTCTCATAGATGATCCTGGCCCCCACAGGTCGCCCTACAGACCCCCTACACATTTCTGGTTTAAACAAGCAAACAGATAAAATTTAATTTAAACTAACTCAGACAATTTAAAACATTCCTTCCTTAAATAACCTAAATAACACAGTTTAAGACCTTCAGTAAACAGGCCCGCTTCCTCTTCTCATTTCAAACAAAGTAATTGGCACAAGGTGGCTCTGTACTCTGCTTCAGCTAGCATGGACGGCGCTTTATTTATACAGACTCCTCCCCGCCCCTCCACAGCAAAGTATGCTCCCCACTCACTCCTCCAGCTCCAGCTGGAATCAGACAAATCAGCACGGCCTCTCACGCCGTGTTTTAGCCAGTTCGGGGTCTAATAGGCACAAGGGGGCAGCAAACAACAGGCAAGGAGGCAAGTCCCCACTAAAACACATGCACAATTCCAGCCGCTAACGAGCGGTGTCCCACGACACAGAAAGAAAGTCCAGCACAGTACAGCACTTATACCTTCTTAGATTGTCTTGACACCCCTTGCCGCCCTTCTCATTCCTTATCTCCTATCTCTCCCAACAACCTCCTCTGTCCCCCTACACCATCTAGCCCTTGACGTTGACCATCTTGCAGTGTCAGTGGCTCAGTAGGTAGCACACTTGCCTCTGAGGCCGGGAGATCAGAGGGCTGTGGGTTCAGTTCCCACATCTGACACTTGGGTTAATATCCCGGTACTGACACTGTAATGCAGCATGAGAGGGGTGCTGCATTTCTGAGGTGCCGCCTTTCGGATGAGACGTTAAACCGAGGTCCCATCTGCCTGGACTGGTGGTAGTTCAGGTGGATGTTAAAGATCCCATGGCACTTATCGAAGAGAGATGGGGAATTTCCCCGGTGTCCTGGCCAAATTTCCCTCATTCACTAAAAATACCACCAACAGCTTAATCTGGTTCAAGGTCAGTTGGCATTCATCTGTATCCCCCTCCCCCGGGCCGTGCCTGAAAATAGGCAGGATTTGTCTAGTGCACTTACCCGGTCAACAAAAGCTAAATAAATAAATCTCCCTCCCTATATCCTCTATCCCTTGTGTACCCTCCTGCCCTCTCTCTGTCTTAGTACCCCCCGGTCATAGTACCCATGATCCCCCTTTCCCATACTTTCCCCCCACCCCCCAAACCTTGCTATCTTCATTACCTTCTCTTCTAGCTGCTAAATTGCTCTGGCAGTAATGTTGCTTTTATGTTATGGCCTTTTATACCATGTAACTGTTATGCTTGCCTTGATCTTGCATTAATTTTGTTTTGTACAAGTGTTCTTTATTGGACCTTGTGTTGTCCACCCAGGACCACCTTGCAAATGAGTATCTCAATGGTGTATTTCCTGGTAAAAAATAAAATTAAATTAAATTAAAGGCGCAGACAGAGGAAAGGATAGCCAAAGGGGTAGCAGATGGGGATAAGACTTTCTTCAGGTATATAAGTGAGAAGGGGACAGCAAGGGGAGGTACAGCTATAGCGAGGATAAGAAGGCAGCAGAGAGACTGCAAACTGGATCACGAAAAAGCAGACATCCTGAACGTATACTTCTGCTCAATCTTCACAGTGGAGGGGGGCACTAGTGATCAGCAGGAACACAGGGGGAGGGGAGGTGGACTCAAGTCCTTTTGCAGTTTTCAGAGGAGAGTCTTGACGGGACTTGCAGCTGTGAAAGTGCAAAAAGCTATGGGACTGGATTTGATACACCCAAGGGTATTGAAAGAACTCAGGGAGGTGATAGCTGCCCTACTGATGGCCATATTCATCAGCTCACTGAAATCAGTCGTGGTTCCAGAGGACTGGAGGAGAGCAGACATGGTCTCTCTACATAAGGGTGGCAACAGGGAAGAGGCTAGTAACTATAGGCCAGTGAGCCTCACCACATTGGTGGGGAAGATTAATGGAACTGTTAAAGGAAAGGTCAGTAGAGTATCTTGAATCCAATGGATTGCAAGACTAAAGGCAGCATGGGTTCGCTGGGGGGGTGCCAGACAAATCTGATTGGGTTCTTTGACAAGGTGACCAAGGAAATAGATCAAGGGAGAGCAGTGGATGTGGCATATCCTGACTTTAGCAAGGCATTCTACACTGTGCCGCATAGGAGACTGATTAAAGAAATTGAGCAGCCTAAGGGTGGGATCAAAAGCGGTGAATTGGGTTAGAAACTGGTTAATGGGTAAGTGACAGAGGGTGGTGGTTAACACACTCAGTCTAATGATGGGAGTGTGACCAGCAGGCTGCCACAGGGCTCAGTACTGGAACCAGTCTTCTTCAATGTCTTCATAACTGACATTGCAGATGAAATGTCATAAAGGGGTAACCAGTCAATTTGCCGAAAGCACATTCACGCTGTCAGAAACGGCTGGGCATAAATGTGTAGCACATTCACACTGTCAGAAACTGCTGGGCATAAATGTGTGTGCGGTCCCAAAGTTGGTATATATAATCTAACACAGTTTTGGAATGCACTTAGATTACGGGACCGTACTGCGTGGTTTTTGCCCTGTGCTGTTTTGCTTTTGGGAAATTGACCCAATGCCAAATAAAGGTATGCTTTCTTGCAGATGGAATCAAAATCTGTAATAGGATGGAAAATAATGAAGAGGTGGAAAGAATGTGTAGGGTTCTTGCTGTTTGTTGCTGAAGTTACATAATGTGGCTGAAATTCCAGAAAGTACAGTACATGAACTGGTTGTGGGCTAAAGCAGGGAAGAGGGAAGTCTGGCTGAGGTTGGGCTAACCTGGCAGTTGGAGTTTAAAAAGCAAAAACTAAGTGTTTTCTCTCCCTTTTGGAGACAGGAGGATTGGAGGACACCTGAGGGTAGGAACTACGCAATCAGCCAAGGGTTTTTTCTCTCTGGTCTCAACAAGGTACATTCTGCTGTTTTTTGTTGCTGAAGTTACGTAATGTGCTGAAATTCCAGAAAGTACTCGAACTTGTTATAGGCTAAGGGAGGGGGAAAGAGGGAGGTTGGGCTGAAGGCAGACTAACCTGGCAATCGGAGATTAAAAATCAAAACTAGACTTTTTTTTCTCCCTTTTGCAGCTAGGAGGATCGGAGGACATCAGAGAGTAGGGGCTGGGCAACAGGCCAAGGGTTTTTTATGTTTGCTTGCACGCATGTGCAAGAAACATAGTGCCATCATCCGAGTTTTCAGAGGTGTGTCACCCCCTCTTCCAATTCAGTCAGTGTGTTGGCAGGCGCAGCCCCAGTCCTCCAATGCATGCTGGAGCTGTCTATGACAGCTCCAAAATGCAGTGGCGGCCACCGGAGCTACGGCTTCAGTGAGCAGCGATCGATATCGCCCGTCCGCGCAGCTCCCCCACATACACACACACACACACACACGCACTTATACTGCGTGCTGCCCCCCACGCACACTGTATAGGACGGGGTGCCCAACCCCGCCCGCTGTGCCGCGCCTCCAAAGTTTCACATGCCACGCTGGGTGCCCACCCCAGCGTGGCAACTCATGGTATAGCCGACGGGTGCTCAATCCCATCGGCCCACTCGTCCTCACCCCCCAGAGTAGGGTGCCACGCTGGGAGCCCACCCCAGCGTGGCAATAGATATTATGGCTCCCCTCACGGCTCCACGCTCAACCGGCCATTGTGCCATCCTGGGAGCCCACCCCAACGTGCAAATGTCCCGCCGCCGTCAAAATAAAAAAACCTGTAAAGAAAAATGGTCCCACGCAGTCTCTCTGCCCCCCACAACCCGCACCCACCCACTGTGCACCTGCCTCCCCGCACCCCTCACCCATACTTACCTCCGAGCTCGTGCGACTATCATCGTGGATCGGGAACATGTCTGCACTCTTCAAAGCCGACTGCAAACTGAGGAAATGCCGGTAAGCTGTATAATGGGATAGATAGGGTTTTTTCAACTTTGTTGCATATCTCAGGCATTTTTGAATTTTGCACCAAATTTTCAACATGGGGTTTTTGGGACCCCTTCTCATGAATGCTGTCACTGTCATGGCGTTATTAGGGCCCGAAGGGTAATTTCGCAGTCACTGCGTGAAATCACTTTTCGGGACCGATTAACCAAACAACCCTGCCAGTGTTCATAAGGTGGGCTCTGAAAAGCCTATTTTGAAAATTTGGTGGAAAAATTCCAAAAAATTACTGTTTTACGAGCGTGTGTTGCGCAGTTCCTACGCACGCTTGTAAGTTCACGAATTTTCAATATTTTCACTCCAGATTTTCAACATTGTCATTTTACCACACCTTCTTATGAGTAATATAGCTGTCATTTTTCACATCTCACCCAAAATGTGTTTCCGCCCATGTAGCGCACAATGGCACAGTCGGTGTGCGAAATCAATGTACGGGACAAATTAAGAAAATCACAGTGACACTGTTCATGAGCAGAGGTCTTAAAATGGCTATGTTGAAAATTTTGTGAAAAAATTCCTAAAAATGATTGTTTTACGAGCACGCGTTGCGCAGTTCCTACGCACGCTCGTAAGTTCACGAATTTTCAATATTTTCACTCCAGATTTTCAACATTGCAATTTTCCCACACCTTCTGATGAGTAATACAGCTGTCATTTTTCACATCTCACCCAAAACGTGTTTCCGCCCATGTAGCGCACAATGGTGCAGTCGGTGTACGAAATCAATGTATGGGACAAATTAAGAAAATTGCATTGACACTGTTCATGAGCAGAGGTCTTAAAATGGCTATGTTGAAAATTTGGTGGAAAAATTCCTAAAAACGACTGTTTTACGAGTGTGCGTTGCGCAGTTCCTACGCACGCTCGTAAGTTCGCGAATTTTCAATATTTTCACTCCAGATTTTCAACATTGCCATTTCACCACACCCCCTTATGAGCAGTACAGCTGTCATTTTTCACATCTTGCTCAAAATGTGTTTCTGCCCATGTAGCGCACATTGGCGCAGTCGATGCGCGAAATCAATGCATGGGACACATTAAGAAAATCACAGTGACACTGTTCATGAGCAGAAGTCTTAAAATGGCTATGCTGAAAATTTGGTGAAAAAATTCCTAAAAATGACTGTTTTACGAGCATGCGTTGCGCAGTTCCTATGCATGCTCGTAAGTTTGCGAATTTAATATTTTCACTGCAGATTTCCAACATTGCCATTTTATTACACTTTCTTCTGAACAGTACAGCTGCCATGTTTCATATGTCGCCCAAAATGTGTTTTCGCACATGTAGCGCACAATGGTGCTGTTGGTGTGCGAAAGCAATGTTTGGGACAGATTACAAAAATCACGGTTACACTGTTCATGAGCAGAGGTCTTAAAATGGCTATGTTGAAAGTTTGGTGACAAAAGTCCATAAAATGACTGTGTTATGAGTGAGCATTGCGCAGTTTCCATGCACCCTCGTAAGTTCATGACTTTGTAATATTTTCAGTCCAAATTTTCACCAGTGGCATTTTTTTCCACACTTCCTTATGAACAATACAGCTGTCATTTTTCACAACATAGCCAAAGTGTGTTTTCACACTTTCAGCACAGAGATGCATGGTCGCTGTGGGAAATCATTGTTCGGGACAGATAAAGAAAATCACAGTGACACTGTTCATGATCGGAGGCACCAAAATGCCTGAGTTGACAATCTGCTGTAAAAATCCCCAACCTAATTATATTACGGGTGTGCGTTGCACAGTTTCTATGTACGCTCGTGACTTCACCAGTTTTTTTTTTTTATATTTTTACTGCAGATTTGCAACATTGCCATTTTTTTACACCTCCCCATGAACAGTACAGCTGTCATTTTTTACATCCTGTTCGAATGTTTTTGCACCTGTGGTGCTAAATGCTGTAGTCGCTGTGCATAAGCAGCTTTCGGCTAACAAACTGATATTGCCACTGTTCATGAGGTGGGGTCACAAAAAAAACATGTTGAAAATTTGGAGTGAAAATACCAACGAATGCCTGAGGTATTAGGGTTTCCAACCATAGCACCCAACCCAGTAGAGAATGACAGGCATCAGGGGTGTGACTTGGGATTCTCGCCTGTAATGCTCATACCATTCCACACCCTCCAGCCAGTGAGAGGCATCGAGGTATGCCTTGGACTCTTTGGCACCAAAGTTCACCCCATTCTCCTATATTGCACCCATCTAACTGTATTTTCTAATGGAATGGGGTGCGCATAAGGGCCAAAGACCCCAAGGAACACCGTGACACTTGTCAGTGTCTGCAGGGTGGGGTGTGGTGAAATGGCATGGCCGTTATGCCTGACGACCCAAAGACACACCCCAATGCCTGTCACTCTCTGCAGGGTGGTGGTGGGGTTGGCTTCAGTTCAATACTTTACTGCCATTCCTATTATGCAGCTCTGTAACTTCTACACTACCACTGCCAATGCCAGCAAGCAAACATTCGGCATTGACAAATGCTTGTTCTTTCTGGTTTCAACAAGGGGCATTCTGCTGCTGTTTGTTACTCAAGTTGCATAATGTGTTGAAATTACAGGAAGTTACATAATGTGCTGAAATTCCAGAAAGCACTTGGATTAGTTGTTGGCTAAGGTCAGGGAAAGGGAGGTCTGGCTAAAGGTGGGCTGAGGGCAGGCTAACCTGGCAGCGGAGTGGATGTCATTTGCTGGGAGGTTTGATCAGGTGACTGCAGCCTGCCACTCACATGACTGCAGTCTCCTATTTAACTCCCAGAGGGCCAAGTGATCCCTTGCATAAGCATCCCCAAAGCATGAGTGCCATGAAGCAGGAGTGTGGTGTCTAAGTGACTTCCAGGGATTTCAGCAGGACATCTGCAGGGAGGACCACAGGCCATGTTGCTCAACAGAGGTTAGATAAGGTAAGTTGGGGGGACACCGGGTAAACAGACAGGTGTAATTAGATGATATCTAGTCCCTCTCTAGGGTCAGCTAATAGAACACACAAGTGGTTGCAGCTATATAGCCCTCCCTCTCCAGGTTCAGCTGAGGGGTAGCAGCTAGTCCCTATCTAGGTGAGTTAATATCTAGTTTCATCTATTATCAATTTAAAATAGCTTACATTCTCACTTCTGGTCTCACAATTGTTATGTAATATTTATTTCTGTTTTGTATTTTGGTTGTCATTTTTGGACCAAATGTGTTTGATCTTACCGTATATTGTACATTTTTCCATTCACTTCACTGTTTTGTCTTTTCCATGATGCATGCTATCTATATTTCTGATTTGTCTTAACTTTTACCTATGTAACTGATGACATTGTTGATGCAACTTTTACTTATTAACTGTCAACATTGTTTGATGTATTTGTGCTGTACTTTTCTTTATTTTATTTGGACTTGTAATTTGTATTTCTATGGACTGTTCTTCCACTTGTACCCTCCCAGGTTGTGCCCCAAAATAGGCATTTCTATGTGTAGCGCACCCATCTGGTTATCAAAAGTGAAATAAATAAATAAATAAGCAAGTAGCAGACAAGGAAGTCAGAGGGAATGCGGTTAGTTCCTATCTAGGGTCAGCCAACTAAGCTACAAAGGGGCTGCAGCTATACAGACATCCTCTTCTAGGTTCAGCTGTGGTGTTGCAGCTAGTCTCTATCAAGGATCAGCTTATAAGTGATTTAGTGGACAAGGAATTCTGAGGAAAGGCAGCTAGTTCCTATCTAGGGTCAGCTAACAGAGAAAATCGGGAGTTGCAGTTTTACAGCTTATCCCCATCTAGTTCCAGCTCTATAAATTGCTATCTTGGGTCAATGGGGAGGATACACCAAGGGGTTGCAGCTTTACAGCCATCCCCATCTAGGTACAGCTACAGGGTTCTTTTCAAGGAAACAGAACTGGCTGGAAGATAAGGACCACTTAGCCCACCTAGTCTGCCCATCTTTCCCTGCTTATAGTATCACCGCAGATATTTGATCTCTGGCCCATTCACCCACCCCCACTTCCCTTTCCCTAAGATTCCCTTATACCTATCCCATGCATTCTTGAACCCCACCACTGTTTTTGCCCCTACCACCTCTGCTGGAAGACTGATTCAGGAATCCATCACTCTTTCTGTGAAGAAGTACTTCCTCACATCTCTCCTGAATGTAGCCCTCCAGCTTCTTACTGTGCCCTCTTGTCCTTGAACACCATTGTTAGTTTAATGTATTCAGTCTCACAACTCCAGCTACCCAAAAGGGTACACTGACGTTCAAAGCAAAAATCCAAAAGAAATTCAAACATATACCACAAATATATACATACAAATATTATTATACTTCATGAGCTAAAAATATTACAAATTCATCATACTGTACAACCTTAAAGTATGATCACATTTAAAATATTGTCGAGAGAGAAAAAAATTTAAAATACACAGTATGTTATACAAAACTTACTTAAAATAATTGTAATACTCCTACTTCTTTATAACAAAGCAAACAGATTAGTCTGAAGGAAGGGGGGAGTTACAGGAGGGGATATAACACCCATATAATGACTAAAAAAGAATGTCTTATAAGCCCTAGTCCTTGTTGGAGGCCTGCCCTGCCACATCCCACCTCTCAGATTATAATTTACTTTTTCTATCGGGGCCAGGAACTTATGTAACCTATGATCATGATCACATATTTGCAAAAAACATATTTCTACCTAACTGTTCTCTTGCTTCACATAAAGATTTGATGTTACATGTCTTCATTGCCTCCTTGTACTGTAGTTCTTTTCCCAAAGTCATTCTCAAGGCCAGTTTTTGGATGTTCTGCAGTTTATCACATTTTTTATGATTTGAAAAACATTGCCAAACAGGTGTAAACCAGTGGGGTGTATAGCTCTAAAACTGAAAATACTGAAAGTCCTGAAAACTTTTCTGAGAAGTACCTCCTTCCTGTGCCTTATTTACTCCCGTGAGATATTTAAAGGTCTCTATCATATCCCCTCCCCCCCGTCTCTTCCAGGGTGTACATTTTTATGTCCTTAAGTCTCTCCTTGTAGGATTTCTGATGTAGACGCTGCACCATTTTAGTTGCCCTCCTCTGGACAACCTCCACTCTGTGTTCTTTTGAAATGTGGTCTCCAGAGGGGGACACAGTACTCCAGGTGAGGTCTTACTAGTAATCTATACAGAGGCAATATCACCTCCCTATTTCTGCTAGTGAGACCCCTCCCTTATGCACCCCAATATCCCACTAACCCTCCAACTGCCTTGTCGCACTGCCTGGCCATCTTTAGGTCATCTGATATGATCGCCCTCTGATCTCTTTCCTGCTTGGTGGTCATCAGTACCACTCTGCCATTTTGTACTCTGCCCCTGAGTGTCTGTGCCCCAAGTGCATTACTGTACTTTGTGCTTTTTTGTGTTGAACATGCCCTGCTAACTAAGCGAAGAATTAAGAAAAAGATATGTCCCTGGTTTACTAAGTAATTAAAGTAGGTGTTGAAGGACAGGGACATTCAACGGGCTCTAGCCAGAAAAACTAAATTGCCCCAGGATTGGGTGGCATTTAGATAAAAAAGAAACTACTGTGCCAAACTAATCCATACTGCCAAGTCAAGCTACTATCCAAGCCTCCTTAAAACTAACAAAAACAGCCCATCTAAATTCTGGCAGGCAATCAAGTCTCTCAAGGGAATAGCAGCTCCTTTCACACTACCGTGTATACTAATGTAACCCCCAGGGGGCGCTACCCTAAAGGCTACTACCCCTGCCTGCCCCCACAGAGACAGGGTAAGGGGCCCAGATCCGTCGACGGGTGCATCCACCCAGAGGTCAGGGTCAATACTGTTGAGATTGCCTCGGTTACAGCCCTCTGGGTTACTGCAACCCCCCATTTGTCCCGCTAGTGGCTCACACTGGGTACAGCCAACACTTTCCACCAATACACTCAGCCCCCGGCTAATATCACTCTGCTCCCTTCGAAGACCCCCTGTAAAATAAGGCACAGTTATATTGCAATCACCCAGCAGCAGAACCCAAGTAATATACACAGTAGCCAGGGTACAGTTGCACAGAAAACAATCTGATTTATTCAGGGGAGAAATAACAAGGACAGGGGGAATCAGGTTAATCAGCTTATCCTCTACTTATCTACCTAGGGCTCTGTGCACAGGCCTACAACCTAGTCTTTACTGTCCCTGGGTACCCAAGCCCTAGCGGCTAGTCCACACGCGGCAGCTGGTTGGGGCCCTTAACACAGATAAACATCACAACCCCGAGTAGGTCAGACTAGGAGGAAAGTTTAATTAGACAGTCAGCAATATAATAATGCACTGGAAACCACTGTGTACGCACTCTGCAGGGAGTTACCTTGAATTAGTACTCACAACCCCAGCAAATAACGATTCCTTCAACGCTGCCAAGATGGAGCCTGAACTTCACCAGCCTTCTCACACATTTATATGGCAAACAGCAACAGAGGGGTACCACACCAGGCAGCTGCTTCCAAGGATCCCACGAACTCACAGCCACTGCAAGGCTGCAACGGCAGCTTCAGCCTTCCCGCGAAATGAGCGGAATTCAGAAAATTCTCCAGTTCTCCTACAGGTCGAGCCTGGTGGATAGCTGTACAGGGCACAGCCTCCTCTGACCGCCCGTCGGCGGATTTTAGAGCGAACTCGCTTGCAGAGAAAAATGGCCGCCTCAGGCCTTCACGCACTTCCCGCGCGAACACTTCCCAGCGCAGAAGCACAGAGTTCCTCTCCTCCCCTCAGCCACAATGCATCTGCTCCCAACAGCAAGGGGCTCTTCCTCCAGTTCGGGTGCTACCCGCTGTCATTGGCTGGCTGCACATGCCAGTCATTTCCTCTTGCCTTCAGTGGAGCTAAATGCTCATAGCCCATAATGCCTTTTCCCAGAATATAAACAGTCCTCTATTGGTCAATCAGCCCTGTAATGTCCCAAGGCACTGATTGGTCCCATTTAACAATCCCGGTCCAACATGGAGGAGGCAGTCGAAACAGTTTTTACTGCAAAAGAAGGCAGGTTAGAACAACTATATTACCATTATTATTTTACAATATTTTAAGCAAACATTCACATCCTCCATCAGAACTCCCTCTGCACTACTAGCGATGGCAGCAGGGAGTTACTTTTCTGGTGTCCCAGGTGGGACTCGAGCATACAACACACAATCCCCCTCCATTTCAATTACTTACGGCTGCAACAGGCAGCCCTTAAAGGGACAGCTTACGGAGGCTTTTAAGAGCACTCACCGGTTCCCCATTTAAGCAGCTCTTATGCCGATTAATAACCAGGCATGGAGCATAAAACAGCTCCGAGGAAACTTGTTAGGACCCCCCATTTGTAGGGGTTACACCCTCCCTGGCCTAGAAAAGCTTGGCATCCGCGTCAAGCAATCACCCTTGAGGTATTTTAGGCAAACATCCCAATTAACACTATACCACATTTTACCTTCCATACATGAATACTAGATTCACAGTGCACTATAGTTTATACACATTATACACATAAAGTCTTGTTCCTCTTTAACTCAGGTCATGGGTTCCTGCTTGTGACACCGGGACTGAGGGAATCCCTCTCTTTTAGTTACTGGCGGGTCCCCCGAGACAGGGGCACCACACTCAAAAGGCAATACCAACAGTCGGGAGTCATCCCCCAAGGCTAGCTTAGGCAAGGAACTCAGGGACACATACACCCCTTTGTGGACCACATTCAAGGGCAAGTCCACTGGATGACCCAGAGATTCATAACTCAGCTTTATTACTGGCCGTATTTGTCAGCCGGATCGCCTAGGGGTCTCGAGAGATCCTGAACCAGGCCCTGACTCCAATTCAGTTTCAGTGACATTAGGAACAGGGATTTCTACGGGGAAACAAGCTCAGTGCTCATAGTCCTACTGGGGGCCTGACCTTCTGTCCCCGGACCCACCCCACTGGACTCAGCTGTGGGCTGTCTAGGCACCGGTGAGGAACCATCCGGGCATTCAAAATATTCTTCCGGGTCTGGCACATCACTTGTTTGCTCCCCCATTTCACTCTCTTCCTCTGAAAAATCAGATAATACAGCCAGCCCAGACAGTTCAATCATGCTCAAGGATCCCACCCCCTGGGCATTGTTGTTACACAATTCAGGCTCTGAAGACATGGGTCCCGGAGACAAAGCTGGGGGCTCAGACAGTCCAAAAGGCCCAGCCTCATCTCCAGAATTAACAAGGGGATTGCCGCGAAATAACTGACTTAGTTCATAAGAGGGATAGTATTCATTATTATCTTCGTCATCTTCTGACACTAATGATTGATCATTCCCTTCTGCAGATAGTGGGCGAGGCCCTCTAGGTGGGTCTGTTGAAGAATCAACGGGTTTGGTGCTTTTCTGGGCAGCAGATCTGGTCACAGGCCTGGGGGGGGGGTGCATTGGGAGATTCAGCTTCAATCAGGATTTGCCCAATTGGCAGCAGATGATTTCTATGTATAGTTTTTACATCTTTGGAATTGTTTTCAGGCCGCACTTTATATACAGGCAGATCTGTCAATTTTCCCACAACAATGTGAGGGAGGTGATGCCATCTGTCAGCAATTTTATGTTTCCCATGTAGTTCCAGATTCCTCAATAACACTCTGTCCCCTTCTTTTAACTCCATTGCTTTTACTTGCTTATCATATCGTTCTTTGTTGGCCAAGTTTTGTTTAGCCACCATAGTCTGGGCCAGTTGGTAGGCATGGTTTAATTGGGCCTTTAATTTCTGTACATATTGTAGATGGTTCTCTGCTTGCACTCCATCAGGGGAAACCCCAAAACACACATCAACTGGCAGTCTAGCCTGTCTCCCAAACATCAGTCGGTACAGGGAAAATCCTGTGGCGTCACTTTTTGTACAATTATAAGCGTGAACTAAGGTGCTAATCTGCTGGCTCCATCTTGGTTTATCCTTTGGTTGCAATGTGCCCAACATGTCAAGCAAGGTGCGGTTAAACCTTTCAGGCTGAGGATCTCCCTGTGGATGATAGGGGGTGGTTCTTGACTTTTGTACCCCCTACTAGGATAGCATCTCTTTAATCAAACGACTCTCAAAGTCCCTCCCTGGTCGGAATGAATCTGGCCATGGCCCCATAGTGGACTGAAAAGTTCTCAACAAGTATCTTAGCCACCGTGGTTGCTTTCGATCCTTGGTCGGAAAGCCTGTGCGCACTGGTAAAATGATCAGTGACCACCAATATGTTGCTGATACTTTTCAGATCAGGCTTTAAACTCAAGAAATCAATACAAACCAGTTCCATAGGGGCACTAGTGGTAATGTTGACCAGGGGAGCAGCTCTCTGGGGTAAAGCTTTTCTTTGCAAACAGCGACTACAGGTCTTGACATATTGCTCTACATCCATACTCATTTTCGGCCAGTAGAATCAAGCCCATACTAGATCAAGGGTCCGGTCTATGCCGAGATGCCCCATTTGATTATGCAAGGACCCTAAGACCAATTCTCTAAAAACTGAGGGCAGCATCAGTTGTTGTTTGTCTACTCGGCCTTCCATATTCACAGTCTCTCTGTATAGTAGTTGGTTAATCAGCTTCAATTTGGGTCCTTCTTTATACAACAAAGCAGTCCTTAGATCAGTGGAACGTAACTTGGACACGTCTTTCCCTGCACAGGGGGCTTTTAAAGCTGATTTGATCATGGGATCGAGGGATTGAGCCTGTTGGAGACTATCATTGTTAAACTGTGGCAATGAGCCAGTGTCTAGTGCAGAGAAGTGACAATAGGCAATTTTAGGACGGTCACAAACAATCCACCATGCAGTCCACCCCGTCAGGAGACACCTGTTCCTCTTTGTCAAATTTCTGGCAAAGGGCTCTTATGTCAGGTTCAGATAACCTGACCCAATCAGTTCGTGGCATAGGCCTCCGAGAGAGAGCATCCGCATCTATATGGTTTAGGCCCGCCCTGTACTCAATAGCATAGTCGTAGGTGGCCAAGGTGAAAAGCCACCTATGGCCTGTGGCATCCAACTTGGCAGAGGTCTGTACATACATCAGAGGATTGTTATCAGTCTTTACCAATATCTTGGCACCATACAAATAGTCATGAAACTGATCAACAATGGCCCACTTCAGAGCCAGGAACTCTAGTTTGTGCACCCGGATAGTTTTTTTCTGAAGGAGTCAGGCTTCTGCTGGCAAAGGCTAGAGGTCTCAGGCCATTCAAGTGCTCCTGGTATAACACAGCCCCAAATCCCTGTAGACTGGCATCAGTATGAAGAATGTACAGTTTGGCCGGATCAGCATAGTCCAACACTGGGGCATGAGTAAGTTGATATATGATGTCATAAAAGGCTTCCTCACACTCGGCAGTCCAACAATCCCCAAACATATCATTCGGCCGGAAATACTTCTTGTCTGTCTCCGAGCGCACAGCCTTCTTATACTTTTTGTGCGTAGGCAGATACCCCTGAGTGAGGTTGAGGAGGGGGCGAATCACTGGAGAATAGTCCTTAACAAACCGCCTATAGTATCCACAAAACCCCAGGAATCGTTGCAGCTCTTTCAAATTCCTGGGCTGAGGCCAAGTGGTCAAAGCCTCCACTTTGTTAGGGTCAGTCTCTATGCCCTCAGTGGACACTATGTGGCCCACGTATTTTACAGAAGTCTGGAAGAATTGACACTTGTTAATAGACAGCTTGAGGCCGAAATCCTCCAACCGATCCAAGACCTTGAATAATCGTTGCTCGTGCTCTTCCAATGATCGGCCAAACACTATGACGTCATCCAAATAGACCAGACATTCAAGTAGATTCATGTCCCCCACAGCTCGTTCCATCAGGCGCTGAAAAGTGGCTGGGGCACCCGAGATCCCTTGAGGCATCCGGACAAACTCATAGAAGCCCAGGGGGGAAAATGAAGGCAGTTTTCTCCCGGTCGTCTGAGGCCATCGGGATCTGGTAGTATCCACTGCGAAGATCCAACACAGAGAACCACTTGCTACCATTTAAACAATCCAATGCATCCTGTATGCGTGGCATGGTATACTGGTCCGGAATGGTCTGCCGATTCAAAGTGCGATAGTCTACACACATCCGAACTGCCCCATTCTTTTTCCTTACTACTACTATGGGGGAGGCATAGGGGCTCCTGGACTCTTGTATTACACCAGCAGCCAACATTTCTTGTAGATGCTGCCTTACATCATCTATATCAGCAGGGGCCAGGTGCCGGGATCTCTCTCGGAAAGGCCTTTCATCATGCAGCCAAATGTGATGCTCAGCCCCTTGTACACATCCCACATCCCACTCTTTCAGGGAGAAAACCTGGTCTCTATTGGCAAGCCTCTCACTGACCCTTTGTTTCCACTCAACTGGCAGCAGGGAGTCACCGAAGTCGAACAAATCAGGAGTAACTCTATCCTCTGTCCTGGAACCCTTTCTGTTTGGCAGTACTGCAGTATCCGCACAATGTACGCTTGCCAAGGTGCACCCTCTTCTTATTTGAACCTCCCTGTCAGACACATTATGTACTTGAACCATCACCCTCTTAACATAAGCATGAGCCCTAGACGGCAAGATGCTGGGTTTGACCAACAGTCCCTCAGGTAATCTTTCCTCCACAGGCACATCCAACATCAACAACTTATTCTTAACATCAGTTTTCAGTCGTACTTCTCCATGCAGGACACATTGGGCACTCAGGGCAAGTATCACCGGGGCCGGATCCTTCTTCCACACCACACTCACCGGGTCTTCAGGTTCCTCTGGACTAACCGTCTTCTGAGCAGCACTTGCCCGTTGAATCACAGCAGGTATGCTTAAAGCTCGCCCGATTTGGAATGCTTGTTTTTCTGAACACAATTGGGCCTATCGTCCCAACATATGCGCATTCGTCCCAATCAACAAAGGAACCCCATCATATAGTCCAGTGGGTGGGCAAACTAAAATTAGGGTTTCCACCTGCTCTTCCATTCCAGCCACAGTTGCAGAAAAAGATAACCAGACTCGGATGTATCCCAAATACAGATAGGCCTTGTCGCTCAACCCCCACACATGTAGACCATTCAAAGGTTGCAGGGACACCTCAGGTAAGTGTGCCTGGTACCAGTCCTGAAACATGATGGTTACCTGAGAGCCACTTTCTAATACAGCTCGAGTGGAATTCCATTTACCCTAGACCGGGTCTCCATTGAAGGCCGACCACATCAGACCAGTTGGGGCCACAGCATTGATAGTCGCCTGGGCATGGGCCTGAGTCACAAAACTTTTCCTGGGAGCCTGAGACTGGGCCTGGCGATGTCGGGTGATCAGTCTGTTGTAAACTTTCCTTAAATTCTCGGGCCTCTGGCACTCGGGTTGGAAATGCCCATCTTCCCCGCAACAGTAACAGAACTTGGGGTCCTGGGGGTCACTATTCTGCGGGGGGCACCTTATCTGTGGGGGGCTCTGAGAGGGGTGAGGGAGCTCTCTTTGGCCAGGGCTCAGGCTTCTACCAGACTCAGGGGACCCGGTCCTAATAGGGTACACGGTAGATTGCTTCAAGTCCCTCACCAATTCCCGCAAATTCCTGACCTTGGCCCTCAACTCACTCTCTACGTGGAGGTCGGAGGAAATAACTCGCATTCCCACAGTACCTGGAAAATCTGGGATCCTCAGACCTCCGGACAGACCGTCTCCTCGGGGTGTTAGGTTCAGGGGTCCCACTAGGGTGTACCGCCCCCACACATGGCTCCCACCCCTCTTTATCAGTCTCCACTTCCCTAATTTCCCTCATTAATTGACAATATTCAGGTGGGGTGGCCAGCCGATCCTGTAGCTTAAGTTTCAGCAGTATCACACTAGAAAATCTGGCAGACTTTAGAACATGTTCTAACCGGATCTGATTCAGGGCTGTGGCAGTGATTCCCCCTTTTCTATAGGCCTTCTGCAAGGCCCGCTCCACTCTAGTGACAAAAGCGGACAGTTTCTCATTTCTCCACTGCTTAGCAGACCTGAATTTCCATAATAAGTCCTCACCAGTCTCGGTACTCCCAAAAACCCCTTCTAAAGCAGAGAGATACTCTGCAGCGGTGACTTCTGGATGGGTGGCCCGGAAGAATCTAATAGCTTCTAAAGCAGGGTCCCCTCAAGCTCTCCATCAGCCTCTTCCTTTTCTCCCCCTCAGAACATTGCCATTCTTGGACTAAAAGGGTGGCATAGTCCATCCAAGCCTCCAGGTCATCCTCCCCTGGAGGCACCGGCACGGTGCCAGAGAAAAGTTTTAACTTACGGTAAGAATCGAGCTGTATGGGTGGGACCACCAGGGGCAGGGAAGCCAGCACAGAACTCTTAGGTGGGCAAGGGGAAGTGCCAGGGGAGCCCTGAGGGGTAGCATCACTAGATAAATCTAAGGCTTGTAGCAACTCCTGGGTAGTTCTCCCCTCCACGGCCAACAATTTAAGCAGTTTGTCTTTAAAACTATTCATTTGAGGAGACCCCCCAGGAGTGACTGACCCACTCTGAATATGAATTAGCCTCCATCCCTGTGAAGCACCCTCCAGATAAATCACAGGAGGTACCTTCTCGGGGTCGATGGCCACACTGCATAGAAGCAACACCTGCAGCGTCTGGTCAAGCAAATCAGCCATACGCCCTTTTACTTCCACTTTACCCAAACATTTTACTCATTCTGTAGCAGAAATAATGTCAGCAGTTGGAGTTCCCAATGGCACATCTAACAATAGTACAATTTTCTGAGAGTCTAGCTCTTCGGCTTCACCCCAACCCATCAGTCTGTGTACCATGGTCTTGGCGGGTCGCAGTTTCATTTTTCCCAACATATCCCCTTCCATTTTCTCCATCTCTTATGTGCTTCCCCACTTGGCCACTAGGGGACACTGATCCCAGTGGTGCCTCCAATTTGTAACCCCAAGGGAGCGCTACCCTTAAGGCTACTACCCCTGCCTGCCCCCACAGAGACAGGGTAAGTGGCCCAGATCCGTCGATGGGTGCCTCCACCCAGAGTTCAGGGTCAATATTGTCGAGATTGCCTCGGTTACAGCCCCCTGGGTTACTGCAACCCCCCCATTTGTCCCGCTAGTGGCTCACACTGGGTACAGCCAACACTTTCCACCAATACACTCACCCCCCGGCTAATATCACTCCGCTCCCTTCGAAGACCCCCTGTAAAATAAGGCACAGTTATATTGCAATCACCCAGCAGCAGATCCCAAGTAATATATAGAGTAGCCAGGGTACAGTTGCACAGAAAACAATCTGATTTATTCAGGGGAGAAATAACAAGGACAGGGGGAATCAGGTTAATCAGCTTATCCTCTACTTATCTACCTAGGGCTCTGTGCACAGGCCTACAACCTAGTCTTTACTGTCCCTGGGTACCCAAGCCCTAGCGGCTAGTCCACACGCGGCAGCTAGTTGGGGCCCTTAACACAGATAAACATCACAATCCCGAGCAGGTCAGACTAGGAGGAAAGTTTAATTAGACAGTCAGCAGTATAATAATGCACTGGAAACCACTGTGTATGCACTCTGCAGGGAGTTACCCTGAATTAGTACTCACAACCTCAGCAAATAACGATTCCTTCAACGCTGCCAAGATGGAGCCTGAACTTCACCAGCCTTCTCACACATTTATATGGCAAACAGCAACAGAGGGTACCACACCAGGCAGCTGCTTCCAAGGCTCCCATGAACTCACAGCCACTGCAAGGCTGCAACGGCAGCTTCAGCCTTCCCGCAAAACGAGCGGAATTCAGAAAATTCTCCAGTTCTCCTACAGGTTGAGTCTGGTGGGTAGCTGTACAGGGCACAGCCTCCTCTGACCACCCGCTGGTGGATTTTAGAGCGAACTCGCTCGCAGAGAAAAACGGCCACCTCAGGCCTTCACGCGCTTCCCTCGTGAACACTTCCCAGCGCAGAAGCACAGAGTTCCTCTCCTCCCCTCAGCCACAATGCATCTACTCCCAACAGCAAGGGGCTCTTCCTCCAGTTCGGGTGCTACCCGCTGTCATTGGCTGGCTGCACATGCCAGTTATTTCCTCTTGCCTTCAGTGGAGCGAAAAAGCGCCATAGCCCATAATGCCTTTTCCCAGAATATAAACAGTCCCTCTATTGGTCAGTCAGCCCTGTAATGTCCCAAGGCACAGATTGGTCCCATTTAACAATCCCGGTCCAACATGGAGGAGGCAGTCGAAACAGTTTTTACTGCAAAAGAAGGCAGGTTAGAACAACTATATTATCATTATTATTTTACGGTATTTTAAGCAAACACTCACATCCTCCATCAGAACTCCCTCTGCACTACTAGCGATGGCTGCAGGGAGTTACTTTTCCGGTGTCCCAGGTGGGACTTGAGCATACAACACACAATCCCCCTCCATTTCAATTACTTATGGCTGCAACAGGCAGCCCTTAAAGGAACAGCTTATGGAGGCTTTTAAGAGCACTCACCGGTTCCCCATTTAAGCAGCTCTTATGCCAATTAATAACCAGGCATGGGGCATAAAACAGCTCCGAGGAAACTTGTTAGGACCCCCCATTTGTAGGGGGTTACACTAAAATGAATGGTAAAATCATTACTGACAAGCAACTCATACTGGAAGATCTTTTTGTTTGTGGAGGTGCAACCGCCTTATGGCTCAGCCCTCGCCAGCCCTTGTTCCCCCTCCTCTGCTATGGGTCTTGCCCTCTGGTACCCCAATACCTTCTGGATTACCCTCCAGAGTTGGACCACTGCATCAGTTGGATCCCAGTGATGACGGGACAAGGTTGCCAACAGGAGAGCCCACCGGCATTGCCTCCTTGGCTTGCCCCCCAAGGTGGGGTGCAGAGTCCACTGGTCATAGCAGGCAACTGGATAGGTCTGGATCCCCCCCCCGGAGGTGCCATGGCACACGATCGGTGCCACAGTGAGCGGGCATCATAGGTGGCAGATGCAATTTCCCCCCTGTTTTTTTCCCTTGGGGGTGGGAATGTGCAATGACATCCCACATCCACCCTGCCCCCCGCAGTAATGGCGCCGGTACGGGGGTACCCCCAGCCTCTGCCAGGGGTCCATGTTGTATCAGACACGCTAACCCCCTCCCTCCCTGGAGAAGGAGAGCAGTCCCTAGGACACTCAATCCTTCTCACTCAGCTGGCCCTCTAATGTCCCCAGGTCCATTCCCGAACCCAGGCAGTGTCACAGTCGGGTGCCCTGCCCCTGCACCAGCGAGCCAGCTTACTGGAAGATCTTAATTCATACTTTGTGTCTGCTGGCTTGGCTTTTGATCTATCTCCTGCTGCTGCTGTGAGTCCACTAACAAGCCTTAAACATCCCCCACCTAATTCCAACACTGATCCACCCGCCTACTTCCAGACCATCACCTACAAACAGGTAGAGGATATGTTACTTAACCTTGACACCAAAAAAGACCCAGGGGCTGATAACCTGGAACTGTATTTTCTGAGAGCAGGGGCTCCAATATTAGTAGCATCCATAACACACCTATTCAACCTATTCCTAACTAGCCATGAAATCCCTACATGCTGGAAAACATCTCAACTAATCCCGCTCTCCAAAAATGGTGATAAGTCCAAAGCTAGTAACTATAGACTTATATCAATACTGTGTATCCTAGCTAAGGCCCTGGAAAAAACTGTCAGTGTTCAGGTTTGGGGTTATCTATCCGGCCATAATTTACTCACACTCTCCCAATCTGGTTTCTGGCCATTACATCACATTGCTACTACATTTACTGCAGGAAAGTGATGGATAATTGACTTACATCTCTTGATCAGAAGCTTGTCATAGTTGCCATTTTCTTAGATCTCAGCAAAGCGTTTGATACAGTGGACCATCAAATCCTGCTAAATAAGTCGTCTCATACTGGTCTTGGTCAGCATACCTTACCCTGGTTCAAAAGTTACCTAATGGGCAGGCAATAACAGATGAAATCTGAAGGCATGCCATCCTCATGTTCACGAATATCCAAAGGTGTACCACAGGGATCTGTCCTTAGACCACTCTTCTTCACTATGTATACCAATGACCTGGGAGACAATATCAGAGATGTAAACCTACACTGCTATGCAGATGTTACAGTAGTATATGCAACAAAACCCAGATTGGAAGATGCTTAACATGATCTACAATCTGTCTTTAATACTGTCCAGCTGAAACAATGTGCTTCTAAGCTCCTCCTTGATGCTGAAAAAACAAAATATATTATTTTTGTCCCTAACAATAACCAGTCAAGTTATCCTCTCACCCCTGGCGTCCTTACACTACTAGATGATAGACTAGAACTAGTAGAGTAGACACTTTCAAATATCTAGGAGTACAGCTAGATAATAAACTATCTTTCAGCAGCCATATTGACAATCTATGTAAAAAACTCAGGCCTAGGCTGGGTTTCTACTATAGAAATAAATTCAGCTTACCCACAGATGCCTACAGAATCCTAGTCAGAGCTACATTCTTACCCCTGCTTAACTATGGTGGCTATATATAGAGGTGCGGCTGTTGGTCAGCTTGCAAAACTGGATATACTGTATCATAGGGCCGCTAGATTTATTACTGAGCTGCTGGCAAGAACCCATTACTGCATCCTCTATGCATCTGTTGGCTGACCTTCCCTCACAACTAGGCACCTCAAAAACCTGTATGTGTGGACCTATAAATCTATTAGATATGATGTACCAGAAAACATCCCTGAGCTACTATGTAGAGCCACTAGTGTATATAATCTGGGTGTGTATGGAGGGAGACCTAGAAACAGCATCAATATTGAATAAATACTTCTATTTAGTATTTACTGAAGAGGGGAAGGGGCAGGGACCACAGCTGGGCATCAGAAACAACGTAAAGAGGGAGGTGAACACCAGTCCATTTGCTGAAGAAAGAGTCCAAGAAGAACTCACAAAACTGAGGGTGGATAAAGCAATGGGACCAAATGGTATACACCCTAGGATATTGAAGGAACTACGGATGGTGCTAGTAGCACCACTGTCAGCCCTGTTTAGTAAGTCGCTCAATACAGGAGTGGTTCCACAGGAATGGAAGAGGGCACGTGTAGTCCCTCTTCACAAGAGTGGAAGCAGGGAGTAAGCAGGAAACTATAGGCTGGTCAGCCTTACCTCAGTAGTGGGCAAGATTATGGAGGCACTGGTAAGCGTTCTGGAAGAGAATGGGCTCCAGCACAAGAGGCAGCACAGGTTAGTGTCGGGACAATCCTGCCAGACTAAACTGCTTGATTTCTCTGACTGGGTATTCAGGACAGTGGACAGGGCCCAAGCGGTGGGCATCCTGTATCTGGATTCAGTAAGGCTTTTGACTCTGTTCCCCACAGGAGAATAATCAGGAAGCTGGAGGACCTGGGGGTTGCGGTAAGCTGGTTACATGGGTTAAAAACTAGCCGCAGGGTAGAAGTTAGAGGGTAGAGGTGGTGGGGAGTTTCCAGAGGTCTAGGCCAGTCACTAGTGGGGTCCCACGTCAGTGCTCAGTCTGATGTTATTCAGCATCTTCATCAGTGATACTGTAGATGGGATAAAAGATAAAATATGACTTTTTTTAATTAAGGTATTCATTCTCCTGGCTTGACCAGGCAGCTATTCAGCCTTGTCTCTGGGTTCCATCTGCTGGCCTGCTGCCTCTCTCCTTCTTGAGGTGGGGGGCTGCCCTGCCATGTATTTCCCACTGCAGCAGGGCCAGGGTGAGGGCCATTCTCTCCCTGGTGACTCTCATACATTCCCATTATAGCGGCAGTACAGGCTTGGCACCTCGGGCAGGGATTCATGAAGCTGGGTCCCCCTTCCATTTTCCTCCTGTTTTTCTCCCATGGTCCCAGAGCTGTGGCATGGCACAGAAACACACATATGTGGAGGCATAAATGTGCTCTGGAACTGTGGCCTCCTTCCACCCATTCAGACGTCTGTCTGTCCCCATTAGCATTGACACTACCAACAGGGCTCCACCTGGTGGCAGCCAAGAGCCGGGAAGGCAAACCACCCCTGCCAGGGAGGAGAGGAGAATTGCCCTGGTTGCTTATCCATCTCCCAGCCCACCCCCGCCAGCCCTGTAACCTAAGCTCATTCCCAAAACTCGGGTCGCAGGCATGCTGCGTGGGAAGGCATTCCAGAGCACCTCCGTCCTCTGTGCCACCAGGCTGTCATGAATTTGTCTGTCTACATTCAACATTCAACACAAAGCTCTGTGGGCCAGTAGACATGAAGGAGGGGAGACAGGACCTCAGGGAGGACCTGGCTAAGCTAGAGAAGTGGTCAGGTATTTGGCAACTGGTATTCAGTGCCAAGAGTGACAGATAATACAGTTGTGGGTGAAGAACCTGGTGACCAAATACTGGCTGCAAGTGTGCAGGTTACCCAGTTAGAGGAGGAGAAGGACTTGGGAGTGATCATCACGAGTGACCTGAAGCAGTCCGCACCCTGCAGGAAAGCAACAGCCAAAGCAAACCAGATGCTGGGCTACATAACTTGGGGTGCAAACAGCAGGAAAGCAGAGGTTATTCTGCCACTGTATAGCTCCCTAGTTTGGCCTCATCTTGAGTACAGTGTGCAGTATTGGTGCCCTTTCGGGGTGTGCAAATACATAAATTGTGTATCTGTAAAATAGTCAACGAATTCACCCTGGGTATTCAGGTATTCGACTGTATTTGGGTATTTGATTACACTGGTTTTCCATTTATTAAAAATGCTGTTGACATATAAAAACACCCCACAATAGACAAATAAGATGTTTTCTGCTCAGCATAGGTAGTGGTTACTACTAGGCTGTGAAAACATACTATATTGCTGGTTTAAAGGAAGACACAAGTTACCTTCGTGTGCTCTCCTAAAAGTACATATTTATGCTCCTGATTAGTGCTTCTGTGTAAAAAAATATATTTTCTAACTGCATTTTGGTATTAAAGCTTCCATTTAGCTAGGCTGCCACCTGCAAGCAGCCATCTTATGGGAGTCACTCACTACCTTGCCCAGGATATGCTAATGCACCCCTGCCAGCCACTGGGCTGAGTTGGCAGTGGCACATTAGCATATCCTAGGCATGATGGCTGCCGGCAGTCTTCCTAAATGGAACTTTCTGAGCACTTTATTAAACTTAATTGTCACGCCAAAATGGTGAAAATGCAGTTTGAAATAATATTTTGTTTCACAAAAATGCTAATCCGTGGCATATGCACCAACAGGAGAGTACAAAAAGTGAACCGGTGTTTTCCTTTGATAGATTAGGCATTTTCTTTTCAAGAAATACAAAATCACATACACCCGCATAATGTAAAGCATCATGGGCTTTATATGTGTAACCCCCCTACAAATGGAGGTTCCTGAAAAGTCTTCCTTGAGCTTGCCTAAATGCTCACTGCCAGGCTTGTCCTGTGTTTCAGCAGTTTAAACGTTATTGCCAGAAAGTGCCCGTATAGCCTGCGTGTACTGTCTCTTTAAGAGCTACCTAGATTGCAGTTATAATTAATCTGGGAGGGGGCTGAGTGTTTCTATGCTTGAGTCCCACCCGGGCTGCCAAATAATTGCTCCGTTCTGCCACCGCTATTAACGAGAGGGAGTTCTGTTAGAAGATGTGCTTGTTTGCTGATCATTTATTAGAATAGTAATAATATTGCAGTTTGTCTAACCTGCCTTCTTTGCAGCATGGACATTTCTGTTTATCTCTACCATCTTGGTCCTGGACTGCTGAAATGGGCCAATCAGTACCTTTGGGGACTCTAAAATGGAGCATGTCCCCAGTGGCTTTGTGGGAGCAAAATTCTGTAGGAATTGTAGTTTGGGGCTTTTGGTGCCTAAATGAACCTGGAGGGGAAGCCGTTGTTGTGACTGACAGAGGAATCAGCCAACCGAACCTTTTGGATCCTGGGGAAAGTCCCAGAATGCTTGCAGTTTCAGTTCAGATCTGAGTTGGGAAGTGAAGAAGGAGTAACAGCTTGAGATAGTCGAGCAGTAATCCTGCATAGATTCACGCGGGAGAACTGTGAAAGGGCTGAGTTTTGGCCTGCCTGTCTGCCTGCTATCCCTGAGAGGGAAATTGGCATTTATTCAGACTGAATCCGAATTGTGAGGATGGTTTAAGCCACAGAACTGTGACTAGGCTTTAACCTGAAGAAGACCGAAGATTTGCTGAATGCGATTGGCCTGTCAGGAGTTCCAGCCACCTTTGAACTCCCGGTTTCTGCAGAGACTCTGTAATAGCGATCGGATGGCAATCTGCCTGGTACAGTAGAATTTCTTACATGTAACTATGCTGTGTGCTGTTAGTGGGTCATGATTTGGTTCCCAACTGTGTGCTGAACTGTGTTCTGCTTGCTGGAGGTTGCATCCAGCTCCAACGGACTAAATCCATTTGCATCTCCATTTGGCCTGGGCCTTGCCACACTGGCCCAGCCAGACTACCTGCTACACAGAGAAAGCCATTGATGAGAGACCTGCCTGGGGATCAGCCCCCTGCTCAATACCTTGAACAGGAATGACCCCTCAGTGATTCGTGTAGGCCCTGCTTCTCCTGGCATTCCAGCTCAACAACATGCAGTCTCGATTTCATCCTGCCTGCGTCCTGTATTGGGTATCGTGAGTAAACATCAGGGTAGTTCCCTGCAGCAACAGCTGAATCTAAAGTGTTGTCATCTGATTGCTTTGTTGTCTTTTCCTTCACAAACTGAACCCTCTGGCTCCGGATTACAAATAGTGTGTGTTGTGCAGGTTGCTTTCTTCCATCACAGGGCCCCAACCAGCTGAGATGCCGGCCTACCCTGGGCAACGGTCCTGGCTAGCCCACCTTTTTCCTACCTGGGTACCCAGAGTGTGTGACTGTGTAGGGACTGTGAAGTACATGCATAACTGTCTGATTGATTTAGCCTTCAAGCCAATCAACCTGATTATGTCCCTCCCACCCTTGTTCAAGTCCCCTGAATAAATCAGATCTAACTCTTTTTGCATTTAACCTGACTGTGGTTCCAATTTGTGCCAAGAGAACTGTACTGTTGCTATTTGCTGTGCATAACCTTGTTTTACAGGGGGTCCCCAGGGTCGAGCTAGAAGAACCAGCCCTGGTGGTAAGTGCAAACAGTGTGGGTAATTGCATGGTGAATAAAGGTTATTGTGAAAGTGATTATTGTATATTGTTCAGGCCACTAGAAGGGAAAGAGGGGGGTTACAGTGTCCCAGAGAGATTGTGCCCAGGTTAGCTTGATCACTAACAACCCTGACCTCTGGGTGGAGGCACCTGTTTCAGTACCCATGCCCCTTAACCTGCTAGTAGCCAAGCAGGCAGGGGTAGCAACCCTTGGGATAATGCCACCTAGGGGTTACATATGCAAATCACCACAGAATATTATGCTGGTTCAACTTTAAGCAGAAATGCATGGTGCCAAAAGGCCTCTCGCACAGTCTGCAAAGGGTGCCAACAGAAGACACAGACACGTGTTTTGTCCTACCAGGACTCATCAGTATGCCTCGTCTATAGACCAACTTAGGGTAACTGGTTCATTCCACTGGGGTGTTATACAGACGAGACACACTGATGAGTCCTGGTAGGACGAAACACGTGTCTATGTCTTCTGTTGGCACCCTTTGCAGACTGCGTGAGTGGCCTTTTGGCACCATGCATTTCTGCTTAAAGCTGAACCAGCATAATATTCTGTGGTGATTTGCATATACAGCCCATGATGCTTTATATTATGGGGGTATGTGTGATTTTGTATTCCTTTGAAATTTGGCTTCCTGGCTAATGCCCTTTGGGGTAATTCTTGCCTCAGTGCTTGCGCACTGAGGTTCTTTGTTATTTTCTTTACATGTTCTGTTCTGTCTGATAGGTGTACCGAAAAAAAAAAATGAAGGGAACATCTGTTTTGGAGACCAGGAGGAGAAACACTGAAGCAAAAAGTTACACGGCATGCAGAGGAAGGAATTCAAAATGAAAGACTGAACATTATGTTTGTTTTGAAGACAGAAAAGTAAAGCTGAGTTACATAGTGGAGCAAATATGTATACTTTCATGCTTTTTTTTATTTTCTTTTTCTAATTTTTTAAATAAAACATTTATTTTTATTTCCATATTTTTTATTTTTATTTTTTCATACTATTATTTTGATTGCTGTCTGGCCTGAAAATTACTGGCATAATAAGAAGTACATTTTGGAGGAGATCACGTGATGCAGAGTGCTGAGTAGAAGCTCCTCCGCTAAGCTCCTGCCTCCCGAATACAAATTCATCTTTTATATAGTTAAAACCTATCTAATTACTCTGCTTATGATTTCCTCTTGTGCTTAAATATCCTGTGCTCCAGTTTTGTGTATCAGAGCGGTAAATGGAGGCTCATATGAAGAAAGCCCTGCAGAAACATACCCCCCCCCGCCACTCCTGAGAAGGCCTCAAAGAAATCCAGAGCCTCGAGTGGCCCAGACAAGCCTGATCCCTTCGTGACAAGCTGGGGATCAAGAGCCTTTGACTCTTAACAGGTTCTTGGAAGAATTTAAGCCATTTCGAGAAGAGATGAAAGACATGGCGACTGACTTGAAATCCCTCTCCAGAAAATTGGATGAAGTTTCTATCACGGTCTCGGATACTACTGCCGGAATAGTCTCAATCGAGAGAAAACTGGAAAGCCTGGATCCTGAATTTCTATCAATGAGACAAAAATTATCTCGCTTAGAAGCTAAACTCAAAGATTTGGAATGCTGTAGCTGAAGAAATAATGTTGTAATAACTCGGGCTTCCAGAAGGGGAAGAGGGCCAGAATGCAGTAGTCTTTGTGCAGAAGCTGGTAGACCAGGTTGCTGGTCCCTCTCCCTTTGGCCCAGTGTACACGATAGAGCGTGCACATCGGTCCCTGCGACCCAAACCCCCACCTGATGCTCCCCCCGTCCCATTATCTGCTGCTCTCTGAATTATCTGTAAAAGCAGCATTTCTTGCAGAAAGTCAAGGCCTTACAAGAAGTCAGATGGGAGAAGGCGAAGTTAAGAATTGCTCATGACATCCCTGGCTCTGTTCGTCTGAAACGGAAAGCGTTCCACCCTATTGTATCTAAGATTATAGCTGCAGGGTTAAAATTCAAGATGGGGTACCTAGCTAAGTTATAAGTCTCAGTAAACGGCTCTTGGCTTAATTTTGAAGATCCTGAAGCTGCGCTACTAAGCCTTAAATCAATGCTGCCAGATTTGTTCTAGATGACCTGAGAGTGCCTCTGGAGTATCGGGATTCACTGACAGCTGCTGAGTGAACTGTTACTCATTTCTTTCATGGAGAAAGCTTTTTCCAATGACCGAGTTCTGCTGTGTTCATTTTCTCAGTTGGAACTGGGCTACTAGTATACGGCCTGACTGTTACCATTTCCATGCCCTGGCTTTTTGGTGTTAGTATTGTTTCAGGGCGAATCCTTCTGGGGGTTCTGGTGATGGCTCATTTGGGACTGCATTCTGAAGAATACTACATGCTCAGTTTCTGGGAGTAGCATACGGGGGGAAGGCTTTTGGTTAATGGCTTCCTGATTAGATCTTATATGTTAGTTTTTCAGGTTTCAGAGCGGTTTTGGGCTTTCATTGCGCTTTTGGCAGGCAGGTTGGACTGGGATATGACCACAAGAGGGCACGGTTTGCCCAATTAACATACGTCTATGTGATTCTGAGTTGAGAGGGATCCTTTTCAATCTCTATGCCATTCCGGTTTCTCAGGGGGTATTTTGGAACTAGGGGTTAGTAACCCCTGGGTAGTCACTCCTAGTTGTTTTCTCATTTCAGGATCTCATTTTGGCTGTCATCTTATTTCTCATTTTTTCATGTTCTCAGTTCAAGATTGGGGCTGCCCCTTCATACTAGCTTCTCCCCTGGCTCTGGATTTGGTGCAGTTTTCTATGGGGTACAGGCAATTTTCAATTCTCATTTTGGTGTCACATGGTTACCTGTCATATCCACGTCTCTGATAGCTTGTTTCATTTTTTTTTTTCTAGTTCTATTGGATTCACTATCATATGTCCACAGGCACTGGAAGCCCGAGACCACTCTTTAGGCATTAAGGGCTCGTCAATACAGTTCATAAGTTACTTCTATACCTAGGGATATGTGGGTGTTCGTTAGCAGAGGACATACTGGGGGTGGGAGGGGAGGAATGACCCAGTGCTGTGCTAAGCGCTGCTGACAGATTGGGGGTTGGGAGGGGTGGGTGCTACGGGTACTTGGTGGGGGTGGGGTGTACTGGGGCTTAAAGTTGGGCTTTTGATGGAGGGGTTAGGATGGTGGGAGGGCCTTACAGCAGCAACAGGTAGGGTCAGATTACATGTGCTATATACCCTGAGCGCAGGACCGAATCTATTGAACCTAGTAGTTTTTAGCAGGTGGATAAGGAGGTGACTTTTGCAACATGGAACGTTAAAGGGATCAGGAAAAAATCTAAGCAATATCAGGTTCTTAAACACTTAAGCCTACTACCCTTGCAGATAACTTTCCTACAGGAATCGCATTAATTAGAAATGGAAGCCTCACAAGTGAGGAGACAACAGGTGGGGACTGTGTATGAGGCTCAAGGCTCCTCCAATAATTGTGGGGTCATGCTTATTATTAACAGGGGCATTCCCTTTGTTTCTACACAAGTTATCAAGGATCCTGAGGGTTGGTTTGTCTTAGTTATAGGTACTGTCTGGTCAGTACCATTGTTACTGGGCAGTATATACGGCCCAAATGCAGATGATCCTGGGAACTTCATGAGACTTATAAATACAATCCTGCCTTTCCTTTCTATAAGGATTATTCTGGGTGGTGACTTTAATCAAGTCATAGACTCAAACCTCGACAAGTCAGGTGGTGGATCGGGGTTCTCCAGGTCAGAGGACTTTTAGAGACCTACTGGATCTATGCGGGCTCTGTGATGTCCGGCTTGTCCTATATCCAGATTCCAAGGAGTTTACCTACAGGTCATTGGCGCATGGCTTGCAGTCCCGCATTGATTACATTTTCATTTCTCAGACTCTCTTGCCTGGGGTCAGGACCTATTCGATCCAACCTGGTCCTGTCTCCGATCATTCCTTGGTGTTCTGTAAACTGACATTTCAGGATGTCTCAAAGAGAGAAACAAGATGGAAACTTAATGATCAATTGCTTAAAGAGTATAAATATTGTAAACTCATAAGGGAACATATTGAGGCCTTTTTTTTGTTCAACCCTTTAAACAGAGCAAAACCGGACATTATATGGGGGACTTTTAAGGCCTACATGAGAGGCATTCTTATTAGTATGGCAGTGACTAGGAAAAGAGCTAGGGGGAGGGAATTATTATCATTATTATCCCAAATTCGGGTACTTGAAATTAATGTTTCGGCCAATACTCCAGAAGAAGATAGGACAAAGCTCCTATTGTTGAGAGATAGATATTTAGAGTTACTCCAGGAAAAGGCAGAGTTAGCTATCATATGTACTAGAGGCAGTATGGCGCAGTGGCTTAAGGCTCTGAGCTGCAAATCTGGAGACCTGGGTTTGAATACTGTGTGACCTTGAGCAAGTCACTTAACTTCCTCGTGCTCCCAGGTTGCACCTGCAAACAAGCTTTCAGCTTAGTGTGTCTCACCTGGTAAAATAATTGGTTAATTGGTTAGTTACACTGATCAGGGAGAGAAGGCGGGGTGCCTATTGGCACTCCATGTCAAGCAACAAGAATCTGTGAGATTCATCCCTTCTATCAGGGCGTTAGCTGATGCGTCTCTGACAACATCTCCTACCGAGATAGTTCAAGAATTTGCAGTATACTACAAAATGTTGTATGGGGACATGGAGCACCCCCCCAGCCCTGTAAGCATGAAGAAGTATCTGATAGACTCCCACCTGCCCTCCCTCCCAGCACGTCACAAAGATTCTCAGTCTCCTTTATATCACAGGAAGAAATTGCTGAGGTTATCAATGATTTACCTTTAGATAAAGCTCCCGGTCCTGATGGATTTTCTTCCCTTTTCTACAAGATGTTTCGAGATCTCTTACTACCAATACTTAATAGATTATTTCAACATATTCTATCTGGGACAGAGGTTGATTGTCACCTCTTTGAAGCCTTGATAGTACTTCTCCCCAAACCAGACAAAGACCCAGAGCTTGTCCAAAGTTATAGGCCTATAGCTCTCCTAAATCAAGACATTAAAATTCTCTCAAAGATTTTAGCTTATAGGCTATCCGTGGTACTCCCTGAGTTAATAGGTATGAATCAGGTAGGATTTATGAAAGGACGCTCATCGGTGGACCACTTGTGTACATTATCTCACGTCTTCTAAGCTACCAGAGGCATGACTTCCCTGAGGCCTGGTCTCTTTGGATGCGAGAAGGCATCTGATCGGTAAATTGGAGTTTTTTGTTCAAGGTATTGAGTGCTTTCAAATTCCCTCTGGTATTTATATCCTGGGTTGCTGCACTATATAAATCCCCTACAGCAAGAATCTCAGCAAATGGGGCTTTCTCTAACTCCTTCCCACTCCATTCAGGGACTAGGCAGGGCTGCCCCCTATCGCCTCTGTTATTTAATCTATACTTGGAACCCCTCATTCAAAACATTCTCAAAAATATCTCTATACAAGGTATTTGGGTTGGGTGCCATGAAATTAAAGTCACCGTGTAAGCAGATGATTTGTTGAACACCTCTCCCATCCGGTATCATCAATACTGCCCCTACTGAATGAAATAGCCAGATTTAGCAAGCTATCTAATTACAAGCTGAATGCCAGCAAATCCTTATTTTTTCCATTAAACCACAAGGTATTCAAGAACGATATTAGTCCCCTAGGCTTATGCTGGACTCCTAGAGCATTTAGGTATTTAGGCATTAAGTTATCCCATAACCCCTCAACATGGTTTAAGGATAACCTGGATTCTCTCTCACAGGTTATTATTCACGACCTTGACAGATGGTCTAAACTTTCCATATCATTATGGGGCAGGATTAACATAATTAAGATGAATGTCTTTCCTAGAATTTTTAACCCCCTATCCCTTCTCAATACTTTTATCCCTATATGCTGGTTTAAAAAATTGCATGGCATATTTACTAGATTTATTTGGGCTGATAAATACCCCTGTTTGGCTTATTATAAACTAGCTGCCCCAAAATTTGAGGGAGGGCTGCGGATTCCCCATATGGCATTATACTACTGGGCCAGTCACCTAGTAAAATGCGTGACATGGATATCCCCGGGCCTTGAAGTGGAACAACCAGTATGGCTTAAGATTGAATTAGATGTAATTAAAGTTAAATGCCTGGACTCCTTAACCCTATTTTACCTCAAATTGTCACAGGTAAAGATAGCTGACTGTCCTACAGTAGGTATATCTTTAAGAGTTTTTTCACAGTTATGTTTATTTCTTCATTACTCCCCCCAGACTGACTTAGCTCAGTCCATTTGGAACTCTCCATCTTTTACTATTAACAGAAAGCAGATTCCCAGTAAGTGGTTGCCCCAATTAGGTGATGGAAAGCTGCTTTCCTTGGTGGATAGGGAGGGGCACTGGTTGTTCCCAGGTGGAATTATTGAAAAATTTCTCATTCCAGTTTCATCTCACTTTAAGGTTATGCACTTAAGACACCTACTCACAATGGTCCTGGGGAATATTCCCCCTTCCCAGAAGGTATCAGCCTTGATACCTGAAATCTCCCTACTGTCTGGATCTTCAGGCACTGTATCTAAATTATACAGAGTGTTGTATCATAAAAAATATGGGGACTCCTTTGGACCTACCAGATTCTGGAACTCACTCCTTCCTCAATACCAGTTGGATTGACAATCCCTATGGAGATCCTGTCATAAATATGTTTACCAGGACAGATTGTGTCTCATGCAATACCATATATTACATAATTTGTATTGTACCCCTGTTAAACTAAAGAAATGGGGTTTCTCGAATTCTAGTACATGTATTAAGTGTATGCAGGAAGAAGGAACGCTCCTTCACATGTTTTGGTCCTGTCCCAAAGTTTCCCCTCTATGGAATTCAATCAAGATGTCTCTGGATCCCCTTCTGGGCCTTCAGGAGTACTTTATTCTTGAGATATGTCTCCTAGGGGACATGTCCCCTGTCAGGGTAAGAATCAGGAAATTTCATATTTCCATGATTGCTCTATCTGTAAAGAAACTCATTTTATGCCATTGGAAAGACAAATCCACCCCATCTTTCCAAGAGTGGTTGCACGAAATCATTGCTAATCTCCGAAGAGAAAAGGCGATTGCAAGCCTTCATAATAGACTTGCAGCTCATAGTAAAATATGGGATCCCCTCCATTCCTTACTCTCACTGTCTCACTTATGATTATGCCACACCTTAGTATTTCTCATATGTCCAATAGAATAATCACTGCACTTAGGGTTATATGGTCTTGTTGCTGCTGTAAGGGGGGGATAGGTGGGAGGGGTGGGCTGGGCAGTTCTTTCTGTACATGTGGTTTGTCACATCTTGTTCCGCTGTAACTGCCCTTTATAAAGGGAAATGTATCAATAAAGTTTAAATTTAAAAAAAAAAAAAAAGAAGTACATTTTGGAACCCAGTGTCTGGTTATACAAGGATAGAAGACGTCACATTGCAAAAAACAAACCTTAAAAAACATACCGAGAAAAAGAGTTCTAATATTCAAGATCACTGTCACTGTAACAGCACCAGTGGTCATAAAGCCGTAAAGTTGGTCAAAACACCAAGCACAACCACATCAAACATTGTTATTCCGGAATATTTGTCAATAAAATCAAGAGTAGAGATCAGAAAGCCAGAAGTACAGTGGTCAATCCAATATTCAAAGCTGGCAGGCAGTGACAGCACATGGTCAGGCTGACTAGTACACCGTATTCTCTTAAAAGAATCAAGCAGATGCATACTGAGCTGAATAAAAGGAAGCTGCTACACATGTTCAGGTTGCAGATGGGAGCGATGTGGCTGAACAATATCTCCTGCAGTGCTGTAGAGGCTCTCAAAGGGTATGTTTGCCAAAGGACACACATGATATTTACATGCTACGTGAGACAAAGAAGGACATGATTGCTTTTTGGTGTTCCAGTGCACAAGAGGGTCAATATTATAGTCCACAATCAGCTTATCCAAATAGTTAGTGAACATCTGCTCAGCAGAATGTGGCAACAAACATGTCCTCTGCCACTGCTTGTTCAGCAGAGTACTTGTGAGCAATGACCAGTCATAATCATGTGCTTTTGTAGTCCAAGGCACTCTGTCATGAGCCTGTGTTGCCAACTCACCCGGTCTTCCTGCATTACCAGGCAACCTCATTATCGGTGGCATGCCACAATCCATACCACTGCCACTTGGACTGCCAGAGCCACTCACTCCAGTTGTTCCAGAATTGTCTGACCCACCAGCATCCTTTGAATGTAACAGGTCCATCTCAAGTTCACTACACGGTCTCCGTGACGCTGCATGGGCAGGCACAGTGCATCACATTTGAATCTTGGGTCTACTATGTACCTGTGCTATACCCTTTCCCCCAGTGTGCCTTTCCCGGTAATCAAAATTTTACCTGTAATCAAAATGTTAAATAAATAAAAAATAAATAAACATGGATGTGAACATGTTGCTGGTATTGTCATGTACAGTTGTAAACTGTGATCTTCTTAACTCCCTAGTAAGCCCTTCAATGAGTTCTTTGACAGGTTCTGGAAACAAATACATAGTGCTACACTCCTGGAACCTCTCCATGGTTGACATGAAGAGATGGATAGCTGGAATGACCTGACTCAGTGAAGCTGTATTTGAGCTTAGGTTATGGGTGCATAGTGACAGAACCTGGACCATGCCCCCCAATAATGCTCCAATCCTGGTGAAGCAGTATCCCTCCAATATACTGCTCGATGGATAACTCATGTAGAACATGCTTCTGTTACAGCAAGCATTGCAACATATAAAATGTGCTGTTCCATTGTGTACTTATATCTTGGATTAGCCAATGGTTTGGTAAACCAAGCTGGTCATGAACAGTTTGCAGCTCGCTGGTTGCCTCAGCAGAATGACTGAAATAGCTACAGCTATCTCTTGAAGTATCAATAATATGAGATGCAACCACACTACACTGAATAGCACCAGTGACCACCAGGTTCAGTGTATGATCAAAGCACCCTGGAAGTGTCCATCACAGACTACTTTTACCATGTTCTTCCCATTGTCTGTAATAAAGAACCCAACATGCAAACCTGCTGTGCTAAGGAGTCAAGCGTCTCTAACAAAGGTATAAGAATGTTAACACTGGTGTGTTTTACATGGAAAGACTGCAACACTAAAGAAAGCACACATCCAGTGGGATAGAGTATTGCTACAGCCAAGGCCAGAGGAAGAGGAGGAAGAGTCAACAGCAGCAGCTATGCCACCATGTGCTACCTGGTGTAGGTGGACACCAGCGTGCTGTGAGTGAGAGGTATGCATGTAGTGAGTCTGTATTTGCCCATACATCAGATGTGCAGTGGAGAACCCTGCTCACAGCCTGCTTCAGCAATTTCTTCACCTGATTGCAGCATGCCTGAGAGATATTTTATTTATTTATTTATTCCACATAAAGCCCTTTAGGCAGGGCCTATTGACAAAGGGTTTAGAGTCAGCGTCAACAGGAAAGATATCAAGTGAATACAGCACAACTCAATGCAGCCCTGATGAGGGGCATTACTTACAGAACTTCAAACAAAGACATGCGACACATTAAAATGCACAGACTAGTTACCATCTACATTTTGGTGCTACCACATGCAAGCCATGGGTGTCAATAAAAACAAGTACACAATAACAATTCAAACTAGTTAATATATTTTCCACAGATCCAGATAGAGAGATGGAGGAAAGCAGGGATTCACATTGGATAAGGGAGTAGTCAGCTTTTAAGGAGGAATGCAGCTCTTTCGAGATCTTGGTAAATCTGTAGGAAAAGCCAGCTTAGCCTAGTGAGGATTTCCTTCCGGGGAGGATTAGGGAATGTTGAATACCTCCCCCGTTGGTGTGAGTTTGGTTCACAAAGCTAAACATTGCTTGTAAGCCAGGGGACAGAGAGCCATAAAATGATTTTTGTACAGTGACTAGGGTATGAAAATGCAGACGGGATTCAAGATTTAGCCAATTTCAGCTACTGTACAGTACATGTGTGCGTGTCATGTTTAAATCCAAGGGCAAAATGGCAGGCTCTGTTGAGGACACCCCATGCTCTAAATAGCTGACCATCATTTGCAGAGCCTTAGACAGTAACCCCGTAGTCTATAATACTAGTGATGTAAGACCTAACAGGCACCTTTTTGATTTCAGGAAGGCAGTTGTTTCTGTGGCAAAAGAGAAGCCCAAGCCTTGAGTTGACAATTTTGACTAGGGTGTCAGTGTGAGCAGTAGAGGAGATGGTTGGGTTTATAGTGACACCATAGAAATGTAGACTTTGATGGCAGATAAGGACTGCTTGGCCAACCTAGTCTGCCCATTTCCCTACCTACTGTATAAGCTGCAGATCCTAGTTAACCAACGGCCTATTTCTTCCTACCCACCACAAGAATTGCCTTATGTCTGTCCCATGCACTCTTGAATTCTCCCACAGTTTTAGACCCCACAACCTCCTCAGAAAGGCTGAAAAAATACTCCCTCACATTGCCCCTGAGCCGTCCCCCCTCTATCTTCAAATTGTGTCCCCTTGTTCTTGCACATCTCTTTTTTTATTTACTATACTTTTTCTGGCAGGACCTCCGTCAGATTCTGCCCTGGTCATGGCCCCCAGACTTCCACCTGCCGTCACTGCCGTCACTCTCCTGGTCACCCCCGGCTTTCTCCCCCCAGAGGGCGGGGCCGTGAGACTGGTCCCCTGCTTAACCAGCTCATGGTACCAGTAACTTGTTGGGAGAGCTGGCAATGGAGGCTAATTGAAGCCCGGGGAGGGCTTCATAGAGATGGAGGCCCCACCTGGTTTTTCCCCTGTAAGCAGGGGTGGGGACATCCAATGACGACCAACGTCCACCCCACCCCTGGATTCTAAGTGGCATCAGTGCATAGTGGTGAACCCAGCCTCCGCCGGGTGTCGCCACTGCACCAAACACTCGGTCCCCCCTTCCACTGGAGAAGGAGAGCAGTCTTTGAACACTCAATCCTTCTCCCCCGGCCAGCCCTCCAACAACCCAGATCCGTTTCCGAACCTGGGTTGCCGGCATCGCAAGTAGAATTCCTACCGCTGTCGCTGACTGACCATCCTGCTTATCTCTTTTTCTGAAAGGCGCTACCCTCTTGAACTTTGTTGTTTCCACTGAGGTACTTAAAAGTTTCTATCATGTTCCCCCTCTCCCTCCTTTCCTCAAGGGTATACATATTAAGCTCCTTTAGTCTTTCCTCATATGGCTTCTCTTGCAGACCCTGCACCATTTTAGTTGCCCTCCTCTGGACTGCCTCCATCCTGTCTATGTCCTTACGGAGATGGGGTCTCCAGAACTGGATGCAGTACTCCAGATGGGGTCTCACCAACTGTCTGTACAGAGGGATAACAACTTCTTGTTTTCTGCTGGTGATGCTTCTCCCTATACATCCCAGTATCCCCTCAGTCCTCCCTACTGCCTTCTCACATTGCTTGCCAACCTTAAGTCATCTGATATGATTACCCCTAGGTCCTTTTCCATTTTTGTTGTCGTTACTACCCCCCCCCCATCATGTATTCTTCACCTGGGTTTTTGTTTCCCAGGTGCATTATTTTGCACTTCTTTGCATTGAATCCAAACTGCCATACTTCTGAGCATTCCTCCAACCTTGCCAAGTCCCTTCTCATCCTTTCCACGCCTTCTTGTTTATCAACCCTGTTGCAGATCTTTGTGTCATCTGCAAAGAGGCATACTTTTCCTTCCAGTCCCTCTGCAATGTCAGTTATAGAGACATTAAAAAGGACTGGACTGAGTACTGAACCCTGTGGTATCCCACTAGTAACCCCCCTTTCTTCAGAGTGGACTTCATTTACTATTACCTTCAAGGTCCTGTTGTCCAGCCAATGTTTTACCCAGGCTATCACCCTGGAACCCACTCCCAGGCTGGCTAATTTGTTTATTAATCTTTTGTGTGGGACTGTGTCAAATGCCTAGCTAAAGTCTAGTCTAGTCCATGTCCACAGCCCCTCCCTGGCTTACTACTTTGGTCACCCAGTCAAAGAAATTGATTAGATTCATCTGACATTACCTTCCTGCTGTGAACCCATGCTGCCTTGGGTCCTGTGCCCCACTGGCCTCTAGGTACTCAACAATTCTTTCCTTCAGAAGTGATTCCATCACTTTTCCTACCACAGAGGTCAAACTAACATGTCTGTAGTTTTCTGCTTCTGTCTTGCTCCCACTTTTGTGAAGGGGAATCACATCTGCTCTCCTCCAGTCCCCAGGTTCCACCCCATCCTCCCAAGATTTGTTAAAAAGGGTAGTCAGTGGTGTCACTAGTTCTCCCCTTAATTCTTTTAGAATTCTGGGGTGAATTCTGTCAGGCCCCATTGCTTTGTCCACCTTCAGTTTTAGGAGTTCTTACAGAACCCTTTCTTCTGTGAAAGGCCTGGGATCGACCCCCTATCCAGAGTGCATCTGTTAATTGGATTAGGTACCTCCCCCTCCTCCTGTTTTGTGAATACTTAGCAGAAGTATTCATTCAGTATCCCTGCCTGTTCACTGTCCCTCTCTGCCCACCCACCGTCCATTCTATTCAGCCTCACTATCCCTCTCTTTGTCTTTCTACACTCTCTAATGTACCTATAGAAGGTTTTATCCCCCTTCTTAACCGAGTTGACTATCTTTTCCTCAGTTTGGGCCTTTGCTATTCTGACTGCCTTCCCTGCTTCCTTCTGTTTTAATTGGTACAGTTCTCTGTCCTGCTCCTTCTGTGTTTCCTTATACCTTCCTAAATGCTATATTTTTCTCCATAACCTTCTTTGCCACCTCTTTTGAGAACCATAGTGGCTTTTTCTTTCATTTTGATTTGTTTATTTGCTTCACACAAAGGCAAGATACTCAAAGTGATCACTTGCTCAAGGGGAGAGCCAGATGAGGTGCTTATTAAAAGTGTAAGGGAGGAAGGGGATTTATTGCGGGTGGTGAAGGCCATACATTTAGTTTTCTTAGTATTCAACACAAGGAGGTTAGAGGAGAACCAGTCCTGCATGGCACTGAAGTCAGATTGGAGTTTCTGTTGCAGAATCCCTAGGTTCATACTGCTGGTAAAAATGATCACATTATCTGCATAAAGCAGAACATTAGTGGTCTTGCTGACAGTAGGCAATACATTAATGAAGAGACAGAATACAAAAGGACCAAGGATATGTCTTTGGGAAACTCTAGTTGTTAATGGTACAGTGTCAAAAAGCACTTTAGGACACTTAACTGCTTGGGTTCTGCCATCCAGGTAGTTACTGAACCAGGACATAACCTCTGAGGAAAGGCCCATGGAATTAATTTTACGGCAGGGGAGGGTATGGTTCACAAGTTCAAATGCCTAGGTGAGGTCAATATATATGGACCCAGCAATTTAGCGTCTGTCAAGGGCACAGTGTAGTGTATTTGTAAATTCCAGCAGAGCTGTTGAAGTGTTGCAATTTTTCCTGAAATTGTGTTACTCACTGGTGAGTAGCCCATGAATATTCAAACAGTGAGTGAGCTGATCATTGATGGCTTTCTTCATGATTTTAGACAAGTGAGACAAGATGGAGATAGAGCGATAGTTGGAGGGAAGGTTGTTTGCACCACCTTTATGTACCGGAGTGACATGTGCTTTTTTCCATGGCTCAGGGACTTTGCCAGTGGATAGGGACAGGTTAACTCATTACCTCCTGGGCAGCTATTTTGTGTCAGGTAAACAATGGATAGTTTGGACTTCATATGGAGCTATTGGAGGTAATGAGTTAATAATCTGCAAGGGATGGGTGACCTCCTGTAGGACCAGTTTGAGGAACTTCATGTCAATGTTATCAGGATCTAGGCAGGTGCACAGTCTAGAATTAGTAAGGTAGGTGAGTACTTCCTTCCGAGAGAGCTTTTTGAAGCAGAATTTGGGCCTGAGTTCAGAGTCAGGAGGCTCAGTGAAGATGGTGGGGTGGGTAGGAGGGTCAGGTATGTAACATGAAAGGTTGCAAAACATTTTATTGAATGAATTAGCAATGTTTTCATCACCATCAACTGTGGAGTTGTCAGTTATAATGGAGCAGATCAGAGTTTCTTTGAATTACCAAGCATCTCATTGATGTTTCCCCAGAGTTGCTTAGGGCGGTGAAGTAAGTTTTTCTGCTGTGATCTTTCGAAGATGGCCTTAACTGTTTTTATGTTGGCTTTAACAGTATTACGCAGCTCTTTGTACCTCTGAAGGCATTTTGGGTGCCCAAACTCTTTGTATTGGGCCCTTGCCCTATCCCTTTCCCGGGACATTGTTTTAAAGGCAGGGGTGTACCATGCTTGTGAGTTGTATTTCTTATGCAGAGTCCTAAATGGGGCCACAATGTCACAGATACAGTTAAACTGGAGGGAGAAATACTCTAATGAAGCACTGACGTCCTTGGTATAGTATACAGTAGGTAGGACAAGTCAGGCTGCCGGAAGAGTGACCTGAAGGGTGGAAGCTGGAGGGAGCGAAAGACACAGGCTTTGATGGATGAACATTCACCTTTAGGCACCTTAGTGGACCATCTGCAAGTGACAGGAGAGTGGTCACTAATGGGAGGATGGCAGTGGAGATGGCTCTGTCTGGGTCGGTGACCAGGATTCAGTTCAGCAGAGTGGAGGTGTCTGTTTTATAATTCTCCCTGGTTGGGGAGGCGATGACCTGAGTGAAGAATGTGTTTGTTAGTCTGTCAAGCATTGCAATTACTGGACAGCCAGTTACAGTTAAAGTCACCAAGAACAATCCTTTTGTGATGCAGGGAGAGGCCAGAGATGGTGTTGATAAAACAGCTGAAACCCACAGCGACATTTTTGGGAGGGATGTAGGCAGCAATAAGGTTGAGGTTTTTCTCTATTTTGGGGCCAAGCTTAAAGGGGACAGGAAATCTGTGCTAATTGGCAGCTGTTTATAAAGTTGTTATTCTCAGAAACAGTATGCATTCTCCTAAAGTATCAATATTTAACTGTACCTGAATAAAAAGTGATAGGTAAAACTGTAGTTTGCATTGTTGTGTTTTTATGGGCAGCATTCTGTTATAGTTCACTTCATGGAATAACTTATATGGAGTTTTTACTTTGTCACGATTTGTGTACAGAATGCTAATTATGAGCTGCTGACCTATCAGAACCCTGTTTAGAGTTCTGTACACAAATCATGACATAGTTAAAACTCCAAATTATTGGCTCCATGAAGAGAACTGTAACAGAATGCTGCCCATAAAAACAAGACACTGCAAAATACAGCTTTTTATATCACTTTTGATTCAGGTACAGTTAAATGTGGATAATTTAGACGAATGCACATCATTTCTGAAAATAAAAACTTTATAAATAGCTGCCAGTTAGAAAGAATTTCCTGTCCTCTGTAAGATTTACTGCTAGGAGTTCACATCCAGCAAGTTCAGGAGGGAGGGGGAGAATGTGGGAGGAAAAAAAGGACTTGATATATAAGAGACAACCACCCGCCTTTCTTTGTTCCCTTGTCAGTCCTATACAGGGTGTAGGAGTCGATGGCAATTTCTTTCATTGATCCTGCTAGTAAGCCAAATTTCAGTGACAGCAATGACATGAAATTGTGAGTTCTTTACCCAGAGCTTCAATTCATTTAGTTTAAGTAGGAGCCCACCTATGCTAACGTGGGCCAGATCTAGAGATCCCCGGCAAGAAGTGGCAGATGTCACAGGGTCAGGGTTAAGATACACATTACCCCCTATGAGCAGGAGAAGCAGTACTATTTGCCTGGATGCCAGGAGGAATCTGGCTGCTTTGATTGGGGACACAATTCTCATCCATACTGCCCTATGCTGAAAGGTACAGGGGGGTTGGCAGAGTTTTGGAATGACACATCCAGCTGTGCCATTAAAGTTAAAGAGGGTAAAAGTGTTCTGGAGTGATGGGAAGCACCTAAGTGAACGTGCTCAATGGAGTCTTTCTAAAAATAAACTTGAACCTTTTAAGTGGCAGTGGGTTGAACGAGGCATAAGGGAGAGTTCCTGGCATTGGTGTAATTACAGTAGATTATATTTGGGATGACTGCATGTAAAAAAAAGGAGCTTGTGATGGGATGTGGCATCAAGGTTGCAAAAAATGTGAAAGTCAATGAATCCAGTGTCTTCAACAATAGACTAAGTTTGCAAATCCTGTTTGATTATCTCACCTATGAGCTGCATGATCTGAACAGCATTGGGGTAAGTTGGCAAGAACTTTGGGGTCTATGCATGAAGGCGCATGAAATACGTGGGAAAATGATTTAACACCTGCATGCAGCTATGCATTGCACAGGACAGCCTCACTATGCCACATTCACCAATGCCCTATATGCCAAGTGGCAGATGTGGGTGTTCCAAACTGTGCAGCACAGCATGGCGCATGGTGTGCTCAGGCGTTCCGATGCTATGCAGCACCGCCCCTTGACCCCACCATATAAGGCAGAAATCCCCACTCCATGCTGCAGCATGGAAGTGCATAGCAACAAAAACAGCAATGTGGAGGAAATGTCAGGGTCAGCCAGCGTTGGCAGGCAGACACCCAGACCATGGAGCAACCCTAACAGGTTGAACAGCCCACTGGACAAAAGACTGGGGTGCAAGGGCAGGTGGCGGAAGATGCTCATGCTCTGCAAACTTCACAGGTAGACAGGTCACCTCAATGGTGTCCAATATGCGTACACACTTCCTGCAGCTGTACGGGTCACTCTCCCTCAGCACACCTGCTGAGGTGAAGGCTCGCCTGTGGCTAGAGATACAGGCAGGGGTCAATGCCACAGTACCCAATGCCCAGACCATTGAGGCCATCAAGCATAAGTGGTGGGATGTATGGTTGGCTGTGAAGCCCAAGGTCACCAATCTGGCAAGGGAACATCAGAGCACCAGTACCAGACCATCAGGGGAAGACAGCCTGCTCACCATGGTGGAGCACATGGTGGTAGACACCCTGATGGATGTTGGGGTCCACAGGGAGGTAGAAGGCATGGACACACTAGATGGCAGGTAGCCACTGGATGGGCAGACATAGCTTTATGTGTTAGCACTGTGGATGCCTAACTGTACCTATTCCCACCCCCACAGAGCCAACAGTGCAGACAGGTGCCACAGCGGCAATGTGCAGAGGAAGACTGTGAGACATGCGCTAGTGGAAGAGGCTGCCAGCCAGGATGGCCATGGGACCAGTGAGTGATGGTGAAAATAGCACCCTGAAGTGATGCCCACTGTGAATGCCCACGTTGAAGTCCCCACTAACTGCACCTTCCCCCCCAGGTACCAAGCAGGAGACAGTGGTCCTCATGGAGACCGACATCGAGGTGGAGAGCACCCATAAAATACTATAGGAGGGTACACAGGCCACCATCACAGACTGTGTGGATCATGGAGGTACAGGACAGTGCCAGCCACACACCACCCGTAGATACCCAGACCACAATGTGGCCACTGCACTGGTGACATGGCTGGTTTGTTGCATGCCGAATACCAATGGCCAGCACTCAAATGACCAGGACACATATGACGCGGGGGACGGTCCAGGGGAGGGACCCTCGATGTGTGTGCTAGCATGATGCCACCGGGAATGCATGCATGCCACCCTTGCAGGCAGGTACCAGGAGGTCTGCCAGTTAGAGGAGGAATGTTTGGCAGAGCAACACCATAGTATGGAGGTGACGCGCAAGCTCACCAGGGAGGTGTGTGGCATGCGGCGTGACATGGCATGTATCGGAGATGCCATAGAGTGGCTAGTCCGAAACACAGACTACCTGCATGAAGACCACACACCAGCACCTTTGCACTCCTTACAGCCTTCCCCACTGCCCTTAGACTCTTTAGGTACACCTCCCTGTCCTCCTCCCTTTGGCTCTCCTTATATTTCTTAAAACCCACCCTTTTTGCCCTTACCTTGTCTGCCACCTCTCTCGAGAACCATAGGGGTTTCCTCCTTCTCTTGTCTTTACCTACCATCTTGATGCATTTGTTCATTACCTCCTCTATGACTTCCTTCAGGTGTTCCCACCGCTCCAGGACTCCCCTGCCTATCTTTCTCCTCGCCATGGCCTCTTTGATATACCTCCCCATTTTTGCAAAATCTACCCTCCTAAAATCTAAGACCTTTGCCTTTGTGTGACTAACCTGTGTCTCTGTCCCCATGCTAACCAAACTATGTGGTGGTCGTTGGATCCCAGTTGACCTTCCACCAGGACATCTGCAACTCTGTCCCCATTGGTCATTATGAGGTCCAGAATCGCACCGTCTCTGGGGGTATCAACCACTAGCTGTCTGAGTCCTGCCCCCTGTATGGAATCCAGGATGTCATGGCTCCTGGTTGAAGCAGCTGCTGGGAAGGACTAATCCACGTCTGGAATATTGAAATCACCTAGCAGTAATACCTCACCTTTTGTTGCCATCTTGTGAATTTGATCCACTAGATCCCTGTCCCCCTCTTCCCCCCTGCGCTGGAAGTCTGTAGATTATCCCTTTTGGATTGCTGTGCAGCTGCCTGGCTCAAGGGTGACCCACAGCGCCTCAGCCTCCCCCTGTCTACCCTGCACCTCAGTTGATTTGATACCTTCTCTTACGTACAGGGCTACTTCCCCCCTTTTCTACTCCCCATATCTCCTGAATAGAGCATAACCTGGAACATTTGCTTCCCAGTCATGATTTGCGGTGTACCAGGTATTGGTTATTACCACTATGTCCAGGTCTGCCTCTATTATCAAGACATCCAGGTCAGGATTTTATTTCCCAGGCTGTGAGTATTTGTAACCTTGGCCTTCCATGTTTTGCTACCTGTCCTCCCTCTAATCCTGTCAATGTTAGTTGTGTTGTCAGAGCAACCTTTTCCCTATAGAGAGTTGCCTATCAGAGTGCTGCAGCTGCTCCAGACTGTAGTGCAGTTCAGTGTGGATTGCAACCCTTGGGGGAGGTCCACTATTATAATGAGGCAGTCATTGGTGCATAATGACATGCAAGTTACATTTTGCATATTGAACATTAGAGTAGACTCTTCTGCATGTAACTTTCCAATATATGGCTGTTTGCAACATTTGCTAATGTATTAGTGATTGCTAATGAAGACCGTGCCACATTCTATTGTTGGGGTGGTTTATGGCACAGCCTGTGCTATGCCATTCATGCTCATAGTACTTTTGGAGTGTCCTTGTGCGACTGCAAGGGGGCCTTTCTGGACGCTTTGCAGATATTTTTGCAGATGTACCTGTGACTGTCACTAATGCCTGCTATACTGGGACACATTTTGCAACTGCATTGTCAGTTTGCTATTGTTACTATATGCCATTGTTTAGCAACTGGTACTGATGTGCCCTCATGAATGGTGGTTTGCGCCGCAATTAGTGACTGTTCGAATATCCTACCTGAGTTCTTCAGGGGCCACTTCCCATTACATTGCTGTACTGCAATGAAGATTTTAAGACCTAGTGTGCTTACATCCATTATAGATAATGTAGCAGAAGGCTTGAAAAATATGGAACTTAGAAACAGGAAGAAAATATTCTGTGTTAGTTCACTTCCAGAAAGAGTTATAACCCTTAACTAATTGTGTATACTGAAATTGTCAGTGTCAGTGTCTCACTAGGTATCAGGCTCGCCTCTTGGGCTGGAAGATCAGAAGGTCAAGGGTTCTAGCCCCTCACCAGCTACTTGGGGTAATACCCATAACTGACACTGTAGTGCAGTACAAGAGGGGTACTGCACTTCAAATACTGTCCTTCTGATAAGATAAACCAAGGTCCCTTCTGACCATCTCTGGTCAATGTTCAAGTGGAAACAAAAGCTCTCAAGGCACTTATTGATGACAAGCATTTGTCAATGCTGAATGTTTGTTTGCTGATATTAGCATTGGATGTGCAGGACGTAGACAGATGCAGAATAGAAGTGGCAGTAAAGTATTGAACTCGCACCAATCCCACCTCCACTCTGTGGAGATGGACAGGCATTGGGGTGTACCTATGGGTAATTGCCTGTAATGCTCACAGCATTTCACCTCACCCTATCCTGTAGACACCAATAAGCGTTGAGGTGTGCCTTGGGGTGTTTGGCTTCACAGTCACCCCATTTCATAAGGTCATATGCTAAAATGGATGCAGTACAGGAGAATGGGGTGAAGTCTGGGGCTGAAGAATGCAAGGCACACCTTGTTGCCTGTCACAGGCTTCAGGGTGGGGGTGGGATGAAATGAGCATTACAGCCAGCGATCCAAAGTCACACCTCTGATGCCTGTCTGTCTGTACAGGGTGGGACGTTATGGTTAGAAACCCTAACGCCTCAAGTGTGTGTTGGTATTTGCACTACAAATTTTCAACATGGCCTTTTTGTGACCCCCATCTCATGAAAGCATTTGGGACCTCTTCTCATGAACAGTGGCACTGTGATTTTGTTGATATGTCCCAAACTTCAAGTTCCCACAGCAAGTGAGCCATTCTGCGCCAGATGTGTGAAAACACAGATCAGACAGGATGTGAAGAATGACAGCTGTACCATTCATAGGGAGGTGTGAAGAGATGGCAATGTTAAAAATCTGTAGTGAAAATATTAAAAATGCTCGAAGTTCCGAGCGTACATGAAAACTGCGCAACACATGCTTGTACTGCCGTCATTTAGTGGAATTATTTCACCAAATTTCAACATAGGCATTTTGTGACCTCTGCTAATAAACACTGTCACTATAATTTTCTTAATCTGTCCGAAACATTAATTTCCCACAGCGATCGCGCCATTATGCGCCAGATAGGCAAACACATATTTCGGGCAGGATATGAAAAATGACAGCTGTACTGTTCATAAGGAGGTGTAGCAAAATACCAATGTTGAAAATCTGGAGTGAAAATATTACACATTTGTAAAGTTACGAGGGTGCATGGAAACTGCGCAACTCACACTTGTAACACAGTCGTTTTATGGACTTTTGTCACCAAATTTTCAACATAGGCATTTTAGGACCTCTGCTTATGAACAGTGTCGCTATGATTTTCTTAATCTGTCCTGAACACTGATTTCCCACAAGCGATCGTACTATTCTGCACTGAGAGTGCAAAAACACATTTTGGCCAGGATGTGAAAAATGACAGCTGTACTGTTCATAAGGAGGTGTGGAAAAATGCCAGTGTTGAAAACCTGGAGTGAAAATATTACCAATTCGTGGAGTTATGGGCATGTGTAAAAACTGCACAATGCACACTCATAATGCAGTCATTTTTTGGAAGTTTTTCATCAAATTTGCAACATATGCTTTTTGAGAGCCCACCTCATGAACAGTGACACTCTTACTTCATTAATTAGTCTGAAAAGGTGATTCTATGCAGTGACCACAAAATCACCTTTTGGGACTGAATAACGAGATGACAGTGACTGAATTCATGAGGTGGGGGTCCCAAGAACCCCATGTTGAAAATTTGGTGCCAAAATTCAAAAAAATGGCTGAGATATGCACCAAAGTTGAAAAAAAAAAAACATTTATGCCATTATACAGCTTATCGGCATTTCTTTAGTTCATGGTCAGCTTTACATAGTGCAGACGTGTTCCCAGTCCACCGAAGATTGTCGCGCTGGGCTCAGGAGGTAAGTATGGGGTGACAGTGTGTGTGTGGGAAGGTAGAGTATGCAGAGGGTGGGCATGGGTTGGGGAGGGGGCATGGAGTTCAACGAGGGTCCGTTTCCTTTTTTTACAGAATTTAAAATAAAAAAAAATACATTGTGAGACACTTTTGGCATGCTGGGGTGGGCTCCCAGTGTGCCACCTAGCTGGGTGTTAGTTGGGGAGGTGGATAATGGAGCTGACAAGGATTGGGCACCCCATCAGCCATACAGTGTGGTGGAGGGAGTGGGAGCACATGAGCCAAGGGGGATTGGGCACCCCCTCGGTACATAACAAATGAGGGGGTGCATCACGCCGACGGGGATTGGGCTACCCAATCGGCAAATGAACTGGGGATGGGAGGCATGCCAACAGGGGGATTGGGAACCCCCAAGTCAGCTTTTATGGGGACTCTGAGGTGGGCGGTGAGAGCCGCCACCGGCTGTCATGTTATAAGAAATGTTACACCACGTAAGGCACCAGCCTGTAATGACGGGTCGCTCCCTCATTGCAGCAGCAGACTCATTTCAAGTTGGTGGCATGCTGGCTGAACTAGTGTCAGCAGCAGCATGCTACCACATTGGGGAAAGTGGGCCAAGCCTCAAAAGGCACTGGGGGCACTGGCCCCCACAGTGTGGCACCTCAAAACTCTGCTTCTCTCCTGTTGTCACGAAAATGTTTTGCCTGCGCGCCGCAAAACAAACATAAAAAAGTAGGTGAGTAGCACAGTTTCCCGTGTCATGGCCAACAGTTCCCCATCAATGAAATGGGTCCATGTAACCCCACCCGGGGACACCTGGAAACAAGATATTACAGGTTAGTGGGCCCTTCCCAGACAAAATTTATCAACAAATAAATAAATAAATACAGTTATCATGCATATAGGATAAAGTATAGGGTGGTGTGTATAATGAGAAGTTTACACACATCCGAGGGGTTAGATGCTACATAAACCCTCAGAGCAAAGCACCGAGAGGGTTTGTGGCTGTCTTACACCACAATGTTGTAAACTCAAGTTTACACACCACCCCATATTTTATTTTATATAATTGCTGGGTTTCCCTTTTTTACCACAGCAATTATGCAAAATAGCAGAGCCGAGCGGCTGCTCTCAATTTTTGTCTTCACTGACAAATGAAGTGGCGCTATCTTCAAGAAGTGTTCAGTGTAAAAAAAAATGTTTATTTGGCTCCAAAATGTGGAAAATTAGATAAAAAAAAATATTAACTTACTCCCGAGTTAGCGTGGCATTTTTTTTCACGGCAAAAAGGCAAGTGGTGCGGTCAAGAAGGGAGAACTGCAGCGGGCACAAGCGCAGAGCGAGAGAAACCGTGCACGTGTTTGCAGTAATAAACACTCCTTTATTATGGTAAATAATGCCACGATTTCCCTATGGGCAAAAAAGGAGAGCCGGTAATTATGAATTATTATACAACAGCAGAACAAATTTTGGCAGCATGTTATGATACAGTATTTGTAATCATCTAAAAAAGCTCTAATGTGTTAAGTAGCTGTCGTAAACAAAAAGAAAGATAACTCACAAAATTGGTTTCATAGGAAATGTATGGAAAAAAGAAGGCTATTGAACAAACTTGGGAAGCTAGCAGAAACAAAAGAAATAATACCCTACAGGAAAGTATATATAGCAATCAGAAAAGAGTACAATAAGAGTATTTAAACAATGGAAGAGGGATTACAAGCAAAAACTATGGCAGGATTTACAGCTAACACTCCTCCAAAATTCTGGCAATTAATAGCTACTAGTACTGCCAACAGTAGGCCAAAATACATGCAGTTATTCTGGGCAAAGTGTGTGACTATAGAGGGTCATGTGGAGCATATCTCACAGCAGTATGATTATGGAGGGTCATGTGGAGCACACAGTATCTCACAGCTGTATGATTATGGAGGGTTATGTGGAGCATATCTCACAGCAGTATGATTATGGAGGGTCATGTAAAGCATATATCACAGCTGTATTATTATGGAGGGTCATATGGAGCATATTTCACAGCAGAATGATTATTGAGGGTCATGTGGAGCATATCTCATAGAATAAAGATTATGAGGGTAATGTGGAACATATCTTTCAGCAATATGATTATGATGGCCATGTGGAGCATATTACACAGCAGAGTTATTATGGAGAGTCAACTGGAGCATTTATTTTATTTATTTATTGTTCTAGGAATTAATACCTTTGAGCCAAAGGCTCTTTTACAAAGGTTCCACGTCAATTGAGTACAAAACAAGTGTAGTTACAAAGAATGGCAAATAAGTATTGACACAAGCATCAAGAAATAACACATTACCATAAAATTTACAAAATTAGTACAGGACAGGGAAACAAAAATACTTTTCTTAAACAAAACAAAAATAGATTATGGGGAAAAAGTCTCAGAGAATATACTAATAGAGAGAGTAGGAGGAGAGAAGGGAAGCAGACAATAGTGAGAAAGAGCCTCACATATGCCTTTGTCAAGATAATGTAGTGAGGAAAGAGGAAGAGCGAAAATAAAAGAGAAAGGAGTAATTTAATCAAGGCAGTCACAGGAGCTGGAGGCAGCGAGGTGAGAGTGGAGCTGAGATTTGAACACTCTCAGGGATGTAGAGGGTGAGATGAGGGTATTTATGACATTTAGCCAGCTAGGTGCACGGTAAGCAAATGATCATTGTCCCTGAGTAGTCCGGCAACAGGGAACCTGGAGAGGTTGATGATTTGATCCTCTGGTGAGACAGATGCAAGGATTAGGGCGTAGCAGGTCTTGGATACACAGAGGGGTAAGGCCCATGGTTGTTTTTTTAGCCATCAGGCAGGTAAGATACTTTAAGTGGTTTGAGAGTTGCAGCCAACCAGTTTTAGTGTAGAGCTCACATGTGTGAGTGCGTCTGTGTGCGCCAGTGAGCAGTCGACAGGCCTTGTTGAGGGAGGTTGTTATGCGCTTAAGAAAGGTGGTTGAGGCAGCCCCATATATAATTAAGCCATAGTCAATGATTGAGATGACAGAGCTTTGAATAGCAATCCTTAGTGCAGGTTGGGTAAGGAACTGCCGGTTCCGGAACAAGATACCAATACGCTGGTTTGCCACTTTTGCTGTCTTATCAATGTGGGTAGCAAAGGTTAGGCCTTGGTCAAAGGTGATTCCAAGATATTTAAAGGTAGTCACTTGTTCTAGGGTACTTCCCAGATATGTATTGATAGAGAGTGGTAGTTGCCTTTTCTTGTTTTGCGGGCTAGAGAAAAGCATTGATTTTGTTTTTTTGTGGTTAAGGACCAGTTTGTGATCAAGGAACCACTTCTCAACTTTGGTAAAAGCAAATTGAAGGTGGTGGTGTAGTGGTTCCAGGTCTTTGTGAGAGGATAGAATTACGGCATCATCAGCATATAAGATTATTTGTTGGGGGCATGAGTTGGGAAGTGAGTTTAAAAAAATGCTGAAAAGAAGAGGGCTCAAGATAGATCCCTGGGGAACACCTGAGAGAACAGGTTTAGGGTCTGAGACAGCTCCTGCGATTTTGACAGCTTGGGTACGTTTATGAGAGATAACTTTTAACCCAGTCTCCAGAGCTTTGAGAGAGGCCAAGGGATTGTAGTTGTTTGACGAGTAAGCCATGGTGAACAGTATTTCCTTTGTTAAGTCAATGAAAACCGCTCCGGTTTGGTTACCATTGTCCAAGGCATTGTGGATAGCACCTGAGAACTCCAATAGGGCAGTCAATGTGCTGTGCCCTTTCCTGAATCCATGTTGCTGAGTGCAGAGGATGTTATACTTTTGAAGGTAGTCGGTGAGTTGGTCTGCCACTATATGTTCGAGGGCCTTTGAGAGAGGTGGGAGTATAGATATGGGTCGATAGTTACCAGGTAGGGACTTGTCACCATTTTTGAATACAGGGGTGACAAGTGCTGATTTCCATTTGCTGGAAAATTGACTGTGGCAGAGGGAGAGGTTAAAAATTTTTGTAAGTGGGAGCAGCACCTCATCCAGAGTAAGTGACAGAAGTTTGAGGTCGATAGTATCACTACTTACTCGGGATTTGGAGATAGCCTTCTTAACATATTTGTAGACATCATGAGCCTTGACTAATTTGAAGTGGAAAGGGGGTTTGATTGGAGAGGTAGTAGGAGGTGTATGATTTGATGAGACAGGTTCAGAGAAGAAATCCGTAGGGAGAACCCCACTAAGGTCTGTGAAGGTTTTATTAAGGGTCTTTGCCATGATCATAGGGTCTAGGGTAGTGACTCCATCAACAGTCATTAGAGTGGGAGAGGACTTAGTCTGTTTACCAGTGACATTTCTAATGTTGTCCCAGAAAGATTTCCCGTTACCCCAGGAGTTGGAGAGGGCATTCGTGTAGTAGGAACTCTTCAACAATCGGATTTGCTTAGTGCAGTTATTGCGAGCTTGTTTATAGTTTTGAGAGCCCATTGGAGAGCCTGTAGCTCTTGCAATAGCCCAGAGGTGATTCCGATCCTTGAGTTGCACCAGGAGCTTGGCCGTGACCCAGGGGTTTGAGAGTGCTTTGATTTTGCGCTTTTTAACAGGAGCATAGATGTCACAGGCGGCATTGAAAGTAGTGATAAAGTAGTCTAGGGCTGAGTCAACATCTTGGGTATTGTAAATTAGGGACCAGTCTTGCTGCCTGAGACATGCCTTGAGATGCGTAAGGTTTCCAAAGGGTAGTGCTCTACTAAAAATGGTTTTTGGAGGCAGCTTTTGGAACTTATTTGACCATGTACAGATGACAGGAGAGTGGTCACTGAGGGAGTCGGGGAGAACAGCAACATTTCTTATACGGGCATGGTGAATTGTTTGGATCCAGTCAATGAGGGTGCTTGTCCTCGATTTGTAGTTTTTTTTCTGGTGGGGGAGCTTATCATCTGCGTAAGGTTAGCTGCTAGTATAGCATCCTTGTAGGACCCTACATCAGAGGCAAGCCAGTTGATATTAAAGTCACCAAGTAGAAGGAGCTCAGTGTCAGGAGGTTGCCCACTTACGAATTCGAGGACAGTCTGAAGGCCGGGTCCAGGGTCTTTAGGTGGGATATAGACAGCAACAACAGTGAGAACTTTATTTTGTGCACCTAGGAGTAATTTGATAGGAAGGAGTTGCACTGAGGTGTTTGCAGAGGGATAACTGTCATAGTGACTAGTGAGGTAGTCTTTTATGTAGATTGCACAACCGCCACCCCTTTTGGAAGTCCTATCCCAATCTGATAATATTGTAACCTTGCAGAGAGATTGCATAGTCGGGAATGTTTGGTTTCAGCCATGTTTCAGTTATGGCTAGAATGTCACGGTTGTGTTGGCTGGCAAAGATTTGAAGGGAGGCCAGTTTTGGAAGAAGACTGCAGATATTTAGTGTGGCGATGGTGAGACCCCCTTCGGATTTGGTAAATTTAGTAGAACTGGATGAGACAGGGCCAGGATTAGGATGGATGCTTCCAGACATCAGGAGGAGGAGGAGCGTAAGTTTGAGAGACATCAGTCATAATTCATAGAGTGAAGAATAACACCTTCGTTGTTTATCATGGTAAGTAAAGTGCAGTCATCTAGGGTCCCAATGCAAGGTGGTGGCAAGAACCAGAGGGCGAACTTCACACAAAATATTAGTGTAACTTGTCATCGTTAGCCAACCCTTGACAGAAGGGTGCAATAGGTGATGATAAGGGGAGTAAGCCATAGAACCAGATAGGAGGTAGTGTATGTGGATAGTCGGAGTGTAGGGTAGAGTGGGGTGGGAGGAAATTGGAAGATGGCATAGAGGAGGAAAGAAGAGGAGTGTTAGAAAAGACAGGGAAAGGTGACAGGAGAAAGGCATATCTGAGAAAGAAAACAGGGATGAGAAAGTAGGAGGTAGCAGAGAGCAGAGCAGGAGAACAAAATAAAGAGGGAAACAAAGAGGGTAAGTGGTTAGAGAAATGGGTTATTTTACCAGAGCAAAAACTGGAAGGGAAACGTGCAGGAGAGGGGGGAAAGGAAATAGCTGTGGGAACAGGAGATGAGGAAAGATCAGGGAAGGGTCCTTAGCGCAGGGGGCAGAGCAAAGAGACTATTAAATAAAGGTCGGGGGGGGGCGGGCGTAAAATTTCTGCACTGAGCAGTGCAAGTGAATGGGCGCCGAGCCCAGAAAAGCAACAGTTCAGAGTCACCAATCAGAAGGCAGCATATCTCACAAAAGACTGATTATTGAGGGTCATATGGAGCATATCTCACAGAAAATGATTATGGAGGGTCATAAGGAGCATACCGCAATATGAGTATGGATGGTAATGCATAGCATATCACACAGAATTATTATGGAGGATAATGTGGAGCATATCTCGCAGAAGAATAATTATGGAGGGTCATGTAGATCATATCTCACAACAGAATGATTATGGAGGGTCTTGTGGATCATATCTCTCAACAGAATGATTATGGAGGGTTATACAGAGCATATCTCACCAAAGAATGATTATAGAGGGTAATGTGGAACATAACATACAGAAGAATGATTGTGGAGAGCCACATGCAGCATATTTTACAGAAAAATGTTTATTGAGGGTCATGTCTCCATATCTCTCAGCAATATGATTATGAAGGGTTAAGTGGAACATATCTCACAGCAGAATGATTATAGAAGGTCAGGGGGAGCATATCTCACTGCAAGTTGATTATAGAGAGTCATGTGGAGCATAACCCAGGCCATGCCATTTGGCTCAGCGGCCCAAATCTCCGCCTACACCACGCCCCTCGAAATCCATGGGTCCAGCAACTCCCTCTTGCCGACAGTCAACTCAGCTAAGTACCTGGGGCTCACCCTCGACCCTCTCCTTGACCTCTCCGGACATGTCAGAAACACTTGTAATGCTACTAATGGCAAACTCGGCTAGCTTATAGGGTAAAAGACTGCCCCTTACCCCCGCCGCCCAGTTGGCTATAGCCAAGGGATGTACTTCCCACCCTCTCATATGGTCTTGTTGCCTTTGCCGCCATCCCATCCTCAAGCCCTCTAAGGGACACCACGTACAACAATATCTGCTGCTTGCCCTCTCGGCCCCCGCCTCACACACCGCTGTACACTCTGCTCATGACTGGAATGGCTCCTGAAAAACATCAGGACCTATATCATGGGAAACTTCATTGACAACATAATTCGACAGCCACTCCTGCCTCGCTTGCCTCCCCTTAAACATGCCTCCCTGCCTACCACCTCAGGTCTTTGTCCCAGACCCGCCTGGTCCCCAAGACCTGTACTCTCTCAGGTGATCGGGCATTCACCACCCATGCCCCCAAGCTGTGGAACTCCTTCCCTACAAGTCTGTGCATCCCTCCCATTCCACCTTCAAAACCTCCCTCTGGAACTTCCTGAACCTGCTGCGCCCTGCCTGGTGCTGCTACTTAACCAGTCTGACAGCCCTCCCTCCCACAATGGTACCCCAGCAGCCTCTTTCTGCCCCACCACCTTGGTGAGGCACCTTACCTGAGGTTATGCTATGTATTGTCTATTATCAACCTGGGGGGTCCTATACCTTTGCTGCCCCTAGGCCTGTATGTACCCTATGATATATGACCCACTAGTGTCGCATATATGCTTATCTCTATACTATGTACTACTGCTTTAATAACCATTGTTGTTTCACTCCTGTGTTGGAGCATGCCACTCCAGGTTTGTACTGTGACTATGTATTTCTCTCATGTATACCTTGTAACTATGTATTTCTATCATGTATACCTTGTAACTCTCCCGGGTCGCACCTGAAAATAGGCACCAGCTGTCTAGTGTGCTAACCCGGTTACCAAAAGCAAATAAATAAATATCACACAGAATTATTAAGGAGGATATGTGGATCATATCACACAAAAGAATGATTATGCGGGGTCATGTGGATCATATCCCACAACAGAATGATTATGGAGGGTAATGTGGAGCATATTGTACAGAAGAATGATTATGGAGGGTCATGTGGAGTATATCTCCCAGCAATATGATTATGGAGGGTTATGTGTGGAGCATATCTCACAGCAGAATGATTTTGGAGGGTCATAGAAACATAGACTTTGATGGCAGATAAGGACCGCTTGGCCCACCCAGTCCGCCCATTTCCCTATCCATTGGATAGGCTGCAGATCCTAGTTAACCAAAAGCCTACTTTCTCCTACCCCCCAACTAGAACTGCCTTATGTCTGTCCCAAATCAAGGATGGAAATGAGAAAGGAAAAGTGTGGCCCACTGGGTTCTGAACCTCAGACCTCTGGTATGCCTTTCCAGTGCTCTAACCATTAAGCTACAGGCTTACATGGTCAGAGTGCCTGAGGACTCCTTAAATTCACACATTCCTTTTCTCAAGTATGTTGCGTAATCCTGCAACTAGGAACATATCAGAAATACAAACTTCTCTCAGTGCAGTTTAACCCCTGCAAGGCATATTTTAAATCAAGGATGGAAATGAGAAAGGAAAAGTGTGGCCCACTGGGAACTGAACCTCAGACCTCTGGTATGCCGTTCCAGCATTCTACTACTGTTTTTGACCCCACAATATCCTCACGAAGGCAGTTCCATGCATCTACCACCCTCTCTATGAAACAATACTTCTTCACGTTGCCCCTGAGCTGTGCCCCCTCGATTTTTAAATTGTGCCCCCTTGTTCTTGCACATCTCTTTTTCTAAAACATGCTACCCTCTTGGACTTTGTTGATTCCCTTGAGGTACTTGAAAGTTTCTATCATGTCTCCCCTCACCCTGCTTTCCTCGAGGGTATACATATTAAGCTCCTTTAGTCTCTCTTCATATGGCTTCTGGTGCAGACCCTGCACAATTTTAGTTGCCCTCTTCTGGACTGTCTCTATCCTGTCTATGTCCTTGTGGAGATGGGGTCTCCAGAACTGCATGAAGTACTTCAGATGGGGGTCTCACCAACAGTCTATACAGTGGGATAACAACTTCCTGTTTTCTACTGGTGATGCCTCTCCCTATGCATCCCAGCATCCCTCCCCCCCTTACTGCCTTCTCACATTGTTTGCCTATCTTAAGATTGTCTGATATGACTACCCCATATTCCTTTCCATTTTTGTTGTTGTTAATACCTCCCCCCATTGTGTACTCTTCCCTTGGGATTTTGTTTCCCAGGTGCATTACTTTGCTCTTCTTTGCATTGAATCTAAACTGCCATACTTTTGACCATTCCTTCAACCTTGCCGAGTTACTTCTCATCCTTTCCACACACCCTTTGTGTATCAACACTGTTGCAGATCTTTGTGTCGTCTGCAAAGAGGCATACTTTTCCTTCAAGTTGCTCTGCAATGATACCTATAGAGACATTAAAGAGGGCCGGTCCCAGTACGGAACCCTACAGTACCCCGCTAGTAACCCCACTTTCTTCGGAGCTGACACTGTTTACTATTACCCTCTGCGTCCTGTTGTTCAGCCAATTTTTTACCCAGGTTATCACCCTGGGACCCACTCCCAGGCTAGCTAACATGTTTATCAATCTTTTGTGTAGGACTGTGTCAAATGCCTTGCTAAAGTCTAGGCAGCCCATGTCCACAGCCCCTCTCTGCTCTACTACTTTGGTCATCGAGTCAAAGAAATCTATTAGATTAGTCTGAAATGGCCCTCCCACTGTGAATCCATGCTGCCTTGGGTCCTGTGCCTTGCTGGCCTCTAGGTACTCAACAATTCTTTCTTTCAGAAGTGATTCCATCATTTTCCCTATCAATGGGGAGGCAACATAGCTCAGTGGTTTAAGGATCTGAGCTGCAAATCTGGAGACCTAGGTTTGAATGCCATAGCCCCCACTTGCGTATTGTGTGATCCTGAGCAAGTCACTTAACTTCAATGTGCTCCCAGGTCACACCTATAAACAAGCTTTCAGCTTAGTGTGCCACTCCTGGTTAAACAATTGGAAAAAAAAAAAAAACATGAGGTCAAACTAACAGATCTGTTGTTTCCTGCCTCTGTCTTGCTCCCACTTTTGTGAAGGGGTATCACATCCACCCTCCTCCAGTCCTCAGGTACCACTCTGGAGGGAGCAATCTTAGACCTGGCACTCTCAAATGGGGATGGAGAGAGGATCACAGATTCAGAAGTGGGTAATCATCTGGGAACAAGTGACCACCAAAGAGTGTGGTTCACGATAAACACAGCCATAGAGTCAAGCCCTACAAAAGCAAGGGTATTGAACTTTAGGAGGGCTGACTTTGGCAAAATGGGAGAGTGCCTCAGAAAAGCACTAGCAAATGGGCAAAAAGGAGGGGTGGAGGAACAATGGGGAAACATTTAAACTGCCATCACACGGGCAACAAGCCTTTGTGTGAAGCAAATAAACAAAACAAAAAGAGGTGGTGGGGAAGTTTAGGGAAAGAAAATATAGCATTCAGGAAGTATAAGGAAACACAGCAGGAGCAGGACAGAGAACTGTACCAGTTAAAGCAGAAGGAAGCAGGGAAGGCAGTCAGAATAGCAAAGGCCCACTCCGAGGACCATGTGGAGCATATCTCACAGCAGAATAGACTAGGCAGGCAGTATAGTGCAGTGGTTTAAGGCTCTGAGCTACAAACATGGAGACCTGGGTTTGAATCCTACAGCCCCCACTTGCATACTGTGTGACCCTGAGCAAGTCATTTAACTTCCTTGTGCTCCCAGGTCACACCTGTAAACAAGCTTCGGCTTAGTGTGTCTCTCCTGGTTAAAAAAAAAAAGGAGGATTATGTAGAGCATATCACACTGCAGAATGATTACGGAGGGTCATGCGGAGCATAGTCACTGCAAAATTATTATGGAGGATTATGTTGCTCATATCGCACCACAGAATGATTATGGAGGGTCATGTGGAGCATATCACACTGCAGAATGATTGTGGAGGGTCACATGAAGCATATCACACTGCAAAATGATTATGGAGGATCATATGGAGCATCTCACACTGCAAAACGATTATGGAGGTTCATATGGAGCATATCACACTGCAAAATGATTATGGAGGATCATATGGAGCATATCACACTGTAGAATGATTGTGGAGGGCCATATGAAGCACACCACACTGCAAAATGATTATGGAGGATCATGTGGAGCATATCACACAGCAGAATGATTATGGAGGGTCATGTGGAGTATATCTCACTGCAGAATGATTGTGGAGAGTCATATGAAGCATATCACATAGCAATATGATTTTTGTAGGCCCATGTGGAATACATCACAGAGTGGATTTTTTTGTGCGTTTATCTTTTTATTGAAATGTATAAGGAAATATACAAACATATACCTAAAGAGGTATACATCATATAGGAAAAAACAGAAGGAATCACTTATAAAACTAATATATTGAAATCATGTGATAGAGATGCCTAGTATATACAAAATGATAAGAAAAACCAACATGATATTAATTATGACAGAAAAAATAAACAAACAGACTGTAATTATAAAATATGAAGGATAATAAAAGGTTATCAAGTGAGATCAAGTCCAAAATAGATATCATAAACAGATAAGGGTTAGGCATGTAATAATTATATAAAGTGATTTTTATAAAAGCTTAAACCTTGTACACTAGAGGAAAGAAGCAAAGAGAGTACAGGAAAGAGTAAGAAAAGAATAGAGGTGGTAAAGAGAAGAAAAAGAGTAGAAGAAGAATAAAGAACAATATCTGTGCAGAGTAGTGTTAAGAGAACCCTAATCAAGAGCAAAAAGGTAAAAGCTAGATAAATCTTAAATATTAGGGTTTTGAACCTTGAGAGTTCATACATTTGAAATAATCCTGCCAACACTGATCATATACATGGTGGCGGTCATGAATAACATGTGATAACCGATCTAATGAGGCATACTGAGACAGACGTTTGAGAATATCAGAAAGGGAGCGAGGGAACCAAAGTAGATTTCCATCTCATAACAATTAGTCATTTAACCATAAGAAAGAGTATATATAGCTATCTGAAATGAGCATGTGAAATGGAGGTATAGATTGGAATCAGGATACCCAGAAGAACTAATTTAGGATCGCAGGGCAGTTTTTGTCCTATTACTTTAGAGGCGAATGAACAAACTTTATGCCATAGTTTATTAATAGGAGCACACGACCATAAGATATGGAACAGATCCCCATTGGTTTGGCCACAGTGCCAACAATTATTATTATTTTATTATTTATTAAACCCATCCATTGAAGAATGGAGGGAGTTCTGTACCACCAATGTAGGATCTTAATTTGTATTAAGGAACTCTGAGTATCCTTAAATGAGTTATGTGCAAGATATCAACATTTGCTCCATTGTGAGTCAGAAATATTGTAATGAAGAAGGTTGCTCCATTTAATTTTGACTGAGATGGATTGATCAGGAAGATTATTAATAATATCTTTATAAATGGAGCTGTTCATTTTATTGGATAGTTTAATCCAGTGAGAGATATAGAGGTCCTGAAGATTATACTTTTGGACAAAAGTTGCAGTGGCATTGTAAGTTGTTTGAATTTGTAAATACTTCCTGAAGTCCTGGTTGGGGAGTTTCCAAGACCTCTGCAAGTCAGAAAAGTTTCTGAGAGAGAGTGAGTTCTGGTTTAGGATGTCTCCGAGAAAGAAAATGCCTTTATTCTTCCAGGTACGGCAGAAAATCAGATGGCTTTCTAAAAAGATTACTGGGTTACCCCATAAAGGAGCATATAACCAAGGTTTGGGATTGGATTTCAAGAGTTTATGAACTAATTTCCAATAAAAGGCAGAGGATGATATAGTTGGGTGAGATTTTTGTTTGGAAGTGAGGGGGTTAAAACTAAAAGAGATAGGGACTCCACCTGGACATAAAGCAGATTCCATTATTATCCAAATAGGACCATGGGAGGAAGGTTTCTGGAACCATTTAATGGTTTGGGCTACCTGAAATGCGAGAAAATAACCTTGAAACCAGGGAAGCCCAAATCCACCTTTTTTTCAATGAGAACGAAATTTGTTGCAATTGAACCTCGGCGGTTTCCCTTCCCAGATGAAGTTACCTATTAATTTGTCAATCTTAGCAAAAAAAAAAAAGGATGGTAAAATTAAAGGGATATTGGCAAAGAGATACAGAATCTTGGGATATATAGACATCCTAATGGATGCAATTTTCCCCAAAAAGGAAAGGTCAAGGAGTTTCCAACTATCTAGAATTGTTTTTATATTATCTAGTAAAGGATTAAGGCTGATGTTCCGTATTTTCTTTAGATTGCTGGATATTTTATTACCTAAGTAAGTTAAACCTTGAGGTGACCAACGGAATCCAAGAGGTAGGTTCATAAATATTTTGCAGTGGTCATTAAGGGGTAAAGTTTCAGATTTACCATAATTTAGAGCAAGGCCAGAAATGTTTGTAAATTTGTTTAGTAAATCAACTAGTAGGGGTCCAGCCTCATTCAAATTTTCAAATAGAATTAGAAGATCATCAGCATAGGAAAGTGAAATATATCGCGTATTTCCGACTGGGATGCCATTAGTGCCAGTAGTTTGGCGTAAACAAGCAGTCAAGGGTTCCATCGCTAAAATAAACAAAGAAGGAGATAAAGGGCAGCCTTGTCTGGTTCCCTTCGCCAACTGGAAATGGGATGAGATGGTTGAGTTGGTGAGTACCCTAGCAATCGGGGAATTATATAATAATTTAATCCAGGAACTAAAGGTATGAGGAAGTTAAAAATGTGTTAATACTTGATAAAGGTAATTCCAATTTAAGGAATCAAATGCCTTCTCGAAATCAACAGCTATAGCTGCCGCTGGTGTATTAGGAGATTTGGCTTTATAAATTAAGTTAAATAAAGAGCATAAATTGTCGGAACCGGATCTATTTTTAATAAACCCAGCTTTTGAGCAATGGGTAAGTTTGGGAATCAAGGACAGAGTGGATTTATTATGGAGGGTCATGTGGAACATGTCATATAGAATTATTATGGAGGAAAATGTTGTGCATATCTCACAGCAGAATGATTATGGAGGGTTATGTGGAACATATCGCACTGAAAAATGATTATGGAGGGTCATGTGGAACATATCTTACAGAAGAATGATTATGGATGGCCAGGTGGAACATAACATCCCAGCAATATGATTATGCAGGGACATGTGGAGCATATCCCACAGCAGAATTATTATGGAGGGTCATGTAGAGCATACCTAACGGCAGCCTGATTAGAGAGGGTCTTGTGGAGTATATGTATCACAGCAGAATTATTATGGAGGTCATGTAGAGAATATCTCATACTGTAGTAGAATTATTATAGAGGGTCATGTGGAGGATATCTCACAGCACAATGATTATGGACGATCATGTGGAGCATATATTGCAGAAGAACGATTATGGAGGGTCATGTGGGGCATATTTATTTTTTATTTATTTTTATTTATTGAAAACTTCAAATAATTACCTTTGAGCACAAATACTCATTTACAAAGGTTCTATATCAAACATATAGTCACAAAAAACATTACAATAAGCAGTTCTAGAGGAAATGCAGTCAAGTCAAGCTCAAAGCACTTAAGGCAGAGTAATTAAATACAATTTTGAACAACAACAAAACAATGTCATCATCATCTTTAGCATATCTCACAGCAGAATGATTACGGAGGGTTATGTGAAGCATATCTCCTAGGAATATGATTATGGAGGGCTATGTGAAGCATATCTCCTAGGAATATGATTATGGAGGGTCATGAGGAGCATATATTGCAGACGACTGATAATAGAGGATCATGTGGGGGCATATCTCACAGCAGAATGATTATGGAGAATTATGTGGAGCACATCACACTGCAGCACGGTTACGGAGGGTCATGTGGAGCATAGTCACTGCAAAATTATTATGGAGGGTCATGTGGAGCATATATCACCACAGAATGATTATGGAGGGTCATATGAAGCATATCACACAGCAATATGATTGTGAAGGGCCATGTTGAATGTATCACAGAGTGGATTTATTATGGAAGGTCATGTGGAGCATATCACGTAGAATTATTATGGAGGAAAATGTTGAACATATCTGACAGCAGAATGATTATGGAGGGTTATAAGGAACATACAGTATTTCATTGAAGAATCATTATGGAGGGTCATGTGGGACATATCTTACAGAAGAATGATTATGGATAGCCACGTGGAACATAACCTCCCAGCAATATGATTATGCAGGGTCATGTGGTGCATATCCCACAGCAGAATTATTATGGAGGGTCATGTAGAGCATACCTAATGGCAGACTGATTAGGGAGGGTCATGTGGAGTATACTGTATATCACAGCAGAATTATTATGGAGAGTCATGTGGAGGATATCTCACAGCACAATGATTATGAAGAATCATGTGGAGCATATATTGCAGAAGAATAATTATGGAGGGTCATGTGGGGCATTTTTTTTGGTACTTATTTTTATTTATTGAAAACTTCGAAACATTTCCTTTGAACACAAATACTCATTTACAAAGGTTCTATGTCAAACATATAATCACAAAAAACATTACAATAAGCAGCTCCAGAGGAAATGCAGTCGACTCAAGCTCAAAGCAGTTAAGGCAGAGCAATTAAATACAGTTTTGAACAACAACAAAAAAAATCCCATAATCATTAGCATATCTCACAGCAGAATGATTATGGAGAGTTATGTGAAGCATATCTCCTAGTAATATGATTATGGAGGGTCATGAGTAGCATATATTGCAGAAGAATGATAACAGAGGGTCATGTGGGGGCATATCTCGCAGCAGAATGATTATGGAGGATCATGTGAAGTATGTGTCACAGCACAATGTTTATGGAGGGTTTGAAGGAACCCAAGCTTGGTTAGTTCAAAAGCAAACTCTGACAGGACCTTGCTGCACTTAACAACTGTGACTGTCTCAACTAGTTTTTTACCCTAGCAGAACATTACCACCCCATTCCCTATTTTGTGCTATCACCCTACTACTCCCTCCCTCTATCAGCTCCCCTTCCCTTTGCTGGTCACCCACTCCCCCCATCCTCACTCCCTGACAGCTTCCAGATGTTCTACACTCACTCTCCTGTTATCCTTCTCTCTGTCATTCCGATGCTCACTATGCCCTCCCTCCCACCCACTCTTCCCCCATACCACTCCCTCCCTTCAACCCTCGGTTTGACAAAGTCTCCTTGCTGACTGCTCTGCTTTTGCCCCTTCTCCTTTTCTCCACTCTGTTACTTGACAAAACCAATAGTCTGACTGCTCAAACGTTGCTGCGTCACACTATTGGTGCAAATCTGTAATTTATATTGTAAACTTGTATTTTCTACCTGTAAACCCCCCTACCAGTTTCCCTCTACATGTTCATGCTGTTATCTTTCCTCATTATTAATCAGTTTGCACTGGGATTGGAATCCCATGCTATTTTGACAATGTGTCCTCACTGATGGTTCAGGTGTCACCTAATGTTCTCATTGTCTGTGCCCTCTATTATCATCTACACCCACTGTATCCACAAATGTACACAATGCTGTTATCTAATGTATAGTATGGCAATAGTAATGGCAGTATAGCCTAGAGGTTAGAGGAACAAGGTGTGAACAAGCTTGATACATCCAGCAGACCAGACCTGAGTTTGATTCTCACAACCTCCACTTGCATACTGTGTGACTCTGAGCAAGTCACTTAACTGCCCAGTGCTCCCAGGTCGCCCCTGAAAACAGGCACTTGTGCCTAGTGGGCCTTACCTGGTTATCGAAGACTAAAATAAAAATAAAATAAATATACATTTGCTTACCACAAACAGTAATTCTGCCTTGTGGTTCAATATCCCATTGTCTGTACTATTTTATTGTACGTTGTCTGTATTCTAACCTATTGTATGCTCAAACGTGGAACCTTTGTAAATGAGTCTCTGACTCAAAGGTTTTGTCATTCAGAGAAATAAATAAATAAATAAATAAATAAATTAATTAATATGGAGCATGTTTAGCAGGAGAATGTTTATGCCTTGGAAGAAAAGGCAGATGATTGACCATAGGTTTCCAGAGGTTTGCACCTCTGGTGGTTTTCCACATTAGTGTGGCAAATTCCATAAAATGTACTGATACCACTTCACAGTAAACATTCCTGTTACAAGGTCCACCCTGATGGCCCAATGGCAGCTCAATGGATTGCCATGCAGGCAACCTGAGTTTGTAAAGTGGGCTCAGGAACCTTTGTAGAGAGCAGGCCAGACCACAGCAGCTGTTGCTTGGCAGTGCACTGTGGACTGGAAGGGCTGGCTTAAGGTATCAGTGCCACAGCAGCCACTGTGGTAGGCCAAGGGATCCTACTTCCTCCATAAGGCATCTGCTGCAGCTGCATACAGCCAAGGCCTCCTAGAAGGCTACACCTACACCAGGAGATGAGGAATGAGCAAGAAGAGGAGATGAAACCATCTACTTGGTGGCTTGAGGTCCTGGTAAACCCTCAGGTCTCTGCCACTAGGGACATACCACCAGATCCTAGTCCATATAAGAGCAGCACCTGAAGGGAGTAGACAACCATCCTCCTGGAGCCCCTGCCATGGGGAAAGTCAGGCCATAGGCAGTGGAGGTGAAGGAATGGTAGGGACTCCAGGTGCACTCCTTGTACAGTACACAGGCCATGCACTCCCTGTACAGCACAGATGATGTGCGCCCTGCTTACTACCCATGGGACATGCACTCCCTTACTTTCATATGGCGGCAAGTCAAGGAGGGTACAGAGAGAAGGGCTGTGCCGGTGGCCATATCAGAGCCATGGCACCGGCACTTCAGGTAAGTGAGAGGGTTGGAAGGGTGGGTTTGTCAATGCCCAAGGTGCAGGGTGCCACTAGATGCCAGGGAATGGTACATTGGTAAGGAGATGGTGATCAATGGGTGGGAGGATGCCACTTGATGCCGGGGAATATGATGATTACTATAGGACTGGGGTCGGTGATGGGGGGAGCCACTGGATGCCAGGGACTATAATTGTGTTTACTGGGCTAGGGATAGGGTACCAGGGGGACCACTGGACATCAGGAATTTGTTAATTTCTATGGGGCTGGAGATCGGGGACTGGGGCAACAACCGAACATCAGAGAATCTGTTTATTTCTGGGGATCGGGGACTGGGGCAACCATTGGACACCAGGGAATCTGTTTATTTCTATAGGGCTGGGGATCAGGGACTGGAGGCACCACTGGATGCCAGGGAAACTGTTCTGGGGATCGGGGACAAGGGAACCCTGGCCACCAGGGACTTGGTTTATGGTATACAGGATGGCAATCAGAGGGTGGGAGGGATCACTGGACATCAGAGACTTAGTTTACTGTCTACAGGATGGCGATTGGTGAGTAGGGTGACTGCTAGGCACCAAGGAATATTAAAACAATATGCAGGATGGTGATCAGAGGGTGGGAGGTTTACTAGGCACCAGGACAAATGCAAACAATATACTGGACAGCGAGCGGAGGGTGGGGAAGGACCGCTAGGTACCAGTGAATATTATAACAATATTCAGAAAGGCGACTGGAGGGTGGGGGTCCACTAGGCACTAGTGATTAATGCTATTGGTATGGGGACAGTGATCAGCAGACAGGAGGACCACAGACCATAAGGGTATGTGTTCTCTTTTAGCTGCAAACTTGGTTGTTGGCTGAAGTGACTCCAGCAGCCATTAGGGTTGCCCGGAGTAAGTCAGGGTTTTGATTGATGGTATTTGCTATGGACCAGGGCAGACTCTTTGATGCCATCTTTATTGAGCTCTCTAAGGCCTTTGACCTAGTTGACCATGTCCTGCTTTGCTCTCAACTTAGGTCCTTTGGTCTGCCCCCTCCTGTGCTTAGTTGGTTCTCCAATTACCTTCAGGGCAGGCAGCAACTTACCAAATACAGTAAGGTGCTCTTGGACACCACTACCGTGTCCTCAGAAGTTTCCCAGGGGTCAGTCCTCGGGCCCCTGCTCATCTCCATATTTGTCAACAATCTTCCCTCCTCCACCTACTGCAGGTCCATCCTATATGCTGATGACCTGGTCATCCTCACTCATTCCTGGGACATTGGGGTCATTAACCACCAACTGAGTGAGGACTTCAGGAGTATCCAGTCCTGGATATCGACTCACAAGCTGGTCTTCATCCTTAAAAAAACAGGCCATGCTCTTTGGGTCCCGGGCCAAGTTAAAGGCTTCCCCTGTCCCTCTGAGCATCACTGATCTTGACGGTGCTCCTGTTCTTATCACCGACTCCGTCAAATACCTTGGGGTGACACTTGACCATCAGCTTGACCTTGGACACCACATCCAAAATGTGTGCCGAACTGTTAATTGTAAACTGGGTCTGTCTTACAGAGTGAAGAATAATTTCACTTTGGCTGCTCGCCTTGCTCTGGCCAGAGGGGTGTTTCTCCCCTCTCTCTGCTATGGGCTCCTCCTGTTTGCTTGTACTTCCAAAGTCCAAAGTGGACCGTAGCCTACAACAACATTTGTCATTTTGCTGTTGCCGCCCATCGCCTCACTCACCACTGTGATCTGTATAGCATGCTTAACTGCTTCTCTCCATCCAATGACTTAAATTTTGTCTTGGGCTGTTTCACGGGCAAGGTTCTGGGCACTGGCACCCCCCTCTGGACTGGCGGAGCTTCTTGTTCCTGCTGCTTTCTTTTCCTACTCCCTCAGATCTCTGGGCACTGCTGTTCTTAATGTCCCTGCTACTTGTACTCAAATGGGGGACAGAGATTTTGCCTTGTGTGCCCCCAGATTATGGAACTTTTTTTCTGTCCAGGTCCGCTCCTCCCCCTCCTATGCATGCCTTCAAACCTCCCTGTGGAAACACTTGAAGCTCTCCTCAGCATGTGACTGTCTCAAACCTGCATGATTACCTTTGGTCCCCTGCACTGGACTGGAGTGTACCATTTCCTGAATTTCGGCACTGGTCCTGCTGAGGTAACCTGTCTGCTTAGTGTGCCTTGTATAAAATGTTTCCACTCTATTGTTCAGGCATTTGCTTTGGCTGTGATTCTACTAGGGATCCTGAACTGTATATATTTATATATAGTGCACTGTACATAGCCATGGTGACTCTATATATAGTTTATATTTGCGTGTGCCATTTGTGCAACCATGTTAACTTACTGAACATGTTATACCTCTCCTGACACTGTGTAGCTGCCTTACTTGTATCATGTTGTCCTCTGTATTGAACTCATAATTCCTGTACTCTCCCAGGTCATAACTGAAAATAGGTATATGTTTTGTCTAGTGTACTTACCTGGTTAATAAAAGCTAAATAAACAAATAAATTTGTGCTCACAAAGTGACCTGTACTAAGTCCTGTTCCTGCTCCTCCATTTGCCTACCCACATACATTACTTTTTGTATGTGTGCTAACGCTTTTAACATGCGCAACTGCCCCCTTTGAATATTGCACTCTGGTGCAAACCCCAGGCAGACAGAGTGCAATCAGTTTGCCCACAAAGCAAAGTTTTGAATATTGGACCCCTGATGTCACCAAACTAATCTGTCGTTGAGAATCTGCTAGTTCTCAACGAAGGGGTGTTAATTATTGTATACATTCTTGATCCATGTGTGGCAAATATTCTCACTGCATGTCCCTTAGAATGCTGCTTGCAGCTGTTTGATTACTGAAATTAAATTTAGAACCTCCAGACATGCTCGTGCTGGAACATTTCACTCCGAGTGAGAACATTTGAACTTCAGTTGTTCAACAACTGCCCTGCTGTCTGGATACATTCTACCTTAGCTCAGAGTACACATCTGGGGTAGGGTTGCCACCTTTGGATGAGGCAAAAAATGGATCTTAAGCCCCACCCCTAGCCCCACCCCTTTTCATGACTCATCATGCATTGTTCCTCCTAGAAGTCCATTTGTTAGATCAATAAAAAAGAACACTGCAGCAGTTAAATAAAAATGTTAAGATGCTGTACTGTGCCTGTTAAAGTTACTTTCCTAGGTTCTTCCTAATTATTTATTTACCTATGTATTTATTTATTGACATTGGTTAACTAAATAAACATACAGAGATATAATAAATCTCATTTACAGATATGTTCTGGGCTGTTCTTGTCCAAAGAACTATTTCAAAGCCAAAGAAGTGACGATACTTTTTTCTTGAGGAAAATAATAATTTAAAACATTTAAAAACGCCTAAATTCTGTTAGAGATGAAAATATTTACCAGCAAATGAAAATGGAAGACAACTGGCTCTGTTACTGTTACAAAAGGTGGGGGCAGCTGTGCTGCTATGCCACTTTAAGATGCAGTGAAAAGATTAGGCTAAGTAGGTGCTAATGGTGTTAATGGCCATACTTTACATCTGCCAGGGTGACTGCATTCACAAACAAAAGGCTACATTGACATCATAACTTGTTTGTAACCTGGCATTTAGCTGAAACAATTAATGAATTTGTTTCAAAAGTACATGAACACTCAAAATGGCTCAAATACCTGACCACCACAGAGCAAAACCGGATTACCTGATAGGGTCCCTGAAAACCTGATCACCAGGTAAAAAACCTGACAGGTGGCAACCCGAATCTGGGGCTGTGACTGCATTAATTGTTGTTTTTAAGATAAGCAGTGGACATCAAAGTAGAAAACAATGAGAGACTTTTACTAGATATTTTCATTAGGTATTCAGCACTTACGGAAGCATAGCAGTGCCATCTAGTGGCCAACCTGGAAATTCCTGAAATGATAGCTGTCCCTGAGGCACCAAGCACAGTAATTGTAAACAGTGCAAGCAGTTCAAGAGAAGCAGACAGCAAACTATAGACTCTGCTAGAAACCTTAACACCTCCTAAAAACACAGCCAGATGTACCAATGAGACAGCGCTTTTTGCAGGCAAACTATAAATTCCCCCTGAGCATAGTCTGTGTGCCTGCATTCGATGAACTGTTCCTACTTGGTTAGTATTTGCATTCCTCTTGTAACCCCCCTGCAAATGGGGGTTCCCAAAAGACTTCCAGGAGCTTGCTTGAATGCTCCAAGCCTGAATGGTGTTTGGCGTTTAAGCCATTTATCAGTGAGTGTTTTTAGAACCTCTGGTACTGTCTCTTTAAGAGCTGTCTGCTTGCAGACATAATTAGTTTGTATGGGGGACTGTGTGCTTCTCTGTTTGAGTACCACTCGAGCTGCTGCCAATTCGCTCCATTTTTGCAGTCACTAGGAGTGCAAAGGGAACCTATCTGAAAGATGTAACTGTTTGCCAGAAATCATTTACAGTAATAATGAAATTACAGTTTGTCTAACCTGCTTTCTTTGCAGTCAGAACTGTGTCTGCCTAGTTCCCCATTCTGGTTTTGAACTGCTGAACTGGACCAATCAGTGTGGGTAAGCTAGCTCTAAATGGTGCCTTGGACGAATCAGAACTTGGACTCATAATCTGAGCCAGCCACAAGAGGATTGTATGGGCAGTGACTCTGGGAGATGTAGTTTAGACTTGGCGCCTTTTGGACCAACAGCAGCAGTCTATTGTGAGTGACAGCCAATCCAGTCAAGAACTGGGAGGAACTCAAAGGAAGTGCCGGTTTTGTCTGTTGGGAGTTCAGTTGAGCTTTGGCAGTGAAGGGAAAGGAACCTGTGCTCCTTCAGTGCACAGTTTTAGTCAAAAACATGTGTAAGGTCCAGAGTTCCGGTCTGCAGCTTGTTAGGACTGAATCCATCCTGTGAAGAGAATCAAAGGATATCTGAAGAGTAGAAACCAGGCTCACCCTGTAGAAGACTGGAGGAATTGCTGAAAATTGCACTCGGTCTGTCAGGAACTGAATCTGCTGTGTGTTCTCCGGTATTGTGCAGTAATTGCAATCGATACAGATGCAGCCTGCCTGGTATAGTGCTTTTTTTACCATATAAATGTGTGAAGAGGTTTGTGTACCTCAAGTGAATTCTGCTGCCATTAAGTGACTTTTGCCTGTGACTGTTTACCATATAAATGTGTGAGGAGTCTCTTGGAGCTCAAGAGTAGCCCTGCTGACATTGAAGGACCCTATCTTATTTGGAGGTCGTGGTACTAATTCAGGTCGCTCCTGTTGAATTGCCACATTAAATCCAAATGGAATTACTGTACTGCTTGACTGTTTAATTCTCCTTTTCTCTGTGTGAAAGGGCCCTACCAGCTGCCACGGTTTGGACTAGCCACTAGGGCTTAGGTACCCAGGACAGTAACTGATAGGGATAGGCCTGTGCACAGAGCCATAGGTAGATGAGTAGAGTGATAAGCTAATTAACCTGATTTCCCCTGTCCTTGTTATATCCCCTAAATAAATCAGAGCTGCTTGTTTCAGCAAAGTTATACTGCCAGAGGTATTTGTCTATGTTAAAGTACTGTACTGTGATTGTTGCACTGTATCTTATTTCACAGGAGGTCCCAGTGCCGGAACCAGTCCTGGGGGGAAGTGTATACTGTGAAGGTAATTCTGATGTATTGGGGCCACTAGTGGGAAGAAAGGGGGGTTGCAGTGTCCCAGAGGGCTGTGACCAAGTTAGTTTAACTATTGTAAACCCTGACCTCTGGGTGGAGGCACCTGCCATTGGATCCAGGCCCCTCAACCTGTTAGTGGCAAATCAGGCAGGGGTAGTAGCCCCTGGGACAGCGCCATCTAGGGGTTACACTCTGACTAGTTATTGCTGATCCATATGAACCTGCTGTACTTTGTCATAAATATCCTCCGACCTGTCTATACGTTTGTTCCCCGGTTTGTTCCTGGTTGTATTCTGAGTTATATTTGATCCAAAGTTGTCTAACCATGTGCCCTATGTTTATATCTTGTTATTGCTATACTTTGTATTGCTTACTGACTTCCTGTATTTAGTGTATTATATTTTCCATACATGTAATTGTAACCCCCAGGTGGCGCTGTCCCAAGGGCTACTACCCCTGCCTGCTTGACTACTGACAGGTTGAGGGGCCTAGGTTCTATGGTGGGTGCCTCCACCCAGAGGTCAGGGTTTGTAGTGGTTAGACTAGCTTGTTCACAGCCCTCTGGGACACTGAGTCCCCCCATTATTCCCTCTAGTGGCTCACAAAGTACACAGGAGTTACAGCCCCAATACCCCATGTGTACACACTGTCCACTCATAAAGTACCACTTACCCTCGAGACTGATTCTGCAGCACGTCTCTGAGGACCCCCTGTAAAATAAGGTTAAACAACATACACAGCAAAATACAATACTGTTTCCATAAGTACCAACACCACAGACAGTATGTAGTATAACAACAACAAATCTGATTTATTTAGGGAACAGTAACACGGGAGGGGGCAATCAGGTTAATTGGCAGCTTTAAATCACAGTACTGTGCACACATACAGGGTCTGAAAAGTCACACTCTGGGTACCCAGGTTGAGGGGGGCTAGCCAGGTCTGTTGCTCGGGGTTGGCCAGCAGGTGCAGATGGATAGGGCCCTGTAGAAGAAAATATATGCATAACACCCAATTGTAATCAGGAGCCGGAGGGCTCAGTCCATGAAACAGTGAAACAACAAGAATTAGATGACACACTTGTGATTGAAAACAAGCTGCAGGGGAGTACCCTGATTTGTACTCACAACACCCAAGCTGAGGATCGGATGGAGACGGTCCCTTTGGATTGCCAGAAGAGCAGGGAATGAGGACAAGGTCCTTGTGACTGGACCCCACTGCAGTTGATAGCAAACGGATGTAGTGCGAATTTAGCTGGGGTTTACTTCCAGCTTCAGCACACAATTCACTGTACAGGGGATTTAAAACAGCGAATCCCCACAAGCACTACGCACATTTATATGCAAAAGGAAAGTACTATACCAGACAGGCTGCTTCTCGATCCTGATCGCAATTACTGCAAAATACCTGGGAGCACACACAGCAGCTTCAGTTCCTGACAGACTGAGCACGATTCAGCAATTTCTCCAGTCTTCTACAGGGTGAGCCTGATTTCCACACTTCTAGTGCTTCTTTCTCTTCACAACTTGGATTCAGTCCAAACTGGCACTCACAAAGGCTGCAGGCCTCACACACGATTTCCATGCAAAACTATACACCTCAGAAGCGCACAGCTCCTTCTCTCTTCACTGCCACAACTGATCTGATCTTTCCAGTCACAGAACAGGGCATTTCCTTTAGCTCCACACTATTCTGTTGGCTGATTCAGCTGTCACTCTCAATAAGACTCCCTCTGTTGGTAGAGAAAGGCGCCAAGGTCAAAACTACATTTCCCAGAATCACTGCCCATACAATCCCCTTGTAGCTGGCTCAAATTAAGAGTCCAAGTTCTGATTCATCCACAGGCTCCATTTTAGGGCTCCCTTAACCCAATTGGCCCAACACAGCAGTTTAGGTCCAAAATGGAGAGGTAACACACACAGAGTTCCAGCTGCAATAAAGGCAGGTTAGACAAACTACAATTTTGCTAATGCTTTAAATGATTACAACATACTAACATACTAAAATGCCAGCAGAATAGGCCTAACGGTCAGCCCCCACCCTGGGTGCTGACCTTGCTGTCCCCCTCGCCTTCTCTGGCTTCTCCCTTCCCAGTTCCGGATATTCTTGCTGCATTGGATTTTGCTTCCAGAACCCTTCCCCTGTACCTGTCCCACCCCCTCTTGAACCCCTCCACTGTCTCTGCCTCCACCAGCCCCCTAGGCAGTGCATTCCATGGCTCCACCACCCTCTCAGTGAAGTAGCACCTCCTCCTTTCTCCCCTGAATCTTCCCCCCTCCAGCTTCCACCCATGCCCTCTAGTGGCCCCTTCCTCCTTCCTTCGAAGCACCCTGACTGTACCTCCCCTATTTACCCTCTTCATGAACCTGAAGACCTCTATCATGTCCCCCCGGTCCCTTCTCTCTTCCAATGTGTACATATTTAGCTCTTCGAGCCTCTCCTCATAGGTCCTGTCCCCCAAGCCCCAAATCATTTTGGTTGCCCTCCTCTGGACCCTCTCCAGGAGGTTAATGTCCTCTTATGTGGCCTCCAAAACTGTAATGCGAGTACTCAAGGTGCGGCCTCACCAAGCAGTTATACAGAGGAGTATCACTCCTCCTTCTGAGGTGATCCCCAGCGATGCATCCCAGCATCCTGTTGGCCTTGGCTGCTGCCCTCCTACAAGTCTCAGAGTTGTTCATCTTGACATCCACCACCACCCCCAGGTCCCTCTCAGCCATCGAGACTTGTAACATTTCCCCCAGGGTGTACACTTGGCCTGGGTTTCTGGCCCCCAGGTGGAGTACCTTGCATTTCCCTGCATTGAACCTCAGCTTCCACTTTCTAGACCATCTTTCCAGAGCCTCCAGGTCCCCCTGTAGGGCCACCCTCCCCTCCTCCCCATCCACCACCGCCCCCAGTTTCGAGTCATCTGCAAAGAGACTCATCTCACTCCTGATTCCTGTCCTTATGTCAGATACGTAGGCGTTGAACAGAAGGGGCCCAAGGACTGATCCCTGTGGGACCCCACTAATGACCCTCCTTGGGGATGAGACTATCCCACCAACTACGACCCTCTGGGTCCGGCCCTAGAGCCAATTGCCTATCCATCTGATCATCTGGTTCCCACCCCATTTCTCCCAGCTTATCCAACAGGCCCACGTGAGGAACAGAGTCAAATGCCTTGCTGAAGTCTAGAAAGAGGACATCCACTGGTCTACCCAGGTCCAAGGCACTTGTCACCCAGTCATAGAACTCCACCAGGTTTGTCTGACACGATTTCTCCGGGATGAATCCATGCTGTCTATCATCCAGGCACCCTGACTTATCCAGGTCCCCCCAGCCTCTCCTTGACAATGCCCTCCATCACCTTGCCCACCACCGATGTCAGGCTGACAGGCCTGTAGTTCCCTGCCACCTCCCTTGATCCCCTTGTGATAGGGACTATATGCACCACCTTCCAGTCTTGGGGCACCCACCCTGTCCTCAGAGAGATGGTGAAAAGCTCTGCCAGGGTTTCGCAGGACATCTGCAAGTTCCTTCAGCACTCTGGGATGTAATTTATCTGGCCCTGGTGCTTTCTCCATCTTAAGGGAGCTGAGGGCTTCCCTCACTCTCTCTGTTGTGATTTCCACTTCCGGTACCTCTTCTCCCTGCTTAGCCCTCCCACCTGCCAGTGATGCCTCCCCTCTCCCCAGACCTGCCGATCGGTAAGGGTCCCCCTCAGTATCTCTGTCTCCTCCCACGTATGATGCAGCACCCCCATTTTCCCTGGTGAAACTGAGGTGAAGTACTCATTTAGTACCTCAGCCTGCTCCCCTGGGTCTTGTGCCCATCTCTCCCTGATTTAATCCTGCTAATCTGCCCCTTCACCCTTCGTTTTCCCCAATGTATCTAAAGAACTTTGTTCCTCTCCTAATTTCCCTGGCCAGGTTCTGGTCCTTCCTTGCTCTTAGCCGCCTCACCACTCTAGTGGCCTTCTAGCCATCAGCTTGTACTCCCCTCGTTCCTTTCACCCTTGAGCACTTGAATTGCTTATAGGCTGCTTCTTTCCTCAGACCACCTCCTGGACCTCCCTGGTCCACCAACAGGGTTTTGGGCCCCACCGCATTTTGCCTTACTCTTGCACAGGTGCTGGTAGCATTCTGCACCCTCTCCTGATGATTTCCACCTACTATCAGCGTCCATGTCTGACCCAATCCCATCCAAATGCTCCTTAAGGATCCTTCCCATTTCCTTAAATCCACCCCTGAAGTCGGTTACTCTGCCTTGTGCAGCCTTCACCTCCTAGGTCCAGGCAGAACCAGACCGTGGCATGGTCACTCCCCGCCAATGGGTCCTCACCTCCAGGCCCCCAATCTGGTCACTGTCTGCCAGGACCACATCCAGTACCCATGCCTCCCTGGTCAGTTCCCTCACCTGCTGAGTTAGGAATGCGTCTTGAAAGACATCCAACAACCTCTGTTCCCTGGTCACAGAGGATGTCATAGTCTCCCAGTCTGTTCCTGGCATGTTTAAGTCCCCCAACACCACCACCGTTCCTCTGCCCAGTCTGCAGTGTCTCCTAACATCTGCCACCAGACTGTCCTCCAGCTCCTTGTTATCAAGGTGACCCAAATTGCCTCCACGGTTCCCTCTGCCTCCTCTACTCCCCCTATGCCAATGCGGTTTCTGACTATCATTGCTACACCTCCTCCTCTTCCTTCCCCCCTGTCCTTCCTGAACATAGTGTAACCCTCCAGGTTCAGGTCCCAGTCATGTCTTGCAGTGGCCCAAGTCTCAGTGACCGCTGCCACATCCACTGCTCCCTCAGTTAGCATCGCCTGGAGCTCAGGCATTTTATTGCCCAAGCTCCTGGCATTTAGCAGGACTACCTTCCACCCTTTCCCTATAGTTCCATTTCCTGCTCATGTTCCCATGGGATTCTGTATTCCCTGGTCTGCACTTTGCCAGTCGGCCTTTTCCTGCAATCCTCCTGGTCCCCAGGGGGGGGAGACAGAGTTCCTCCTTTATCGGCACCCCCTTGACAGCCTTTTCTCCCATCCCACCCCCCTTCACAAGTTTAAACCCCACTTTTCACCAATGAACCCCTCTATTTTCAACTTAAGGATTCCCTTCCCCTCCAAATTGAGATGTAGTCTATCTCTAGCATACAGCTCCTTATCCTCCCAGGTCTCCCCCAATCCCCCATCAACCCATACCCTCTGGCCTCACACCACCCCTGAGCCACTGGTTTATCTTCCTAATTTTCCTTTGTGTTCCCCACTAGCCCTTGCACTGGCAGGATTTCTGAGAAGGAAACTGTGCATCCTATGTCATGACAGACCCTGCGAGCTCCTGAATCTTGCCTGTATCTCCAGCTCGCTATTTCCCTCAATGTCATTTGTACCCAGGTGGACCAGTATGTCTGGGAACCCCACAATCCTTTGCCAGCTGATATACCTCATGCTTAGCCTGTGCACCGTTAGTCCAGGAAGCATCTTGGTCTAACTGGCCAGCTTCTCCCTCCCTATCCCATTTGATACTCTGATCATAGAATCCCCAGCAGGAGCACTCTGACCACTCCTTTCCTCCATTCCCCCTTCCATGTCCCTCATCCTTTCTACAGGCCCTCCACCCAGCTGGCTCCGTGTTCCTCCCCTTCTGGGTGCCATGCCACCCTCCTTATTTACCATGGCCACCCCTCCCTCCAATCCTATGCCTCTCCTCCTCCTGAGTATCCTTCTGTTCCTTGCTAATTCCCCCCTCACTGCTTGCAGCTGGTCCTTCTCCCCCATCTGCTAAACCAGCCTGGCTCATCCTCCCTTCCTTCCTGTCTCCATTTAGTTCCTCCTTGCTAGTCGTGCTCCCCTGGCCTAAACCCTCAGCTCCCTTTACTGAATCCTCCTTGTACTTCTGGTCCTTCTTTACCTTTCCTCCCAACTGGTCCTTCTTGCGCTTACCTCCCTCTTCCCCCTGCCCCTCCTGCTCTGATTCACTGCTCCCCCCATTCTCCTGCATTCCAGGTCCCCCCCTGTTCTTCCTGCTATCTGGCCCCTGCCTCCCACCCTTTCCATCTCTAACTACCCCTGTCATGGCTACATCACCCCCCTCATCCTTGAGCAGAAGAAGAGAATTGAAGCGGTTACTGAGTGTAAGGTCTGATCCACCTCCCCGCCTTGCTTCCTTCTGTCCAGCCCTGGCCATCTGCCTACTTCCCTGAGAATGTTGTCCCTCCGTCCCCCCTTTGCGAGGGCCCCCAGTTACCTGCCTGCTTCCTTGGTAGTGTCCTTTTGTACCCCCTCTGCCAGGTTCCCTATGTGACCCCTGAGTATTCTCCTGCACTCCTTTCCCTATGCCCCCACCCCCAGTGCTTGGTGCAACCCTGTGGGAGATTCCCAGCCCCCTTCCCCAACCATACCACCACCCCCTCCCCCAGCTTTCTCCTAATCCCCGCAACCTCCTCCCTAAGCTGTGCTAGCTGGTAGCACACTGGGCAACCACCGAACTTCCAAGCCCAGTCCAGTATCATGGCTGCTCCACACCCTGTGCACCCCACCACCCTCCCAAAGATGCCGCCCTAATGATGTGTGGTTCCATCCCCTTCCAAATAGGTTTCCTTGGGTCAGCCACCAGGTTCCCCCTAGTCCAAGATACCCCTACTGCCTAATCAGGTCACCCACTAATCTTAGAGACAGTCCACTGTACACCAGTAACCCTGTTACTAGGTGCAGTACAACACATTAAACTTATAGGGAAATGAACAACTCCCAAAGCTCCTCTCTCCCAGCCTTTAAATCCCACCCCAGTGGCTAGAACTACATGAGCTGCACCTGCAGCCTTTTCCTCCAATTGCAGGGCAGGTGTTCCCTATAGGTCGCAGACTTCTGGGGAGGGAGGGTGGGGAGGGTGGGTCTTAGGCAGACACCTGGCTCGAGAGAGTGTATCAGCCCTGTGTCTCCTCCGAGCACAGCAGCCAAAGAACCAGGCCCAAGCAAATCCCACCAAATAGGTTTTAAATCAGAAGAAATAGGCTCCTACCAGCGCAGCCTGTTACAGTGAAACATCCACAAAATGAGCCCCACTTACAGCCACCAAATCAGTTTACAAACATCCAGCAGCCCCCAAAACAATACCCTGCTAGCCCCTTAGAAGTAAGAAAGAAAAGAACTAACCTACGAAGTAAAATCCACAAGAACCCTGTGAAAACAACAGCAGCAGCTACTGTCCTGGAACACAACTGATCCTGTCCCCTTCCAGTTCTTTCTGAGTTACAAGCAGTTACAGCTTTCAGATGGGCTCCCTTTGCACCTTCAGCGACCGCAAAATGGAGCGATTACTCCTCAGCTTGGGTGGGATTCGAGCATTAAATACACAGACCCCCATACAAACTAAATAAGTCTGCAAGCAGACAGCTCTTAAAGAGACAGTACATGGAGGCTCAAATAGCACTAACTTGCAACCACAGTTAAGCAGCTCAGACGCCGAACACCACCCAGGCTTGGAGCATTCAGGCAAGCTCCTGGAAGACTTTTGGGAACCCCCATTTGCAGGGGAGTTACATAATTAATTCCGGGTCACCCCTGAAAAAGGAAATTTTTGTCTCATCGGACCTACCCAGTCAACACAATTAATTAATTAATTTAGTAATTAAATAAATAAATAAATACATACATACTGCTGACCCAGAGGTGGACAGTCTACTTGCTAAATATTTCATTAATGCTAAGAAAAAAAACAATGACGATTATGAGCGTCTTACTTTACTTTCCCTGTTTCAATCAGTTTAGAGACATTTAAAACCCCCAAAATATCCACACTCACTTTCAGCTGTCAGGCTTTTTATAAAGTTTAGACAAGTTTTAGTTTCTATTTTATCAGCAGCCACAGCGGCCATTCATATGTATGCAGATGACACAGTGAGTTATGCCTCTGATGCTTGTATGCCAGACCTGTCTGCTCGTCTTGCATTGAATTTTTCCAACATCCAGTGTTGGTTCTGGGATAATCAACTGTCCCTCAGTCCAAGGAAAATGGTCACCATGTCCTTCGGCACCAAGCAGAGGTTGGTCAGACTCTCACTTCTATTCTTCATACAGGCCCTTGGTGGTGTGTTGATTGAGGACGTCCTCACCCTCAAGTACCTTGAAGTATGGATGGACTATTCCCTTGATTTCTCTGTGAGTGTGGATGCCACCCTAAAGTCTGAGTTCTGTACAGGAATAAAGAGTGCATCCCACTTTATGCGCGCAGAGAAATCCTGTTGAAAATGATCCTCTCAAGTTTTGACTACTGAGTGACATTATTTGCAGTGCCGCTTCCAAGTCCATATTGGCCAGACTTGATCACCTCTTTCACTACTTATGCCATTTTTCCCTGGACTCCCGGCCCTCCACACTCACGATTGCTCCCTGAATTCCTCTTCTTTTCTGCGCCCCCCTCTATGCTGGGCATCTTTCCCACAGCACTTCCTTTATCTTCAAATTCTGGCTTGGATCCCCCCCCCCCACCTTACCTCCCTCCTTTTGTCCTCCTCTGCCCCATGTACTCACTTAGTAACTTAGACTCTCACTTCCTCACCCTCCCTCACATGAACTCCTCTGCAGACCAAGTAGCAGTCTCCTTCTGTTTCCCAAATCTCTGGTCTTCCCTTTCCTCTACTATCTGCTCCATCTCTTCACCATTTTCTCTTAAAGTCTTCCTTTGTAACTTCACTACTCATTCCTGTACATACCCTTGATCCACATTCCCCCCCTGGCTTCCAGCCCCCCCCCCATATCATCCTTTTCTGACCTCCTATAAGACCCAGTAGATGTAATACTTGAAATTTAGGCTGAGTTCTGTACCACATGCCTGCAGCAAGAAAAAAATTACCCTTTAGCAAGATATTGTCTGTGTCACACATTATATAGATATTTGAATGTAATTGTTTCAATTATGTCACTACAAAGTGTTTCAGACCAGATACTAACTCATATTAACTGATATAGTAAGAAAAGGGGAAAGATATTTTCCCTAAGGTTGCAGAAACAGGACGCAGGTGGTAATGTTGGGTGTAACAATATCTTGTTAGAAGGCCTGGGGAGGCTTAGGAGAGAAGGAGGGGGGAGGCCCAGAATGGGGCCGAGGAAATATGTGAATCCAAGTGTAGTATAATTTATTGCAACTTATGATTAAAGTTGTACTGTACTCCCCTTACCCCATTCTCCTGGATGCATTGGGAAATGAACTGTCACCCAGCTCAGTATGACTTTCTTGTTGAAACATTTTGAAATGAATAAATGAACCAAAAAAGCTGAAGGAGTGTGGAAAGGGAGAAAAGGAAAACTCAACAGATTATTTGACAGATGAGATTATTGGCAGGCTGCATACTTCTCAGTAACTGGACCTTTTCTCTTCACATTTTTTGATAAAAACAATATGGCTTATTTTGAGTATATAAGCTGGCATCTGTGGCAATGCTGAAATGCAGGACATTCTATGGGGAAATACTATTTTCAGTTACAGACATATGAGGGGGCGATTCAGAGGAAATGTGAGGGAAAGGTTCTTCACAGAAAGGGCAGTGGACAAGTAGAACACCCTGCATGAGGGAGTGGTGGAGGATAAAACAATCACAGGATTTAAGAATGCGTGGCATAGACATAAGGGAATCCTGGAGGTCAGGAGTAAGGGGCAACAGACTTCTAGAAAAACTTAAAGTGATCTTATGAGCTCAAATAGGCAGACTGGGTGGGTGGGCCATAGGCCCTTATCTGCCGGCAGTATCTATGTATCTGTGTAGAATGAGATAGAATACATACTGCCCAGAAAAGAAAGAAAACCTAAAACAAAAACAGGAGAAAATACTAAAGACACAAGAACATTTAAACTAAAAGCATATAGCATGCCTGAAGACAGCATCAAATGTTCTGTGCAAAACTACAAAATGTGTCAGAGCTAGGGACCTATTTGTACTCTGGCAGATGAGAGTTCTTTTCTTCTTGCAGTGAGTACCTGTCAGTAACTTTGTATAAGTGCAGCATCTTTACCTGTACCCCTATTTATACATACTGCACTCCTGAACTGGGTGGCAGTAAATCCCTGCAGCAGCTTCTGCTATGGCTGCTGGCCTCCTGTACTCTCAGCTGAGGGCTGATGCCATATGATAACCCTCTCTTGGCATCTGGCAGCAACTTGGGTGACAGTTGTGTCCCCAGGGGTGCCCTCTGTGTCTAGGAGTAGATGGTAACTGCTTACCAGAGGCCTCCCCTGTACAAAACAGCCACTGTGGCCTTTATATATCTACATTGCCCTTACACCCTCTAACCTCCTTCCCTCATAGATGAGCGGATTCAGTATTAGCTCTGTCAGAAATAAATCACTCAGGTGCGTGATGGGTTGTTGGGTTTACTAGCATATTTACTTTTACACTCACAGAAACAGGGTCTCCAAAATGCTGTCCTCATCAGCACTGCTAAGACAGGCTAGATCCTTACCCTGGACATAAGTGAAGTCCTCGTGGTGGTGGTGGTCCCTTACAGAAATGTTGTACTTTTCACACATCTCTCTAGCATGTCTAATATGGAACCCATAACTCCCATCATTCCTTGCTATTCACCAGTAGGTCAGATTATACTTTGAGTCAGAGCCTTTCTACTCTGCTTCCTGAATTTACCACATTTACCACCTTGTTACATGCTTTGGGTTATACTCATTTTCACACATACTATAAGACACCTTGGCATTAAGTTAGCTTGTGTGCAAGAGGCAGCATCACTGGAAGGACTTTTAATCATGCATTGCTGGCTAGTGGCCACCCCAGCTCTGGGCACCTTTCATTAAACAGATCATTACTCTCACCGGATATTGTACTGGGCATCAGTGCAGGTACATGTACCTCAATCTGCTCTCTAGCAGTGGCTGGCAATCATCGCAAGAATTCTGCCTGAGGCAGCATCTCCGATACACATCCCAACGTGGCAGTCCCCATAACAACAGTAGACACATCTCCTACCTGCATCTGCGGCTCAGCATCTGGCACCAGAGCTCCCACCATCCTCAGTATCACTGGCAGCATCTCTCATGAGAACAGATATGCCTGCCTTAAGAATGGGGTCCGTTCTCGTCACGGCACTAGAAATCCCCGAACATTTGGAGACACTGATCCTGAAGGGAACAGGACCAGTGTTGCTTGCAAAGGATAACGCCAGTTTTGGTGACATCCTTCATGAGCCACAAGCTCACCAGTGACTTATCTTGAGGGGCAGCCCCTTAGGATACTCATTTCCTCCAGGTGATCCCTTACACTCCCACCAGAATTAAAGGTGCTCTACTTTAACTGGCCCTCAGACTTCAACTCCTCAGAGTCCTCACTGCTGTCATGGTGTATGTTCATTGGATTCTGCTGATGCTGGCTGTGTGATTTTTTGTGTGTGTGTGTGTGCTTAGTCAATCTTTAATTTCTTTGTCTGGCTGTAAAATCTTCTTCAGCAAACCAGACAGCATTCTACGTTACCCTGGTGGAACCAAAGTGCCGAAAGTAGCAGGAATGGTCCATTGTCCTACATTGGTTATTTTTTATGCCCCACAGTTTCTAACACATCTGGCATCATCTGGCATACTATGAATTAAGCAACACATAGAATTATTACTTCCATTTTTTTTAAATAAACCTTTCACCCCACTACTGGAGCTACTTTTTTGCCACCTTTTGATAAGAAGTAAATTGGGCCCTCCCCCCACACCAAGGTGGCTTCTCATCCCCATCACTTGATCAATGATGTGAGGCCCAAGAGTGGCAGAGAGAGAACATTCATCAGCACAGTGGGGTTTTACCTGCAGTAGTCTCCCTCCTCTCTGCAGTGCTGCGCTATGGGAATGCCCACATTTAGTGGTCACTACAGATTGAGGTGCACCTCTACAGCCCACCAGCCACCACAGGGGGTTGTTGATGCTGGGGGTGTTGTGTAGACCCACCCAGCCAGGGAAACTGCCACCTCATTACTAGCTGTTGGTCTCCCTCCCAAACCCAGGTCGCCGGTGCAGCATTAAGATGTCTTGCTGTTGAGCCATGTAGCGGCCCTCCCCATCTTTTTTTAACATCCTTTTTCTTCCCTTTCTTCCCCTAGTTGGCACTATCTTTCAATGCACAAAGCTAGCATAACACTTCAGATGGAACAACTAAATAGCAAATTGCCAAAATAGATAATTAATTTATTTATTTTATTTATTTGCTTTTGTTTACCAGGTAAGCACACTAGACAACCAAGTGCCTATTTTCAGATGCGACCCAGGAGATTACAAAGGTACATTCAAGAACATCAGGCAAAACAAGAACATGGTACAATCAGGAGCATCAAAGAAAGCATGGCAATACAAGTAACATGCAGGGTAACCATGCCCTGAGGGATGGGGAAGCAGGTAACATGATAAATACAGTTTGGAATAGGAGATACCAGAGGCAAAAACATGACAATAAGGCAGTGACATATACACAAAAAGAGCAGTAGGGCCAAAGTGGACCCAGCAATCAAATTCTTCTAGCAGTTGTAAGCTCCCTTTTTAGTAATTAATTGCACAACATGCGGTACCTGACTGCCCCGGTGCTTTGTGGCACACCAACACTTTGTCAGAGGGGTCAGGAAGGAGACTCATTGATCAATTTTCCAGAGTGCAGTAGATATAGAAGAAATTACAATTGCACTTCCTGAGCTCTCAGCCTCACACATCCTGCATACATAATTGAACTTGTTCAGCAACTGCTCTTTTTGTTACGCTTCATATGTAGCTTACAGTTGTCTAATCTCTCACCTTTTAGGTAACATGAGGACTATCTCTGGGTGATCTACTCTATAGTATTAATTAGCTTTACTTCCTCTACATCCTCCTCTTTGTTAGAAAGGACACTGTGAGCCCCATCAAGTCTCCTAGTCTCTATCCACACTGACATCAATTTTAAAAAATGTTTCTAAAAATGTTTTTAGCATCTGTGCTTGAGTATGGATTTCAGAGCATCCACATCGTGTACCAAAACTGTGTGTGCCTGCTTAAGCTCCTGGGCATGACTGTAGCAGTACCGCAAAGCATTGCAGGTGTCACAATGCATGCCAGGATACTTGTGATTGGCCATGGTAATGGACTGGGGGCAAATGGCACTGTTCAGTTTGGGAGTTCATTGCAAGCTTGGCAGTGTATGTAAGTGTTTTTCCCCTAAAGGTCAAGCCCCAAAACAAATGTTTGTGTGTAGCGGAGGTTGCCTAAAACTATGTTACAGCACAGATTGCATCTACACTGTTAACAGGGTTTAAGGTAACAATGTTGGTCTAAAACCATACTAAAGTCCTGCTCTGAGCAGGGTTTTAGCACAGTTTTTAAAACTTGATTGTATCACGGCTTATCTGGGCACAATACTTTAAATCTGTTTTAACAAAGTTAAAACAGTTTAAAACTCGAAAAAGTGCTAGTGTGGACAGGGCCAAAGTACCTCTAGTTTAAAAACACATGTGTACAATTTGTTGATGTAGGTGGTCAGTTTGATTCTGATTTATTTTTTCGTTCAAAAGTGAATAATGGACTGCTCAGCACATTGGTGTTACCACACAAAAACAGGGTTATATACAGCCCTTAAATAACTGCCACTGTGTCTTCGCTGGACTTTGCAACACCACTAACAAAATCTATCCACTCACACTGCAGCGAGAGGTGAGGATACTGCTGCATTTATTTATTTCAGTTTCAGATTGAATACCTTTGAACCGACGGCTCATTTACAAAGGTTCCAAGTCAGACAAATACATAACAGTACAATAGTTACAGGTATACACTGGTGGACAAGACATCAAAATACTGTAGCTACAGAATCTGCTTATAGGTTGTAAGGTTACAGTTACAGATAAAGAAGTGCCAAGATTACAACATTACATGAGTGTGGTGCAACGCTTAGGTAATTGCAGAGTACAGACTTGGGTTGGTACAGGTCCCAGGCTACAGTGCTAAGTAGAGTTGAAGTATGAGCAGCCAGAGGTTGCTTTGTCAGGGCGTGGATGCATCATAAGTGTCTGCACTGTTTTAGTGGTTCCTAATGTTCAGGAAGTATGTAATAAGAGTAGATCAGTTGGTTATAAGTATACCATTAGTGTACATTTCAATTTCACTAAGAAAGGAAGCAGATAAAACAACCACCAATATCAAAGCATTTTAGAGAAGGTAAGCAATCATAAAATGTAGTTTTTCAACTAGAAATAACATGATACCAAAAAGACTGACAGTGTCCCTTTAAACAATCAGTGATCCACCAACTCTTTTATATACTGTATTATTATGTTATACGTATTTTTCATATTCCAGTACTGCATTTTTGTTCTGTGTACTTTGCATTTGCCCTTTCTGTAACTCTTCCTCTTTCCCCAGGATGCATCTGGAAATGAGTTAATACCAGCTCAATATGTCTTTCCTGCTAAAACCTTTGAAATCAATCAATCAATAAATAATATTCTGAAATGCTGTTTAGTTTCCTCCACACCTGATGAAGGGACTTAGATGTCTTGTCTAAGCCTGTGTAAAAATTCTTCAGTTAGTTTAACGAAAGGTATTACCACAAAATAATGTGTACAAGAAATTGCAATATACAGTTGCACACTTCCACGCAGTATCAATGCCATTTATGTAGGGCAATACTTCAATTGTGTTTCAGTTCCTTTAAATGATATAGCATAACAGGAATATTTGTAAAATTGCTCCAAACTGAAAAATAGAAATGCAAAATAATTAATGAACTTGAATAAAAGGAGAAAAGTGGAACGGTGATGGGACTAAACAATAAACACAATGAAAAGGATGACAAACTATTGTGAAGGAAGAAACCATGTGTGTTAACTAAATACTGAAAGCCAAGTGGCACAAGAGAGTAGCAGAATGTATTCCAAAGTGATCTTTAATAAAATTGGTCATTAATTAGATAAGTGCTTCATCCATCCACTCCCAGAAAGGGAGACATGTGCAGCTTAAGTTAATAAAAGTGTGTGATACTGATTAGAATAGCATGCCAAAAAGAAGGGATGGGTGATGGTTGCTGTCATTTCATATCTGGAAAAGAAACACATGTATGAGGGCCCAGAATGGTCACTTTCATAAAACTGCATTTGTATACAGAAATGTGATTCAACTACATTCAGTTTGTCCCGTTATTACCACTGCATAAGAAGAAAAAGTCCATACTGGTGAAATATGTACGTATGATACTCGTGGTATAAATAGAAGAGTACTGGAGGGACAAATGATAGGGGGCAATTGTTTCTGTAGGTATTACTTAAATGAGGATTGTACTGAGACAGTAACTCATTTTTCCCAGTAGAAGCTGTTTTTTTAAGTACTGGTTTCCATTATGTTCTTGTTCAATCTATATGAGCCTGTTAGTAACCTCAGTGGGTGTTTTGGTTGCACACTGGTGACAAGTACCATTTTAGAATGGTATGATGTAGTTTATTTCCTTTACAACCACAGTATTCTGTAACAAAACACAGATGCATTATGATGACAGTGGAAGAGCAGAGGAAGGACATAAATTACATCACATTGTTCGAAAATGGTCCTTACCACCATAGTGTAAGTCAAAAATGTCTACTGGTGGGGCACTGTGGAGCTCGAGCAAGTTGGCCGCACTAAGAGCTCTACAAATATTCAAACTAAACAATCTAGAAAGTGTCATTTTCTGTGAAGCAGGACAATACTTACAGTATACCACACAGAACAAGGCAGTAGCTGGAGAAAATGGAGAACCCTCACAAAGAAAAAACAGGCAATGGAGGTAAACCCAAAATGCTCTCCAGAGCTCCAGCCAAGAGGTCTGTGCAAGGTCGCACCACAGAACCAGCTGAACCCACCGAAGAGGAGATCCTTCAAACTTTAGGGTTAAAGCTAAATAAATTAAGTTTCTTGGTCACTGGTCTTTCTAACAAATTTGACTCCTTAACCAATCAGGCGGCTAGCATCAAGACCACAGTGGAAACAGTACAAGGAGTGGCTGTTGAAGCAACCAAGAGAGTTGATGCAGCAATGGGTGCTGTCACAACAGTAATTAAAGAAAATAACCATTTAAAGGCTCATCTGGAGACCCTCGAGAATCAAATGAGGGCAGCAAATGTCCATATTTTGGCCTTACCAGAAGGCTGAGAGGGAGACCACTTGCTGTTGTTCATCCAAGAGTGGTTAGTGCAGCAGCTGGGGGAGGAGGTAGGACCCCAGGCTCAACATATACAAAAAGCATATCGGGTGACTCGAAGGGGCCAGCCCAACAATACAGAAGTGCCGTGCTCAGTAGTGGTGGTTATGGATGGCATGGGCTCCAGGGACTACATGCTAGCGCTAGCCAGACAGAAGAGGACCCTTCTACAGGACGAGGAGCAAGTCCGCCTTTTTCCTGATACAGTATATCATATGCCACCAGACAAAAAAGAAAGAGATTTGATGGCATAAGAGCCATACTACGGGAGGCTAACATTTCTCATGGTTTGATCTTCCTGGCCCGACTCCAGATCGCACACCAGGGCAAGATCTACATTTTTTCAGACCCACAAGAAGCCCAAAAATGGGCCCAAAAACATGCTGTGGGGAGACCCAGAGAAATAAATCGAGAGGATTCCTCATCAGAAGAGTAGGAGGACACTTGAAGTTTTGTGGTCACTAGTGTTATGACTAAGTTCACTTTGGGGTTAAAACTTCTTCCAGGTAGGGCGTTCTGTGGGACTAAAAGTATATTGCCATTTTTTGCTTCTACACCTGGAGCAGTACACCCCATTATGACTTTGGAACCTTTTCAGCCCGAGATTGTATTCAATATTTAAACTACTGTTTGGTTTACTTAAGGCTGCAATTGTTGGCGGTCATTAGTTGCTGTTTCTCCATTAGGTTTAGACAAAAACAGCTTGGAGGCTGGATTATAATTTGTTGAGCCTCAACACTTGACAAGTATGGTTTATGGAGTATGTTGGCCTGCTTTACAATACTTAACTGGCGCTATTTAAATTTTTTTTCTAATATCTAGAAGTACTAATACTGACTTAGTGGACAATATATGATATCAGGGTTGCACATTATGTGCTATATATATTGGATGAAGTGTGGTGGACACTTCCTGCCCGGCCCCCAGTGGAGGGGGAGCATTTTTCTGAACAAAGTTGACAGACTTTCACATAGAGATATTCCATGCAGCTCATGGACTCATTAAGCAGCTTACTGATAAAGTTATTTAAAAAAAATGTGATATTTTTTCTGTTTTTCCCCCCTTGATGACGTATCTTAAAGTATTTGACCACGCTGAACATGTATAATATCAGGAGTGGCACCCTCATGGTTGCTGTCAAATGATTATTCTGCAGATCAATACTTGTGAATTAACTGTATGTTTGTTCTGAATAACGATAAACATAAAGTAAAAAAAAATGCCCACTGGAAAAACTCAAGAGCCTGTAAAGCTAGAGCAAGCACTGAAAGAGCCAGTATTCAAAAGTAAACAAAACAGTTTCCATTGGAAAAAAGATCTTCGGATTCCATTCAGTTCTTCTTTAAACAACAGCACTCAATATGCTGGAGCTGAATGAGTTCATAAAACAGACACAAAGTCAATTTCTTCATTTAACCCATTAGGGTGGGTGAATCCAGGGTATAAATTCATCAAGATTCATTCTAAAGAAGGGTCTTAAGATGCTTACCACCACGAGCCTTAGGTTTTGCACATTCCACACCAATGAAATGGACTTTTGATGGTTTACAACCAATTCCCTCAGTGAAGTGTGCTTCCATTGCTGTTGCTAATTTGAGGTTTCTGCTTTTTTATTTATTTCTATGTTTTACCAGGAAAGGCACACTAAGCTGTGAACAGCTGATTCCAGATGCATCCGGGGAGAGGAATAGTGAAGACAATAATACCATCTATTTGTTGTAAGGTAAAAAGGTTACCAGAGATCTTACAAGCCAGTCTCTTCAATTAATACAATAGTGAATGCAAAGAAACCTGAGAGCAGTGGGATGGGATGTGCTCCTGAGTGGTTGTATAGTACATCAAATGTAAGTCTTCTGACAGGAGCACATGATGACATAAATCACAATACAGTGGAAGACAGGAGAGAAGCAAGGGATACCAAAGGTGCTTTTACACACAGGTTTATGTAATGGAATAACTGTTATGGAAACAGTATTCCATTACATCCCTTGTGTGTAAAGTGCATCTGTTTCGTTCCCTAGGCGAACATTCATCCAAACCACAATCTCTGCTTTTCGCAGTTTGCACCGTTGTGCTCTGTTTCTTCGGTCTGTGTAAAACAGCCATTCTGGTAGAAAGGCAGAAAACATCATTATAGAGTAGCAAACTCTGGGGGAGCTGAAACAAATGGAGGTGGGGGTTGCTGGAATACTTGCAGCATGTAGAAAGGAATCAGAATGCAACAGAGTACAACGGTGCCACACAGGTAACGCTGATTGCTTTTTAAAAACCTGTGTGTAAAAGCACCTCAAGAGAGCAGCAGCTGAAAACAGGACTTGCTCACCCACAAAGCCTTTAAATTCTGATACAGCTGGCAAACTAGGAAGACAGGAGAGAAGCAAGGGAAGCCAAGAGAGCAGCAGCTGAAAACAGGACTTGCCCAGACTTGTCCACCCACAAAGCCTTTAAATTCTGACAGAGCCGGCAAACTAGGAAGACAGAAGAGAAGCAAGGGAAACCAAGACAGCAGTAGCTGAAAACAGGACTTGCCCAGACTTGTCCACCCACAAAGCCTTTAAATTCTGACACAGTCAGCAAACTAGGAAGACAGGAGAGAAGCAAAGGAAACCAATAGAGTAGCAGCTAAAAACAGGACTTGCCCACCCACAAAGCCTTTAAATTCTGACAGAACCAGCAAACTAGGAAGACAGGAGAGAAACAAGGGAAACCAAGAGAGCAGCAGCTGAAAATAGGACTTGCTCAGACTTGCCCACCCACAAAGCCTTTAAATTCTAACACAGCCAGCAAACTAGGAAGCCAGGAGAGAAGCAAGGGAAACCAAGAGAACAGGAGTTGAGAACAGAACTTGCCCAGACTTGCCCACCCATAAAGCCTTTAAATTCTGACAGTGCCAGCAAACTAGGAAGACAGGAGAGAAGCAAAGGAAACCAAGAGAGCAGCAGCTGAAATTGTTTTTTGCAGGGTATATTTTCTGTTAAATTTTTGTGCAGGTTGTCTTGTTGAAAGGAAGGAAAGCACTCACCGGGGTGGTGGGTCAGAACTGTAGCCAATTGTTCCAGGAAGGCATGGGCTTGTTCCCCACAACCTACCCTTCATCTCACCCACCCCAAGGGCATCATTTCCTTTATACCAGTGGTTCTGACATCATGTCCCCAAAAGGGCATACACTTGTCATATCCTTAACAAACCAGCACACTGTGTTGGGGGTAAATGCATGCATATGTTTGCACACGCTAACAAAAAAAAATAAAAATTGAAACAGGAAGGGAGACAGAAATGTAGAGAATGGTGCAATGCATTGGCTGTTGGGTGGTAGTCTTCCGGGAGAAGTTCTGGAGGCTGCGATGCTGCCTTATTTTCAGGCACCTCTCTGATCTGAGGGAGGAGGTTGCCCATCTCAGGCCGACCTGTTGAGGCTTCAGAAAACTGAAAACTTCCTCTCCCACCCAGGGACCACCAGGGCCGCTGCCACTGCCTCAAAGGTTGCCAAGAAAGAGGAGAACTTGGACCACAGTGGGCTCAGAGAGGGTGAGGGTGGTGGATCAGAGGTGCATCCCTCTAGTTGTACCTCTCCACAATTCATATGCCATTCTGGTGAAGAGTGGTTCCTCTATGGAAGCACCCTCAGTGGGGACCAAGGAGGATGCTGGGAACTTCCACAAAGGAGACCCACAGGAGGGTGGCATGGGACCCCACAGGGCAAGAAAACAACTCCTGGTGGGGGACTCAATCATTTAGGGGGGTAGAACCAGGGGAAGAAGTGGAGAGGGAGGTAAGGTGCCTGCCCAGCGCCATGGCTGGGAGGGGCAGGAAGTGAATCCTCAGGATGGCGGGAGGAGCAGCACAGGAGAGGGAGCTGGACATCATTGTCCACCTAGGGTCAAATGACCTGCCTGGGAATGGGATCAGAGCAGTGCAGGAGGAGTTTGTGGAGTTGGGGAGAGGCCATAGACAAGTAGCATGCACAGTAACCTTCTCGGAGGGGCTGTCTGTCTATGGCAGAGGTGAGGCAAGGGTACTCTGCACCATAGGATTCAATCAATGGTTGAAAAACTGGTGCGGAGCTCAGGGATTTGGCTTCATTGTGGAATGGGGTTCTACCTGGAGGGATACAGGCCTATAGTGGCGTGATGGTCTGCATCTATCTGGGAGGGGAACCAGGGTCCTAGGTGATAGGTTTAAATGCTTCATTGGCAAGCATTTAAACTAGCCAAGGGAGGAGGCACTGAAAAGGAGCAGGGAAATCCCAGCCCCACCCCCACAAAACAGGGTAGTTAGCAAGGTAAATACCAAGGTAGAGAAGTCAATAGGGAGCATGACTGGGGTAAATGGAGAAAAAGGCAAAGGGAGTAAGGACAGAGAGGGGCCTAAAAGGGGTAAGACCATCAAAATGGAGGGTGATGAGTACCAATGCCCATAGTCTGGGTAACAAGCACCCTGAACTGGTGGCCTTGAGGGAAGAGGAACACCTGGATATCATGGCAATCACAGAAACATGGTACACAGAGAATCATGACTGGGATGTCATCATACCAGGGTACACAATCTACAGGAGGGACAGGGAGGGTAGAAGAGTAGGAGGAGGAGTAGCTCTCTACATAAGGGAAGGGATCAAAGCAACATAACTAAAGGGTAAGCAGGGAGTAGAGGAGTCACTGTGGATCACCCTGGAGAAAGGAAATGGCACCACAGTCCGCACAGGGATTGTATACAGAACCTCATCTCAAAGGGAGGCAATGGACAAGGAAATGATAGAAGACATCCTTAGAATGGCAGAAAAAGGGGAGATATTGTTGATAGGTGACCTGAATATGCCAGATGTTAACTGGAGCACCTTTGCTGCAGCCACATCCAAGAGCAGGGTCATTCTCAATGCCCTACAGGGGCATGCCTCAGACAGGTGGTGTTGGAACCCACTCGGGAGGGAGCAATCTAAGACCTGGTACTCTCAAATGGGGACAGAGAGAGGATCTCAGATTTAGAAGTGGGTAGCCACCTGAGAACAAGCAACCACCAAAGTGTGATTCACTATAAACACAGGCCGTAGAGTCAAGCCATACAAAAGTGAGGGTATTGGACTTAAGGAGGGATGACTTTGGCAACATGGGAGAGTACCTCAGAAAAGCAAATGGGCAAGAAGGATGGGTGGAGGAAACATAGAAGTTGATGGCAGATAAGGACTGCAAGGCCCATCCAGTCTGCCCATTTCTTTTTCTACCTTATAAATGTGCCATCGGCCTGTGCTCTGTAAGTGGCCTATCTATCCATACTCATCTGTATTGCTCCCTTATGCCTATCCCATGCCTGTTTGAAGCCCTGCACTGTATTCATATCCACCTCTTCCTGAGATAGGCCGTTCCATGCATCCACCACCCTTTCTGTGAAAAAGAATTTCCTCACATCCCCCCTTAATCTGCCTCCCTCTAATCTCAAGCTGTGTCCTCTTGTCCTGCTATTTTTCTTATATTTAAACATGTTAGACTTTTTCACCTTGTTAATGCCCTTAAGGTGTTTGAATGTCTCAATCATATCACCTCTCTCCCTCCTTTGCTCAAGGGTATATATATTGAGCTCCGTTAATCTGTCCTCATATGTCTTCTGATGCAGTCCCTGCACCATTTTGGTTGCCCTTTTCTGGACTGCAACATTGACGTCCTGGTATTTTCTCAAGATGGCCGCCAGGCTGGGCGCGTCATCGCTGCTTCTCTGAAGAACTAGTTTTATTTTATTTTACTCGTATTTTATTTTATTTGTGTTTAAGACTTGGATTTGGTGTATGCTTCGGTGTTCGGCGTTCCGGCGCTAGTGTTATCATCTGAGCGCATTGACTATCTGTCGTATTGGTTCGTCGGTGCCGTTTTGTGGGAGAGCATCAGCTGGCTTTCTTTTGAGTCTTCGGCGGTACTGGTCAAGAGTCCAGTGTGACTCTAGTGGAAGGAGTATACTCCGTGGGTTACCAGCTTTGCAGGACGCTCTTCGGGTTGCTGTATGTGGGAGTGACGTTTTGGAGATATTTGGGAGTTTGGATGGCATTTTTTCTTCTCCTGATAGTCTGGATGGTTGTCTGACGTTGATACTCTTTGTTTCACTCCCCTTGTTTTGGATACTGGAGGGGTTCGGAGAACTCAAGTTCTGTTTTAGCAGGGTCGTGAGTTGTTGGTACTCTCCCACATTCCCCCCCACAGTCTGAGGTGGGGATTTTGTGATTTTGTCTCCTGGCTTATTCTGTGAAGAAGTGTCTTTGGTCGAGGGGAAAGTGAGGAGCTAGCCCTGAATGCGTTTGGAGGAGCTCTGGATATTGGGTCTGCTGAAGAGGAGATGGAAGATATTGGATTGGGGCTCTGTTGGAGACTATGAGCCCTTTGAGTTTTATAACCTACAGGTGGTTTTCCTGCCTTTTGTTTGCTCTGGCCGGCGCTCTCCTGGGTGTTGCTACTCCACAGGAGTTGGGGTGTTTTCCAGTCGGGGAGCTGAGTGGGGCACCTCGCCACCTTGGACCATGGAAGGGGCTGCGGTAGTGGCTCTTCTCGTGACCCTTTAGTGTGAGTGGCAATAATTGCCCGGGGGGGGGGCTCTCGGCTGGGAGTAAATGAGATTGGAGTCTGCTTGATCCTTCGTGGATATAAACTTGCTGGATTTTCTGAACTTTCTGGATCTCCTTTGGACTAATTTTTCCCTTCGGATTTGTGCGGCTGCCTCAGTTTTGGACCTGGACTGTCTTGGACCTTTATTGTATCTGAGAAGCTGCTGTTTTTTGTCTCCTGTTGACTCTGTTCCGGATCTTGAGGTGGTGAGAGGACCCTGGGTCCAAACATTTTTGTTTATTTATTTATTTGTTATTTGTTTGATCTGATAGTGTGTGTCTTACTCCTGGTTTGGGAGAAGGACTAATTTTATTTCTCCCCTGTTGTGAGAGAACTGGGGGGGAATTTAAATATCTGTATGTTTTTTATCAGGCAGTGAGAGTGCCTTTATACCCTCGCTCCCCGGTGGTGAGAGGACTGGGGTAGGAGGGGTTTGTTTTAATTTATTTTTTGTGGGTTTTGTCATAATTTATTGATTTAATTTGTTTATTAGTTAATTTTAGATAGTTAGTGAGGTTATTTTGAATATTTTGGGTGGTGGGTTTATTTTTATTGCTTAATTTGGTAAGCAGCGTCATGTGCTGGCCTTCTTCCTCCACGGTGGTGCGTTATTCCCCCTCCTCTCTTCGTGCCCTCTGCCCCTTTTGCACTCCTTCCTTACAGTTCGAGATTTATCAGCATTGTAGGGCGTTGGGGATTGCTCGTGGGAGGGCGAGGGGGACGGGGCAGGGTGAACAGGGGAGTGGGAACGAGCGGGGTCATCGCATTGGGGTTATTAAATCCAGAAGGCGCCCTGGGGTGAAATGGAATCCAGATTGGGGTCCGCCCTGTCTGGTCTCCATACCCAAGGGCACTACTGATTTCAGCAGGCAGATAGGCCCGACAACCTCCGAGGTTTGTCCAACTCGGGCGGTGTTATGCAATGCCAGGTCTGTTAGGAATAAAACTGCTATTATTGCCGACCTTATTGGTTTGGCTGATCTGGCTTGCATCACCGAGACCTGGCTGGATGAAAATTCTGGCCCTATAGTGGAGGCCATGATCCCGGCCGGGTACTCAGTGATACACTGCCCGAGATTGGACCGCAGGGGCGGGGGGGTTGCAGTCTGTTTTAAGACTGAATTGGGCCTCTCGAATGTGGTAGTGGGTGAGGCTGAGTCCTTTGAGTGCACAGTTGTAGCAGGTGTAGGTGTTCGAATCATTCTCATCTACCGTCCACCTGGAGATGGGAAACGTTTCTTACAGGAAGTGGCAGACTTCCTCGTCGACATGTTGTTTGAGTCACCCAGATTGATGGTGCTGGGTGACTTCAACGCCTGGGTGGACGATGAACTCTCACAATTTGGTAAACACTTCCTCCAACTAATGTCTTCTTTGGGCCTCACACAGGTAGTTTCCACTGCTACACACAAATCTGGACACTCTCTCGACTTGGTCTTCCTTCTTGGGATTGATGCATCCGATATGGGGGTGGAACCAGTCGTTTGGTCTGACCACCACATCGTGAGGTTCAATTTTTGCACCCCCCTGAGAAGGCCAGCCCCTGTGGAGATGGTCAGGTACCGCCCATTACGGAATGTTACTCCACAAGGCCTGGTGGCGGTCCTTGACCTATCATCCCTCGTGTTGGTGGGCAGTAGTCCAGAGGCGCTGGTGCAGGCCTATAATGAGGCCATCATGGTTGCCCTGGATTCTATTGCTCCTGTTCGTGAGCACCCTCTTTCCCGTCACCCCAGGGTCCCTTGGTTTGATGGGACTCTGAGGGAGATGCGGAGACAAGGGCGAAGGTTAGAGCACTGCTGGTGCAAGTCCACCCTTGATGCCGACCGTCTTAGATTGATTGAACATTATACCAGCTATCAATCTGCAATCACCCATAAGAAGGCAGAATTCCTGTCCAGGGAGATTGCAGTTGCTCAGAATCGACTGGCTCAGCTGTTCCGAACTGTAGATAGACTGTGCAACCCAGCTTGTCTGCAAGTTCGGAAAGCCTTTTCGCAAATTGAGTGCAATGAGCTTGCTCGATACTTTGCAACTAAAGTGGCTGACATCAGGGCGGACTTGTGTCCGACAACCTCTAAGGGTGAGGTGGTGGGAGTGTGCGAGAGCACAGGACCTCGCTTCTCCTGGAGTTCCTTTTGTCGACCTGAGTTCGTGGATATTATGAGGATCATCCATAGTGTGCACCCTACAAGCTGCAGCTTGGATCCTGGATCGACTACCCTAATTTTGGGTTGTGTAGATATCATTGGTCCAGTTTTGGCGCAAATTGTCTGGTGCTCCTTGGAGTCGGGTGAGTTTCCTAGCTCCCTGAAAGAGGCGGTGGTGACACCTCTCTTGAAGAAAGCTTCCTTGGACCCAGATTGGTTTTCCAGCTATAGACCCATCTCTAACCTCCCCTTTATTGGGAAGGTTATTGAAAAGGTCGTAGCTACTCAATTGGATGACCATTTAACCATCCATAGTATCTACGAATCCTTCCAGTCTGGTTTCCGTAAAAGACACAGTACCGAGACTGCGCTGGTTCAGGTGCTAAATGATCTTCTGAGGCCGAGAGATCAAAGGAGACGTTCTACCTTGGTTCTCCTTGATCTCTCTTCAGCTTTTGACACTGTGGATCACATGGAGTTGCTAGCATGCCTGGGGCAAATTTGTGGAATGTCTGGAACCGTTTTTAAATGGTTCAAGTCATTCCTCACTGGGAGATCACAAAGAGTTGTGTCGGGAATTTTTTTCTCCGGCCCAGTCTCTTTGTTGTGTGGAGTGCCTCAGGGTTCTGTGCTGTCGCCCATGTTATTTGCAGTGTATATGCTGCCCCTCAGAAACATTATAAGATGGTATGGGCTGAGGTTTCACTGCTATGCAGATGATACCCAGCTATACCTGTCTTTTGCACCCGACCAGGATGGAGCCCTCTCGGTATTTAATAACTGTCTGGGGGAAATCCAAGACTGGATGGATTCTAGTTGGCTAAAGTTGAACTCAGAGAAAACTGAGGTTTTGGTTGTGGACCCGGGCGGTCAGATTGAGAGATCGTGTGCTGGCGTGCCTTCTGGAATTTTTCTTGGCGGTGTGTCACTACCGGCCTCTGAACGGGTGCGCAACCTTGGGGCGATTCTTGACGATAGGCTGACTTTTCAATCCCAAGTGTCAGCCGTCGTCAGGACTTCCTTTTACCATCTTAGGAATATTGCCCGGGTTAAGCACCTTGTTCTGTCTGACTCTCTGTCAACACTGGTCCACGCCTTTGTGTCCTCGTGCCTCGACTACTGCAACACCCTTTACTTTGGGCTTTCTGGGGTTGAAATCTGCCGCCTACAGCTTGTGCAGAACGTGGCAGCCCGGGTTTTGACTGGGACAAGCAGGTCTTGTCACATTATCATATGCGCGAAGCTGCACTGGCTTCCAAATACGGTGTATGGATCACCTTAAATTCATTTTATTGACTTTAAAGCCCTTCGCGACCAGGGTCCGTCCTATCTGAAAAACCTGCGGGTTCCTTACTGCCCCGACCAATCACTCCGCTCGGCCGACATGGGGTTGTTAGAGATTCCAAGAGTGAGTTTGAAATCCTCTGGCAGCAGAGCATTTTCTCATGCTGCACCCACTCTTTGGAATTCTCTACCATGCCGGTTATGGGATTGCTCCTCCGAGGAGATTTTCAAGAAGGAATTGAAAACACGTTTATGGAGAATGGCCTTCTTGGAAGGTTAAATGTATTGTAAAATGTGTGAAATTTTATTGTAATTTATTATGTTTTTATGATATATTTTATAATGTTCATGGTTTTGATGTCTGTATTGTATGTTGAAGCTTTTATTAACTTGTTCAGCGCCTTGATACAGTGAAAGGCGCTCTATAAATAACATTATTATTATTATTATTATACATAGGGACTAATGATCTCACCAGCTAGTCAGTTGTGGAGACCAAGGAGCCCTGACCAGGCTGGGTGACAAACTATCATCCATTTCATCTACCATCTCCTTCTCTGAGATCCTGCCAGTCTGGGAGAGGGGGGCAGATGGACAGAAGGTGAGAGAATAGTAAATAGGGGAGCTAAACATGTGGCTCAAGGGCTGATGCCAGGAAAAAGGACACAGATTTGTAGGGAAACTGGCAACAGTTCTGGGAGCGAAAGTTCTTTAAATTTGATGGACTGCATCTGACTAAGGAGGGAGTCAGTGCATTGGGACAGAAGTTTGATGTCTTTGCAGAATATTTAAACATGCAAATGGGGAGAGGGGTGCAGCACCTCATACGTCGAATGGGAAGAACACCCAATGGGGAAAAATCAAAAATGCCATCACAGAGGCAACAAGCCTTTGTGTGAAGCAAATAAATAAAACTAAACAAAGTAAAAAAAAAACACTATGGTTCTCAAAACAGGTGGTGGGGAAGGTTAGAGATATAGAGAATAATGGATGGGGAAGGGGTTGATATGAGAATTTAATGCACTCCCAAATTGTGGGATGCTACATAAACCCCGTGGGCGAAGCCCGAGGGGTTTATCAAAGCATCCCAAAATGAGGGTGTTCATTAAATTCTCATATGAAGCACCCTCCCCATCTTTTATTTTTTATAATAACAGGCCAGCAATTTTTCTCCAGCAGTTTGTGAGACTGTTTGGCCCCGCCCACATACAGAATGTTGGTCAATGAGGCAGCAGCATAGTTTGACTGGCATGGCTCATGAATGTCATAACAATCAGCTGGTTGTTATGGAAAATATCAACCTGGCCAGTACATTGAGAGAAATTGCTGACCAGTTATTATAAAAAGATAGCATTTAGGAAGTATAAGGAAACACAGAAGGAGCAGGACAGAGAACTGTACCAGTTAAAGCAGAAGGAAGCAGGGAAGGCAGTCAGAATAGTAAAGGCATAAACTGAGGAAAAGATAGCCAACTCAGTCAAGAAAGGGGATAAAAACTTTTATAGGTACATTAGGGAGCGAAGGAAGACCAATGGAGGGCTAATGAGGCTTAATAAAGGGAAGGGGGTGGGCAGAGGGTGACAGTAAAAAAGCAGGGATGCTGAACGAATACCTGTGCTCAGTATTCACAATAGAAAGGAGGGGGAGGTGCCTAAACCAAACAATAGAAGCACTCTGGATAGGGGGGTTGATACCGGTCCATTCACAGAAGAAAGGGTCCTGAAAGAACTCCTAAAACTGAAGGTGAACAAAGCAATGAGGCCAGACGGGATTCACCCCAGAATTCTAAAAGAAGTAAGGGGAGAACTAGTGACACCACTAACTACCCTTTTTAACAAATCATGGGAGGATGGTGTGGTACCTGAGGACTGGAGAAGGTCAGATACAATTCCCCTTCTCAAAAGTGGGAGCAAGGCAGAGGCAGAAAACTACAGACCTGTTAGTTTGACCTCAGTGGCAGGGAAAATGTTGGAATCACTTCTGAAAGAAAGAATTGTTGAGTACCTAGAGGCCAGCAGGGCACAGGACCCAAGACAGCATGGATTCACAGTGCGAATGTCATGTCAGATGAATCTAATAGATTTCTTTGACTGGGTGACCGAAGTAGTAGACCAGGAAGGGGCTGTGGATGTGGCCTACCTAGACTTGCTTGGGGCCAACCTGGCCACATTGTTTGTCCTACTAGAAGGGTAATCAGGTGGCTGCCCTCACAGGCCTGCACCCTGTTCTCATTATGTTGTACATCTATATATATATATATATATATATATATATAGTATGGTAGCACGGTAGTGCTACTATAGTTAGGGTTGAGTAGCACTTTCAAGGTTAAAGGGTGAAATTTTGCACCTTAATAACTTTGCCACCATTCAACAGATTAGCCTGAAATTTGGTATGCACGGTCAGGCATAGTAGATCTTGGGATGTGCCAACTTTTGTATGAGTCGGATATACGACTGTAGGTTATTAGCGACATCCGTAATAGCAATTACGCTTTTGCGCATTCTTTGCTACTTTCCTACAGGTCACATTACTTTCATTGCGAAAACTTCAGGAAAGTGCAGCCAGGGTCCTGATTTGGCTTTTTAAGATTTTTGTGAAAAAATATTGAATGGTTCAAAGGTTATTCAAAAACAAGTTCTTATTATAAGTCAATGGGAAAAGTTAACAAAAAGTTCAACATTTTCGCAAATGCACTTTTAGTGTCGCAAATGGCCCTAGTAGTGTTGCAAATCCGCCATTTTTTTTTCAGTTACTGATCAGAAAAATGCTTACCATTTAAAATTGGGACCCTCTAGGAACACAATTCTTTTTGTGTTCGCCTAGTTTGACCCTCAGGATGCTAGCCATGTCTTTATTTTGGGGTTAAACACCCCAGAAATATGTTTTTCAAGTTTCTGGAAAAAGCAGTGTCACAAAGTAGTGTTGCACCTGCAACACTTTTGCAAAATTTTGCGAAAGCTTTGGCAAATTGCGACACTACTTTTCCAGACTATGGCCAAAATAACAGGAGTTCTTTGCCATCCTGCTGCAAAAGAATGGTTTGGTCTTTTGTGCTGAAATTTGAAGGGAAGGCAGCCAGCAACTCTGAGATGTGCCTTTTGGTGGTTTGGTGACAAAATATTGCACGGATGCCAAGTTACAGTACTCCAAAGTTGACTTTTTTTCCCATAGACTAACATGGTGGCGTTCGTTGTGCATTTCGGGGCTCATATCTCGGAAACAGTGCAAGATACGGAATTTTTGTTGCAACTATGAGCTACGCATGTTGTGAAAACCTAGCCAGGAAACTCATGAATCATGTGAAATTTCAGTTTTTTTTCTACATCACACGGTTCCTGAGATATAAGCAGTTTAGTATTCCAACAGCTCATTTTCTGCTCCGAGGCCCATTATTATGCATACATTCTTTGTACACACTGCGTTTCTCTATGCAGCTGTTGGGCAAAAACAGGGTGTGCGCTTCCGTTACTGTAACAGTTAGTGTTTCTACTTGGGTTTCCATACCCATTTGTGTTACTGCTTCCGTGTACGCCTCTGTGTGCATTACCCCATGCGTTCTCATTTGCGTTTGCGGTTGTGTTACTGTTACCATTTGCGTTTCCACTACTGTTTCTGTTTGCGTTTCGGTTTGTATTTCCGGCACCCCTTTCGTTTGCGTTTCTCTTTCAGTTTGCATCTTCGTTGCTGTTACTGTTACCATTTGCATTTCCAATTGCGTTACTGTGCCCGTACGCATTATGGTTTGCATTTCCATATGTGCTTCCATTTGCTTTTGCATTTCTGTTTACTTTGGCGTTATTGTTGCTGTTACCATTACCATTTGCAATTACAACTGCGGTAACATGACCATGCATGTTATGGTTTGCGTTTCTGTACACGCTTTCATTCCCATTTCCTTTGCCGTTATTGTTCATGTTAACTTTACCATTTACGTTTACAATTCCGGTACTGTTGCTGTGTGTGTTACGGTTTGCGTTTCCATGTGTTCTTGAGTTTGCGTTTCCATTTCTGTTCCCTTTGGCATTATTTATGCTGTTAATGTTACCATTTGTGTTTCCAATTGCCTACCGTCACTGTGCGCATCACGGTTTGCATTTCTTTATGCGATTGCATCTCCCTTTTGCGTCACTGTTCCCTTTGGCATCACTTTGCGCTTGTGTTTCTATTAATGTTTGCTTTACCATTTACATTTCTGTCACCATGTGCACAACTGTTAGCAGTTGCATTTCCTTTGCACTTACTGTTACTATGTCACAAAACATCACGTGGTGGGCCCCGCGCTCCCACGACCACATTCCATTCACTACTTCTACTGCAGATTCTCAAAAAGAAGGGAAATTAGAGGCAACAAACTCCATTTAATGCATCAGTTAGGGTTGTTCCACAGTGATGAAAGTGAGGAAATTTGATATTAAGGTTGAAACCCCCCCTTGTACCCACCCCCACCATGCCCCCCCAGCTGGCATTGGGGTGTGCGTTAGGGTGTTGTTCTAACTCTCTCTCATTCTCCTATAGTTCACCACCTCAGCTTCTTTACACATGTGATGGAGTGAGTTGGACTGACCCCAATGCACACCCCAATGTCGGCTGGGGGGCAGGGTGAGGGTGGGTGCAAGGGGTTTCAATTCTAACATTGAATTTCCTACTTTTGCCACTGTGGAACAACTTAACTGATGCATTAAACAGAGTTTTGCCTCTAATATATGTATATGTGTGTGTGTGTGTGTATGTGTATATATATATATATATATATATATATATATATATATATATAGTATCTACTTCTGTATTCATTACTACTATGTATCTCTACTTTTGTGCAAAAATATATATTTTATATTATATTTTCTTAGCTAATCCTTCTCCCCTTCCCCCCAGGACGCATCTGGAAATGAGCTGTTTGAGCTCAGTATGTCTCCCTGGTGAAACTCTTGAATTAATAAATAAATAAATACCGCTCCACAATCGAGGCAGTATTAAGGGCTTGAGAATGCCATGTATCCATACCCTCTTTCCAAGGGAGCCAAGCACCTCACCTCTGCCTGGTGCCCAACTCCCAGATGACCTCAGCAAGGGACATACAATTCCCCAGTCTCCCAGGTGGTAATGTAATGCCATGTGCCCACGTCACTGAGACAGCCCACTAACCCGACCCTGAATGTAATATTTAATGTGGCTACAGGTTAACACTGTGTTAAACTGCAGACCTGAATAACTGCAGCTTTAGTACTAAGTAGGTTGACTGCAGTTCAATTTGATTATAATACAAGGAGAGAGGAACAGTGTGAAAGTTATTTATTATATTATGCCAAGGCCAGGGTAATTAATTTTGTTTCTTGAGAAATAAATGGGGTACACAGAAGAAGACTGATGTTAAAAGCAGTGCTGGAGGAGGCACTGGCATAGAAAGAGTGTCACAACTATTGTGCTTGTAATTGTTTTGTTGCAAGGAAAACACTGCTACATTGCAGAGCCTCACATACAGTTTTACCTTTATTTAGTCTCCACTTTCTGAATCCTGGTACAGAGTAGCACTGTGTGACCTTCTGCTGTATGGAATCCCTGCTGCACCAAACAACTACAGTGCAAAAGCGAACTTCTTGAAACATGTTGTACAATATACATAAACAACTTCCAAAATACATGTTTGCCAAAAAAATCCTTTGCCTCCAGAAACTACCATTACCTACTATTTTAAACTACCCAAATACTGTTTCTAAGTAGGTATTTTCTTTTTAAACTCATAAAGGTCGTTGATAAAAACACTCAGCTCTGAGGCTGGATGATCAGAAGACTGTGGGCTCTATCCCCACACCAGACACTTGGGTTAAATCTCAATACTGACACAGCAGTGCAGCATGAGGGGGGTGCTGCACTCCTGAGGTGCCGTCATTCAGATGAGACATTAAACCAAGGTCCCATCTGCCTGTTCTGGTGGTAGTTCAGGTGGATGTTAAAGATCCCATGGCACTTCTCGAAAAGAGCAGGGGAATTTTTATTGAGTGAAGGGCTACAATACAATATACAAACATCATACATTCCAAAAATACACAATAAAATTCATCATAGATACAAAACAATAAGCAGTAAGAATGAAAATGTAACCCCCCTGCAAATGGGGGTTCCCAAAAGACTTCCAGGAGTTTGCTTGAATGCTCCAAGCCTGAATGGTGTTTGGCATTTAAGCCATTTATCAGTGAGTGTTTTTAGAGCCTCTGGTACTGTCTCTTTAAGAGCTGTCTGCTTGCAGACATAATTAGTTTGTATGGGGGGACTGTGTGCTTCTCTGTTTGAGTACCACTCGAGCTGCTGCCAATTCACTCCATTTTGCAGTCACTAGGAGTGCAAAGGGAACCTATCTGAAAGATGTAACTGTTTGCCAGAAATCATTTAGAGTAATAATGAAATTACAGTTTGTCTAACCTGCTTTCTTTGCAGTCAGAACTGTGTCTGCCTAGTTCCCATTCTGGTTTTGAACTGCTGAACTGGACCAATCAGTGTGGGGTAAGCTAGTTCTAAAATGGTGCCTTGGACGAATCAGAACTTGGACTCATAATCTGAGCCAGCCACAAGAGGATTGTATGGGCAGTGACTCTGGGAGATGTAGTTTAGACTTGGCGCCTTTTGGACCAACAGGAGCAGTCTATTGTGGTGACAGCCAATCCAGTCAAGAACTGGGAGGAACTCAAAGGAAGTGCCCGGTTTGTCTGTTGGAGTTTCAGTTGAGCTCTGGCAGTGAAGAAGGAAGGAGCCCTGTGCTTTTCAGTGTGCAGTTTAAGTCGGAAGCGTGTAAGGCCCAGAGTTCTGGTCTGCAGCTTGTGTAACTTCTTGTTAGGACTGAATCCGTCCTGTGAAGAGAATCAAAGGATATCTGAAGAGTAGAAACCAGGCTCACCCTGTAGAAGACTGGAGAAATTGCTGAATTGCACTCGGTCTGTCAGGAACTGAATCTGCTGTGTGTTCTCCCGGTATTGTGCAGTAATCATATCAGGATAGAGAACAGCCTGCCTGGTATAGTACTTTCTGTTTTACCATATAAATGTGTGAAGAGGCTTGTGTACCTCAAGTGAATCCTGCTGCCATTAAAGGACTTTTGCCTGTTACTGTTCACCATATAAATGTGTGAGGAGGCTTGGTTAGCTCAAGTGAATCCTGCTGCCATTAAAGGACTTTGGCCTGTTGCAGTTTGCCATATAAATGTGTGAGGAGTCTCGTGGAGCTCAAGAGTAGCCCTGCTGACATTGAAGGACCCTATCTTGTTTGGAGGTCGTGAGTACTAATTCAGGGTCGCTCCCTGTTGAATTGCCACATTGAATCCAAATGGAATCACTGTACTGCTGACTGTTTAAACTAATTTTTCTTTTCTCTGTGGGAAAGGGCCCTACCAGCTGCCACAGTTTGGACTAGCCACTGGGGCTTGGGTACCCAGGGACAGTAACTGGTAGGGATAGGCCTGTGCACAGAGCCATAAGTAGATGAGTAAAGTGATAAGCTAATTAACCTGATTTCCCTGTCCTTGTTATATTCCCCTAAATAAATCAGAGCTGCTTGTTTCAGCAAAGTTATTCTGCCTGAGGTATTTGTCTGTGTTAAAGTATTGTACTGTGATTGTTGCACTGTATCTTATTTTACAGGAGGTCCCAGTGCCTGAACCAGGCCTGGGGTAAGTGTATACTGTGAAGGTAATTTGATATATTGTGTGGGCCACTAGTGGGAAGAAAGGGGTTGCAGTGTCCCAGAGGCTGTGACCAAGTAAGTTTAACTATTGCAAACCCTGACCTCTGGGTGGAGGCACCCGCCATTGGATCCAGGCCCTCAACCTGTTAGTGGCAAATCAGGCAGGGGTAGTAGCCCCTGGGATAGCGCCATCTAGGGGTTACATCTTGGAGGCTCACCGCTGGGATTGTGTGTCCTCTAGTGGCCATATTTACAAACCACTGTTAAGAAAAAAAAAAAAAAATGGGTATCCCGACAGAAGTGGCTGTGCACCGGCTGGTGGAGTGGTGTACTGGGGAGGAGATCGACCCCCAAAATGCTATGCTTATCCTGGACATCCCCCTAGGTATCAATACGGACACTGTGCAGGGAGTACTTTCCAAGGTGGAAGGTTTACAAAACCCTGTGGTGGTGGGTCGGCATGCTAATCTGCTCACCCACACTTTCCTGGCCCTAGTAGAGTTTCAGGATCCCATAGATAGCTCCAAAGTGCCACAGACCATTACCCCAGAGGGAGCCCTCACTGCTTGGAGAGTGATAACTAAGGACAGTAAAGACCTGGGGGGGAATGAGCCCCCACCACTATCTGAAACTTTTGAGGAGAAATTTGCTAAATGGTTGCTGGGGGAAGGGAAAACTGTGGAGGACTTGAAGAAACTATTCTTGCCACCTGGGGGTGTTCCTCCCCCAACACCCTCTCCCGCTCCAGTACCCGTAATGGTGGCTGAACCAATGCAGACTCCTATTTCTGCACCTGCCATTAGTCACGACTCTTACCGAAGGTTGAGGATCTTCTCTGGCACCTCCCCACCCCCCAAGGGAGGATGACTGGGAGACCTGGATAACTATGTTGCCCCAAGTGCTAGAATGGCAATGCTCGGAAGCCAAAAGCGAAAGAGGGTTAGTGAGAGAGCCCAAGAGTCCTGCCCTGGCTACCATCTGTGCAAACGGGCCAGTAACCCTGAAGTGACTGCACAGGCCTCATCTTGAGGCCCTGGAGAATATGTATGGAGCCCAGATTCTGATGAAGACCTATGGTGGAGAGTAAGAGATGCACAACAGTACCAAGGGAGTTGTTGTCTGTGTATATCTCGGCTGGAAAAATTGTTGCAAGAATGCCTCAGAAAGGGTAGTTTGCCAGTGATTGAACTGGACCGAACCAGGCTGGACAGGATCCTTAAGTCTGCCCCTTCTCAGAACTGCTGTTGCTTCAGTTTACACCTGGCAAATCGACTGGAATCCCCACCTCCTATGATGAGTTAATGAGAGAAATTGAGAGTTGAGAAAAGCGACCTCGGGAGGGACCTGCACCAACAGCTGCGGCTACGACCCGAGTGACTGAGGGTGACCCATCAAGTGAAGTTCAGGGACAGAGGTTGGCAGTAAATGAGTGCTCTGACAAGGAAAAGATATGCACAATGGGGCGAACTGTTGAGAGAGATCCGGGAATTCAAAACAGTCCCTTTATGAAGGCCACGCCTGCAAGTACGGGCCCTGACCTATATCGACTGCATCTGCTATGGGGTGGGTACCCACCCATGTATCTCCTACTGATAACAGCTCGAACTTGATTCCTTGACCATGGAAGTGGAGAAACTGACGAGATGTCTCCAAATGCTTATCACGACCGAGACAGAGATGGCACCAAGGTTTCCAGTTAGTAATACCCCTGCCCTGGCTCCCAGTGTGGCGCCTCGGCCAGCTCAAACTCCAGAAAGTATGTTTTTCTATAATTGTGGGAAAGATGGGCACATGAAAAGGGAATGCCGGTCCCCAAAAGACACTGAGAAAGTTGCATATAGGCTACAAGGAGAGCTTCGGAGAACAAATCAGTGGTTAAGAGGTGCACGAAATGATCCCAGTGAGGGCACCAAAAATGCTAACTCGCGTCCTTTTGTGGCAAGGTCAGTTGCCCAGGCCCCCACTACGCCTCTCCAGACTGGTCCAGAATAGTGGGTCCCTCCATGGAGACCACTGTAAAGGTGAATGGAGTGTCTACAAGAGCTGTATTAGACAGTGGCTCCCAAGTGACAATTATGTTCCAGGATTGGTATCAGAAGCATTTGTCAGACGTACCCTTACAACCATTAGAAGGACTGCATGTATGGGGGTTAAGTGAGAAGGCCTACCCCTATTCCGGGTATATCCGAATTTGGCTGTCTTTCCCCACCTCCGTGGCTGGAGTGGCTGAACAAGTAGAGACCCTAGCCTTAGTGTGTCCCCCCACTGGACTGTATGATGGTGTCCCTTTGTTGATTGGAACAAATGCTCATATGTTCGGAAGGCTGGCACAGTTGTGTTATGAAAAACAGGGGTCAAAGACTAGTAGAGCTTTAAGAGTTCCAGCTTTAATTAAGAAGGCCTATGAGGCACAGAGAGATGCTGAAAAATAGAACCAGAGGAACCGGTCGGAATTGTATGGAAGAAGGATCCTGAGTCTCTGATCCTGGCGCCAAATGCCCAGTGTACCTTACAGGAGAGGTCCGTATCAGAAAGGATGTTAAGAATAAAATATTAATGTTGGATGCACCAGGCGATGGAAAATTGCCAGAGGGACTGCTGGTCAAGCCTAGTATTTTGCCCGCTAGAGCCCATGCTTATGCCAGAAGGGTAATGGTCCAAGTTCATAATGTGTCTGAAAGAGACATTCGAGTAAATAGAGGTTGCATCCTGGCTAATGTGCATTGTGCAGACACTGCAGTGCTACCCAGCAGCAAGAGTTCAAGGAAGAATGACAGAGTAACGCCTGACTTGTTTGATTTCGTGACTCCGTTGCCAGCTGAATGGAAAGTGAGGATCAGTGAGAAGCTTGCCCAGAGAGACCAGGTGTTTTTTAAAGGAATGGGACGTAGGATGCGTGCAAGGAGCTGAGCACAATATCCGGCTGCATGACGAAAGACCATTTCGTGAGAGGTCTCGACGCCTGGCACCTGCTGACATAGATGATGTGAGACGGCATCTGCAAGAGATGTTAGCTGCTGGTGTAATACAAGAATCCAGAAGCCCTTATGCTTCCCATTGTGGTAGTGAGGAAAAGAATGGGACAGTAAGGATGTGTGTGGATTATCGCACCTTAAACCGTGGACTATCCCTGATCAGTACACAATGCCCCGCATTCAGGATGCTTTGGACTGCCTAAACGGGAGCAAGTGGTTCTCTGTGTTGGATCTCCGCAGTGGGTACTACCAGATCCCGATGGCCCCAGAGGACCGTGAGAAGACAGCCTTTATCTGTCCACTTGGCTTCTATGAATTCATGAGGATGCCTCAAGGGATTTCAGGTGCCCCAGCCACTTTTCAACGATTGATGGAGCGTGCAGTGGGGGACATGAACTTACTAGAGTGCCTGGTATACCTAGATGATGTTATTGTGTTTGGCAGCTCACTGGAGGAACATGAGAGCAGATTATTTAAGGTAGTGGACCGACTGGAGGACTTTGGCCTTAAACTGTCCATTGATAAGTGTCAATTCTTTCAAACATCAGTAAAGTATGTGGGACACATAGTATCCACCGAGGGAATAGAGACCGACCCAAGTAAAGTTGAGGCCTTGACCACCTGGCCACAGCCCAAAAATCTAAAAGAACTCAAAGATTCCTGGATTCTGTGGTTATTATCGGGCTTCATCAAGGACTATTCAAGAGTGATCCGCCCTTTACTTAACCTTACTCAAGGGTATCCCCAACCCACAAAAATACCAAAAGTCAGCGTCCTCTAGACTGAAAGAGTGTATTTTCATCCGAGTGAAGTATTTGGGGCCCGCTGGACTCCTGATTGTGAGACTGCTTTTCATGAGATCATATATCAACACCCATGCTCCAGTGTTGGCCTATGCCGATCCAAGAAAACCTTACGTCCTGCACACTGATGCTAGCTTGCAAGGGTTGGGGGCTGTGTTGTACCAAGAGCACGAGAATGGCCTGAGACCAGTGGCCTTTGCCAGTAGAAGCCTGACCCCATCCGAAAAGAACTATCCTGTACATAAGTTAGAGTTCCTAGCTTTGAAGTGGGCTATTGTTGACCAATTCCATGAGTACTTGTATGGGGCTAAAATACTAGTAAAAACTGACAATAATCCTTTGACCTATATGCAGACCTCAGCTAAGTTGGATGCTACTGGCCACAGGTGGCTTTCTGCATTATCTACATATGACTATGCTCTCGAATACGAGCAGGTCTGAACCACATAGATGCTGATGCTCTCTCCCGGAGGCCTGTTCCCCAGAACGATTGGGTCCGATTGGCAGAACCTGACATTCGGGCACTCTGCCGGAAGTTTGACAGGGAGGAACAAATGTCCACGGACGAAGTGGACTGCATGGTGGATTGCTTGGGACCCTCTGAGAATTGCATACCTGCTGCTTATTGCCACTTTTCTGCAATAGACATTGGTGCACTGCCTCAGCTGGACAATGACAGTATTCGCGGGCTCAATCCCACGATCCTATGATCAAATCAGCTTTAGCCCTCTATGCAGGAAAAGATGTGTACAAATTACGCCCACTGATTTGAGAACTGCAGTGTTATACAAAGAAGGTCCTAAGTTGAAACTGATCAATAAACTGTTATACAGAGAAACAGTAGACAGAGGGACAAGTAGACAAACAACAACTGGTGCTGCCCACTGCCTTCGAGACTCAGTATTGAGGTCCTTGCACAACCACATGGGGCACCTTGGTATAGACAGAACACTTGACTTGGTGAGATCCAGATTCTATTGGCCTAAGATGGGGGCTGATGTAGAGCAACACATTCAAACTTGTAGTCGCTAGCATACAGAGGAAAGCTTTGCCCCAGAGGGTTGCCCCCTTGTTAACATAACCACCAGTGCACCCATGGAGCTGGTCTGTATTGATTTTCTGAGTTTGGAGTCAGATCAAAGAAATATCAGTAATGTGCTGGTGGTCACTGACCATTTCAGAGATATGCCCAAGCTTTCCCACCAAAGACCAGAAAGCATCCACTGTGGCCAAAGTACTTGTAGAAAACTTTTTGTTCACTATGGGGCTCCACAAAGAATCCATTCTGATCAAGGAGAGACTTTGAGAGTCGTCTGATCAAAGAGATGCTTTCTCTGTGGGAGTGAGAAAGTCCAGAACCACTCCTTACCACCCCAGGGGACCCACAGCCTGAACGTTTCAACCGCACTTTGCTAGATATGCTAGGCACCCTGCACCCAAAGGACAAGCCTAGATGGAGCTAACAAATTAGCACCTGGTACATGCTTATAACTGCACCAAAGTGATGCCACTGGGTTCTCCCCTACCGCCTGATGTTTGGAAGAGAAGCTCGACTACCGGTAGATGTGTGTTTTGGGGTCTCTCCTGATGGGGTTCAAGCTGACAACTATTTACAGTATGTGCAAAGTTAAAGGCCCAGCTAACTCATGCGTACTAACTGGCTCAAACCATGGCTGCCAAAAGAAATCTGGCCAACAAAGAAAGGTATGATAAAAGGTGAAAGCACAGGAACTCCAGGAGGGAGATCGGTATTGCTAAGAAATCTGGGACTGCATGGCAAGCACAAGATTGCTGACAGATGGCACCATCTCCTCACATTGTAGTGGGCAAACTAGATGATCTGCCAGTGTACAAAGTAAGGCCTGAGAATAATTCAAAGATGTAAAACAATGCATAGAAATCATTTACTGCCCATTGGACAAATCTTGATTGAGTCTGAGCCCCTAGAAGATGTCCCTCTGGACCAGTGACTAGAGCTGCTGCTAAGAAAAGATCAAGAAAGTCTGCACCTACAGAAGCAGAGTTAAAGTGTTCCCCTCCACAAGTCCCAGTTGAGCATGACTGTCAGTCCATATCAGAAGAATGTGAGAGTGACTTTGAATACTATCCTTCTTACGAACTGAGTCAATTGTTTCGAGGCAATCCCCTAGTCAATACTGGAGACGAAGCTGGGCCTTCTGGACTGTCTAAGCCCCCAGTTTCGTCCCTGGAGCCAATGCTCCCAGAAAGTGAAGTGCAAAGCATCAGATCAGATGAAATGGAATCATTGTGCATGGTTGAACTGTTTGAGCTTTCAGGGGAGGAAAATGATGGATTGGGTCAAACTGGTGATACACCAGAACAAGAAGAGTATTTTGAGTGCCCTGACAGTCCACTGCCAGTGTCCGAAAGCTCTCCATGCGAGCTGAATGTTGTGGACTCAGAAACTGTAACTCCTGGAGCTGAAAGTGCCCCAAGTTCTAGCCTTCTACCCCATGGAGACTCCTGACAAGTGAGGACAATGCTGAAAATGAGGCTCAGAGTGCAGAGACTGTAACAGTTCCCCTAGAAAGGCTGGTCGAGCTGTAAAGCCTGTGGTGCACCTCAGTTATGATTCCCTTGGGAGGCCTGTGGATTTGCCTCTCAATGTTGTCCATAAAGGAGTGTATGTGTCCCCGAGCTCATTGCCCAAACTGAGCGTCAGTGCTAACTCCAAGTTACTTGTGTTGCCCTCTAAGTATAGTGCCCTTGCCCGTCTAGCCCCAAGGTAACTGATAGGGAAGGGCCCCCTCTCTTCAGGTTTCATGTACAAGAGGTAATAACTTGAGTTATGGTACAATGTGTGTGTAATACTGTGTAAAGAGTGATGTACTGCAATGTTTCAGAAATGTGTTCTTGGTAAAATGATATATTGACTGATGATTACATGTGTGAGCCTAATGCAAATGTATATGGTTGCAGTTAAAACTTATGGGGGTACTTGCTTGACGCGGACGTCAAGCTTTCCCAGGCCAGGAAGGGTGTAACCCCCCTGCAAATGGGGGTTCTAAAAGACTTCCAGGAGCTTACTTGAATGCTCCAAGCCTGAATGGTGTTTCATGCTAAGCCATTTATCAGTGAGTGTTTTAGAACCTCTGGTACTGTCTCTTTAAGAGCTGTCTGCTTGCAGACATAATTAGTTTGTATGGGGGACTGTGTGTTTCTACTTGAGTACCACTGAACTGCTGCCAATTCACTCCATTTTGCAGTCACTAGGAGTGCAAAGGAACCTATCTGAAAGATGTAACTGTTTGCCAGAAATCATTTAGAGTAATAATGAAAATACAGTTTGTCTAACCTGCTTTCTTTGCAGTCAGAACTGTGTTTGCCTAGTTCCCCATTCTAGTTTTGAACGCTGAACTGGACCAATCAGTGTGGGTAAGCTAGCTCTAAAATGGTGCCTTGGACGAATCAGAACTTGACTCATAATCTGAGCCAGCCACAAGAGGATTGTATGGGCAGTGACTCTGGGAGATGTAGTTTAGACTTCGCGCCTTTTGGACCAACAGGAGCAGTCTATTGTGAGTGACAGCCAATCCAGTCAAGAACTGGGAGGAACTCAAAGGAAGTGCCGTTTTTGTCTGTTGGAGTTTCAGTTGAGCTCTGGCAGTGAAGAAGGAAGGAGCCCTGTGCTTTTTCAGTGTGCAGTTTTAGTCGGAAGCGTGTGTGCAGGCCCAGAGTTCGGTCTGCAGCTTGTGTAACTGCTTGTTAGGACTGAATCTGTCCTGTGAAGAGAATCAATGGATATCTGAAGAGTAGAAACCAGGCTCACCCTGTAGAAGACTGGAGAAATTGCTGAATTGCACTCGGTCTGTCAGGAACTGAATCTGCTGTGTGTTCTCCGGGTATTGTGCAGTAATTGTGATCGGGATAGAGAAGCAGCCTGCCTGGTATAGTACTTTCTGTTTTACCATATAAATGTGTGAAGAGGCTTGTGTACCTCAAGTGAATCCTGCTGCCATTAAAGGACTTTTGCCTGTTACTGTTCACCATATAAAAGTGTGAGGAGGCTTGGTTAGCTCAAGTGAATCCTGCTGCCATTAAAGGACTTTTGCCTGTTGCAGTTTGCCATATAAATGTGTGAGGAGTCTCGTGGAGCTCAAGAGTAGCCCTGCTGACATTGAAGGACCCTATCTTGTTTGGAGGTCGTGAGTACTAATTCAGGTCGCTCCCTGTTGAATTGCCACATTGAATCCAAATGGAATCACTGTACTGCTGACTGTTTAAACTAATTTTTCTTTTCTCTGTGGGAAGGGGCCCTACCAGCTGCCATGGTTTGGACTAGCCACTAGGGCTTGGGTACCCAGGGACAGTAACTGGTAGGGATAGGCCTGTGCACAAAGCCATAGGTAGATGAGTAAAGTGATAAGCTAATTAACCTGATTTCCCCCTGTCCTTGTTATATTCCCCCTAAATAAATCAGAGCTGCTTGTTTCAGCAAAGTTATACTGCCCGAGGTATTTGTCTGTGTTAAAGTATTGTACTGTGATTGTTGCACTGTATCTTATTTTACAGGAGGTCCCAGTGCCTGAACCAGCCCTGGGGGTAAGTGTATACTGTGAAGATAATTCTGATATATTGTGTGGGCCACTAGTGGGAAGAAAGGGGGGTTGCAGTGTCCCAGAGGGCTGTGACCAAGTAAGTTTAACTATTGCAAACCCTGACCTCTGGGTGGAGGCACCCGCCATTGGATCCAGGCCCCTCAACCTGTTAGTGGCAAATCAGGCAGGGGTAGTAGCCCCTGGGATAGCGCCATCTAGGGGTTACACTAATAAATTTGACTCAGTATATTTTCATTTTATTTAACTTATTGTTCTCCACCCCCAACCACATACCCCAGGTTATCCTTGTTATTTGACTCTTCTGACTCTTGGACCCTTGTTACTCTCCCCGTTTCCCCTCTATCTGAAACAACTAACCTTAAGCCACCTTCATCTGTCCCCCCCTCTTACCCTGCTGTTAAGCAACTTCCTGTACCCCTGCCCCAGGTCATACCTGAAAACAAACACTGGCTCAGTGTGCCTTTCCAAGTTAGCAATTTATGTATAAATAAACACCTGCTGTAAAGACAAGCCTTGACTCACTGTGCCTTTCCTGGTCACTAATTTGCATATAATCACCTACTGTAGAAACAAACCTTGACTCACTATGCTTTCCTAATCACAATTTACATATAAATACACACCTAGAAACAAGTTTTTGCTCACTAAGCCTTTCCTGGATATCAATTTGTACATAAGTAAAGAAATTCACCTGCCACTATCCATTTGTTTGCTTCATCCATTCACACAAAACATCCCAAACTTAAAATTTAAATATTGTACATGCTCAGACTTGACTGGGCCTCCTCTGGATCAGTTTGGGGCCTCTCTTGGGAAGCTGGCCTCACCACATGAGAACCACTGGTCTAGTCCTCCTTTCCCGATCAACAAAAACTAAATAAATAAATAAAATGTCATGGTTAACAAGGTACAGTGCATTACAACCAACCACATTAAAAGGCACAAGCAACATGGATGTTACACCTCTAAATGTTGATTAAGTAAGTATTGCAATCTCTAACGCCTATTAGGTTAATGCAATAACTAGTCTCTTTCTCTTTTTAGGTTAAATCTTCTTGTCTCTTTCCCAGCCTGATGTGCTCAATTCATTCTGTTCAGAACCTCTTAATTGGTATAAAGTTCCAAGTTGTGGATGTCCAGCAAAGTTATAATGTATGTGGATCTTTTCATATACAGTATGTTGCTAATATCTATGTATTATACTCGATTAGACCTACAAACAGTTCAGGTCGACTTTAATAAAAACAGCTAATAAACCCACATACAGTAAATATATGAGTTAATGTGTCTCAGATCTGGTTTCAAGTACTCAGGTTACGGAGTTAAGAAATCTCATTGGCTATGGCTTATAGAGTTCACTTACCCTAGGAGCTGCTCCACTACCAAAATGTGTTCAGTATCTTCCCTGTAATGGAAAAAGGAAGCCATCTAGTATTAAACTAAACTCATAACTTTTCTTGCTGTAAGCACAGCAAGGCTGGGAGGAATTTCATACTTTTGATTAGAAACATAGAAACATAGAATTGATGGCAGATAAGGATCACTTGGCCCACCTAGTCTGTCCATTTCCCTACCTAACGAATAAGCTGCTGATCCTAGTTAACCAACTGCCTGCTTCCTCCTACCCCCCAATAGAATTGCCTTATGTCTGTCCCATGCATTCTTAAATTCCCCCACTGTTTTTGACTCCATGATCTCCTCAGGAAGGCTGTTCCATGCATCTGCAACCCTCTCCATAAAGAAATACTTACTCACATTGCCCCTGAGCCATCCCTCTCTATCTTCAAATTGTGTCCCCTTGTTCTTGCACATCTTTTTCTGAAAGATGCTACCCTCTTGAACTTTGTTGATTCCCTTGAGGTACTTGAAAGTTTCTATCCTGTCCCCCCTCTCCCTCCTTTCCTCAAGGCTATACATATTAAGCTCCTTTAGTCTTTATTCGTATGTTTTCTGGTGCAGACTCTGCACCATTTTGGTTGCCCTCCTCTGGACAGCCTCTACCCTGTCTATGTCTTTGCGGAGATGGGGTCTCCAGAACTGCACGCAGTACTCCAGATGTGGTCTTACCAACTGTCTGTACAATGGGACAACAACTTCCTGTTTTCTACTGGTGATGCCTCTCCCTATGCATCTCAGTATCTCCCCAGCCCTCCTTACTACCTTCTCACATTGCTTGCCCACCTTTAGGTCATCTGATATAACTACCCCCAGATTTTTAAGAACATTATGAAACCCCTGGCCCAGTTGTAGGCAGGTGCTTGTTAGCCAGTGTTGGATAATGGCTTTACCTGCCGCTGCTACTAGAATTAAAAACAAATACCTATTGTGTGAGGTTCTTGCCCTTTTCAGAGGGAGGCCCAAGATCAAGTGTTCAAAGGTGGGAGGAATGAGCAAGTCCAGCATCTTTTTTGTAGCTTCTGCTACTGCTGCCCAAAATGGCCTTATCTCTGGACACTCCCAAAAGATGTGGAATTGTATTCTATGCCCCCTCGCAGCCCCTCCAACAATGATCCAATGACCCTGTGCCATAATGCTGAGCACCTCTGGGGTTATAAAAAATGTTGTATACATTTTTCATTGAAATTTACACCATGTCAGTGAGGCGGTGGTCTTATGCACTCCCTGACAGATTTTGATTCACCCATCAGGGGGAGATGGATGTTAGCCTCATCCTCTTATTTAGTATGACACTGCTCTATGGCCCCCTCTATAGTGTGTAAACTTGGAAGATAAATCCCCTCTGATCAGGCTTCATTGTCTTGTTCCATACGAAATTCTACCCCCTGTTGGCGGACCTTCTGTAAGCCTACTTTGCCAGGCCCCTTTAAGATGTAATCCCTGCACTGCAGATATCTGTGAAAGTCAATGGGTGACAACCTAAATTCTTGTTGTAACTTCTGGAAGCTTTTGAGAAAGTTCTCTTCTCCAACAAATTGATTCAATTTTAGCAAGCCCTTCTGATCCCATGTACTAAATCTACAATAAGATCTGGCTGGTTGGAAAAGTGGTGTACATCGTAAGGGAATTCTGTGCCATATTGGCTGGCTGGCCTCCCATTTCTCTTTAACCTAGAGTCAAGTGCGCAGGCTATGTCTGGTCCAAACCCTGGTAATGTTTATTTTTTTAGATCTCCATTGTTATAACCCATAGAAATATTTCCAAGGGTATGAATGCGTGTGTCCAGCTATTTCCATCTGGATTGCATTTCGGCCATGTGTACTAATTGTGCAGTTTCATAGTATTGTGGGAAGCTGGGCAACCCCAGACCCCCTTATCTTTACTTTTGATCAGTATGGACCAGCGTATCCTGGGTTTTCTGCCTTCCCATATAAATTTAGAGAACTTTTGTTTAAGTTATTTCCAGTCTTTCTGGGACATGGGGATTCTTAGGGTGGGGTACAAAATGAGAAACCTTGTCAGTATATTCATTCTGACTATTTCCAGCCTGTCTGAGAATGTAAGGGGTAACATACTTCATCTATTCAGACCAGCGAACACCTGCTGTTTAAGAGCATCATATTTCAAATTGTAGTTTATGGAAGTGAGTATGGGTCTGTTTTCCTATGTAACGTACCTTTTTTCTGAACCATATGCAAGGGATTTTAGCCTTCAGTTGGTCAGAGACCTCACCACTGTCTATCATCATCTCACTTTTATCTGCATCAACTTTATAAAACCAGAGGCTTGACTAAATTCATGTAGAATGTCAAGCTGGGTAGGCATTGAGTATTGTGAATTACCCATCTAAATCAGGGTATCATCTACATATAATGATCTCCTATTGTTGTAACCACTGACCTTAATGCCCTGAAAGTCTGCTTCCTGCTGCACTGCTGCAGTTAGTGGCTCCATACTGAGCAGGAAAAGGAGGGAAGACAGAAGGACAACCTTGTCCAGTTCCCCTCTCAATCTGGAAGCTGTCCGAGAACATGCCATTTGTGGTGAGCTACCCCACTGCTAGCCCTCATTTGTACATATATTTCTTTTGCATATATGTTTTTATGTAATTCTATGGAAATGTACATGCCAATGTCAGCAAAAGCACATAGAGAAAAGACTGGATTTCTTTTAAAGAGGGGTTTGACCTTCTTTTAGCCTGCATGCCAGCCTTGCTTGCCAGGAAAATGACAAGTTATTGTCAAAAAGCTTGTGGATAACCAATCAAAGAGTATTCCTCTAAATTAACTGGCCATGGGAAACAGAAGTAATAAAATCAGCATGTATAATCATACAACTTACAGGATCTTCCTTATAACTAATTATATTAAGCCAGTTCAAAAGTCCAGGATGTTTTAGTCAGGAAAGATCCTTCTAAGAGGCCTGTGTGAAATTCCAATTACAGGAGTTATGATTGCAAAACGTGGGTTAACTATGGGAATCTGACAAATCAAAGATTATCAGGAAAATAAGATTTTTGGGACATGCAACAGTGACACCCGGTGGCCGAAATGGAAGGGCCAGCCTTTATTCACAGACTGGGGGGTGGTCATCTATTTAAACTCTCCAGCACAGACACTCAGGGCCATTCTGCTTGGACTCTTTCTCCTGACCACAAGCAAACAGCTGCCAGCACAGAGACTGCCTAAGATCCAAAGGCTGCTACAGAAAGACTGAAATATTTAGCAAACCAGCAATTTTCTGGACTTTTGAAATCTCATACCTAAGGTAGTCTTAGCTAACATGTTTTAATGCTTTTTTCTGTATATTTTTCCATTTTGTTTCTTATACTGTAACCTAAATTAGTATAAGTTCTCTTTTAGTTGTAACTGCTTTTATTTAATTATTTTAGTAAAAACTTTTATTTTCCTAAAGAACAGCTGCCTGCATGAGGTTTATATGTGTATATACATACATACATATATAAATATATATATATATATATATATATATATATATGAAAGACAAAGAACCTCTGTGCGCAAGCACTGAGGCAAGGGTTACCCTAAAGGGCATTTGGCCGGGAAGCCAAGTTTCAAAGAAATACAAAACCACACATGCCCCCACAATGCAAAGCACCATGGGCTGCATATGCAAATCACCACAGAATATTATGCTGGTTCAGCTTTAAGCAGAAATGCATGGTGCCGAAAGGCCTCTCACACAGTTTGCAAAGGGTTCCAACAGAAGACATAGACACGTGTTACATCCCACCAAGACTCAGCAGTATACCTCGTCTGTTTGACACCTCAGTAGAATGAACCAGCTACCCTAAGATGGTCTATCTGAGTTATGTTGTGGTGAACCCAATTAAAACAAAAAACAATTTTAAAGACAAAGGACCTCTGTGCATGTTTTGTCCTACCAGGACTCATCAGTATGCCTCATCTGTTTGACACCCCAGTAGACCCCCACATATACTCCCATATATACACCCCACATATGTGTATATATATATTTATATTTATATTATATTTATACTTGTGTGTGAATTGTGAAAACAATATTAATAATCTGTGAAAACTGTTATTGCCAAAGGTGTCACACCATAAGCAACCAAACTGAAAAAGGGTCTGTAAAGGGACATCTGGGAGGATAGGGAGAATACCAGAGTCTACAAAGATTTTGAACCAGGCTGTTGCATGTCCTGTAGGGAGAAGGCCAAATCAAATGTTATGCTGGTCTTCCTCCTTTGTGTAACAGCCTAGGAAAGGTTCATATTTTGCCACAAGACTCGAGACTGGTATTGTGTCCTTATCCAGAGCTAGAGGGATATCCGGGATTCTTGTGGCAGAGGTGCAGTTGTGACCTCAGTGAGCATTCTAAAGGATGAGGAGGGTATCCCTGTCCCCCCTCGTTGTGGATTGCACTTAAGGGTAGGGACTGTGAGCTCAGTGGGCCTGACACCGAGGAGTGGGTTCATGACACCATTTACTTTATCTTGTCCCCTGGGGTAGCATAGAGCACTGCCACCCAGGAAATGAAACCTTGCCAGAAATCCATCACCTGCATGACTTTTTGTAAACATATCCAATTCAAGAGATCAAACACTTTTTTGGCAGCTATAAATAGACCAAACTGTGGGTGTGTGCCAGTTTTGTGGTGTGAGAGAATATTGAGCAATCATCAAATGTTACTGTGCAGATGCCTGTGGGAAACAAAGCCTGTCTGGTCAGGATGTATCAGGATTCCCTTGCACACCTGGAGCCTATTGATGAGAATTTTGGTGATGGCTCATGTCCTGGTTCATGATATTGGACAGGCCACACAAGAGTCTCTGCCCTTTCCCGGCTTCGGTAGAACAGTCACTAATGCCTCCTGCCAAGTGTCTAGAGTCCAATCCTTTTGAAGCATGCTTTAAATCCCTTTGCTAATAATGGAGTGAGCACTTCTCTAACAGCCTTATAAAAATCAGTGTTATAGCCATGTGGTCCTGGTGCTTTACTTCCTTTAGTGTCTAAAATGATTTTTGTGATCTCCTCCTTGGAGATGGGTGCTTCTAATCTTTCACTCACCTCTGGAGGTAAAGCATCCAGCTGCAAGCCCCTCCAAAAAGTGTCAGTGCTGTCCCACAACTACTTCAGAATGTTATGGCTCAACATAAAGATCCTGGTTAAACTCCCTAAAACACGGTGCTATTTTACTCAGGGTAACCCAGTGTTTAGTGGGATCCTGCTTGTCCTCAGTACTGGCTAATGCCCTGTCTGCAGCTATTTTCCTTATCCTAAAGGCCAGTAATTTACTGTAGTTGCTTTACCTCAACCTCATAATATTTGTGATCTGGATATCTAAGGTAGCCCTCTGCATGACCTGATTGGGAAGTGCAGTGGATGTCTGAGGACTCAGTATTGTATAGCAATTGTTTATGTATGAAAAAGCTCAATTTTTGAATATGCATTCTGAGGGTGAGAGTACAAAGTAAAGTCCTGCTCTGTTCCATGCATCTGTCTCCAGATATCCACCAAGCCTAGCTCTTGGTCAGCGCCTTAAGTAGTTTAGCTGCTGTTCTATTGGTACCCATGTGCCCTGAAGATCTATCTTCCTTAGGGTACATGGCACAATTGAAATCATCCCCCATAATGATTTGCCCTTCTTACAGCTTTGCCACCTTGGCACAGATTTCTTTGAAGAAGGGGCTAGCTCTCTTATTAGTAGCATAAACACTGACTAAATGAAGGAGCTCTCACTGCAGCTTCCTTATAAGATATACCAGTCTGCCCTCCATGCCTGTCTCTGAGGAGATAATCTCTAATGGGAAATCCCCTTTTTTTCGATATTGCAACCCCTGCTTTTATACCCCTTGGGTGGGAAGTAGTCACTACCTCTCCCACCCAGCTTCTCCATAATTGGAGATGCTAAATGCATCTCCTGTTAAAAGGACACACGACTATGGAAGCATTTCAATTCCATTAAAATTCAAGCTCTCTTCACTGGGGAGTTAACCCCTTTTACGTTGTAAGATGCTATTTTAAGGGAACCCATGATGTTGTTTAGCTGGGAACCATGTCTGAGTCCTAGTAAACCTTAACCCTGCCATTGCCATATCCTTAGAGCACTTAGTGAGTTGTGAGAATAACCAGAAACACTTGACTAATCAGTGGCACAAAACAAAAGAAACATAGACAATGATGGCAGAAAAAGAAAAGAGCTGAAATGTACCCAGTCCCCATTCACTAGATTCTAGAAATAAACATATTAAATAGGATCAAACACTTCCTAGGTACTGGCACCATGCAGGTACTGTGGAGGCTGCTATGCTGCCCCCCCGCCCCGTGCATTACAGTGGGTGTAATCCCACCATTTGCTCATCATGGAACTTAGAGCAAGACCCACTTCCTCCTATTAAAGGAAGTGAGCAATTAACTAAGTCACTTTTTTATGGAAATAGTGACTGCTGGATTTACCACAAAGATTCAAATAGGCTTCCTGATCCAACAGCCTCTATATCTGATGTAGTGTCCCTGTGTGCTGTCATTCCCACCGCCAAGTAAAAAAATGTTGGTAATGGGAAAGAACCATACCATGCCCTTTGCTACAGGTCCCCCAGGACCAATACCTGGCAGAACTGCTTTTGTGATATGCTGGTTAGCTGGGCTGATGCCACTCCCTTCCACCATAGCCTAACCATATATATGCCGGAGAGTACCCCCCATGAATATTTATTTATTTATTTATTGAATATAATCGGAATTACAATCCTTTGAGTCACAGACTCTTTTGCAAAGGCTCCACGTCAATTACAGGGGTGGAGGGTAAACAAATACAAAAGAACGAACATAAACAAGCAGTATTCACATAACAGTACTGGCACTGCAGTCCAGGCTTTAACTTAGTTAACCGATGACAGTAGTAGGCAGCATTCTGGATATCCCTTGTCAGAGACGTGCCAGATGCTGATTCTTGGGATCTAGAGAGACCCTTTGTCGGGTATTTGGAGGGTTTGGAAACACAAGTGGAGGGCAATGTTAGCCACAGTCCCATTTAGCTGATTCAAGTAGTTGTGCTTTGAGGCCTGATTTGAATAGGGAGAGAATATGGGTCTGAGAGATAGGGGGGTAGTAAAGTATTGCACCAAAGAGGGGCATGGTAGCGGAAGGATCTTTGCCCAAGGGATGTTCTACAATGGGGGACCAGAAATGAGGAGTTTGCTGCGAGCCTTGTATTACGCCTGAGGGGGGCTGCACTGATAATGGAGAGAAGGCCGACAGGGGCTAGCTGGAGATGTATCTTTTTTGCCAGGACGCAGGTGTGGTACGCTAGTCTTTCTTGGAAGTTTAGCCAACCGGCCAAAGCATAGAGCTCACAGGTAAGAGTTAATCTGTCACTGCCGGTGACTAGGCGGCAAGCTTTATTCAAGGCAGTGTTAATGCTACGTAGTGTGGTGGGTTCTGCAGAGCCATATATCACTATCCTGTAGTCAACTAGGGAGAGGATTGAGGAGGAGGAGACAGCAAGATGCATGGCCTGTGTGGGTAAGCAGTGTTTAAGTCTGTAGAGGATACCCACTCTAATGTTGACAGCAGAGGAGAGAAGTTGTATGTGACTATGGTAGGAGAGGAAGGTGTCTAATGTGATACCTAGGTATTTAAAACTTGTAACATGTTCAAGTGGTGCACCTTGTGTGTTTTTGATTAGGAGTGCCGACTGACTATGTGGGCTTTGATGGTGCGCAAAGATCATGGACTTAGTTTTTTGATAGTTGATGATCAGGCGGTGTTCAGTGAACCAGGTCTCTAGCTCCCAGAAGAAACCCTGTAGGGCTAGTTGGAGGGTGCTCGGTTGTGGGTGTTTCCAAATCACTACCACATCATCAGCGTAGAGTAGTAGGTGACCGCTACATGACTTGGAGAGAGAGTTTAAAAAGAGGGTGAATAGTAGAGGGCCAAGTATAGACCCCTGTGGGACCCCAGAGCAAACTGTTTTGCAGGAGTAGATGGTGGTGTTTATCCTGACTTGTTGTGACCGGCCTGAGAGGTAATCCTTGAACCAGGCAGTTGCCTCTGGGACAACATTTAGTTGTGGAAGGGCACAAAGTAGTAGCTCATGACTGACCATGTCAAATGTCTTGGTCAGATCCACATAGATCGCACCTGCTATAGAGCCTTGGTCTAGGGCCTCATGGATGAACGAGGTGAGCTCAGAAAGTGCTGTGACAGTACTATGGCCAGTCCGGAAACCATGCTGTTCCCGGCAGAGAAGGTTGTGTTTAGTTAGGTGTTCTGTTAGCTGGTCTGAAACTATTTTTTCCCAGTGCTTTTGAGAGAGGTGGAAGTATCAAAATCGGTCTATAGTTGCTTGTGTTAGTGGGGTCGCCGCTCTTCAGAATAGGAGTGATTATGGCTCTCTTCTAGGTTGAGGGGAACTGACCTAGGCATAGTGAGAGGTTGAGAATTTTAGTAAGGTGGGGTAATGTGACATCCAGGGTCAGCCGAATGAGTTTAAGATCTAGGGAATCATTGCTGTATCGGGTATTGGCGATAGCTTTGGAAATGTAGTGTTTTGCCTCGAGGCAGGAGATGACTCTCAGCCTGAAGGGTATTGTATTGATGTTACACGAGGTGTCGAGGGAGGTGGGGGTGGGGAGACAGGGTGGAAGTGGTTAGGAGGGAGGATATGGGAGAGGTCCGAGAAGGTGGAGTTGAGGGCTTCTGTGATAGTGGAAGGATCCTGGGTGATATCCCCATTTAAAGTGAGTTGAGAGGGGGTGGAGGAGAAGGATTTCCCACTGAGTTCTTTTATATTGTTCCAGAATTTTTTACCATCTCCCCAGGAGGAGGTTAGGGTTAGAGAATATGGACATGGATTTGGGTGGTCGGCTCTCCTGGTCCATCCACTCCCATTTTCGCATCACAATTATCCTGAGGACACAGCACCAAACTGCAGCCCTTCAACTGGATCCTTTCACAGTGAGATTACACCTCTGCTCCCTGGTATAGACGTAGAAACATAAATAAAGATGGCAGAAAAAGACCAGAGGTCCATCCAGTCTGCCTAAGTTCCCTATAGTCCTTGGAACCTACTGTTCCTCCAGAGTACTAACCTTCCCTGTCCTCTCCCCATTCTCCTCCTTGGTCCTGTCTCCTGGGTAACCATTATTCCCTTCATTCTGTCCCAGCCCTGCTTGAATCCCCTGAGTGTTTTTGCACCCTCGGCCAACAGACTATACCAAGGTCCCACCACAGGTTCTGTAAAGTAATACTTCCTCACGTCTCTCCTGAACCTCCCTCCTGTTAATTTCCACAGGTGTCTACATGATTGCAAGTTAGTGTTCATGCTAAATAGTTCTCTGCAGTGCACTTTGTTAATTCTTTTAAGAAATTTGAAGGTCTATATCATATCTCCCTTCTCATCTCCAGTGAGTACATATTTAGTGCCTTGAGGTGCTCCTCATAGGATCTGCATTTCTGGCCCTGAATCATTTTTATTACCCTGTGCTACACCGTCTCCAGCCTTCTGTCTCCAAGGCACACAGCCCCTGATGACTCCAAAGGCAGTTTGATTCCTCATGCCAGTGGCTCACTTAAAGCTAGGCTCTGCTAGCTATTAAAGCTATGGGCGGGGGCTGCACGGTAGACATCCTCTGTGACAACTCACTGTCACTTGGTCCCCAGCACACCCTCTTTCTCCCAGTCCCACAGAGGTATCGGTTGTTAATTCAACTGTCAGCCAGAGTCTTGGGCCTCAGCTAGTCGGCTGTGAGGAGCATTACCCCAGTGGTTGCTTGTGGCAGTATAGGACCAGTCTCAGCGGTAGTCTGACGTGAACAGTATGTCACTTAGGACAATAATATACCACTACACTCTCCTGGAAGTGAATAGCCTCCCCCCGTGACTGTTGTGTCTTGAAAGCTGGCAGCTCCCACCCCCTGACAACTTCACATTACCAGAGTGTGTCCATTTAAAGAATATTATACCAAGAGTCATACTGAGAGCCTCTCCAGCCCATACTTTTCCAAGTTTAAGCAATTATAGTGGGGGCTAGGAGGAGGTAGTCTGTTGGTTAACTATGATCTGCAGCTTATCCAATAGGTAGGGAAATGGGCAGACTGGTCGGGCCAAGTGGTCCTTATCTGCCGTCAAAGTCTATCTTTCTATGTTTCTAAGTGAGCAGTGCACCCCCCCTTCAGCAATTCACACACTGTATCTGAAGTTCCTTCCCCCATGGCTCTAACACTGTAGTTAAGAAGAGAGATATCCTATTTTGACTTCATCCCCCCCACCTCCGGCGGTGACCCAGCACACAGAGGAACACATATGTATTCCTAAACCATCAACTGGGAATCCATGATAAAGTCTGAACAGTCTGTGAGAGTTTGCTAAGTCAAGGAACACCTCTGAGAGTACTGAAAGTTCCCTAGTCTGGGCTAAGAGACAACTGGTGTAAATGTGGGTATTCAGAATCAAGCATTTGGGGCACAGGAACCCAGGGGAGGCTTACATGATGAAGGGAGAGATACTGACAGCCACCGAACAGGAAAGGGATTTGGGGGTAATCATATCAGATGACCTAAAGGTGGCCAAACAATGTGCTAAGGCTGTAGGGAGAGCCAGTGGGATACTGGGGTGCATAGGGAGAGGTATCACCAGCAGAAGGAAGGAGGTGGTGATACCTCTGTACAAATCATCAGTGAGACCTCATCTGGAGTACTGTGTCTAGTTCTGGAGGCCACATTTCCGAAAGGACATAGACAGGGTAGAGGCAGTTCAGACAAGGGAAACAAAAATGGTGCAGGGCCTGCACCATAAGTCATATGAGGAGAAACATAGAAACATAGACTTTGACGGCAGATAAGGACCGCTTGGCCCATCTTGTCTGCCCATTTCCCTACCTACAGGATAGGCCGCAGATCCTAGTTAACTAACAGCCTATTTCTTCCTACCCCCCACAAGAATTGCCTTATGTCTGTCCCATGCATTCTTGAATTCTCCCACAGTTTTAGACCCAACAACCTCCTCAGGAAGGCTGTTCCATGCATCCACTACCCTCTCTGTGAAATAATACTTCCTCACATTGCCCCTGAACCGCCCTCCTATCTTTAAATTGTGTCCCCTTGTTCTTGCAAGTCTCTTTTTCTGAAAGATGCTACCCTCTTGGACTTTGTTGATTCCACTGAGGTACTTAAAAGTTTCTATCATGTCCCCCCTCTCCCTTCTTTCCTCAAGGGTATACATATTAAGCTCCTTTAGTCTCTCCTCATACAGCTTCTCTTGCAGACCCTGCACCATTTTAGTTGCCCTCCTCTGGACTACCTCTATCCTGTCTATGTCCTTGTGGAGATGGGGTCTCCAGAACTGGACACAGTACTCCAGATGGGGTCTCACCAACTGTATGTACAGAGGAAAAACAACTTCCTGTTTTCTGCTGCTGATGCCTCTCCCTATACATCCCAGTATACCCCCAGCCCTCCCTACTGCCTTCTCACATTGCTTGTTAACCTTAAGGTCATCTGATATGATTACCCCCAGGTCTCTTTCCTTTTTTGTTGCTGTTACTACCTCCCCACCCATTGTGTATTCTTCCCTGTTCTTGTTTCCCAGGTGCATTATTTTGCACTTCTTTGCATTGAATCTTAGCTGCCATACTTCTGACCATTCCTCCAACCTGGCCAAGTCCCTTTTCATCCTTTCCACGCCTCCGTATCAACCCTGTTGCAGATCTTTGTGTCATCTGCAAAGGCATACTTTTCCTTCCAGTCCCTCTGCAATGTCACTTATAAAGACATTAAAAGGACTGGACCCAATACTGAACCCTGTGGTACCCACTAGTAACCCCTCTTTCTTCAGAGTGGACTCCATTTACAATTACCTTCTGTGTCCTGTTGTGCAGCCAATGTTTTACCCAGGCTACCACCCTGGGACCCACTCCCAGGCTGGTTAATTTGACTATTAATCTTTGTGTGGGACTGTGTCAAATGCCTTGCTAAAGTCTAGGTAGGCCATGTCCACAGCCCCTCCCTGGTCTACTACTTTGGTCACCCAGTCAAAGAAATCTATTAGATCTGTCTGACATGACCTTCCCACTGTGAACCCATGCTGCCTTGGGTCCTGTGCTCCACTGGCCTCTAGGTACTCAACTATTCTTTCCTTCAGAAGTGACTCCATCACTTTCCCTACCACAGAGGTCAGACTGACAGGTTTGTAGTTTCCTGCCTCTGTCTTGGTCCCACTTTTGTGAAGGGGAATCACATCCGCCTTCCTCCAGTCCTCGGGTACCACACCATCCTCTCATGATTTATTAAAAAGAGTAGCCAGTGGTTTCACTAGTTTCTCCCTAAATTCTTTTAGAATTCTGGGGTGAATTCCATCAGGACCCATTGCTTTGTCCACCTTCAGTTTTAAGAGTTCTTGCAGAACCCTTTCTTCTGTGAAAGGACTGGGATCGACCCCTATCAAGAGTGCTTCTGTTAATTGGATTAGGCACTTCCCTCCTCTTTTGTGAATACTGAGCAGAAATATTCATTCAGTATCCCTGCTTTTCACTGTCCCCGCCTGCCCACCCACTGTTCATTCTATTCAGCCTCACTATCCCTCCTTTGTCTTTCTCACGCGCTGATGTACCTATAAAGATTTTATCCCCTTCTTAACTGAGTTGGCTATCTTTTCCTCAGTTTGGGCCTTTGCTATTCTGACTTCCTCCTGCTTCCTTCTGCCTTAACTGGTACAGCTCTCTTCCTGCTCCTTCTGTGTTTCCTTATACTTCCAGAATGCTATCTTTTCTTCCTGACTTTCACAGCCACCTCTTTTGAGAACCATAGTGGCTTTTCTTTTGTTTTGATTTGTTTATTTGCTTCACACAAAGGCTTGTTGCCTCTGTGATGGCAGTTTTGATGATTCCCATTGTTGCTCCACACTCCTTCTAGCCTGTTTGCTAGTGCTTTTCTGAGGCACTCTCCCATGTTGCCAAAGTCAGCCCCCTAAAGTCCAGTACCTCACTTTTGTATGGCTTGACTCTGTAGCTGAGTTTAACGTGAACCACACTGTTTGATGGTCACTTGTCCCCAGATGGCAACCCACTTCTAGATCTGAGATCCTCTCACTGCCCCCATTTGAGAGTATGAGGTCTAAGATTGCCTCACGAGTGGGTTCCAAACTAGCTGTCTAAGGCCTGCCACCTGTAGGGCATCAAGAATGGCCCTGTCTTGGACGTGGCTGCAGCAAATGTGCTCCAGTTAACATCTGGCATATTCAGGTCTCCCATCAACAGTATCTCCCCTTTCTCTGCCATTCTAAGAATGCCTTCTATCATATCCTTGTCCATTCCCTACCCCTGACATGGGGGTCTGTACACAACCCCTGTGCGGATTGTGGTGCCCTTTCCAGTCTCCAAGGTGACCCACAGTGCCTCCTCTCCTCCCGTTTACTCTTTTGTTCAGTTGCTTTTATCCCTTCCTTTACATAGAGAGCTACTCCTCCCTCTTTTCCCTGCCTGCCTCTCCTGTAGGTCATGTACCTGGTATGTTAACATCCCAGTCATGGTTCTCTGTGTACCATGTTTCTGTGACTGCTACGATATCCAGGCATCCCTCTTCCATCAAGGCCACCAGCTCAGGGAGCTTGTTGCCCAAACTACAGGCATTGGTACTCATTACCCTCCATTTCCTGATGGCCTTACTCCTTTTGCCCCATCCCTGTCCTTCTTGCCTTTGTCACTTTCTCCATTTACCCCTGCCCTTCTCCCTATCGACACCTCTATGTTGGTGTTTGCTGCACTTACTACCGTGATTATTTTGGGGGGGCTAGGATTTCCCTGCTCCTTCCAGTGCCTTCCCCCTTGGCTAGTTTAAAAGCTTGCCAATGAAGCATTTAAACCTATCACCTAGGATCCTGGTTCCCCTCCCGGACAGATGCAGCCCATCATGCCAGTATAGGCTTGCATCACTCCAGGTGGATCCCCAGTCCCCAAAGATGCCAAATCCCTGAGCTCCACACCGGTTTTTCAACCACTGATTGAATCCCATGGTGCGGAACACCCTAGCCTCTCCTATGCCATAGATGGGCAGCACCTCCGAGAAGGTTACCGTGCGTGCTACTTGACTAAGGCCCTCCCAATTCCATAAACTCTTCCTGCACTTCTCTAATCCCTTTCTTAGCCAGGTCATTTGTCCCTAGGTGGACAATGACATCCAGCTCCTCCCTGTGCAGCTGCTCCAGCAATCCTGAGGATCGCCTCCTGTCCCTCAAGCCATGGCGCCAGGCAGGCACCTTACCTCGCCTCCCTTCCTCCCCAGTTCTACCTTCCTAACAATGGAGTCCCCACCAGGAGTTGTTTCCTTCCCTGCAGGGTCCCATGCCACCCTCCTGTGGGTCTCCTTTGTGGAGGTTCCCAGCATCCTCCTTGGTCTCCACTGCAGGTGCTCCATAGAGGAACCACACTTTGCCAGAATGGCATAGGAACTGTGGAGAGGTACAACTGGAGGGATGTGCCTCTGTTCCACCATCCTCACACCCCTGAGCCCACTGTAGTCCAACCACTCCTCTTCTTGGCAACCTCTGAGGCAATGGCAGTGGCACTGGTGGTCCCTGGATGGAAGAGGAGGTCCCACAAATCCTGGCCAACTCAGCCTGGAGATGAGCAACCTCCTCCCTCAGCCCAGAGAGGTGCCTGCAGATGGGACAACACTGCATCCTCCAGAACATCTCCCGAAGACTGTGCCCACAGCCACTGCACTGCACCACTCCAATCATGTCTTATTTCTGGCCCCTTAACTGTTTGCAGTCCTTACTCTTTCCTCTGTTTTTTTTCTCTCTCCTTACTTTCTGCCTGTGTGCCCTTTAAGCTCCTGATTGTCCTGTTCTGAGACAAGAATATCCTATATTTCTCAGTAGACCACTTACTTGCTCAGAGGCAGACCTCCAGCAGCTAGAGGGGGCCGGAGAGCTACTCTTGCCCTTCTAGGATGGTGGGTCTTTGGTGGTTCTGTGATCACTCACTTCCTGCTCCCAAACAGGAAGTTCCTGTTGTCAGTCAAATCCTGTGCCTATAAAAATAGAACTAGCTTTGGGTGGGAGGGAAGGAGGGCAATATAGTCCCAGTAGAGAAGTTCAGTCACATAGCAGTCCTTTCTCCTGGTGTCTTCTGCCAAGCTATTAGCAGAATCTTTCTAAGGCAGTCTTTAAATGTAGCTTCCTTCTAGCTAAGCCACTCCCCCTACTTACTAGATCTTTCTACAAGTAATTTAAACCTCACAGATATTAAGTCCTTTCAATCACCTGAGATTTACACCTAGATAACTGTCCAGATATCCATTTAGTTCAGTTAACCCAGACAAACACACACTTTTTTTTGTTTTGTTTGTTAGTTTTTTTACCCTAAATTAAAGGTCCAATACAAAAGTTCTTCTTCTTTAGTCCCAGCAGAGAAGTCCAGTCACACAGCAGTCCTTTCTCCTGGTGTCTTCTGCCAAGCTATGGAAACATATAAGTTGTCAGCAGAAAAGGACCGCCAGGCCCATCCAGTATGCCCATTTGCCCTAGCTGTACTAGTGGCCTATGACCCTAGTTGGTCATTGGCTTAGCTCTTCCTTCTTTTAGCTATTCCTTCCCATCACTATGGTTCCCTTATTCATATAGAAAAAATATGTCTGAATCCTGCCACAGTGCATACTCCCACCACTTTCTGGGGCAGTCCATTCCATGCATCCACCACCCTGTCAGTGAAATAGAACTTTCTCCCATTTCCCCTTATATGGTCCCCCCAATCTCACGTCATGTCCCCTTGTTCTAGTACTCTTTTTGTACTGGAAGATGTTTTCCCCTCTCACCTTATTTATGCCCTTGAGGTACTTGAACATCTCAATCGTATCTCCCATTCCCTCCTCTCCTCCAGTGTATACTGTACATATTGAGGTCCTGCAACCTTTCCTCGTACGATATGCTGTAAACCCTGCACCATCTTAGTCACTGTCCTCTGCACTGTCTCCACCCTGTTGATGTCCTTACGAAGATGCGGCCTCCAGAATTGCACAGTGTACTCCAGAGGAGGCCTCACCAGTGTTTTGTACAGTGGGACCAGTATCTCCCTTCTGTGGCTTGTGATACCCCTTCCTCTACAACTCAACACCCCACTGGCCTTCCCCACTGCCTTTGCTGACTGCTTGGTGGCCTTTAGGTCATCTGTAATAATAACCCCCAGATCTCTTTCCTCCTTGGTAACTGCCAGCATCTCCCCCTCCCCCATCCTGTAGCTCTCACTTGGGTTCCTACTCACCACGTGCTTGATTTTGCACTTCTTTGCCTTAAACCGCAGCTGCCATGTTTCCGACCATTTTTCCAAACTTTCTAGTTCTGTTCTCAGCCTTATCACTCCCTCTGGAGTATCTACTCTGTTGCAGATCTTGGTGTCATCTGCAAACAGGCAAACCTTCCCTTCCAGACCCTTTGAAATGTCGCTGATAAAGACATTGAAGAGGACTGGCACCAGAACTGATACCTGAGGTACCCCACTGGTCACCTCCATGTCTTCCAACTGGGCTCCATTTACTACTACCCTTTCCCTCCTGTCCCTCATCCAGTTACTAACCCAGTTCACCACTTTGCAGCCCATCCCCAGACTACCTGTCTTGTTGACCAGCGTTCTATGTGAAACAGTATCAAAGGCTTTGCTGAAATCTAGGTAGACGACATCTACTGCTCCTCCTTTATCTACCACCTTTGTCATCAGTCAAAGAACTTGATCAGGTTCGTTTGACAGGACCTTCCTGCTATGAAACCATGTTGCCTTGGATCCTGTGCCCCTATGGATTCCAGATATTCCACAATCCTTTCCTTAAGGAGTGTCTCCATGATCTTGTCCACTACTGACGTGAGGCTTACTGGCCTGTAGTTCCCTGCTTCCTCTTTACTGCCACTCTTATGGAGAGGGACCACATGTGCCCTTCTCCAGTCCTCTGGGACCTCGCCCATATTTAGGGAGTCAGTGAAGAGGACCACCAGTGGGGCTGCCAGCTCCCTCCTTAATTCCTTCAGGATCCTGGGATGTACAGTATGCCATCTGGACAAATTATTTTGTCCACTTTCAGCTTTGTAAGCTCCTTCAGCACTCTCTCCTCTGCAAAAGGACTGGTGTCCACCTCCTTCCCCTCAGTGTCTTAGATGTCTAACTGTGGTTCCTGTTCCTCCCCTTCCGCTATGAAGACTGAGCAGAAATATTTGTTTAGGATTGAAGCCTTATCCTGATCACCCTCTATGCTGTCTCTCTTGTCCCCTCTGATCTTAGCGACCCCCCCCTCGGACTTTCTTCACTCACTAATGTACCTGTAGAATGTCTTATCCCCTGCCTTCACTGATTAAGCTAATCTTTCTTCAGTTTGCACCTTTGCGCTCCCTACAGCTTTTACTGCCTCTCTCAGACACTTTTGGTGCTCCTTCCTATCTTCATCCATTTGTGTCTCTTTGTATTTTCTGAAGACCACTTTCTTGGCTCTTACTTTTTCTGCCCCAACCATGGAGAATCAAAGTTGCTTCCTCCTCATTCTCCCTATGCTTCTCATCTTAACACATTGCTCTGTGACCCCAATAATGGTTTCTTTAATGTATGCCCATTGCTCCTCCACCCCCCACTTTTCTGTGTTCCAGGGTTTATTTAACAATTGTTTCCATCTTGCAGAAGTCAGCTCCCCTGGAATCTAAGATCTTTGCCTTTATATGATGTGACTGTATCCCTGTGTTGAATTTGAACTGTACCATGTGGAGTTCACTGGCCTCAGGCGCCCATCCACTTGGAGATCCTCTAGTCTGTCTCCCTTGGTGAGCACCAGATCCAGGATTGCCCCTTCCCTGGTTGGCTCCTGCACCAGTTGTCTGAGGCCTGCCCCCTGTAGTGAGTCCACAATGTCTCGGGTCCTGGCCAAGGCCCCTGTTGGGATGGACTAGTCCGCGTCTGGCATGTTAAAGTCCCACATCAGCAGAACCTCTCCCTTTGCTGTCATTTTATGTATACTGTTAAGCAATATCTTGTCTACTTCCTCCCCCTGAGCTGGGGGTCTGGAGACCACCCCTGCCCAAATCTCTGTTCCCTTTCCTGTCTCGAGGGTGACCCATAATTCCTCTACCTCCTCATGTTTGTCCTGTATTGCTGTTGCTTTGATGTCCTTCTTGACATATAGGGCCACTCCTCCTCCCTTCCTGCCTATTCTGTCCCTTTTTTTATTTGTTTAGCTGTTTTCCCCCATTTTCTCCCACCCTCCGTCCTTGGCTTGCACGCTGCAGGTGAGGCACACGCCAGATCATGCACTGTGGGACGCCCACCCTACCAGTCACCCATTGCCTGCTTGCGTCACCACCGGACCTCCACCCGGAGGTGGCGGGACTGTGGGAGGGCAACCCCCCCTTCCCTGGGAGTGAAGAGTCCTGCTTCCTTCCCCCCATGTTGGCTCCCCAACGATCCAAGTCCATTCCTGAACCCAGGTCACCAGCATAGTGTGAGATGTGGCATCAAGCTCCTCAGCCCTCAGCACCACCAGGCTGCCCATATTCTGTCCCTTCTGAATAATGCATAACCTTGTATGTTCATCTCCCAGATGTGGTTACTGGTGAGCCATGTCTCGGTTATGGCTACTATGTCCAGATCCTCCTAAGAACATAAGAATGTGTTAGCAGAAGGGGACCATATGATCCCTCTAGTCTGCCCAGATTGCCTACCCCCTATTCTGTTCTTCCAAGATTACCGCAGTACTTGTCCCACGCTAGCTTAAAAGCAGTGACTGTTTTGACCTCCACAACCTCTGGTGGTAAGCTATTCCAAGCTACACCATCCCCTCTTAGAAGTAGAACTTACGAATGTTGGTTTTAAACGTACTCCCTGTTAGTCTCAAACTGTGCCCCCTCGTTTGCGTGGTCTAATTTCTGTGAAAGAGGTTTTCTGCTTGTACCTTATTTATGCCCTTTATGTATTTGAAGGTTTCTATCATATCCCTCCTGTTTCTCATTTGCTTGAGGGAGTACATTTGCAGTTGCTGTAGTCTAGATTCATATTGCTCCTGGTTCAGTTCCTGTACCCTTTTAGTAGCTCTCCTCTGTACATCCTCCAAGTAGTCTATGTCCATTTTTAGGTGTGGCTCTTCAGAACAGTATGCAGTATTTGAGATGTGGTCTCACCAAGGACCTGTACAGAGGGAGTATGACCTCTTGCTTCCTACTTGTAATGCCCCTGTCAGTACATCCGAGGATGCTACTAGCTTTCTGCGCCACCTTTTCACATTGTCTAGCCACCTTTAAATTTTGGGAAATAAGCACTCCGAGGTCCTGTTCGAGTTTTGTTTCTGTTAATTGTTCACCAATGTGTGTGTATGTTTTCCTTGGATTTCCTTTACCTGGGTCCATGACCTTGCACTTTTTAGCACCGAATTTCAACTGCCAGTTTCTAGAGCATGCTTCTAGGCTCTTTAGATCTGCTTCCATTGCTGCGGTTCCTTCAGTTGTATCTACCCTGTTGCAGAGCTTTGTGTCATCTGCGAACAGGCATACCTTACCCTGCAGGCCATCAGCAATGTCGCTGATGAATATATTGAAGAGGATTGGTCCAAGGACAGATCCTTGAGGCACACCACTGATCACCCTGCCCTTGCTAGACTGTGTTCCATTGACTATGACCTTCTGCGTTCTATTGTGGAGCGAGTTTTGAACCCACTTGACTATTTTGTGCCCTAACCCAGAGTGCTCTAGTTTATTGACCAATCTTCTATGGGGACAGAGTCAAAAGCCTTGCTGAAATCTAGATAGACTATGTCTACTGCCTCTCGCTTGTCCACTATTTTGGAGACCCAGTCAAATAATTCAATCATATTCATTTGACATGACCATCCTGCTGTAAATCCATGCTGTTTAGTATCTAGCTGCCCTGTTTCCATAAGGAACTTCACTATTCTTTCCTTAAATAGGGACTCCATAAGCTTCCCTACTACCGAGGTCAAGCTCACTGGCCGGTAGTTTCCGGCCTCCACCCTGCTTCCACTTTTGTGCAAGGGTACCACTGTGGCCCTTCTCCAGTGCTGAGGTATTTCCCTGCTCTCTAGACACTGTGTGAATAATTCTGCCAGTGGACCTGCAATTTCCTGGGCCTGCTCCTTCAGAATTCTAGGGTGGATTTCATCTGTGCCCATTGCTTTATTTACTTTTAATTTGAGAAGCACTTTTAGGACACTGTCTCTTGTAAATGGTCCAGCATCTGCTTCTATGGTGAGTCCGTCTGTGTTCTGCATTTTTGGTCCATTACTGTCGTCTTCTTTTGTGAAGACTGAGCAGAAGAAACCGTTTAGAATCTCTGCTTTTTCATTATCATTTTCTGCCAATTTGCCATCCTTGGTTGCTATTCTTATAATGCCTCCTTTTGTTTTCTTTTTTCTCTGACGTATCTCTAAAAAATTTTGTTGCCCTTCTTCACTCTTCGTGCAAATATCTCTTCTGTCTAGGCTTTGGCTGCCCTTACTGCCTTCCCTGCTTCTTTTAGCTTCGTTTTGTAGACTTCCATATCTGCCTCATTGTTAGTATCCTTGAATCTCTGGAAAGCTTTCCTTTTATCCTTTATTTTTGTTGCTACATCCTTGCTATACCATAGTAGGTTCCTCCTTTTTCTTGACTTGGAGATCTGCTTCGTGCACTGGGCAGTTACTGTCAGTAAAGCTTCCTTCAGGGCTTTCCACCTCTGTTCCACTGTGTCCCCTGCTTCCTTGCTAAGTATTTGTTTTATGGAAGCCCTCATTTGAGTAAAGTCGGCATTCTTGAAATCCAGGACCTCCTCAGTTATTACAGCCACTAGGTCTGGCACTTTGTTTCCCATACTGTAGGCATTTGTGTGCATGATTTTCCATGTATTGCTACCACCCATCCCCCTGTTTGTGCTCTAGTCTCTTTTCATCAGCTCTGGTATCTTTGAAGTTCTGACTTCCCATTCCTACTTTGTCCATTATCATTATACTAGGTGTGTCTACCAAATACCTTCCTTCCTGGTCCTCTGCTCTGTCTCTTGTAACCTGTGGGGGTGGGCTGCCTGAGTCTCCCTGTACCTGGTGCCTCCCTCCTGGCTAGTTTAAATGTTCACTAAGGAAGCATTTAAACCATTCATTAAGGACTGTAGTTCCCACACTGGAAGGATGCAGACCATAACACTTGTATAGGCGCCTATCACTCCAGGTGGTTCCCCAGTCTCCAATGTAGCCAAAGCCCTTCTCCCTGCACCAGCCCTCCAACCAATTGTTGAAGCTCTTAATGCATTGATTTCTCACCTCCTCCCTCCTCCCTTCCATGGACAGGCAGGACCTCTGAAAACATTACAGAGTTTGCCTCCTCTCCAAGTTGCCTACCCAATTCCCTGAACTCCTCCTGTACTGTCTCCATGCTAGCTTCTTCCCTTACTAGGTCGTTAGTCCCCAGGTGGACAACAATGTCTATCCCTCCCCTCTTTGCCACTGCCCTAGCAATCCTGTGGATATGCTCCCTCTCCCTCCAAGCTGTGCCTCCTGAGAGACACTTAACCTTCCTCTTTATTCTGCCAACTATGCCTAGATCCATGTGCCAAACAACTGAATCCCCCACCACAATAAGTTTTCTTCTCCTCTGGGGTTCTCTGGGTTTCATCCATGTGCCCTCCTCCCTGATGGTCTGCTCATCCTCCCTGGCCTGAACCTTGGGCTCCCCTGTGGGGCACTCCCACTCCTCAAGAACAGCATATTTGTTCTTTAGATGGACTAGATGGGGGATTTGTGTCTGTTCCACCTCCCTAACCCTCCCTGAGCCCACTGTAGTCCATCCAGATCACTGCCTCGGTATTTGCTGTAGCCTTGTCTCAGGACATGGTGGCCTCTGGGTGGGGGAGAAGTTTCCCAGTACTCCTGCCAGCTTGGCTCAGAGCCTGGTCACCTCCGCCCACAGCCCAGAGAGGTGCCTTCAACTAGGGCAGAACCGCAGCTTCCAGAATGTACTTCTAAAGACTGCTGTACCACACCCACTGCATTGTACCACTCCAAATGTCATCCTGTCTTGGTGTACTGCACCCTCAAATACTCTTCGAGTTCACCTGCAATTAGTATTTTCTCCTACTACTTCTCTTTCCCTCTCACTCCTCTTGGAGACTGCCACCTGTGCTGGTTGATTGACACAGGAAGTTGCAAATGGGCAGTACCTATAACGGTAGTGTAAGCCTTGGAGTAGGTGGGTTGAGGGGTGGGAAGATGGGATCTACGCCACGGCCCTCCAAAAACAATCAACCCAGTCTGGAATTTCCCTGTGGAAAACCCTGATATTCTCACCCCCATCTCTGCACCACCAAAACAGTAATGCCTGAAACAAAACCAAAAAAACAGTCAAGTCCACAGAGTACCTGTAAAAGAGCACTTTAAATCCCCAAAACAATACTGCCTGAAAACCCCAGTGAAAGCCACAGACAGCCTGTAAAAGAATAATGCTATTCACCTCCCTGCCCCGATGCGAGCAGCAGAAAGCCCTTATGAGTAAAACTTTAAATCAGTTTAAAGCCCCAAAATACTGAAAGAAATGCAAAAACAAATTACTTCCCTGCTCCACTGCGATCGGCCTCTGCTGAGCACTGCCGTAACACCCCAGGGATGCTGGAGGACCTCAATATGTATACCCTGGAGGAGAGGAGAGGAGGGAAAGGGGGGATATAATAGAGACCTTCAAATATCTCAAGGGCATGAATAAAGTACAGGAGGGCAGCATCTTTTAGAAAAAGAAATGTTCTGGAACAAGGGGTCATGACATGAGGCTGGAAGGGGTAGACTAAGGAGCAACGTGAGGAAGCATTTCTTCACAGAAAGGGTGGTGGATGCATGGAACAGCCTCCCAGTGGAAGTGGTTGGGGCAAATTCAGTAGGGGAATTAAAAAAATACATGAGATAGCCATAGTGGAACCCTAGTGATAGGAAAGAGATCAAAGCCGGAGATCAAGTAGGGTCTATGGTTTCTGCAGCAGGTAGAAAAAATGGGCAGACTGGGTGGGCCTAGAGGTCCTTATCCACCATCAATTTCTGTGTTTCTATTCAATCAAAGCATCGTTCTGCTTAGGTGGCTCCGAATTTGAGCTTTTGTCTGAATAGCTCAGTCTCTTTATAATTCCTGCCATCTTAGGTGCAAGCTGTTTTGGGAGGGAGACCTCAGACTTTGCTTGTTTTCTATTCTGATCTACCACTCCCCAGGCTGCTGCGATGAGTTTTGCCTCCATGTCCTCCATTTGTAAATCCAGTAATGGAATTTTCCAATCTTTTAAGAGAGGGACTGCCTCAGTCAAGTTCTCATATATTATGATACCTGAACCTAAATAAACCTTAGGCCTGATTTTCAAAGGCCCATTAGAGCAGACGCAAAGTGCACCAACCCCTACTTGCAGCAGTGCTGGGTGCACCATGGATCCTGCACCATATTTTAGTAGATTACGGGTCCTGGCGTCAAAGTTTCCCATGATGCTACAAGCTGGGACCTGTGTCAAACTGATGGCGCAACTAAGAGGATTGGCGGAGGCAGCCATCGTAGTGTTCATCAAGTTGGCTCCATACCCATGGGTGAAACCCACCATGGATGACAGGAGCAGCACAGGCAGACAACATATGGAAACAGGACAGTGTCCAGGAGGTGCAGGGATGTTTCTCTGCAAAGAGTACATGATAAGGCCCCAACATGTTACTGCGAGTGACTGGATCCCAACCACCATAGTGTCCATCATCATCCCACAGAGGAGGTCAGCCAATGATGTCCTGCACTGGACCACCTGTCACGGACTTTTGGAGGTCCATGGGCTGTGCCCTCGTACAGTGGATAGTTTGTGGCCAGTATCCTGCCCTGTGGCTAGACTGTGTCACTGTGCCCATGTCGCTCCAGGATATGCAGGGGTCCCACAGACCTTCACCCACTGGCATCACTGTGTGTTTTTGCATATGTGTGTGTCTGTGTGTGTGTGTAGGGCGGGGGTAACAGAGGCACTAATACCCTATGACTGTTCATCTGGGGATGGTACATACCTGCAGTGTGGTGCAAATGACTCAGCAGGTGGACACGCAGCAGTAGCCTACAGTGGCTTCCCTGCGGTGTCAAGGGGCAGTGCATGTGGGCACCAAACAACCCCCGTACCCAACAGTATTGATGGCGCAGGTTGGTAGGACCAGCCAGCTCAGCACTCTGCACCAGTTAGGTCACATATCACAGCTGTACCATTCCAGGGTTGTCCAACATTGCAAACTTGTTGTAGGACACAGAAAGGCCATCTTAGGCTTTACGGGGGCTTCATTGGCTGTGGTATATGTCCATTGTCCCCCATGTCCCCCTCCCCTGGCAGTGACTGTATATACACGTGGTGACAGAGACAGCTGTGTTGCAGTGTACTGCAGTACCAGGTGTGACTTGGGAGGGGTCAATGGAGTGACACCAGTGTACAGACCTACAGCAGCTGGGCATGACCTCTGTACTGTAGAGTCCATCCTACAATGTTGTCCCATAGCTGGAAACCTGCTTCACCAGTGGAGCATTTCTATCTTACTGTACTCCCTTGTGTCAGTCATCATGCACTATGACTATCTGGCCTGCCTGGGTAATCCATGGCATGGGAGTCGGGGGCATCCGACCACCCAGCACTGTCCCCCAGAGTGGCACAGAGGTGGTTAGACCAGCTCTGGAATGGTCTAAATCCTGACAAGCCCTGTGTCAACTGCAGCTATTTTATACTCCCGAAAAAGAGGATGTGGCTGCACCACTGAGGTGCAAGTGCCTGTCTGTTGGGGCACAGTTGTGTGTCCACTGCAAGAGCAGCGCAAGCCTGGCAGGTACAGTCAGCCTTCCCTTTGGTGTAGGCAGCATCTGAAAATCAGGAATGGTGCACGGTGCGATGCAAGATGCCCCTTGTACCATTTCTCGGTGGCATAAGCACCGTGTACTGTTCCCAAGCATTTGAAGATTGACAGCCTTAGGTTTAGGTGGATAGTTCAACAGTGCCTTAATCCCCTTCTTGTCCTTAATTTCCTTCACTACCACCCTCACCAACTCTGTTGAACTATGTGGATGCTGTTTACTCTGGAGCCTCCGCCTCCACCCTAAATAAACTCATTATACTGTTTAATGCCCCGTGCATATTTGTTCTGTCCTGCCTCTCTGTACCCACCATTGTTCCATGTACAAAGACTTGGGTTGGGTCCTTTCTCCTGTGAGATACTTGCTGCACACTGCCTTGGTGGGTACCAAATATTGGGCTGGCAAACTGCCCAGTTACCTCTCAGATCTCCTCTCCTTTCCTTCCCCTCTAACTCAGCCTACTGGCTGAGCCAAATGACTGCCACTGGCTACTTATGCCAACTTGCAGAGTCAACCAAGTGCAAATGCTCAGAAGCTGCTTGCCAGCCTCTTCCCCCATACTGGCGCAGGGCACGATAACCTGGAGCCGAAACTGCTCAAGCTGGGTGCTCATCTCCTGGCCCAGCCCATCGCACACATCTTCAACTCCTCCTTAGCAACTGGGGTCATCCCAGATATCTGGAAGGTAGCCAAGATTACCCCTGTCCCCAAACATGGTAACCCCAAAGACTCCTCTAACTACCGGCCCATTGCCATCCTGTCGGCCGCCTCCAAACTCCTAGAGAAAGTTGTGGCCTCTCAGCTAACCGAGTATTTGCAGGCTCACAACCTCCTCTCCCCAGCCCAGCACAGATTTAGAAAGGGACACAGCACGGCCACCGCCCTCGCAGTAGTCACCTCGCATATCAGAACAGCTATCGACCAGGGAAAACTTACAGGTGCAATCTTCGTAGATCTCTCCAAGGCCTTTGACAGGGTCGATCACTCCCTCCTCAGCTCCTACCAACTCTCCCTTGGATTCTCTAACCCCGCTCATGCCTGGTTCCTCAATTACCTTACTGGTAGGAAGCAATACACAAATTTTAACCAGACTCACTCCCACCTCTCCACGGTACGATGTGGGGTCCCTCAAGGATCTGTCCTCGGTCCGACGCTCTTCTCCCTCTTCATCGATGAACTGCCGTCAGTCCCTACCCATGGACTAACCACCGTGTATGCTGATGACCTTGTCATCCTGCATAGTGATCATAACATTGGCTCCATCAATTCTCAATTAAGCTCCGACTTTCAACATATCCAATCCTGGCTGGCCGAGCACAAGCTCATCACAAACCTCAAAAAACCCCAGGCCATGCTCTTTGGCTCCCTGAACAAAACAAAATCCTGCCCTACCCCCCTTCTAATCCTGGGGGCCGATGGCTCACCCTTGCAGACAGTCCCTGTAGTCAAGTATCTTAGCGTCACTCTGGACCCCCAGCTGGACCTCTCCCTTCACATACGTAACATCTGCAAGGCCACAAATGCCAAACTCAGTCTCGCATACAGAGCCAAAACCTGCCTCACTCCAGCTGCTCGAGTGGCTCTAGCCAGGGGTGTTCTCCTCCCCTCCCTCTGCTACGGTTTAGTGACCTTTGCCCCCGTACCAAAGACCATCCTTCTGAAATCGGACACGGCCTACAACAGCATCTGCCGATTCGCACTATCCGCCCACCCTCTTACACACCGCTGCGACCTCTACGCTCGTCTTGAGTGGCTCCCTCCTGAGAAGCACCATGTCTTCGTAGTAGGCAATTTCATCGACAACATCATCAGATCAGCCACCCCTGCTGCACTTGCTCTCCCCCTCACCCCTTACCCCTCTACCTACCATCTTAGATCCAAGGCTGCACTCAACTGGCCAGTCCCTAGGACACGCACCCTCGCGGGGGATTGGGCCTTCACTCACTATGCCCCGAAACTGTGGAACTCATTCCCATCCCTAGCACGGTCCTCCCCCTCCCATACTGGATTTAAGACCTCCCTTTGGAACTTCCTGAAGGCCCCCTCCGCTTGCCCCTGCACCTCGTAGCCTTGACCACTCTATGCTGACGTAGGCTGCACCTCGTAGCCTCGACCATCCCATGCTGACATAGGGGGCCTCTACATCTCCGGGCGCACCGCACTTACCCTTCTGGTAGTCTGGGCACCCCCCTGTCAAACTGGATTTCTCTTTCTGGCATTGTCTGCTCTCCCTTAGCAAGCAAACTTGATCCTCCCACTGCCTCTGTAGGCCCTAGCTCGTATCTCTCCTGGGTCATCTGTAACCTCCCCGGGCACATGTGTTGTTTTTTACTGATTGTCCTGTTCTTTACTGAATGTCCCCACACTATGCATTCTGTCATCTCACCGTATTCAATAGTTGTATTAGTCACTCACTGTATGTAAAGCTTGTATTAATCCATAACTGTATCAGTCATTCACTGTATGTAAAAGTTGTATTAATCACTTCATGTAAAAACTCAAGTCTGTAACTCTCCCGGGTCGCACCTGAAAATAGGCACTTGGATGTCTAGTGTGACTTACCCGGTAAACAAAAGCAAATAAATAAATAAATAAATAAATCCTCCATCAGCTTGAGGCTTCCCAGCATCTGCAACAGCTTCCCTGCCAAGATCACTACCTTATCTAATTTCCAGTTGACCAAGATCCAGATGACTCATTACAAGTTCCCGCTGTCCTGCCACAACTGCCCCAGTCACTCCCTGACCCCCCTCTCCCACCCTGAAACAACAAGACTAGTGCATGGTGCAGCTTATCCTGTTAAAGCCCCTGGTGCCCCAGCTATATATAACTGGTATGTAAAAGTACCTCTATACTCTGACTCCTTAGATATCTCTGATCGACTCGTGATTGTAATATAAACTTACCTGCAAGGTTCACTTGTATGTAACTTCTCCTGCAGTCATCCTGGAGCTATGCTGTAAATGCACTGACTTGCTCTTTGTATAATAGCTGTCTCCTTGTATAATGAATCCTTGAAAGTGATTAAATGCATTCCCTATACACTCCCATTCATCACTTCCTTCCCCCAGATCACTACTGGAAACAATCCTCCTGGGCTCTGTTTGCTTACCTGGTAAAATATATTTTAAATCAGATAAAAATAATTCTAAATCTTGTGTCTCAGGGCACTCAGGGACACATGTCTCTGCATCTCTGACACTCTGGCAGCCTATCAGGACTCATCCATCAGCATGAAGGGTCTCTATGATGCACTGTTGACTTCTCAGGACACGTAACCTGCAGTCTTCTGCCCACCCGTTCTGTAGTGGGACACATCACAGCAACTCCAAAGGAACACTGCTGGAATTCCAAAATTCCTGGAAAATAAATTAGATTTTTTTGGTTACCAAGCTCATGCGTTTACCACTAGATCAAGCTGTTTCTTTGCTCTTCGTGGATTATAAAGCACTTTGGGATACAGTGTGTATGAAAGGCACTAAAAATTCCTTCCTTCCTTCCTTCCTTCCTTCCTTCCTTCCTTCTTCTCCTCCTCCCTCCCTCCCTCCCTCATTGGAAAATGCTCAAAAAAAATCTTAGGATTACTATATTTATTTTTCCTGCACTCATAACAGAGATGGTCTTTAAATGTCACTCAGTGGCTTGGTCATGACAACCTGTGCTGCAGTTTCAGACGCTCGGGTTGGAGAGTAACCTGGGGTCTCTGACTTCTTGGCCCAGCTGAGATCAGACATGTTATGGAGCTGCAGCATTCTTCTTCTTCTTCCGGGGGAGGGCCTGGCATGTGCAACTGAACAGTGCCCCCAACCCCCATTTTATGTTACCTATGGTGTACTTAGTTTTGGTTTTAATATTACCAATGTAATAGTACTGTTTATTATTTTTTTAAATCAAGCTATTTCTCTCAACTGTCTCAGCATTGGGCCCCTCTCTGTAGCAAGCAACCAGTCATCTCAATCAGCCACACATCTCTCTGCTGCCACCATCAACAGCTTGGGTGGGGTCCTGGGGATAAGGCTGTTCCCCCTTCCCCTGAAACTAGAATCCATGTTGGCGGAGGGCTCCAGGGTGAGGTGGTAAAGGTAAGGGTGGCCATCATATATATGGCCTGCAGACTTTTTACCCCTTTGCTCCCAGAATCCTCTTTCCACTCACCTCGCAGATGCCTCCATTGGCACTACATGATGCAGTGCAATGTGCGTATGTGCAGCCTCTCGTGAGGGAGCAGACTGTCTGTACCACAGCAAGGGGTCCGTGCACTGCTATGCACTGATGTCTCCCTTCCTAAACTGGATAGCACTGTGGGTGGCAACACTTCCCAGTCCAAGCCACAGCCAAGCCCAGCTCCCCAAGTCTGCTTCTGAACCCAGCTCATGGGCACAGAGGCACATCTCGAGGTCTCAAGGTTTACTATTTTAACTGTAAGATGCTTGGTGGAGTGGATCATCACTGGAGTCAGTGCTCCAGATAATGTTGACATTCAAGAGTAATGTACTCACCATTTCTGAAGCTAGGTGAATAAAATATAATTTTAATGAGTAAAAGTGCTTTAAACTTGGAAAAACAGCTCCTTTTAAAATATCTATGGAGCATTTCTAAGAGTTGGAATTAATATTGATACTCGTCACAAATATTTTTAGAGTGTTTCTTAAAATATGGTAAGTAAAATAGGTCAGTACACACCTTATCTGGAGCACTGAGTGGAGTGCTGTGTTACTAAAAATAGCAACATCCTCCGCATCACTATCATCTTGTGACTGAGATGCTATAATTATGCAGTAGGGTTGGGCAATGGGGAAGGGGAGAAAAAGAGATGAGAAGTATCCACTTATTTCTATGATCTTTCAGGGCACTTACATCTCAAACTTTATTTTATCAACAAATAACAGTTTTCTATAGCTTGCTGATTTAGTAAAAGGAAATAAATTTGTTCTTACACAGCCTTTCATACACACTGTATTATTTATTTGTTTCTTAATTAATTATTTATTTGTTGAAAACTGGTAACTGGAAGAGGCACACAGAGCTAAGGCTCATTTCCAGGTGTGTCCTGGGGGGAGGGGTACAGGAATAAAATATATACAGTAAGAATGATGCAGGTAATATGCTGTACACAGCAGCAACCTGCCCTGGCAATTTGTACATCAAATAATGTACACGCTGAGATGGGTGCAAGAAGCTACAACTATGAACTGATGACAAAAGTGGAGGTGATCAAGCCAAGAGAATATTCGGTTACCAAAGGAAGAAAAAAAAATGAAAAAAAAAAACATAGACTAGTTAACAGAAAGGTGCGGCTCAGGGGAGGAGAGAGAGAGATTGCCCAAAGAGCCAAAACCAGTCTAGCCTGCACCAGAGCAGGAACAGAAAGTAGCCAAATGTAGATCAATCTGATGTTAAAGGGAGTGATAGGAAGGGGACAGCTGTAGTATCACTGCACATCCAAAGGAGGGTACCTTTCGATCAGTGGTGCTGGGCCTGTGGGTGATTGATATCATCCTGCTGCAGCAGGAGTTTCCTCTGTTTTTCTCCCTCCATCTAGGATGGCAGCACAGTGTGTCCCAAGGGCCAGGAAGTGCATGCTAAGGACAAGTATGGGAGTGCGCGTGCACATCCTTCCCTCTCCCTGCCGAGACCAGCATGTCCCTTGACCTGTGAAACCACAAGTAGGGCTAGACAGTGAGCCTCAGTTATCCTTCCCACCAAGAGGAGGGGAACATTCTGTGGGATGCTCGAGCCTCCTTCCCCTGTCTGGCACTCTGGCAGTTTGAATCCATTACCAAAGCCAGGCTACCAGAATCACAAGTGACATCCCTGCTCCAGGGTCATTGGGCCAGCTTACCGAATAGAAATCTAAGACAATAAGCATATGTTTTGACTGATATTCATGAGAAGTACAGACTTATTAAAAATTGTATGCTTGTATCTATGTACCCGTACTTGTACTGTACAAACTGCACCGTTCTACTTGTATTGTAATTGTACCTCCCGGGCCATTGCTGGCTAGTGCACCTACCCGGTTAACAAATACTAAATAAATAAAAAAAAATCTGGGACAATATTTATTTATTTGTTTGGAATTGTTTCACCAGGTTAACATACAGAGACAGAAAAAATCTCACTTGCAGATGTGGACGGGGGGAAGAGAACCAAAATAAGAATGAACCACAATATGTACATACAATAACTGTATACACACATTTACAATCATTTACTAGGTATACATAATCACATGAGAGAGACAATGAAATCAGTTAGTACACTATGGAAGCACAGTACATCATCTGGTACAGTCACAGTTAGATGCAGTTTAATTCTTGAGGTACTGCTTGGCTGAGTACATAAGGTGACAGGCTGTGTGTATTTGGGGAAGAGTGGTGATGGCTATAGTAACCTACTGTAGTAGCTAGTATTGTAATGAGGAGAGGACTTAGGGCCTATAATGCCTGCCCCTCCTGAATCCACAGAGTGATTATATGCAATTAATATGTGGATACACATCCAAGCCAGCATACCTGTACTCAGTGTAGGAATTAAACTTTACGAACTTCAGGAGCTAGGGGGATCCATAAGGGTCATATCTTTACATTGAGCCCCCTTCCCATTGTAAATCAACGGCAATGATTTGTGAGCTACGGTCTCTCTTCAAAGCTGGGGGGGGGTCGAGCCCTGGCAAGCCCCCCTGCAACTCCTACACTGCCTCGACTCATGCTTTGTAACTCTTAAAGCTGTTCATCCCTAACAATCTGTCTAATCCTCTTTGAAAGCTCGAACAGTACTATGTTCCACAAGCTCACTGGGTAGACTATTAACCACCGACTGAGTGGTAATATGATTTAATTTTTCCCCCTTCTCTTACCCCCAAAGTTTGAGTGAAAGTCATCTAGTTCTAGGTTTACTTAAAACCCAGCGGTGGAGTGCAAAATGGGGGGAGTGGTATTGATGACCACCAAACAGAAATAAGACCTGGGAGTAATCATATCTGATGACCTAAAGATGTCCAGACAGTGTGATAAGGCAGTGGGGACAGATAGTGGGATGCTAGGGTGCATAGGGAGGGGTATCACCAGCAGAAAGAGGGAGGTGATGTTACATACGAACATACAAAGAAGCCAGCAGAAGAAGGCCATTTCATCTATCTAGTCTGCTCATATTGCAGTGTCTACATCTTGAGCTACTGACCCTGCTTCCGCCCCCAACTCCTCCCAACCTTTCCATCTTTCCTGCCCATGATTGTTAACTTCCCCCTCTGCCTATCCCAGCCTCTCTGAAAGCTGCCCACCATCTTCAACAAGACCACCTCTTCTGGCAGCACATTCCAAGTTGTCCACCACCCTCTCTGTGAAGTGCTTCCTGACCTCCCTCCTAAACCTCCCTCCTTCCAACTTAAGACTGTGCCCCCACATGTTATGGTTGCCACTTAGCTTAAGGAGACCCTCCTTATTCACTTTATTTATATCTTTCAAGTACTTGAAGATCTCAGTCATGTCCCCCCTCTCTCTCCTGTCCTCCAGGGAGTACATGTAAAGTGCCCTCAACCTCTCCTTGTATGCCTTACTCAGTTGACCCACTATCATCTTTGTAGCCCTCTTCTGGACCTTCTGCAGCAGGTTAACATCCTTTTTGAGGTATGGGCAGCAGTACTGAACTCCATTTTCTAAATGTGGCTTACCAGTGACCAGTACATGGGCAGTCTAACCTCGTCTGTCCTACTACTGATCCCCCTAGCTATGCATCCCAGCATCTTGTTCGCCCTTGTTGCTGCTTTCTTGCATTGTGTGTGGAGTACGTCAGGTCACTAGTTATCATCACTCCCAGGTCCATCTCCTCCTCTGATGCGGATACCAGAACTCTCCCCCGGTAGTACTCTGTCCTGGGATTCCTGGCTCCAATATGTGTAACTTTGCATTACTTGGCATTGAAGCCAAGCTGCCATAGAAACATAGAATTTGACGGCAGATAAGGACCACTTGGCCCACCCAGTCTGCCCATTTCCATACTTGATGGATAAGTTGAAGATTCTAGTTAATCAACAGCTTACTTCCTCCTGCCCCCCACTAGAATTGTCTTATGCCTGTCCCATGCATTCTTGAATTCTCCCACTGTTTCTGACTCCACAACCTCCTCAGGAAGGCTGTTCCATGCATCCACAATTCTGTGAAAAAAATACTTTCTAACATTACCTCTGAGCCGTCCCCCCCTCTATCTTCAAATTGGGCCCCCTTGTTCTTGCACATCTCTTCTTCTGAAAGATACTACCCTCTTGTACCTTGTTAATTCCCTTGAGATACTTGAAAGTTTCTATCATGTCCCCCCTCTCCCTCCTTTCCCCAAGGGTTTACATATTAAGCTGCTTTAGTCTCTCCTCATATGTCTTCTGGTGCAGTCCTTGCACCATTTTGGTTGGCCTCCTCTGAACAGCCACTCTGTCTATGTCTTTGTGGAGATGGGATCTCCAGAATTGCACGCAGTACTCCAGATGGGGTCTCACTAACTGTCTGTACAGAGGGATAACAATTTCCTGTTTTCTACTATTGATGCCTCTCCCTGTGCATCCCAGTATCCCCCCAGCCCTGCTTACTACCTTCTCACATTGCTTGCCCATATTTAGGTCATCTGATATAATTACTCCTAGATCTCTTTCGATTTTTGTTATTAACTCACCCCCATTGTGTACTCTTCCCCTGGGTTTTTGTTTCCCAGATGCATTACTTGCACTTCTTTGTATTAAATCTGAGCTGCCACATATTTGACCATTCCTCCAACCTTGCCAAGTCCCTTTTCATTCTTTCCACCCCACCTTGTGCATCAACCCTGTTGCAGATCTTTGTGTCATCTGCAAAGAGGCATGCCGTTCCTTCCAGGTGCTCTCCAATGTCACTTATAATGATATTAAAGAGGACCAGTCCCAGTACTAAACCCTGCAGTACCCCGCTAGTTACCCTCCTTTCTTCACTGTGTACTCCGTTTACTATTACTGTCCAGCCAGTTTTTTATCCAGGCTACCACCTTGGGACCCACTCCAAGGCTGGCTAACTTGTATATTAATCTTTTGTGTGAGACTGTGTCAAATGCCTTGCTAAAATCTAGGTAGGCCATATCCACAGTCCCTCCCTGGTCTACTACTTTGGTCACCCAGTTAAAGAAATCTATTAGGTTCGTCTGACATGACCTTCCTGCTGTGAAACCATGCTGCCTTGGGTCCTGTGCCCCACTTGCCTCTAGGTACTCAACAATTCTTTCCTTGGGAAGTGATTCCATCAATTTTCCTACCACTCAAGTCAAACTAACTGGTCTGTAGTTTCCTGCCTCTGCACTACTCCCACTTTTGTGAAGTAGAATCACATTTGCCCTCCTCCAGTCCTCAGGTACCACTCCATCCTCCCATGATTTGTTAAAGAGAGGAGACAGTGGTGTTACTAGTTCTACCCTTAGTTCTTTTAGTATTCTTGGGTGAATCTCATCAGGCCCCATTGCTTTGTCCACCCTCAGTTTCAAGAGTTCTTTCAAAACCCTTTCTTCTGTGAATGGACTGGTATCGACCCCCCTATTCATAGTTTCTCCCTTGTTTGGTTTAGACACCTCCCCCTCCTCCCATCTGTTGTGAATACTGAGCAGAAATATTCGTTCAGTATCCCTGCTTTTTCACTGTCACCCTCTGCCCACATTCCCTCCACTTTATTAAGTCTCTGTATCCCTCCCTTGGTCTTTCTTCGCTCCCTAATGTACCTATAAAATGTTTTATCCCCCTTCTTAACAGAGTTGGCTATCTTTTCCTCATTTTGTGCCTTTGCTATTCTGACTGCCTTCTCTGCCTCCTTCTGCTTTAACTGATAACGTTTTCTGTCCTGCTCCTTCTGCCAAATCTCAGACCAACTCCCCAGCTTTTCCAGATTATCCTGTAGGTCCTCTATCCCTTCAGCTGTGTCCATTCTCCCACAGAGCTTGGTGTCATCCATGAATAGACACATTTTGCCCTTAATGCCATCCCCAATGTCATTGATAGGCATTGAACAACACTGGCCCCATCACCCGAGACCTGTGGGACACTACTTGTGACCTCTCTGGTGCCAGATAAGTCTCTCCCCACAACCACCCCCTGGGTTCTGTCCCTCAGCCAGTTTTCCACCATCTGATCATCTTACCCCCAACCCTGAGATCCGCCAACTTACTGATCAACCTTTTGTGGGGCACAGAGTCAAAGTTACCACTGTATAGATCACTGGTGAGACCTCACCTAGGGTACTGTGTCCAGTTCTGGAGCCCACATCTCCAGAAGGACATAGACAGAGTAGAGGCAGTCTAGAGAAGGGCAACTAAAATGCTGCAGGTTTTGCATCAAAAGCCCTATGAGGAGAAACTAAAGGACTTCAATATGTACACTGTGGAGGAAAGGAGGGAGAGAGAGGGATATGATACAGACTTTCAAGTACCTCACAGGTATACATAAGGTTCAAGAGGGAAGCATTTTTCAGAAGAAAAGATGCTCAAGAACAAGGGGTCATGCTATGAAGCAGGAGGGGGGTAGACCTGAGGGAGATGTGAGAAGGTACTTCTTCACAGAAAGAGTAGTGGATGGCTGGAACAACATCCCAGCGGAGGTGGTGAGGGTGAAAACTGTAACGGGATTTAAGAATTCATGTGATAGGCATAAGGGAACCTTAGTGGTAAGGAGAGGGGGGAGCCAGAGATCAAGTAGGGTCTGCGATGTTACAGTGCTAGGTAGGTAAATGGTCCGGCTAGGTGGGCCAGTGGTCCTTATCTGCTGTCAAATTCTATGTTGCTGTGTTGCTACTAACACTCACCAACTCAAATCTGTGTATAGTCTACCCTGCTCATCCCATTTAGTATCTGAGATATGGCGACTACGTCCCCACTCAGCCATAGGTGCCAGAACAGAAAGTCACTATGACCAGGGCCATACCACTTTCATAAGTGGTAGGACCTGGCACTATCAGTTTTTCCAGTCATGTTAATTTATTACTAGGGAGGACTGTGCCTTTAAAATGCAGCATGTGCAGTAAGCAGTGTTACCTTCTAATCATTCCCATTGTGGCTTGCAGGGTGTCAGCAGAATTTTAAAAAGTGAGGGCCTGAACAGTGTTGGTGGGGGTGGGCTGCATACATGGCTTGCTGAGTCAAGGCGCAGTGGTCAAAATTTAACAATGGAAAGGAAGGGTCAGACCTTCAGGTGGGTATCAAGGAACTAGGTACTGGAAGCTACTATCAATCGGGGGGGGGGGTTGTTTTGGTTCTCTTTCTTCTCCCTCCCACCCTTTTTTTATTTTTCCCCTTCCAGCCTTGTTTTATTTTGGGCTTCTCAGATGCCCAGCGCTTGTGCCTCCTTTCCTTTCCACCTACGCACTCTTAGGGCTCCATCCGTTTCTGGCTCCCTCCCGGTCTTCTCTGAGTTTTCATCGCTATCTCCCCTTTTCCTTTCTCCTCACTTTGGCTGATTTCCCATGCACCCGCTACTGGAACTGCTAGGCCGACGGTCCCGGATCGCCATAGTTGGGATTAACATTTGGCATCTTCCTGCTCCTACTCCCACCTTTCCTTCTGCCACTCCAATAGCCCACAAGTATCCCTTACCGGCTTCTTTTATTGCACCAGCATTGTGCTGCTACCACCTACAGCCTTTACTATTGCCTGTTGCATGCTACACATCCTTTCTCTATCGAGTAACAACACCCACCAGACAATCAACATTCCAGCCTGCGATCCTGTGAGGTGACGCCGTCATTTGCAGTGGCCAAAAGAAGGGCTTGCATTTTCCATTGTTTCCCGTCTCTCCTCTAGTCTCATATTACTGTCACTCACCGACAGAACAGCCAAACTCTCCGTATCTCCACTGGGCATCACATACATTTTATCATCCAGTACAGTGTTACCAGATAGATTTGCTTTCAACGTCAGTTTCCACTCTCTCCATATTAACCTGTTTTACCCACTATGTTGCTTTGCATCCTCATAGCTCACTGGATTGCTTTCCCCTGGCCTTGTTCTACTTTTCCGTTGCTCATACCTCTCTACCTCCTGGTCGTTCTCCCTTATGGTTCCCTTACTTGCTTCCCCTACCTTACAGTGTCATGCAAGCTCTGGATACCCATGTCCTTCATTACTTCAGCCCAGCTACCATACCACCTTAGCTTTGCCTCTCTGGCATGTATGACTACCAGTTTGGATCTGCTGCTCTCCTGCCTCACTCATATTCCCTACCTCCCGTATACAACTCTCTATTCATGTCAGTCCTGAGTTTCTCCTGTTTATATGTTTATCTATTTGCCCCACTTCGTTTCCCAATAGTCTACTATTCCTTTTACTGTTTCTATCTGCTTCATTGCTCCTCTGTGCTTTTTCAGCAGTATTGTGCATTGGCCAGCCTTACCAGCAGTTTCCAGTCTTCGTCCCTACCTCACACTTTGAAATACTGAGTGAAGATGGCCTTTCCCTGTCTACTGGGGATAAGACTCCATTCAATCATTATATCCTACTATAACCTGTCTGTCATCTGATGTCCAGGGCTGGGAATCATGCCTATCAATATGGCATGTGACCTTGTGCCTCACAACACACCTGGGGCACAGGAGAGACAGGAGAGACAGGGAGGGCAGAAGGGGGGGGGTAGCTCTCTATGTAAAAGAAGGGAAAAAAGCAACTGAACAAAAGAGTAAACAGGGAGGAGAGGAGGCACTGTGGGTCACCTTAAAGACTGGAAAAGGCACCACAATCCACACAGGGGTTGTATACAGACCCCCATGTCAGGGGGAGGGAATGGACGAGGATATGATAGAAGGCATACGTAGGATGGCAGAGAAAGGGGAGATACTGTTGATGGGGGACCTTAATGTGCCCGATGTTAACTGGAGCACCTTTGCTGCAGCCTCATCCAGAAGCAGGACCATTCTTGATGCCCTTCAGGTGGCATGCCTCAGACAGCTAGTTTTGGAACCTACTTGTGAGGGAGCAATCTTAGACCTTGTACTCTCAAATGGGGACAGTGAGAGGATCTCAGATTTAGAAGTGGGTAGCCATTTGGGAACAAGTGACCACCAAACAGAGTGGCTCATGATAAACTCAGCTACAGAGTCAAGCCATACAAAAATGAGGGTTTTGGACTTCAGTAGGGCTGACTTTGGCAAGATGGGAGAGTGCCTTAGAAAAGCACTAGCAAACAGGCTACAAGGAGGGGTGGAGCAACAATGGGGAAATATCAAAACTGCCATCACAGAAGCAACAATCCTTTGTGTGAAGCAAATAAACAAATCAAAATGAAACAAAAGCCACTATGGTTCTCAAAAGAAGTGGCGGTGAAGGTTAGGGAGGAAAATATAGCATTTAGGAAGTATAAGGAAACACAGAAGGAGCAGGACAGAGAACTGTACCAGTTAAGGCAGAAGGAAGCAGGAAGGGTAGTCAGAATAGCAAAGGCACAAACTGAGGAAAAGATAGCCAACTCAGTTAAGAAGGAGGATACAACCTTTTATAGGTATATCAGGGAGTGTAGAAAGACATAGGGAGGGATAGTGAGGCTGAATAGAATGGATGGTGGGTGGGCAGAGAGTGACAGTGAAAAAGCAGGGGTACTGAATGAATACTTCTGTTCAGTATTCACAAAAAAGGAAGTGGGGAAGGTGCCTAATCCAATTAACAGAAGCACTCTGAGAGAGTCGGTCCCAGTCCTTTCACAGAAGAAAGGGTTCTGAAAGAACTCCTAAAACTGAAGGTGGACAAAGCAGTGGGGCCAGATGGAATTCACCCCAGAATTCTAAAAGAATTAAGCAGAGAACTAGTGACACCACTGACTACCCTTTATAACAAATCATGGGAGGATGTGTGGTACCTGAGGACTGGAAGAAGGCTGATGTGATTTCCCTTCACAAAAGTGGGAGCAAGACAGAGGCAGAAAACTACAGACCTGTCAATTTGACCTCTGTGGTAGGGAAAGTGATGGAATCACTTCTGAAGGAAATAATTGTTGAGTACCTAGAGGCCAGGGGGGCACAGGACCAAAGGCAGCATGGGTTCACAGTGGGAAGGTCACGTCAGACGAACAGTGGCGGCTCTACACCAGGGCCCACCAGGGCACGTGCCCCGGTAAAAAAATGCTGTGCCCCAGTGGGTGCCCCATATGGTGCAGAGCTTCCCCCATAGTAACAATATATCAGTGCCCTGGTTGCCACCTGTTGTGCCCCAGCTGTGCCCTGGTAACCATTTGTGGCTAGAGCCGCTACTGCAGATGAATCTAATTGATTTCTTTGACTGGGTGACCAAAGTAGTAGACCTGGGTGGTGCTGTGGACATGGCCTACCTAGACTTTAGCTAGGCATTTGACACAGTCCCACACAAAAGATTAGTAGTCAAATTAACCAGCCTTGGAGTGGGTCCCAGGGTGATAGCCTGGGTAAAACATTGGCTGAACAACAGGACACAGAAGTAATTGTAAATGGAGTCCACTCTGAAGAAAGAGGGGTTACTAGTGGGGTACCGCAGGGTTCAGTACTGTCCAGTCCTTTTAATGTCTTTATAAGTGACATTGCAGAGGGACTGGAAGAAAGTATGCCTCTTTGCAGATGACACAAAAATCTGCAACAGGGTTGATACACAAGGAGGCGTGGAAAGGATGAGAAGGGACTTGGCAAGTTGGAGGAATGGTTAGAAGTATGGCAGCTTGGATTCAATGCAAAGAAGTGCAAAGTAATGCACCTGGGAAACAAAAACCAAGGGAAAGATTACACAATAGGGGGGAGGTAGTAACAACAACAAAAATGGAAAGAGGCCTGGGGGTAATCATATCAGATGACCTTAAGGTTGGCAAGCAATGTGAGAAGACGAAGGGAGGTCTGGGGGGATATTGGTATGTATAGGGAGAAGTATCACCAGCAGAAAATAGGAAGTTGTTATCCCCATGTACAGATAGTTGGTGAGACCCCATCTGGAGTACTGCATCCAGTTCTGGAGACCCCATCTCTGCAAGGACATAGACAGGATGGAGGCAGTTCAGAGGAGGGCAACTAAAATGGTGCAGGGTCTGCAAGAGAAGCCATACGAGGAGAGACTAAAGGAGCTTAATATGTATACTCTTGAGGAAAGGAGGGAGAGGGGAGACATGATAGAAATATTTAAGTACCTCAGTGGAATCAACAAAGTCCAAGAGGGTAGCATCTTTCAGAAAAAGAGATGTGCAAGAACAAGGGGACACAATTTGAAGATAGAGGGGGGATGGCTCAGGGGCAATGTGAGGAAGTATTTTTTCACAGAGAGAGTGGTGGAGGCATGGAACAGCCTTCCTGAGGAGGTTGTGGGGTCTAAAACTGTGGTAGAATTCAAGAATGCATGGGACAGACAGGCAATTTTTGTGGGGGGTAGAAAGAAATAGGCTGTTGGTTAAATAGGATCTGCAGCTTATCCTCTAGGGTGGGAAATGGGCAGACTAGGTGGGCCAAGCGGTCCTTATCTGCTGTCAAAGTCTATGTTTCTGTTTCTATATACGAACTGTTACCAAGCCTTCTCTGTTTCATTCCAGTTGCTGCTTCCCTCTGGGAATGAAACTTCCTCCTACTGACCAATTTGACATCCTCTATACCTAACTCTGCTTGGCAGCATTGAGTGAGGTTTGCTGCCCCGATGACTGGGGATGGGAGACATGTCTACCATATTCAAATTGTTACCATACCCTCTTTACCTCATACTAGTTGCCACTTCCCTTCAGGAATGGACCTACCTACTTCTTACCAGCTCGACATCCTCCATCCCTAACTCTGCTGGACAACATCGAGTGTTGGTTCACATGTCCCAGTGACCAGAGATGGGAGTCATGTATACTATATCCAGATTGTTACCATACCTTCTCTACCTCATGCCAGTTGCCGCTTCCCTGCAGGAATGGAATTTCATCCTGCTTCCATGTTGACATTCTCCATGCCTTACTCACCTGCAGAGCGTCGAGTGAAGATTAGCCTGCCCGACTACCAGGGATGAGAGCTATCTCTCCAATCTACTGAATTCTACCATGGCTTCTCTACTTTCTACCAGTTGCTGCTTCCCTTTGGGAACGGAACTCTCATGCTGCATACCATACTCATGCTACTGATTCTGCTTCAGGTTACTTCTGTCCGGCCCGATGCCTGGTGCCTCTCTTTTCTGGATCAGGACTGTGCCCTGTTTTACTTCTCCATCTTACCTTGTCTGCAGACTAGATTCCTAGTCCTATGTACTGCCTTCCGCAGCCAGGAGCCAGACTTTGACATGTACTGTCTCCACCGTTGCATCCTCCCCAATGCGGACTGCCATTCAAATCTGGATCTCCAACCTTGTTCTCATCATTCTCTATTCCTACTCACCTTCAGTCCAGATCTTCAGGCTTCACTCATCCCTTCGGAACACAGTTCTTCCTGTCCACTGCTTCATATGTGTTTATCTCCACCTGCTACCAGATGGCATGACCTTTCTGGACTTGGATCTCCTACTGCTGAGTGGTCTCCAGTTCTCCTCGCTGCAGCTGTTCTTTCAGCCTCACCATGTCCGCATTCCGCTGTATGCTTCTTTCTCTACTACAGGTCACTGCTTCCCTTCAGGACCAGGGCATTTTCATCCTCCACCTGTCTGCCTCACAGTTCTACATGCGACTTTGACTGTGGCACCAGGACCTCATCACTCACCCTCATCGTATGGATCCTGCTGGCTTGTTCAGTCCCTCTCTCACTCCAGGCCGACTGTCTCATGGACTTCCTTACTGCAGGTTCCCCATTCGGCTGCTGTACAAACCTATTTCTTTTGCTGATATGGAGCCTCATCCTTCATCTCTCCAGTGTCTTCCATCATTTCTGTGGTTGCTTCAAGCCTTTGTCAGATGTGGGACTCCAGTTGCTCATGGTGTTTAGCTTGGCTCCTTGGCTTTCTGTGGATCATCATCCAGTGCCTTGATTCCACTTTCCTGCACTTCACTGCTGTTCACCTTGGAACTGATGTCGTCCTGCTCCTTCCTGCTCTGGATGTCATCCGGTTCACCTGGCCCATAGCTTCCTCTGCTCATTCCTTCGGTTACTCCAGATCCACTCTGTACTTCCTTCACACTTGACTGGATACCTTCTCCTCTTTGTCTTGCTGACTTGGGGCTTCTTACTGTTTGCTGTGGCTCTTTTTGGGCCTTATATCCCATTTCCAACCAGTACTCCTACCATGTCATCTGCTTCCATACGATCCAGCCCCTGCTTCTACTCCTACCCTTCTAACAGTAACTCATTCAATCATCCATTCATTACTCTGGAGTAATACTTCTGCCAGTAAAACTTTCCTTGGCTCACATGCCCCACAGACTCTTACGTTATTATTGAAGTCTCACACTGCCCATTCAGTTCTTCACAATCATTCATGGAATCCCGTTCGCCTGGACAATAGGAAGATCTCCTCCATCTCTATTGGATACATCCTCAAATTCCTGTTCATCCAATCACCATCATTCTTCAGATGCCTCTTCTTATTGGCCATCCTCATACATGGAAAGGACTTAAATCCTTCTATTCTATTCAGACTTCGTAATTGGCATCACCTCTGCAGATACCAGAAATCACAAGATAACCCATTCAACTATGGACTTCATCCACTTTTACCTTATGCCACCTCTTAGTTCAACAATGATACTGATGACCATGTTGCTCGACTCCTACTTCCCAACAGTAATTGCTAGTTTTAAGAATTACATAGATATCGTCCAGAATATTCACTGTGGGATCTCCATTGCCTAGCTGATTCCCGACTCCGCGCCATCCACATCTTTGATTTCACTCCTGAACATCGTTATTCCTCACACTATTATCCGCACTTGGTCACCTAGTACTTTCCACCAGGTTAATCGTTCTTCCAGCGGCCAATTCAGCCTCTTCTTCTCAAAGTACCTTCATTAATCTCCACAGTAAAGACCATCACTGTGAACTGGCTCTCCTGAATTCTATCCGGCAATCAGTAACAGCCACGCCAAATTCACCAACTCAGCCTTGCATCCCAATCGGCATTTATCTGTTGTTGCACTAAATTCTATGGCATCCTGCATTTTACAACAATATTGGCAGTGGTGAATAGCAAATAACAGAAAGAACATATTAAGTTCAGCATAAGAGTACAATTGTATACAGAGGTCACAATGGACAGGTCAAGTGCATTACATTAGGATAACACCTTAAATTTATGGTGATGGTACCATTTAGCCTGAAAGAAAGGGGTGGATAAGGAGTAACAGCAGAGGTGGAAAGGTAGTGATGCTGGGAGGGGAACAGATGAATAGGAAACAAGGTTATAGATATAATGATAGTAGTAGATTGATAGGAGCCTAAAGTCATAGTTATACTGGTAGTTATAGATAACCCGAAGGAATGGCCATGTAGAGATCTCAGCAGTGAAAGAAAATAGTGGGTCTGGAAGGGGGCTGTAATTCAGAATAGTTACTTAATATGTTGAATAGAACCTGGGGAGCAGGTCAGGAATACCAGGTAGGTCAATTGCAGGTATAATTCACAGAGAAGAAATTATGTAGGACTGAAGTTATAGAAGAGGGGGAGGAGGAGTGGTGAATCTGGTGAGGAAGTGAATTCTACAGTTTTGGGAAGTGATAGAAGAAAGCAACCTGGCCTACAGTGGTAGACCGGTGAAAGACAACCAAGGAACAGGAGTCATAAGATCTAAGTGAGTGGGCAGAGGGAAGGAGGACTGATAGAGAGGAGGTGAGATAGAATGGGAGCGATCCAAACCAGAATTTAGAGACACAGTTAGCACAATGATGGCGGCGTCTATTTTCTAGTGAGGAAAATGCCAGGAAGTGGTAGAGTTGACATTGGTGGGTGAGAGGAGGAGAGTCCAGAGTGAAGCAACAGAAGGAGTTGAAGAAGGTATCCAATCTGGCTAAGGAGGTCTTGGGAGTGGCACTGTAAACTACATCACAGTAGTCAAAAATAGGAAGGATAATCTTCTGGACAAGTTCATGCCTAGCCAGGAGAGGGAGGCAGTTCTGGTTCCTGTATAGAGTGCCGAGCTTGGACCGCAGCTTTTTCAGGATGGCGTCCACATGACCAAAGAAGATGAGATGTTGGTCAAGCCAAACACCCAGATATCTGAATGAGGAGGTGAACTCAAGGACTGTCCCAGCAAGGGTTTGGAAGGAGGGCAGGAAGGGGAGGGGAGCCTAGAGAGTATCTACCCAGTGCCGAAGGTCATGGAGATGGTCTTCTTGGTGTTTAGAAAAAGTTGATGAGAGCAAAACAAGTGCTGAACATTGTTGAAATTCTGCTGAAGTCTGTTTGCAACATCAGTGGGGGACTGTCCAGAGGTGTAGAGGACTGTGTCATCTGCGTACATATGTATTGAGGTTGAAGTTTAAACAGATGGTAGGTCATTAAGAAATATGGAGAAAAGTATAGGGCCCAGCACAGACCCTTCAGGGACACCAGTGCTGATGGGGTGTGTGTGGAGTCAGTGATTCTGACTGACTGGCTTCATTTAGTGGCTGAGTCAGTCAGACCTGCTGAGGAAAGGGAGTTTAGTAGTATGGTGTGGTAAACCGTGTCAAAAGTCTTGGCTAGGTCGAGAAAAATAGCAGTCGTGGTTTGACCACATCCATCCCTGAGAGGATGGATTCAGTAAGCCTAATCAGAGAGGTGGTGGTGGAGTGGTTTTTCTGAAACCCAGATTGGAAGGAAGTGAAAAAGTTGGAGTTAGAGAGATAAGAAGAGAGTTGGGCAAGAACCAAGTGTTCTTGCAGTTTGGCAAGGGTGTGAAAGAGTGATATGGGACGGTAGTTCCCCAGTGAAGAAGGATCACTGCCCTTAGGTAGGGGAAGAACAATGGCATGCTTTAAAACAGGTGGGATGACTGCCATTTCGAACGAGAGGTTGAAGAGGTCAAACAGCGGGGCAGTGATAGCCATAGCCGAGAGATATAGTAGCTTAGAGTCCAAGCCATCAGGCGAACTGCATTTGGATGGTTTTAAGGCATGCAAGTCATCCAAGGTGTCAGAAGAGGCAATTTTAGTGAAAGAGAAACAAGTAAACAGGGGCAGTGTACATGGTGAGGTGTGCCTGATGCATCAGAGACCGTGGGAGCCACCTCCCTCCCCCTTCCTCAATATAAACAACACCCTTATTACTGATCACCTTAGTATTGCTACTGAATTTAATTCATACTTCACCTATTGTGCCTCTGCTTACCTATTCTCCTTACCGTCTACTAGGTCAGGTGCCCCCTCCACCTCACCACCCTCACTGTAAAGGTCTTTTTGTCATGAACAACTTTGCTGCTGGGTGTTTTTGTGTAGCTTGTAAAATTTTCAAGATACTTAGATTTGTTTGGCATGTGTGCAGATGCACTTACAAACAGCAGATGCTTTTTTTCTCTGAGTGAACACTCAAGTAGACATGCCAAACAAATGTTAATATCTTGAAAACAATACAAGTTACTTATACACAACCCGTGTCAAAATTGTTCACAACAAAAAATCCTTTACAATGAGGGTAGTCACCCAGCTGAACTCTGCATAGTTTTTAAAATATAACCATTTCTGCTGTTGTATTGTAAAGCAGTGCTTGTTGATGAATCTATGGCTTGGCTACATCACTGTCACATGAGAGAGGATGCATTGTAGGTACAAGAAAAGCAATAAATTTAGCTGATGGAGATCCCCAGGGGTCGTAAAACTACCATAACGCTAGCAGGCTAATTTAGGAAAAACTCCTGATAGCAAACAGAGGGAAGGACACACTAGGACTTCACACACAAATCAAAACACTCTGCACAACATATGTTTTTACAAATTTTGGGTGTACTACTCCTTTAACCAGTCTGGCATTTCACAACAAAAAATCATTTACAATGAGAGTAGTCACCCAACTGAACTCTGCATAGTTTTTAAAATATAACCATTTCTGCTGCTGTATTGTAAAGCCATGCTTGTTGATGAATCTATGGTCTTGGCTACATCACTGTCACATGAGAGAGGATGCATTGTAGGTACAAGAAAAGCAATAAACTTAGCTAAGATGGAGATCCCCAGGGGTCGTAAAACTACCATAATGCTAGCAGACTAATTTAGGAAAACTCCTGATAGCAAACAGAGGGAAGGACACACTAGGACTTCACACACAAATCAAAACACTCTGCACAACAAATGTTTTTACAAATTCTGGGTGTACTACTCCTTTAACCAGTCTGGCATAACAATTGCTAAGACTTAGCCTGGGAGAGAGAAGTAAGCAGAAGGAGACAGCAAAGGTAATGGCAAAAAAATATTCTTTTCAGGTTAACTTAAACAACATTTTCTAAACTGAGCTGCAATTTCCTTGCTTTATACAGTCAAGCACTTGCAATATACAGTGATTCAAGTGGTAGCAACACAGGTACAGCAAGGTATACACAATAAAATTAGGCAGAGGGGTGAAGCTATTATAATTTGAAAATGTTGTGCCAAAAGTTAAACTCAGGTTGGGAAACATGCAACAAAAGTCAGCAGTGGAATAGGAAGAAAGCCAATCAGGAGTCTGGTTCGCCAGCGCCAACCAATCAGGAGCTAGAGTAAGCGCTGGGGAGAGACAGCGAGGCAAAGCCACCAGGAAGGCCATACCTGCAGAGCTGGAGGGTGGACTGAAAATGCAGGGACGGCGGCAGAACAAAGCCATTTCCCGGTACAGTTCCTTGGCAGGCTGGAGAGCCCTGGTCAGGGGCTTCCTCCTAGGATGAGAAGAGAGAGGGGAGAAACAGGTGAACTTTTACATGCACTCGGAAGGTGGGGGGCCGACAGTAAGTGTAGACAGGAAGACAGCAGCAGCAAATTGAGCGACAAAGGGAGTAACAAAATAGCAAAGGGATGTCCCTGAGAGGCAAGGTGGGGGGGTTAGCCTGGGAGAGAGAGGTAAGGGCAAAGAGAAAGTAAAGGAAGAGGGGAAAAAAATAAGATATTCTTTCAAGTTTAGCTTAAATAACTTATACAAAACTGAGCTGTAATTTCTAGCGTAACCCCTGCTGTCCGTAAGCCAAATGCAGGGGGTATCTATTTTTCTTGAGAAAAAACTAAATTTAAATATTTAAACTTGAAAATTTTACCACCAAATAAAACGTAAGATGCCTGGAGTCTTTGATAGTGAAAAAAGGATTAAGGGTCAGCATTTTTGCCCCAATTTTATTGCACTGCTGCTTTAACACCACAGTGTAAATTAGAAACACTCACTGAGGTTACTAATTGGCTCATATTGGTTTGCTAGCTACCTTGGGGGAAGTGTCCAACATGTTAGGATTGCTGGTGTCACCTCTGATGAAAAAACAGTCCTCTCAGGTGTCCTGCAGGGGTCTATCCTGGGGCCATTACTCTTTTCTGTCTTCCTGAACAGTCCCCTAGCATCTGCCAACAGAGAATATTACTCTATGTGGACGATGCAGTACTCTTTACTAGCAAACAAAACTCTAAACAACTTGAGAGTCAGTTGCAGTGTGATTTCAGGCATGTTGAAGAGTGGTTTAGTTCACATCAACTTGTCCTGAACTACAGCAAAACTAAGGTCATGACATTCTGCAACACATAGAGCAAGTATAAACCTCTGTCCCTCACCATCAAGAACCATGTGGGGACTTCACTTGAACATGTTCCTGAGTTTAAATATCTCAGCATCATCTTGGACAGTTCTCTTTCTTACACACGGCACATTGGCAATGTAGCTAAGGCTGCCAACATACAGTTTGGCATGCTCCACAAGCACAAACACTGCATGACCACTGATGCCCTTAGACTAGCTATCTACAGCTCGGTCACCTCCATCATCGACTATGGTCTAGTCATCTATGACTCTGCTTCCTCTACTGCCCTACGGAGGATATCGATGACACTCAACAAGGCCTGTAGGCTTCTAATGGGTACCACCCGCCTAATACACACCTGTGAACTGTACGCCCTGGCCGGATGGCTACCACTCCTTAGTAGAATACAATACCAGATCTGCTCGTTAACCAAAAAAGTTATCTTCAGGCTTATTCCATCAGGAGTGGCAAAGCTCCTTACTGCCAACAGCAGTACCTAGCTTACACACAGTGCTCTGTATCAAACCTTCCAGGTCCCCAGATGCCGGACCACAATGGGTCAGAGTTTGTTCATGCACAGGGCTCCTGAGTGGTACAATACCCTTAACAAAGAAACACTTACAACTGCGACACTTGGTCCTTTAAAAGGCAACTCCGACTATTCCTAGCCTCTACCACTCAATGTGACTGCCTCTCCTAACTGCTTCCTCATTTTACCCTAGTCGAAGGTGACCTGTAATCTCCCTTAGAGCTCCACTTTTTTGGCACCAGTTCCCCCCATTCTCACCCCTTACCCCCCACACACCACACTTACTCACCCACCCCCTCCCCTCTCTAATGGCACTTTCAGATATGGGGTCTTCCAGCCCATCCACCTCGCACTTTTGCCACCCACCTCTACCCGCTGACAATGACCCTTTGGCCTGCCTACTTTTTCCTGAATCCCTCCTACCCTATACTAATTATATACTGTTCACCCTGAAAGTTGTCTGAAGCTGGCTTATGTTGTCTCTCTCCATTTTTGGCTGTGTAATAAATGCTTAGACATCTTTGTGTTTTTAAGACTGTAACCATTGTTGACCTTTGTATGTATGTTACCCTACATGCTTTGACATGGAACCTTTGTAAATGAACAGTTCCTGCTCAAAGCTATTTGTAATCCTAGAGTTTAATAAAAAATAAAATAATAAAAAAAAACAATCATAGAATTGGAACCAGTATTTAACAAACAGCTTCTACTGTGAAACATGACTTTCAGGTTCAATGCAGTTCTCCTTAACAGATAACAGTAAATACCTAAACTGAGAAGTAGATTACTAAAAACACAAAATCACCACCAAATTCAAGAGTTAAGAGCTGAAATTCCCAAGATGTCACTGAAACACCTACTGAAAAAGATGGGTTTTAGTCCATTGTAAATGTCTCCACCAAGAGAGCAGAACAAAGGCCTATGGGGAGGGCATTCCAAATTAGCAGTGCAGCTACTGAAAGGGCTCTAATCCCTGATTGCCTCAATCTGGATTTTGAAATATCCAACAGACTTCTTTTGGTGGAGTTGGCTGTGGCTCAGGATACAAAAGGCCAAGGAGTCTTTGATGTAGTACAGTTCTGGAGGCCGCACCTTATTTATCTATTTATTTTTTATTTATGTAACCCTCTTGTTACCCAGGGTTACTAGAATCCCAGTAAGACCTAGTGGTAGGCAGGGAAGGCAGCTTGTGAAACTCCAGTTAAATGGGTTTCACACTGTCTCACTCTGTTCTCAGTCTCAGCTGAGACTGAGGGATGACATCACCATAGAACTCTCGCAGCTGCATGAGCCACAGTGGAATCTGCAGAAGGGAGTTTGAGTAGAATGTTGGGAGGTTTGAACAGTAGTCTGTAGGCAGTTGGAGTTTGGAGATTGTTGTGAGAGGAGCACAGTAGCTCTGTGCTCAGGCGCTTGAAGCCTCAGCCCTGATATAGGGCTACATTTAGGGAAAGGTGTGTGTCTCCACCTAAAAAGAGACAGAGTAAGCTGTTTGTTTTTTTAGTGATGGAGACCAATGATTCGGGTCTCTGAGCCTCATCCCTCAGGGGATGGGGCAGAAAGGTTTGCCTGCTATTCCAGGGGCAACCCCCTGGCTACTGCTGGAGAAAGAAGCTGCCTTATTTTGTCCACATGTGTGGGGTACAAGAAGATTTCGTGATTCGCCTGTGGGGCACCTGCAACAGAAGGGTGAGTTCTGCTCTTTCTAAAGGGCCCATGTTTCATCCTGAACTGTGTTAAAGTGGGGATCGGACTACTGAAGTAGTGGTAGGCCTAGAATAATAGGCTTAGCCAAAAGTAAAAGTATGTTCAAGTCCAGCACATAGGGGAAGTCAAGACATGTAGAGGAGATGTGATATACATCTACCCAGTAATCTACATTGCCAAGCTTTCAGAAAAGAGTTGTTTAGTTTCCAGAGAAATGGCCGGGTATGGATTGTGGGAGCTGGAGGTGGGAGACCCCCCATCTTTAGTAACCAGGTCACCCTCTACGGATTTGCTCTGTGGATTTCTACTTTGCCTCATGCACTTGTCCAGTGATGAGGGAAATACCCAGATGTGGGATGGAAGGAAAATTCCCTCTAGGAGTCGAAGGCTCTAAGGTGGTTTGGGGAGCCACCAACAGGAAAACTGGTTCATTCCCCTAATGGACCGCGGATCAAGTGGCTTGGGGGGGGGGAGCCAGGCCAGTGGGGAAAACCCAAGTAGTGTACAAGTCAGGCTATGTACCCAAAGCTGCGTGCAAGTCCAGGCTGTGTGCCTGGTGGGTTCAGAGCCTGAGGGCTGAAATGTGAAGAAGTGTTCTGTTATCTCTAATCTGCATTACCAGGAATGTATCCCCGTGGGGGTCTGTCTATGCTTTGTTTGTTCAGTTTGGATGTGAATAAAAGCCACACTGTAGAATCCCATTCCTGGTTTTGGACATTACAGTTATTGCTTCCTGTGTTCGGATTTACTCGGGTGCCCCTGTGCAGAGTAGCCAAACCTAGGCCCCCTGTGCCGAGTAACCTAGTCCTCCCTGAACCCAATCCCCACCAGATACTGCTGTCAGCTTCAACAGCATGCCACCTGTCATTTTGCAAAAAGGCAGGGGTCCAGGGGTTACAAAATGGAGGCACCGCTTTGGATTTTAATTTTGGGAGGAAAGGTGCTCGGACAAGGGGGCTAGTGTTTTGGCTATCTGGCAGTGGGTAGCCCAAAAAGCTGAAGCAAGCTAACTAGTGTGTCACTGTGTGCTGCGAATCTTATGCTGCTATTTGAAATGCCAACTGTTTACCAAGGAGCAGTAAAGCTAAGAGTGTGCCCTTGTCCTGCATCAATTGTTTACAGCGTTTTTGCCAGCTTTTTAAAAGAACTGTGGTGATAAAGAAAAGTGTGGAAGACTAGTGGTAGCAACAGGAAAATTGTGCCCTGGACGTTGGAAATGCTTTTTAAAGAACTGTGTGATAAAGAAAACATAGAAACATAGAAACATAGAATTTGATGGCAGATAAGGACCGCTTGGCCCACCTAGTCTGCCAATTTTCCTACCTAACAGATAAGCTGCAGATCCTAGTTAACCAACAGCTTACTTCCTCCTACCCCTCACTAGGACTGCCTTATGCCTGTCCCATGCATTCTTGAAGTCCCCCACTGTTCTTGACTCCATGACCTCCTCAGGGAGGCTGTTCCACGCATCCACAACCCTCTCTGTGAAAAAATACTTCCTCACATTACCTCTGAGCCGTCCCCCCTCTATCCTCAAATTGTGCCTCATTGTTCTTGCACATCTCTTTTTCTGGAAGATGTTACCCTCTTGGACTTTGTTAATTCCCTTGAGGTACTTGAAAGTTTATATCATGTCCCTTTCTCCCTTCTTTCCTCAAGGGTATACATATTAAGCTCCTTTAGTCTTTCTTCATATGTCTTCTGGTACAGACCCTGCACCATTTTGGTTGCCCTCCTCGGGACAGCCTCCACTCTGTCTATGTCTTTGAGGAGATGGGGTCTCCAGAACTGCACACAGTACTCCAGATAGGGTCTCACCAACTGTCTGTACAGAGGGATAACAACTTCCTATTTTCTACTATTGATGCCTCTTCCTATGCATCCCAGTATCCCCCCAGCTTTCCTTACTGCCTTCTCACATTGCTTGCCCACCTTTAGGTCATCTGATATAATTACCCCCAGGTCCCTTTCTATTTTTACTGTTGTCAATATCTCACCCCCCATTGTGTACACTTCCCCTGGGTTTTTGTTTCCCATGTGCATTACCTTGCACTTCTTTGCATTGAATCTAAGCTGCCATACATTTGACCATTCCTCCAACCTTGCCAAGTCCCTTCTCATCCTTTCCACTCCATCTTGTGTATCAACCCTGTTGCAGATCTTTGTGTCATCTGCAAAGAGACATACTTTTCCTTCCAGTTCCTCTGCAATGTCACTTATAAAGACATTAAAAAGGACCGGTCCCAGTACTGAACCCTGCGGTGCCCCGCTAGTAACCCTCCTTTCTTCACTGTGTACTCCATTTACTACTACCCTTTGCGTCCTGTTGTCTAGCCAACTTTTTATCCAGGCTACCACCTTGGGACCCAATCCAAGGCTGGCTATCTTGTGTATTAATCTTTTGTGTGGGACTGTATCAAATGCCTTGCTAAAATCTAGGTAGGCCATGTCCACAGCCCCTCCCTGGTCTACTACTTTGGTCACCCAGTCAAAGAAATCTATTAGATTCATCTGACACAACCTTCCCATCGTGAATCCATGCTGCCTTGGGTCCTGTGCCCCACTGGCCTCTAGGTACTCAACAATTCTTTTCTTCAGAAGTGATTCCATCATTTTCCCTACCACTGAGGTCAAACTAACTGGTCTGTAGTTTCCTGCCTCTGTCCTGCTCCCACTTTTGTGAAGAGGAATCACATCTGCCCTCCTCCAGTCCTTGGGTACCACCCCATCCTCCCATGATTTGTTAAAGAGAGTAGTCAGCGGTGTCACTAGTTCTACCCTTAGTCCTTTTAGAATTATTGGGTGAATCCCAACAGGCCCCATTGCTTTCTCCACCTTCAATTTTATTAGTTCTTTCAGAACCCTTTCTTCTGTAAATGGACTGGTATCGACCCCCATCTTCAGAGTGTTTCTCTTGTTTGGTTTAGGTAACTCCCCCTCCTCTACCTTTGTGAATACTGAGCAGAAATATTCGTTCAGTATCCCTGCTTTTTCACTGTCACCCTCTACCTACATTCCCTCCCCTTTATTAAGCTTCAGTATCCCTCCTTTGGTCTTTCTTCGCTCCCTAATGTACCTATAAAAGGTCTTATCCCCCTTCTTAACAGAATTGGCTATCCTTTCCTCAGTTTGGGCCTTTGCTATTCTTACTGCCTTCCAGCTTCTTTCTGCTTTAACTGATAAAGTTCTCTGTCCTACTCCTTCTGTGTTTCCTTATATTTCCTGAATGCTGTCCTTTTCTCCTTAACCTTCCCTGCCACCTCTTTTGAGAACCATAGCGTTTTTTCCTTTGTTGTGTTTTATTGATTTGCTTTACACAAAGGCTTGTTGCCTCTGTGATGGCTGTTTTGATCACTCCCCATTGTTCCTCCACTCCTCCTTCTTGCCTGTTTGCTAGTGCTTTTCTGAGGCACTCTCTCATTTTCCCAAAGTCAGCCCTCCTAAAGTCCAGTACTCTTGCTTTTGTATGGCTGTATTTATCGTGAACCACACTGTTTGGTGGTCGCTTGTTCCCAGATGGCTACCCACTTCTAAATCTGAGATTCTTTCTCCATCCCCATTTGAGAGCACCAGGTCTAAGATTGCTCCCTCCCGAGTGGGTTCCAATACTAGCTGTCTGAGGCATGCCCCCTGTAGGGCATCAAGAATGACCCTGCTCTTGGATGTGCCTGCAGCAAAGGTGCTCCAGTTAACATCTGGCATATTCAGGTCCCCCATCAACAATATCTCCCCTTTTTCTGCCATTCTAAGAAAGCCTTCAATCATTTCCTTGTCCATTCCTCCCCTGAGATGGGGGTCTGTATATAACCCCATGCGGATTGTGGTGCCATTTCCTGTCTCCAGGGTGACCCAAAGTGCCTCATCTGCTCCCTGTTTACTCTTTAGTTCTGTTGTTTTGATCCTTCCTTTACATAGAGAGCTACTCCTCCTCTTTACCCTCCCTGTCCCTCCTGTAGATTGTGTATCCTGGTATGTTGACATCCCAGTCATGGTTCTCTGTGTACCATGTTTCTGTGACTGCCACAATATCCAGGCAACCCTCTTCCATCAAGGCCACTAGTTCAGGGAACTTGTTACACAGACTACAGGCATTGGTACTCATCACCCTCCACTTTTTGATAGCCTTACCCCTTTTAGCCCCATTTCTGTCCTTACTGCCTTTGCCTTTTTTTACATTTAAATCTGTTCTGCTCCCAATAACTTCTGTACATTGGTGTTTAGCTCACTAATCACCATGTTTTGTGGGGGGAGGCTCGGATTTCCCTGCTCCTTTTCAGTGCCTCCCTTGGCTAGTTTAAATGCTTGCCAATGAAGCATTTAAACCTCTCACCTAGGATCCTGGTTCCCCCCCGGACAGATGCAGACCATCGCACCAGTATAGGTCTGCATCCCTCCAGGTGGCTCCCCAGTCCCCAATGAAGCCAAAACCCTGATCTCCACACCAGTTTTTCAACCACTCATTGAATTCCCTGGTGAGAAGTGCCCTAGCACAAAAGTGTGGAAGACTAGGGGTAGCAACAGGAAAATTGTACCCTGGACGTTGGAAATGCTTTTAAAATAACTGTGTGATAATGAAAAGTGTGGAAGACTAGGGGTAGCAACAGGAAAATTGTGCCCTGGATGTTGGAAATGCTTTTGAATGAACTGGGAAACTTGCTGTGTGAATGGCCATGCTAAATGGCTGAAATGGGCTCCCACCGTGGAGTCAGTTGAAGAAAAAAAAAAAGTGGTTTCTGCAATTTAAATTTGCCTGCTTGACGATCACCATGAGGAGAAGAGCATTCGCGAGGAAGAAGAGGCTCATTTGCATGGCGTCGTATGACTGGTGAGGCTGCAATCAGTCCGGCCCCTCAGCCAGCTCTGTAGTGACTGCCCAGCATTCGAGAGGGAGTGTGAGTGGAGTGCGTGTACTGGCTAGTGGAAGAGCATCGCAGTGATTAAAAAGTGCTGTAAAACTGTTAAAATTAGACTTTTCTGTTCAAAATCGGGCTCAATCTGCATCTCGATCATCTGAATTGCGATTGTGGTGATCGGGGAGACGATCGTTAGGACTGCCCACCCGTTCTCTTTCTGAGGCCTCCAAGACTGGCTGCAGGCCATTTTCCATCGCAGCAAACAGCTACTGATAACAGTGAGTACCAACAGTAAAAGTTGCTCAAACAGTAATTTTCTGCCAAAAGCCAGCTGAATATGTGTGCAGCAGTGTAGTCGCTTTGCAAATAACGACTGTGCCAAGTTTTACCAGCTAGTGCAAGTCGTTAAGCCATTGACTGTGAGCATAGTTATGGATTCCGCATCAGTTTAAAGTTTCAAAGCCAGAGAGACACTGTGAGTTGTAGCCAAATGTGCAGCACTAGTTTACAGGCAATCCTGTGCTTGACATCCTGAGGCTTTAAGGGACTGTGAACTAAAGAAATGTTTTCAGCAAGTGAAGAGTCCGTGGCAAATCATGTAAATGTGTTAGAAAAAGAACAGTGCAAGTTTGTGCAGTTTGAGCAAAAGTTATCAGTAGTGTGTGTAAATCGGATGCGCAGTGGCTTGACCCAATTTCTGAATGTTGATGCGCAGGAGTGCTGCGGTCGCCATTACAGGATGGGGTAGTAAAGTAAACACAGCAGCAGAGAAGCCATTTTAAAAGTAAAGAAAGTGTTCAGTGAAGTGGGACTTTCAGTAACAGGGAGTATTTGTTTGTTTTTCTGCAGTTATGGCCTCAGAACCAGCTTGGTACCCGGATCATGCCCAGGCTGCAGTAATAGCAGCAGCAAATAGGTTAAGGGACATTGAAAGGTGTTATTATGGAGGACAACTGCCTTCTCATGTGGTGATTCCTGGATTTCCAGTGCAAGTGTGTCAAATATGCTTAAATGCTGGAAGGGACGTCTTCATGATACCTCACTGTTCGGGGTGCTTAGAGAAATATGGCTTGTATAACGTGCCCCAGATTTTTTGGCTCACACATGGACAAAGGTTCAGGAATCTGTAGTTGGCAGCACGCAGCACCAGACGGAGCCTGTTGAAGAAGGCCCCTTGGCGGAGTGTGGCACAAAGCTAGAGGGTGCAGATTTAGAGACAGAACCAGATGCTGATGTTTCGGATGCTGGATCGCAGAAGGATAATTCAGACAAAACATCAGTAGACCCCTGGAGGGGGGGCCTAGCCCAAGTCTCATAGGAGAAGATGAAGTGAGGGAGGCCTTTGAATGGGAGGTGTCGACCTCCGTGCCTAGTGATGAATGGATAGTCTCAGGAGTGAGGACGACTGCTCACTCCTGGGCACAGATTCTCAGTGAGGAAAAAGAAGAGGGGGAACCTATGTGGCCTTGAGAAAAAGGAACAGGTACACAGCCTCAAGCTCTTGCCTTGGAAGAATGCATGGAAGAGAGTGGTGATGCCACTGCCCTGGCTATGCAAGAAGAAGAAGTCAGGGATCCGTTTTTAATCTCATTAAGGATGTGTAACAGGCAGAACCAGGACTGGCTTCCCCCAAGTCAGGCCAGTGGTCTCAGGTTGACCAAAGCTAGTAAAGAGGAGAGACTGGTTCGTAGGAAGGCGAATGAAATCTATGGAATGTCTTTTCTTACCTTTCCTCGGAAAGTCTGGGAGGAGATTGAGAACAGCAGGAAATCCTGGATCTGGGCCGAAGCAATGAAATGTGTGCATCCTGGTGCAAACAAGCACATCAAGAACAGACTGTTTCATGAGAAATATACCCAGTGGAAGAGAGGCAGGACACTGTTTATGGACAGAGTGCGAATAGTGGATGGAGAGGGACATGAAATCTTCCATTGTGTGACTTATGTGCGCCCAGATGGGGTAATAATTCAAGCTTCTTACCCCCTGTACTATTGGCCTCAATGCAAGGACCTCCCAACAAATGTGCCCGTGCCTACTAGATGGAAAGCCGAGCAGTGGTAGTCAATACTGCCACACCAGCCTGTGCAGTGCCTTTACTGATCCACCAGTATAGACATCCAGGACTCAGGTGCCCCACATTCATCAGTTCTACAGTGTACTGGCCTTTCCAGAATCCATTGACTGGCCCACCAGATGACTTCAGATCCAGAGAGGACACCAGCCCAGCTGTATCCTGCTTCAGCACTTGGTAATCAGATGATGTCAGACCAGCTGTTTTCCTTTTTTGTTCCTATTCTAAGGTTTCATCTCCAGAGATGACATCTTCCCAGCAGTTCCCAGATGTGCCCTCCTGTAGTTCCCAGAAGATGTCTGCCCAGCTGTATCGGAAGAATGCTGCCAGGGAGAGTCTTCGGCTGAGGTGAAGGTCGGTGCAGATTTTTCGTTCTACAAGGGGCTGGTAAGTCCAAACTTTTCTATCTTTATGACATTGCAGTACACACCCTACACTAGCAGACTCCAGAATGTGTGAACTGTCCTCAAAGACTCTCCCCTTCGGGGCTTTGGCCTGCTAGAACTGTGCTTCACCGGGCTCCGGCCCAGGAGGCACTCTTTAATGGACTAGCCTTCGGGCACTGTGGTCACTAGTTGGGACTTTTAGGGCACTCCATCCCCCCAAATGTGTATTGTAAATAATACCATTGTTTTCCTACTGTTTTCTAGTGTATATACTGTTTTTCTACCTTTTCTAAAAAAAAAGAAAATTCTATTTGGGATTCTTCAGTGTTTTGATGGTAGGGGTTTAGGTAGACTGTGTATGCAGATTAGGAGTGTGTGTTGTCTTTCTTTTTTCTTGCAGGTGTTCCTGAAGAAGATAGAAGAGAAGACAAGAAGAGGAGGAGGGGCTCATCGGAGTTCGTCATTAGTACTTTAGTGTGTAGTAATTTAAAGTACTGTGGTTGTTATTATTGTTGTTACTGTATTAACCCTTTCCTTCCACAGGTGTGGTTGTGGGGGTAGGGAGGCAGTAAAGTGATGTAATGGTGTGGTATTAGTTTCTTGGTGTGTGGTTGCAGGGAGCCCAAGGTCGGGGAGGTCCCCGGATTGTTTTTATTTTGGGTGTTAAGTTAGAGGCAGACAGATTTTCCCTAGAGGGCTAAGGGGGGATAGACAGGCTGTGGTCCTGAATGGCCATAGGGACTGCAGTGCTGAGCTATTAGGGCTATGCTCTGGACAGTTCTACCAGAGCCACCAGGCATCCATAGTAAGTGGGTAGAGTAGAGGCTGATATGTCAGCTAAAGGCCTCTAGGCCCTTAGTGTTGTCTGCCTCTGCTCGCACATGGTAGGAGGGGGCCTGATCACCCCCCCTCCGCAGGTAGCACATAGGGTGGGATGGCCTAAGCCAGGTAAACAATGACTGCGGACAGTCATTTTCCTGGTCAAGGGCGAGTGTAACCCCCTTGTTACCCGGGGTTACTAGAATCCCAATAAGACCTAGTGGTAGGCAGGGAAGGCAGCTTGTGAAACTCCTGTTAAATGGATTTCACACTGTCTCACTCTGTTCTCAGTCTCAGCTGAGACTGAGGGATGACATCACCATAGAACTATCGCAGCTGCATGAGCCACAATGGAATCTGCAGAAGGGAGTTTGAGTAGAATGTTGGGAGGTTTGAACAGTAGTCTGCAGGCAGTTGGAGTTTGGAGGTTGTTGTGAGAGGAGCACAGCAGCTCTGTGCTCAGGTTCTTGGAGCCTCAGCCCTGAAATAGGGCTACATTTAGGGAAAGGTGTGTGTTTCCACCTAAAGAGAGATACAGTAAGCTGTTTTTTTTAGTGGTGGAGACCACTGATTCGGGGCTCTGAGCCTCATCCCTCAGGGGATGGGGCAGAAAGGTTTGCCTGCTATTCCAGGGGCAACCCCCTGGCTACTGCTGGAGAAAGAAGCTGCCTTATTTTGTCCATGTGTGTGGGGTACAAGAAGATTTTGTGATTCGCCTGTGGTTCACCTGCAACAGAAGGGTGAGTTCTGCTCTTTCTAAAGGGCCCATGTTTCATTCTGAACTGTGTTAAAGTGAGGATTGGACTACTGAAGTAGTGGGAGGCCTAGAGTAATAGGCTTAGCCAAAAGTAAAAGTATGTACAAGTCCAGCACATAGGGGAAGTCAAGACATGTAGAGGAGATGTGATATATGTCTACCCAGTAATCTACATTGCCAAGCTTTCAGAAAAGAGTTGTTTAGTTTCCAGAGAAATGGCGGGTATGGATTGTGGCAGCTGGAGGTGGGAGACCCCCCATCTTTAGTAACCAGGTCCACCTCTACAGATTTGCTCTGTGGATTTCTACTTTGCCTCATGCACTTGTCCAGTGATAAGGGAAGTACCGAGACATGGGATGGAAGGAAAATTCCCTCCAGGGGTTGAAGGCTCTAAGGTGGTTTGGGGAGCCACCAACAGGAAAACTGGTTCATTCCCATAATGGACCGCGGATCAAGTGGCCTGCGGGGGAGCCGGGCCAGTGGGGAAAACCCAAGTAGTGTACAAGTCAGGCTGTGTACCCAAAGCTGCGTGCCTGGTGGGTTATGTGCCTGGTGGGTTCAGAGCCTGAGGGCTAAAATGTGAAGAAGTGTTCTGTTATCTCTAATCTGCATTAGCAGGAATGTATCCCCATGGGGGTCCATCTTGGCTTTGCTTGTTCAGTTTGGATGTGAATAAAAGCCACACTGTAGAATCCCATTCCTGGTTTTGGACATTACAGTTATTGCTTCCTATATTCGGATTTACTTGGGTGCCCCTGTGCAGAGTAGCCAAACCTAGGCCCCCTGTGCTGAGTAACCTAGTCCTCCCCGAACCCAGTCCCCACCAGGTACTGCTGTCAGCTTCAACAGCATGCCACCTGTCGTTTTGCAAAAAGGCAGGGGTCTGGGGGTTACATTTATTTTTTTTATTAGTAATTCAGAAGAGACCTTTGAGCGCAAGCTCTTTTACAAAGGTTCCACATCAGAAAGGAAAGACATCAATAGGACTGAGACGGTGCAGAGAAGCACCACGAAAATGATTCAGGGTCTGCATCAAATGGCATATGAGGACCATCCCACCAGCAGCCATGTGCTTCCCTTGCTTACTTTATGCTAATATGCTCTGCTGACCAATGACTGAAGTCAGCAGGGCATATTAGCATAAAGTAAGGAAGGGAAGCACACGGCTGCTCATGAGATGGTGGTTTCCAGCAAAGGAAATTGGAAGTTGCAGCGTGCTATTTGGCTGATTTAAAAATCATGTACAGGTAGTTTAAAAAATTCCCTTACTGTCTGAAAGAGTAAATCGAGCATTTTGTCACCAACTGGTGAAAGCTGTAGTTTTCCTGTGCTTTTAAGAAACCCTTACAGGAAACAGTTCTGTTTGGAAATGTCACTGAGTGGTGCCAAAGGTTAAGTTAGAGGTCAATAAGTCCTACGCTGGCTCTCAAGCTGCATGGATGTATGAGCTGTGGTATTGTAAACAAATACAAGCATTTGACAATGCTGAATATTGCCTGCTTATATGTGCTGTTTAGCTATTTGGAAATGAAAATACCATGCCTATGAATTGTCATCAGGGGTCGGAAGCTCATGCTGCCCGACCATAGCCCATTTTCCAATTTTCTCCCCTTTATGGAGTGCAGGCATGCAATGCCACTTAGGCACAGTGTGCCAATGTCCACCACACTCTGCTCCCTTTACTACACTGCTCTAGTAGCGCCCCAGTCATCACCATGGGCCATTACAGAGCGGTGAGTCCCTGGATCCCGCCCCGGTATAGGAGAGATGTCCTCCGGATGCTCAATATGATCCCTCACCTGCCGACTCCTGGTGGCCAGGGCTCATGTCCGAACCCGGATCACCAGTGTGGCACGAGGTGTGGTGTCCAGCGCCTCAACCCTCAGCGCCAGTGGGCCATCATGCTCCAGTGTACCCTGTCCCCCGTGTACAAATCGCTATTCCCCTCAGACCCTACCCCAGTTAGTCACTAACCCATAATGTTTGATGTGGCACCAATTCCTCAGCCACTCGAACTCCTCAAGCCTACCCTTCCTCCCTATGCTTGCACATGGTACCGGCAGTACCTCCAAGAATGCCACCAACTTCCCCACCCCCTCACACTGCCTGCCCAACTACTCGAACCTCCCCCTCACTACTTCCACAGTGTCTCCTACCTAGTCGTTTGTATGCACATGCAGCAGTAAATGAGGTTTCTTCCTCCCCTTCACTACACGCTTGAGCAGTGCCTGCCCTGCTCCTCCTGCAGTCAACCTGGGGACAGCTTCAACCCAAATACGGCTGTGCCTTTCCCCCTTTCCACCCTATCTCACCCATTTCAGTATAGAATCCCCCAGGATGAGTACCCCCCCGTCCCTTACCCCCTTTCGCTCTAATGCCCTTCCACCACCCCAGTATCTGCCTTCCTTGCCCCTTACCCCCACCAGCTGCACCCTCTGTGACTTCTGTATCTGTACCCCTTACTTTCACCTCACCCCTTTTCTCTGCCTTATTCCTCCCATTCCCCTTGAACCCCTTCCCAGCATAACTACTTCCTACTGGGCTTCCCATGTCGACCTCTCCTCTTATCTTGCAGATTTCCAACCCCTCTCCTATCCCCACTGTTGTCGATTTAGAGCCCCCATTTCCTTCTACCCCAATAGTGATGCCCCTCCCATCCTTCCCCCTTCCTGTAGCCTTCTCTCCTCCAGTCACCACTCCCTCCTTCCTAAACTAGCCCCCCTTCTACCCTTTCATCCTCTCTATCTCTTCCCCTGCCTGTTGCTATCCCTCTCATGCCCTGCTTGTCCTCCCCTCTTAGTATGTTCCTGCTTCCCCTCTTTCTCCCATAGCAGAGGTTTAAATCTATTCCTAGTCGATACCACTCCTACATGTCTTCCCCTATTGGTTCCCCCCTCCTACTTGTTCCCCTCCGTGCCACCCCGGTCCCTCCCTACAAGCAGCAATCTGCTCGCTCCCCTGGTACCCCTCATGGTCTCTTCCTCCCCCATCAGGAGGCTCCCCCCCCCGCCTCAGGCAACCCCTCCCTTCTACTGTCTTTTCTGTTACTGCCTCTGATACTAGAGTTGGTTTCACTCCCTAGTTGTTCTTCCTGCATCCACCTTTGCCATCCCCTATCCTCCCCCCAAGGATGCCTACCATACTCATCTGCCCTGCCACTTAGACACCTCCCCAACCTCCACAGTTCCTCCCTCAAACTAGTCAGTCATCTACTGACCATACACCCCCCCCCCATCCTCCAAGCCCAGTCCAGGATCATGGCAGACCCACACCCTGTACAGTCCACCACCCTTCCAAAGATGCCCGCCCTATTGACATGTGGCACCTACCCATTTTGGCCCCATCTTATATTACGGGCCCTTACTCCCAGGTTCTGTACCCTACTACAACTGTTAGGTCCCTATTTACTCAAATTCTTGTCCCCCCCCCAACACTAGTCCTCCTACTGCCAACTGGGTTAATTCAGTCTCAAATCTCATCCGTTAGATACTGTATTACTGTAGCAATCCCAAAGCCTCCCTTGTCCGTTTTTCGCCCCTCAGCTACCATACTTTTTGTTCTAAGCTCTCATATACTGTAGTTTCACTGAGCCCAGTTAGAAATCCTATTGCACTCCAAGTATTACTCAGCTCAGTTAGAGAAATAAACAGAACAAATAAATATGTATTACAGCAATCATAAAAGTATAGCTCAGTACTTAGCTCAGTTAGAGAAATAAACAGAACAACTAAATCTGTATTATTACAGCAATCCTAAAAGTATCCAATCATTGCTTTGTCTCCACTCCAGAGACCCTGCTGTAAAATAGGACCACAGAGGAACCTGGGCAGGAGGGTGAGCAACTCTAAAGTCCCGGCAGAGCTCCACTGCGCTCGCTCATTCCCCCTCTCTCATTTGCTTATTCTATTTATCCCGATGCTGCAGGCTGCCCTTTTGCACTGGGCTCCTGCTTGTGTTGGTGCCTTTTTCTGTCCATAAAGAAATCCGCAGCAGTCACGACAGAGCTCCATTGAGCTCGCTCACTCCCCCTCTCTCACTCGTTAATTCTGTTTCTCCTGGAGCTGCAGGCTGCCCTTTTGTACTGGGCTTCTGCCTGCATTGGTGCCTTTTTCTGCTCACAAAGAAACCCGCAGCAGTTCTGACAGAGCTCCATTGAGCTCACTCACTCCCCCTCTCTCACTCACTCATTCTGTTTCTCCTGGAGCTGCAGGCTGCCCTTTTGTACTGGGCTTCTGCCTGCGTTGGTGCCTTTTTCTGCTCACAAAGAAATCCGCAGCAGTTCTGACAGAGCTCCGTTGAGCTCGCTCACTCCTCCTCTCTCACTTGCTCATTCAATTTCTCCCAGCGCTGCAGGCTGCCCTTTTGTACTCCACTCTTGCCTGCATTGGTGCCTTTTTCTGCCCACAAAGAAATCCACAGCAGTCCCAACAAAGCTCCATTGAGCTCGCTCACTCCCCCTCTCTCACTCGTTCATTCTGTTTCTCCTGGAGCTGCAGGCTGCCCTTTTGTACTGGGCTTCTGCCTGCGTTGGTGCCTTTTTCTGCTAACAAAGAAACCCGCAGCAGTTCTGACAGAGCTCCATTGAGCTCACTCACTCCCCCTCTCTCACTCACTCATTCTGTTTCTCCTGGAGCTGCAGGCTGCCCTTTTGTACTGGGCTTCTGCCTGCGTTGGTGCCTTTTTCTGCTCACAAAGAAATCCGCAGCAGTTCTGACAGAGCTCCATTGAGCTCGCTCACTCCTCCTCTCTCACTTGCTCATTCCATTTCTCCCAGCGCTGCAGGCTGCCCTTTTGTACTCCACTCTTGCCTGCATTGGTGCCTTTTTCTGCCCACAAAGAAATCCACAGCAGTCCCAACAAAGCTCCATTGAGCTTGTTCACTCCCCCTCTCTCACTCGCTTGATCTTAATCTGTCCCAAACACTGACTTCCTACAGCGACTGTGCTATTCTGCGCTGGAAGTGCGAAAACACATTTCAGCCAGGATGTGAAAAATGATAGCTGTACTGTTCATAAGGAGGTGTGAAAAAATTTCAGCGTTGAAAATCTGGCGTGAAAATATTACAAATTCACTAAGTTACGAGCATGCATGTAAACTGCACAACGCACACTCGTAAAACAGTAATTTTTTGGATTTTTTTCACCAAATTTGCAACATAGGCCTTTTGAGAGCCCACCTCATGAACAGTAGCACTGTCATTTCGTTAATCAGTCCCGAAACATGATTCTGAGCAGTGACCGCGAAATCACCTTTCGGGACTGAATAACACAATGACAGTGACTGAATTCATGAGGAGGGGTCCCAAGAACCCCATGTTGAAAATTAGGTGCCAAAATTCCCCAAAATGCCAAGATATGCACCAAAGTTGAAAACCCCCTATTTTATATTTTACTGGCAGTTCTTCAGTTTGCGGTCGGCTTTGAAGAGTACAGACATGTTCCTGGTCCACCAAAGATCATTACACTGGGCTCCAGAGGTAAGTATGGGGTGAGGGAGGTTGTGGGGAGGCAGGTGGGCAGAGGGTGGCGCGGGTTGGAGGAGGGGCCGAACTCTATGAGGGACCGTTTTCTTATTTTACAGGTGTTGGGAGAAAAAAATGTTGCGGGACTGTTTTTTTTCGACTTTGGGGACACTGGAGGGCTCCCAGCGTGCCACCTGAGTGTTTTTTTTGGGGGCTCTAGCCGACAGGGATTGGGCACCCCGGTGCATATACCAGTTGAGGAGGGAGCCAAAGGGGGATGATCTCCCATCAACAAATTCAACTGGGAAGGGGGGACTGAAGCTGACGGGGGACTGGGCGCCACGTCGGCAAAGAAAGGGGGGGGGCATGATGCCGAGGGGGATTGGTCACCCCCTTGGCATACAGCAGAAACTTCAGTGTGGGGACATTACATAGAAACAGAGAAGTTGACGGCAGATAAGGACCTCAAGGCCCATCCAGTCTGCCCATTTCTTTTTCTACCTTATAAATGTGCCATCGGCCTTTGCTCTGTCAGTGGCCTATCTATTCATAGTCATTTGTATTGCTCCCTTATGCCTATCCCATGTCTGTTTGAAGCCCTGCACTGTATTCATAGCCACCACTTCTTGTGGTAAGCCATTCCATGCATCCACCACCCTTTCTGTGAAAAGAATTTCCTCACATTCCCCTTAATCGGCCCCCTCTAATCTCTCATGCTGTGTCCTCTTGTCCTGCTATTTTTCTTATATTTAAACATGTTAGACTCTTTCATCTTGTTAATGCCCTTAAGGTGTTTGAATGCCTCAATCATATCACCTCGCTCCCTCCTTTGCTCTAGGGTATACATGTTGAGCTCTGTTAATCTGTCCTCATATGTCTTCTGATGCAGTCCCTGCACCATTTTGGTTGCCCTTCTCGGGACTGCCTCCATTTGGTTAATGTCCTTGTGAAGGTGTGGCCTCCAATACTGCACACAGTACTCCAGATGGGGCCTAACCAGTGTCTTGTAAAGAGGGATTATTACCTCCCTCTTACAACTTGTGATACCCCTACTAATACATCATAACACCCCCCTAGCCTTACCTACTGCTTTAGAGGTCTGCTTGGATGTTTTCAGGTCATCAGTGATGATGATGCCCAAGTCTCTTTCTTCCTTTGTGACTGCTAGCAACTCCCCTCCCAGCCTATAGGTGGCTTCAGGGTTTCTCTTCCCTATGTGCATGATTTTGCACTTCTTTGCATTAAATCCTAGTTTTATTTATTTATTTTATTTTATTTTATTTAAACAGCAGTTTGGAAAACCTTTGAGCCATAGGCTCATTTACAAAGGTACCTTGTCACAGTAAGACAAACCAAAATACACAGTATAGCAGTACAACACATAGGTATAACAGTACATTAAGACATAGATACAAACAAGCTGGTACAGGTAGGATGGATGCAAACAATACCAGAGTTATGTTGTCCTTAGCAGCTTAGTAATAAGCTTTGTCATAAGTATTGAGTACGGCTTTGACTAGCGCAGTTACAGCATTGGGTGTTAATAAGGTGGTTACGTAAGGAAGTTTTGAAGCACGATATAGTTGGAGCTTCGGAGATGGAGGGGGGCAGTGTGTTGAACCAGGAGGGGGCCCTAAAGCTGAAGGCTCTTTGTCCGTGAGAGGTCCTAGCTCTAGGGATAACAAGAGAGGTTTTCCCAGAGGTCCGAGTATGAACTAGTGGGACAGAGCGGCGTATGGTGGTGGTCAATCCTGGTGGGGAAAGCCCAAGGAGGGTCTTTTGTAAGGGTACAGGTAAGATATTTGAGGCGCCGCCGAGATCAAGTACCAGCGCTAGCATACAGTAGACAGGTGTGTGTCATCCTAGGTGCTCCAGTAATTAACCTGCAGGCCTTATTCAGAGTAAAGCGAATTTTATGGAGCGGTCTGATCAGCAGCACCATACACCGGCAGTCCATAGTCCACTAGGGACAGGATAGAGGAGGTGATGAAGTCAAAGACTCGGGAGGCAGTGTTTATACCGATGTAAGATGCCCAATCGGATATTAGTGGCAGTGGCTAGGGCAGCGATGTGTCCATGGAAGGAGAGGGAGGGGTCAAAATGGATCCCTAGGTATTTATAGGAGCAAACTTGTTCGAGTGGGAATGAGGACCCAGAGTGAATGAGGAGTTTGAAGTTGCAGGACTTGTTTTGGGGATGAGAGAAGAACATAGTTTTTGTTTTTTTAAGATTTATCACCAATCTATGTTCCTTGAACCAGCCCTCGGCTTCAGTGAAGGACTTCTGCAGCGAGTCCTGGAGGGCAATAGGGTTATGACTTGAGGCAAAGATGACTGCATCATCAACGCACAATAGAATGTTCCCAGCAAGAGTGTGGAAGGGTGTTAAGGTAAAGGAGAATAGTAAGGGCCCAGAATGGAGCCCTGGGGAACCCCAGAAAAGATGGGACAGATGTCTGAGCAGGTCCCATTAATTTTACACGCCTGTGAGCGGTCAGACAGATAACTGGTGCACCAGGAGATAGGCCCAGCAGCAAAGCCAGAGAGACTAAGGGTATCAAGAAGGAGGGGTGGAGACAGTGTCGAAAGCTTTCGAGAGGTCAATGAAGACAGCACCAGCCAGAGAACCAGTGTCTAAGGAGGAGTGGAGAAAGTTGGAGAACTCTAGGAGGGCTGTGTTGGTACTGTGGCCCACTCGGAAGCCATGCTGCTCAGGACAAAGGACATTGTAGGTGGAGAGGTAGTCAGAGATTTGAGAGGCCACCACTTTTTCCAAGGCCTTGGAGAGAGGAGAGAGAATGGAGATCGGTCGATAGTTTCCAACCACAGTCCTATCACCACCTTTAAAGATAGGGGTGACAGTGGCGACTTTCCAGGCAGTTGGAACCTTCCCCAGGCAAAGAGAGTGGTTGATGAGGCATGTGATCGGGGTAAGGACTGTGTCTAAGACCAGCCGTAGGATACACGGATCCAGGGTGTCACTGCCTGTACTATTACGACAAGGTGACAGTGACAAGATGTGGCCTAAGTTCTTGGGCAGAAACACGGCGGAGGAGAAAATAAGGGCGAGAAAGATTTACGGCAGGTGCTGGGGGAGGAGGGTCAAAAAAATTTGTAGGGAGGATAGGGCTAAGGTCAGTGAATGAGGTGTTGAGGTGGTTGGCTATGAGGGCTGGGTCTGAGGAGATCACACAATTAATGTTGATCTGGTGGGTGGGGAGTGTGCACTCCCATTTAACTGTTTAATGTTATCCCAGAAGGTTCTGGGATTCCCCATGAGGCAGTGAGTGAGGACCGATCGTGCTCAGACTTGGCCTTCTGATGGCCCAGTGCACTGTTTCGCTACGGCAGCATATAACCGCCTGTCATTGGGCCGCCAGTCTCAATGGCACGGTGCCATAGGTTGTCCCTTTATGTTTGAGCTGGTGGATCAAAGCTGGGGTAAACCTAGGGGCATTCTTCCTTTTAGAACGGACGGGTCAACACTGGGGCAAAGATATCACAGGCATTATTAAAAGTTTGGGTAAAGAAGGAGAGAGCTGTGTCGATGTCAGGAGTTGCCAGTATAGGAGACCAGTCAATTTGGGACAGAAGTTCCTAAGTTTTATCAGTCCACCAGGTATTAGACGCCGACATGTGGACTGTGCTATGGTTTGGGGACTGAGGTTGACCAGTGGAATAGAATGGGGAGTGATCGCTGAGAGAGTCTGGGAGGACTTGTACATTGGGGATCCGATTAGGGCTGTGGTGAGTACCACATCAAGCAGGGTACTGGAGCCTCTCTTGGGGTTAGTCCTGGTAGGGTGGGTAACTAGTTGCGTTAGGTCTATTGCAGAAAAGGAGTCTCGGTAGAGGAGGAGGAGGGGCTGAGCCAGTTGACATTTAAGTCACCCACCAGAATTTGATCAGTGTAGGAGGTAGAGAGGTAAGGTATTCTGTAAGAGAGGCAATGGCCTGCATTTGGTCCCTGGGGCACGTATGCAGTAGTCAGATAAAGGGGTCCCTTTAAAGGGTCAGGGGTTAGTTTCAGCGTAAGCGCCTGGGCCCTGGAGTCAAGGATGGGAGCGGGCAGGGCTAATACGGGGAGAGATTCCTTGACATAAATAGCGCAGCCACTCTTCTGACCATTTTGCTAGTTTATCCAGATCTCTTCTCATTCTACCCACCCCATCTGGATCATCTACTTTGTTGCAGATCTTGGTGTCATCTGCAAACAGACAAGCCTTACCCTCTAGTCCATCTGCAACGTCACTAATGAAGATGTTGAAGAGGACTGGCCCCAGGACTGATCCCTGAGGTACCCCACTTGTGACTTGCATCTCTTCTGACTGTATACCATTTACCACCACTCTCTGTTTTCTGCCCATCAACCAGTTTGCCACCCACTTGACCAACTTCTGACCCACCCGAGCCTATCCAGCTTATTTATCAATCTTCTATGTGGAACAGTGTCAAAAGCTTTGCTGAAGTCAAGGTAGGTGACATCAACTGCTCCCCCTTGGTCCACCACTCTGGTTACCCAGTCAAAGAAATCTATGAGATTAGTTTGACAGGACCTTCCTTTGTAAACCCATGCTGTCTTGGATCCTGTGCCCCTATGGATTCCAGGTGTTGCACTATCCTTTCCTTAAGGAGTGCCACCATAATCTTGCCCACTACTGAGGTAAGACTGACTGGTCTGTAGTTCCCTGCCTCCTCCCTGCTACCACTCTTGTGGAGCGGGATCACATGAGCCCTTCTCCAGTCTTCTGGGACCTCTCCTGTGCTCAGAGACTCACTAAACAGTTCTGCTAATGGCTCTGCTAGTTCCACCTTTAGCTCCTTAAGTACCCTGGGATGTATGCCATCAGGTCCCATTGCCTTATCCACCTTGAGCTTAGCAAGCTCTTGTAGGACCCTTTCTTTTGTGAAGGGAGTAGTGCTCACCTCCCTCCCCCTGTGTCCATGATGCTGAGCTGTGGGCCCTGCCCTACCTTGGGACTGGGCTCCCCGTCAGCAAACTGGGTGGGGGGCATATAAGGTATTGCCCTGCAATGACGGGTCACTCCCTCATTGTAGCGGAATGGCTGACACTGCAATGACGATGCGGCCACTGATTGCAGTGGCAAAAACGTTTCAAGTTGGAGGCATGCTGGCTGAACTAGTGTCAGCAGCAGCGTGCCATCCCATTGGGGAAAGTGGGCCAAGCCTCAACAGGCAGTGGGGGCGTTGGCCACAACAGTGCCGCACCTCCACAACCTGCTTCTCAGCAAGCTACCGCAATACGTTTCTTGCACATGCACGCAAGCAACATAAAAAGTTGTTAAATTAATTGCAGAGCCTGTCTCTATTTTATATTGCTGACAAGGATGCAAGCCTGATTTCCTCTACTAGAGCTGTTCAGGACTGTACCTAGCCAGCCAACAAAACAACAGCAGAGCTCAGGCCACACACAGAATAAGAAGAACCCCAGATGCTTGGGGGTCTGATTCAAACGCTGCATTTATTCACCGATAAAACTGGAGCCACACACCAAACAGCGGCTGAATGTTTTCAAGCCCTCCCTGAGCCCATTCTCAAGGCGTGTCACACAATGAACAGTTCATCTCTTTAATGATACCAATTTAAAGTGATGGTGTATTTTACATTCACGTATACAACCACAGATACAATGATTACTGACATATACTGATATAATAATAATTACCCCTGCCCACAACCATGACAATTATAAGCACACCATAAAAGCACAGTATAAGAAAGATACTATATTTGCTAAAACGTGCTATGTTAGCTAAAGAAGCAGGAGGATGGAAGAAGAAGGGGGGGAGGGGAAGTAGATAAGGAAGGGAGTGTGAGAAGAAAAGTATAAGGGGGAAGGAAAGGGTGAAAAAGACATTATTATAATTTAGATATCAATACATTTGCTATTATATTTGCCATTATACATTTAATTCAAGTCATGAAAGCACCATCAATAATTATTATAAATCAATGTTTCTTTAAAAATGGTTGAAGCTGACATTTTTCATTAAGACCAAACCCATTTTTGTATATCACCCCTAATGAATACTGCCAAAAACTTTCTTTCTGTAACAGGGCATTGTCCATACCCCCACCCCTCTCTGGTGCAATAATTTTGTCAGTCCCTTGGAATTTAAACATATGGTTTGATCCCATTTTGTTAACATGCTGTATGATAGCCAGTTAAGTTGCACAACACAGCAGAGAAAACAAGCATTTGTCAATGCCGAATGTTAGCTTGCTGGCATTGGCATTGGTAGTGCAGGAGTTAGAAATGCAAAATAGGAATGGCAGTGAAGTATTAAAGTAACGCCAACACCACCCCACCCTCCCACAGAGACCGAAAGGCATTGGGAGTGTGACTTTGGGTCAGCCATAATGCTTACACCATTCCACCTCACCCCACCCTGCAGAGAGTGACAGGTGTTGGGGTGTGCATTGGGGTCTTTGGCCCTTATGCTCACCCCATTCCATAAGAAAAATATGCTGAGATGGGTGCAATATAGGAGAATGGGGTGAACGATAGGGTGACAGAACCCAAGGCACACCCTCAGTGCCTGTCAGTGGCAGTAGGGTGGGGTGGGGTAGAATTCTATGAACATTATGGCTGATTTAACCCAAGTTACGTCCCCGACACCTGTCAGTCTCTACAGGGTGGGTGTATGGTTGGAAACCTTAATGCTCCGGGTGTTTATTGGTATTTTCACTCCAAACTTTCAACAGTGGCTTTTGGGGACCCCACCTCATGAACAGTGGCGCTATCATTTTGCTACTCAATCCTGAAAGGTGATTTCGCACAGCAACTGCGCCTTTGGGAGCCGCAGGTGCGGAAATATATTTTGGGCAGGATGCAAAAAATGACAGCTGTATTGTTCATGATGAGGTGTAGAAAAATGGCAATGTTGAAAATCTGGAGAGAAAATGTGAAAAATGTGCAAACTTATGAGAGTGCGTAAATACTGCGCAACGCAAGCTCGTAATGCTGTAATTTTTTTTTTTTACCAAATTTGCAACATGGGCATTTTGGGACCTCTCCTCATGAACACTGTCACTGTGATTTTCTTAATCTGTCCTGAACGTTGATTTCCCACAGCGACCGCACCATTGTGCGCCAGATGTGCGAAAACACATTTTGGGCAGAATGTGCAAAATGACAGTTATACTGTTCATAAGCAGGAGTGAAAATGGCAATGTTGAAAAATCTGAAGAAAAATATGTACTCAGTTACGAGCGGCATGGAAACTGTTCAATGCACGCCGTAACACAGTCATTTTTAGGAAATTTTTCACCAGATTTACAACATAGGCTTTTTGGGAGCCCTCCTCATGAACAGTGGCACTGTCGTTTTGTTAATCAGTCCCAAAAGGTGATTCCACGCAGTGACCTCAAAATCACCTTTCGGGACCAAATGACGAAATGACAGTGACTGATTTCATAAGGTGGGGTCCCAAGAACCCCATGTTAAAAATTTGCAGCCAAAAGTCAAAAGAATGGCCGAGAGATCCACTTAAGATGAAACCCCCCTACTGATGCCATTATACAGCTTACCGGCATTTCTTCAGTTCGCTGTCAGCTTTGAAGAGTACAGATGTGCTCCCACTCCACTGAACAGCACGATGCCAACCTCCAAAGGTAAGTATGGGTGAGGGTGTATGTGCAGAGGGTGGGTGTGGGTTGGGGGAAGGGAGGTGTCATGGACAATGGACTGTTTTCTTTGTTTCGGGGGAAAGAAAACACCGAACCTCATGAGGCCATTTTCTTTATTATAGGCGAATTATAACAAATGTTGGGCACACTGGGGTGGGCTCCCAGTGTGCTCCATGACTTTCGGGGGCAGGGCCTGAGGCTGATGTTGGCAACACAGGGGGTGGGCTCCCAGTGTGCCACACAATGGGGTTTGGGGAGGGGCCCAGTGGCAGGAACATGCTGATGTGGTCATCTTACTGTCAGCGGCAACACACTGGTGTGGGCTGCCAGTGTGCCACACAATGTGAGGGGGTGGGCTGGACATACTGACACAGGGATTGCACCCCCGATGTTGGCTTCCTTTGGGATTTTGTGGCTGCGGCTTTGCTACCATGTTTATTGAAATGTTTCACCAGAAAAGGCATGTCAAGAGGCATGTGATTGTGCCGCTGCATGACAAGCTTGTTTCTGACTGCAGCGGCAATTTTCTTACAAGTTGTGTCCACTTTACACAATGTGTGTGTCAGTGCTAGCATGCTGGCTAATTGGTGAATGAGGGATGCACTTACTAAAGCGTGCCCTGCATTTGCCAACACTGACACCACTGAAATGTGCTACTAGCAGATATTGCTTGCGCGTGTGCGCAAGCTAACAAAAAAAGGCAAGTACGCAGCTTTAATCCTGAACTGCTGATAGGGATGAGAAGCAAGACAATGAGTAAGAGAAGTGGCAGCAACACTTCCAAGCTTTCCTCCACTTGGTGTACATGCTGAAACTGGAGCTGTGGAACTCAGATGGAAGAAGATATCCAGATCCAAGAACCTGCTATTGACACTAAATGTGGAGGATCCCAAGAGGCAAAGAGCACTCCTGCTACATTATGACTGTGAGCAAGCTAATGATATCTATGATGCTTTACCAGAATCCACACCACAAGCAAATGTGAATGAACTAGATCAGGCTATAGCTGCCCTGACAGCGTATTTCACCCCAAAGCAAAATATAGAATATGAAGTGTATTTGTTTCGGCAAGCTAAACAAGAGAATGGAGAAAACCTGGCAGTGTACCATACACTTGAGGCAGTTATTATTTATTTATTTCAAATTGGTAACTGGGAAAAGTACACTGAGCCGAGATTTGTTTCCAGGTGCGACCTGGGATAAGGGAATGTATAAGAAGATAGAAAATTATAAGCAAATGCAAAAAATACATAATTATTTCATGCACATTATACAAGTCACATTTCAGCATACAAGACAAAATTAACAGTAAGGTACATCATATGTCAGGAAAGAGAACAAGGTCAAAATACAGATACGGGTAGCAATAGCAGCTACAGGTGTAGCAGACAGGTATTTAGATTGAATAAACACTCTCAATATTTTAGCAGGACAGAGGACTCAGTTCTGCACTCTGGCATATGGGGGTGGGGAAGGGCAGGCTAAGAATCTCAGACATCAATTAGGGGGAGGCTGCCAGGGTAGTGGTGGGATACGGGGACACTGATGGGGAGGGGAGCAGTCTGAGAAGACTTTTGACAGTGGAGAAGGAGGAGGATAGGCGAAGATCAGAGGTAAGTTTATTCCAGAGTAGTGGTAAACGGTAAGAGAAGACGGCTTGGCCAGTGGCTGAATGGGGACAGGGGATGGAGTAGGTGTGAGGGTCACTGTGGCGGAGAGAGTATGTAGAAGTAGTTTCTTGGGAGAGGCAGGAGGAGAGGTGAGGAGGAGAGTCCCAGAACTTACCAACAAGAGAGGCACAGTGAATCTTCCTTCTGTGAGACAGTGGTGCTGGAGAGAGCAAAGTAGAGAAGACAGTGGTGAGTGAGGTGAGGGGAGGTGGTAGCAAAATGGCAGAAAGAATTTAGGAGTGTATCCAGTCTGGAGCGGGACGTAGCTGGAGTTGTGCCATAGACCACATCAGCATAATCAAAAACAGGCAGAATCATTTTGGATGCAAGCTCCCGATGGGTGGGGAGAGGCAGACTTTCCTTGTGGTGATATAGGACAGCTAGTTTAGATCTGGGTTTGGAACAGATGGCATCAATGTGGGTTGACAGTTGGTAACCACAGGCAACTTTAACGGTGTAGGATGCAAAATAAAGACACATATTGTGCAAAACTGATCATCTCCTAAACTGCAGAGAAGGGTACTAGCAGATCCTGATATAACACTAACCAAATTACTGGACGTGGGCAAAGCCATAGAACCGTCCTAGGCCCAGGTGGCAGGCACTGAGCGTGAGCACCACTCTATCCACAAAGTGGCGCCAAACTCACCAGCAGCCATCAGACAATGTTCAAAGCAGCGGACATGCCCTGCAAAAGAAAATAGTGGCTTCACTCAGTATAGCAACTGTGGTGGAGCATATCCCCATTCAGGTGGCAAGACTACATGCCCAGCATTTGGCAAGAACTGCCGAAAGTGCAACGTACAAGCTGAGTCACCTTGCAGTATGTTGCAGAACCAAACAAGCATTTGTCAATGCCGAACGTTCACTTGCAGGTATTTGCAGTGGTATTTGGCACTTGGACATGGCTTAAAAAAATCAGTGACAAAGAAGTACAAGCATTTGTCAGTGCTGAATGTTGCTTGCTTCTATGTGCTGTTTAGGTATTTGGAAGTCATTGGAGGAGTGCAAATATTGAAAAATTGTGACCTTATGAGTGTGCGTAGGAACTGCGCAACGCACGCTTGTAAAACAGTCATTTTTAGGAATTTTTTCACCAAATTTTCAACATAGCCATTTTAAGAGCTCTGCTCATGAACAGTGTCACTGTGATTTTCTTAATGTGTCCCATACGTTGATTTCATTCACCGACTGCGCCATTGTGCGCTACATGGACAGAAACACGTTTTGGGCAGAATGTGAAAAATGACAGCTATACTGCTCATAAGGAGGTGTGGTAAAATGGCAATGTTGAAAATCTGGAGTGAAAATATTGAAAATTCGCGAACTTACGAGTGTGCATAGGAACTGCGCAAGGCACACTCGTAAAACAGTCATTTTTAGGAATTTTTTCACCACATTTTCAACACAGCCATTTTAAGACCTCTGCTCATGAACAGTGTCACTGTGATTTTCTTAATGTGTCCCATACATTGATTTCGCACACCGACTGCGCCATTGTGTGCTACATGGGCGGAAACACGCTTTGGGCAGGATTTGAAAATGACAGCTGTACTGCTCATAAGGAGGTGTGGTAAAATGGCAATGTTGAAAATCTTGAGTGAAAATATTGAAAATTTATGAACTTACGAGCGTGCATAGGAACTGCGCAAGGCACACTCGTAAAACAGTAATTTTTAGGAATTTTTTCACCGCATTTTCAACACAGCCATTTTAAGACCTCTGCTCATGAACAGTGTCACTGTGATTTTCTTAATGTGTCCCATACATTGAGTTCGCACACCGACTGCGCCATTGTGCGCTACATGGGCGGAAACACCTTTTGGGTGAGATGTGAAAAATGACAGCTGTACTACTCATAAGAAGGTGTGGTAAAATGGCAATGTTGAAAATCTGGAGTGGAAATATTGAAAATTCACAAACCTATGAGTGTGCGTAGGAACTGCACAACGCACGCTCGTAAAACAGTCATTTTAAGGAATTTTTTCACCAAATTTTCAACATAGCTATTTTAAGACCTCTGCTCATGAACAGTTTCACCGTGATTTTTTAATGTGTCCCATACATTGATTTCGCACACCGACTGCGCCATTGTGCGCTACATGGACGGAAACACGTTTTGGGCAGGATTTGAAAAATGACAGCTATATTGCTCATAAGGAGGTGTGGTAAAATGGCAATGTTGAAAATCTGGAGTGAAAATATTGAAAATTCGTGAACTTACAAGCCTGTGTAGGAACTGCGCAACGCCGCTTGTAAAACAGCCATTTTTGAATTTTTGCACTGAATTTTCAACATGGTTTTTGGGACTTTTCATGATGATGTCACTGTCGTGGCATGCGGAGTGGAAGGGTGATTTCGCACAGTGACTGTGCAGTGACTGTGAAATCACCCTTTGGGCCCAATAACGCCATGACAGTGACATCATTCATGAGAAGGGGTCCCAAAAACCCCATGTTGAAAATTTGGTGCAAAAATTCCAAAAAATGCCTGAGATATGCAATAAAGTTGAAAACCCCTATCTAGCCCATTATACAGCATACCGGCATTTCCTCAGTTCGCGGTCGGCTTTGAAGAGTGCAGACGTGTTCCCGGTCCACCGATGATCTGCGCTGAGCTCCGGAGGTAAGTATGGGGTGAGGGAGGTGTGGGGAGGCAGGGTGCGCGAGTGGGTGGGTGCGGGTTGTGGGAGGGGGGCGGGAGACTGCGTGGGACGTTTTAATTTACAGTTTTTTTTTTACCATTGACGATGCGGGGACGCTTGCCATGCTGGGGTGGGCTCCCAGCATGGCAGAAGATGGCTGGGGCCGTGGAGCTGACGGGGATTGGGCACCCCGCTCGGCAGGCAAGTGGCCGCTTGCCATGCTGGGTGGGCCCCTGTGGCAGAAGATGGCTGGTGGGGTCATGGAGCCGACGGGGGATTGGACACCCCTGTCGGCAGACAACGCGGGATGTTTGCCACACTGTGGTAGGCTCCCAGCGTGGCAGCAAAGATTTGGGGGGGGCGGCGTGACACAGTGCTGTATATGACAGCGGTGGTTTTCTTTGAAGCGAAGACCACCGCTGTCAAACACAGCACTGCGTCCGATTGGTGCAGAACTGCCACGCCTGCTCAATGGAGCAGGGGATTGCAGGGGAGGGGCACACCTCCAAAGTGTCCCATTCTCCCAAGACGTTCCTTGCATATGCGCGCAAGCGAACGTAACAACTGTACAGTGCTGACAGACCAAAAGGAAAGCCTCAGAAAGTTGTGAACAGAGTGCATGCAGGTACCACAGCAGATTCAGACGAGGGCTCATACATATACACCAATGCAGTACTGGATCGTCTCGACAACAAGTCCCATGCACATCCACTTTTCAACATAAAGATTTGTGGTCACTCCTATGAGAATTATGGCAGATTAAGGAGCAACAGTCAATGTGACTGATGAATGTGAATACAATAACATGAAGAGAAAACCCTAGCTGATACAGATTGATATGACAGTATACCCATACAGCTCAAAAGATCCACTGAAGGTGCTGGGGGGAGTTTCAAGCAGTAATTGAGCCCAAAATGAAAGGCCTGCCATGAGACTTTTTACGTTGTAGTGGGGACGGGCGGTTCCTTGCTAAGCTGGAAAACGTCACAGAATTTATACTTAATTAAAACAGTACAGCAAGTCACGGCACCTGTGCTGGCAAGCGAGTCACAGGACACTGAAACAAGCACTTGTAAGCAGCCACAGTGTGTGAATATGATGACCTGTTTCAAGGGCCAGTAAGCTCAAAGACTTTCAAGTGAAATTACACATGGATACCTCCGTTCAACCCACAGCGCAGCCTCATCGTAGAATTCCATTTCATATTAGGAAGGGGCTGGAAGAATAGTTCAAACATGATGAGGAACTTACAAACATATGAAATGGCAGCAGAAACAGGCCTCACAGCCTATCAAATCTGCCCAATTGTGCAGCTAGCCCCTCAACTTGCAGCTGCCCCACCCTCCCTCCCTCCCTCCCTCCTCATAACAACCCCTCACCCTGTCCCACCCTCTCTAAATCCTCCCACCATCCTACATGATACTACCTCCTCGGGCAGAGTGTTCCACTTATCTACCACCCTTTCTGTGAACAAGTGTCTCCTGATTTCCTCCTGAATCTCCCCAATTTCAGCTGATGCCCTCTTGTGTCCCTCCCTTCTGATCTGAAGAATTCCTTTTGTATTAATCCTGTTAATACCCTTTAGGTACTTAAAGGTTTCGATCATATCCCCCCATCCCTCCTCTCTTCCAGGGAATACATTTGCAGCTCTCCCAGCCTCTCCTCCTAGGATTTACCCTCAAGTCCCTGTATCATCTTCGCTGCCCTATGCTGCACCCCCTCCATTAATCTGATGTCCCTCTTCAGGAATGGATGCCACTACTGCATGCAGTATTCCAGGTGCAGCCTGATCAGTGACCTGTACAGGGGTAGGATCACTTCTCTGTGCCTGGAGGAGATTCCCCTCGCTATGCACCCCAGCATTTTGTTTACCTTTGCGGTCGCCTTACTACACTGAGCTGAGTGGTTCATCCTCCTGTTATTAGTAAACTTAGATCCTTTTCCTCCACTGTGCTTACCAACTGCACCCCTCCCAACTGATATTTCCTCCCCTGGTTCTTTGCTCCAAAGTGCAGTACCTCACACTTCTTGGTGCTGAACCCCAACTGCCATGTCTCTGACCATTCCTGTAGTTTGGTCAGGTCTTCTTGCAGCTCCCTCCACCCCTCTATGTCATCTACCACCGCACCGATCTTAGTATCATCTGCGAACAGACTGATCCTACTTTGGATCCCATTTGAGATATCGGCTATGAATATCCCGAACAGCACCGGTCCCAGTACTGAACCCTGGGGCACCCCACTCGTAATGTCCCTTGGTGAAGTGAGTATCCCCACCACCACCACCACCCTTTGCTGCCTACCCCTTAGCCAGTTGGTGATCCAGTTGACCATTTTTGTCCCCACCCCAATGTATTCCAGTTTCCCCCCAGCCTCCCATTTGGCACTGAGTCAAACACCTTGCTGAAGTCCAAATATAGGACGTCCACTGCATGGCCCCTGTCCAGTTCTCTGGTAACCCAGTCGTAGTACTCAACTACATCTGTCTGGCAGGATCTACCCAATACAAAACCATGTTGATGGCCATCTTGGAGCCCACTGTCCTCCAGAAAGGTAACCAGTCTTTCCTTTAGGATTGACTCCATGAGTTTCCCCACGATTGAAGTGAGACTCACCAGTCTGTAGTTGCCTGGATCATCCTTTGGGCCACTTTTATGAATGGGCACCACGTGGGCCATCCTCCAGTCCTGTGGCACGCATCCTGTGTCCAGTGATGTACTGAACAAGTCTGTCAGTGGTCCCGCCAGGATCTCCGCTAGCTCCCTAAGTACCCTAGGGTGAATGCCATCCGGCCCCGGAGCCTTGTCCACCCTCAGTGCCCTTAGTCCCTCCAACACCCTGTTCTCCGTAATTCTGATATCAGTTGCTCCTGCCCCCCCATCCACTCCACCCTTCCCATGGGGTTACTGTCCTCCTATTTCCTTCATGAACACAAAGCAGAAGTACTCATTCAGTGCCTCTGCCTGGTCCTCCTCCTTCTCCACCCACCCCCCATCTTTCTTAATCCTCACAATCTGGTCTTTGTTTCTTCTTCTCTTGCCAATGTATCTGAAAATGTCCTTTTCTCCATTCTTGATTCCCTGTGCCAGTCTCAGCTCTCTGGAAGCCTTGGCCACTCTGACTAGCCTGGTAACCTCCCTGGACTTCTTTATGTACTCATCTGTGTCTCCTTGCTCTCCTGATTTTCTAAGCCTCCAGAATGCTTTTCTCTTGGCCCTCAACCCTTCCATTACCTCCTGAGTCAGCCAGCTCAGCTTCTTTGCTCTCCCCTTCTTGCTTTGTGTCCTGGTACAGGTCTCAGTAGTCTCTGCCAGCCCTTTCTTAATGATATTCCATTTCTGGCTGGCACCCATGCATGTCTGAATTCCCACCAGATGCTCAACCAAAATTTCCCCCATCCTTTTAAAGTCCACTCCCTTAAAATCGATCACCCTGGTACCTATTCCTCCTGTTACCCTTCCCATATTGAGTGTGAACCACACTGTATGATGGTCACTCCTAGCCAGGGGGTCCTCCACTCCCAGATCCCTTACGGCCTCCCTGTTTGTTAATACCAGGTCCAGAGTCCTACCCTCCCTAGTAACATAGAAACATAGAAACATAGAATTTGACAGCAGATAAGGACCGCTTGGCCCACCCAGTCTGCCCATTTCCCTACCTACTGGATAAGCTGCAGATCCTAGTTAACCAGCAGCCTACTTCTTCCTACCCCCACCCCCTAGAATGTCCTTATGACTGTCCTATGCATGCTTGAATTCCACCACTGTTTTTGACTCCACAACCTCCTCCAGAAGGCTGTTCCATGCATCCACAACTCTCTCTGTGAAAAACTACTTCCTTAAATTACCTCTGAGCTGCCCCCATCTTCAAATTGTGCCCCTTGTTCTTGCACACCTCTTTTTTTGAAAGATGCTACCCTCTTGGGCTTTGTTGATTCCCTTGAGGTACTTAAAAATTTCTATCATGTCCCCCCTCTCCCTCCTTTCCTCGAGGCTATACATATTAAGCCCCTTTAGTCTCTCTTCATATGTCTTCCGGTGCAGACCCTGCACCATTTTAGTTGCCCTCCTCTGGACAGCTTCCATCCTGTCTATGTCTTTGCAGAGATTGGGTCTCTAGAACTGCACGCAGTACTCCAGATGGGGTCTCACCAGCTGTCTGTACAGAGGATAATAACTTCCTGTTTCCTACTGGTGATGCCTCTCCTATGCATCCCAGTATCCCCCCAGCCCTCCTTGCTGCCCTCTCACATTGCTTGCCCACCTTAGGTCATCTGATATGACTACCCCAGGTCCCTTTCCATTTTTGTTGTTGTTAGTATCTCACCCCCCATTGTGTACTCTTCCCCTGGGTTTTTGTTTCCCAGGTGCATTACTTTGCACTTCTTAGCACTGAATCTAAGCTGCCATACATTTGACCATTCCTCTAACCTTGCCAAGTCCCTTCTCATCCTTTCCACCCCACCCTGTGCATCAACTCTGTTGCAGATCTTTGTCATCTGCAAAGAGACATACTTTTCCTTCCAGTCCCTCTGCAATGTCGCTTATAAAGACATTGAAGAGGACCAGTCCTAATACTGAACCCTGTGGTACCCCACTAGTAACCCCCCTTTCTTCTGAGTGGACTCCATTCACTATTACTCTCTGTGTCCTATTCTCCAGCCAATTCTTTACCCAGGCTGTCAAATACAGTGTAGACACTTCTTTTTTAGTTTATAAACACTCATGCCCCCAAACCAAGGCAATGAGAATAGAACTTTTTTTTTTATGCAGTTAAACCCTATTTATACACTAGGAAGCATATAGTGGGGGATTTTAATTGTAGTTTGGACTGTAAAACCTCAGGGGACACAGTATGCAAGGTGTACTGTGATACACATGCTTTACAACAAATTCTGAATAGGGCTAACTTAGATGCCTACAGACACCTTAAGATAGATTTAGGAGCAACTTATCACAGGCACACATTTGCTACACGAATAGACTACCTTTTTACTTAAAATTTTTGAAAAACAGTGTTAATGGAAATTAGGCCTACAGAGTTTTCAGACCATCATATAATATGGGGAAATTCAGTTTAGCAACAGCACCACCTAGAGTATTTTCTCAAACACAACATTGGAAACTGAACTCTTCGCAGTTAGAGCAGATAGAACTTTTACTGGAAGCTAGAACTACAACAAAATGCATACATGACAGGCTATAGGACTGGTGGAATGACAAAAAAGAGCTAAAGCAACTTATGACATTTTTTGGGGGGGGGAATCAAACAGCCTATATGAAATATCTGGGATACCGAAATCAGCTATGTAAGTTAAGGCCCCCACCCCCACCCCCCAGGATCAAGTAAAATACAAATAGCAACTTATAGAATTAAAGCAAATGTGTATCTACTAGTATGACACAGCCAAATCACTAGAAGCTGAAGAGAGATTTGGAACTATAAAGTAACCAGCCTCCGATCCATATATGGCTTGCAAACAAAGACTAGACAGGACTATATACGCAGGAGGGAAATTTGGTAACAGATTTAAGAATGCTGCAGGTAGTGCAGGATGTACCAAAAAGAGAATTTTCTAACGTCCCCTTTGACAATGATAAACTAGCCAATATAGTATTGGCCCCAGTGCCACAAGTGGAAATTTAACACTTTGATGGATTAGAGCACCAAATTACGCAGGACTAGATATACGGAGTTATAAAATCCCTGAAAACCGGAACCTCTCCAGGTATAGCTAGCCTAATTTTATAAAAATAATTCATAAACTAACTTATTTACTAGACCCAGTCTACAATTATATATTAGAACACGAACATGACCATCCGGATTTTGGACAAGCAATTATTAGCTACATCTTTGAAAAGGGGGACAAACAAAACATCTCAAACTGGAGGCTGATGAGTATTTTAAATTGAGATTACAAAATCCTAGCAAAAATAATTTGTAATAGATTACAAAGTAGTAGCCAAAATATTAATAGATGCAGCACAGACGTGTGCTATACCTCAGAGGAAAATTCAGCATAACCTGTATATCCTAAAAGAACTTTCTGAAACTTTTAACAGAAAAGAAATAAATGGATACATAATGGCATTAGACCAGTCAAAGGCATTTGATCGGGTAGAATATCAGTATTTGATACAAGTTTTAACTATGTTTGTAACATGGCATAAAAAAGAAAACCGAAATTAAGCACTCAGATAGGTGCAAACACACCATGTGGTACAGTAGAAACCATGGTCTAATACCATAGTAGATCATGGTTTGTATTGTAATACCTTGGCAATCCACTACAGGTAAGAAGCAGTATACAAGTGAAAGCAATATGCAAATAGTTTGCAGTATATAATTGTCCCAAGTTGTATTTACTAAGAATTTTCCTGGCACAGGATTTTTGACTTTTTCAAGATTGTTCTATATTGTAACTACAACAGAAGTTCATGAGTTACTAAAGATTATACATTTAAATTCCACATATACTGTTAATTATGCTGCAGCAATATTTGTGTAGAAGTGAACAGTTACGTACTGTCACCATCCCTTCTTCTGATCTACTGCTTTCTAAGCAACTGTGGGTGCAATGCATTGTGGATGACTGAATAACATTATCTGGCCTGGCCTTTTCTTGGTGAATACACAGTGGTAAAGATGAGCATGCAGCTTCTATAACCCAAAGCAAAAACAACAGACACTGAGATAAACAAAGCAAAATTAAAGAGAGAGGATACTTCTGTGGGTGAAAAGAAAAATAAATTGAGAGAAACAAAAAGAAATGAAAGAAACAGACTAACAATAGTAGTCAAAACAAATAGCTGAAAGATGAAAGCAGTAAACGTTATGTTGTTCTATGTCCTGCTGAGTTAGGTAGTTTAGAGGGAAAAAAAAGTGAAAATAATATTCCGCAAAATAGTAGTTGTTCAATGAAGTGTTTTTCAGATGGCTTAGTTCAGTACATTTGGAGAAAAGGTGCTTGTGCTACTAGGATTATATGATAGCCACCTATTGGTCTGCAAAGGAACTGGAGAAAGAAAACTAAAAATGTACCATAGCACACTCTCATCATGCAGACTTGCGGACCAATTGCACCAGGAAACTGTCCTGAAATGCATCTAGTAATCTCTGCTCCTTTGTACACGTGGTGGTTGGGGTGTTCCAGTCCACCCCAGGGAGATTGAAGTCCTCCACTACTATGGTGTCCCCCTTCCTACAGACTCTTCTAATCTGCTTGGCCAACTCCCTATCCAGGTCATCCCCCTGAGTTGGTGGCCTGTACACTACCCCCACCCTCAGTGTCTTTCTTTTAGAGTCTTGAAACTGTATCCATAAGGTCTCTGTCCTGCCTTCTCCTCCCTCACATGGATTGCCAAGCCCACCCCTTTCCCCCTAGACCTGTCCTTTCTGAATACCCTGTACCCTGGGATCATCATATCCCAGTCCTGGTTCTGGGTGGCCCATGTTTCTGTGATGGCTGCAATGTCCACCCTCCCCACAGCCAAGAGAGCCTATAGTTCAGCTGATTTGTTACCTAAGCTTCTCGCATTCAGCGAGACTACCCTCCAACCTGTGTCTTTCTCCCCCATCCCAATTCCCCTGCTCCTAATCTCTCCTTGTGATGTCCACAATTTCTGAGAATTTTACCTCTATGTTTAACCAGGAGTAGCACACTAAGCCGAAGCTTGTTTCCAGATGCGACCTGGGAGCACAAGAAAGTTAAGTGACTTGCTCATGATCACACGGTATGCACCAAGGTGTTTGTGGGATTCAAACCCAGGTCTCCAGATCTGCAGCTCAGAGCATTAACCCACTGCACTATACTGCCTCCTACTCCTACTCCTGCCTCCTACTCCTTGTGTCCCGACCTCAAATACTTCTCTGATAGCTTGGGGGGCAGGCACGCTTGACTCCCCCCTCTGGGATCCCTGCCTACTAGCTGCCCTCCCGTCACCCCTCCACCTAGTTTAAATCTATCCTTGATGCTATGCACCCTCCAACCTCTGCTTTAATACCCCTTTCCCCTCCCCACTCAGGTGCAGCCTATCCCCTGCATACAGATAATTATTTTCCCCAGGTACTGCCCCAGTCCCCCACTATCCCATACCCCTTAGACTGACATCATTCCGACAGCCATTTGTTGAACTCCCCAATCCTCCCTTTCCTTCCTGTACTCGCGCAGGGTACCGGGAACACCTCTGAAAAGGCCACTGATTCCCCCACTTCCTCACATAGCCCTCCTAATTCCTGAAACCTCCTTCTCCTCACTACTTCCACCATCTCCACCGCTAGGTCATTAGTGCCCACATGCACCACTACATGCGGTTTCTGCCTGCCCCTCCTTGTGCACTTAAGAACTGCCTGCCCTGCCCTGTCCCCTGTTAGCCGGGTATTGCCTTCACCCATATTCTACTGTGCCTCTTCCCCCTTCTGCCCCATCTGATCCTTTAAATATGGAATCACCAAGCACTAGTACACCCCCTTCCTCATTCCTTGTCCCTGCCCCACCCCTTTCCCAGGGTATCCACTCTTAGAGCATGCCAGCTCACTAACTCCACCCTTCCTCCCTACTGCTCTCTGCTCCTTCTCCCTCATCCTGTCACCCCTTCACTGCTCCCTCCCTATCCCCCCACATCTCTCCTATCCTCCCTGGCCTCCCTCCTCTACTCTGCCCCTGTTGTACACCCTGCTAGCAGTACTTCTCTCTACTTCACCCATGTCACCCTCCTCTGACTGATGCCTGCCCCTTGTGGGCTTCCTTCTTCCTTCCTCTTCTGCTCTCCCCTGGAGATCAGTCATTCCCTCCTCCTCCACCAGTGTTGCCAACTCAGCAGACCTATTTCCTGCCCATCCTGCCTGGCTGTGCCTCTGTCTCCCCCCTGAGTCTAGCCTTCACACTAATGCTAGGCCTCTTGTTTGTACTGCTCCTGCACTCTCTCCCCATCACTGCCCTTGACCCACTGTATCTCCCCCATGGTGTCCTCATGTTATTTCCTGGATGTGACCCTCCTGCCTCCCGGCCCCTTCCCCCTCGTCCTCTCTAGATCTCTACCAAGCCACAGCACTTCCTCCTCCAGCCTTTTCAACCAGATACAGATTAGACACTCTCCTAGCCTTCACAATATGCTAATCCAAACTGCCGCTCCACATCCATTACAGCCCACTATCTTACCCATGATACCAGTACTAACTACAAAATACAATTCTATCTATAAGTTTCTAACCAGTCCAGTCCCTACTTAAAATACAATAGTAACTCCCCTAGCAAAGAAGCATAAAACACTACTAACTATGATACCATACCATCCATACGTTTCCCAGCAACATACAGCTTGAGGTGCTACACCCAAGTACAAAATACAGTACTATCTTTAAGTTTGTAACTTTTTACCTCTTTAACCAGAGCTACGTATCACTCTATAACATTACAAAGAACAATCCCCTCTGTTAAGGCACGTTAGTGGATGCAGCTGGTAGTGCTTTCCACCAATCCCAATGCAGCACCGCGCCAGTAAGTGTGAACAAGCTGGGGAGGGAGGGATTAGGGCCCACTGCCACTCCTGTGTTAGTCAATCAGCCTCTTACAGAACTGCACACCTCAGCCCCTATCTTCAGGCAGGAGCAAGCACATCCCTGTAGTTCCTGCTGCTTCAGTTTTCAGCTCCAAACATGGGTGTAATTGAAAAAATAGAAGGACCGACACCATGGGTATCACCAGTGGTAGTTGTACCAAAACCGAAAAGCCCTGGACATGTTCGTGTATGTGTGGACATAAGACAAGTGAACCAAGCTATCAAATGTGAATGCTATCCATCAGTGAAATTCTAAATGACTTTAATGATGCAAAGGTCTTCAGCAAGCTGGATTTGAACCAGGGACACAACCAGCTCGAACTGGCACCAGTCAAAGAAGAGTACTACGTTCTCCACACATGTAGGTTTGCAGAGATAATCTTCCAAAACATGATCAGAAAAACGTTAAGTGGCCTAAACAGCACAATAAACATAAGTGATGACATATTTGTTTATGGCACATCGCAAGACGACCATGACAGAAATTTGAGAGCTGTCCTGCAGTGACTGAGGGAAAAAGGATTCATCATGAACAAGCAGAAATGTGTGTTTAGCAAACACACCCTGGAGTATTTTGGACACGTGTTCACAGAGAGGGGCATGATGGCAAACCCTAAGAAAGTGCAAGCCATCTGTGAACTGGACACGCCTGCAAATGAGTCAGAGGTCTAAAGCCTGCTTGGAATGGCAAACTTCTGTTTGTGGTTCAATCCAAACTATGCCCTTAAGAGAACTGGTCAGGAAGAATGTTCCATGGAGCTGGTCTGCAAGGCAAGAAAAGGCCTTAGGTGAACGTTGAGAAGTGCTTGTCAGTCCTCCAGTAATGATGTATTTTGATTCTGAAAAAGGAAACAGAAATTCTGGTAGACAGAAGCCCAGTGGGTCTCGCTGCAATTCTAGTGCAAAAAGAAATAGTTCAGAGTGTCATATAGTAGCACTCACCAGCAGAGTGCTCGGTACTTAGAGAGAGAGAGAGAGAGAGAGACAGAGAGAGACAGAGACAGAAGGCACTTTTACAGACAGGTTTTTAAAATGAAATGAGCGTTACCTGTGTCGCCGTTGTGCTCTCTTGCGATTTTAGGATCCCTTTACACTCCGTGAATTTTCCGGCAGCACCCACTTCCATTTGTGTTTCAGCACCCCCACAGAGCTTGCTGCTCTATTGCTGTTTGTATACCGCTTCGGAATGGCTGTTTTACACAGCCTGACAAAACAGAACACAACGGTGCAAACCACAAAAAGCAGAGATTGCGGTTTGGACGAACGTTCACCTATGGAACAAAACAGATGCACTTTACACACAAGGGATGTAACGGAATACTGTTTCCATAAAAGTTATTCTGTTAGATAAACCTGTGTGTAAAAGCGCCTAGAGAGAGAGAGAGAGAGAGAGAGAGAGAGGCATTGGTGGTGATTTGGGCCCGTGAACATTTTTACATCTGTGTGTATAGGAGGCCTTTTACAGTATATACAGACCACAAACCATTAGTAGCCATTTATGAAAATTCAAGATCAAAACCACCAGCTCGAATTAAAAGACGGTTTCTGAGATTCCAACCATATGAGGTAACTATGCTATATCAATCAGGCAGTGACAGTCCCACAGATTATATGTCACATCATCTTCCAAAAGAGACCTGCCCTTCACAGCAGGAAGAGAAAATTGCTGAAGAATATGTAAACTACATTGTGGAATGCAGTACCCCAGTGGCAATGTCTTTGGATGACTTCCAGACAGCTACGTGTTGTGATATCAACAGTTCCAGAAGGTCCGTTGCACTCAGTAGAAACACTACAAATGCTGTTTAAAGGGGAACTGTCATCAACAGGGTTTCTTAATATCTCAAGGTCAATAAAAAGCTAATTTGAGTGCACCATTGTGTGTATGTGTTAGTCTTTGCAGTCAAGAGTTATTCATATGTCAATCAACCTGTAATTAAGGGCTGGGGGCAGCCATATATTTTAGGCTCTTGACCAGAAATAATGTCGCCAAGGAACTTGACTCTCCATTTACTGTAGGTTAAATAGGAAATTATCTGTTTTATTAAGTGTATTTTAAAATGTTATTACAACACTTTCTACATTTGTAATAATTGTTTTGTATGTGCATTGAAGCTAGTGAGTTATCACCTTTACATTTCAAACTGCTAATAAAAATAATCCATCTTTAGGCTTGCTTTAACTTCTAGGCTATACTGCCAGCTGATCATTAAAAACTGCACATCTCAAGGCTGGCTCTGTGGTGTCAACATGTATTGGGTCCTCCATATCAGGATTTCTAAACCCTGGCTATGTTCATGTCAATAAAGATTTCTGGGGCTGCCACAGCACCAACTTCTGTCTTATTCCATTTCCTCTCTTACAGCCTTTTCTCTTACAACTTTGGGTGTGAACTCAGGTCTACAAGATGTAAATATGGTTATGTACTGGCCTGGCATCATGGGGCCAGCCTTGAAATGTGTAGTTTTTGACTAACAGCTGGCAGTACAGCCTAGAGGTTAAAGCAAAGAGCTGTGAACAAGCTTCCTTCATCCAGCAGAATGGGTTTTGATTCCAACATGGTCTTCTTGTATATTGTGTGACTAGAGCAAGTTACTTAACCTCCCCCCGTGGTCCCAAAACACACCCAGAAACAAGCTGTTGTTGTGTGCCTTTCCTGGACAAAGACAATAAAAACAATCTGAGCATGTGTTATGATTCTGAAAATATTATGCTCTTTCTATCCAGATTTGACTTGAAAAGAAAAAATGTAGGACACCATTAATTGTTTATTAATATATGGATTGTTAAATTAATACCATCATAAAGCATATGAACAAAGCCTGGTAATGGTATGGCTCCTGGAGCGATAATACTACTGTTCCCGAGTGATAATACTGTCGTTCAGGAGCCGTAATACTGTCGTTCAGGACCTGAACGATAGCATTATCACCAAAGATGAACAGCACAAGTGCAAGTCTATCTTGTCATGTCTTTTAAGCGTGCCTTCCAATTGGCACGTTTCCAGCCAAAACAGTTTGAAAAACATGGCGGCAGATTCTCACTTAGCGAGACGACACTACGCGGAGTCCACAGTGATGAAACTTCACAGTTTTTTCAGCGTATCTACAAACAATAATGTATCTCACTGATCCTGTGCTCATCCACCCCCATAAACAAAAGGTAAAAGAAAATGAAATGTTTGCTGTGCATGTGTGCGTTGGGGAAGACAGGCAGGACCAGGCTACACAGTGCGACAGGCTGTGGCATTCGGCTATGAGCACGAGATTCCTTTAGTTAACAGCTGACCAATCAAAAAAAAAAGTTGGATCCATATATTAAAAAAAATAATAGATAAGTAACTGGGCATTACTGATGAGATACCCATCTCGAGGTTCTGGATACTGGAACCTCTCGAGCTTCGCTCTCGAGGTTTCTATGTGTCCAGAACCTCTCAGTGATATTACTCACCAGTAATACCCAGTTACCTATCCAATATTCTATTTTTAATTGCATCAACACATAGATGGACAACATTGTTAAAACATGCATAATCTGAACTGCATTATTAAAATATAGGATAATATATGGGTGGGTGTGTGTAACCAGAATTTCACACACACACACACACACACACACACATACACACATGGTATGGGATGCTACATTAAACCTGAGGGCAAAGTGAAATGAGTTTATAAAAACATTCCCTTGTGCAAAATTTTGTTTTTTACACCCACCCTCACATATATTATTTTTTTTAATTAATGGTGATAATTTTTTTCCCTTTCAGCACAGTTCAGTTAGTGCAGCACTTCTCTCAGAGATACACACACACACACACACACACACACACACACACACACACGTGTGCTCACAGATGCGAGTGCACACACACACACACACACACACACACACACACACACACACAGCCTGTCTCTCCCTCTTGCGTGTGAGTGTGAGTGGTATTCTGGAAGGTTGCAGTCCATTAGCATAGCTGCAGAGTGTAAGAAATGCCCAAAGGGCACGAGCGACAGAATCAACTAGATTCATTTTTTTCCTTTACGGTAGAAAATCCCATTCCATTTGAAGCACTTCAGTAAGAAACTGTTATACTTTTAATTTCATCAAAAGAAGTAAAATAATCTTTTAATAATGCATTTCAGGTTAGGCATGTTTTAACAATGTTGTCCGTCTATGTGTTTTTGCAATTAATAAACAATTAATGGTGTCCTAATTTTTTCTTTTAAGGTCAACATGCTCAGATTGTTTTTTACTGTCTTTGTCCAGGAAAGACACACAACTACAGTACAGCTTGTTTCTGGGTGTGTTTTGGGACCACAAGGAAGATAAGTGACTTGCTCTGGTCACACAATATACAAGTAGAGCATGTTGGAATTAAACCCTGTTCTGCTGGATGAACGAAGCTTGTTTACAGCTCTTTGATTAAACCTCTAGGCTATGCTGCCAGCTGTTAATCAAAAACTACACTTTTCAAGGCTGGCCCCATGATGCCAGGCCAGTAGGTACATAGCCACACTTTCATCATGTAGACCTGAGTTCACACCCGAAACTGTAACAGAAAAGGCTGCAAGAGAAAGAGAATGGAATAAGACAGAAGTCAGTGCTGTGACAGCCTCAGAAATCTGTACTGACATGAACACAGCCAGGGTTTAGAAATACTGATATGGGGCCCCATTACCTGTTGACACCACAGAGCCAGCCTTGAGATGTGTAGTTTTTAATGATCAGCTGGCAGTATAGCCTAGAGTTTAAAGCAATCCTGAAAATGGATTATTTTTACTAACGGTTTGAAATGTATATTTCATATATCAATATCTTCATCAGTGACATTGCGCAGGACCTAGAAGGCAGAATTTCACTGTTCGCTGATGACTCAAAGCTCTGTAACAGAGTAGACACACCAGAGGGTGTAGACAGAATGAGAAGGGACCTGCAGAAACTTGAAGAATGGTCAGGTGTTTGGCAGTTGAAATTCAATGCAAGGAAGTGCAAGATAATGCATATGGGGCACAAAACCCTGGCACAATTTATCAGTTGGGGTGAGGATATAGCATGCACCAAGCAGGAAAGGGATCTTGGGGTTATCATCTCTGATGACCTCAAGGTAGGAAACAGTGTGACAAGGCAGCAGGTAAAGCAAATAGGATGCTGGGATGCATAGGCAGGGGCATCACCAGCAGGAAAAGGGAGGTCATAATTCCACTATACAAGACACTAGTGAGGCCACACCTGAAGTACACTGTGCAGTTCTGGAGACCTTACTATGTAAGGACATAGACAGGGTAGAGAAGGTTCAGAGGAGGGCAATAAAGATGGTGCATGGATTGCATCACAAGTCCTATGAGGACAGGTTGAAGGCACTGAACATGTACTCCCTGGAGGAGGGAGGAGAGAGGGGATATGATAGAGACATACAAGTATCTTACAGGGAGGAACAGGGTGCAGGAATGCACTATTTTTAAGTGAAAAAGATGTTCCAGGACTAGAGGGCATGGGATGAAGTTGGAGGGAGGACGATTCAGAGGAAACGTGAGGAAGAATTTCTTCACAGAACAGGTGGTGGACAAGTGGAACACCCTGCCAGAGGAAGTGGTGGAGGCTGAAACAATCACAGGATTTAAAAATGCATGGGATAGACATAAAGGAATTCTGGAGGTCAGGGGTAAGGGGCAACAGACTTCTTGGAAAACATAAACAGAACTTACAGACTTAAATGGGCAGACTGGGTGGGCCATAGGCCCTTATCTGCTGACACTGTCTATGTATCTATGTGTCTATGTAAAGATGACAACTCACTAGTTTCAGTGCACATAAAAAACAATTATTATAAATGTAGAAAGTGATGTAATAACACCTTAAAACACACTTAATAAAACAGATGACTTCCTATTTAACCTACAGTAAATGGAGAGCCAAGTCCTTCGGTGACATCATTTCCTGTCAGAAGCCTGAAACATGGCTGCCCCCAGCCCTTAATTACAGGCTGATTTACATATGAATAACGCTGGACTGCAAAGACTCACACATAACCACAATGGCTCACTCAAATTAGCTTTTTATGGGATTTCAAACATTAAAAACTCTGTTGATGACAGTTTCCCTTTAAGTAAATTCAAATGCTTTAATTCTGATTTCAAAAAATACAGATACCTGTGGACTGACCACAGGGACCTACTGGAACTGTTGTGCTTTTATTTTAGGCTTGCCAGCCCTTTCCCTGCACCATGCCACCATGAGTGTTCGCAGTCTCTACAGGTTGGATTTACTACATGTTGTGATGTCACGCTGCAAGCTGTAACAAGTACCATACAATCAGGAAAGAGAGCAAGAACTGTATCAGATCCCCAGGTTAATGCAGAAGCCTATGCATTATCTTGAAAGGTGAAACACAAACTGACCACGAATGCTGACAGGAGTGTTATTCTGAAAGGGCACAAAATGATAATACCAGAGCAACTTCAAAAGCAACCTGTCACTGTGGCCATGAAAGTCATCTTGTACTTGTCAAAACAAAAGCCTTATTTGAGAGAAGGTTTGGTTCACTGTAACTGACAGGTTAGTAGAGGACACTATAAAAGCCTGCCATGCCTGTCAGGTCGTGACACCCGAGACTAAGTGTGAGCCCCCTCATGATGTCAGAACTGCTGGAGTCCCCATGGCAAGAGGTGAGTGTAGATTATGCTCAGCTTCCTATGGGTGAATACCTATTGGTACTTGTTGATGTCCACTCCAGATATCCAGTAGTCGAGACAGTTAACTCTACTAGTGCTGGAACAGTAATACCAGTAGTGGACAAAGTGTTTTCTGAATTCGTAGTTCCCAAAGTGGTCGAATCTGACAATGGACCACCATTTTCCAAGTGCTTAGGCTTTCACCACAAACGGATTACTCCCTATTGGCCTTGAGCAAATGGTGAGGTTGAAAGATTCATGCGAACTGTTAAGAAAGCAGTTAAAGCAGAAATGGCGGAACAAAAGAAATGGAAGCAGGTCATGTATCAATTTCTGAGAAATTACTGGGCTACTCTCCACTTTTTCCAACAAGCACTGTCTGCTGTCCAGACTGATAAAAACTACACTCCTAGAGCTGTATGCACATGGCAGGGCACACACCCTGAGTTCTCTGAGTTCAGAGAATGAGAAAGAAAAGCCAAAGAAAGAATGGAGGCTTATGCAGATAGCAAAATGTATGTGAATCCATCTACATATGGGATATTGTGGCAGTCACAGAAACATGGTACATGGAGAACCATGACTGGGATATTAACATACCGGCATACACAGTCTACAGAAGGGACAGGGAGGGTAAAAGAGGAGGTGGAGTAGCTCTACACAGAAGGGAAGGGATCAAAGCTACAGAACTAAAAAGTAAAAGGGGAGGACAAGAGGCACTTTGGGTCACCTTGGAGACAGGGAATGGCATCACAATCCTCACAGGGGTTGTATACGGACCCCTGTCTCAAGTGGAGGAAATGGACAACAAAATGATAGAGGACGTTCTTAAAATGGCTGAAAGGGGAGTTACTGTTGATGGGGGACCTGAATATGCCAGATGTTAACTGGATGACATGTACTGCAGCCACATCCAAGAGCAGGGTCATTCTCGATGCCCTGCAGGTGGCAGGCCTTAGACAGCTAGTGTTGGAACCCACTCGGGAGGGAGCAATACTAGACCTGGTACTCTCAAATGGAGAGAGGATCACAAATTTATAAGTCAGTACACATCTGGGAACAAGTGACCACTGCACAGTGTGCTTCACAATAAGCACAACTATGGAGACAAGCCATACAAAAACAAGGATACTGGACTTTAGAAGGGCCAGCTTTGGCAAAATGGGTGAATACCTGAAGAATGCACTAGCAAATGGCCAAAAAGGAGGGGTGGAAGAACAATGGAGAAAAATCAAAACTGCTATCATAGAGGCAACAAGCCTTTGTGTAAAACACATAAAGAAAACAAAGCGGAGTAAAACACCACTATGGTTCTCAAAAGAGGTGGCAGGGAAGGTTAAGGAGAAAAAGGCTGCATTCAAAAAGTATAAGGAATCACAGAAGAAGCATGACAGGGAACTGTATCAATTAAAGCAGAAAGAAGTAGGGAAGGCAGTCAGAATAGCAAAGGCCCAAACCGAGGAAAAAATAGCCAACTCAGTCAAGAAGGGGGATAAAACCTTTTATAGGTACATTAGGGAGCATAGAAAGGTTAAGGGAGGAATAGTGAAGATTAATAAAGTAGAGGGGAGGTGGGCAGAGGGAGACAGTGAAAAGGCAGAGATACTGAATGAATACTTTTGCTCAGTATTCACAAAAGAAGTTGAGGAGGAGTTACCTAAACCAGACAATAGAAGCACTCTGGGTAGGGGAGTTGACACCAGTCCATTTACAGAAGAAAGAGTCCTGAAAGAACTCCTAAAACTCAAGGTGGACAAAGCAATGGGGCCTGACGGGATTCACCCCAGAATCCTAAAAGAACTAAGGGATGACCTAGTGACACCACTGACCACACTTAAATCAAGGGAGGATGGGGTGGTACCTGAGGACTGGAGGAGGGTAGATGTGATTCCCCTTCACAAAAGTGGGAGCAAGGCAGTAGCAGGAAACTACAGACCTGTAAGTTTGACCTCAGTGGTAGGGAAAATGATAGAATCACTTCTGAAAGAAAGAATTGTTGAGTACCTAGAGGCCAGCGGGGCACAGGACCCAAAGCAGCATGGATTTACAGCTGGAAGGTCATGTCAGACTAATCTAATTGATTTCTTTGACTGGGTGACCAAAGTAATAGACCAGGGAGGGGCTGTGGATATGGCCTACCTAGACTTTACCAAGGTATTTGACACAGTCCCGCACAAAAGACTAATAATCAAGTTTGCTAGCCTGGGAGTGGGTTCCAGGGTTGCAGTCTAGGTAGAAAACTGGCTGCACAACAGGACACAGAAGGTAATAGTGAATGGAACACATTCTGAAGAAAGGGGGGTTACTAGTGGAGTACCTCAGGGCTCAGTACTGGGTCCAGTGCTCTCTAACATCTTTATAGGTGACATTGCAGAGGGTCTGGAGGAAAAGGTATGCCTCTTTGCAGATGACACAAAGATCTGTAACAGAATTGATACACAAGGGGGGGTAGAAAGGATGAGAAGGGACTTGGCAAGGTTGGAGAAATGGTCAGACATATGGCAACTTGGAGTCAATGCAAAGAAGTGTAAAGTAATGCACCTGGAAAACAAAAACCCAGGAGAAGAGTACACAATAGTAGGGGAGGTACTAACAACAACAAAAATGGAAAGGGACTTGGGGGTAGTCATATCAGATGACCTAAAGGTGGGTAAGCAATGTGAGAAGTCAGTAAGGACAGCCAGGGGGATACTGGGATGCATAGGAAGGGGCATCACAAGTAGAAAAAGGGAAGTGGTTAGCCTTCTGTACAGACAGTTGGTGAGACCCCATCTGGAATACTGTATGCAGTTTTGGAGACCCCATCTACACAAGGACATAGACAGGATGGAAGCAGTCCAGAGGAGGGCAACTAAAATGGTGCAGGGTCTGCATCAGAAACCATATGAAGAGAGACTGAGAGAGCTTAATATGTATACCCTTGATGAAAGGAGGGACGGGGGGACATAATAGAAACGGCCAAGTACCTCAAGGGAATCAACAAAGTCCAGGAGGGTAGCATCTTTCAGAAAAAAAGACGTGTAAGAACAAGGGGGCACAATTTAAAGATGGGGGGAAGGCTCAAGGGTAATGTGAGGAATTTTTTTTCATGGAGAGAGTAGTGGATGCATGGAACCGCCTTCCTGGGGAGGTTGTTGGGTCTAAAACAGTGGGGGAATTCAAACATGCATGGGACAGACATAAGGCAATTGTAGTGGGGGGTTGCAGGAAGTAGGCTGTTGCTTAACTGGAATCTGCAACTTATCCAATAGTTAGGGAAATGGGCAGACTGGGTGGGCCAAGTGGTCCTTATCTGCCGTCAAAGTCTATGTTTCTATGTTTCTGTGTTACAATAGCTGTAGGAGCACAGTGCTTGTTAAGAACTTGACAAATGTCAGAAAACTACCAGTGTCTTATAACATGAAGGCATACACTGTTATGACCAAGAAAGGCTGCTATGCATGGGTGAGGCTAGGGTACTCTGCACCATGGGATTCAATGAATGATTGAAAAACTGATGCGAAGCTCAGGGTTTTGGCTTTATTGGGGACTGGGAGTCCACCTGGAGGGATACAGGCCTATACTGGTGCAATGGTCTGCATCTGTCTGGGAGGGGAACCAGGATCCTAGATGAAAGGTTTAAATGCTTCATTAGCAAGCATTTAAACTAGTCAAGGGGGAAGGCACTGAAAAGGAGCAGGGAATTCCCAGCCTCCCCCCACAAAACTGGGTAGTTAGTGAGGTTAACACCAAGGTAGAGGGGTCAGTAGAGGGCAGGACAGGGCAGGGGTAAATGGAGAAAAAGGCAAAGGCAGTAAGTACAGGGATGGGGCTAAAAGGGGTAAGGCCATAAAAAAATGGAGGGCGATGAGTACCAATGCCCATAGTCTGGGTAACAAGCTCCCTGAACTAGTGGCCTTGATGGAAGAGGGACACCTGGATATTGTAGCAGTCACAGAAACATGGTACACAGAGAATCATGACTGGGATGTCAACATACCGAGGTACACAATCTAGAGGAGGCACAGGGAAGGTAAAAGAGGAGGAGGAGTAGCTCTCTGCATAAGGGAAGGGGATCAAAGCAATAGAACTAAAGGGTAAACAGGGAGGAAAGGAGGCACTGTAGGTCACCCTGGAGACAGGAAATGGCACCACAATCCACACTGGGGTTGTATACAGACCCCGTCCCAGAAGGAGAAAATGGACAAGGAAATGATAGAAGGCATCCTTAGAATGGAAGAAAAAGGGGAGATATCGTTGATAGGGGACCTGAATATGCCAGATGTTAACTGGAGCACCTTTGCTGCAGCCACATCCAAGAGCAGGGTCATTCTCAATGCCCTACAGGGGGCATGCCTCAGACAGCTAGTGCTGGAACCCACTCAGGAGGGAGCAATCTTAGACGTGGTACTCTCAAATGGGGACAGAGAGAGGATCTTAGATTTAGAAGTGAGTAACGATCTGGAAACAAGCGACCACCAAACAGTGTGGTACATGATAAACATAGCTGTAGAGTCAAGCCATACAAAAGCAAGGGTATTGGACTTTAGAAGGAGTGACTTTGGCAAAATGGGAGAGTGCCTCAGAAAAGCACTAGCAAATGGGCGAGAAGGAGGGATGGAGGAACAATGGGGAAAAATCAAAACTGCCGTCACAGAGACAACCTGCCTTTGTGTGAAGCAAATAAAACAAAACAAAACAAAGCAAAAAAATGCTTTGGTTCTCAAAAGAGGTGGTGGGGAAGGTTAGGGAGAAAAAGATAGCATTCAGGAAGTATAAGGAAACACAGAAGGAGCAGGACTGAGAACTGTACCAATTAAAGCAGAAGGAAGTGGGGAAGGCGTTCAGAATAGCAAAGGCCCAAACCAAGGAAAAGATAGCCAACTCAGTTAAGAAGAGGATAAAACCTTTACAAGTACATTAGGAGCCGAAGAAAGATGAAGAGAGGGATAGTGAGGCTTAATAAAGGGGAGGGAGGGTGGGCAGAAGGTGACAGTGAAAAGTAGGGATACTGAATGAATACTCTGCTCAATATTCACACAAGGGGGTACCTAAACCAATCAATAGAAGCACTCTGGATAGGGGGGTCAATACCAGTCCATTCACAGAAGAAATAAGGGTCCTGAAAGAACTCCTAAAACTGAAGGTGGATAAAGCAATGGGGCCTGACAGGATTCACCCCAGAATTCTAAAAGAACTAAAGGAAGAACTAGTGACACCGCTGACTACTCTTTCTACCAAATCATGGGAGGATGGGGTGGTACCTGAGGTCCGGAGGAGGGCAGATGTGATTCCACTTCACAAAAGTGGAAGCAAGGCAGAGGCAGGAAACTACAGACCTGTTAGTTTGACCTCAGTGGTAGGGAAAATGATGGAATCATTTCTGAAAGAAAGAATTGTTGAGTACCTAGAGGCCAGCGGGGCACAGGACCCAAAGCAGCATGGATTCGCAGTGGGAAGGTCTTGTCAGATGAATCTAATAGATTTCTTTGACTGGATGACCAAAGTTGTAGACCAGGGAGGGGCTGTGGACATGGCCTACCTAGACTTTAGTAAGGCATTTGATATAGTCCCACACAAAAGATTAATAAACAAGTTAGCCAACCTGGGAGTGGGTCCCAGGGCGGTAACCTGGGTAAAACATTGGCTGAACAACAGGACACAGAGGGTAATAGTAAATGGAGTCCACTCGGAAGAAAGAGGGGTTACTAGTGGGGTACCGTAGGGTTCAGTACTGGAATTGGTCCTCTTTAATGTCTTTATAAGTGACATTGCGGAGGGACTGGAAGGAAAAGTATGCCTCTTTGCAGACAACGTAAAGATCTGCATCAGGGTTGATACACAAGGGGATAGGAGTGGAAAGGATGAGAAGGGACCTGGCAAGGTTGGAGGAATGATCAAAAGTATGGCAGTTTAGATTCAGTGCAAAAAACTGCAAAGTAATGTACCCGGGAAACAAAAACCCGGGGGAAGAGTACACAATGGGGGTATTAACAACAACAAAAAAGGAAAGGAACCTGGGGGTAGTCATACCAGATGACCTAAAGCTAGGCAAGCAATGTGAGAAGGCAGTAAGGAGGGCTGGGGGGATACTTGGGATGCATAGGGAGCGGCATCACCAGTAGAAAACAGGAAGTTGTTATCCCTCTGTACAGACAGTTGGTGAGATCCCACCTGGAGTACTGTGTGCAGTTCTGGAAACCCTATCTCAGCAAGGACATAGACAGAATGGATGCAGTCCAGCAGAGGGCAACTAATAAGGTGCAGGGTCTGCAACAGAAGCCATAAGAAGAGAGCCTAAGGGAGCTTAATATGTATACCCTTGAGGAAAGGAGGGAGAGGGGGGACATGATAGAAACTTTCAAGTACCTCAAGGGAATCAATAAAGTCCAAGAGGGTAGCATCTTTCAGAAAAAGAGATGTGCAAGAACAAGGGGGAACAATTTGAAGATAGGGAGGGGACAGCTCAGGGGCAACATAAGGAAGTATTTTTTCATGGAGAGGGTGGTGGACGCATGGAATGGCCTTCCTGAGGAAGTCCTTGGGTCAAAAACAGTGGGGGAATTTAAGAATGCATGGGACAGACATAAGGCAATTCTAGGTGGTGGGGAGGAGGAAGTAGACTGTTGGTTAACTAGGATCTGCATTTTATCCAATAGGTAGGAAATGGGAAGACTGGGTGGGACAATCAGTCCTTATCTGCTGTCAAAATCTATGTTTCTATGTTTCTCTATGGTGATGGCACAGAGATGAGATCAGGCAGTCACCAGGAATTCCTCTTTCTTTAAGAAGATGAACAGTGAGGACACTCAGAACTCTGCTTCTGACACAGAAATTGAACCACAGGCAGAGCTACCCATATCCTCCAAGTCTACAGATCCTAGGCCAGTAGCACCTTCTGTGCCACATCATTTCAATGACTGCCCTGATGTGGCAATGGCACCCTGGCCTGACTCTGTTCTACATTACCTGCACTTCACGGACTATGTACCAGATGATACAGTTTTGGGTACTGGTAAAAAGGACTAAAAGTGCATATGGTGGGGGAGGTTACAATATTGAAATAGCTTCAGCTAAGTATAAAAGCTTTAACTATTATGTTGTTTTTTTCTCATCCTGAGCTTAACCTGTAATAGTAATGGGTTCTTTAACAGTTAATTTTCTAAGCAAAAGGGGGAGGGATGAAGTGTTCAATATTATAAGACCTATGCCTTTAAGAGACCCTTACAGGAAATGGTAGTATTTGGGAAATGTCATTGGGTGGTTCCAAATGTTAAGTTAGAGGTCAATAAGTCTCACGCTGGCTCTCAAGCTGCACAGATGAGTGATCTGTGGCATTGTATACAAATAAAAGCTGTTAAACTAATTGCAGAACCTGTCTGTACTTTACAGTACTAAAATGCCATTCCTTCCTTTTCTCTTCATTGGCAGATATCACAGTTCTGTAAGGAGCGGACTTTAGTACCTGGTTTGTGAAGGTCTGTAATCTTGCTGGGGTGCGGTTGTAATCATAAATCCTGACCTGGCTGCTTTCCCTGCCTATTACTAAACCAAAAATAATTACAAATGTTGTTCTGTGGGCATACTGTTTGGTGTCCTTTTGCTGCATCTGTTGTGAGTCCAGACTAAACCCTTTAGACTTATAAAATAGAGGCTACACCCACATCAGAAAACACATCAGTTTTAAAACCATGATTTCCTGAGTATTCCTTCCAAATGTCTCCATGGAGAAACCTTTGCTAACTTCACAGAAAGCCAGAAAACAAAAGTGCTTTTTCATGGAGATGTATTTTTAAACTCTGACTTGTTTTAGCCTAGGAACACCCATTACTATGTGTTGTGTTTTATACTAGTATGACAAAATATGAACCTCCCATGTTCTGTCCTATGTAGTTCCAGTGTTTACACATGCAATATCCTTTTACTCTGAAAGTTGCAGTCCAGTATTCAGTTCTGGCTTCATTAAATGAGTAGTACACACAGAATTTGTAAACACATATGTTGTGCAGAGTGTTTTGATTTGTGTGTGAAGTCCTAGTGTGTCCTTCTCTCTGTCTGCTATCAGGAGTTTTTCATAAATTAGCCTGTTAGCTGTATGGTAGTTTTACAACCCCGGGGATCTCCATCTCAGCTAAGTTTATTGCTTTTCTTGTACCTACAATGCATCCTGTCTCATGTGACAGTGATGTAGACGAGCCCATTGATTCAGCAACAAGCACTGCTCTACAATACAACAGCAGAGATGGGTATATTTTAAAAAACTATACAGAGTTCAGCTTGGTGACTAACCTCATTGTAAAGGTCTTTGTGTTGTGAACAATTTTGACACTTGTTGTGTATGTGTAATTTGTATGGTCTTCAAGATATTTACATTGGTTTGGCATGTCATATTTGCCCTCTCTGCCCCTCGCCTTACCCACCACTGTCACTTATACTCCTCATTGCATTGGTTGTCCCCTAAATCGCAGCGATCCTTCTCTCTGGGTTGTTTTATCGACTCTATGAGTAGAGCACCCCACCCCGACAGTATTGCAGCCATGCTCACTCCCATGATCCATTCCCAAACTTTGAGGTCCTCTAATTCGTCTCTGCTCTCTGTCCCTCTCTGCTCAACAAAATTGGGGGAGCTTGCTTTCGCCCACTTTGCCCCCAAATTCTGGAACTCCCTACCTGCCTACCTAAAGGGCTCCTCATCTCACTCAGTTTTTAAATCTGCCATTTTTTCCCACCTTCATGCACTTGATTCCTGTGTCTGTACCTAATTCCTCTCCGTTACCTTGCGTCCTGCTCACTGGTTTCACTTACTCTACTGTGTTTGTTGTCTTGACTGTCTTATTGCCCTAGCCTTCCTGCTACATTTCTACACCCTTAACGGGGTCAACAATGTTATCCCTGATTAAGTTATACCTCTGTGATCTCCTGTAAAACTGTACTCACCCTGTATTTTGGAAACCGCAATTTGTGAACTGTATATAAGTACCTGTTTGTATACTGTACTCTTCCGGGTCATGCTTGAAAAATAGGCAGGATTGTTGCCTAATGCAATTACCAGTTACCAAAAGCTAATAAATAAATAAATAAATGTCTACTTGAGTGTTCACTTGTTGAGAAAAAAAGCATCTGCTGTCTGCAAATGCATCTGCACACATGCTAAACAAACCTAAATATCTTGAAAACTATACAAGTTACACAAAATCAACAGGCAGCAAAGTTGTTCAGGACAAAAAGATTGGTACAATGAGGGTAGTCAGTAAGCTGAACTCATTACAGTTGTTAAAATATTTGCCACCCAAAGTAGGAAAGTTGGTAAAAAAACATGGAAATTTAGTTAATTAGATGGCTATATTTTAAAAACTATATAGAGTTCAGCTTAGTGACTACCCTCATTGTACAGATCATTTTGTCATGAACAACTTTGCTGCTGGGTATTTTTGTGTAGCTGTATAGTTTTCAACATATTTAAATTTGTAGTAACCAATGGTATGGCAGCTGGGTTTCAATGCGAAAAAGTGCAAAATATTGCACTTAGGGCACAAAAACCCGGGGGAGGGAGTACAAAATGGATGGAGTGGTATTTACGATCGCCAAGCAGGAAAGAGACCTGGGGTAATCATATCGGATGACCTAAAGGTGGCCAGGCAACGTGACAAGGCAGTAGGGAGAGCAAGTTGAATGCTGGGGTGTATAGGGAGGGGTATCGCCAGCAGAAAGAGGGAGGTGGTGTTGCCTCTGTATAGATCGCTAGTAAGACCCAACCTAGATTATTTTGTCCAGTTCTGGAGACCACATCTCCATAAGAACATAGACAGAGTGGAGGCAGTCCAAAGGAGGGCATCTAAAATTGTGCAGGGTCTGCATCTAAGCCCTATGAGGAGAGATTAAAGGACTTCAATATGTACACCCTGGAACAGATGAGGGAGAGTGGAGATATAATAGAGACCTTTAAATACTTCATGGGGATAAATAAGGTACAGGAGGCGAGTATTTTTCAGAAGAAAAGGTGCTCGAGAACAAGGAGACCTACTATGAAACTGGAGAGATGTAAGGAAGTACTTCTTCACAGAAAGAGTGGTGCATTCCTGAAACAGCCTTCCAGCAGAGGTGGTGGGGGCAAAAACAGTGGTGGGATTCAAGAATGCATGGGATAAGCACAAAGGAATCATAGTTGAAAGTAAGGGGGAAGGGAGAAAGATCTATAGATCGGGCACAATCTGATGTAATAGTGTAAGTAGGAAGAAATGGTCAAACTGGATGGGCCAAGTGGTCCTTATCTGCCATCAGATTCTATGTTTCTAATTGAATACTGAACCAATCATGGAGCAGCTTTCACAACCCTGATGACATTTCATTGAACCCAAGAGGTGAAATTAATAAGTCATTAAATCTTCATAGAAACAAAAGATTTAAAAGCTATAACAAGAAGACGGATGTTGTATAAATTGAATATGCAATGATCTGACTTAAAATATGCAGTTTATCATGATGTGTGAAGGGGCAGGACTTTTATAATTTGCTTGTGGCTCTGCCACTTGTGAGTTATGCTCTGGCCCCCTCACGCTTGAAGATAAATTGCATATTTCAGTCAGATCATTACATATCATATAGGCCGGCTGTATTTTGACCATGAGCAATGAACTTTTGTGCCATTTGTCACAGGCAACACTATACAACAAAACATAATACACTAAGATTTCCTGGCATCTGTGTTCCCTGGGCTTCTCCTCCATGGCTTTACACAAGTATATTATACTCAGAAAGGGTGTCCCATCAAGACAGCGAACACAAAATCGAGATTGGAACAGTGGCAATGGCAATATAGCGAGGAACAAAGAGCAACTGGCATACACAGCAATCACTGAAATGGCGACCTACGGCTTTCTCACCCTCCCCAAGTTGTGCCCCTGTGCCCCCCTGGAGCTGGTTATCTAAAGTAAGGGGAGGAGTGGGGGGCAAAGCCGCGTACAGAAACACACTGTCACCATTTTGGTGATCGCTGTGTATCACAGTTTGTCTTTGTGCCTTGCTGTATTGCTGTGAGCTGTCTTCCCAGTCGTGATTTTGCATTCGCTGTGATGATATGGAATCCTCAGAAAGCATCTTTTATGCAAACTGTATCCCAAAGTTTATTTATTTATTTGCAAAATGTTTCACCAGGAAAGACAACATGAACTGAGGAACAGCTTGTTTCCAGAAGCGTCCGGGGAGGTTACAGAGGTTGGGAGAGCAAATAAACTTAAAATAAGAATGCAGTACAGGAGCAAAAATTATTCATAACATTGTAGAAGATTTACAGCATGATAAAACACTGTATAACAAGCCTGTGGCTGGAGCAAACAAAACCATAGGCTGGAAAACTTACATGGTAACACCTGAAGCCGGAGACCAGGAGGCCAGTCGGAGTATAAAACACTGAAGCGCCAATATAGTAGGAGGCATGGGTTTAGTAAGTGCTAGCGTAAAACCTAAAGAAGAGAGGAGGTCAGGGGGAGAGGGAGATGAGGGGGATGGGGGGATAAATAGCCAGGCCCCAAACCCCCTTCAGGATGTTGAGAACCCTGCAAGGAGGAGGGACCAGAAGTGATTAGGAGGGGAGAGAAAGAGGGAGCAGGAGGGTTGGGGGGTACAGGAGACAGGGAGGAGCATAGTCACTAGAGTTTGAGAGCGAAGCGAGTGAAGCAGGGAGGGGATAGTCACTAGAATTATGAGGGGAGAGTGGAACTTGAAGGGGGCTGAAGGGAGGTGGTAAATAGGTATGTAAGGGCAAGGTAGAGGAACTGTATTGATTAGCTGATATGCAATGATAGGACGAGTAAGTGAGATGGGGGTTAAAGTAGGTAGAAAGTACGGGGAACAGCAGATTGTGTAGGGCAGGAGAGTGGTAGGAGTCAAGCTTAGGGAGAAAATAGAGATTAGAGAGGTGGGGAGAAACCTATAGGGAGAAGTGACCAGGGGAGAGAGAGGGGGGTAAGGAGAAGGCAAGAGGTGGGGAAGTGACGGGGGGAAGGGTAAGCAAGGAGGGCAGGGGGAAGATAATGGGGAGGGAGGGAGGAAGTGCAAGAGGTAGGAAGGGTATAAAGGGTAGGGAAATGCGTATGGGTAGATGCAGGGATTTTGAGGTATGTCGAGTAGACGGTGGGGTCAGGGGATGGTGGGGGGAGTGGTTAGGAGCAGGTGCAGTTAGGAGAATAGAAGTTATGTAGGGCTAGAGAGAGGGATGCAGGGGTCAAGGAAAGTTGGATAGGAGGAGGGAGTGAGTTCCAGAGTTTAGGGAAGAGATAAGAGAAAGCATCTTGGCCTATGGTGGTGCGGCATGAGGGACAGCTAGAGTGCGGGAGTCAGAGGATCTAAGAGGGCGGGAGGCAGGGGGTGGAGCAATAAGTGAGGAGGAGAGGTAAAAGGGGAGAGACCCAAATCTGAGTTTAGAAAGGAAATTAGCGCAATGAGAGAGGTGCCTGCACTCCAGGGAATGCAGAGCTAGAGAATGATATAGCATGCAGTGATGTGTGCGGGAGGGGGGAGTCTAGGGCAAAGCGACAGAAAGAATTGAAGAGGGGATCCAATCTGGCAAGGGAAGAGTTGGGAGCAGCACTGCAGACTATGTTACCATAGTCGAAAATAGGGAGTATCATTTTCTGAACAAGATCATGCCTCGCTGGTAGTGGTAAAGAACTGCGGTTCCTGTAAAGAGTGCCAAGCTTGGGGTGCAATTTAGGCAGGACAGCGTCAATATGTTCAGAAAAGTTAAGGTATTGGTCAAGCCAGACACCCAGGTATTTAAAAGAGGTGGAGTTCTCTAATGTTGTCCCATCAAGGGTGTAGTAGAAGGGAAGGGGGACTGCCGTGAGAGTCTCCACCTAGTGCCAAAGGTCATGGAGATTGTCTTCTTGGCATTGATAAATAGTTGATGTGAACTTAGCCAGTGCTGAACATTATTGAAGTTAAGCTGAAGTCTGGCAGTTACATCAGACGGTGAGTGGCCAGAAGTGAACAAGACAGTGTCATCAGCGTACATATGGATAAGGGAGGAGGAGCAAGCTGACGGCAGGTCATTTAGGAAAAATGAGAATAGAAGTCGGCCAAGTACAGAGCCTTGAGGCACACCAGAAGAGATTTGTAATGGTGGGGATGTACAGTCAGCTACCCAAACAGATTATGTTCTACCTACTGTACCAGCTAAGCTCTGAACAAATTGCAGACAGGCTGTGATAGGCCAGCTGACAAGAGGGTATCGAGAAAGAGAAAGTGGGAGACAGTGTCAAAAGCCTAAGCAAGGTCAACAAAGATAACAGACGCCATGTGACCTTTATCCATGGCAGAATGGATAGAGTCTGTGAGTCTGATAAGGCAGATGGTTGTGGAATGATTCTTCTGGAAACTGGATTGGAAAGAAATGAAGAAGGAGTCATCATCAAGAAAGGAAGAGAGTTCAAATCAAACCAACTTTATTTGTAAAGCGCTTTTCAAAAAAACAACGCGCATATACAGTACAAAACAGACATTCAATCAAATAAAACATAAGATAAAAGGCAGCAATAACAAAACTAGACATTATCCTCAAATGCCAAACCAAATAAATATGTTTTAATGAGGATTTAAAAGTCTCAGTGGACAGGTACTCTCTAATCTGACGAGGTAGAGAGTTCCACAGGGTTGGGGCTACAAAAGAAAAAACCCTGGCACCTGATGTCTGAAGATGAATCCTGGAAACCTCTAGCAGTCCCTCGCTGGAGGAGCGGAGTGGGCAGAGGGGGCAGTAAGACTGAAGGAGGTCTTGCAAGTTGGGAGAGAACAAGGTGCTCCTATAGTTTTGCCAGGGTGGGTAAGAGCGAGATCAGGTGGTAGTTGTTCTTAGAAATCCCTGAGAAGGAGGGGAGAGAATGTTGGTTGCTGCCATTAGACATACCAGGAAATTCAAGCAGCAGAGGTAGATTAGAGATTACAGAGTAAGCACAAGGAAGTCAAGTAACTTGTTCAGGATCACTCACAGAGTAAAGGACATTTGTGAGATTCAAACCTAGGTCTTGAAGTTGACTCTTTCTTCTTATTTTGAATTATACTTTCAATCTTTTATCACTGAAATGTGGGACACTGACATTTGTAATGTGGGACATTGTGAGACACAGACCTTCCTAATGTGATGCATTTCATCAAACATGGAGATATAATCTCAGAATACTGCTTGAAACAAATGCCTTCATTCATTCGAAGTTCGGCTTTAATTTAATGTCACCATTAACACGGTATGCAACTTTTGCTTTAAAGCTTGAGTTTATAAGGTGAGACAGCAACTCATTTAACTGGGCAACACCTTTTCCTTTTTTGAAATAAAAATTTTTATTGCGAAGATTTACCACAGAACAATAAATTCATATTCAAACATTGTGATGGAATTTTAAATATTACTTGCCTGCAAGTTTACTTAAATACAACTTGAGTGACTTTGAGCTTGAGTCAGGATTGCCTGTCCTACCGCTGCCTGTACTGAAGGTCTGGATGAGCACACCTATTGTGGTATGCAGGCTTCTGGACCCCAATGGTAATATTGGCAAAATAGCAGTAAAGGGGGAGGCGCCACTGGTGGGGACTTCAGTCTGCCAGCTGTAGAGTGGAACCTCCCAGCTGTAGCTTCAGCTAGAAGCAGGGACATCCTGGAGTCTCTGCAGAGGGTGTTTCTCAGGCAAGTAGTCGGTGAACCCACTTATCATGAGGCAATACTGGACCTGGTACTCATTAACAGGGACAGCTTTGCAGATGTCAAGCTGGGAGGCCACATGGGGACCAGTGATCAACATATAGTGTGGTTCACTGTAAGGATGGCTGCGGAATCGAACCACACAAGGGTGAGGGTCTTGGACATAAGGGAGGCAGATTTTATGAAGATGGGTGAATGCCTCAGGGATGACCTGGCGAGGGGGATGACCGGGTGTGTGTGTGTGTGTGTGTGGGGGGTGGATGAACAGTGGGCGAAGCTAAAAGGGGGCATAGCTATGTAGCCCTACCTCCACCTTCTGTGTCCAAAGCGAGGCATAGGTGGCCCAAATAAAGAACGAATCCAAGAGACCTAACTGGAATAATAAAATGGTCTTACCTTGCCAGCAGAACTCATACATGGGGAAGGGAGGTCTACAACAGATGGTACCTGGAAAATGTGCTGAAGTGTCTGGAAGTAACTGGAAGGATGCAGGAATGACACTGAAGGGACAAAATAGCCAGCAGAAAGCACAGTAATGCAGTCAACACCACAGTGGGGAAAATAAAAAGGCATATTTAATTAGTTAAAAAAATAGATTATTAATGAATCAGCTCCATGGAGCTGGAGGATCAGTACTGGTACTAATGCACTTATGGCTGAATAAACAGCATGAAACTGCATTTTTGTCCCAAACCAGATAACAGAGATAAGGCTGGGACTGGCTCCAGGCTTCTTCAGAGCTGAAGAGGCTCAGGCTTTAAGACATGGTGATTGTCGAAACCACTGGCCCCCGGGGATGGTACAGAAAAAAAACATAATGGACAAAACCTTTTTCGAGATGCGACTTGATAACAGTCGCCCTAAGCTCTGTTTCCTGGGCCTTACGGCCTCCAAGATACTACACCAGGGAGTTCTCAACACAAGCAAACATGGCTCCTTCCTTCCAGTTACAGTCTTCCTGTACTTTAATGGGCCTAAATCGGAACCTGTCTCAGACATGGTCATGGCAGGTTCAATAAAGCACAGTTATGTAAGAACTTGCTGTAACAGCAGATCTTCAAGAGGAGCTTCTGCAGCAGGCTATTACCATTAGGACTATGCCACCAGGCACTAGGACCCCACTGCAAACTTCTAGTTAGCAGTCTGCAGCAGGGAACCCCCCACCCCCCCCCCCGACGCCAGCACCGCCCTGACGTCAGCGGATGGTATATCAGGGGGCGGTCCCCAGCTCCACCTCAGTTTGTCTGCTGGAGACCCAGTGAGAGGACCAGCAGGTGGACCGGGAGGGAGCATGCCATAGACAGAGAGATGCAGAACCCACCAGGGGGAAGGAGGGAGGGAGGGAATGTAGCTCCTTCTGCAATAGCTCCTCTCGAAGATCTACTCTTACAGTAAGTTCTTACGTAACTGTACTATCTTACTTCAAGTGGGAGCTCTTGCAGCAGGCTATTACCATTAGGACTGAGTCCCAAGCAATCCCGGGAAAACATAGAAACATCGAATTTGACGGCAGATAAGGACTGCTTTTCCCACCCAGTCTGCCCATTTCCCTACCTAATGGATAAGCTGCAGATCCTAGCTAACCAACAGCCTACATCTTCCAACCTCCACCCCCTAGAATTGCCTTATGTCTGTCCCATGCATTCTTGAATTCCACCACTGTTTTTGACTCCACAACCTCTTCAGGAAGACTGTTCCATGCATCCACAACCCTCTCTGTGAAAAAATACTTCCTCACAGTACCTCTGAGCCATCCACCCTCTAGCTTCAAATTGTGCCCCCTTGTTCTTGCACATCTTTTTTTCTGAAAGATGTTACCCTCTTGGATTTTGTTGACTCCCTTGAGGTATTTGAAAGTTTTAATCATGTCCCCCCCCTCTCCCTCCTCTCCTTGAGGCTCTACATATTAAGATTCTTAAGTCTCTCTTGATATGTCTTCTGGTGCAGACCCTGCACCATTTTAGTTGCCCTCCTCTGGACTGCCTACTTTACTGCCATTTACTATTACCCTCTGTGTCCTGTTCTCCATCCTTTTTTTTACCCAGGCTACCATCTTGGGACCCACTCCCGGCTGGCCAACTTGTGTATTAATCTTTTGTGTGGGACTGTGTCAAATGCCTTGCTAAAGTCTAGGTAGGCCATGTCTACAGACCCTCCCTGATCTACTACTTTGGTCACCCAGTCAAAGAAATCTATTAGATTCATTTGACATGACCTTCCCGCTGTGAATCCATGCTGCCTTGGGTCCTGTGCTCCTCTGGCCACTAGGTACTCAACAATTCTTTCCTTCAGAAGTGATTCCATCATTTTCCCAATCACTTAGGTTAAACTAACAGGTCTGTAGTTTCCTGCTTCTGCCCTGCTCCCACTTTTGTGAAGAGGAATGACATCTGCCCTTCTCCAGTCTTCAGGTACCACACCATTCTCCCATGATTTCTTAAAGAGGGTAGTCAGTGGTGTCACTAGTTCTACCCTTAGTTCTTTTAGAATTCTGGAAAATGGAGAGAGGTAAGTCAGGGAGGAGGCTAGAAGCACTGTAGCCCTAAGGAGGCAATTATGACAGAAGGCCTTGGAGGATCACAAGGCCAAAACTGCCCTTCTCCTAGAGGTAATATCCAGGCTGTAGTGCTTGACAAAAGTATGCACTGAGTTCCATGTAGACGCTGCACAGATGTCTCCGATGGAGATGATACGCAGAGGCAAATGAAGTAGCCACTCCCCTGGTAGAATGACCCCTAACTGGGCCCGGTAGGGGCTTATAATACTTGTAACAGAAAACAATACAGTTGACCAGCCACTTAGAAAGTGTCTGCTTAGACATAGGGGTGCCTTTGAAGTGTGGCGCAAATGCCACTAACAATTGCTCCATTTTATGATGCAGTGTGGGTAAGGTAGTAGCGTTACACCCTGTGGATGTCCAAGGTATGCAGGATTGCTTCCCCTCTGTTTGAGCAATCTGGGTAGTAAACAGGGAGGTTAATGTCCAGGTTTAATGTAAGCTGCGACACCACCTTTGGCAAAAACTTAGGATTCATTCTCAAGGACACCCTGTTCTTATGAACAATCAATTAAGGCTCCTTACACATCAGGACCTGAAGCTCAGAAACTCTCCAGGCTGAGGTAACTGCAACTAAAAATAATGCTTTCCAAGAAAGGAAGCATTGGTCGCAGTCCACAGCAGGCTCAAATGGGAGAAGAGTTAACTTCTCCAGGAAAAAAAGGAGATCCCAGGGTGGAATCGTATCTCTAAAGGGAGGCTTGATATGCAGTATGCCCTGCAATAAAGTAAGGGACACGTTCAGTTGCACGAGGGTTTTCCCTTCCACAGCTATGTGATAGGCAGAGATAGCAGAAAGATGTATCTTTATGGAAAAGTACTGTAGCTCAGGCCTTGATTGGACAAGGGGAGGAGGTACTCTAAAATCGAGTTCACTGGACAGGTAAGTGGGTCCAGGTGATGGGGTGAAGCCCATAAGGTAAACCGTTTCCATTTCATGGTATAAGTGGATCTGGTTGAGGGCTTTCTTGCAGCCATGAGAATGTCTGCCACTTCCTGGGAGAACCCATACCTAGTTCTGGATAAGTGTGCAGGAGCCAGGTATGAAGATGCAGAGATTTGAGATCCGGATGGACCAGCATCCCCTGATCCTGAGACAACAAGTACAAGCTCAGTGGCAGCTGTATCGGAGGCTTCACTGCCAGCTGCTGAAGTAGTGGGAACCAAATCTGCTGAGGCCACAAAGGGGCGATGAGAATCATCTGTGCTCCTTCTGCCTGAAGGTTCAACAGGACCCACTGAGGAATGAGAAAGCGATGGAAGGCATATAGAAACCTCCCTGTCCAACAGAGGGTCAAAACGTTATGCTAGAAAACACCAGGCAGGGGCTCTAGTGAGCAGAAACTGGGCAGTTTGGAGTTGAGTGGAGATGCAAAGAGGTCCAACTCTGGATGGCCCCACCTGTCGAACAACTGATCTGCTACCGACTGGAGAGAGCTCCCACTCATGAACCTTGGTCTGAGACCGGCTTAGGCTGCCGGCCAAGATGATTAGGATGCCTGGAATGTGAACAGCGGTAAGGTCTAGGCAGTGTTCCAGAGCCCAATACCAGACCCTCTTCGACTCCCTGCAAAGGGGGTATGAGTGTGTGCCCCCTTGCTTGTTGATGTAAAACACAACCGATGTGTTGTTAATCTGGATGAGAAGAGGGCCTGGCGACAGGTCCATGTGAAACGCCTGCAAGGCATTCAGGACCGCTCACATCTCTAGAATATTGATATGGAGTAGTTGCTCGTCTGGAGTCCATGTTCCCTGGGTCTGTTTGTCTCCCAGATGAGCATCCCAACAGAGACCGGAGGCATCCATAGTGAGAATCTGTCTTGGTGGCTCCTGTCTGAAAGGGACCCTTCATGCTAGGTTGGAAGGGTCTGGCCACCAGGAAAGTGTCCTTCGGACTGGGTTGGAGACCCTGACCAGTTGGTCTAGGTCATCTGACCTTTGGTCCCACTGCACCCTGTGCATCCATTGTGGGACTCTCATATGCAAGTGGGCCAGAGGAACTCTGGGAATGGCTGCCGCCATGTGCCCCAGACATCTGAGGAAAGTCCTGGCTGGGACCTAAGGAGCCATGTCTACCGCTCGGGCTACGCTTCTTAGACGATCCCCCCCTTTCCTGTGGGAGGAAGGCCATGCCCTGGACAGTACCCAGGACCACTCTGATAAAGAGGAGTCGCTGACTGGGCTCTGGGGATGACTTTGGAAGATTCAGGGTGATCCCCAGCTCTCAGAAGACAGTAAAGGTGTCCCAAAAAGTGGGAATAAATTGAGCCCTGGAAGGGGCTGCCAGGAGCCAATCATCTAGTTAAGGGAAGAAATAATGGCCCTGTATCTTTATTTATTTAAATTTTGGTAACCGGGTAGGCCCGCTGAGACCAGTGATAGTCCCTTTTTCAGGGGCGATCCTGGGTTAATTACACAATAGTACAACAGGATATAACTTTTACATTAGATCCAACAACATACAGTTAAATTATAGTTCATGAGAGAAGACAATCATTTAGATAGACAGATTATGACAGCTGCAGTCATTACTGCTAGACACTTGCTGAAGATTTGAGGAGCAGAGGAGAGTCCGAACGGGAAGGCTCGAAACTGGTAATGTTTCCTCCAGAAGCAGAACCTCAGGAACTTCCGATGGAGAGGAAAGACCCTTATATGCAGGTAGGTGTCCTGCATATCCAGGGAGCAGAGCCAATCCCCTTGATGCAAGAGGGGAATGAGACCTGGCAGGGTAACTATCCTGAATCTTTTGTACTCTATAAAGAGATTTAGTGAGCTGAGGTCTAGAATGGGCTGAAGGTCTCTTGTCTTTTTTGGGACCAGAAAAAAGAGAGAATAAAAGCCCAGCCCCTGTTGTTCCAGGGGAACTGGCTCTATTGCCCACTTCTGCAACAGGGCTTGAATCTCTCCTTCAATCAAGGGAATGTGTGAAGGAGGATAATGGGAGGACCCTGGTGGCATCTCTGGAGGGATCTGTGTGAACTCAAGAGTATGTCCTCTCCTTATGAGGTCCAAGAACCAGCTATCCAAAGTGATGTTGCTCCAACCCTTCATGTAAAGGGAGAAGCGACCCCCTACTGCCTCCCCCATCACCTCCGCTGGAGGAGGGGGGCCAGGTAAGGAGTCATTAGGTAGATTGGGTAGATCTGGGGGTGGGCAGAGAGGGCTGGGAGGACATAGGGCCTCTAGAGGCAGAGCTCCCAGAAGTCTGGGCTGGTGCCTTTCTCTTGAAGTCACCCTTCTGCTGAAACTATCCATGAGTATTGTGCCCTGAGGTCTTCCAAAATGGCCATCTGTGAAAGGGCTTCTGGTCACCCTTATACATTTTTCGGATGGACCAGATTGACTTTCCAGAGTCTTGGAGACATGAAATAAGTTTCTCAGTCTCCTCCCCAAAGAGGATGGAACCCTGGAATGGGAGGTCCAGGATCCCGGATTGCAGATCCTGAGAGAATCCTAAGACTCTAAGCCAGGCATGGCACCAAAGGCAAGCGCTGAATGCCACTGCCCTAGAGGCTGTATCCACAGTGTCATACGAGGCCCTCAGAATGGGAGTGCCTACGTCCGAACCCATCTTTAAAATGTTCAGGAGCTCGGTCTTTTGTGCTGAGTCTGGCAAGTCCTGAGCAACCTTTAAGCCCTTCTCCCATAACACATTCTGATACTGCACCATATGTGTAAGGAAATTTAGGGACTGGATAGAGCAGGTGGAGGCAGAATAGACCTTCTTGCTCACCTGATCTAAATATCTGGAATCTGTGTCAGAAGGCTGAGGACTACAGTGCTTCTGCTGCTTTGATTTTCAAGAGCAACTGTGATCACCATGGAGTCCACCTGAGGGTGTTCTGCCAGAAAGAGCTCTTCCCTTGGTGCCTTGTACAGCCTATCTGACTTCTTTGAGACTGCCGGAGTAGTGGCAGGGTGCTTCCATGTGATCCACGTAAAATCCTGGAAAGTATCCACAAGAGCAGGGACAACCAAAAGTTTTGGCTCCTTCTGCCTCAGGTACTTTGCTAGTCTCCAGCTCTCGGGATCCAGATCCTCCGTCTCCCACCCATTGGAGGTCTGGATATGCCTCATGATGCTCATGAATGTGGGATCATCAGGAGGTGACCTAGGGGTGTCCTTCTTGTCTGGGGACACTGGCTTTTCTCTCAAAAGGGAACGGTCAGAACTTGAGCTGAGCTCTGAACTGTGGCTCCTAGGAGAAGGGGAAACTGATCCTGAGGAGGATCCATGCCCCTTAAAAGTACACTGCTCACTGGCAGACATATGATGGCTTGAGGACCAATGGCAGGAGTGGGACCAGCGATGGCTGGTTGAATGCTGACAATGGCTGTCAGACAGACTTTGGTTTGATGACCACCCCCCGCTCTAGGAGTGACAGTGGTAAGGACTAACAGACTGTGAGCAACGTCAGTGTTGCCTCTTTTTATGTGAAGTCCGCTCACGGGAGTCCATGGAGCTGCATGAGCAAGACCTAGTTCCATGCCTAGGCAAAGATGGCTTCGGCAAGGGGGAAGAAGGTTTTTTCACCGGGCCCTGGTCCTTTTCCTTAACCAGAGCCAGTTCTGGGTCCAGCTGTGGTGAAATCACATCCTTTTTAACCTGTCCCCACCAGAACTGGAGCAGTTCAGTCAGTTCCTCCTTTGTGAAGTGTGCAGCAGCCAACCCCACTGAAGGTGAAAGCCTTTCTGGTGTGAGAGGAATGATGGGAGAGGATGTAAGGTCTGGAAAGTCCGTAGGTGAGGGAGTGGATTGAGTCCCCTGGTCATCCAGCGTGAATGTCCTGTGGACCGGTGACCCTTCAGGCAGCGAGGAGACCTTACCCGATGGACGTTCTTTCTCTTGTGCTGATGACAGTCTGGAGCTGGTTGGCTTGGAGGCCAGCGTTGGTTTAGAGGCTGCAGCCAATGTCACTGAGGATCTGTGAATCATGACTGGTCGAGAGACTGACTTCTGATTCCTGGGTTCTGAGGCCTTACCCGGTGTACCGGCGGGGGGCGACGTTGGGACCTTATGCGATGGGACCAAAGTCCCCATGGGTAAAGTACAGGTCCCAACCCCTGTGGTGGAGGACGTCCATAAAGGAATAGCCTTCACCTTCAGGAAGATTGGGCTGTATGAGAGACCAGACTCTGCTTATCATTCCCTGACACCGGTGTTTTGACGGGAATGGAAGCTTCTTTATTTTATTTGAATTTTGATGACTGGGTAGGCCCACTGAGACAAGACAGTCCCTTTTTTAGTTGCAACCCGGGGAATTTAAAAATTCCACAAATGATAGACATTAAACATAGTACATGGATGTTAAACATAGTACCAACAGTGCTACGAACAGTAGTAACATTAACAAGTAGAAATATTCAAAAATTTGATGCAGTAAGTACATAAGATAGAGAAACATCATACACTTTAGGGCATAAACAACTTTCAGACTAGTTGGTTATACAGGGTTCAGAGAAACCTTGAGAGCATGACATAAGATTAACCCCTGCCTGCTAGGCAGGGTGTTATATACAGTTACACATGCCGGTGGCAAGGAATAGGTTCTTGTACTGTTTCTTAAACTGTGAGAGGAATTTGCAAGATAGAAGTCCTGTTGGAAGATTGTTCCATTTGTGTGCAGCAGCATACGAGAAAAAATTTTTTCTAACTGCTAAATGAGTTTTAGGTATACTTAGTAATGGTTGGTGAGATGTTTTAAGGGACCTGGTGAATGGCTTTTGGGTCAGTAGGTTAGACAGGCTTGGAGGAGAGGGGAGGTGAAATAATTTGAAGGCGGTATGCAGCAAGGGGTAGTCCAACTTCACCTCAAAACCTGTCCAATTTAAGATACTGAGCGCAGCACAGAGGTGAATTCAGGCAGGGCCTGAAGTGGCAAATCTGGCAATACAGTGATATGCTTGCCTAAGTCTGTTCAGAATAGATGGCTTCACTGTGGAAAGCAAGGATGCACCATAGAGGAGACCTGGGAGTAGGATTGCAGTAGAGATGGTCTTTCTGGATTGGGAAGTGAGGTAGGGGGAAGTACGGTATAATAACCCTAGTTTCTGGTGAGTTCATTTTATAATTTTATTGGTAGGGATCTCAAAGGATAGGTTTTCATCTAAGGTGATGCCCAGGTATTTAAAGCTTTTGATACATTCCAACATCACCCACGCTGATGTCTTAACAACCAAAGGCAGTTGGCTATCAAGTTTATAGGAGGTGTGGTGGAATAACATGGTTTAAGTACTTTTAGTGTTAAGTACTAACAGGTTGGCTTTGAACCAGGCCTCCAAAGCCTGAAAATCACTCTCGAGGTTGGTATTTATGACATTGGTATCTTTAGCAGACCTGTATAGAACGGCGTCATCAGCACATAATTGAACTGCTGCAGCCCCACAGTTGAGTGGCAGTTCATTGATGAAAATGGAGAATAGGAGTGGTCCTAATATGGAGCCCTGTGGAACACCGTCAGTTATGGAAGCGAGGGAGGACGTGGCACCAGACTATTTTACACACTGAAGCCTATTGGTTAAATAGTTGGCTAGCCAGGAGTGGGATGCAGGGTCAATACCTAGTTGATGGAGTTTAGTGAGGAGAAGTTGGTGGTTGACAAGGTCAAAGGCTTTGGTCAGGTCCACAAAGGTGGCAGCTGTAGCCTCACCCTGATCTATTGCCCTGAAAATGTCCAAGGTTACGTGTAGCAGTGCTGATTCTGTGCCATGCAGTTTACAAAATCCATGCTGATGGATAGTTAAGGTATTGTTGAGTTCGAGATGTGAGTAGTGTTGATTATAAAGAATTCTGTGATGGATCTTGGCTAAGGGGCATAGGACAGATATAGGCCTATAGTTTTCTACTAGGCTTGTGGGTCCACTTTTAAGTACAGGGACTACAATTGCAGTTTTCCATTTGTCCGGGATTGTTTGAGAAAGGAAAGATTTGTTTATTAATAGCATTTCTGAGTAAGCGATGGCAGGTGCTCCTATCCTAAGGAATTTTGGATGAAGTGTATTGAATCCAGGGGGCACTGTCTGGGATGAGACCCTTGAGTAGTTTGAGGACCTCTAGCCTTGTGGCCAGTTTTAGGTGGAAGGTGAGGAGGGCACAGTCGGGGTCAGGCGATGTTGAGTCAGCTGGGACGGGTGGGGCAGCTCTTTTTTGTATTTGTCCAGGTCAGTGAGAAAGTGACTTATACCAGTAGCTATTTCTGTACGGCTCAATAGTGTGGCCCCATTTGTGACCATTGACTGGGGAATGTTTCTGTCCTTTCCTTTAAGGAGGGAGTCTATTTGGGTCTAGAAAGTCTTTGGGTTGGTGAAATTGTTTTCCTGTAGGGAGCAGAGATAGGTCTGTTTGGCCTTTGTGGCCTGGGTTTTGCAAGCATTACGCAGTCACCGATAGAATTACCAGTCAGACACCTGTCCTGTTTTTTTTAAACTACTTCCAAGCTTTGTCACGGGAATACATCAGTGCTCTAAGATCGTGAGACAGCCAGGAGGAGTTTAATTCCTTAGCTTTACGAGACCTAATAGGGGCTAGGTAGTCTAAGATGGTTGAGAAAGAGTGTATGAAGCAGTCTAATGCCTGGCTGACATCAGGGAGGCGATTGATGGGAGTCCAGTCTACTGACTGTGGGCCTCTCTATTGCTTAGGAAAAAGGTTTTGAGTGTCGTTTCTGAAAACAAAACAAAAAAAAAAACAATGAGACAAGTATTTGCAGTGTGCCTGGTGTGAATGTATATGGCAGGGTACAGGTTATGTGGCTGTGGAGTGAATGTGTATGTGTGTGGTAGTATGCTGGAGAATACGTTAGTGAATGTAAGGTGCAGTGAATGCTTGAATAAATTATTAGTAGTGTTGTTAACTGTTTATTATTTGACAGCCTGGCAGTTTCTGTTAAAATGTGACAGTGTTTTGGTATTGTTCCTGTGGCAGACTGGTTCCATGCTGGGTTAGAGAGGATCCTTGGGTTCCAAATATTTTCCAGCATGCCTTTTGGAGGCCTGCCTGGGTGGGGAGTGGGCATACCTATCCGGGTAGGGCTTGTCCCATAAATGACTGGGTGCCCAATTTCCCCATATGAAAATGGATTTAAAGTGGGGGAGAGTGTAAGCCCCCCTTTTAAGGGAGCAGGGCTTACTATAGCCTCTCTCTCTCTCTCTCTCTCTCTCTCTCTCCTGGTTAAGCCTTTAAGGTATAGGCAGCTTAAACCTGCCTCTGGGCATGTTTTCCACCCCTTAGCCCCTCAGCTGCTATAAAAAGGGGGGTGGGCCATTAGTGGTAGGAAGCCAGTAGAAGGATCTGGTGCAGTGAGGGCCGGGATTCAAGCCCCATCCCAAGAAAGGCAGTTATCGCTTCTGTGGCATTGGTTCAGTGTATGGGTTTTTGCCATGTGGCGTTAAGGGGGCAAGCAACCATAGGAATGGGGTCTTGTGGGTGATTAGGAGTGGCAGTCCAAGAGGGAAGAAGAACTGGGGCCCCCTGTGACTCCATGCACACAGGTGGGCCTAGGGTCCTGTTCCAATTTTTGGAGTTAGTTGGCAGTGGGGATGCTGCAGTAGTGGCAGTGCTGCAGCATGGCTTCAAGGGCTGTGGCAGGAACCTGGGGAGCTGTACACAGTGTGGCACACTGCTGGGGATAAATTTTGGTGGCCTGCATGGGATCTCGTGATCTTTCTTTGAGTGGGAGCTCTTGCAGCAGGGGATTACCATTAGGACTATGCTGCCAGGCACTAGGACCACAAGGCAAACTTCTAGCTAGCAGTCTCCATGGGGACCGCCCCCCAATGTCGGCTCCACCCCGACGTCAGCCAATGGTATATCAGGGGGTGGTCTCCAGCTCCACCTCAGTTCTTTCCGCCGCAAACCCGGGTGAACTTCTGGAAGAACTAGCGTTTGTCTCTTGCCTTCACTTTCCTCGGGCGAAAAGTTTGCTTTTCATTTCCTTGATTACTGTATGTCATCTTCACCATCGTCCATCTCTTTTACCGAGAAGAAGAAAATGAAGTGCACCTGTGGTCGCCAGATACTGGTGAAGAACAAACACGAGGCCTGCGTCTTCTGCCGGGGACCCAACCGTGACACCAAGGCCTGCTCGGTGTGCAGAGGCTTTACCAGTCGGACCAGAATTCGCTGCCTGAAGGCACTCAAGGCCCATCTCTTAGAGCAGCAAGTGGCAGTGGTTCAGGTCTCACCCGCAGGGAAGTCTTCTTCTTCCACTTCTTCTCTGCTGAAACACAAAGAAAAAAAGAAGGACTCAGATTGAAAGTCAGAAGAAAAGGTCTGGGGTCGGTCCAAGGGACATTCGCGCTCGAGGTACCCTCACCGAAAGAAGCCCTCTTCGGGATCAAACTCGAGAGGATCCAACCATTCTTCCCACCACTCTCAATATTCTTCAGGGCAGCAAATCGCAGTATTCCCAGATGCTCTTAGTGATCGCTCCCCTACCTACTGTTTCTGGAGAAATAATATTCAAAAACCACCTCCTAAACTGAGAATACACGTGACCTAACGAGGTTTAGTGCTGAGGTCTTTCTTGAGCGTCCAGGCTCCAACCACACTGCAGCTCTATATGGCATGTTCACTGGGTCATTGTTTAGCAGTCCATCCATCCTGACACAGGGGCCTTACACAATGCCAGGATGTGCGAGGTATGGTCAGGCAAAGATAGCACAGGGCACACATAGGGATGAGGAATGGCACATGGGGTATATGAACAGCCACTGTTGCCCGGTAGGGGGTCACCAGTTGTAACTCTCCATCCCCTACCTCTCCATCTGCAAGTGGGATAGCCAATGATGGCAGGTTCTGAGGGGCTGGGCAGATGGCTATGCCCCACAACACCCTCACTACAGTAGTGTCCTCCTCTACGACCTCCACTATAACTTCAGGAGACCCCAAATGAGGCTCAACAGGGGGAGCGGATGGTTTTGGTTCTTCATACAGCTCCAGGCTCCCCTGGGATACCAGTGACACTGTGCCCACAGAGGCCACAGATGGTTACGGTTCCAAGTAAAAATCGCGACTCCAAAAGCACGACTTCAATATAAGTGCATTCAAAATCGCGTGTGTGCTGTTTGCGATGTAGCATATTAGCGCATACATTATAGTGCTACAGTCAAAATCACTAAGTTATTGAAAGCTAGCTCCCATTTAGCAGGTTATATACCCTTACCTGTGAGCAAACTTAAATCAAGTGGCAAGCAAAGTGGAAACTATAAATTAAACTGTACATTAAGACAGTAATCTTGCTACTAACTGCACCCATTGTATGGCCACTGCAAGTGCAGCCTTTAGTTCTGCAGCTGTTCTGTAGCGAACACAGTAACTCTCTCAAAAGTTCAACATACCTTGCTGATTTTTAGTGATCATTAATGTTTGGCAACTTGCCTATGAAGACGGAATCCCACCCAATGACGATTCCTCCTCTCTCCTCTGGCTCTTGACTTCGTCTCCCTCTTGCTCCCCCACAGACTAATTATGCTTTGCTGCTGCTTTGCCTGTTAGTTTGCTGTTGCTGGCCTGACTGCAAGGGGCCAGTCCACCGAATTAGGTAGTGAGCAAGGGAAGAGAAACAGTTGGGTGCTGTGGCTAGTGGAGGAGGCAGAGAAACTGGTAGTGGAGTACCCAGTAGGATCAGGTGGAGAAGTGAGAGAAACAGTCACTTGGGTGAAATGGAACTGTTGATAGACAGTGAAGGGGGGGGGGCTCTTACTGCCTCACTGATCATTGGGCCATCATTGAGCGCATAGTCACTGTTATTACGATGTCGCTCATGCTTTTCACAGGTTGGCAGGTTTTTTCGCTATTACTGTACTACCGCAGTTTTGCTGTGTCGCCAATTCGGGGGCAGCCATTGTTTACTCGCTATTTTTAGAGTCACATTTTTGAAGTTGCGATTATCACGGGATACCATGGTTACGGTCATGCAAATGAATAGGGGGCACCTTTGAACAATCCTGTTCAGTCCCCTAGCACAGACAGCGCACGGAGGCAACTGGATCACTCCTTCTTCATAATAATTACAGTGCACACACCTCTTCTCTGCTGCTCCCCTTCCTGTTGACTTCCACAGCCAGGAGAGCAAACAGGCTGGAATGAGGGCTTGGGGCTCACTGGAAGGAACTTTCTCCTCCACATTTGAAAGTTGTATCCCTCCAAACATTTGAGAAGAAAGTATCACTTGTCCTGCACGCTCTGTCATCAAGCTGATGTGCACCCGACAATCAGGAGCCTTCTCTCACCCCATCTGACTGTATCACCGCCACTGCAAGTTGCCTCCATCTGCAAGCAAGAAGGACCATAAGGTGCAAACTTAGGCCAAAATGGTGACCATCAGCCATAACACACTGTAAAAATACTCTTAGCCCACAGGCTGGCAGCTCCCAGCACCAAAATTAGATCCCGGATGAGTTCCCACAATTCTAGCCCTACCTCCCCCTCCTGTGCCTAGGAGTCCTGATGGTATAAGTGAGGCAGAGGTGGCCCAAATAAAGCCAAGAGACCCAATTGGAATAAATACAATGGTCTTACCTTACCTACAGAACTCATACATGCGGAAGGGAGGTCTCCAACAGATGGTATCTGGAGAATGTGCTGAAGTGTCTGGGTCTGGAAGTAACTGGAGGGATGCAGGACTGACACTGAAGGGGCAAAACAGCCAGCAGAAAGCATAATAATGCAGCCAACACTACAGTGGGGAAAAATAAAAAGATATATTTAATTAGTTAATAAAAATAAATTATTGACGAATCATCTCCATGGAGCTGGAGGGTGACAGTACTGGTACTGATGCACTTATGGCAGAATAAACAGCATGAAACTGCATTTTTGTCCCAAACCAGATAACAAAGATAAGGCTGGGACAGGCTCCATGCTTCTTCAGAGCCGAAGAGGCTTCAGCTTTAAGACATGCTGAAACCACTGGACCCCCGGGGATGGTACAGAAAAAAACCCTGAAACTGGACCAAACCCTTTTTGAGATGCAGCCGGAAAACAGCTGCCCTAAACCACATTCCCCGGGCGTTACGACCTCCAAGATACCACACCAGGAAGTTCTTAACACAAGCAAACATGGCTCCCTCCTTCCAGTTACACTGTCTTCCTGCACTTTTATGGGCCTAAATTGGAACCTGCCCCAGACACGGGCACGGCAGGTCCAATAATGCAAGATCCCATGCGGCCCATAAAAATATGTCCCCGGCTGCGTGCCACACCAGGCACAGCTCCCCAGAGCCCTGCCACAGCCCTTGAAGCCATGCTGTACCACTGCAACTACTGCAGTGTCCCCACTGCCAGCTCACTCCAAAAATTGGAACAGGCCCCTAGGTCCACCTGAGTGTGCGGAGCATGGGGGGGTCCCAGTTCTTCTTCCCTCTTGGACTGCACCTCCCAATCGCCCATAGGACCCATTTCTACAGTCGCTAGCCCCTTAACACCACCTGGCAAACTCCCCAATGTGTAACCAACACTGCAGAAGTGATAACTGCCATTCCCGGGCTGGGGGTCAAACCCCTGGCCCAACTTGCACCAGATCCTCCCACTAGCCTATGCCTAACAGCACGCCCCCTTTTATAGCAGCTGAGGGGGAAAACAGGCCCAGAAGTGGGCCTAAGCTGCTTATACCTTAAAGGCCTAACCAGGAGAGAGAGATAGGCTATAGTAAGCTCCCCCCTTAAAAAGGGGGGACTTACACTCTCCCCCACTTTAAATCCATTTCCCTCTGGGGAAATGGGGCATCTGGCCATCCATGGGACAAACCCTACCCAGGTGGGTATGCGCACTCCCCACCCAGACAGGCCTCCCAAAGGCATGCTGGAAAATACTTGGAACGCAAGGACCCTCCCTAACCGGGCATGGAGCCAGTCTGCTTCATGAACACTATCAAAACACTGTCACATATCAACGGAAACTGCCAGGTTGTCAAATAATAAACAGTTAACAGCACTACTAATGATTTATTCAAGCATTCACTGCATCTTACATTCACTAACATATCCTCAAGCAGCTCAGGGTTATAATGTCACAAAACATTATGCTGCATGGCAAAAGCGTGCTGCTAATAGAGTGAGATTTCTGCCGTGAGGCATACGTCTTTTTTCTGTGAGGGGCTCTGCTGTACTATTCATAAGGAGGTGTGAAAAAATGCCAATGTTGAAAATCTGGAGTGAAAATATTACTAACGCACAAAATTACAAGGGTGCATGGAAACTGTGCAACGTATGCTTGTAACACAGTCATTTTATGGACTTTTGTCACTAAATTTCAATACAGGCATTTTAGCACCTCTGCTCATGATCAGAGTCACTGTGATTTCCTTAATCTGTCCCGAACACCAGCTTCCCACAGTGACCACGCTATTGTATGCCAGAAGTGAGAAAACACATTTTGACCAGGATATGAAAAAATGACAGCTGTACTGTTCATAAGGAGCTCTGAAAAAATGGCAATGTTGAATCTGGAGAGAAAATACTACAAATTTGCAAAGTTACGAGGGTGCGTGAAAACTGCACAAGGCACTCTCGTAGCACAGTCATTTTATGGATGTTTGTCACCAAATTTTCAACATAGGCATTTTATGACCTCTGCTCATGAACAGAGTCACTGTGATTTTCTTAATCTGTCCCAAACACTTATTTTCCACATCGACCATGTTATTCTGCACCGGAAGTGCGAAAACACATTTCGGCCAGGATGTGAAAAATAACAGCTGTACTGTTCATAAGGAGGTGTGAAAAAATGCCAATGTTGAAAATCTGGCATGAAAATATTAAACGTTTTTGAAGTTACGAGGTTGCGTGGAAACTGCGCAATGCACGCTCGTAACACAGTCATTTTATAGTCTTTCATCACCAAATTTTCAACACAGTCATTTTAGAACCTCTGCTTATGAACAGTGTCACTGTGATTTTCTTAAGCTGTCCCAAACACTGATTTCCCACAGCACGGCTATTCTGCGCTGGAAGTGCAGAAACACATTTCGGCCAGGATGTGTAAAATGACAGCTGTACTGTTCATAAGGAGGCATGGAAAAATGCCAATGTTGAAAATCTGGGGTGAAAGTATTACAAATTTTCGAAGTTATGAGATGCATGGAAACTGAGCAACGCATGCTCGTAAAACAGTCATTTTTTGGATTTTTTTCACCAAATTTGCAACATAGGCTTTTTGAGAGCCCACCTCATGAACAGTGGCACTGTCATTTCATTACTTGGTCCCGAAAGGTGATTCTGCGCAGTGACCACAAAATCACCTTTCGGGACCGAATAACACCATGACAATGACTGAATTAATGAGGAGGGGTCCCAATAGCCCCATGTTGAAAATTTGGTGCCAAAAGTCCCAAAAGTCCACCAGCGATATCTACTTAAGTTGAAAACCCCCTATTTATGCCATTATACAGCTTATTGGTATTTCTTCAGTTTGCGGTCGGCTTTGAAGAGTGCAGACGTGTTCCCGGTCCACTGAAGATCATCATGCTGGAGGTAAGTATGGGGTGAAGGGGGTGTGTGGAGAGGTGGGGTGTGCAGTGGGTGGGTGTGGGTTGGGGGAGACTCGATGAGGGACCGTTTTCTACTTTACAGGTTTAAAAAGTTTTATAACCTTGTGGGAAGGTTTTGTTATTTACAGGGACTTTTGGCACACTGGGATGGGCTCCCAGCGTGTCACCTGAGTGCTTTTGGGGGAGGCTGTAGCCAGCAGGGACTGAGCACCCCATCAGCAAATCTCGAGGTGTTGGGGGGCAAGAGCTGAGGAGATTGGGCACCCCACCACAAACAAATGGGGGAGGGAACATTATGCCGACTGGGAGGGCTTCCCTGTTGGCAAATTAACTGGGTCAGCAGCATGCCGACAGGGGGATTGGGCACCCTGTTAGTCAGCTTTCATGGGGCTCTGAGGCAGCGGCATAAGCCACCACCATGTTTAGGAAAATGATACACTAGGCAAGGTACCGCCTGCAACGACTGATCACTCCCTCATTGCAGTGGAATGGCTGACACTGCAATGATGAGGCGGCCCCTCATTGCAGTGGCCAAATTGTTTCAAGTTGGTGGCACTTCTGCAGAACCAGTGTCATCAGGACACTGGGCCTGCATTGGGTGAACAGTGCCAAGCCCACAAATACAGTGCCGGGTTGGCTGCCACAGTGCTGCACCTCCACAACCCGCTTCTCTCCTAAGCTGCCACATAATGTTTCTTGCACATGCACGCAAGCAAACATAAAAATAAATAAACAAATAAAACAAAATACTTCCTCCTGCAGTCAGCAACATCTTAGACCAGTGCATAATGTTTAAACAGGGTGAGTCCTGCCCAGGGTGACAAGAAGCACAAGGATCTGGCTTTTTGTATAACTTCCTCTGTCGACAGACCAGATGCATTGGAACAAAGCTGAAGTCTGGATCATACCCCAAAACACCCAATCAGAGCACTTCTCATCCATAATACCCAAGAGCCTCTCCAAAATATAGGGATAGCCTGCATTCTGGTGTTCAATATGTATCTGACGCCTCACCCACCTCTCTGCTTGTGACCATTGAGGCAGATATTGCATGCTGGCCCACCAGGTGGTACCAGGCTTCAACCACATTCCAGTTTTATATGTCATGTTCACTGGGTCATTGTTTAGCAGTCCATACATCCTGACATGGGTGGCCTTACACAATGGCGGGAGGTGGAGGGAATGGTCAGGCAAAGATAGCACATGATGCACAGAGGGATGAGGGATGGCATGGTACACCTCCTGGTCAGCAAACTGCTAGGGTCCATAGGCTTGTTCAGGGGGAAACACAGCTGGCACCTCCCACACACTCTCATTCTCCTGCTCCCCCACCCTCGAATGGCTTGGGGTATCTTGCTGTAAAACTTCCTCACTTGGAGTACCTGAAGAGCCATTGTTGCCCAGTAGTGGACCCACAGCTGGCTCCCTGGGCCATGGGGGGGTCACCAGTTGTAACTCCCCATCCCCTACCTCTCCCTCTGCCATTGGGATAGCCAAAGGTGGAGGGTGCCAAAGGACTGGGCAGACAGCTATGACCCACAGCACCCTCACTAGTGTCCTCCTCAACAGCCTCCACTATAACTTCAGAAGACCCCAATTCAGGCTCAACAGGGGGAGCAGATGGCTTTGGTTCTTCATACAGCTCCAGACTCCCTTGGGATACCAGTGACACTGTGCCCACAGGTGCCACAGATGGTTGCAGGCAGGCAAATGAATAGGGGGTACCTTCGAACAATTCTGCAGATGGCCTCCTAGCACAGACAGACCACTCCAGAGATGCAACCGGATCACTCCTTCTCCATAATAATTACAGCACACATCTCTCCTATGCTGCTACTCTTCCTGATGACTTTTACAGCCAAGAGAGTTAAGAGGCTGGAACGAGGGCTTGGGACTCATCAGAAGGAACTTTCTCCTCCATATTTGAATGTTATACACCTCCAAACATTTGAAGAAAAAATGACACTTGTCCTGCAAGCTCCCTTATCCAGCTGACATACACCAGCCAATCAGGAGCCTCCTCTCACCCCACCTGACTGTACCACCACCACTGCTAGTCACCTCCATCTGCAAAGAAGAAGGACCACAAGGTGCAAATGGATGGCCAAAATGGCGACCCTCATCCATGACATACTGCCAAAATACTCATAACCTACAGGCTGGCAGCCCACAGCACCACCATCGGGTCACGTTATAGCAAAAATTAGATCCCGAATGAACCCCACATTTCTAGCCCTACCTTCACCTCCTGTGTCTAGGGGTTCTGATGGAAAAAGTGAGGCAGAGGTGGCCCAAATAAAGAATGAATCCAAGAGACCCAGTTGAAATACATAAAATGGTCTTACCTTACACACAGTACTCATACACAGGGAAGGGAGGTCTCCAAGAGATGGTACCTGGAGAATGTACTGAAGTATCTGAGTCTGGAAGTAACCGGAGGGATGCAGGAATGCAGGAATGACACTGAAGGGGCAAAATAGTTAGCCAGCAGAAAGCACAATGTTGCAGTCAACACTGCAGTGGGGAAATTAAAAAGACATCTTTAATTAGTTAAAAAAAAATAAATTATTGATGAATCATCTCCATGGAGCTGGAGGATGACAGTATTGGTACTGATGCACTTGTGGCAGAATAAACAGCATGAAACTGCATTTTTGCCCCAAACCAGATAACAGAGATAAGGCTGGGATAGGCTCCATGCTTCTTCAGAGCCGAAGAGGCTCAGGCTTTAAGACAGATTGTGCAAATGTTGCTGATCCAGTGGATCAAATAAATACGTGCAAATAAATAAATACTCGGCTTCGCCTCATGCTTCAACCCACCCCAGGAGTGACGTTATTACATGATAACACACACCCTGTCGTGCCTTATTGCTTAAATATGCCCTTTCTCAATGTACTATACTTTGACTCAGTTAGTGTGTGCAACAGCCATCATGTGAACACTCTGGGCTTCTATTTGCTTTAGCTATTGTATTTTGTTTGAACTGCTTTGGCCTTCTTGATGTGGTGCCTGTGTGCCTAAACCGTGTAATCTGTTTATCTACTGCTACCCATGTATCTCCAGTGAATGATTATTATAACTGTCTGCTCCCAGAGCCATTGTTTTTGGATTTGTTAACTGTGCTGTCTTTGTATTAGTTTCAACGAGGTGCCTTTGTAAATGTGTCTCTAACTTAAAGGTTTGTAAATCTGATATTTTTTAAATAAATAAATGTTTATGTTTAAGCCCATGAAACACCCTTATCTAGTTAATGCATTCACAGTCATAGTGGCTCTGCCAGAGCTTGTTTAGGTATGTAAGCAAAAAGACAAAGACTTGTGGAGGGATTGTAAGGTTAAAAAGGGAATGGGGGTCTGTACAGAGGGGGACCAGGAAAAGGCAGGCAGTGTGACAAGGCAGCTGGGAGGACTAATAGGATGCTGGAGTGCATAGGGAGGGTTATCACCAGTAGAAAGAGGGAGGTGGTGTTGTCTTTTCATAGATCGCTGGTAAGACCCCACTTAAATACTGTATCCAGTTCTGGAGACCACATCTCCAGAACGACATAAACAGAGTGGAGGCAATCCAGAGGCGCGGAACCAAAACAGAGTAGGGTCTGTACCACAAGCCATATTACAAGAGACTAAAGGTCCTCATTATGCACACCCTGGAAGAGAGGAAGAAGAGCGAAGATATGATAGAGACCTTTTAGGTACATAAGTGAAAAGAAGAAAGGCAAGACAGGGATAGTAAGACTAAAAGGGGAGGGGGTGTGGAAGAGGCCCAGAAGAAAGCTGACATACTGAATAAGTACTTTTGTTCAATATTCATAAAGGAAGGGGTACGTGACAGGCCACAGATAGTGGAGAAGGGCATTAAGGGAAGGGAAGTGGACACTAGTCCTTTTATGGAGGAGACAGTCCTCAGGGAACTAGCAAAACTAAAAGCAGACAAGGCTATGAGGCCAGTTGGGGTTCACCCTAAAGTACTGAAGGAACTAAAGGAGGAACTGTCTGTGCCTCTGACAGCCCTTGTTCAATCTATCACTGGATATGAGGGAAGTTCCAGGTGACTGGAGGAGGGCAGATGTGGTCCCACTTCACAAAACTGGGCATAGGGAGGAGGCGGGAAACTACCAACATGTAAGCGTGACTTCGATGATGGACAAGGTTCTAGAAACTCTACTTAAAGAAAGGATTGGGGAATACCTTAACACCAGTGACTTGCAGGATCCAAAGCAGCATGGGTTCACAGGGGGTAGATCTTGCCAAACAATCCTGATAGAGTGTTTGGACTTTGTTACCAAGGAGGTAGATCAGGGTGGAGTGGTGGATGTGACCTACCTAGATTTCAGTAAGGCCTTCGATACTGTTCCATGCAGAAGACTGGTAAACAAGCTAGGTAGCATGGGAGTGGGTCCAAAGACAGTAAAATGGGTAGAAAGTTGGCTTAGTAACAGAACTCAGAGGGTGGTGGTAAATGGGGTTTACTCAGAGGAAGGCAAGGTAATCAGTGGGGTGCCACAGGGGTCAGTACTGGGACTGGTCCTCTTCAATGTCTTTATTAGCGACATCGCAGAGGGGATGGAAGGAAAGGTATGCCTGTTTGTGGATGACACAAAAATCTGCGACAGAGTGGACACACCGGGGGGGTGGAGAAAATGAAGGAAGATCTAAAAAAAAACTGGAAGACTGGTCAAGGGTTTGTCAACTGGGCTTCAATGGCAAAAAATGTAAAACTATGCACATGGGGCACAGAAACCCAAGGGCAACATATAATTTGGGGGTGTTAACAACAACAAAACAAGAAAGGAATCTGGGGATCATCATATCTGATAACTTGAAGGTAGCAAAGCAGTAGAAAAGGTTAGTAAGATGCTGGGGTGCATAGGAAGGGGTATCACCAGGAGAAAAAGGGGGGTAGTGTTACCCCTATATAGATCAATAGTGAGGCCACACCTGGAGTACTGTGTCCAGTTCTGGAGGCCCCATCTCAGGAAGGACATAGATCGGGTGGAGGCAGTACAGAGAAGGGCAACCAAAGTGGTGCATGGCCTGCATCAGAAGCCCTACGAGGAAAGACTCAGGGAATTAAATTTGTACTCACTGGAAGAAAGGAGAGAAAGGGAAGACTTGATAGAAACATTTAAATACCTCAAGGGTATCAATAAGGTACAGGAGGGTGGCATGTTGCCCAGAAAGAGATGCTCAAAAATGAGGGGGCATGATATAAAACTGGAAGGGGGGAGACTTAGAGGGGAAGTGAGGAAACATTTCCTCATGGAAAGGGTGGTAGATGCCTGGAACAGCCTCCCAGCAGAGGTACTGGGTCCCAAAATGGTAAGAAGTTTCAAACATGCATGGGATAGGCACAGGGGGACCTTTGTAACAGGGCTGGGGGGTGTTAAGGCTGGAGATCAATTAAGGTCTATGGTAGCACTGTAGGTAGGGACTTTAGGGTAGACAAGGTGGGCCAAGAGGTTCTTTTCTGCCAACAGCTTCTATGTTTCTGTTTAAATTCCTCATGTGGTAAATAAGGTACAGGAGGAAAGTATTTTTCAGAAAAAAAGGAGCTCAAGAACAAAGGGACCTGCTATGAAGCTGGAGAAGGGTAGATTCAGAAGAGATGTGAGGAAGTATGTCACAGAAAGTGGTAGATTCCTGGAACAGCCTTTCAGTGGAGGTGATGGGGCAAAAACAGTGGTAGGGTTCAAGAATACATGGGATAGGTATTAGGGTATCTAGTGGAAATGATGGGAAGAAGGGAGAAAGAGCTGGAGATCGATTAGGGTCTGCGGTAATACTGTAAGTAGGGAAAAATGGGCAGACTGGGTAGACCAAGCAGTCCTTATCTGCATTAGATTCTATGTTTCTATGTGTAATAGGCAGTGGTAGGCAAGCTGTGAATTGGGTGGGTGGGCTGCTCAGTACGGGGTCTATGCACAAGGGTGTGGGTCACCTATGTGCTGTGAATCCGTGGTACGTATGCAACCCTATGTATGTGAGCCATGTATTGGGAGACCTGTGTATCCCCCAGGGCAAGCATGGAAGGGATGCACATCCCATCCACACCCTGATCCCTGGCCACTCATGCATCTACATGCATGACTGGTCCAGGGGTATGTCTGGGGGTGTGCCCACACTCCATGCCATTCACAAAGGTGCAGAGTGCCGGGCAAGAGGGATGCAGAATACAGCCGGGGGGGACACTGCTGTATCCTTCACATGCCCCCCATGGCACTCACCGGCTGCAGCACGACAGGACATCTGTCCACCATGCGGCCTGGAGGGAGCTTGTAGCAGCCATTCGGGCACTCACCCAAACTTAAAACCACAACTGCTCCCACGCTGTCCCAGAATCCCCTGCTCATGTGGAGCAGGGGAACCACTTCTGGACCCAGGCAGGGCATCTGAGTGGATGCCCACCTGTGTTCCTTAAACCATCCCTCGCACAGCTGTGCACCGGGGGGGGGGGTGGAGCCATGGACAGGAACCCTGCAGATATGTGCAGTCATGCATAGGCCCATGTATGCATGAGCATATCCCCTCCATTGTGCGGCTCCCTGTGCTGACCCACAGGTGAGATGTAGCCTAGGTGTCAGAGACGGAGGCCACTTTGCATACTAGGGCTGTCCTTCAGAGGGCAGGATTGTTCAGCCAGGCAGGTTAGCCACCCCAGCACAGCTGATGCCTGTCGTTTCTGGACTGCACCACAGGCATCGCTGTGTCTGGGTACTCTGTCATCCAGGGATGGGGTTGCTGGGGGGATCTGGCCAGATATAGGGCCAGCAGACATCTGCATTGGAAGATTTTCTGACTTCATTTGCACCTACATGTCCGCCAGCCAGCTCTTTCCTGCATGCAGTGCTCCTGTGCAGAACACGTACAAATAAACCGGACACTCTCTGGCACAGACAATGCTGCTACTGCAGGTGTCAGTACAATAGGCAGCATTCAATCCAAGACCACTGCTGGGGGCCCAAATCCTGCATCAGATGGGATTTGGCTGCCAGTAGAAGGACAGACACCACTGGAAATACCAGCGGTATCCGTTTCTGAATACAGGCCATTGCTCTGGTGTGGGTGTATATGTAAGTAAATGACATAACTGCCTGGCTGCAGTTGTGCTGGGACCCCCTCAGGAATGAGATGCTTCACCTCAAGCAAAATTGTAAAAAATAAGTAAAACTACTTTTTGAATGCATGTTCAGTTTCTGCATAAACACTGTAACATGGGGTTTTCGTCTATGTTATGTCAGATTTGTATGTGGGGGGGTGGAGCTGAAAAAGTAGGAAACTCCTAAAACAATTGAGATTAGCACATATATTTCATGAAAAGCATCACGTTTTTGAAATAAAGTACCAGGTGAGAGTTCTGTACTATTGTCTCACTGAGTGACTTAATTGAATTTAATCTATTTTTCATCACTGCAGTTTCTGCTTCAACTTTGTCACTGCCGAATGTTTCTTTCCTGCTTTCTCTGAGTCATGAGCTTCTCCAGCCACTAGGTGGCACTGTCTCCCTCCTGTGAGTGAGTGGTTTTCATGTTTCCTCCTAGGTGTAGCAGCCTGTCCTGTGCCCAGGGAGGATACAAGAATCGCTGCTGTCACAAGGCCTGGCTGCCCTCCCTGTTGCCCTGCTCTGCTGCTCCTTTCAGTGCAGTGATTGAAGCTGGGCTCCCAGGCTAAGGCGAAGGGATCCTAGAAGTGGGCTGGAGAAAATGAATGGTATATCTTTCCATCTGAATGGTACCTTCTCCACATATTTGGGGGGAGGATAGCATATGCATTCTGCCACCTATAGCTGCAGGAACAACACCGACAATGTCAGTCTGTAGCTGCATCACTTGGAGCAAGACGTCCAATTGCACTTTACTGTAAAAATATAAAGTCAAAGCTGGGGGATTGAAACTACATCTCAGCTAACATGCTGCAATATTCCAGTGGTCCCTAATAGTGGTGTAACCCCTAGGTGGTGCTATCCCAAGGGCTACTACCCCTGCTTGCTTGGCTAGTAGCAGGTTAAGGGGCCTGAGTTCTGAAACGGGTGCCTCCACCCGGAGATCAGGGTTGGTAGTGGTCAAGCTAACCTGGGCACAGCCCTCTGGGACACTGTAACCCCTCTTTCCCCTCTAGTGGCCTGAACACTATACAATAATCACTTTCACAATACCCCTGGTACTCCACACAAGTACCCACACTGTTTGCACTTACCACCAGGGCTGGTTCCTCTGGCACGACCCTGGGGACCCCCTGTAAAACAAGGTTATGCACAGCAAATAGCAACAGTACAGTACTTTGAGCACAAAGTGGAACCATAGTCAGATTACATGCAGAAAAAGTTAGATCTGATTTATTCAGGGGACTTGAACAAGGAAGGGGCAAAATCAGATTAATTAGCTTAAAGATTATATCAATCAAGCAGTCATGCATGCACTTTGAGTCCCCCAACACAGTCCACCTCTGGGTACCCAGGTGGAGGAGAGATGGGCTAGCCAGGACCCATGCCCAGGGTTGCAGCTGGTTGGGGCCTTGTGATGGAAAACACAACATGCACAGTACACAATATTTGTAATCTGTAGCCAGAGGGCTCAGTTCATAAAAGAAACAAAACAACGACAATCAGATGACACACTCAGATTAAGCTGTTGTTGCAGGGTGCTACCCTGGTATTTACTCATGATACCCAAGACTGGACACAGGCTGGATGAAAACTGAGACTGCAGGTGGTTGATCTGGAATGCCAGGAGAAGCAGGGCCCACATGAGTCTCAGAGGCGTCGTTCCTGTTCAAGCTTGGAGCAGGGGGCTAATCCCCAGGCAGGTCTCTAGTCGATGGCTTCTCTGTGCAGTGGATAGTCTGGCTAGGCCAGTCTGGCAAGGCCCAGACCGCAAGGAGATAAATTCGGATGCAGTCCGTTTTGGGCTGGATACAGCTTCCAGCAAGCAGAACACAGTTCACACAGTGGAGGACTAACTCACGACCCTCTAGCAGCTCATAGCACATTTACATGTAAGGGAATTCTACTGTACCAGGCAAAGCGTTCCCCGGTCACAATCGCAAAGTCTCTGCACACACCGGGAGCTTAGGGGTAGCTGGAACTCCTGACAGGCCAATCGCATTCAGCAAAATCTTCGGTCTTCTTCAGGTTGAGCCTGGCCCACTTCAGTATCTTACTTTAGTCACACAAACTTGGATTTAGTCCAAAATAATTCTCTTCTCTCCCACTCAGGAGCAGCACACCGACATGCAGGCCAAAAACTTAGCCTTTTCAGAGTTCTCCCATGCAAATCCACTCAGGATTGCTGCTCAGAATCACTTCAACTCCTTCTTGTTCAGCTTCCAGCTTAGATCTAACTGAAAACTGCAAGTAGCCCGGGACTTCCCCCAGATCCAAAAGGTTTGGTTGGCTGATTTGGCTGTCAGTCAAAGCAAGAGCTCCCCCTTCAGTTGCAAAAAAGGCACAAAAAGCTCCAAACTAAAGTTCCTACAGATTTTGAATTCAGACAGCTCCTGTAGTCCAGCTACATTTTAGGTCCTACCAGTACTGTTTGGTCCAATTTGCAGTCCGTGACCAAGATAGTGGAGACAAACAAAACAGTCCTTGCTGCAAAGAAAGCAGGTTAGACAAACTACATTATCATTATCACTCTATATGATTTTCAGTAAATAGTTACATCTTTCAACAGAGCTCCCTCTCAGATTACTTAAGCTGCAATTAGGCAGCTCTTAAAGAGACAGTACACAGAGGTTATACAGGCTCTGGTAATCACATTTAAACTGCTAAAATGCAGGACACCAGCCTGACAGTGAGTATTTAGGCAAGCTCAAGTAAGACTTTTTGGGAACCCCATTTGTGGGGGGTTACAGGGGTAAAAGCATTGTTTATTAAAAGTGTCTTTCTCTGCTGTTTTACTGATTATTAACATGGACACCAGTGTGCTGAGGGTCTACATTAACCCCTCACCCACAGCTAATCTGTCACTTTTTTTGCCCTTTCTCTTCCATTTTCTATTGCTATTCTCTATACCTTTCTTTATTTTCCCACTTTATGCTCACTTTTACTTTATTTCTACTTTACAATGTACATTGTGCTCTATAATACCATTTGCTTTACTTCTACTCTCATCCTACCACCTTTGTACATGCCTCTGCTACTCTGCCTCTCCTCTCACTGTTAGTTTCTTCTGTTATTCTAATCTATTCTGTTTTATTTCCTCAGGTCTGACCAGATGTCAGCTGTCTGCCTATCAGATAAGTATACTTGCTAATGACCCAGAGAAACATGGGGAGTGCTCATGTAATCCCTAGGTGGTGCTATCCCAAGGGCTACTATCCCTGCCTGCTTGGCTAGTTGCAGGTTAAGGGGACTAGGTTCTGATACGGGTGCCTCCACCTAGAGGTCAGGGTTGGTAGTAGTCACACTAACCTGGGCACAGCCCTCCAGGACATTGTAACCCCCCTTTTTTCCTTCTAGTGGCCTGAACAGTACACAATGATCACTTTCACAATGACCCTTATTCACCATGCGATTGCCCACAATGTTTGCATTTACCACCAGGGCTGGTTTCTCTAGCTTGACTCTGGGGACCCCCTGTAAAACAAGGTTAAGCACAGCAAATAGCAACAGTACAATACTTTTGGCACAAACTGGAACCACAGTCAGGTTAAATGCAAACAAAGATAAATCTGATTTATTCAGGGGACTTGAACAAGTGATGGGTGTAGTCAGGTTGATAATCTTAAAAGCTATATTAATCATACAGTTATGCATGCAGTTCAGAGTCCCTACATGGTCACACACTCTGGATACCCAGGTAGGAAAACGGTGGGCTAGCCAGGAATGCTGTAGCTGGTTGGGGCCCTGTGATGGAAGAAAGCAACATGCACAACACACACTATTTGTAATCCGGAGCTGGAGGGCTCAGTTCGTGAAAGAAAAGGCAACAAGACAATCAGATGACAACACTTTTAGATTTAGCTGTTGTTGCAGGGAGCTACCCTGATGTTTACTCAAGACACCCAATACTGGATACAGGCAGGAAGAAACCGAGACTGCAGGCTGTTGAGCTGGAGTGCTCGGAGTAGCAGGGCCCACAGGAATCACCAAGGCATCATTCCTGTTCAAGGCATTGAGCAGTGGGCTGATCCACAGGCCGGTCTCTCGTTGATGACTTTCTCTGCGTAGCAGGTATTCTGGCTGGGCCAGTGTAGCAGGGACCAGACAAACAGAAATGGATACGGATTCAGCCCGTGGAACTGGATACAGCCTCCAGCAAGCAAAACACAGTTCAGACACACACAGTGGGGAACCAAATCACAGCCCACTATAAGCACACAACATAGTCACATGTAAGAAAAATCCACTGTAACAGACAAATAGCTCTCCGGTCACAATTACAGAGTCTCTGCACAATCCGGGAGTTCAGAGGTAGCTGGAAGTCCTGACAGGCCGATCGCATTCAGCAAATCCTCGGTCTTCTTCAGGTTAAAGCCTGGTCACAATTCAGTGGCTTAATTCGCTCTCCAAATTTGGATTCAGTCAGAAAAAAAAGCACAAGTTCCCTCTCAGGAACGGCAGGCAGGCATGCAGGCCAAACTCAGGCCTTTCCACAGTTCTCCCACACGAATCCACTATGGATTGCTGGTCGAACTATCTCGAGCTGTTACTTCTTCACTTCCCAGCTCAGATCTACCTGAAACTGCAAGCAGTGAGGGACTTTCCCCAAGATCCAAAAGGTTCGGTTGGCTGATCTGTCTGTCAGTCACAACAAGGCCCAAAACTACAATTCCTACAAGGTTTGGCCCCACCAAGCCCCTGTAGGCAGGCTCCATTTTAGAGTCCAAAATGTACTGATTGGCCCATTCTGACAGTCCAGGACCAAGATGTTGGAAACAAACAGAACTGTCCATACTGCAAAGAAGGCAGGTTAGAACAAACTGCAATATTATTACTACTCTAACAAATGATCAGCAAACAAGTACATCTTCTAACAGGGCTCCCTCTCAGATTAATTATGACTGCAATCCAGGCAGCTCTTAAAAAGACAGTACACAGAGGCTATACAGACACTCTCTTACAATACATTTAAACTGCTAAAATGCAGAACACCAGCCTGGCAGAGAGCATTTAGGCAAGCTCAAGGAAGACTTTTCGGGAGCCCCCATTTGTAGGGGGTTACACTCAAAAGCATTCAATGCTAAAAAGTGCAAAATCATGCATCCAGAGCATAGGAACCCAGGAGCTGAGTATAGGATGGGGGAGGTATTGACACTGACTAAACAGGAATGGGACCTTGGAGTTATCATATCTGAGGACCTCAAGGTGGCAGGACAGTGTGACAGAGTAGTGGGTAGGGCAAATGGGATGCTGGGGTGCATAGTGAGGGGTATCTCCATCAGGAGGAGGAAGGTGGTGTTGCCACTGTATCGCTTGCTGGCAAGACCCTATCTGTAGTACTGTGTAGAATTTTGGAGGCCGCACATCAGAAAGGACATAGACAGGGTGGAGGTAGTCCACAGAAGGGGAGCTAAGGACAAATTACTTCACTCAGATCCTTAATCCTGGTGACAGCAAAGGGTAAGGGGGTTAGCATAGACAGACTACAGACACTCAGCAGGACTGATACAAAAGAACCTATACTATAAATACCCGACATGCAGTTAGTAAGCAGTAGAACCTGACATGGTGTGGAGTATTGGCGGATACTCGCACTTCCAGAGACATGATGACTCCCGACAGTGCAGGTGGAGGGCCTTACAGCCCCTGGAAGAAATACTCACTAAGCATTAATATGTAGTAGCCAAAAAGGAAATTATCTATAAAGACAAAGGGTGTTTCCAAATATTCTCCACTTTAATAAGGGCAATTGCTATGTCAGTCTTGGATATGTACTTTTATCTGTTACAGTATGTTGTATAAAAGTGAAACAGTCTTGTTGATAAGAACATTTTTATTGTGGTCAGTTTAAGGAAAATCTATACATTTTCACAAGATCCCTTATGAACTTTGATACTGCAACTTATGGACAAGAGGCAAAATAAAAATGAAATAACACAATCCTGTATATTTTTGTAAAATAACAGAAATATTAATGCCTACATCCATGATATAAGTACATTGAAGTGTGTTTTTTGCCATTTTTCTCTATAATTCTTGTCATCTTCACACTTTATTTACAACAATTTGCACTTCATATACCTTTGCACATTTAGTGAATGGGGTATTTAAACAGTGTGTTCTTCGTCTGCTCTGCCACCCTTGAGGTAGCCTAGTGAAGAGGCAATACGTAAAGGAAGCAGACCTGCATTTTCTTCTCACTTTTGCACAATTAAAATTTTGAAGTTTCTGAGCTTAGTGTGTGCATTGTATTTTTCCCTCTCAATACCCCACACCCTGAGGGGTCTTATTGCACATAGGAAATGGGCTGGTCAAATAAAAAAAAAATCTCTAAAAGATAAAAACATAGAAACATAGACTTTGATGGTACATAAGGACTGCTTGGCCCACTTAGTCTGCTCATTTCTCTACCTAATGGATAAGCTGCAGATCCTAGTTAACCAGCAGCCTACTTCCTCCTGCCCCCCACTAGAATTGCCTTATGTCTGTCCCATGCTTTCTTGAATTCCCCCACTGTTTTTGACCCCACAACCTCCTCAGGAAGGCAGTTTCATGTGTCCACCACCCTCGCTGTGAAAAAAATACTTCCTCACTTTGCCCCTGAGCCATCCCTGTCTGTCTTCAAATTGTGTCCCCTTGTTCTCGCACATCTCTTTTTCTGAAAGATGCTACCCTCTTGGACTTTGTTGATTCCCTTGATGTACTGGAAAGTTTCTATCATGTGCCCCCTCTCCTTCCTTTCCTCAAGGGTATACATATTAAGCTCCTTTAGTCTCTCTCTCTCTTCATATGACTTCTGTTGCAGGCCCTGCACTATTTTAGTTGCCCTCCTCTGGATGCCTCCATCCTGTCTATGTCTTTGTGGAGATGGGGTCTCCAGAACTGCATACAGTACTCCAGATGGGGTCTCACCAACTGCCTGTACAAAGGGATAACAACTTCCTGTTTTCTATTGGTGATGCCGCTCCCTATATATCCCAGTATCCACCCAGCACTCCTTACTGCCTTTTCACATTGCTTGCTTACCTTAAGGTCATCTGATATGACTACCCCCAGGTTCCTTTCCATTTCTGTTGTTAATACCCCCCCCCACACCATTGTGTACTCTTCTCCTGGGTTTTTGTTTCCCAGGTGCTTTAATTTGCACTTCCTTGCATTGAATCTAAGCTGCCATACGTTTGACCATTCCTCCAACCTTGCCAAGTCCCTTCTCATCCTTTCCACTCCGCTTTGTGTATCAATCCTGTTTCAGATCTTTGTGTCATCTGCAAAGAGGAATACTTTTCCTTCCAGTCACTCCACAATGTCACTTATAAAGACATTAAAAAGACTGAACACGGTACTGAACCCTGCCGTACCCCACTAGTAACCCCCCTTTCTTCAGAGTGGACTCTGTTTACTATTACCCTCTGTGTCCTGTTGTTCAGCCAATTTTTTACCCAGGCTACCACCCTGGGACCCAGTCCCAGGCTGGCTAATTTGTTTATTAATCTATTGTGTGGGACTGTGTCAAATGTCTTGCTAAAGTCTAGGTAGGCCATGTCCATAGTCCCTCCCTAGTCTACTACTTTGGTCAAAACATATCATCACACACTTATGATGGTACCCCACAGTAGAACTCTTAAAAAGTCACAGAAAACCTACAATAAAATATTGCTTAGAAAATGTGAATAGTCCCTCCACAGATGGGTTCTACCTGTCAGTCATTTAAGTAATAAACCACAACAGGGTGTGGGTTATGTTAGGATTTACCATGGCTGGTGCTGCCTTGTGGTCAAATCCTTGCCAGCCATGGTAAATCCCAGCATAACCCACACCCTAGAGTGGTTTATTGTGATTATATAATGTGTAAAATGAAAAAGAAACAAAAAATGTGGATTTTTAGGTTTCAAACTTTTTTTTTTAATGAAATAGAAGAAATATATTTCAGAGGGAAACAAAATAGTCCTGGGCTGCTTGGTAGAACATTGGAAGGCTGACCAGCTCATCAAAAGTGCACAGAGATTGATGGCAAGTTTCTGTTCATTGTTTCTAGTTTTTTTATTATTCTTTAGAAGAGCACAGCAGTACCTTTTATTTCAGTTACTTGTTAGATTGCATGCAAATGCTTCGATTAAGTGGGTTGTAGCAAGACAGTTTTTTTAAACAAATGGGAGTACGAGAGAGAGAGACAGCAGCATGAAAAAACTTCATGCAGACGCTTCTATTCAGTGGGTTGCAGTGAGACAGTTGTGCTTTTAAAAAAACAAGGGCGTGAGAGAGAGAGCAGCATGAAAAACTTTCAGTGCAGAAGCTTTCATTCAGTGGGTTGAGGTGAGAAAGTTCCCTTTTTTATTAAACCAACGCGAGTGAGAGTGAGACAGCAGCATGAAGATAAGGTGCAGACCTACTTCAAGCAGTCTACGGACTGTACTTTGTTTTTGCTTTGAAGAGCGAGTCACTTTGTTTTTTTCTTTTAAGGAAAAACGCTTTGTGATATATCAGCCGACTTTGTGAACTGCTGGCATCTGGGAATTCGAATATGCAGTCCATTTGAAAATCCCACTTTACAGTTGTGGTTTACTGAGGAGTAAAATGAAGACAGTGTTCAGCAGGGGGATCAGAGTGACTTTAGCAGGCATTTTGAGATTGGGAAGTTTTCCTGTTTTGTTCTCATTGAAGGATGAGCTGTTAGGGGGAAGAATTAATTACAAAATGTATTATTTTAATAATATATAGTTTTGGGGCACTTCACTTAGTTTTTGCTTTAGTGGGCATAAGAAGATGATGGCTTGGTGGTTTCTGCTTTTGGGGGTCATATTTTTTCTCTTTGAGATGTGACTGACTGGCACCTTTACCCATTGGTATATTGCAGGATTTACCATGAGTAAAATGTGCCAGCCTGCCAATCAGAGTATGGCTTTACTGGACCCCATTGTATAATTAAGCAATAAGGCACGACAGGGTGTGATATATCATGGGATATCATCACGCCTTGGGTGGTTGGGCATGAGGCCGCAGGCCAAGTGTGTCCAACCGTCCGAGAAGTGATGATATCCCGTGATATACCACACCCAGGAGTGACTTACTGCTATTATGAACTTGCTTAAAAGTTTTAGTAGTACAAAATGCAAAAAAAAATGGTTAAAATATTTTTTAAATGACTTTTAGCGTGGTGGAGGAGTATCTTTTCAGAAAAAAGTTCCTATAATTCTCTGGGCAGCAGGTGGCGCCGTTGTAAGTGGAGATGGTTGAAGAGGTGCTGCTCTGAACTCTTATCTCCCAGCACTGTGTGCTCCTTGCATTTAACCTGATCCTGCTGTGTGCTCTGAGGCTGTGTGAAGATGGACTGTATTTATTTATTTATTTTTGTGAAACTCTGATCTGGAGGCAGTGGGTGAGAGCAACTAGACAGGCACGCACTCACACATCATGTGGACAGTTTTGGGGTTGGGTTTTTTGTTGTTTCATGGGGAGTTGCTCAGGGGTGCCTGACGCCATGCTGAATGTGTTTTCTGGTTTGCGGTATGTGTTCCGGTGGGCTATGTGAGGAGGAATGAACAATGGTTGTTTTTTTTTAATTATTTTAGACAGACTCTCATGTTGGGGAACTCGGTCCATTTCTCCAGAGGCAGTGGACACAGTTGTGTGAGGTAAAGCATATAAGGAATTAGGGGAAATGCAGCTGTTGGAGGAATTTCTGTCTGCAAAGAGGCAGGTGTCCGGAGGCTTTTTGAAGCCGTGATGATGTAGCCCGATATCATCACCGCTTCAAAGAGCTCTCGGCCAATCAGCTTTCTTCATTTACGATCCCCAGTTCATAATTGTCTTTGTACACATGCAGTAGAAGGTTTATTTGTTTACTGTTTCACTTATTTCATTTCATTTATTTGTTAACCGGGTAAGAGCACTGGGTAAATCAATACCCTTTTTTAGGCCTGACCCAAATACAACAAAACAAAATCAACCATTTACACACACAAATAAGTACAATTCAACAAATACCTTAGTACAAACAAATAACTAATGCATACATTTACAAACATCCTTACATAACAAATATTCTTTCAACCTGGATTTATACACATGTAATGACATTTTAGTTCTTAGACTACAAGGTGGGTTATTCCAAAAAACTACTGAATATACGAATTCCGTGTTCTGCAATATACCTCTAACAGAATGCTCACTTCATCCCTCAGAAGCATGGAATGTTAACATGGAATGCATGAATTCAAAATTCTGCAACATTTACTGGCATACACTCACACAGATACACATAGGCTTCATACAGAGTCAGAGGCTCAATGTTAGATTAGATTGGATTTTTGTTTATCTGTTTAATCCACCGACTCTTTGGATGGCGACTTATCTGCTCGACACCAGCTCTGTCACCATGGCATCCTCCAGGTCTTACCTGAGCCCCTCCATGTCCCCCAGACTTTCCCCCCTCTGGCTGGGGCAGCGGGGCCCCACTATATTTCCACAGCAGAAGGATCTAGTGTGGGAAACTGCACCTAGATAGCCAGGTTCAAGCCTGCAAGTTGGTCAGCTTCATCCTGCCGCTCGGGGTATTTCTGTTTTTTCTTCCAAATTCCCTAGGCTGCCAGTATCAAGGGCGCACCAAGCACATACACACACAAGCGTGCATTGTGTGGTGCCTGCCAGTGTCCTCTCACCCACTAGCTACTCCAGCTGTATTGCCACCTGTGGTCACCCGGTGGCAGTATTGCCGCAGTGAAATCAGCCCTCCCTCCCTGGAGGCGGACAGCATCCTCTGGGGTGCTCGATCCTTCTTTCCCCGGCCAGCCTCCTGTGGTCAAGCTCATTCCCAAACTTGGGTGACTGACATGGGAGAGGTAAGGCACGAGGCACCTCAGCCCTTTGCATCACTGGGTCCGCACGCTCTGTTTTAAAAAAAAAATGTGTTTATGTGTGTAAGAAAGGGATCATGAGCAGAAAGAACATTCAAATATTTAGTTTTTTTTTAATTTAATGGAGTTTTATTTTTAGGGCCTAGTTGAAGGTTTTTATATAAGAGTAAAGGTGGAAGCCATGTTTGTGATGGAAGTCAAGAATGAGGGAAGGGGCTCATGAATTCTGCATGTGATGTGTTCAAATTCCAGATCACATGTTGGACCTTTTCACGGGGGGCTTATATATTGGCACATAAACATATGCGAAAAGAATACAGCAGTTAATGTGCCAATTTTATCTAATGGTTATTGTAAGCCCCCCAATGCAGGCTTACCTGTTGTGGAGCTGTCATGGCTCTGAGTTCTCCCCTCGGTGTGTGTGTCCCAGGAGTTGTGGGGCTCAAGCCTGGATGCCCCTCTGTGACATGACTGTGGCAATGCCCAGTTCGGGACCTCGACCCAGGATGTGGACGGGGATGGGGTCTGGGTGATGTTCCCAGAACGTCCGGATCTGCAGGGAGGTTGGAGCAACCCCAATAATTAAAAAACAGGGGTCCACTTGGGAAAAAGGCATAGCGATGACGGCCGTGTGCACAGCTGGGGGAGTTAAAGGAGTCACGCTCCTATTGTACACTCTGCTGTGCAGCCGGTATGAAAATAAGTGCATCCCAGCCCCCAGATAAGCAGAGGGGCTGGGGGAGGCACACTTGGTGACCGGAAGAGTTCCGGTCTCGAACCCTGCTACAAATAGCCCTGGCAGCGGGCTAGGTAAGATAATATGGGGCCGATTTCCAGGAAGCCTGTCTGAGAGACAAAGGTGGCAGCCCCCATCTAAACCTACAAAATCGGGCTGCTGGGAAACTACCCTGAGGCAGCCTGGAGGTCACATGGGAGGCTGCAGCCAGTAAGATGGAGGCTGTGCAAGGGACTTAAAAGGGAGATTCTGGCACGAAAAGGGGAGAGAGATAAAGGGAGAGATATGAAGAGGGTAGTCCAGAGGGGCAGCATAGCGGGAGAAAGAGAGATTGCCCCAAGAAAGCCAATCCTGTCTGGCTGTGGGCTCCCTGGCTACCCTCTCCTTTAAGTAAAGTGCAGGAGGGGAGACAGCAGCCCTGCAGGACTGCCAGCAGACGGGACCACTGTATGCTCAGGAGGCTGCACCGACTGGACTGAAAGGTACAGTGGGTTGTGAGCCCTGGGTCCCGTGGGTTAATCTGAGTAGGGATAGGCAAGTTCAGCCAGGGGAGGGCCCTGGAAGCTGGGCTGCCCTGCTACTGCCCTGGAGAGGGCTATAGTGATCCAGAAGGGGCAAGGGAACAGTGCCACATTGGTTCCCTAGGCTTCACCCTCAGACGCACCAGAGCAGAAGGACAAACAGGCCTGCCTCAGTGAACACTGTCTATAAAGGCCTGGTGGTGAAGTCAGAAAGGCCATGCAGGTGAAGGTCATCGCTCCAAAGACCCTCCCAGCTCTGGCTGGCCACTGGTGGCATATCCTCCTACTGAGACCCTCTGAGGCAGCCAACAACAGATCAGGCAGCTAGCCCCATCCAGCGCCAAGGAGAACTGTGAGTACCCTGAGCTGCAGGCTCTGGGAAGTTATTGAATAGGTCATCTGGGTCGGGACTCCCAGGTTGGGAAGACTTGAATTGAAAATTGTTCCAATGTTATATGGGCTCCAACGAAAGACCCCAGGCCTGGATCTGAGAGCAGTGAGGTACCCACTGTACAGGGACAAATTTGGGAGCACCCACAGGGAAGGTTTTTTTTCTACTGGGACTGTACAGTGTATTTGAGAGTACAAGGTGACTGACCTCGTCCTTTTGTGGAGTACCCTAAATAAAGGGGTTGTGGTTTGCCATTGATTCATTGTCTTCTGTGGTCATTCGAAAGTTGTTATTGAGGGATGGGGAGGCAATAGTGGGGAAACTGTGTGTGAGGGGTAAGCCTTGCTGGGGCAGCTCCATTTGTCCTGGGTGGTGATAACCTGTTCTTTGTCCGCAGGAGTCCTTGCCACTACCCTGGGTGGAGGCATCGCACCACCATTGCCACCACGGCCAGAACTTGGGCCCGGCCCCTCGGAGGTGTATGCTGAGTACCCTGAAGGCTCCGAGACAGACCAAGTGAGTTAGAGGGGCTGTTACTTTATATTCTGTGCTTATTAGTAGTGAGGTACAACCTCACAAAATATTTTGCAAGGAGGCCCTTAAAGTCTTTGGTACAGCCATGTCCTCAACCTCCTATCTTGATTTTTGGGTCCCTAACAGATTCCTTATGTCCTCAGGATTCTCGACTCTACTGGAGCAGGTTAGTTCTTATTTTAGTTAAAGTTTCTATCCATCACTTACTAAGCATATGTAAGCCCCCCCCCCACTGGCCTCTTTTTTAACCAGCAGGGTTTCTCCTCTCACCACAAATGTCTAGGGGAAACAGAGAGGGGTGGGGGTTTACATAAGTTAAATTGGGCATAGAGAAAACAGAGAAGATGGCCACCATTAGGCTAGATGGACCAGATTGTTATACAAAAACAGTCGACCAAGTGTGGCAACTACCTGGCACACACCTGGTGGGACCATTTACCATGGCCAGCAACCCAGGTCCCTGGGAGAAAACGTCTGCTCACAATTATGCTAGGTTTGCACTTCTGGTGAGGGGCACCCAAATAAATCTAGACAAGGAAGTAATAACAATACTGTCCAAACCAGGCTGGGATTCTAGAGTGTTGCTTTTATTCACATAACAGAGTAGGAATAATAGACAAACGAAGATGGACCCCCACGGGGCTACACATACTGGTATTGCAGATTTCTCCAACGTGCAGAAATTCCTGAAATTCCCATTTAGGTTAGGCGGAAGAAACACAAAACAGCAAACACTCTGGTTCTGAAACTGGAGGTTGGCACATACGGCCAGACTGGTACTGTTCCCATTTCCCAAAGTTATGAAAGTGGTACCCATGACCACACTGAGTACATCCAGGCTCAGATCTTCCAGAACCCACTGTACTGGGGTAAACTGAAGAAAGAGAAATTCCAAACCCACATCTCGGGGTAATTACTTCCATTAGGCATTGGCCAGATGCACTAAATGAAAATGTACTGGTGCCCAAATGAACCTGGAGAGGTAAACTGGTTACTCCAGATGGGGGGTCTCCCACCTTTTGCTCCCAAGTTTATACTCGGCCATTCATCTGGTTAATTACACCCACACAGAAGAACATTTGTAGTTGTTGTCTTAAATGTTTCTCACACTTAACAATCTACAGACACACCCCTGGGTGTCAAGGGTAAAAGTTTTGTACTTGGACAGTCACATTCTTGGACTCCAACGTAGGCAGACAACTTTTACTTAGAACTGGGTGACACAGTGTCCTACTATCAGAGAAATTCACCCCACGATATTGCAGATGCCCTTGGGCTGACACAAAAAAGGGCTGTACTCACAACAAATGAAGATGTATGAGGCAGCTTCACCAACCAAGTGGATTTGTCCCTGAATCCCGGAGTTTGCCCCCCAAGGAAAACCTTTTGGCACCGCTTCAGAAAACTGTCTTTGTTTTTCTTCTAGGGTGAGAACAAACTACCACAAAACAAAAAGGGGTAGTTCTTGGTCAGAACTAATGTGAGGAGCTGCCTAGCAGCTGCAGCCTCCTCCTCTACTCCCAACTACTAAACATTCTAATTCACTCCAAAGCCAGCTGAGACTGTGGCTTATGCTACCTCGAGAGTTCCATGATTACATCATCACTCCAGCTCAGCTGAGACTGAAGAGAGAGTGTGACAATGTAAAACCCATTTACCTGGCATTTCACAAGCTGCCTTCCCCACCTGCCACTGATTCTAACTGGGATTCTAGTAACCCCAGGGAACAGGGGGGTTACACATAAAAGATTTCACTAATTAAAACTTGCAAATAAACATCACTGGGATTTGCCAATGGTTGCTTCATTTCCTGTAGTGCCACATTCTGCCACAAGAGGGTACAGGTGATAGAACAATATACAATATTTTCCCCTCTGCTGAAGAAAATTATATACATTGAGATTTTTTAAACTCATAACTATTACCTTATACTCAGGTACAATAACATTGCATTTCCCTTGTGAGCAATCTTAGTTAGACCTGACCCCATGTCTTCATATTACTTAAATACAGATCTTTGTTTTATCAATCCATGATATATGCCTTAATCCACCCAGAGGGACATCTTGAACCATGGCTCCACCTTGGTACTGTTTCCTCCTACAATGCCAGAAATGGAGTTTCTAGATCAGGTAAATGACTGATTCCTATTTCCTCAGGAACTGCATCCAGATGTGAGGCATTCCAAATCGTACCATTATTAGTAGTGAAAGTAATAGATCCCTTCTGGCCAATGATCATGATGGGGCCACTAACCCTATTCTGTATTTTGTAGATGTCAATACATGTCGAACCTTGCAGACAGGCACTCTTTCATCCACCTTGAAGACAAAGAGCTGGAGTTTCAAAGCCCTGAGTCTGTTTTCTTAATGCAGTTAAATCCATCCAAACTGTTAGATCACCTAAAAGATGGCCTAACTTCTGGGCGCAGTTACCATGATCTGGGCACCGAAAATGACGCATGCGTAATTTTTCTGCCATAAGTTAGATAAAGTGCTGAAAATGCACCAGGATGTATGAAAACAGGGCGTGCACCTTCTGACGCATTTAACGTGATGCGGCTGCATCAGACAACAAGACACAAGTGCTGCATCCAGAGTTTTGAAAATGCCACCCAAGAACTTTGGCATGTTGTTGTTTGTCAACATACTCTTTAACCTATTGCTCTGCATGGGTAACTCTCTACCACACACTGAGTGCTTCATACTTCTTAGGCCTGCTTATGCCTGGACTATCATACTCAAGTCCATTTCTAATCCTCCTATTATATAGTAATGCACAGAGTGCCTGCAAGGAGTTAGTGTGTGGGATAGCACAGGTCCGGTTTCCATGGTTTGCCTTCTAGATTTGTTGATTGCATTGTCTCATTAAACACTCTTTTGAAACATTCAACAAAACCACTTGACTGTGGATAGTGAAAAATGCGAGCCGGCCCACTGGCACAGCGGTAACGCTACTTCTCATGATGCTAATGTCTCGAGTTTGGGAACAAGCCTAGATTGTCAGAGGGCCAGTCGGGGTAGGAGGACTGAACATTCCAAAGGGTGCTGTTCTCCTCCTGGGAGTGAGGGGGTCCACTGCCACTGTGCAGCTGCTACCAAGGTGATTACGGGTGGCAGTGCAGATAGGAATGTAGTTCCGTGTTTGGGGACTGCTGATTGGCTGGATGGACCTGCATGCCTTGCATGCTCATGTCCGTCCGCCTAAGAACCCCCAGGACAGGAAAACAGAAAATCCAACCATGCCTTATAATGGCTCTGGGCAGCCCGCAGACCTTGCACCCTGCTGACCTAGGCTCACACTGGGAGCCCGCAGATGGCATTTCTGAGGGAAAAGGCCCAGTCCGAAGACCTCCACCATGGGGAGGGCATAACATGGGGCAACACTCCCAGAGCATGGTAAGTCCTGGGAAATGTCAGGGGGTGACAGTGTTGGGGTTGCCCAGAAGCTCTGAGAAGGTCTGCCACTAGCTGAGGGGAAGCAGAAATAAGAAGTGAAAAAAAAAAATGAAGAGTGCAAGTATTATATGTGTCTTGTGAGCAGGAAGTGTTCAAAACCATTGTGAAATAAACTCTACTCCAGTCCATAATCTGACACCAATTCATTTGGGTACTCTTCACAATTTGTAAAAACTGTATAACAATTTGACTGGTAACGCTGGGTATAAAACCCTCCTCTGTCTATTTACTTATTCAGTAAGTGCTGTTGGAAACCAGCAATTCACAGGTCCAACTCTAAAATGTCCCACAATGTCATTAGCTACTTTGTCACATGGTCCCTCTAGCAAAGGCCCTGGCTATAGAGGAACACAATGTGTGACAGCTGTCTTATCATTCCTCTGGCAGACTAAACAATTTTTATGTCTGTGTGTATGCATGGGCAGCAAACATTTTGTTATGAAGAACTGATTTTCAGAGGTGTGTCACTGTTGGGTCCAGTGCATCTCAAGCTACACCGGGCTGAGTAGTGACAGATCAATAATCAGATAGGCTGACCGTGACGCTGTTCTCTGCTTGCAGGGCAGAAACTTCTTGTAGTTCAAAAGAGCAAGCTGCTCATATAGCCACCAGGCAAGCAGAGAACATCCCCCACCAAGCTGATTCTGGCTATGCTGCTACTAAGTGTCTCTCTCCCCTTGCTGAGACTCACCAGAGTAGTTGACACTGGCAACAGTAGGCAAATGTTCGGTACTTTGTAAAGTACAGGAAAATCATGGAGGGCTGCAAACAGAGGGAAAGGTTTACTAGAAAATATTATCTTTAGAAAATTGCATTGCTGCTTTTTCTTTTGAAGTCAGATTGCTAGGATCAGTGGTGAATTGCTGATAATTCCTCAAACAAAACTAGCCGCCCATGTCTACATCACATGCATGCGCTGAGTCAGTGCCCTGTTGCCAATAAACACTGCCTGGATTGTTACCACATGCTGGTTTTGTTTTTGATTAGACAGTGCTTCTGTTTGTTTCATAGTAAATACTTGTGTTTGTAGAGTGAGTTTTGGGAAATGGGCATCAGGGGCTGAGTGGGGTGGGCAAGTGTGTAATTTGTAGTTGATGCCATGTACCAGGCAGGCAGCAAGTAGAGCTACTGAAAGTGTGACAGAGGGGCCCACCAGCTGTCCCGACGAAACCACAGTCAGTGGCAGGCAGGTGGCAGTCCGGTGGCAGTTCGCATGGCAGGCAGCTGCAAAAGAGACATCCGGAGTGGCAAGTGCTGTAGCAGACTGACTAACTTACCTATGTATTTATTTCAGAAAAGTACCTTTGGGCCAGCCCAGTGGTGCTGAGGGCTAAGGCGCGCCATGCCGATGACCCATGTTTGGAAATGAGCATGGGCCGTCGGAGGTCAGCGGGGGGGAGGGTGCAAAGCTTGACGGAGCAGCCGAGAGGCAGCTCTCCTTTCCGGGAAGGGAAGGTGGTATTCCTCAGCTCTTGTCTGCCTCACAGTGGAAACCAGGGGGCAGCGCAGGCTGGAGGGAGTGCGAGGCAATAGACAGACAGGTGGGTAGAGGGGGCTGTCACCAGGGCTGTAGTATGCATGCACATCTCCATGCGCATGTGTCTCTACTCCTGGGGCCCTGGGATAATTGGGGAGAAAACTGGAGGAAAAACCTCTGGCTGCAGGATGATGCCCGATCCTCTGCAGGCTCTACTCCCGGAATGGGCATAAGGTAAGCCATGGTAATTCCGGAATGTCGGGGCAGGTTGGGCCGAATGGGGCACTGGAAGAAACAGTGATAACTAATCAGTAAAAAAAAAAAAAGGAAAAGTACCTTTGAGCACATGTGCTCATTTACAAAGGTTCCACATCTGAGACAAGAGGTTAAGTTGCACATAAACAGTAAAAAACGCAGCAACTCCAGAGGAGTGTAGTCAGTAACAAACAATAGGATGCATTATGTACAAGAACAGAAATTTACTATAATTACTGGTGACCCTATTTATCAACCTGCTTACCAGTCTCATCAAACACCGTAATAACGAGATTTTGGGTTATTATGCTTCAAAAGCCATAATAACCCGAAATCAGATAATTACGGTGTTTGACTAACTCAGACTCGCTGACAGTTTCCTCGAACGGGACTCCTCGCTTGAGACAGCTCGAGCAATCACGTTTTTTTCTCTCATAAGCGCTGCTTCACGCAACCCCGCGGCACAGTACAGGTCCCTCCAAGTCTGTCACAAATTTTTCAGACAGCTGAAAAATAAAAAAGAAAGAAAAAAAAAAGAAAAATGAAAATGCGCTTCCAGCTCATAAAATAAATTCTTTCGCAGCAACCACACGACCTTTGTAACCATGACAACACTTCCCAATACTCTCTCAGGAAACCGTCAACAGGAATTTATGGACTAATAAAGATTTCTTAGTTCAGACTATTTTAAACAAGTTCTTGAATATTTATCTTCCTACATGAAAGTTTTACTGTTCTTTCCCTTGCACCTCTGGAAGGACCAACTCGATCTCGATCGGATTTCTGAAACGGGACTTCCGGTATTTATTTTACATTACAGTTCACATTTTAATGAAAAGAAATTAGTGCAAGTGTTCTGTCTTGTTAAAACTGTTGAAATAACCTCCTAAAGTCTGTTAGCAAAGCAAAACCTGGGCCTGGGAGGACAGTAGTCTCTATGCCAAGGACACACTACACTTGAGTGAGGAGGGAAAGAAAGTGTTGAAACACAGGATGGAGGAGTACATAGAGGAAGTTGGGAATTTAAACTAGGAGTGGGAGGTGGCAGTTGGGGAAGAGATATGCAGAGACCACAGGTTGGGAAACCATATGAACTTACCCCCCATAACAGTGACAAAGGACAAATGGCAAGTACTGTTGGTGATGCTAGGAAAGGAGGGCAGGATGGGAGGGGGGGAAGGGTGGAAGGTGGTTACCCTTAAAGCTAGGAGCCTTGGGAGAAAAACTGCAGAATTACAGGTTCTCATGGCAGAGGGAGAGGTGGATATTGCAGCCATCACGGAAACATGGGCCACCCAATACAATGACTGGGACCTGTCTGTACCAGGGTACAGATTATTTCGTAGGGACAGAGTGATTGGGAAAGGAGGGGGGGGTGGCACTATATGTGAAGGAAGGACTGAAGTGTGTAAGGGAGGAAGGGGAGGAGGGCAGTACGGAGTCACTTTGATGCAATCCAAGATTCCAAGAATAGATTCTTAGAATGGGAGTGTACAGGCCACCATCTCAGACGGAGGAGTTAGACAGGAACTAGCGGGACAGATCAGGAGGACCTGCAGGAAGGGTAGTGTGGTGATTGTGGGGACTTCAACATGCCAGGAGTGGACTGAGCACCCCAACAACCAGGAACAGAAGGAGCAGGTACTGCTGGATGCCTTCCAGGACAGCTTCCTGCTGCAAATGGTCAGTGAACCAACCAGGTTAGGAAATACCCTTGACCTTGTGCTGGCAAATGGGGACTTTGTGAGAGAACTTACAGTGGAGGAACCGCTGTCAGGGAGTGACCACCGCTCAGTAAGGCTCACATTGGATATGGGCAAGGAAGGAGTAGAATCTGGTACAATAGTGCTGGACTTCAGGAGGGCTGACTTTGGGAGGATGGGGGAAGTGGTAGAAGGGTACCTGGCCAGAATTCAATCTAGTATGGACACTAACCAGAGGTGGGAGCTCATAAAGCTGGGGATAGTGGAGGCAACCAAAACCTGCTGCAAAGCCCAGAGCAAGAAGGCTAGGGCTAAGAAACCGATCTGGTTGAGCAAGGAGGTCAATGAAAAGGTAAGGAGGCAAAGAGCTGCCTCTAGGAAGTACAAGAAAACAGGGAGGGGGGAGGACAGGGAGGAGTACTTGACAGAATCGAAGGAGGTGACAAGGGCAGTAAGGGGAGCCAAAGCATCTATGGAACTCAGGCTGGCACAAGGCATTAAGAAGGGGGAGAAGGACTTTTAAGTACATCAGGGAGAAAAGGAGCTGTAAGGGACCACATAGAAAAAGGATTAGGAAGGAGGGGTTGGGTGGAAGCAGGGTGCTGGCATGGAAGCACTAAATGTGAGTACTTCTGCTCAGTATTTACTAAAGAGAAGAGGGGGTGACACCCAAGGTGGGAGAAATGGCAGAAGCAGGGGGGGAAGTGTGACAGATGGGGAAATCATGGAGAGCAGAGTTCAGAGGGTTTGAAGGCACTGAGGGTGGACAAGCGCCAGGCCCAGATGGCATCCAAGGGTACTGAAGGAGTTGGCAGAGGTCCTTGCAGGACCTTGGCAGACTCATTTAATGCCTCACTACATCTGGGTGTGTACCTCAGGACTGGAGGATGGCTCATGTGGTGCCCCTCCACAAGAGTGGCCCCAAGGATGAACCGGGAAACTACAGACCAGTGAGCCTCACATTCATCGTGGGTAATCTAATGGAGACTATCCTGAAGGAGAGGCTGGTGGCCCTCCTAGAGGCCAAAGGACTACAGGACAGCAGACAGCATGGCTTCATATGTGGCAGATCCTGCCAAACCAACCTGGTCGAGTTCTATGACTGGGTAACTAGGCAACTGGACAGGGGCCATGCAGTGGATGTCCTGTATCTGGACTTCAGTAAGGCATTCGACTCAGTGCCACATGGAAGGCTGGGAGAAGTTAGTAGGCACAGGGCGGGTGCAAAGCTGGTGAGATGGGTAGGAAACTGGCTGCAGGGAAGGCAGCAGAGGGGTGGTGGTGGGTGGGGAGCTCTCACACCCAAGGGCAGTGACGAGCGGTGTTCCACAGGGCTCAGTGTTGGGACCAGTGTTGTTTGGGATATTCATTGCAGACATATCATGGGACATCAAGAGCAAGATCAGTCTGTTTGCTGATGATACCAAGGTAGACGTGGTGGTGGATGACCTAGGGGGATGGCAGGGGTTGCAGGATGATCTGGCAAAGCTTGAAACCTGGTCAGACACCTGGCAACTGGGCTTTAATGCCAAAAAGTGCAAGGTGCTGCATTTTGGGATGAAGAACCCAAGGAGGAGTTACCAGCTAGGGGGAGTGCAGCAAGCCCAGACAGAGGAGGAGAAGGATCTAGGTGTGCTCATTACAGGGTCAATGAACAACTCGGCACAATGTAGGAAGGCAGCTGCAAAGGCCAACAAAATGCTGGGTTGTATTGCAAGGGGTATATCCTCGAGGAGGGAGGAGGTGATTCTGCCACTGTATAGGTCATTAGTTAGACCACACCTGAGTACTGCATGCAGTACTGGCGTCCTGTGATCTGGAAGGAGGGACATTAAGTTACTGGAGGGGTGCAGCGCAGAGCCGACAAAGATGATCAAGGGGCTGGGGGACTTATCATACGAGAGGAGGTTGAAGGAGTTGAACATGTACTCACTGGAGGAGAGGAGACAGGGGTGACATGATTGAAACCTTTAAATACATGAAAGGAATAAACAAGACGGGTACAGAGCGGCTGTTCAAAGTAAGGGAGGGGAGGGCCACCAGGGGCCATGATATGAGACTGGAGCGAGGAAGGTTCAGGAGGGAGATGAGGAGACACTTTTTTACAGAGAGGGTGGTGGCTGGGTATAATGCTTTACCTGCTGAAGTGGTATGCAGTAGAACAGTGGACTGCTTCAAATGAGGATGGGACAGGACAAGAGGGAGGGTTAATAAAGGGGAAGGGTGGGAGGGAGGAGAAGCTGCAGAGTAAGGGGTGCTGGCTGCACATTCGAGCAGACTTGATAGACCTCTAGGCCTTTATCTGCTGGCAAATTTCGTATGTTCGTATGTATGTTCGTAAAACATTGAATAAATACCATCCTGTGAAACAAGTGGTTTTTTTTTTCCATGTATCCAAAACACTGGCTGGTACTCCTTGCACCAGTAATTATAAAAAATAACAGATAGGCAAGTGTGTGTCTAAGAATTTTTTTTTCACACCCTCGGTGTGTGATGCCCACATAAACCTCTCAAGTTTCACTCTCGAGGTTTATGGGTGATCACACACCTTGAGTGTGAAAAAACAAATTCATGACACACACTCATAGAAACATAGAATTTGACGGCAGATAAGGACCGCTTGGCCCACCCAGTCTTCCCATTTCCCTACCTAATGGATAAGCTGCAGATTCTAGTTAACCAACAGCCTACTTCTTCCCACCCCACCCCCTAGAATTGCCTGATAACTGTCCCATGCATTCTTGAATTCCACCACTGTTTTTGACTCCACAACCTCCTCCGGAAGGCCGTTCCATGCATCCACAACCCTCTCTGTGAAAAAATACTTCCTGACATTACCTCTGTGCCAGCCCCCCTCTATCTTCAAATTGTGCCCCCTTGCTCTTGCACACCTCTTTTTCTGAAAGATGCTACCCTCTTGGATTTTGTTGATTCCCTTGAGTTACTTGAAAGTTTCTATCATGTCCCCCCTCTCCCTCCTTTCCTCGAGGCTATACATATTAAGCTCCTTAAGTCTCTCTTTGTTTGTCTTCTGGTGCAGACCCTGCACCATTTTAGTTGCCCTCCTCTGGACTGCCTCCATCCTGTCTATGTCTTTGTGGAGATTGGGTCTCCAGAACTGCACGCAGTACTCCAGATGGGGTCTCACCAGCTGTCTGTACAGAGGGATAATAACTTCTTGTTTTCTGCTGGTGATGCCTCTCCCTATGCATCCCAGTATCCCCCCAGCCCTCCTTGCTGCCCCTCGCATTGCTTTTGCCCACCTTTTAGGTCATCTGATATGACTACCCCCAGGTCCCTTTCCATTTTTGTTGTTGTTAGTATCTCACCCCCATTGTGTACTCTTCCCTAGGTTTTGTTTCCAGGTGTATTACCTTGCACTTTTAGCATTGAATCTAAGCTGCCATACATTTGACCATTCCTCTAACCTTGCCAAGTCCCTTCTCATCCTTTCCACCCCACCTTGTGCATCAACTCTGTTGCAGATCTTTGTGTCACTTGCAAAGAGACATACTTTTCCTTCCAGTCCCTCTGCAATGTCGCTTATAAAGACATTGAAGAGGACCGGTCCTAATACTGAACCCTGCGGTACCCCGCTAATAACCCCCCTTTCTTCAGAGTGGACTCCATTTACTATTACCCAGAACCCTTTCTTCTGTGAATGGGCTGGTATCAACTTCTGTATCCCGAGTGTTTCTATTGTTTGGTTTAGCCTCCTCCCCCTCTTCATTTGTGAATACTGAGCAAAAATATTTGCTTAGTATCTCTGCCTTTTCACAGTCACCCTCTACCCACCCCCTCCTTTTATTAAGCCTCACTATCCTTCCCTTGGTCTTCCTTGGCTCCCTGATGTACCTATAAAGGTTTTATCCCCTCTTAACTGAGTTGACTATCTTTTTCCTCGGTTGGGCCTTTGCTGTTTCTGACCTTCCTTCAGCTTCCTTTGCTTTAACTGATACAATTCTTGTCCTGCTCCTTCTGTGATTCTTTGTACTTCTTGAATGCTTTCTTTTCTCTCGAACCTTCCTGCCACCTCCTTTGAGAACCATAGTGGTTGCTTACATCGCTTTGTTTTGTTTATTTGCTTCACACAAAGGCTTGTTGCCTCTGTGATGGCAGTTTTGATTATTCCCCATTGTTCTTCCACCTCTCCTTCCTGCCCATTTGCTAGTGCATTCCTTAGGCACGCACCCATTTTAGCAAAGTCAGCCCTCCTAAAGTCCAGTACTTTTGCCTTTGTATGGCTTGGCTGTACTGCTGTGTTTATCATGAACCATACTGTTCGATGGTCGCTAGTTCCCACATGGCTACCCACGTCTACATCTGTGATCCTTTCTCCATCTCCATTTGAGAATACCAGGTCTAAGATTGCTCCCTCTCGAGTGGGTTCCAATACTAGTTGTCTAAGGCATGAACCCTGTAGGGCATCTAGAATAACCCCACTCTTAGAAGTGGCTGCTGCAACTGCACACCAGTTAACATCTGGTATATTCAGATCCCCCATCAGCAATATCTCCCCTTTTTCTGCCATTCTAAGGATACTTTCTATCATTTCCTTGTCCATTTCCTCCCCCTGAGATGGGGTCTGTATACAACCCCTGTGCGGATTGTGGTGCCATTGCCTGTCTCCAAATTGACCCGCAATGCTTCCTCTCCTCCCTGTTTACCCTTTTGTTGTGTTGCTTTGATTCCTTCCCTTATGTAGAGAGCTACTCCTCCTCCTCCTCCTCCTCTTTTACTCTCCCTGTCCCTCCTGTAGATAGTGTATCCTGGTATTTTTACATCCCAGTCATGGTTCTGTGTGTACCATGTTTTTTCTGTCACTGCCATAATATCCAGGTGTTCATCCTCCTCCATCAAGGCCACTAATTCAGGAAACTTGTTACCCAGACTATGGGCATTGGTACTCATTGCTCTCCATTTTTTGATGGCTTTACCTCTTGTAGCAACATCCCCCACTGACCTTTCTACCTTGGTCTTTTCCTCATTTGGTGCCCTGCTTTGCAGGGGGAGGCTGGGAATTCCTGCTACTTATCAGTGCCTCCCCCCTTGACTAGTTTAAAAGCTTGCCAATGAAGCATTTAAACCGATTTCCCAGAAGACTTGTTCCCTTCCTGGATAGATGTAGACCATCCTGCCAGTATAGACTGGTATCCCTCCAGGTGGAACCCTAGTCCCCAGTGAAGCCAAACCCCTGTGCTTTGCACCATTTTTTCAACCATTCATTGAATTGCATGGTGCGAAGTACCCTCACCTCACCCATGCCATAGATAGGCAGCACCTCTGAGAAGGATACTGTGTGTGCTACTTGTCTTAGGCCCCTCCCCAACTCCACAGAGTCCTCCTGCACTGCTCTAATCTCATGTTGAACCAAGTCGTTCATCCCTAGGTGGACAATGATGTCCAGCTCAGTCTCCCGTATCAATAAAAGCGCTACAGTGCGAGTTGGTGTACAAATTAACTGAAGCAGGAACACTTGAAACTTGGGGTGAGGTCTTTTCTTAGAGCTTTCTTGAACAGGGCAATTTTTGGGAGACGTAGCAGGGATTCAGGTAGTTTATTCAGTCACACAGATGCCCTAACAGCGAAGGAGCATTTACCCATGTTTGTTCTCTGGAATGATATTATTAGGGCATTCCTAGTTATACTTCTGGTATTATATTGATTGGTAAAAGGCCAAAAACAATTTTGAATAGTAGAGGATAAGACCCATCAGTGCCTTTTTTGCAATCAGACAGGTTTGGTACTTTAGCCTGCCCTGTAGCAGAAGCCAATTGGTGGAGGAATAGGGGGAGCAGCTACGGACAAGCATGTCAGCCTCCAATACAAATTGACAAGCCTTGTTTTAAACCACTCTATTTATTACAGTCATACACAGCTGCATAAACTGAGAGGTCATAGTCTATGAGTGATAGGACCGTGCTGAATATGACAAGATGCTTGGCTTCTTTGGTAAGGTTGTGGTAGTTTCTGTACAGTGCAGCAAGCCTTCTGTTGGCCATGCTAATAACACTGTCCTTGTGAGGGGATAATGATACAGTAGGGTATCATTCAGGATAACACCAAGGTACTTAAAGGATTCAATCTTTTCTAGTTTATGTCCCTTATCATTGAAGATAACTAGTGGTGAGACCTTTTTTCCATTTGCCGTCTGGAGAATAACATTTTTTTGTTTCTTTGCAGTTGAAGCAGGGCTCCAGACAAGGTGCATACAGGTTCAATTATGCTTCTGAAAATTGTATTTACGATCATTTTTGTAGCACAGTAGCATATGCACTACGCCTGTGCATTGCTCAGTACTGTGTGCCCTTTTGTCTTGGTTCCCTTTGTATGTAACAACCTCTAAAACCTAGTTCTGTCCTAAAAAAAAAATTTGATTCCTTCTCCCCAGTGTTCTGGCTATACAGCTTCTTGTTCTCTTGTGTGCACATTGGAGACAAACATGAGTTTCCCACACATTTGCAGCCATCTGCCCAGTCAACTCATGTGATTCTGTCCCACGAATGACTGCTGAGTGAGATGCCTGTTTGTCACTTGGTAATTGGGGTATCCAGTCAGTATGTTGCGGGGATTATAGCATGGTAAAATCCATGTGGAAAAAACAGCTTTGAAAAAAAAACAGCTACAGGGAGAGTATAGCGCAGACATAGTAACACAGTCCCTGTAGCTGTTTTCAGAGGGGCCGATCACGATAACTTCTCCACTGCGTGCTGGATCTCTGAGCTGCTACTGCGGCGTACAGTTTAGGGTGACAAGCTCTGAATGGCGCTAGAACATCCAGCTAACCAGGGTTCAATTCCAGGTCTTGCATCTATTTTGCGTTCTTGAATCTGCCCCTGTCCCGCCTCTCCCCCCCCCTTTATATTTAATCTGCCCACCACATGATTTGCCCCCCTCCTTTTGACTTGCATCCCCATGGAGCTTTTATATTTAATCATCCCACCCCTGACTTGCCCCTTTCGAGTGTCATCCCCTTAGAGTGCAATTACTGATTGTCCCCACTCCTACCCCCAGTTCCATTGCCGTGCAGTTCTGTCTTTGGGTGTTTGCGCTGTCCCTGAGGTCACTGTTTTTATTCTGTGCTTCATTTGATGTCACTATGTTGCTTTTGTGGTTCTTGAATGTGCTATTCTGCAGTTGGCATTATGACCCATTGCCGGTAATTGGGTAGAAGGGCCTCTCACAGGACAGCAGGCAGCTGGTGGTCAGGCAGCACTTAATGTGTGGCAGTTTAAAGGGCAAATCACAATGTTAATATTGGCAAGGATCTGGGTGAGTGTGAAGCAGATAGCTGCCAATGGCCAGTACTACTGATGGTGATTTTTCAGGGATTATGTCATTTTTTGCTGCATCTATTATAATTTGTGTTACCGTGGGGTACAGTAACTTACTTCATTCAGTGGCTTTTTTTAACTTTGTAAATATTGATCATGACTATATGATGCTGCTCAGTTTTATGTTCTTATTATGATACTTGACTGCTGCCACTGGTGTTTGAAAACGCTTTCTTTTTTTGATAGTGCCTTATTATTTATGAAATTTAAGAGAATTTGAGAAATTACATCATGGCCAGCCTACTATGTCTTGGGTTGCAACTTGAAGTTTGATTTTTTTTTGCTATTGTTTGTCAGTGTGCTGTTCATTTGCTCCCAGTCACTCATCCAGATGGTAATAAAGCCATTTTAGCTGCTTATTTAGTCCCGACTCCAGCCTGTACTCTCTGGACACCATTTTTGATTTCTAGATGAACTCTGCAATTTTTATTTATTTATTGAAATGTTTCACCAGGAAGGCACACTGAGCAACAGGTCACTCATCCCCTGGTGCAACCTGTGGGGAAGGGGTACAATTGGAATGAGACATTAAACATTCAAGTTACAAGATCAACATTAACATACAGTTGTAAGACAGGTGTTACAAACAGTGTTATAACAGTGTTGCGCATAACTTGTAGAAAGAGTGGACACTAACAAGTGCTGGCTTAATAAGTAAACAAGTGCTTATGTGAAAGAAAAGGGGAAGGGGGAGGGGTGAGGTGTGGGGAAGGGGAAGAATCGTGACCCTGGAGACCCCCCCTCAGGATGCGAGGAACCCTGCAAGGAGACTGGGGGGGACCAGAGAGAAGGGGATAAGGCAGTGTCCCAGAGAGAGACCCCTTTAGGATGGTGGGGAAGGGAGTAGATGAGAGATACAAGCCCCTTGGGTGGGTAGGAGAGGGATCCATGGAGAGCATTAGGGGTCCTTTACATTCTGTGAGAGATGAAGGTAGGCCAGTAAGGGGGAGCAATTTGGGGGAAGGGGGTGAGGGCTAGAGATTTGGGTTGGGTGTGCACTGGGTAAAATGAAGGTGAGGGTAGAGGAGAAGGGTTTGTTGAGGGAATTAGGGTGGGACATGGCAGGAGCAGCTAGGTGCAAGGTAATTATTGAGGGCAGAGCTGATGGAGTAGGTGGAGGATGAGTGCCAGATTTGGGGAGGAATTCAAATTTTGGGAGGCAGTGAGAGTAACCGATTGGCCAATTTGGGTGGATCTGCGAGGACAACCAGGGTATGAGAGTCAGTTGATCTAAGTGAATGGGAGGATGGGAGGGGGTGTTATAAAAGAGGAGGTGAGTTAGGAAGGGAGCTCACCCAACCAATGCTTGGAGGTGAATTTAGCACAGTGGGAGAGTTGCCTATTTGTAAGAAAGGGGAAGGATAGGACACGATAAAGATCGAAATGATGGGTGCAAGGGCAAGCATCCAGGCAAAGCGGCAAAAGGAATTGGAAGAGGTGTCCAGTCTGCTGGGAGGACTTAGTGGCAGCACCACAGACCACATCACAGTAGTCGAAAACAGGCAGTATCATCTTCGAACAAGTTCATGCCTAGCTGTAGGAGTGGATGCAACTATGGTTCCTGAACAGGGCACCAAGCTTGGGGTGCATTTTTTCCTGGATAGCGTCAATATGTCCAGAGAAGTTTAGATGATGGTCCAGCCAAACACCTAAGTACCTGAAGGAGGATGTGTCCTCAAGTAAAGTCCTATCGAGGATGTGGAAAGTGGGTAGGGGAGAAGTCTAGAAAGTCTCTGCCTTGTGCCAAAGGTCATGGAGACAGTCTCCTTGGCACTGAGGAAAAGTTGATGGTTAGCAAACCAGAGCTGAACCTTGTCAAAGTCTTGCTGTAAGCTCATCAGGACAGGAGCCAGATGCATACAGGACTGTATCATCAGCATACATATGTATAGCGGAGGATGAGGAGCAAACAGAGGGAAGGTTGTTTAAGAAGGTGGAGAATAGGAGGGGCCCTAAAACCAAGCCCTGGGGGACTCCAGTGCTAATTGGAAGGGGAGGGGAAGTGGTGTCCAAGATCTTAACTGATTGGGTTCTGCCAATATGGTAGGCCTTGAACCAGTTTGTGGCAGAGGGAGATAGGCCAGCTGCTGAGACTGAGTCAAGGTAAAGGGGAGTGAGAGACGGTGTCGAAGGACTTAGCCAGGTTGACAAAAATGTCAGCGGTAATTTGACCATTGTCCATCTCGGTTAGGATGGAGTCTGTGAGCCATGGGAGAGAGGTGGTGGTTGAGTGGTTATTCCTGAAACCAGACTGGGATGGGGTGAAAAAGGAGGTGTCAGATAGTAAAGAGGTGAGCTGGGAGAGAACAATGTAATCTTGAAGCTTGGCAAGGGTAGGGAGGAAAGAAATGGAGTGATAGTTGCCAGGAGATAAGGGATCACTCCCTTTGGGTAGAGGGAGGACCACAGCATGTTTCCATGAAGAGAGGACTGAGGCAGTAGAGAATGAGAGATTTAGGAGTATTGAGAGGGGGTAGGCACTGACCAAAACGGAGAGGGAGAGGAGTTTTGGGTCAAGACCATCAGGGGAGGCACCTTTAGAAGGGTTGATGGTGAGGAGGGCGCTTAGGGCATCATTTGGGGTTATAGCAGTGAAACAGAAGGGAAGGTGGGAGGGTGGTGGAGGGGGCACACTGGTAGAGGGTGGGGAGAGGGAAGAGTAGGAGGGGAGGAATTCCAGTAGCTCAGTGGTGCAGGAGGTATAGTAGGAATTAAATTTCACAGTTACAGCTTGTGGGTTGGACACTAGTGAGCTATTTACTTTAAGCACCGGGGGCGGTGGGCGAGATGAGGGGGTAAATAGGGTGTGGACCACCTTTCAGAACTTTGAAGGGGAATTTATGTTGGTGATGAAGGCAGATTTGAAATATTCGGACTTGCTTGACCTTGTAGCCCTGGTGCAAGCATTTCTGAGCATGCGGTAGTTCACAAGGTCACTAGGATGCTGGGTAGCTTTATGACGCTTCCAGCCTCGATCTCTAGTCCTGAGGCAGGCCAGAAGTTCAGGGGTTGTCCAAGGTAAGTGGTTACCTCTGACTGGATTGTTTGAGTGGGGCAAAGTCGTTCCAGTTTACAAGAAAGATTTTTTTGAAGTAGGCAAGGGCCTTATCAACTGAAGGGAAGGAGGTTAGGGGGAACCAGTCAGAAGTGGCAAGGTTAATCAAGAGAGATTTAAGGTCAAGAGACTTGAAAGAGCGTAGTTGTATGTTTTTTTGTGGTGATTTAGTTCTGTGGACTTTCCTAACTGTGAATATTGGGTTATGGTCACTGAGAGCATCGGGGAGGATACCAGAGGTGATGATTCGTTGGGGGGGCGGGGGAGTTAAGGGCCCAGACAAGTAGGGAGTGTTGTTGTGTCTTGTGGTTTGGGCGGGTGGGTTCAGAGATCAGCTGGGAGAGGTTTAGGGCTTCAATTTCATTTTTAGTTTTGATAGCTTTAGGTGACAACCAAGTTATACTGAAGTTGCCTAGGATGAATAATTCCCCAGAGTGAGCAAGGGAAATGATGGAGGTTAGAAGGTCTAGCTGACCGAAGGATGGACATTTGGGTGGCAGTATATGCTGGCTACGAAGATTGGGAGAGTGAAGGGGAGGGTCACATGGATAGCTAGAGCATCATGGGTCTTAGGATTGGAAGATGAGTAGATGATGGAATATTGGATGGAGGCTAGGACATAAATGGCCACACCACCACCCCTGCCAGCACAGTCTTGCCTTAGCAGTGAGTAGCCAGGAATGGAGACCGAGTGGTCAGGGATAGTGCTCTTAAGCCAAGTTTATGAGATGATCAGAATGTCTGGTTTTAGAGTGCGCACCATGGTCTGAATCTGGTCTATTTTTTGCAGCAAGCTGCGGGTGTTTAGATGTAGGATCTTTAAGCCCTTTGGGAATTTGCCAGCTGTTAAAGAAATAAGTGGCTAAGTGAAGCGGCTTTACAGTTCTCTCTACCATGTGGTGGGTAATGTGTTCCTAGACTGTGAGAAACTGCCGGCATCATCACTCATTGCATCGGCGTCGAGCTGTCAATGCCATCATGTAATTGACTCTGTGTGTGGTGGAAGGAGCTGAGGTTTCTGGCTGCAGCAGATTTAGTGATGTACAGGAGGTTACATCTTTCTTCTGCAATCATCTTCTGGCTGTTGTAGTCAGATGATCGGGAGGGGACATTTGGATACAGGTAGGTGCAACCTGGTGGGGTTGGGGGGGGGGTCAGACCGGACGGTTGAAGGACAAACGATAATACATTGTCTTGCCAGCAGCCCATGCCAAACACCTGATGCCCTGATTGTTATTCTCTGTTGCACAGTTACAAAAGTGTTCATTTTATTTATATATAAGTTCTCTTATAAGGAAGTATATGGAATGGAACCTCCAGTAAACATGAACTGATTCCTGTTGGGATGACCCGGACATCATGGCTCGTCTCACTGCATGTTATGCAGTGGGGCCTGGGGTGTGTCTGAAATAGTCTCTCAAGTTGTGCCAGTCAGTGGCTGGGCAGACAACAAAGCAATGTTTGAAGTTCCAAAATTGCTGCATCTGTCTTTTAGATGCCCAGAGCCAGGGTTTACCTTACTCTTGTAGTCCCCCCCCCAACACACACCTGATCAGTGAGGGGTAAAGCTACTAACTTTCTGAGGCCTAAAACTGGGACGGTCCATCCTGACCATGACCCCTCCCCCACACCGTGTCACTCCCATGGGCACCGCCGCAGACTATGCTACGCACAATCAATTACATGTTTCTGCTTGCTCTGGCCATGCTGCCCCACAGTAACACCAATAGCAAACATTCAGATTAGAACAATACATCATTCTGCTGCAGCAAGTTCCAAATCATGATATACATAAAGTTAATTAGAAGCAAACCTGCGTTAAATTGTGATCAGACATTCAAGCTGCATGTATTGCTCCTCCTGACAGTTCCATCCAACCCACTTACACTCACCTCATTTGCTGAGCAAACTTCACTTCAAAGATTCCCACCACCACACCAGATTGTTTTCACACACTTCCCTGCAGCTGATCAGGTTCAGGTAGCTTAGTTCCCTGCTGCCAGTCTCTTCTCTGTCTGGAGCCCCTCTCAGCTGCTGGCAGGCAGACGTCCACATGTGCTTGTTTGCACTACTACCCAGTCTAATCTAACAGGAAGGAACCGGCTTTACTGTGCTCCCACTGACCTGCTTGCAGTGCAATAAAGGCCCAGGGGTTGAAGTTGCAAACTGCTGTCCAGCACGAGCAACACTACAGTGGTGCTGAAATAACTGTCACTCACGGATTAGCAGTCAGCAAAAAAAAAGGGACAAAACTGGGACAAGTAAGCAAAAACTGGGACAAAAGTGACATTTTGCAAAACTTATGGGGACACTGGGACATGCTGCCTAAAATAGGGACTGTCCTGGGAAAATAGGGACTGTTGGTAGCTTTAGTGAGGGGAGGGGCTAAGTAGGGCATGTATCACACTGCAGGCAGTGCATAGTACTGGCACGAAAGCCATGAGATCTCACAGTTAGGAGAACCATGATGAAGAATTTTACTTATTTAAAACTTACAATCAGTGCCTTACTGCCTTTACTTCTCTGCCTACATGTACTGGACAGACTGATTGTGCTGCTGCATCAAGAGAAGTCTTCAGGTAATAGCAGCAAAAACAGTTGCTGTGCATCCTTAGTGCAGTGCAGCAGCCTGTGCTAGCCTGAATGCACAGACAGCATACTGTATTGCCCATGCTGTAGTCACTGGCATCTGGCTCTCTCTCTTTTATACTTTTGCAGCCAGGATTATTCAAATGAATGCTGCCTGCAGGCAACCATTTTGCATGCTACCCTGCCACCCATGTGTGGTACAGCTGGTACTGTGGGGGTGGGGGGGTGGGGCGACTGACTTCACTGCTGAAAGCGGCCCTTACTCAATCTCTCCTTCAGTAACTTAACATGCTTATGTATAGAAGCAGTGTGATCTTTCATGATCTTCACACTGCGTCCGCGCATAACCATGTTAAGTAACTGCACCATGCTTATTTACAGAAGCATTAGCAGTGAGACTGAGTTACATTGGCCCGGAAGTGACCCCCATTCTCAGATGGGCAGGCTGGGCAACCCCTTTGAGAAGGACATGATGCACAGAGAGTACTGATCAGTACCCACCAGCGTGTATGTACCACCAAGTAATTTTAATGTCACTACTTTATAGCACCATAGCCTGATGTGGCCACGTCATGACTTGCATTGAAACTTAACAGTTAATGACTGCTGTCTGACTCTGACTATATACTAGTGTCTGGTGGGATGGACAATGGACAATCTGTCTCCAACTGTTGAGTTCACTGAGGTGAGGCTGGAGTTTGGGATGGACGAGAGGGACACCTTCCCTCCGACTCCAACTGTAAATAGTTCAGTTGGGGGGGCTGTCTCCTCCTCAATCTCCCACCCCACAGTGGGGTGTTTGTGAGGAGGAGGGAGTTCCCCCTAACTGAACTAGTAACAGTTGGAGCCAGAGGGAGGGAGTCCATCTCGTCCGTCCCAGATTCTCACCATATACTGTAGTATCAAGTAAGTGACACATCATTAAAATAAAATGTTATTTATGCAGCATGTTATGCAACCTGGGTGGGCTGAACAAGTCTCTACAATTCAGCGTGTGTTGCCAGCTCACAGCAATTGGCCATGGGTGGCTGGGCCAAAAGCCACACTTAGTTCAGTATTGATTTCAATGGTCAGGTGGATGGGGGAGGGCTATACAGCCATGCGGCTGTGGCCCTGCCCACCCATGCCATCAGTGCAAAACAAATGGATATTATTTGGGCTTGTACACTGATGGCAGGTTGTTGGGACAAATACATGAAGTTTGTAGCAGCTGGCAACTGTCAGATTGACTTTGGCCAACAGTTTCCAAAATCTGCTCAAATTCCAAAATATCTTGATTTCAGTCTTCTATCAGTTTATTGCTTACTGAGATGCTATTATTTTTCTCTTTGTTTCAATATGCCTAGTTATTCAGCAGTCACAGTCAGAACAGCGGCAGGCTGGCAACAGTTATTCTCTCAGTACTGTAGACAACAACAGCCAAAGAGAAGGAAGGCTGACAGAGCCAGGCAGCAGTAGCCCCTCTGGTTGGATAGCGCACCCGGTGGCCATCCAACAGCAAGCAGCAGCAGGCCGGATTTTTCTGCGTGATTCATCATTCTTCTGCAAATAGACATCTCAGCAGGCAGCGCAGCAACACAGGAGAGCACAGTCAGCATCCAGCACAAAATACAATAGATGAAAACAGTTGTTTAGCCATTGAAGCCAAGTAGCTGTTTGCTCAGTCCAGTCCAGTTATCATCCCTTTGAATGTGTAATTCTGTAAATAACTCTGTCACGTAATGTGGTCCAATACTGAAGCAACAACATGTCATGACCCACGCCACATCACATGACATGGGTCACAATTTGATGTTGCTGCAGTATTTTCTATGGTTTATAGAAATACTGCCTGGCAGGGTAGCATATGAGATTGGTGCCCGAAAGACGTCGCCGTCCAAAATGGCAACGTGATGTGGGCGAAAGCCTGAAAGGTGAGGGGGCAGGGAGGGGCGACTGGATGTGGGCTTGTGGGCGACCCTAGTGACAGGATGTCACTATATGTACACGCACTGGGGGGGAGCGAGCATGGTCAGCATGGCCTGGGAGGGGGTGGAGGGGATGTAGGGGGTGGCGCTGCGGTCAGCTGCCAAACTGTGCCATGGCGTAGGAGGTTGGCCTCCGCTTTCGGTGCTGGGGTTCCAGATTTGGGTCTGAGTCTGGGTGCTACTGCCTTTTTGTTGCGCCCAGCCCAAATGTTATTTATATTTTGCTTTTTCACCCACCCTGACATGCACCCCCCTGGAGTTAAGAATCCTTAAGTAGAGGGGTGCGGGGGGCAAAGCCCCGAGTGAGGGAGGGTGGGGCACAGCCCCCTTACAGAAAGCAAGTACAGAAATCCCCGGCACCGTTCTTCCATGGGCCGAGGATGTCAGGGTGGCGAAATTGTTTTCGCTGCCCTGACATCGCGATAATGCAAGTCGCCGTTCAGCACTCGCTATTATCACATAGAATCCCTGGCAGAACTTCTACAGTTATTTCTTTTTAGTACATTGCACCTTGCGTGAGTCCAAGGCACTGCCGAGTGCCTCATGCCACCCAGGCACTGAGGATAATGACATGATGAACCTTAATATAATACCTGCCTCCTCGCATTGTGAAGGAACAGGCACCTTAAGAAAAAATGTAGAACAGACAGAAGACAACAAAAAGACCATTTTAAAATAATATGGAACCTAGGGGTGGGGTAAAAATGGTGGTATGGATAGCAAACTGGCTCAACAACCAGCAGCAGAGGGTGGTGGTAGGGGGAGAGGCTTCAGCTCCCAGGAGGGTCATCAGCGGGATTCTTCAGGGATAGGCGTTGGGCCTAGTCCTGTTCAATGCTTTCATTACAGACATCAGGGAGGGAGTTAGGGGCAAAATTAGCCTGTTCACGGAAGATTCTGAGCTGGGAACGGTGGTACACAGTGACAAGGGAAAGAAGGCACTTCAGGATGATTTGGTACGATTGGAAAGGTGGGCACAGACACTTGGTAGTTGGGGTTTAATGCTAGGAAGTGCAGAATACTACATTTGGGATTCGGGAACCCTGGGAATAATTACAATTTGGGGGGGCAGCTGTTGATATCCAAGGAGGAAAAAGACCTGGGGTGGCCATAGATGCCAGAAGCAGCGGACAGCAGCTGCTAAGGCAAATCAAATGCTTGGGTATATCTCTAGAGGGATAACATTGAGGATAAGGGAGGTCATTCTGCCCCTGTATAACTCCTTAGTGAGGCCTCACTTGGAGTACTGTGTACAATTTTAGCATCCTTACCTAAAGAGGAATGTTGCCCTTTTGGAGAGTGTTCAGAGACGAGCAATGCGGATGATCCGCAGCCTGGGGGGAATGTCCTACGAAGAGCGACTTAAGGAGCTGAACATGTACTCCCTGGAAGTCAGAAGGGACAGAGGGGACATGATAGAGGCCTTCAGATATATAGAGGGGATCAATAGGGTAAACATGGTGGGTCTTTTCACTTTGAAGGGGAAGAGAAATTCGAGGGGCCAGAACCTTCAGGTAATAGGGGGGATGTGAGGAGACACTACTTCACAGAGAGGGTAGTGGCACCTTGGAATGCACTACCAGGGGAACTGATGGCACAGGAAACCGTGCAGAAATTCAAGGTGGGGTGGGACAGGTACATGGGCAAGGTACAGACTGTATGGGAGGTAATCAACAGGGGGCTGGGGTGTGCCGGGGGAATGGAGCATAAAATGGAAGGGGGGCAGCAAGTGAAACTTAATTAGGAGCTGCATCTCTTGCAGACAAGAGAGAGACCATTGGGCCTAATCTACTGGCAACTATGTATGTATGTAATGCATTTATTAAAAATTCAAAAAACTGCTGTCTGGTATTATCTGAACAAACTTGCAGTAAAGTACACATTAATAAATACTAAAGAGGTGCCACCTTGATTTTTGTACAGCTAAAGTGAATTCAGATTGACTGGTGAGGTCAGACTGAGTACCAGAATGTTTGATGCGGTCTGTAGCCAGGTAAGGCAGGCAAGACAAGACAGTCATTGAGGCATTTAGCAGCATTCTACATAATCGCAAAGCCTTCACTGTTGGTGTCCAGGACTCCAGAGCACATGTCATCCAGGGTCTGGTCCTGTTAGATAAGTACAGAGAGACAGTTCAATCAGTATCAGTCGCTTCACACAGTCTTCAACAAAATGAAACATCCAATTCACAACTAAGATGACACTGACTTTTGTGACATTGTTCACAAGAAAAAGTACCAAGAAACAGTCCATAGCTAGTACGACATATTCACTGACTTGTCTGCAGCAGACAGTATTGAACTTGTAGTTCATACCTAATTGAACAATTGAACAGTCGTGTTATTACATAGTAATAGTCAGTCACTCTAACTTTGTTACTGAAACAACTTTTATGTAACTGGCCTGTGGCTGTGGATGGTAGTCAGAACATGTACAGCTTGACTCCCTGAATAAGATATGTCGTGTAGTTACAGTAGTCAGAGATTTCTGTGTTAAGTCCTGCCCTGCATTCCTCAACAACAAACTGAAGATTTTTACATTCACTGCAGCATGAATGACTAACTTGTTCAACAGCTTTAAACATTTACCTTACTTGCACAAGTCAACTACCTACCTACCTCATCAAGACAGGAAAAAGGACAGGCACAGATGGGAATATTACCCAATGCCGACACTCGGAATCCTGACATTCAAGATCCCGAGTTCAGCAGCCTGACACACATCCGCCAGACAGAATGGAAGCTGGTGCCAACAGGGGTAAGGTAGCAGATGTGATGAACCGCTACCCTACCCCTAGTCAGGCACCACAATGAAGTGGAAAATGCAGAAGCTGGCCGAGCAGCACCTGTGGCATGGAGGCTAGGCCACTGGCAGCTCAGCCAGCGTGGCGCTCTCGACCCAGGTTCTGTTCCCAGGAGGGAACATTTTTTGTTAGCACTGTTGTTACCCCGTCATTTTTTAACCTACTTTGAGGTTCACTCCACCTCGGAGTTGGTTATTCTAGTTACGGGAGGTGTGGAGGGCTTGGCCCCCAATTGCACTAAGACCCTGTTGGTCTTCCAGCAGTCAGTCTCCTGAACTGGGGCTTATGAAGTTTGGGAGACTGACTGTCAGGATTCTGTATTAGATCCACACAGACTGGTGTAACCCCCCTACAAATGGGGGTTCCTGAAAAGTCTTCCTTGAGCTTGCCTAAATGCTCACTGCCAGGCTGGTGTCCTGCGTTTGAGCAGTTTAAATGTGATTGCCAGAGAGTGCCTGTATAGCCTCTGTGCACTGTCTCTTTAAGAGCTGCCTGGATTGGAGTCATAAGTAATCTGAGAGGGAGCTCTGTTGAAGGATGTAACTATGTGCCGAAAATCATTTAGAGTGATAATGATAATGTAATTTGTCTAACCTGCCTTCTTTGCAGCAAGGACTGTTTCGTTTATCTCCACTATCTTGGCCCGGGACTGCCGAATTGGACCAATCAGTACTGGTGGGACCTAAAATGGAGCCAGTCTACAGGAGCTGTCTGGAGTCAGAATCTGTAGGAATTGTAGTTTTGGGCTTTTGGTGCCTTTTTGCACCTGAAGGGGGAGCTCCTGTTGTGACTGACAGATGAATCAGCCAAATGAACCTTTTGGATCTTGGGGAAATTCCCAGGCTTGCTGGCAGTTGAGTCAGATCTAAGTTGGGAGCTGAAGAAGCAATAGCTTGAGACAGTCGAGCAGCCGTGTAAGTAGTTTTGCGTGAGAGAACTGTGGAAAGGCCTGAGTTGTGGCCTGCATATCTGCCTGCTGCCCTGAGAGGGAGAGTAGAGAATTATTTTGGACTAAATCCAAGTTTGTGAGAACGAAGTAAGCCACTGATTTTTCACTAGGCTTATACCTAAAGAAGACCGAAGATTTTGTTGAATGCGATTGGCCTGTCAGGATTTCCAGCTGCTTTTGAATCCCCGGTTTATACAGAGACTTTGCGATCATGACCGGAGACTGGTTTGCCTGGTACAGTAGAATTTCCTTACATGTAAATGTGCTGTGAGTTGTTAGTGGGTCATGATTTGGTTCCCCACTCTGTGAACTGTATTCTGCTTGCTGGAAGCTGTATCCAGCCCAAATTGGACTGTATCCGAATTTGTCTCCATTAGGCCTGGGACTTGCCACACTGGCCCAGCCAGACTACCCGCTGCACAGAGAAAGCCATTGACAAGAGACCTGCCTGGGGATCAGCCCCCTGCTCCACACCTGAACAGGAACCATGCCTCGGCAAATTGTGTGGGCCCTGCTTCTCTTGGCACTCCAGATCAATAACCTGCAGTCTCAATTTTTGTCCAGCCTGTGTCCAGTCTTGGGTATCGTGAGTAATCATTAGGGTAGTTCCCTGCAACAACAGCCTAATCTAAAAGTGTGTCATCTGATTGTCTTGTTGTTTTCTATTCACAAACTGAGCCCTCTGGCTCCGGATTACAATTAGTGTGTGTGGTGCATGTTGTTTTCATCCATCACAGGGCCCCAACCAGTTGCAACGTTCCTGGCTAGCTCACCGTTCTCCATCTGGGTACCCAGAGTGTGTGACTGTTTATGGACCCTGAAGTGCATGCATAACTGTTTGATTGATACAGCCTTTAAGTAAATTAACCTGATTGCGCCCCTCCCTTGTTTAAGTCCCTTAAATAAATCAGATCTAACTCTTTTTTGCATTTATCCTGACTGTGGTTCCAGTTTGTGCAAGAGTACTGTACTGCTGTTATTTGCGTTGTATAACCTTGTTTTACAGGGGTTTCCCAGGGTTGAGCCAGAGAAAAGCCCTGGTGATAAGTGCAAACAGTGTGGGTACTTATGTGGTGTATCAGGGGTATTGCGAAAGTGATTATTGTGTATTGTTCCGGCCACTAGTAAGGAAAGAGGGGGTTACAGTGTCCCGGAGGGCTGTGCCCAGGTTAGCTTGACCACTACCAACCCTGACCTCCGGGTGGAGGCACCCATTTCAGAACTCAGGCCCCTTAACCTGCTACTAGCCGAGCAGGCAGGGGTAGTAGCTCTTGGGATAGCGCCACCTAGGGGTTACGCTACTATTATGCCTCACAGAGTACTTCCAATTTGCTAACCAACTAATTTGCACTTCACTACTCTATGACAGCTTACAGTAATCATGTCAGGGAGTAAAACAACCTTGCTAAATTTCTTTAGTGTTCAAAGAAAAGAGAACCCAGTTGTAGTGTGCAGAGAGACTGTCAGTGTCATCGTCAACGCTGCTGTTGATAAAAGGGAACATGAAAAGAAAAGACATACAGAGGATAAACTGAAAGCAAGAACTCTCACTGAATGGCAATCTAGATTTCCTTGGCTGGACATACTGTCAGACAACAGTGGTCAAAAATTACTGAAATGTGAGACTAGGGTTAAAGCAAAAGTACAGAATGCATGGGGCCAGAGAGGATCGCCCAACATACAAATCTCAACAGCCAATCATCACAATTCTTGCACTAACCACATAAATGCTAAAAAAACTATTGCTCTTAGAGCTACGTTGCCTCACCAAGTTGATCTTCATGATCTTGCTATCCATGTCTGTAGCAGCAGTTGTGATGATGATGTTCTTGACAATTCAGCTGCATCAGCACCACCATCGGTATTAGACTGTGACAAAGTCATGTTTTGCACTGTTTTTTTATGCAACCAAAGAAGAGTTACCGTAAGATGAACAGCACATTAAAATTGCTAAGTGGGGCTAAAATTGAGTACAGAAACCTTAGTTTGGATACAGTAACAAATGTTCAACAATGTATTTCCACAGTAATTGAACATACAGTAAGATATTTTCTGATATTAAAAAACCCACCAGTGTTTGGAATAATGCTGGATGAGAGTACAGACCTTAGCGTGGAAAAGAAGCTGGCTGGTTGTATTACATACAAGCTGGGTAAAGCAGTACCTACTTCTCATTTCTTATGCAACATGTGTATAAATGATGGGAACACACACACTATAGTTCAGCACACTTCAGATACAGTAAACTGAAAAGCATAGGATTTGAAATGGGGAAAATGGTGTCTCTTGGGACAGATGGTGCCATCATAATCAGAGAAAAGATGGAGGTGGGTGTACAGTTTAAGGCCAAATTCTCACCATTCCTGGTGCAGACACACTATCTTGCATATGCAACTTGGTCTAGCATTGATTCCATGAAAGATTTGACCACACTTAACAACTTTTCAATCCAGATTTCACTCCCTATATTCACTAATGCACACTTCTGCAATCAGAACAACCAAGCTAGAAAGACTTCAGGAGGTAATGAATGACCCCATCCCAAAAATGAGAGAAACACACTGTGTACGATGGCCAAGTCTGTGCAATGCAGTAGAAGTGATGCATAGAAGTTACCCATCTTTATTGGTAGCACTATCTGAGCTTGGTGCTGAGGGAAATGCTACTGCTTTACCCTTACATAAATACTTCAGTAACCACAAAATTGCAATCATTACTACCTTTACATTATAGGTCAACAACGTCATAACAGTACTCTGTTGTGAGTTACAGAAACAGAATTTGCTATTCAGTGAAATTCAGCCACTATTAGATGCAGCTTCCACTAGCCTTCAATTGCTACTGGGAGAGGATGGGGTCAAGTTAAAAGAGCTGAGAGAAAAACTAACTTACCCAGAGGACAGAAGCATAGACATATAAAATGTGATGGCAGATAAAGGCTGTTAGGCCCACCTAGTCTCCCTTTTTTGTGTCTGTGCAAATCCTACTTGATCTGTGCAATCTCTTCCGCCCTCCCTACCCCTACTATTCCCTTGTGACTGTCCCAGGCATTTTTGAACCCCACCACTAATTTTGCCCACATTGCTGGAAGGCGGTTTCAAGTATCCACCACCCTTTCTGAGAAGAAGTACTGCCTCACATCCTTCCTGAATTTACCCCACTCCAGCTTCATAGCATGCCCCCTTGTTCTAAAGCACCTTTTTCTCTGAAAAATACCCACTCCAGTACCTTATTATCCCCAGTGAGGCATTTAAAGGTCTCTATCATACCCCCCTCCTCTCCTCCAGGGTGTACATGTTTAGCTCCTTTAGCTTCTCCTCGTAGGGCTTCTGATGTAGACTCCGCACCATTTTGGTAGCCCTCCTCTGGACTGTCTCCACTTTGCTATGTCCTTCCCGAGATGTGGTCTCCAGAACTAGACACAGAGCTCAAAGTGGGGTCTTACCAGCAATCTATATAGGAGCAGCACCATTTCCCTCTTCCTACTGGCAATACCCCTTCCTGTGCTCCCTAGCATCCCACTAGCACTACCGACTGCCTTATCACACTGCCTGGCCACCTTTAGGTCATCCAGTATGATAACCCCAGGTCTCTTTCCTGCTTGGTCTTTGTCAGTATCACACTGCCCATTTTGTACTCTACTCCTGGGTTTCTATGGCCCAAGTGCATTATTTTGCACTTTTTTGCATTAAAACCCAACTGCCATACCCGTGACAACTCTTTTAGACTTTAGATCCCTGCCCGTCCTTTGCACACAACCTAGTGTCCATTCTGTTGCAGATCTTGGTGTTATCCACAAAGAAGCAGACCTTTCCTTCCAGTTCCTCCACTATGTCACTTATAAAAACATTGAAGATGACCAGTCCCAGCACTGATCCCTAAAGTACCCCACTGGTCACCCTCCCTTCCTTGGAGCAAACTCCATTTACCACTACCCTCTGTGTCCTATCCGCTACCCAGTTTCTTACGCAGGTTACCACCTTATTACCCACCCTCAAGTTATCTACCTTGCTTATTTATTTATTTATTGACATAGTGGAATAATTACCTTTGAGCTTAAACTCACTTACAAAGGTTCCATGTCAAAGGAGTACAGACGGTAACAAGCACAATTCAGACACAAAATTAATTCAGCAAGACGTAATACTGTTGGAAATGAGAATGCTTTTACATAATATATACAAATAAGGCAGAATAATGCAATGGCACAATGTTGCAAAGCTTCTGAATAAGTTACGCTGAGATGCAGAGGTAGCCCAAAGGGGGGGCAAGCCTGACCTTGGGGAGGAGGGTAAAGCATATAGGGAAGATGGGATTGTTGGGACATGCTAAGTGTTAGGAGTAACAAGGGTAAGGAAGGGGTGCCACCCAGGGAGATAAGTTGGTGTAAGGGTAGGAGGTAGGGGATAGGAGCCATGCAGCAGATTGCAACAGAGTTGATTAGGAGTAGGGGAGAACCTGGGGTGAAAGGGTAGTATGGTTTATGAAGGAGGGTGGGAGTAGAGGTAGGAGATTGGGAAAAGGAGTCACCCAAAGGGCCACGATGACCTAGACTTAAGGCAGAGATGTCATAGATTGAAGAGAGGTGAGAGTAGGGATGAGCGCAGGTTATACCAGTCTCCTTTGTGGAACGGTGTTGAAAGTCTTGCTGAAATCCAGGTAGGCCATGTCCACTGCTCCTCACTGATCCAACTTCTTTGTTATCCAGCCAAAGAAACCAATCACATTTGTTTGGCATGACCTTTCCCCCGTGAAACCAAACCACACTGCCTTGGGTCCTGTAATCCATTGGGTACAAGATATTCCACAATCTTTTCCTTTAATGGTGTTTCCAGTAACCTACCCACCACAATGTCAGGCTGACAGGTCTATAATTGCCCACCTCTTCCTTGCTACTGCTTTTGTGAAGTGGGACTACATCTGCCCTTCTCCATGCCTCTGGGACCATGCCAGTCTCCAGTGATCTGTTAATTGGGTCCATCAGAGGTGCAGCTAGTCCCTTCCTGAGCTCCCTCAGTACCCTTGGATATACCCCATCTGGCTCCACAGCTTTGTCCACCTTCAGGTTAGCAAGTGCTTTCCAGACTCTTCCCACAGAAAATGGACTAGGGTCCATCTCCCTCCACTCAAACTCCTGGTGCCTTTTCATCATCCTCCCTTTCCCCTTCTACTGTGAACACTGGTCTGAAGTACCTGTATTTGTTCAAGATTTTTGCCTTTTCTCGATCCTCCTCCATACAGTCACCACCTCCCTCTTTAACCATACAATCCCTCCCTTTGTCTTCCTATTTTCGATAACATACCTAAAAAATGCCTTGTCCCCTTTTGATACTCCCTGAGCTATTCTTTCCTCAGTTTGCACCTTTGTGCTACTTACTGCTTTGCCTGCCTCCCTCTGTTTTCCTGATACACTTCCCTATCCTCCTCTTTCTGGGTCCCCTTATATCTTCTAAATGCCACTCTTTTAGCCTTTACCTTTTTTGCTACCTCTTTCTAGAACCATAGTGATCTCATCTTTCTTTTACTTTTGTTTACTTGCTTGACACAGAAGTTTGTTGCCTTCACTATGCCCTCTTTTAGTTTGGCCAGCTTTTCCTCCACCCCCAGGTCATCTCTCCCTGCCAGGTCATTCCTGAGGCATTCTTCCATCTTAGTAAAATCAGCCTTTCTGAAGTCCAGGACCCTCGCCATTGTGTGGTCCACAGCTGTTCTTGTGTTGAACCACACTGTACGATGATCACTGGTCACCAGATGGCCTCCCACCTTGTTGTCTGCAACACTATCCATGTTAGTGAGTACCAGGTCCAGTATTGCCCCATCATGAGTGGGTTCACTGACTAGGTGCCTAAGGAATACCCCCTGTAGGGAGTCCAAGATGTCTTCTCCAAAGGGAATGCACTCAAAGCAGGAAAGAATACACTTAACCACAATTACATTTGAGCTGCTTTAATACATTTCAAGGTGGTACAAGTGTAACAAACGTATGGAGTTCCACATACTGCCTCGGTGCTTCGGGTAAACAGACCCTTCGTCAGGAGTCCAAGATGTCCCTCCTAGCTGAAGCTGCAGCAGGGAGGCTCCAATCTACATACAGCAGACTGAAGTTCCCCACCAGCAACACCTCCCCCTTTTCCACTGTTTTGCCAGTTACTTCTAGCATTACCATATCTAACTCCTCTCCCTGTGCCAGAAGCCTGTAGATCACACCAGTCCGAAAAGTGGCTGTATTTCCTGACTCGAGGGTAACCCACATCACCTCTACTCCCCCTGAATTCCCTGTATATCTGTTGCTTTTATGCTTTTGTAACCCCTAGGCAGCGCTATTCCAAGGGATATTACCCCTGCCTGTCCTTCTAAAACCAGGTTGAGGGGTCTGGATTCTAAATTAACAATTACTGGGGTATCCCTACCCTCAGTAAACACAATGAGTTGGTGCCTCCACCCAGAGCAAGGTATGTGGGGGGTGTCTATCCAACCTGGTATAGCCCTCTGGTAAGCTATAACCACCCCCCCAGCCCACCTAGTGATCGAGTACCTTCACAACGGATATAACCCTTTTCAGCAGGAAACACACAATTAGCAATGAACATTAAAGATACGCTCACACCCCTTGCACTTACCACCAGCGTATGGTCTTCTGGCAAATATCCTGAGCCCCCTGTAAAGCAATATCACATGCAAGCATACACTTTCAAATGCTTTTACCCAAGTCACAGTGAAGTTTAACCAGACAATAATTTGCTCCTGAGTCTGTTTAACGGTGAAACAATGAATCTGATTTATTGAGGGTATGTGAACAAGGGAGGGGTGCAAATCTGGATAAATGATTGCTAAGCTGGTATTAGCCAGGATATTTTGCATGCAGTTTCTTTAGTCCCTTAAATACAGTCTTGCAACTGCTGGGTACCCAGAGTGTGATGCTGGCTAGCCAGAATGGAGCCCAGGGTTGCAGCTGTTGTTGGGGCCCATCATGGGAAGAAAAGATGATTAAACATGCACAGACAAAGACCTTGACTAATTGTATCCTCGGCCAGTTGGCCTAGTCCACTGAAATCCTGCAAAACACACCGAGTGAAATCAGATGGTACCACACAATGATGCAAAAGCTTATTGCAGGGAGCTACCATGAGTTTACTCACAGCACCAGTAAGTAGAAGAAGGCCTGGCAAAATGAAAAACTGTTGCTTAGCATTAAAGAGCATGGGGAAGTTGGGCCGACATGACTCACCTCCGTTTCACGGCTTTTCCCTCCAGGTGGCCGCAACCTGCGATACCTTGCTGTGCAGGAGCTGGATCCTCAAGGTGGTCTCTTGCTGAGAAAACTGTAACAGGTGCAGGAATAGACAGCTTGGGCCAGGGTAGTAATGAGCCCAAGTTCAATTAAAACACTTCTGGCAAAGCTCAGTTCTTTTGGCTGGTGAAAGTCTCCAGCTGGCTGACAACTTGTCCAAGCAAACCAACTGGCTCCCAGTGGCAAACAGGTGTCCCTGATTAGTAGGCCTTGGCCCACCTTGAGCATTCAGCACATTAAATGGAAACAGCAACCACTTCTATGTTCGGCTTCAGGCCGGTTCGCAATTACAGCCGCTCTGCTGAGCAAACCTTTCAACCTGCAGCAAGGCAGTCTCTGGCAATCAATTCCCGAACTTGGGACCGCAGACACATGCCAGAGGAAACTAGGCCTTTCCTGGGCCACAACTCCGCAAGCTTAAACAGGCTTCTCACTCCACGGAGTCTTGGGATGAACTGCTCACAGTTTGAAATCAGTTCTTGGAGTAGTCCAGATTTCTTGCATTCCAATTGGTCAGGGGGAGCTGTCAGTCGCACTCTTGTTCTCTCATTGATTCCTTTAAGCACCAAACCTTAGAGTTCACAGTTTCTCCCACAACGCACCTGAACTAAGGACCCCTCGAGGTCCCCTGTGTCCCAATTGGTCCAAATCCTGGAAGTCCCGGACCAAATGTGATGGCTTCTATTTGGATGCAAAGCTGCAAGAAGGCAGGTTAAAATGAGCACTCTAATTTAAATACAACAACAAATTAGAAGTAAATATTTACAATACCAGTTAGGGCTCCCTCTGCTCTAACAGTGACAGCAGAGTGGAGCAAATAGGGGTGGTGCCCGGCTGGTTGCAAGCTCTGAAGCACTCGGACCCCTTGCCCAGGCCATTTACAACACACTGGCAGTGTCACTTAAAGGGACAGGTGCGGAGGCACATCATGGCACTCTCAAGCAGATCAATAGGGTCACCAAATAACCATGGAGTTATTGTTTCCAATGGATGTCTGCCTGGCAGTGGGCATTGCTGGAGCCCTGGGAGACACTTAAGGTAAGCCCCAAATTGGTGGGGAGGGGCTACACTTTTCTTCAGATAAAGCACCACTCCACCTACTCTCCTTCCTACCATGTCCCTTCTGAACATCATGTAGCCTGGTATGACCATGTCCCAATCATGGCTGTCAGTGCGCCATGACTCAGTAATGACTACAATATCCAGGTCAGCCTCCGCCATGATGGCCTTTAGGTCTGGGATCTTATTTCCCAGGCTTCAAGCAGTAGAACACATGGCCTTCCAGATTTCCAGAGTGACGCACCTGGGAAAACAGAACCCAAGAACTCAATACTTCCTAGATGGGCATCAATTTGAAGAGACCAGGACTGAATGGGACTTAGGCGTAATCATATCGGATGAACTTAAAGTAGTGAATCAATGCGAAAAAGCAGCTTGAAAAGCAAGCAGTATCCTCAGATGCATAGGCAGGGGAATAACTAGTAGGAAACAAGAAGTGATCATTCCACTCTATAGATCCCTGGTGAGGTCAAACCTGGAGTACTGCATCCAGTTCTGGAGGCCCCACCTGACAAAGGACATAGAGCGCTTGGAATCAATTCAGAGAAGGGCCACAAAGATGGTGCAGAGCCTCCATCACAAGTCTTATGAGTCTAGACTCCAAGTCCTAAACTTGTACTCCCTGGAACAGAGAAGGGACAGAGGGGATATGATAGAAATGTTCAAATTCATCAAGGGTATAAACACTGTTCAGGTAGACAACCTCTTCAATGCAAATGGAGAGGTGTGTACAAGAGGGCACAACCTACGCCTGAGAGGGGGAAGGCTCAGAGGCAATATCAGGATGTACTTTTTTATGGAGAGGGTAATAAACACATGGAACAGCCTGCACCCAGTGGTGATTGCAGCAAAGACAGTGAACACATTTAAACATGCATGGGACCTGCACTACAGTGTAAACAAAAACAGCAAAATATAGGGAAGGGAGTTGGTTCATGGGCAGACTAGATGGGCCACTCAGTCCCCATCTGCCGTCAAGTTCTTATGTTCTTAGATTTTGTTGGCTCTTTGCTTATCACTTCTTTTTTCTTTTGTTCCTGTTTCCTGTGCCTTCTTTTCTGTCTGCGTTGTTTCCCCCTTCCTCCTTTGCTAACCCCCTTCTTCCTTGATTAGTTTGCTCCATGGTGCGACTCTCACCCTTGGGATCTCCCTACACTCTATCTCAGCCTGTAGGGGAGGGCAGTTTCTGCCTCCCCTTTTTCTCCCCCCCGGCTAGTTTAAACATTCATTGAAGTAATGTTTAAACCATCCACTGAGAACTGTGGTTCCCTTCCCGGATGGATGCAGGCCATCACCTCTGTATAGGTTCTTATCCTCTCAGATGGGCCTCCAGTCCCCAATATAGCCATACCCCTCCTCTCTGCACCATCTCTTCAACCATGAGTTGAAGGCCTTGGTGTGGAGCTTCCTCTCCTTCCTCCTATTGTAGACAGGCAGTACCTCTGCAAAAGCTAGAGCGTGCTATCTGTCTAAGACTGCTTCCCATCTCCCTAAACACCCCCCAGCACTGTTCCTGCCCCATCCCTAGCCAAGTCATTTGTCCCTAGGTGGACAATGACCTCCAGCTCCCCTTCCCTTCCTACTGCCCTAGGAATCTGTAGGATGCGCTCCTCATCCCTCTGGGCCGTGGCACTGGGTAAGCACCTAACCACCCTCTCTGCTCCCTTTCCTATTCCTAACTCTATCCCCCCTAACAGTTGAGTCCCCCACCAGAAGTTGCTTCCTCCTGCTCTGGGGTCCTCTTTCTCCCTCCTTGGGGGTCTTCACTCAGGAGGTCCCCCACATCCTCCCTGGTCACTACTGCGGGTGCCTCCTCTTGGCAGTCCAGCTCCACCAGAGTGGCATAGGAATTCTGTAGTGGTACCGTTGGCAGCTCAGGGGTGTGCCTGCAACCTCCCCTCAACCTTCCAGATCCCACCACTCCTCCATCCTTGAGCTCACTGTAGTCCAGCCACTCCTCCTATCTGGCATCCTTAGAAATAATGGTGTCAGACTTGGTGGCTCTGGGTGAGAGAAAAGGTCACCCAGCTCTTAGTCAATGCAGCTCTGAGTCTAGTGACCTCCTCCTAACTCATAACCAACACAGCCTCGAGTCTAGAGGCCTTCTCCATTAACACAGAGAGGTGCATGCAGATGGGGCAGCACCATAGTTTCCAGAAGAAAAGTCTCCCCAAAGACTGATGCCCCACAACCACTGCACTGCACCACTCCTCACATTCCCTATTCCTGCTCTGCCTGTGTTTCCTTCCCTTATGACATATGTTATACCCGGTTCCACCATGCCACAGCGACATGGAATCTGTTGACCATCAGCACAGTGATGGCACAACACTCCAAGTGGTGTACCATCACTGGGGGAACTAGTGTTTTCTGTCAGGGGCTTTGCCCACCACACCCCCCATATGGGGGAGCTCTGCCTTCCGCACCTCCTGCACTTAAATGAACCAACTCCGAGTTGGAGTTGGTTTGAGGAGGGGGTAAACACCCCAGAGGCAACAGTGTTGGGAAACCAGCAGACCATCACAGCGACCTGCTGAAAATGTCACTGTGATGGTCTTCGCTGTATTCCCGTCGCTGTTGCGACGTGATACCATGATACACCTCTGCACACTTTACCCTAGATAGTCTGTTGCTCCTGTTCCTATATTTGGTCTATCCCTAATTCTTCTACCCTTCCCTTCTGAATCCCTACCTCTGATGTGGGTAAGATACAAACTCCCCTTTTTGTTGTTAGTTATCCTGTTTATACACCTACCCAAGATATGGTGTTGCGCCTGTTCCCAGTTTAGGCCTATTTTATATCTTCTTCCCATTTCAGCAGTGAGTGCTCCAATAGGAATGAATGGTTGGCTTACCTCAGTCTACTGGCAGATCTCCCCCTCCCCCACTTCTCTGCTTCCTCCTGCTGTCACCCTGCCAACACCCCCAGATGTCGCTGACTCAGACGCAACACTCCTACTTTGTAGCACTCACACTTTAGGGTTTCTCATGCTTTGTGGTCACTAGGGATTGTGGGTCTTTATAGGAACTACACCTTCCCTATTGGCTGGCTGTAGTGACGTGATGGATGGCATCCACCTCTCAGCCCCTCCCTCCCTCTCATCATGTGTCCTCCCTCCTCTCTGGATCCAAATTACAGTCCCAGCACCAGATTTCAGTATGCCTCCATCACAACCCCAAATGCAAACACCTGAAAGAAAAAAACAAACAAAATCTAAGTACCTCGCTGTTCTAGATCCCTGCTTTGCTTGACAGAGTAGTTATTTCTGAATCTGGACTACAAGAGGGCACCTTTTAACTCCCGAAACTACAGCTGCCCTATTGCCTGGCTGTGGTCACATGGTGGACAGTGTCTGCCACTCAGTCCCTCCTTCACTCTCCCTCCCTCCCTCCCTCTTGTGGCATCCTCTCTCCTCCCTGGATCCAAATGACAGTCCCAGCACTAGATTTCAGTATGCCCCCATCATAACCCCAAATATAAACACCTGAAAGAAAAAACAAACAAAATCAAAGTACTTCGCTGTCCCAGACTGCTATTCCACTCGATGGCGTCTGTTTGATTATGAGGATGATGAACATATTCTGTTGAAAGGTGTGCCCTTGACATATTAAATGATGATGCAGAGTTTAGAACTTTGAGACAAGACAACAGTACGTTACAAGACTTACAAACAGTAAAAATTATTCATGACAGTGAGGGTGATAATGTTGAGGAAAAGTATGTGATCCACTATTAGATGGGAATTCTTTAAGGAAGGAATGGCCTCTGCTACAAGCTATGTTACAAGGAATCTACAGAAACTTCACAATGACAAAAGTGTCCAAGCATGTGCTTTTTGTATTCTAATTTGATGCCTAGTGTCACTAAACTATGAAATACTGCAGTTTGCCTCTGTGTGTGACCAGCATTGAATGCAAACAAGTTTTACTGCACAAAATAGACTAAAAACAAAATTCTGTTGTTGTCTCAGAAGCAAAGCGTTGAGACACTAATGAAAATTGTTATGCTGTGTCCTAAAGTCTCAGAGTATGACCCCAACCAGAGCAGTGAAACTGGCATGTTATCAAAAAAAAAGGTATCCTGGCTGTCTGCAGCAGGCATACAAACTGAGAAATAACAAAATAATCAAAATTAACTGATCACAGTAAGACTGATGTCAGCACTAGACAGTGTCGGTGAACTGGGAGTAGTTAAGAAATATAGAAACATAGACTTTGACGGCAGATTAGGACCGCTTGACCCATCTAGTCTGCCCATTTCCCTACATACAGGATAGGCCGCAGATCCTAGTTAACCAACAGCCTATTTCTTCCTACCCCCCACAAGAATTGCCTTATGTCTGTCCCATGCATTCTTGAATTCTCCCACAGTTTTAGACCCCACAACCTCCTCAGGAAGGCTGTTCCATGCATCCACTACCCTCTCTGTGAAATAATACTTCCTCACATTGCCCCTGAACCGTCTCCCCTCTATCTTTAAATTGTGTCCCCTTGTTCTTGCATGTCTCTTTTCCTGAAAGATGCTACCCTCTTGGACTTTGTTGATTCCACTGAGGTACTTAAAAGTTTCTATCATGTCCCCCCTCTCCCTTCTTTCCTCAAGGGTATACATATTAAGTTCCTTTAGTCTCTCCTCATACGGCTTCTCTTGCAGACCCTGCACCATTTTAGTTGATCTCCTCTGGACTGCCTCTATCCTGTCTATGTCCTTGAGGAGATGGGGTCTCCAGAACTGGATGCAGTACTCAGATGGGGTCTCACCAACTGTCTGTGCAGAGGGATAACAGCTTCCTGTTTTCTGCTGCTGTTGCCTCCCTATACATCCCAGTATACCCCCAGCCCTCCCTACTGCCTTCTCACATTGCTTGCTAACCTTAAGGTCATCTGATATGATTACCCCATGTCCCTTCCTTTATTGTTGTTGTTACTACCTCCCATTATGTATTCTTCCCTGGGTTCTTGTTTCCCAGGTGCATTATTTTGCGCTTTGCATTGGAATCCTAGCTGCCATACTCTGACCATTCCTCCAACCTTGCCAAGTCCCTTCTCATCCTTTCCATGCCTCCTTGTGTATCAACCCTGTTGCAGATCTTTTGTCATCTACAAAAGGCATACTTTTCCTTCTAGTCCCTCTGCAATGTCACTGATGAAGACATTAAAAGGACTGGACCCAATACTGAACCTCTGCGGTACCCCCTAGTAACCCTCTTTCTTCAGAGTGGACTCCATTTACAATTATCTTCTGTGTCCTGTTGTGCAGCCAATGTTTTACCCAGGCTACCACCCTGGGACCCACTCCCAGGCTGGTTAATTTGACTATTAATCTTTTGTGTGGGACCGTGTCAAATGCCTTGCTAAAGTCTAGGTAGACCATGTCCACAGCCCCTCCCTGGTCTACTACTTTGGTCACCCAGTCAAAGAAATCTATTAGATTCATCTGACATGACCTTCCCGCTGTGAACTCATGCTGCCTTGGGTCCTGTGCCCCACTGGCCTCTAGGTACTCAACTATTCTTTCCTTCAGAAGTGACTCCATCACTTTCCCTACCACAGAGGTCAGACTGACAAGTCTGTAGTTTCCTGCCTCTGTCTTGGTCCCACTTTTGTGACGGGGAATCACATCCACCTTCCTCCAGTCCTCGGGTAACACACCATCATCCCATGATTTATTAAAAAGAGTAGCCAGTGGTTTCACTAGTTCCTCCCTTAATTCTTTTAGAATTCTGGGGTGAATTCCATCAGGACCCATTGCTTTGTCCACCTTCAGTTTTAGGAGTTCTTGCAGAATCCTTTCTTCTGTGAAAGGACTGGTATCAACTCCCTATCAAGAGTGCTTCTGTTAATTGGATTAGGCACTTCCACCTCTTTGTGAATACTGAGCAGAAATATTCATTCAGTATCCCTGCTTTTTCACTGTCCCCCTCTGCCCACCCACCGTTCATTCTATTCAGCCTCACTATCCCTCCCTTTGTCTTTCTACGCTCGCTGATGTACCTATAAAAGGTTTTATCCCCCTTCTTAACTGAGTTGGCTATCTTTTCCTCAGTTTGGGCCTTTGCTCTTCTGACTTCCCTCCCTGCTTTCTTCTGCCTTAACTGGTACAGCTCTCTGTCCTGCTCCTTCTGTGTTTCCTTATACTCCCGGAATGCTATCTTTTTCTTCCTGACTTTCACAGCCACCTCTTTTGAGAACCAAAGTTATTAAACTTCTGTTGCATCTGTCTACATCTCAGCAATAATCACACCGAAGCATGGAACATCTCTGCTGTTTTCCTTTTGTCAGTCTATGTATAACACACCTTTTGTCTGATGGGACAGTCAGTCCATGCTGTCATTGTCATACATGCAAGCAAGGCCACACACACAGGACATAGCCCACCCATGCACTGTTGAATGCTGCCCTGTGATGCGTTATTAATTTAAGGAGGCAAAATTCATCCTGTACAATAGGGCATCATGATATAGTGTTTTGTGTGTATGTGTGTGTATGTGTGGTGTGTCATTGCTTGACTTCTTGTTGACATTAGGTACAGAGTGACACACCTGTTTGTGACGGTCATCTGTCCTCCAAGTTCATTCTGTCTCTGGTGAGATTGGTAGTTTGAGGATCATGTCCATGGTGGCTTCTGATGTCAAAAAGACTATCACAGTTACAAAAGTCACACTGCTGCACGGTGACGTCCTGCCTGTACATGATTAAGTTAAGGAGGCAAACTTAATCATGCACACAGCACATCGAGCTGCAATGTGTTTCTTTCTGTGTTAATTTGATTGGTTTTTACTTCCTGGTATTTGTGGACCACCTGATCCATGACCCTCCCCTTCCAGTTGGAAGAAGCTTGAATGATAGAGTCTCAGTATCCAGGCTGTCCCAGCCATTCATAATGCTGCAAAGGCCAGGTAAACAACCACACACACACAAGTGAGTACAGGAGGGAAGTATTTTTCAGAAGAAAAGGTGCTCAAGAACAATGGCACATGCTATGAAGCTGGAGGGAGGTGGATTCAGCAGAGATGTGAGGAAGTAATTCTTCACAGAAAGAGTGGTGGGTTCCTGGAACAACCTTCCAGCGAAGGTGGGGGGAGCAAAAACAGTAGCAGGGTTCAAGAATGCATGGGATAAGCAAGGAAGGGGAGAGTGAAAGAGCTGTAGATTTGGCATGGTCTGTTATAATAGTGTAGGTAGGGAGAAATGGGCAGACCGGATGGGCCAGATGGTCCTTATCTGCTATCAAATTCTATGTTTATATGTGATGTGCACACACACACACACACACACACACACACACACACACACCACACCATGATGCCCTGTTGTGCATGCTTAAAGAACTAGTGGAACCAGAACAGGCAGACAGGAAAATAATACACATTTTAAGAAGTAGTCAGTTGCAACTTTTTATTTCTGAAGTGTTTTTCTTTTTCCTTTTCCTCATCAGAAAGTATTCTATGTGATAATATTGTGCTGAATGTATGTAACAGCTCTCAGCCTGGCTGTTGACATAACTATCTCTACCTCCCCCCCACACTACCTTATCAACATTGCAATCTCACTAACAGTGACATCACACTTGTGACTGACCTGGCAGTCACTAAGTGGCTGTCCCTAAGCAAAAGTAATGTCACAGACAGTGAAGTCACAATGCTGATGATGTAGTGGGTGGGTGGGTGGGAAGGCTAGAGGCAGATATGTCAGCTCAGGCAAAGTGCTGTCCTACACATCACACCTACTAGCCAGGGCTTCAGATAACTGTATTTTGGATGTATTTTATATCCAGAAAGGTGTGCAAAATGTTCAAAAATAGACTCCTTGGAGTCATTTATGTCATAATGTAATAACCCTGTCATGGGCTGACATCATTTTTTTTGTGTGCTGTGAATGTCTTTTTTTTTTTTTTGTTTCCTGTCCCCCCCCCATCAACTGCCAGTCATGTTCGGTTCACTTATGCATGGAAATGTGGAAAAACTGATTGGTCCATGGAAATCTGGGACAAAGCCAGAAACAGCCTTTGTCCACAGACTGTTCATGAGTACAGGGTCCTTTAGCTGCTTGTAAGTGCACCACTCCACAGTGCCTACCTGCCTCAACTACTGACACCAGCTCTCGGCCACTGGCTCAACAGCACTCCGGCTCAGTAGTGGTAAGTTTTATTTTTTTTCCTAAGGTTTCTCCTAAGGTGCCTGATGGTTCTGGGGTTGGCTCCACTCTTAAACTCCATTTGTTTCAGGGGGAGGGGGAGCAGCAAGGTGGCTGCTGCTCCGGTCTCAAGCTCCATCTAAGTGGCTGTAGTGAGTTTTTGGAACCCGAGATCAGAATCAGGGTTGAAGCTGAGGAGCAGAGAGCATACAGCAGCATGAGCTGTGCTGGAAGGAAGTTTGTTTTGTGGAGCATGAGTGAAGCTGGCTGGCATCTGGAGCTCTACTCAATGGCACAAACTGCAGAGTGAAGAGAAGTTTCATTGGTAGGTCATGCTGATGGTGTGACTGTTTTTATGGACTGCAGAGTACCATACACTGCAGCAAGATGTCTGAGAAAGAAACTGTGACTGAAAGCATTACTGCAGGTAAAGAGATATTCAGTATGATCCCACTCTGTAGTGGTTGGTTTTGTGATAAGACTCGAAACACCCATGCAGCACTTGAAAACGAATAAGCACCATTTGAAATCATGACATGTACAGTCAAGATGGACTACACCTAAATAAAGTAGGGTCACAATTGCTCAGCTTCCAGTTTAATAACTCAATAGATGCAAATTTAAACTATTAAATGGGGGGGAGGGTGCAACTGCTATACATAAAACACATTCACCAGAATACATTTCTGTAAGCAACATGTGAAATAATAATCATGACTGCAAAAACAATAAAAAAGCAAAACTAAGAAAAAAAAGAAGAGGATATCGAAAACTGGACTGAATATTCAAAAAAATCCACCAAGTCAGGAAAATACTGCATACAGTGATATCCATATTAACAAAGTTAAAGTTAAGGGAATAAGAATTCTACTAACCAATGCTCGTAGTTTAACAAATAAATTAGATGACTTAAGATATGTTCTTGCTAATAAAGAAATAGACATCTGTTGTATTACCGAAACATGGCTGACTGACAATGATTGGAACTCTGATATAAGTGGTTTTACAAAATTCTTAAAAAACAGACAGAATGTTAAAGGTGGGGGGTTAGCTTTATACATATCTAATAAATATAATTGTCATGAGATAGAGTATGAGGACTTTCCAGCTGAGATACTTTGGGCCAAAATCGAATTAGGCAATGAAACCCTAACTGTAGGTCTCTGTTACAGATCACCTAATTTAAATCAGGAAGATAACTCAATCTTCTTGAAGCAGTTAGATAATATTGAAGTGAAAGAAGACTTAATAATTCTGGGTGATTTTAATTTCCCTAATATAAACTGGGAAACACTTGATACCTACAGTACTATTGAATGGCAGTTTTTAGAAATTACATTTAAACTTGGACTGGACCAGTTAGTATCTGTTCCCACCAGGAATAATAACATACTTGATCTTCTTTTTACAAACAATGTTAACCTTCTTTCCACCCCTGTTATCACACCCCATTGGGTGACAGTGATCACAATATGATTGTATGTGACAGCTTAAAACAAACAAACTATAACAAAGGGATAAGTAAGTTTAAAAATTATTACAAAACTGATTATAAAAATAATAAAACTTTACTGACTTTGTGGGAATGGTCAAAAGACCTAGGTAATCTTGATTTTTATCATGTGAGGGAAACAATAAAAAACAAAATAGATTACTGTATAAATACCTGGGTACCTGAGAGAGTAAAATATAATAATAATAACAAACAAAGAGTTCCCATGTGGTGGTCTAAAGATATAAAGGTATAATAAGAAAGAAACATTGTGCCTATAACAAATATAGTAAGACCAAAAAGGCTTCTAATTGGGGCAAGTTTAAGATACTTGCCAAAAAAAACGAACAAATAATTAAAAAAATCAAAACAAAATATGGAAATAAATTTAGCCAAATACATCAAAGACAATAAAAAGCAGTTTTATAATTATTTTGGCTCATTAAAACAAACATGTGCAGGAACTGGACCATTAAAGGTACATGACAAATTAATAACTAGTGAAAAAGACATGGCTATTAAATTTAATCATTATTTTACAAGTATATTTAATCCCATGGACTTTACAAACCATGATACATTACAAACATCAAATATTAAATTATTCTTCTCTGAACAGGACACTTTAGAGGCCATTAACAAAATTAAATGCAATACATCTCCAGGTCCTGATAGTATTCACCCCAAGTTTTTAAAAGAGGTATCAAAAGAAGTTACTGGACCCTTTACTTATTTGTTTAACATGTCCGTAAATAATGGGAAAGTTCTTCAGTCTTGGAGGGAGGCAAATATAACCCCTCTTCACAAGGGAGGTAATAAGTAGTTAATATCTAATTATAGGCCTATCAGCCTTACTTCACTTATCAGTAAAAGAATTGAACGTTTAATACATGCCAAAATCTCCAATTGCATTAAAATTACCAATTGTACAGACATTTCTCAGCATGATTTTACTACTGGCATGTCATGTCTAACAAACCTCATTAGTTTTTTCAAACCTGTCGGTGACGCCCTGGATAAGGGCCTTCCAGTGGACATCATTTTCTTGGATTTTGAAAAAGCATTTGATAGTTTCCCACAAAATTTTGAGCAAACAACTTCATAATATAAACTTGGATATGCACTTAATTAAGTGGATATCATCATGGTTATACAACAGACATCAAAGGGTGGTTGTATGAGGGAACAAATCCAACTGGAGCCCTGTCACCAGTGGAGTACCGCAGGGATCTGTTCTTGGGGCTTTACTTTTTAATATATTGATAGCAAGTATGCAAACAACAAAAGAAGTCTGGATAAATAAATATGCAGATGATTGCAAATTAGGCTGCATTGTGAACACTACTGCATCTACAAATACTCTCCAAGAAAATTTAAATAAATTAACATCATGGGCAGTAAATAATAAAATGAAATGTAACCTGGCAAAGTGTAAGGTAATGCATATGGGGAATAATAATAAGAAGCACCCATATTCGATTCAAAATGTGAAATTAACAATCACAACAGAGGAAAGAGATTTAGGTATAACTATAACTGATAACTTAAAATTTAATACCCATACCAATAAAACTGTTAAAAAATGTCACAAGATCATAAGTTGCATATTGAGACATATCAAAAGCAGGGAATCATCTGTCATCTTTCCCCTATACACAAGCCTGGTTCATCCACATTTGGACTATTGTGTTTCATTTTGTGCCCCAACTTCTATTGGCTATCTAAACATGACAGAAAGAGTTCAACGTAGAATAACTAAAAGGATTGCTAATATGTCCGAACTTGATTATGGTTCTAGATTAAAATCTTTAGAACTTTACTCTTTGAAGTACAGAATACTAAGAGGTGACTTAATGTATACTTATAATGCATACAATAATGACTACTTGTTAAATACAATAGGACTAGAAAAGTTTTCAGTAAGTAATTACACTAGATCCCATAATTCAAAACTGAAATCATCCTTATGTAAAACTAACAAACAATGTAGATTTTTCACACAGAGAATTCCACCAACATGGAATTAATTGCCTGGTAACATTATAAACAGTGAAAACATAGAACAATTTAAGAGAAGCCTTGATAATTATATGGGTGATAAGAAATTTTCTTTCCACTGCTAATTTAGCTGGTGGCAAGTTCATAAATGGGCATTTGCCTTCTGAACTTGTATCAATCTATGAATCTATGAATCTATGGAATGTTACAGTTTGTCTCTCACATTACCGCAAGAGTTTGTTGTTCTTTTTGTTTGATGTAGTAATAATTGCCAGTTGTTCTTTCAATTAGTAGAGGTAATTGGTTTGGGAAGGTCTCTGCAGTGTGTGTGAGGGGATGAGCAATATAAGGATTTTAACAGATAAACTTTCTGCTCTTGGATAGTACCATATTTTAAAGTATTTGGTCTGGGTGGGTATAATAGTTTAAATGTTTGTAGCCTTAGATGCAGTCTTGCAGAATGAGGCGAAATACTTTATTCACTTTATTTACTGACATAAAATGAGCTCATACAGAACATTCACATCTGTTTTTATGATTTTATTATTCTCATGGGATGAGAGGAAAGGAACATTGAAGAACTATATTTAATAAGTCCAGGCTAAGCTTACAGTATGTGCAAAAACCCAGCCTCTTTTTAACCAGGCTATACACAAGTACTTTTTGTGTGCAGTCTGAATGGAAGGATTTTTGTTTTTTGCCTTGCAGTACTGTAATAGAAGTGCTGCTGCTAAGGGAATCTTGCATCACTTAATGATCTTTCTTATCAGCTACCATGAAAACGTAGTTATTTTTTTTGGGGGGGGGACTGGTTAAGTTTCCATCTGGTTCGGAATGTAGTCATATGGTATTCCCTCTGGAATTCAATGCAGCAAAATCTAAAATAATTGATTAGCTCCAGGTCAAGAACAAATTCTGTGGAATCTCTCTCCTTCCTGGAATGCTCATGGTTTCACATTTTCAACAGATTCCTTTAACTTGTGATAGTCCTGCATCTTCACTGGTCACAGGGCTTTCATGAAGATCTGATTATGTGGACTCTGTTCTAATAAGTTGCTTTTTATGCTATAATCTTTATTGACTTGTGTACAAGAGAATACTGTAAATCAGAAATACAGTATACATTTAAAAAGGATGAGCTTGATTGACCGAAATGGAAATAAGCAACATTTGAACAAGAACAGTACAAGCTGCAAACAAGTCATTCAAGCTGCTCTGCTTCACTGATTCGAACCATCTTCTGACATCTGTGTGACCAAAAGCAGTACACACCAAGCAGCATATTGCTTCTCTAAATAAACACTTCCACCAGTGTATCATGCAGCGTAAGACCAGTAGTGGTACCTCAGTTGTGTTTACTGGTGCTTAGCCCTAAATACTGTGAGTTATAATGGCATTGGTGCTGCATGTTGCACCAGACTCTCTCCTACCTCCTCGACAGCCTCAGCTCTCAAGTGTGCATTGGTGAACTCCTAGTCTTTGACGACTTCAACCTAAACTGGTTGGGTTGCAATGCCAAACAATATAAGCCCTTGCTATCGGGCCTTGTCCTCCACCTGCTTATCTCTGAGTCAACCAGGGTCTCCTCCTCGGGGGAGAAAGACTCTCTTAATGATTGGGTGATGAGTAACAGACCAGACCAAACTGCCTCAGCTGGTCCCTTCTCCTACTCCCCCACCTACAGTATCCGGAGAGTGTCCACTCCCAGGATCCCCTGCAAAGTGATCCAGATAAGGGACTTCCCTAAATTCATCATCAGTGACTACCTTACTGACCTACAATGGTCTAACTGGTCCCTGGTCACCGCTGCTAGTGACCCCTCAGCTGCTCTTGACAACTTTCTTGCTATATTCTCACCTTTGCAGGATAGGTATGCCCCTCTCACCAAAAGAAGGGTGTGGAGCACAGTTATTAAATGGCTCCATGGCGGCCTGTTTGCCCTAATGAAAATTAGGGACAAGCACTGAAAGAAATTCAAGGCCTCTGGCGACAGGTCTGATTTTATGGAATACAGGCAGCTCAGAAACTCTTGCAAATGGGCCATTCACTCCGCTAAGAGTGATTTCTGTAAATTCTCCTTGGAAGCCTCATCCAAAAACCCAAGGAGCTTCTGGCACAACCTCAAAAATACTGTGAGTGGTTCTCCCTCTGCACAGGTCACTGACATTCTTATTGCTGGGTCAGCTGCAACAATGCCTTGACCATCGTTAACACCTTCAACTCCCAGTTCTCAGATCTGTATGCCTACACCTCTCTATTCCCTGACTCCATGGTGCTGTGCCCCTCCTGTGGTGATGTTCCCTCTCGACCCCCCCCTTCTACTTTAAGACCATCTCTATAAGCGAGACACGGAAACCCCTGGCTGGACTTTCCACCAACAATGGTGCTGGGTATGACAACCTTGAGCTAAGCTGTTCTGCCTGGGGGCCTCTTACCTGGCCCAGCCCATCACCCATATCTTTAATGCCTCTCTTATCTCTGGTACCATCCCTGAGATTTGTAAAGTGGCTCATGTTGTCCCAGTTCCCAAGCATGGGGACTCCAAAATTCTTGAGAATTACGTCCCATAGCAATACTGTCTGCCATCAGCAAATTGCTCGAAAAGGTGGTTGCCTCCCAGCTCACACCTTATATACATATTCAGAAAAAGAGATGTGTAAGAACAAGGGGGCACAATTTAAAGTTAGAGGGGGGATGGCTCTGGGGTAATGTGAGGAAATTACTTTTCACGGAGAGAGTGGTGGACGTATGGAACCGCCTTTCTGGAGAGGTTGTGGGGTCTAAAACAGTGGGGGAATTCAAACATGCATGGGACAGATATAAGGCAATTATAGTGGGGGGTTGCAGGAAGTAGGCTGTTGGTTAACTAGAATCTGCAGCTTATCCAATAGGTAGGGAAATGGGCAGACTGGGTGAGCCAAGTGGTCCTTATCTGCCATCAAAGTCTATGTTTCTATGTTTCTATAGCTTTGACCTTTTCTCCCCAGCTCAACATGGCTTCCACAAAGGGCACAGCACCTCTACTGCCCTAGCTCAGGTCACCTCTGAGATCAGAACAGCTACCGATCAAGGCAAGCTGACCGGGACCATTTTTGTTGATCTTTCTAAGGCCTTTGATCTGGTTGACCACTCACTCCTGTGCTCCACCCTCCAATCCCTTGGCCTCTCCCCTCCAGCCCTTAACATGGTTTGCCAATTACCTCTCAGGTAGGCAGCAGTACAAGTAGTTCAACAAGGCCCTCTCCAAGTGCACATCTGTTAACAGTGGGGTGCCTCAAGTGTCCATTCTAGGACCTCTACTATTCTCCCTCTTTGTCAATGAGCTGCCCTTGGTACCAGTCCATGGGCACTCCACCCAGTATGCAGATGACCTCGTTATCCTAATCAGCTCCCAGGATGCCAATATCATCAATTCCAGGCTTAACTTTGACTTTGACCACATATAGTCTTGGCTAAAGGACCGTAAGCTAGCCATCAACCTCAGGAAAACCCAATCCATGCTGTTCGGTTTCTCAGGCCAAACTAAGAGCATGCCCTGCCCTTCTTAAAATCACTGGTGCCGATGGCACCCTTTTACAGATCGTTGACTCTTTCAAGTATCTGGGGGTAACCCTCGACCCCCAACTTGACCTCACTTGCACATACGAACACATGTAAGGTCAGAATTTCAAGTTAGGTCGGCTTACAGGACCAAAAGTTGCCTCACCGCTGCAGCGAGACTTGCCTTGCTAAAGGGGTTCTATTCTCAACGCTCTGCTACGGCCTCATCTCCTTTTCGCACACCCCCAAAACCTGTCTATCAAAATGGGACACTGCTTACAACAACATATGTTGCTTTGCATTGTCTGCCCCCCGCCTCATGCATCACTGCGTGTTGTACTCCAGGCTTGAGTGGCTCCCGCCTGACAACCATTGCACCTTTGCCATGGGCAGCTCATTGACAACATTGTCAGAACAGTCAACTCCCCTGCACTTGCTGAATTACTCAAACCCACACACCCTCCCTACCTGTTAAGATCCTGTGACTCGCAGGCATTCCAGGTTCTTAAAGCACACTCCCTCAAAGGGGATTGGGCTTTTGCTGTCGTTGCCCACAGATTGTGGAACTCCCTCCTCACCCATGTACATTCTGCCCCCTCCCATTCCTGCTTCAGATCCTCTCTTTGGGACTTCCTGAAACAAGCCTCCCCTTGCCTCTGCTCCTAGGGCCCTTCCCCAGGGTGTCCTGTGACACTTGGCCTGTTCATGGAGCCGGCTTGTGTCAGTGAGTAATGAGACTGTTGAATTTACTGAGTCCCTCTCCATGCTGTGCTTAATGCTCCAATGTTTATATATGTGCTATGTCAATGTCCTCTAGTTTATGTATAAGTTATGCTCAATGCTCTGATGTTTATATATGTGCTATGTCAATGCCCTCAAGTTTATGTATAAGTTATGCTTAATGCTCCGATGTTTATATATGTGCTATGTCAATGCCCTCTAGTTTATGTATAAGTTATGCTCAATGCTCTGATGTTTATATATGTGCTATGTCAATGCCCTCAAGTCTATGTATAAGTTATGCTCAATGCTCCGATGTTTATATATGTGCTATGTCAATGCCCTCTAGCTTATGTATAAGTTATGCTCAATGCTCTGATGTTTATATATGTGCTATGTCAATGCCCTCTAGTTTATGTATAAGTTATGCTCAATGCTCTGATGTTTATATATGTGCTATGTCAATGCCCTCTAGTTTATGTATAAGTTATGCTCAATGCTCTGATGTTTATGTATGTGCTATGTCAATGCCCTCTAGTTTATGTATAAGTTATGCTCAATGCTCTGATGTTTATATATGTGCTATGTCAATGCCCTCTAGTTTATGTATAAGTTATGCTCAATGCTCTGATGTTTATATATGTGCTGTGTCAATGCCCTCAGTTTATGTATGTTATGCTCAATGCTCTGATGTTTATGTATGTGCTATGTCAATGCCCTCTAGTCTATGTATAAGTTATGCTCAATGCTCTGATGTTTATGTATGTGCTATGTCAATGTCCTCTAGTCTATGTATAAGTTATGCTCAATGCTCTGATGTTTATGTATGTGCTATGTCAATGCCCTCTAGTCTATGTATAAGTTATGCTCAATGCTCTGATGTTTATGTATGTTCTATGTCAATGCCCTCTAGTCTATGTATAAGGTATGTGCTATGTCAATGCCCTCTAGTCTATGTATAAGGTATGCTCAATGCTCTGATGTATCAGGATACTCTGTTCAGGTCAAATGACCATTCGTCGTGTAACTCTCTATGTTCTGCTTCATATGCCTTGCTGTTTGCATACTGCTCTCCCACTGCCATGTAACCTCATAACTAGTATCCTGCTCCACACACTCAGCTGCTGTATGTTGTTACGACTGTTTTTTACCGTTGTATCATGCTATGACCTTGTATTGTTTGCCCGCATCTTGTAATCCTCCCGGGTCGCACCTGAAAATAGGCACTTGTCTGTCTAGTGTGCTTACCTGGTAAACAAAAGCTCAATAAATAAATGAATAAATAAGACTTGCAGGTATGCAGTAGGGTTATATCCCACATGAATTCTGCCCACTAGTGGCACTTTATTTTAGGTGTAACAGCCTAGAATTGAAATTGTAGCAACAGATATTCTGAATAAGCAGACAAATGACAGGGTTCTGGGGGAAAAAAACTTTAACTTCTGTCCTTTTTGTGTGTTTAATGGGTGCAACAAATAGTTAAGCATTATATTTCAAATACAAAAGTAACACATTGTAAAAGGAAAAGCCTTGACATTAAGAAACACACACACACTTTTATTTTTGACTCAGTTATTTTATGTAAAGCTTATTGTTTCAACTGTAATCAAGTAATTATCTAGTACACACACATACACATACACTCACACAGACACAGACTCATACACACTGACGCACACACACAGACACAAACACAGACACACACACACACACACACAGACACACAGACACACACACACACACACACACAGACACAAACCCAGACACAGACACAAACCCAGACACACACACTGCAGAACCATGTAGTGGAACTTCAGGGATACATTTACCAGCAAATAATGTGGAATGCAGCCTAGAATGTGTAGGTCTGTGAAAATAGTATTTTTTGCACCAATTTAATCGAGGCTAGCCCATGGAGATGCAGGCTGTATGAGATGCTGGGAGCCGGGTGTGCCATAATGTTTTGGTGTTTGACTGCCTGTGGGCCTCCTTCCATTAGGAATGCAAAAGAGAACAAGAATTAACCTAATTCATGCTTGTGTTTGTGTTATTTATGCTGTTTATTTTGGGAGTAATTTCTTTTAAGAGGCAGTTGCACTGCATATTTTCAGTGAAATGTTTCCCTTTGTGCTCTTCTCCTCCCCATGTTTCATGGTATTAGTGTGCATGTGTGCTTGACTGTCTGGCTAGTGAATACGTTACCAGCCCACAGTGCCTGGCCCATGTGTGCACTGTACTTGGTAGCCTCTGGCCTGTCATAACAACCTCCCCCCTCCTTTGGTTTCACTTTAAATGTTAACAATGGTATGTCTTTGATGTTAATAGTTTAACACCCAGCTTGTGACTCTCATATAGCTGATCTTATTTGTTCCACAGCTTTTATGTGTGCATGAAAAAACACCCTGGAATCCATGTGGCAGCTCAGCTGTTTCTGCTGAAGTCAGGGAGTCAAACGCTTGACTGTACACGGAGAGACCCTGCTGTGTAGTGTTTCTGCAGGGGCAGTCTGTGTTGGGCTACAGGCAGGGGAGCTAGCCATGTGTGAATGTGGGGGGGGGGCGGTTGGCCATAGTGGGAGGAACAGGGTATATGTGTGGAGAGCTGACCATGTTGGTGGTGGGGAGGCAGGAGGTGTGTGTGTGAAAAGGAGCAGGGGAGGCAGAGTGGGTGGGGATGTTAGGATAATGTGCCAATTCAGACAGTAAGATATTAGACATGACCAAACTGAGGGAGTCCACCTTGGTGTCTGGTGGTTCTGCTTAACTCATGTCTGAGCTTTGATGAACTAAGAGAGCCAGAAATGTGTTACTTGGGCAAGTGGTGCATGAGCATCGAGGGGTGGAGGCTATGTAACGTAACGCAAGATTGATGGAGGTTACTTGGAACTGCAAGAACAATTCATGAAATAAACACATACTGTAAGTAACTGATCCACTGTGCACATTTTCCTTTCCTAGACTCATTAAGAAATGTATTTCTGTGGATATGCTGTGGATGAGGCTACAGTGAGGTTTTCAGGTCTATGACGTCAAAAACTACAGGACCTGAAGTATTTCGACTTCCAAAATTTGTTGACTGGAATTATTTTGACTTCCAAAAGTTGACAGCTGGAAGTATTTTGACTCCAGTAAAACTGAAATGATTTCCAAATTTCAACCCATGGAAGTATTTGACTTCCACCCCCAAAAAATTTTCTGAAGTCCTGCTACTAACATCAGGTAAACAATTTTCTAATTAACAGAAGCGTAAAGAAAAAGTGCCTCAGATATAAACAGTAATAACTGACTGCTTTTAAAAACTAATGTTAGTTTAAGGCAGTACACTAACTCTTTAATGTAAGTGGGCAACAGTAATCCTGCACAATGGGGCATCAGTGATGCTGCAGTGCTTGTTGGGGGTGTCGTGTGTGTGTGCGTGTGTGTGTGTGCATGTCATTGAAACATCATATTCATTACGAACATACAAACAATATTGTAAGTAACTGGTAACATACATCCCAATCCCGGTCCAGCTTGCAAAGGCTCCTCAAAGGAATCCACTGGGCTTCTTATTGCTTCCATGAACATATGTAGCCTCCTTAAAAAATTCGACTCTCTCAGTTGCTGGGTTGCAGTTCATAAACCTGATGTTATCTCAATAGTTGAAACTTGGCTCTCAGACTCTACCCCTGATTCCCTGGTCTCACTCCCCGGTTACTCCCTCTATCGGGAGGACCGTGTTGGTAGGCGAGGTGGGGGCTGTGCCATTTATGTCAAAGACCCTCTCATTGGACTAGCCCTCCCAGCCCCGGTCCTTGACTTCAGGGCTCGGGCCCTAACCCTAAAATTACCTCCTGATTCCTCTAGGGGTCCCATCTACCTGACTATAGTGTACATACCTCCAAAGAATCAAGCACAAGCACTAGGCCCACTAATCGATTACCTTACCTCCCTACCCCACTCCTCCGACCAAATCCTTGTGGGGGACTTGAACATCAATTGGCTTAGCCCTTCATCCACTTCCTCCCGTGACGCCTTTACAGCCATCGACCTAACCCAACTAGTCTCCCAACCCACTAGAGTGAATCCTAGAATGGGCTCTAGCACACCCTGGATGTGGTCCTCACAAACCGCCCAACCGCATCTGCAAATCCAAATCCTCCCAGACTGCCTTAGCGACCACTCCCCAGTTCTCTCTATTGGTCAACCTCCTGCCCAAACCCACAGCACAAACTACCTTCGAGCGACATCTTAGACCAGGTGGGCTGAAAGGCAAGCAACTCCCTAGCCCTCATAGACTGGTCCCCTATACTAAATGCCCCGGATATTGACATGGCCCTTACCTTCTTTATTCACACCTTCAACTCTGCTTGCAACATTTTTGCACCCATTACTGCACGCCGGTCCAAAGTAAGGCATGCCCCATGGATTACCCCCACCCTGCGCCAACTTCTAAAGCACAGGGACAATCTATGGCATATCGCCACAGAAATGGGCCGCCCAGCTGACAGGCTGGCCTATGCTGCTGCCCAGAACAAATGTACATGGGCCACTCGCAAAGTGAAGGCTGAGCACTATCAAGCCTCCCTCACTTCCTCATGGGGGAATGCTAGAACTTTCTGGGACAACATTAAGCTGCTGAATGGTGGCACGCGTCCCCCCTCCCACCTTCGCTTATCAACATTAATGGTTCGGTCTCCTCAGACCCTGTCCTTATTGCCAACCACCTCAACAATTCTTTCACAGACCTTAGCCCGGTGCTCCCTGATAATTTCTTGTCCCCTCCCTCCAGGTCTGTCCCTATTCTCCCACACCCTTGTTCTACTTGCACCAGTCACTGCCAGGAAGTCAGACCTTACTTACTCAAAGCCTTAAAGAGTAACACAATTGGCAATGACTCTTGATCCCAGTCTTCTCCAGTCAGGTTCTGGATCTGGTTCTCTCACCAATCACCAGCCTCTTTAACAAATCACCTGCCTAGGGCAATTTCTGCCTGGAAGATAGCTACTGTCACCCCAATACACAAGGGTGGTGATAGGACCCTTCCTAGCAATTATCGACCTATCTCAATCCTCTCTCCTCTCTCTAAGGCCTTAGAAAAAATTGTAGCCACCCAAATCTCTGAATACCTCAATAAATATAGCATCCTCTGCCCAGAACAACATGGTTTCAGAGCAGGCCGCAGCACCAATACTGCACTCCTGGAGTTCTCTAACTTTCTTCACACCTCACTGGACTCTGGCTCCCTAGAAGGTACAGTGTTCATTGACTTATCAAAAGTCTTTGATACTGTCTCCCACCCCCTCCTGCTAGCTACCCTTAATCACTTAGGCTTTGTCACTGGGTCTGTTTCCTGGTGCTCCAGCTACTTGTCGGCCCGCTCACAATGTGTGAAAATCAACGGGAAACTTTCCACCACCTGTCCTATCTGCTCCAGAGTCCCTCAGGGCTCTATTCTTGGGCCCTTGCTCTTTTCTCTTTTTCTCAACTCCCTGCCCAGTGTATGCACTGTAAAAATCCTTCTTTACGCAGATGATGCTGTACTCTTTGCCTCCGACCGTAATCCCATCTCACTTCAGGATTCTCTGCAGGAATCCTACAATGACGCAGAAGCCTGGTTTACTGAGCACAGGCTCGTAATTAATCTAAAGAAAACCAAAACCATGCTCTTTGCCCACCCCCAAAATAAATCCAGTAACTATCCTCTCGCAGTCCACTCCACCTCTAAACTCCTATTGAGCTAGTTCACCTTATAAATACCTAGGTATAACCTTTGACCCTGCCCTCTTTCATGCCCACATCTCTGCCCTTGCCTCAGCCTCTAACTCTCAGCTGGGTATCCTATCGTCACAAAACTGCCTCCCACGGATGCCCCTCCAACTTGCAGTCACATCCTCTGTTCTATCTCTGTAAACTATGGCTCACCTGTGTATGGTGCAGCAGACCAGACTGCCCTGAACAAGTTCCGCCTCACCTTAAACAAGGCCTGCAGGCTCATAACTGGGGCTCCTAGTCTAACCCACACTTGCCATCTTTACACCATGGCTAATCTACTCAACCTAGATGAGCGCCTCAAATACCAAACCTGCCTCCTAACAAAAAATCTCTCCTTGGGCTATCCCACGGGTCTGTCAACCACTATCCACCGTGCTAACCCTACAGTGCATACCCGCATATCCGTAAAACTGCACTGGTTATACCGAGGCGAGAACCTCGTAAGGTCAAAGGGCTTACCCTACAGAGCCCCTGTTGGTATAACGCCCTCCCTGCCGGAGTCACTGATGCCGCCTCGTTATCATACTTCAAAACTAGTCTTAGAAATTACCTGCTCTCAACACGCAGCTGTACCTGCCTCTAAGCCTACTCCTATCCTCCCAGACAAGGCTCACTGAGCCGCTCTCTGACCTTCTGTCCAGCTCTACCTTTACTTGCTACTATCTTCCCCACACTCATCTTCTGATGTCTCCCACCCAGCCTTACCTTTATTCTGCCCACTGAATCAATCTCCATGTAACTACTGTATATTGTCTACTCTGTAAAGTGCACATGTAAGCCTGTTTGTATACTGTGTTTGACAAATGCCTGCATTTTCTGGCTGCTTCCTAATTGTTCTCAGATGTTTTGTCTGCTTGGTTGTTTGTTTTCCTGCACTGTTTTGTCCTCACTGTGACGAGGTACCTTTGTAAATGAGCCTCTGGCTCAAAGGTTGTTAAACTGATGTTCCAATAAATAAATAAATAAATAAAATAAGTCCGTATGTTCATACATAACATCACCAAAATCAGATAAAAATGCCACACAAGGAACTGGGGGCCCGGTTACTTTGTACCATGTTTTTATTGGGTGTTTAAGTAACAGAATCATCCCATCATTCTCATGCTCTGGGGCATTATGCTGCATTGCTGTTGTAATCTCTCACTCTCACTGCTGTCTCTCTCTAACAAGCTTAACATTTTGAAAAAGTAGTGAACACAGCATAAAAAGGTCAGCAAATAGACACACACACTTACATTGGTATGATGACACACCCCACGTACTAACTGCTGCATGATGCCCTGTTGTGCTTCATTATTAATATTATTATTCTCATGGGCAATATAAACTTTAGAGATACTGACTGGGCTAACAAATCTGCTAACAACCAGGCTTCTAAAGAGTTTTTGCATTTTTGTGAAGAACTAAATTTAATTCAGTATGTTTCTTCCCCAACGCGAGGAAATAATATACTTGATATTGTCCTAGGAAGTGACCCTTTAAAAACTTATAATTGCAAAGTCACTGCACCAATAGGTACTAGCAATCATTGCACAATTAAATTTTATTTGGGTACTTCATCAGTACAAGCAGTAAATCTGATGGAAGTTTTGGCTTATAATAAAACTGATAAAACTGCCCTAAAAGATTATCTGGCAAACATCAACTGGGCTAAAATTTTAAACAGCCAAGATATTGATGATATCTGGGTCTCCTTTTAGAATATTATCTTGGAGGTGGTTCATAAGTTCATTCCAAAAATAAAGAAAAGAAAACTTGGTTCAAATCCCAGATGGTTATCTGGTAATTTGATCAGAATTATAAAAAAGAAGAAAAAAATGTTTAAAAAATATGACATTAACAAGTGTGCAAGAACCTTGTCAGACTTTAAAAAAATTCAAAAGAAATGTAAAAAAGAAATCAGAAAGGCTAAATACAACACAGGAAAAAATATATCGAATCACAAGCCCCAAAAGGAAATCATGAGATTTTGTTTAGTTATTTAAATTCCATCAAGAACCAAGAATGTAAAGTTGCTCCACTTATGACTAACAATTCTGTTGTATCTGACCCTAGCAACATGGCACGTTTACTCAACTCTCATTTCTGTAAGGCTTACAATAATTCAATAGGCATAGGAGATGTCAAGGATGAACTTTCGCCTGGCAGGGTGTCAGTTTCTTTAGATGCTGTAAACGAAAAAAAATAAACACTATTACACAAGGTTCTTCACCAGGCCACAATGGTATATCAGGAGATATTATATTTTTAATGAAGGGTCATTTATGTTCCCCCTTAGAGATTATTTATGAGATGGACCTTAATTCCAGACACATACCATCTGACTGGAGAAGAGTGAATGTAATTCCTCTTTTAAAAAAAGGGGACAAAGGTATCCCTAATAATTACCACCCCATTAGTCTTTCATCAGTTTTTTGTAAAATATTAGAACGAATAATTAAGGATATGTTAACTCCATCTCTTGTAAACATTGATTCCAACCAACATGGGGTTGTGAAGGGCCACTCATGTTCCACCAATTTAATAAGCTTTTATGATTATATTAGTCAAAATCCTGACGATAAAATGCCCAGTGATATTATAATTCTTGATTTCAAAAAGGCCTTCGATTTCTGTGCCACATTGGGCTTTAATACATAAGTTACAGAAACATGGTATAAATCCTTTGATTATACGCTGTCTCACCAATTGGTTAAATGATAGACTGCAGAGTTATTGACAGCCACAAATCATCCTGGCTACCAGTAAGTAGTGGTGTCCCTCAAGGATCCATATTAGCCCCACTTATAGTTCAAGTTTTCATCTCTGATCATCCCATAACCTAAACTGTAAAATTGTTAAATATACGGATGATTGTAAAATTACTAATGTTTGCAGTAAACCTGAGGAAATTGAGGCACTACAGAAGGATATTGATTCCTTAGGGGCATGGTCCATCAAGTGGGGCCAATGATTTAATGCTTCCAAATGCAGTGTCCTCAATTTTGGGAAACATAATCCTAGAAATTCATAATACTTATATAATGAAAGACTAACTAGCAAGGTCAGTGAAAGAGATCTCGGTATTACCATTGATTCTGAACTTAATTTTGATCTTCATATTTCTAATACTATTAGTAAAGCTAACAAAATGTGGTGGGCAGTTAAGCACAACATAACATCCAAAGATCCAAATATTCTGCTTCCCCTGTACCGCGCATATGTGAGCCTCATTTTGATTATGTATCTCAATTATGATGCCCTTATATGTGAAAAGATATACATAGGCTTGAGAGACTTCAAAGAAGAGTTACAAAGTTGGTCTGTCCTGTAAAGAATGTGCTCTATGATGCCGGACTCTCTAAATTTGGTTCCATGTCATAATAGTGATCGAGAAACAGTGATCACTATAATGGCGAGTGTACATCGCTGAAAATAAATTTCGCTGATGCACACTCGCAGCGCAGAAAAAAAAGGCGCCCAAGACCTACAGGTCTCATTTTTAATGCAGGGCCCCCCGCACCCCTGCCACTTATGGATTCTCAACTCTAGGGGGTGCATGTCGAGGAAGGAGTGCAAAACCTGATTAAAATACATGCCAATAGGCGGCAAAAAAAAAAAAGCACCATGCCGGATCAGAACCCAGTACCCCATGCTGCCTAGCTGACCACCTTCCCCATGACGCCAGCAATCCAACTTGGCAGCTGCTCACCACAACCCCTCCCACATGCCATCCCTCTCCTGCCTCTCCTCTCTGTGGGTGTGTGCGCACATATACCTGCTAGTTCATGTCGCAGTTTTCACCAACCGCAGTATCTGGTTGCCCTCCTCCCTGGCTAGCCATGATGACAGTCACTGACATCGAGTTGCAGTTTTTCTAGGCACTCAATCTCAATTGCTATGGTCATGGACTACCTTTAAATTTAATTTAATGTCCTTGCAACAATGCCGGCTGAGGGGCGACCTCCTACTTACATGGTACATTAATGATCCCTTTCTAACATCAGAATGTGGGTGTGATTTTAAACAAATAGCAATTACCACTAGCGGTCATCCACTTCAGGTGATGAGAAACAAATTTAGATAGAAAAAAACAGCATCTTATTTTTCTTAAAGAATAATAAACTCGTGTAATAGACATACAACATCAGTTATTACCAGTCAAAACAAAAATTTTTAAGAATAGATAGGATAGATTTTTATCACTTAAAAATATGTCTTACTATATGTAGTTTGAGGAGCTACCATGGGCAGTTTGCCTTTTTGCTCCTTACACATCCTTAGTATGATTCTTAGTATTCATTTGGGGGGGGGGGGATTAATCCTGCACAATAGTGCATCACCATGTTGCAGTGTGTGTGTGTGTGTTAAGATTGGTACTTTGGGAATCATGTCCATGGTGGCCTCTGATGTGCCCCACTTACTGCTGCTGTATGATGTCCTGTCTGTACATGATTAATTTAAGGAGGAAAAATCGATCCTGCGGACAGTATTTCAAGCTGCAGTAGTGTTTTTGTTTCTATGGGATTGTTTGCCTTTTCCTGGTATTTCGGGTCACTTGGACAATTATCTCTCAGGTCACTACTATGGAAGAAACCTGGAACTTCAGTCTCAGAGTGCAGCAGGTGAGCCTCCTAATGTCAAACAGGCCATGAAAGGCACACACAAACAGAAAACAAACAAATACATACAGCCAGGATACAATGCAGAATGATGCCTCTGCATGATAATTTAGGGAGGCAAAATTATTCCTGCAAAAGGGGTCATCATACTACAGCTCTGCAGTATTTTCTACTTGTATCCATGTCCGTGTGTGTGTGGCATTGAAACAACGAAACGTAGAAACCTAGATTTTGATAGCAGATAAGGACCGCTTGGCCCACCTAGTCTGCCCACACACACATCACTACAGTGACATCCGACATGAAAATGTTGAAACAAAAAGTTTGGGGCAAGGCCTGGCTACGTTGTTACACCATATTTTTATGGGACTCCCACAGTCAAAAAAGAGGTCTCTCGTGTCATCATACCTAAGTCTCTCATTTCTGACTGCAAGTGTGCGCAAGAACTAAATCAGTGTGTGTGTGCTTTCCCATCAGTCATTTGAATTTCTCATATTTAGTAGCCAATCCTGTTCTATGCCATATTTCTAATGTACTGAGTTGTTTTAGATTTCAAAATGTACAATCAATGAGAACTACAATCAAACTATCTTGAAAGTCACATGAAACTGTCAATACAAGGAACTGGGGGCCAGGTTACCTTGTGTCATGTTTTCATGAGACTTTTCGCCAACAGTCATCATGTGGCAGTGTGGCACACATGCATTGATGTTCGCTGCCATGTCTGTACTCTCTGTCTGTAAAAGACATAACAGTTGGCAAACTCTGTAAACACAGCCACCAGTAAGGGTGTACTAGCAGGCAGCTGAGGAGAGGAGTCCACACTACTACTTTGACATATTTCTCTACACGCACAGTGGCACACATCAGCACTGTTCAGCCTGGTTTTAGAGAGTGCTCAAAAAAGACCAGCAAAACCACACACACGTATGTACATACGCAGTTGCCCACACACACACACAAAATCACTGCAGCATGATGCCCTAATGTGCACACACACAAAATCACTGCAGCATGATGCCCTAATCTACACACACACACACACACACACACACACACACACACACACACACAAAATCACAGCAGCATGATGCCCTAATCTACACACACACACACACACACACACACATGCGCACACACACACACAAAATCACTGCAGCATGATGCCCTAATCTACACACACACACACACACGCACACACACACACACACACAAAATCACAGCAGCATGATGCCCTAATCTACACACACACACACACACACACACACACACACACACACAAAATCACTGCAGCATGATGCCCTTATCTACACACACATGCACACACACACACACACACACACACACACTGCAGCATGATGCCCTAATCTACACACACACACACACACACACACACACACAAAATCACTGCAGTATGATGTCCTAAAGTGCACACACACAAAATCACTGCAGCATGATGCCCTAATGTGCACACACACACACAAAATCACTGCAGTATGATGTCCTAATGTGCACACACACACACAAAATCACTGCAGTATGATGTCCTAATGTGCACACACACAAAATCACTGCAGCATGATGCCCTAATGTGTACACACACACACACACACAAAATCACTGCAGCATGATGCCCTAATGTGTACACACACACACACACACACAAAATCATTGCAGCATGATGCCCTAATCTACACACACACACATGCGTACACACACACACAAAATCACTGCAGCATGATGCCCTAATGTGTACACACACACACACACACAAAATCACTGCAGCATGATGCCCTAATGTGTACACACACACACACACACACACAATCACTGCAGCATGATGCCTTAATGTGTGCACACACACACACACACACACAAAATCACTGCAGCATGATGCCCTAATCTACACACACACACACACAAAATCATTGCAGCATGATGCCCTAATCTACACACACACACACACACACACACAAAATCACTGCAGCATGATGCCCTAATGTGTACACACACACACAAAATCACTGCAGCATGATGCCCTAATGTGTACACACACACACACAATCACTGCAGCATGATGCCTTAATGTGTACACACACACACACACACACACACACACAAAATCATTGCAGCATGATGCCCTAATCTACACAGACACATGCACACACACACACACACAAAATCACTGCAGCATGATGCCCTAATGTGTACACACACACACAGAATCACTGCAGCATGATGCCCTAATGTGTACACACACACACACACACACACACACACACACACACAAAATCACTGCAGCATGTTGCCCTAATGTGTACATACACACACACACAAAATCACTGCAACATGATGCCCTAATCTAGACACACAGACACAAATGCACACACACACACTCACTGCAGCATGAAGCTCTAATGTGCACGCGCACACACAAACACACACACAATCACTGCAGCATGATAGCATGATGCCCTAGAGTGCTAGATTAATTGCCTACTTAAATGAATCATCCATAACTCCACTCAGGGCATCATGATACAATGAGTGGTGTGTGTGTGTGTGTGTGTGTGTGTGTGTGTGTGTGTGCACGCCACGCGTGCACGCACACATTAGGGTATCATGCTGCAGTGACTGTGTGTGTGTGTGTGTGTGAGTGAAACATGTATTTATGGACATTTTCAAAGTAAGATTAAGAAACAAATCTGTCACCTCTCATCTCAACTGTGTGCAAGTACTAACCTCTTACATTTTTCACTGATACCTAATTTATTGATGAACTCTCTGTCTGACTATGCTGCAAAGTGTCTCTAACTACAAGTTAGTGGGCAAAATGGACCATAAAAAAGGCCAGTTGGGTAAACAACTGGAAAGTCACAGAAAAATGTCATTACAAGGAACTGGGGTCTGGTTACCTTGTACCACACTTTAATGGGACTTTCTTGAGTCACACACAGTAGCATTTGTGAAAGTCCATTAGGTGGTGGTTGCAACGTGATAAACCCTCTAATATTATTATTGTATAATATTTGTATTGTAAATAAAATGTGTATGGTAGGTGAAAGTCTGCTTAGACAAGAAGACAGGCTGGCTGTTGCAGTGAGTGACCTTTGACCTCAAAAGTGGCAGTTGCTGAAACAGCAGAGGTGGTAAATTGACCAGTGAAGAGAAACCCTTATTAAAAGTTTCCTGTTCTGTCTTGTTCACTTGGGAACATAAGCAGGAGGCTGGTAAGGATAGAGGTCTGGGTTTATATTCTGCTTTAACTAAAATATTTGAATAGTTTTGTACGTGAAATTAGTTCTGTGTGTTAAAAATTACTACTTTGAGTTAGAACTGTTACTTGGGCAGTGATATTGTAACTTTTGGGGCTTGGGAACACTTGTTTGGCAGTGATAATTAGAGTGAAATTTAAATGTGATGTTTGCCTGGTGTTGGTGAGAACTCTCCCACCCACCCTGTTTTGTAGGCTTTCTTAAATACTGAAAAGCCACTGGGGGTTGGGATTGAAGGGCTGTGTATTTCTGTTTGGGACTGAAATTTGAAGCAACAGGAACTGGTGGGCCTGTGACATCATACGGTACCTGATGTCTGCATACACACACTGTTAGTGGGACTGGACACACACTGGACTGTATGTGTTTGTGAGACTTGGTTACTTTATTGGTGGGGTTGAAATTGGGTTTGTAAATAACTGCAGTCGGTATAGAGAAACTGTATTCAGGGGAAGGGACTGAGAAAGGGGTGTGTGCCATTATAAACAGAGGGGACAAATAGGTGGCCATATTCCACCATGGCAGCATCTTCAGAAGGGTTGTAGGCTGCACAGGCTGTGGGATGGCAATAATTTCAATTGGGCCTGAGAGGGAGGCTGCCCACTTGTAGACAGCTATCTTGTATCAGGAGTGAAGTATATTGGTTAAGGAGTAAGCTGGGGAGTTGGGGGTGTCCAAGGATAAGGGGTGTGGATATGGGCAGCAGAAGGGTGGGGCTGAGGGGAGACTGGGGAAACACTCTGAAATTACAGGACGTTATGTTACAGCAAGCAGGAGGGGGATATTAGGGACAGAGGACCCTTAGATAGGGATGTTGACTCTAAGGGGAAAGCGTACGGGGTGAACATTCTGAATACAAAGAGAGTGGAGGGGGAAGAGTCAGGAGGGGCTGTTGTGGGGAAGCCTAGTAGAGCAGACATTGAGAAGGGAGGGGCTGTTGTGGGGAAGCCTAAAACAGCAGACTGTGGGAAAGGAGCTCCTAAGGAGAACAGAGCAAGAGGGGAGGAAGAGGGGCAGTTTAGAAGTGCAGTCAGGGGAAACTCAGGTTACTTGATGGAGGCTGACATAGAGTGTCACAATAAATTTGAGCTACTAAGCAACCTAGAACGGGAGGAAGGGGTTGGTGGAAATGAGGAAACTGATACAGAGGCCGGGGGGCAGGGAGTCAGATAACCATAGGGCATCACAGACCAGCAATCGAAAGGATAGAAATAGTCCCAGAGGGAGAAGGGGAAACATACATGTTAAGCAGATGGGGGACATGCAACATATTGCAGACATGAGGGAGGAGAGCATGACTGGAGAGAAACTGGGAGACAAGGAGGTGGGGGAGGAGCCCCCCTTCAGCAGGGGGGTCAGTACCAAGGATGGGGCCCTAGCTAAAGGGGACCCACAGAGAGCCTCTGGAGGTAGGGGTACTATTACAAGGGGGGAGGACGGTGTGGGGGAAGGGGAAACCATCAGGGCCAGAATAAATGGTTCAGATAAGAGAGGCTTAAAGGGGACACCTATTCAGAGGCGGTCTGAGTTAAGTGGGCAAAATAATGAGGGAGGCAGAAAGGGGAGGGTGACAAGGGGGTCTCTAATAAAGCAGGAAGACTCCTATGGAATTGAGATCATGAATAAAGGGGATGGGGGCTGAGAGTGCATAGTGGAGGTAACCATAAGGATGATGGCGGTGTTAAGGTTCTGTTATTGGGAGACCGATGATTAGGGGTATCCAGTGGAGGGACAGGGGGTGGATGCCATAGCCAGGTGAAGGTAGTGAGTATATCTGGGCTGACAGTGCACAGAGCAAAGTTCATGGTGTACCTAACTGGTTAGGGATTGTGAGGGAAACCGGATTTCCTGGCATTTGGGAACTAACGATCTAGAGGGAAATAGCATTTTGGAAATCCAAGCAAGGTTCCAAGAACTTGCCAGAGTCTGTCGGGATAATGGATGCAACATTTCCTTTTCAGAGATATTGCCAGTACCAAAGGCCTCAGTGGAGAAAAAAATGAAGATCACAGAGGTTAATGACTGGCTCAGGAAGTGGGGTGAAGAGAGTGGGTGGGGTGTTAGGGAACTGGAAAGGAGTTTGGGAGGATAAGGGACTGTATGCCAAGGACAGGCTTCATCTTGCCCCATTAGGGAAGGAAGTCCTTAAACAGGGGATGGCTGACTACATTCAAGAAAGGTGGGGTTTAAACTTGTGAGGGGGAAGGGATAAGGAGGGCTGACCAGAAGCCCTCTCTCCAGATGAGGGAGTAGCCTTCAAACCCAAGGGGGGAACAGACTGGGGTGGAGGTTTCAGGAGGAGCAGAGGAGGATGGAAGTATAAGGAACCTGGGTGGGGTTCGACAAAGGGATCAGGGATAAGGGGTGGGGTTGGTGTTAGTAAATGCCAGGAGCTTGGGAAACAATTTGCCAGAGTTCCAGGCCATGCTGTTTGGGGGGGGGTGTATGTGGCGGAGGTCATGGAGATGGGGGCCAACAAAAACCATGACTGGGACCTAAACATGCGGAGGTACACTATGCTTGGGAAGGATAGAAAGGAGGGCAGAGGGGGTGGAATGGCTATGTTCATTACAGATGACATAGAAATTGCTAGGGTAGAAGAGACAGAGGGAAACGTGGAGGCCTTATGGGTCACCTTATGATCCCCAGCAGGAGATAAGGTCAAGCTGGGTGTAGTATATAGGCCCCCCGGGATGGGTGATGTTCTGGAGGATGGTTTGCTGGACAACATCATTGCCCAGTGTGGACCAAAAGGGGAAGGAGTGGTGTTGATGGGGGACCTTAATATGCCAGGTACAAACTAGGGAACCATGTCCTCTGAGGTGGCCAAGGAGCAGAGGCTGCTGGATGGCTTCCAGGATGTGTTCTTAACACAGCATGTGATGGAGCCCACAAGGGAGGGGCATGTCCTGGACTTGGTCTGGCAGATGGGGATCTGGTAAGGGACCTGGTTGTAAGAGGATCCCTTGACTGGGAGAGACCACAATATTGTCTGGTTTCAAATAAGCATGGGGGGAGGGGGGGTGAGATCTAGAACATTGGCAGTGAACTTCAGGGGGTCAGACTTTGTGGGCATGGGACATATTCTCAAGGATCACTTGAAGGGGACTACATCAATGACAAATGTGGAAAGGAGATGGGAGGTCATAAAACGGGGACTTCATGAGGCAGTCAGGACCTGCACTAAGGTGATACGTAAGGGAGCAAGGTCACATAAACCATGCTGGTGGTTCAGTGAGGTTCAGGTAGCAGTCAGAGAAAAGAAGGTGGCCTACAAAAAATATAAAACAACAAGAGGGGATAGGAATAAGGAAATGTACCATCTTGCATCTAGAAAAGTCACCCGGATGGTGAGGGGGTAAAAGTCCAGTAAAGAGCAGCGGCTGGCTCAGGGGATACATGGAGGGGAAAAGGGGTTCTTCCGTTACATTGGGGAGTGGAGAAAAACTAAGGGCCATCTCAGCAGATTGAGATCAGAAGGAGGATGGGTGGAAGAGGCGAGGGACCAGGCAGAGGTATTTAACAAGTACTTTGCCTCTGTGTTCACTAGGAAGGGGGATGGGTTATCTACAAAGCAAGGCATGATGGGGATAGAAGTGGCGGTGAGTGGGATCAGGGGAGCAACAGAAATGGAGCAAGAAGGAGGGAGAGGTACCCCGGGTGTCACATCAGGATAAGGATAAAAAGGCCAGTAAGGTGGAGGGGACGGATGATGCTAACTCTGCCAAAAAGGTGTGGTTAGCCCTCAAGGCCCTAAAGAAAGACAAATATCCTGGGCCGGATGGCATTCATCCGAGAGTACTATGGAAATTGGCGGACATACTGGCTGCACCCCTGGCAGAGCTCTTCAACAGGTCACTTGAGACAGGGAGGGTACCTAGGGATTGGCAAGAGGCACATGTGGTGCCAATCCATAAAGGGGGGTTGAGGGAAGTACCAGGTAACTATAGACCCATCAGTTTGACCTTGGTGGTGGGAAAATTAATGTAGAGTATACTAAAGGAATGATTGGGGGTGTACTTGGAGGAGGTGGGAGGTCTGGATAGTCGGCAACATGGGTTTGTGCCAGGTAGATCATGTCAAACCAATCTTGTGGAGTTCTACGAATGGGTAACATCAGAACTGGACAGGGGAAAGCCTGTGGATGTATTATTCTTGGACTTCAGCAAGGCATTTGACTCTGTCCCCCACAATGGTCTGGTAGAGAAACTGATGGGGTTGGGAGTAGGCCCTTTGATGGTCAGATGGATTGAAAACTGGCTAGCTGGATGCACCCAGAGAGTAGTGGTCTGTGGGGAGCTCTCGAACCCTAGAGAGGTTGGTAGTGGGGTACCCAGAGGCTCGGTCCTGGGTCCAATCCTGTTTAATGCATACATATGGACATCAGGGAGGGTATAGGTGTGAAATGAGTCTCTTGCTGATGACTCCAAGATGGGAGCAGTAGTTGAGGGAGAAGAGGGAGGTTGGCCTGCAAGGGAACCGGACACCCTGGAAAGCTGGGCTCACATGGAAATTAAATTTCAATATCACCAAGTGCAAGGTGTTACATCTTGGGCGGGGAAACCCTAAACACAGGTACACCCTGGAAGGGGAAGTGCTGGAGGCCTCAATAGGGGGAAAAAGACCTAGGGGTCATGGTGGATGCATGTATGAATAACTCTGAGCAGTGCAGGAGAGCGGCTAGCAAGGCAAACAGGATGTTGGGATGCATCGTAAGGGGGATCACCTCTAGGAGCAAGGGAAGTGATTCTGCCGATGTACAATGGACTGGTTAGACCACACCTTGAGTACTGTGTACAGTACTGGAGACCACACTTGAAGAGGGACATACAGCTCCTGGAGAGGGTACAGAGGAGGGCAACTAAGATGATACGAGGGCTAGGGGATTTGACGTATGAGGACAGACTTGAGGAGCTCTGCCTGTTTTCATGGGGGGAGAGGAGGGACAGTGGGGAAATGATTGAGGTCTTCAAGTACCTCAAGGGAATAAATAGGGTAAACATGGAGGGGATCTTTAGACTAAAGCAGGGAGGTATCACCAGAGGGCATGGTTTGAAGTTGGAAGGTGGAAGGTGAGGGGGGAAAAGAGGAGGAGGTTTTTCACTGAGAGGGTGGTGGACTCTTGGAATGCACTGCCTGGTGAGCTGGTTCAGAGATCCACAGTGGAGGGCTTCAAGAGAGGGTGGGACAGACACAGAAAGTGGATGTATCAGATGATGGCCTGTCCCAGGGGGTTGGGGATGGGTGATAGGGGTTTCTGGAACACGGGGAGGGCCTCAGCACCCAGCTAGGGATCTGAGATTCGAGCAGACCCCGATAGACCATAAGGCCTAATCTACTGGCAAATAGTATGTTAGTATGTAATTAAAGCCTTTTGGTCATCTGCCAGGAGATAGGACCTCATAAAATGTTATGATTCCTGCAGGAAGAGGCCATTTGGTTGCAGAACCGTATTATAAGTCGTAAACCTTAGATCATTCTTGCAAAGCAGGAAACCAGCAGACAGATCAAAGAGAAATGTTTTGATCAGAGACTCATATTTTAAAAATTGCTGACTGTTGATTTCCCCAGTAGAAATAAAATCTATGGGTGGATCTAACAGTGACTTCATGGGCAGCATTACCAGGAGGTGAAGAAAAACTGACTTTTGAATATTGCTTGCAAGAGAAGTTTGTGGCAGAAGGACTCTGAAAATCAAAGACACACAGTCTGTGGACTGGTAACTATGCACTTTAGAAAAGGATAATTCAGCAAGAACTTTTAAGTGTTTGTGGTAGGCGTATTAGTCTTCTGTAGCTTCCCATTTATTTTATGTGACTGTAAGTTAACCATATAATTATTCTGTGTTTGATTTTTCCTGTTTTACAATTTTTTTAGTAAACAATATTTTCTTTAAAATACTGCCTGTGCCTTTCCTCAGTTCTTTTACATGTGAAGGTTGAACCTGTGTTTACGTTTGACAGCTAAGGGCTTGCACGTGTTACTAATCTTGCTAAAAGGTAAGAATATACCTAGGTCTCATATTGAGTCATAAGGGTACATTGTGGAAACCTGGCTGGGTGCCCCTGGGCAAAGGATTGTACTGCATCCCCCAAAAGGAGAGTACATATCTGAGCCTGTTAACTGGGTATGCTAGCATAAGGTTCACATTTTGACCCCCAGGACTCTAGGCTAGTAGGTGATTCAGACCCAAAACAGATAGGAGGGTTACCCTGTTTGTCACTTGTTCACACTATCATGCTTCGAGGTTGGCACTGTGGGAGCAGAGGGCCTGACCTGCGGAGTGCGTTTGTGACATTGGTAACTGCCATTTCTTGTGCTTATCTCCTATAACATCCTGCCTGCTTGCCCACCACTTGCCTGCCTGCCTAAATATTAACATTACACTTTTTGTTAATAGTATGCAAGCCTGTCTCAGTCTCCTAATTGGAAACCAGTGTGTGCCGTATGAGCAAGGCCACTGTTTTTCGGTTTTCACCAGAAAACCTGGTAAAATTCCGGAATTAGGGCTGCCTGAACACCAGTAAAAACAAAGATTTCATGGAATCTGCCATTTTATACTAGATCAGTAATTCTACAAAACTTGTATTTTTTTTTTTTATAATTGCTTCCTGAACTATTTTCAATTTGCTTTATTTAATGCTCTGTATATTAATCCTTCTTTTATTCTGATTATTTATACACATACTAAAAGAATGACAGCAGAATCCCGGTAAAATCTGGAAATTAGAATAACAATCACCGGTACAATTCCGGAATCTGAAGTATTGAAAATGGAATTTCAGTGTTTTAATCACTGTAAATCAGTGGCCTTGCCTATGAGCCATGAATACAACAAGCAGCCCTGCTGAGTTGCTTCAAACTAAGTAATACAGACAGCCTGCGCCTGGTAATCATGCTGCAATGGCTGTCATTACTGTTCCAATGAAGACTAAGTCACAATGACGAGGTGCAGGGTTGGTGCTAAAATGCAAAAAGGGCAGCCAGCTCTTGGTAAATGTAACAAAACCAGCAAAGTGTAGCACTTGAGACCTTAGAGGATATATAAAATCACTCGGAGGACTGCTGTTTCATTTCAGATGCAAAGTGCTTCATTGTGAAGCAGATCCTAATGGTACAGACTACAGCAACACAGACCAAGCTACGGCTACCTGCCCCGGCATTTCGGCTATCCCAGCCTTCCTCGGGGGCATGTCCAGAGAGAATACCTGTACCCCTTTTGAAGCCAGCTCCTGGGATGCCGTCGTACAACAAAAGTACAGTGCCAGTGTGTAAAAAATGCCCCAACCCCAATTCTTACTAATTAAATAGAATAATTAATATTAGACAGTGACCTTTTAAACAAGGTGCATACACTAAAACCATTACTCAATATCTAACGTTTAAGCATTACAAGATAACTGGCAACAAGTGAATGGTTCCACTTAAAGAGATACTCCACATGTTTCAAAGTTCTTAAAAATGAGACTACTTGTAAAATCTACTGAAGTTCAACTAAATCAACTAAATCCTAATCCAAAAAATGAATAGTAGTAATAATTAACTCCAGATTATAGCAAACTACAGAGTCCAAAATCCAAGTCTTTGTTTTTACTTTGTAGTTCACACAGTCCACATTTTATAAGTTCAGTGTATTGCAATAAGTAGGACTGATATTAAGTTGGAGTCCCTGAAAAATCCCTACAAAAGACAGATAGAATGGTCTGAAAATCTCACATGATCACCCAAAATTATTGCTAGATCAAGTTGATTGAGGGGATCTACGTGGGTGCTTTCATCAGCCCACGGCAAAGAAAAGAAGAAATCAGATACCTGTGTGATAGGGAGATATTAATCATCAATTCATGTTACAACAAAAATGGTTTAAGATCCCTACTGTTCATTTAAGCCATTTGGTTTAACACTTCCCAGCCTATAGATCCAGTAACTCTCTCTTTTCTGCAGACAATTCTGTCTGTTGCCCCCATGTTTAGGTAATGTGATATATTCTAGTCCCATTAATTTGAGACCTTCCGATTAAGATTCATGAACTTCATGGAAATGTGCCCCTACTGGTGTGTCCAATCTTGTATTCTCTATATTTCTCTATATTTCTGACATGCTCTTGGATTCTAGCCTGCACACTGTCCACCCTATAAGTGGTTCCAGTTTCAGTAATGACCAACTGAACCTAAGGCTCCTTCACATGGTCCTGGATGTGGTGCTTCTTCCGCTCACAAACCTGCTCAATCAGTCTCTTTGCCTTGGGCAGTTTTCCCTCACCTGGAAGACTGCAGTCATCACACCTATACATAAAGGTGGGGACAGTACCTCCCCTGGTAATTATTGGCCAATATCCATCCTCCCCCCTCTCTCTAAAGCCCTGGAAAAGATAGTGGCAGACCAACTTGCAGATTACCTCTTCACTCATAACCTACTCTGCAAGGAGCAGCATGGCTTCCGCTTGGGCCACAGCACCACCACGGCACTTCTAGAATTCTCTAACTTCCTACACTCCACTCTTGATAAAGGTCACCTTGCAGGCACTGTTTTCATCGATCTTTCCAAGTCCTTTGATACCATCAGCCATTCCCTTTTGTTAGACACTCTCCTGCAATTAGGCCTCTCCCAGGGCTCCCTATCGTGGTTCATCAGCTACCTGTCATCCCAGTCACAATACGTTAAAATTAACAGCACCTTCTCTAGTAGTCATCCTGTCTGCTCAGGGGTTCCACAGGGTTCTATCCTGAGGCCTCTTCTTTTCAGTTTGTATCTCAATGCCCTCCCCAATTCCTGCCCAGGTAAGGTTCTCCTCTATGCTGATGATGCGGTCCTCTTCACATCCCACCCAAAACCTACCATTCTCCAGAATGCCCTCCAGCACTCTTTCAATTTGACTGAACACTGGTTTACGGACCACAGTCTGGTCATTAACCTGAAAAAAATTAAGACTATGCTCTTCGCTCATAACCAAAGCAAGCACAAACACTCCCCCCTGCAGGTACTCTCCAACACTCGCCACCCCCTTGAACAAGTCTCATCCTACAAATACCTGGGCATCACCTTTGACCCGGCCCTCACCTTCCACACTCACATTCATATACTCTCATTGGCTATCAATTCATGAATCAGCCTTCTTTATTGCCACAAGGACTACCTGCTACCTGAGGCCCTTAGACTGGCTATAACCTCCTCTGTCTTCTCCTTAGTTGACTGTGGTTTATTGGTATATGCAGCTGCTGACAACACTGCCCACAGAAAAATCAAATTGTCCATTAATAAGACCTGTAGGCTTCTGACTGGTGCTGATTGGCTCACTCACACCTGCACACTTTACTCCCTCGCAAAAGTGTTTAACTTTGATGAGGGGCTCCAATATCAATCCTGCCTCATGGCCAAAAAAATACTTTTAGGTCTAACCCCCACAGGGGTAGCAATTTTCCTCCACCTCTCAACCCCCGCTATCCCCACTTGCAGCACCTCCAAGACCTCACTTCTGGTTCTGAGAGTTAGGACCTCTCTAACCCAAAGGACCTTCGTGTACAGAGCCACATCTTGGTTCAGTTCCCTCCCCTCTATGGTCACCAGTTTACCAAGGATTGACCCATTTAAGGATGCCCTCAGGAAATACATTTTCTCCTCCTGCTGCTGCAAGTGTCCTCAGCAGTGATTTGTGGGCGCTTGCCGAGCCTCCTCACTGCACCTTCCTCCCTGTGCCTTAGATTTCTCATCCGACAAAGTCTTATACCTAGACTGATATTATTTATTTTTGTTTTCTGCTTTTGTCTTGCATAATGTTATACTGTGTCTTAGCTACCTCTCTGTATAGGAACACTGACTATTGTATATAAGATCATTGTTTATTGTCTATTGCTATACGGCATATCTGCTTGCATCTTCCTGACTTTGTATATATGATCATTGTGTACTGTCTACTGCTATATGTCATACCTGCTTGCATCATCCTGTCTTACTCTGTAACCTGACAAGGAGCCTTTGGAAATGAGACTCTGACTCAAAGGGTTGTAATTCCGATGTAATAATAAATAAATAAATAAATCTTGCCAAGTGGGTGGGTGCCATAAAACATAGACCACAAATGTGGTATCACAGGTGATGCACTCCCTGATTTCCACCTTTTTGTCAACATCAGGAGGATGAATAAAATGTTTTCCCTGTTCAGAATGCCTACAGACATTGCATCTGTGACTTTTAAAATTTCCTTTTGGTTTCTTTGGGAACCAGTTCAAGTGCTCACCTAAGTTTTTTGTACATAACCTACTGTGGACTAGTTTATCTCTAAGGTTGGATGCACGACTAAATAAGACCCAGGGTTTGGGGACTACAGAATTGCTTACTACCTGGTTTCCATTCAAGATGGGACAGTTTTTAAAGATAATGTGATCAGTCCTGCCAGCCCAATCACTGTGTTTTGTCACGAAGGTGATGGGGTCAGAATGTGAATTTTTATTCAGAACATTTTCTTTCAGAAGTTCATTTCTATATCAACCCAGGGCCCTTTCTTTTGATTTGGCTAATAGGTTTCTGTCATAGCCTCTAGCAACAAACCTGGATTCAAGTTCTCTGGCTTGCACCTGAAAAACATCCACATCACTGCAGTTTCTCCTAAGGTGTAGAAACTGACTATATGGTATTGAAGTCTTCAAAGCTGCCCGATGTGCACTGTCTACATGCAGTACTAAATTGCTTATTGAGGCCTTCCTATAACATTTTGTTTCCACAACATTTGGTCTCAATTCTGTGCTATAGAAGGTGAAATCCAGGAAATTAAGGACATTTCTTTATTTGCTGCACATGTAAATTTCAAATTTAACTTATTCTCATGTAGCCAACTCATAAATTCTGGTATTTTTGCCAGGTCCCCCTAGCCAAGGGGGCAGGTGGAGATAAAGGGCAGGGTAAATTATACTGCCCACAGGATAATGTAGCAAGCAAGGAGGACACAAACATGGATGTATCCAGAAATGAGGAACATGAAGGTAGGATGTTGAAATCGACACCAATACCAGACACGAAGGGTAAGGCAGGGGCAGGTAGGCAGCATAGCAAGGGAAAAGAGGGTGGGGGAAAGAAGCAGGAGGGTAAACACAGGGGTAGAAGGGGGATAGGTGGCAAACCATGGAGGGCAATGGTTACAAATGCCCACAGCCTGGGAAATTAATTCTCAGACCTGGAGGCCTTGAAAGCAGAGGCAGACCTGCGGCAATAACAGAGACCTGGTACACCACAAATCATGACTGGGAAGTAAATGTTCCAGGTTATACTCTATTCAGGAAGGATAGAGGGAGTAGAGGGGGGGGGGTTGCCCTTTATGTAAGGGAAGGTATAAAAGCAACGGAGGTGCAGGGTAGGCAGGGAGAGACCAAGGCACTGTGGATCACCCTTGAGCCCGGCAATGGCACAGCAATCCGCACAAGGGTGATCTACAGATCTCCAGCACAGGGCGAAGAGATGGATAGGGATCTAGTGGAGCAGATTCAGAAGATGGCAACAAAGGGTGAGGTACTACTGCCGGGGGATTTCAATATACCAGCTGTTGATTGGACTATCCCAGCAGCTGCTTCAGCCAGGAGCCAAGACATCCTGGATTCCTTACAGGGGACAGGCCTTAGACAGCTAGTGAGCGATTCCACCAGAAAAAAGGTGATTCTGGACCTAGTACTGACCAATGGGGACAGAATTACAGATGTTCAGGTGGAAGGTCAGCTGGGATCCAGCGATCACCACATAATGTGGTTTAATATGGGGACAGAGACTCAGTCTAGTCACACTAAGGCAAGGGTCTTAGATTTTAGAGGGCAGATTTTGCTAAAATGGGGAGGTGTAGCAAAGAGGCCCCGGAAAGGAGGGGGATAGGAGGGGGAGTTGAGGGGCAGTGGGAACACCTGAAGGGAGCCGTAAAGGAAGTGACCAACCAATGCGTTAGGGTGATAAACAGAGGCAAGAAAAGGAGGAAACCACTACAGTTCTCAAGAGAGGTGGTAGACAGGGTAAGGGCCAAAAGGGCACATTCCAGAAAATATAAAGAGACTCAAAGGGAGGAAGACAGGTAGATGTAGCTAAAGAATCTAAAGGAAGCAGGGAAGGCTGTTAGAAGAGCTAATCTATTCTATTTATTTATTTACTTATTAATTTTGGTGACCGGGTAGGTCCACTGAGCCTCGGAGATCCCTTTTTCAGGGGCGACTCGGGTGAAGATTATATTGTATAACACGTCAATTATACAACACAGTGTAGACACATAACAAATTACAGAGGATTATTGTAGTCATTTCACTAGATTGAAAGAGAGAGACACATTAGTACGATATAGGAAACCATTGTTAGGAGTAAGGAGAACAAAGGAAGGAGGGTGAGGTGCGGTCTAAGGTAAGATTGCCTGGCTATAGTTAGGGGAGGGATATCAGGTAAGGCACAGACCGAGGGAAGCTAAGCGCAGACAGTGAAAAATGGGGACAAGACATTCTTAAGGTACATCAGCGAAAGAAGGAAAACCGGAGGGAGGGGATTATAAGACTCAGAGGTGATACAGTAGAGTGTAAGGAGGGAGACCTGGAAAAGGCAGAAATACTCAACAGATACTTCTGTTCAGTATTCATTGAGGAGGAGGAGGGTCAGGGACCACAGCTGGGTAACAGACATGAAGGGAGTGGGGGGAGGTAAACACAAGTCCTTTCCCAGAGGGAAGAGTCCTGGAGGAACTCACAAAGCTAAAGGTGGACAAGGCAATGGGGCCAGATGGCATACACCTGAGGATATTAAAGGAGCAGTGACCAACTCATGATTCAAGACCTCGATAGTTGATCTCATCAATGTTGAAATCCAGTTCCAGTTCCAAGGTCCCTGGGTTCAAACGCTCCATCACCTCTGTCCCTGAAGGGTTAATCTTGGTCAGCAGAAGGTCAATATCCTCTCTGATATCTCCAGAAACAAATGATTTGATACCTTTTATTGGATCAACATGGATGTTACAGAAAAGAACAAAGTGCTCTAGCTTCCGAACCAACCAGTTTCCTCTGTAATCCCCATATTGTTAGCTGTAGGGGGTTAGTATATTCTATAAGGGCAGTGCTGGAGCACCTACCACCCAGCTAGTTATACTATACAGCTGAGGCAGTTTATGGTTAGTTGAGTCAGTCATTCAATAGATACAGTATACAGCACAGAGCAGTCAATAAATAGTCACAGTATACAGTACAGAGTTAGGACCAAAAACAGCAATGCAAAAAGCAGCAGAGAAAATGTCAGAGCTATGAGGTGGTTTATATTACACTATTTAAGGGTTTACCATGTGATAGTTACTACACAGCACAGCAGACAACAGAGCTACATTCAGTATAAAGGATGTTGATTGTAACCCAGACTCAAGTGAGCATGTGAACTAGGAGGGCAGGGCAGGTAACTTGATTCAGTGGCTGGCTGTATAGGTTCACTATAGCCTGTGTGACTGTAAACTTACTGACAGCTGGGCATTTGGAGTGGCCATTGCCATTTTGCTAAGGGGCCATCGGGTGGTCAGGTCTGGATGGGTTGCTGGCTGGTGTGGTGCCTCTGTCAGAAGATGGAGAGGAGCCCAAGTGAGGGTTCCATGTCATAACGATGACCCGCGGAAGGTGATCACCGTTAGGGCGGTGTACATCGCCGAAAAATCAATTTCGGCGATAATTCACTAGCCAAATAAAAAGGGTGTGTGGGGGTCTTATGATTTTCTTTGTTATGTGGGGGTTTTGGCCCCACACCCCCCCACTAAAGTATTCTCAACCCAGGAAGTGCATGTTGGGGTGCAAACCTTAAAAATTCTGGGCTGGGCACAACAAATGTATGTGCGCCCAGACCCAACACAGCACCCTTGAACCCCCCGTCCACCACCCACCCACCACGCCATGGAGCCAGCTCGGCTGCCCACTGCAGCACCACACCTCACAAATTGTTCCTCCCCTTCCGACCCTCGCTCAGAGTGCTCGCCCCCCCCACACATGTACATGTAGTGACATCCTATCGCTATATGTGCGAACCCCCCCAATCCGGTCATCCTCCCTGGTCGGTAACCCTGTAAACATGCACCGCGATTGAGTCACCTTTTTGAACGTGCCCAATCGCGGTTGCCTATGTCACAGGCTACCCCAAGGGAGCACACCAATTCCCGAGTGGCCAACAATGCCGAGTGGGAGAGTCAGTGGGCGGGTGGGAGGAAAGGCGTGGAGGGAGAAAAGCCCAGAGAAGGTCCTGAAAACGAGTCTCCAGGTGGACTTAGCTTGCTATGCTGCTGTTTCAGCGGTGGTGACTCTGATTCAGTTCCTCCTGACATCCTCTCTCTGTACCTGCAGGCAGGCTGGCAGCTGTTGTTCTCATATCCTTGCTTCACTTTCTGTAACAGATAGGAGGATGTCCACTAAATCAGGAAACTATTACTAGACAACTCTACATATAATCAAACTAACAGAATAACTAGTATTGTCTCTGTGGTACAATCGGGTAGTGCATTGGATTCTTAATCAAAAGGTTCGTGGTTCAAGTCCACATAAGAATAGCTTCAGGGGAGTACGAGCTGATGGCCAGAAGGGCCACTAGGATGGTGAGGGTGGCTAAGGCAAGGAAGGAGCAGAACATGGCCAGGGAAATTAGGAGAGGGAACAAGGGGTTCTTTAGACACATTGGGGAAAAATGAAGGGTGAAGGGGCAGATTAGCAGGATTAAAACAAGGGAGGGATGGGCCCAAGACCAGGGGGAGCAGGCTGAGGTACTAAATGAGTACTTCGCCTCAGTTTTCACCAAGGAAAAGGGGGCTGCATCATACATGGGAGGAGACGGTGAAACTGAGGAGGGGTGGACCCTTACTGATTGGCAGGTCTGGGGAGAGGGAGGGCACCACTAGCAGGAGGGGGGAAGACAAAGCAGGGGGACGAGGTAAGAGAGGTGGACAACATGGCAAAGAGAGTGAGGGAAGCCCTCAGGTCCCTTAAGACGGAGAAAGCACCGGGAACCGGATAAATTACATCCCAGAGTGCTGAAAGAACTGGCGGATGTCCTGGCGAAATCCCTGGTGGAGCTTTTCAGCATCTCTCTGAGGACAGGGTGGGTGCCCCAGGACTGGAAGGTGGTGCATATAGTGCCTATCTACAAGGGGGGGATCAAGGGAGGTGGCATGGAACTACAGGCCCGTCAGCCTGACATCAGTGGTGGGCAAGATGATGGAGGGCATTGTCAAGGAGAGGCTGGGGGGGACCTGGAAAAGTTGGGGTGCCTGGACAATAGACAGCATGGATTTGTCCCAAGGAAATCGTGTCAGACAAACCTTGTGGAGTTCTATGACTGAGTGACGAGTGCCTTGGACCTGGGTAGACCGGTGGATGTCCTCTTTCTTGACTTCAGCAAGGCGTTTGACTCTGTTCTTCATGGGGGCCTGTTGGATGAGCTGGGAGAAATGGGGGTGGGGAACCAGATGATCAGAAGGATAGGCAATTGGCTCCAGGACTGGACCCAGAGGGTCGTGGTTGGTGGGATAGTCTCATCCCCAAGGATGGTCATTAGTGGGGTCCCTCAGGGATCGGTCCTTGGGCCCCTCCTGTTCAACACCTATGTCTCTGACATAAGGAAGGGTATCAGGAGTGAGATGAGTCTCTTTGTGGATGACTCAAAACTGGGGGTGGTGGTGGATGGGGAGGAGGGAAGGGTGGCCCTGCAGGGGGACTTGGAGGCTCTGGAAAGGTGGTCTAGAAAGTGGAAGCTGAGGTTCAATGCAGGGAAATGCAAGGTACTGCACCTGGGAGCCAGAAACCCGGGCCAAGTGTACATCCTTGGGGGGGAATGCTACAAGTCTCAATGGCTGAGAGGGACCTGGGGGTGGTGGTGGATGTCAAGATGAACAACTCGGAGACTTGCAGTTTTGGAGGCCACACTTAAAAAGGGACATTGAACTCCTGGAGAGGGTCCAGAGGAGGGCAACCAAAATGATTTGGGGCTTGGGGGACAGGACCTATGGGGAGAGGCTCGAAGAGCTAAATATGTACACATTGGAAGATAGAAGGGACTTGGGGGATATGATAGAGGTCTTCAGGTACATGAAGGGGGTAAATAGGGGAGGAGCAGTCAGGGTGCTCTGAAGGAAGGAGGGGGCAACTAGAGGGCATGGGTGGAAGCTGGAGGGGGGAGATTCAGGGGAGAAAGGAGGAGGTGCTACTTCACTGAGAGGGTGGTGGAGCCATGGAATGCACTGCCCAGAGGGCTGGTGGAGGCAGAGACGGTGGAGCGGTTCAAGAGGGGGTGGGACAGGTACAGGGGAAGGGTTCTGGAAGCAAAGTCCAGTGCAGCGAGAATATCAGGGACTGGGAAGGGAGAAGCCAGAGAGGGCGAGGGGGGAAGTAAGGTCAGCTCCCAGGCTGGGGCTGACCAAACAAGCAGACATGAAAGACTGTTAGGCCTATTCTGCTGGCATTTTAGTATGTTAGTATGTTAGTAACTAAAGTGTGGGGATAATATTTGACCAGCATTCCTGTATGGCACTGTTTATGTCTGGGAAGTTGACATTGTCCTGCTTAACTGCTACAAATGAGAGTTGTTACTGGGCTATCAACCCCCAACCCCAACCTTCCACCTCCCAGGAGACAGCAGAAGTACTGTACAATACAACTGCTTAGAAATAAGGGGGGGGGGTTGGTTGTTGCTTTTTTACAAATAAATAGATAAGAAAGATAGAGGGATGTGTGGATAGAGGTCAATTTAAAGTGTACAGTAGCACAGCAATTCTTATCTTTCAGCACTTAGTCTTGCAAAGCATGCATAAACAACATTTAGGATGTGTGTGCCTCTATTAAAGACATATAAGATTTAATTACAATTACCACAGATGGCCACCTGGAGGCAGCTGTCATGTGGCAGTACATCTCAGCGGGGGAGGGCTGGCGATGAGCACCTGTGCCACAGCAAGTCCTGTGACTGAGCCACGGAGCTTGCTGCCGCTGCAGGGTTACCTGCATGGGACCAAAGCTACAGGCTAGGCTCAAATCTGGGGACGTGAGAAGGACCAAAAAAAATAGTACAGGAAACCCCCCATTTCCATCTGTATGAACTATTGGGCCTTGTGACTAATCTGGGTCCTAGTGCCTGTTGTTCTGCATCCAGACTGCCTCGGAGGGGAGAACGGTCCTCCCCATGGAGCTTCTGTCATGGAGGGTAAGCTGTGGGGGTAACTGGTGGGTTACCATGGTTCAGGCTAGTGAGGTTGCAGGCTTGATAAGTTATATCCCATGGATCAAGGTCTGTCCCTGGGGGATGTGACAGGGTTGAATAAGACCATGTCCCATTTGTTACACAGAAAGAGTTAAACACAAGGATCTGTGCTGTCCTCTCCTTTTCTGTCTCTTGTCTGTCTGACTGCGCAGTCAACTTTTCTTGTGAGACCTAGGAACTGACTACTCTGACGGTCTCGCGATTGTCCCCTTCCCGCTGTCTCCCTGCCTTCACTTGCTGTTTCTGTCTTTTCTATCTTTTCTTTCCCCTTGCGTATCTGCGGTTATAAAATATATGTGAAACTAGAATCCATTGGTTTAAAAATGTATATAGTGATATTGTTGAAATTATTGCAAAAAGCTATTTGGATCTTAGGAGGTTTGTCGTCGAGGCACAGGTCAGGAAGCATAGGGAAAACCCAGGAACAGCTGTAAAATTCCACAAAACTGTTTATTTGTAGTTGCAGTAACATTAAATAAAATAAACTTGTTCAGAATAACTATATAGAGAAGCAAAATAAAACCTCTTGTAAAAAAATCTCTTGCAGCTCAGCTTAGCTGTTTTTATAAGTCTTTTTCAACCCTGTCCTTTGCAAGCATCCTGTTCTTTGTTAATTTCAGGAGCTGCCAGAACACTGAGAACTTCCTGAGGTCCCCACAGCAACTGCAAAAGGCTCAGGCATTTGCACCCAAGTAACCTCTAGCTATTTACAGTTATCTCAAATTATAAATACATACATTTCAACAGTAACACCTTATTTTCTAAACAAAATGATCCCAATATCAGTTTCATTTCCATATATTGATTTGCACATATTCTTATATTACCAGATCTAAATATGCGAGGGAGGAAAAACAGACAGCAGGAGAAAACAGAGAGACAGTGAGAGGCAAAGGATTGCAAGACTGTTCAGGTTGATCAAGTCCGAAGTCTCACAGGAAAATTTGGTTGCGCAATCAGACAGAGAAGAGAAAAAAGGAAAGAATACAGATCCTTACATTTACATACTTTCTCCAAAATAAATGGGATAGGGTCCTATTCTGCACTGTCACATATAGGTTAACTTTGAGATGCAGTTTGCCCACCACCTACTCTTTTGCAGAGTTGTCAAAAGAAAGTTAGTTCTGGGACACAATCTTATTTGTTGCACCTGCAAGGACATTGACAATGTTCCAATACATTTTGTGAGAAATAGAATGCCTCTTAATGAGATGAGGTTGCAGAAGTTAATTGCCTGGCAAAGACTTATTATAAAAAGAGCAGTAATATTTTGTTAGAGGGAGAGACTGAAACTTAGAATTAAGAGATACCCTGAGACAAAGAACTTTATTTTCTGTTTGTATTGCCTTTGTCAATAGTTATACTGAACAATTTTATTATTGTATGGTTATTGATAATAACAAAACTCTACTTCCGAATTTTATAACTGCTCCTGGTTTTCCTATGCTTCTTGACCTGCACCTTGATGACAGCAGACTCTGGTGGATGGGAAGAAAACCCTCTGTAGGAAAACAATTACTGAGAATATGTTTTCCCCCTCCCCCCCACTCCCATGATTGGGTGACCACAGCTACAACCTTGCTCCAGCTCATGCTGCTGCTTCTTGGTCAGCAAGCAGAGATGTATGCTGGGTTGCCTGCACCCTACCTCCCCCAGGAGCCAAGCACCTCACCTGAGCAATGCACCCTGCCTCCAGCCAGCCTCGGTGTGCAATTCCAGGGCTTTTACAGGAACCCAGCTGGTCTCCAGCCACTTGGCACCACTCGGCCAGCCTTCTTTTATTTTTGCAGACACTGCAAAAGATCTGGGGTGCTCTGAAAGGCAGAAAAATGCTACAAATACAAATACTATAAACAAGGCTTAAAAAATACAGGGGTTTCGTATGCAGTTCTGACTTTGTCTCTATTTCAATACAGCACCTTTTTGCAAGCACCATTTCGGTCTATGAAGTGTTTTATTTGTGCATCACTTTTTTTTTTCTTTCTTTTTGTAGCTTCGGTTTTATGGTATACCAGGTCAGAGGTCTTTATGCCTCACCACCTGTTGGCATACACTTGTGACTGGCCACAGCACATAGTGCCAACAGGCAGTAGAACAACAGGATTGTCTTCTCCCTCCCCCGGTAAAAAACAAAAAGCAACAGATCATGATAAATTAACTTTATGGTCCCTTTTATTAACCCTCATATTATAACCAAGAGGTGTTTGTGGTTCATCAGCCTGTGCTAATCTAGCAATTTTGTCATACTGCCTGCCTCTGTAGTTTGGGTTAGGTAATCAATCTGGTGATTTGTTTGTGGGGTATAACCTGCAGCCATGGATGACATATGCCCTGACACCTACCCATCAGAAGATGCACCTTCCATTCTATGAGGAAAGAAGGGTGCATGGAAAGCATTGTGGGTGCCACAGATATCACTACAGACACCGACAATGCGTCTGAGGGCGGCAGAGGGTCTGCTTGTCTTGGGGGAGATGAGGCTGTGAAGTTAACTTGCTACAGACAGGGCTGTGTAGAACTTGCTGTGGTCTTGGGATGGATTTATTTTATTTAGCATGATAAAGAGTGACAAGTCACTGGGAATGTTTCTAAAGTTCCTGGGAGTTTGTTGCGTTATTGTTGTTTTTGAGGGGTGGGGTGCCAGTTGGCTGGTATGCTAACAAAGTGCGGTTGGTGGGATTTGTATTTTTTTTTTTAGATAAACTGATGCTGGTTAGGACAGATGAGTGAGCTTTGGACTGTGATGTTCAGGCTTGATTGCTGTTTAATATTACAGGAGGGCTGGCTGATCACCGCTATGCTGCCGGAAGGGCTGTCGCCAAGAAGTTATGCAAAAACATAAATAGTTGGATATTAGCTTTATAGTAATAAAATCAGCGAGAAGAATTAAATGGTTGGATACATAACTTTTTTTCTGCACATTTCATTTAAATAATTTTGAAAAAGTAGTATAATTTAAATAAAATTTAAAAAGAATGATACAGTGGCAACATGCCCTCCCTCTCTCCTTCTGCTGGAGATACCCCTCCCTATGCACCTAACATGCCACTAGTCCTATCCATTGCTTTGTCACACTGCCTTTCCACTGTGATGTCATCAGTTATGATAACCCCAAGGTCACCTTCCTGCTTAGTCACTATAGAAACAGAATAACATGCTGAGGGTGAGGGTGATGATTCCAGTCAAAAACAAACATGCCAGCTCCATGGCACCAAGCGATGGGGCATCGCTCTGGTACGCAGGTGATCCGGGTTCGTGCTCTGAGCTCAGATGCCAAGAGTGGAGGCTGGCATTGAAGGAGGGAGTCAACAGCATCCTTTGAAAGCTTCCCTTCTGGGGGGGGTGGGAGGTGCCAAGCTGCTCTAGTATCGACTACTGGTGGTGGCTCCCAGAGGCATACTTGGCAGCATAGGTGACCACATACTATTGTATGTCCCTGCCCCAGGATGTTGCTGTGACCGCAAGCATTGTGGGTGGTGGGTGGGTGCCCCAGAAAAAGGAAAATGGCTGCCCATAGTGCTGGATGATGGCCCTCTAGTAGGACCCCTTCCTGCCACCGACCACTCAGTGCACTGCGCCTGACCCCTGACTGACATCCCAGTGTAATGCTCACCTACTCCCCCTCATCACCTCACTGGGGGGGGACACCCCAGCAGGGATAAGCCAGGCCACAGTGGAATTGTTGGCAGAGCCCTGGGGGAGCCCAAGACTGGCATGGCAGCGAGGGTTGGGTCTGTGGCACAGCAGAGGGTGCCAGCATGGGACCCAAAGCAGTGGGGCTGTGGGGGCTCAGTAGGAGCCAAAAAAAAAAACCAAGCACAACTATATCAGAAGAGATAATGAATGCTATAACATCGTGACAAGCTAATGTAAGTTTGACTTATGATAAGCTCATGCAAGATCTAAATGCAAAAAGTGAGCTGCACCACGTAACTCAATGAACAATTCTTCAACATTTTGAAGAGGATACTTATTTACCACAGTGATCTAGTTTAACTCCGGAAGTTCTGACAGCACCTGATTTTTATGTTCGCTTGCATGCATGCGCAAGGAACGTCTTGCAATAGTGTGCCTTTTGGAGGTGTGTGACCCTCTTCCCCAATATAGTGCTCAGTGTAGAAGGCACGACCCAAGAGGACAAATACATGCCGAGCTGTGTATAACAGCAGTTCGGCTGTGTTGGTCTTCACTTCTAACAAAAGGTCCGCTGCAATCAACGGTGGTAGTGTGTATGCAATTAGCATACACGTCAGCCGAACTGCTGTCATGTACAGCTCGGCTTCAGGGCCCTCCCGCTTCGTCCCTCTGCTAATATCCTCCCCCTCCCTGTTCTCCCTGGCCCCCACCTTGTGTGCCGAGGGGGGTGCCCAATCCCCCTTGGCTCATGCACCCCTCAGCACACTGTGTGGCCAATGGGGGTGCCCAATCCCTCGTCGGCTGCAGCCCCCACTCCAAAAAAACAACCAACCAGTGGCACACTGGGAGCCCACTCCAGTGTGCTCATGCTTCCCCACCCACATACACACACACACACACACACACACACACTGTATGGCTGGCGGGGGTGCCCAGTCCCCACCAGCTCCAGTCCCCCCCCCAACAAACACGTAGGTGGCACACTGGGAGCCCACTCCAGCATGTCAGCAGCATCCGTTTTTTTGTCCCTCACCCCCGTCAGCCAACCCGCGCCCACCCTCTGTGCTCCCACCTCTGCACACACACCCTCACCTAGGTGGCATGCTGGGAGCTCACCCCAGCATACTAAAAGCCTTCGTTTTCTTTTTTTTTTTTAATCCTGTAAAACAAGAAAATGGTCCCTCGGTGAGTCCTTGGGCCCCCCCCCACCAACCCGTGCCCACCCTTTGGGCATCCACCTCCCCAACCCCCTCACCCTATACTTACCTCTGGAGCCCAGTGCGATGATCTCCGGTGGACCGGGAACACGTCTGCACTCTTCAAAGCCGACCATGAACTGAAGAAATGCCGGTAAGCTGTATAATGGCATAAATAGGGTTTTTTCAACTTTGGTGCATATCTCATCCATTTTTGGGAATTTTGGCACCAAATTTTCAACATGAGGTTATTGTGAGCCCTCCTCATGAATTCAGTCACTGTCATGGCATTAACCAGTCCCAAAAGGTGATTTCACAGTCATTGCTCGGAATCACCTTTCAGGACCGATTAACGAAACAACAGTGTTGGTGTTTGAGAGGTGGGCTCTCAAAAAGCCTATATTGCAAATTTGGTGAAAACATTCAAAAAAAATCACTGTTTCATGAGCGTGTGTTGCGCAGTTTCCACACACACTCATAAGTTCACAAATTTGTAATATTTTCACTCCAGATTTTCAACATAGGCATATTTCCACAACACCTTATGAACTGTGCAGCTGTCATTTTTCACATACTGCCCAAAATTGTTTTCGCGCATCCAGTGCAAAATAGCGCGGTAGCTGTTGGAAATCAATGTTCACTACAGAGTAAGACAATGACAGTGGCACTGTTCATGAGCAGAGGTCCTAAAATGCCTATATTGAAAATTTGGTGGCAAAAGTCCATAAAATGGCTGTGTTTCGAGCGTACGTTGCGCAGTTTCTACGCACACTCGTAACTTCGTGAATTTCTAATATTTCCACTCCAGATTTTCAACATTGCCATTTTCCCATATCTCCTTGTGACCAGTACAGCTGTCATTTTTCACATCCTGGCTGAAATGTGTTTTCGCACTTCCGGCGTACAATAGCGCGGCCACTGTGGGAAATCACGTTCGGTACAGAGTAAGAAAACCACAGTGATGCTGTTCATGAGCAGACATCCTAAAATGCCAATGTTGAAAATTCAGTGCAAAATTCCAAAACGTGACTGTTTTACGAGTGTGCCTTGCGCAGTTTCCACACGCACTCATAACTTCGCAAATTTGTCATATTTTCACTCCAAATTTTACACACCTCCTTATGAAGAGTACAGGTGTCATTTTGCACATCCTGGCCAAAATGTGTTTTCACACTTCCAGTGCAGAATAGCATGATTGCTGTGGGAAATCAATGTTCGATACACAATAAGAAAATCATAGTGACAGTGTTCATGACCAGAGGTGACAAAATGCCTATGTTAAAAATTTGGTGAAATAATTCCACTGAATGACTGTGTTACAAGCATGGGTTGCGTAGTTACCATGCAGGCTCATACCCTTGAGCACACCCAGGGTGTCAGGGTTCCTAAGACAGACACTTAAGAAGCATGAGGGTGAAATGTTGATCCAATACAAGAGGAGTTGCAGAGAGGTACTCTGTTGGGATATGGATGCTAAAGGGACATGGATACAACTTGGGGGGGAGGCTCCATAAATGCCAAACACCAATGAAATACCTGAAAGCGAATGTTCGGCATTGACAAATGCTTGTTTCATGCAGCGACTGTGGGTGACGCTCTGATGCATCCACCTGCTCGTTAATTTGTTTATATTCCAACCAGTTCAGTTCTTGAGCTACCTTATCAAGTATGGCAAAGGACAGTTCGCATAACTTTTGCTGGATAGGTCTAGCATCACTGCACTGTTTTACTCTGTGTTGAAATCTCTTTACACAGCACAAGCCACCTGTAAAACATTCAGGAGATTCCTGCCTCACAGGGTTAAATATATGTGTACTACTAACCTCACCAGCTGAAGGTAATAATGGCTCAGTCAGAGATGATACAACATATTGCAGTGGCGTGACTACACGTGGTTTGACTCTTCACTGTGAGAAAACCCAGTGTATTCAACAAGTCCATTTCTTTCAACTAAGGTTGTCCCAGTGTTTTTTTAACTTTATGCTTATTCATTTTCAAAACCAAAAGTGCAAAGAGAGACTTTCAGTGACAATTGTAGTATTTTAACAGTTTATATTTGTGATTAGAAAATGTGCTATTAAATCCTAGCATTCTGATGGGCTAGGACAGTAAGTTTAGCGGGCGGGTATATTTCGATAGAGCCCACTAAAAAACGAGTGCCAATTCGGGGTGCCCTATTACTTGGTATATTATTGGGCACCCTGAATTTTCAAACTCCGTAGCCGCCATTGTTTCCCTGCTTGCTTAGCGAGCTATTTGCGACCCGCCACCCAACTGGTCGATGTAGCACAACAACGGAGCCAGCAGCGCATCTCCAGAAAAGGTCACCAAACTGCCACCAGTGCTGCTCTTTGAACGATCATCCCAGCAGTACCTTAATAGTAAAGTGAAAGCCTTGCTTGCATTCGGCTTCACAGTTGTCCCATACAGCACCAACAGTCCCCACATGCCAAACATCCCAAATGCCAGCAGTACACCATTTCATTTGTATTGTTAAAGCTGTCAGATCAGCTTTTCCATTTATTACTCACAGTGCCCGCAGCGCTACGCAGAATTCTTGTGTAAAATAAAAGCCATCAGTACAACTGGCTTTGAAGCAGTTTCTCCCCATGTGCTCGCACTCCTGACAGCGCTTCACACTCCCGATAGCGCTTGACACCAATGGCCATTCTCTGCTTTAAACCATGAGCTTCCATGGCAATAGTAGAGATCTGTATCCCTGAAACATATCCACATTAGTGGGGGGTATCAACTTACTTGTGCCAGCTTGCCACAAGGATCGCGACTATAAGAGCAGGGGGAGGCATCGCATTTCACAGCAGCAGCCTGAGGATGGAATCACGGTAAACATAGACAAACACAAAAATCAACAAGGTTTTAAAATTTAACCCAGTGTTTGTTTGTGTGTGTGTGTGTGTGTGGGGGGTAGACAGGTAACCATGACAACCAGGTCAAGAAGTTAAAAACTACAGAGGCTTGAACTGAAAACAGGAACGAAAGCCTTCTTTAAAGCAAAAATGTACCCAGGGCAGGACATGCAGTGCAAACTCATTTTTTCCCCCACACTTTTTGTTTTGTTGAACAATTTGGTAGGGGTCCATAGTCCATCATTGCGAGGAGTCAGCCTGCCCGCATGCATACCTCTGACTGCAGCTTTAAAAAAAAAAATCCTCTGAGGTACAATCATGCTCCTGCTGCCATCCCATTAGGACTGATGCCTTCCAGCTGCTCTTATCCACCCTATTGCTTGCCTGTGAATGATGATCCAGTTTATCTTTTTTAAAATAAAGTAAAATGCATTCGGTGTATTCCAGCAGTGAAAGTGCTGGGGGTGGGGCCTTCTACTACATGTGTTGACAGCAAACAAATTATCTGTGTGTGTGTGTGTGTGGTTTGGGGGAACAACAGAGAAACTACAAAATACAAGTAATTTAATTAATATGTGTGTGTGTGTGTGTGTGTGTGTGTGTGTGCAAACCATGACAACTATCTCTAATGAAGGCAGAGGAACTATTTTATTACAAAACTTTAAAACAATTAACATTTGAAAAAAAAATATATATATTTTTTCAAACACCTTTATATAGTGGCCCATTTTCTAAGTGCAATAATACCCTCTAGGGGATAGACAGGTTACCGATCAATAACAGGCATTCCCTCCGCCTGTAAGGCCGGACCTCATTACGCCCCTGGCCAGTCCAGTATTGCCCAATACTGCCCACTCTGTCGGGTATTATTGCTTGCTTATACAATGGTAAGAAAATTTCCAGGGCTCTGATTGGTCAGTGTGTGCCTGAGACAGTGATGTTATTACACAATAACATCACTGTGTTGATTTTTGGATGATTGTTTGGAGCTACTCTTTAGAAACAGAGATATATTGCTACACTAAAAATCTACTAAAACTTTTTTTAAATAATTTTTTTATTTTGTATAACATCGAGCCATTGTATAATTGCAATAAGGCACTCCAAGATGTGTGTTATTGTGTAATAACGTCACGCCTGGGGTGGTGGAAGCACTCGGCTGTGTGACATTATTACATGATAACATACACCTTGTCATGCCTTATTGCTTAATTAATGAGCTGTATTTTGTTTTATTTGATGTATGTATGTATGTATGTGAAACACCCTGAGTCCTTGGGGCAATCCATAAATAAAAATCTTCTTCAGGTATCATCATCAAGGCACAAGTCAGGAAGCATAGGAAAACCAGGAGCAGTTTCAAAATTCACAAATAGCATATTATTTTTCCCAATAACAGCAAAATAAAAAAAAAAAATATTCAGTATAGCTATTTACAAAGCCAGTTGAAACAGAAAACAAAGTCCTACTTCTGAGTGTTTCTCCTCAATTTCAAATCTCAGTCTCTCTCTCTCTCTCTCGCAAAACATTGCTGCTCTTTTTATAACAACTCTTTGCAGGGAGCTCGTTAAGGAGATCATATTTTTTTCACAGAATGTTCTTATCAGTTTCTAATGTTCTTGTAGGTGCAGCAAAAAGAACATAACCCAGAACTGACCTCTTGTCGACAGCTCTGCAGGGATTTTGCAAACCAGCATCTCAGGTTAACCCCTTGAGTTCTAGTTTTTGCACTCATTTCACAGTATAACTATATGCCGTTTCAAACCAAAGGGATACAGTTTCAAACAAAGGCATCCCAGTTTCACATAAATTCACATATATTTTTACAACCGCAGATATGCAAGGGGGAAGCAAAGACAGAAACAGCAAGTGAAGGCAGAGAGATAGCGGGAGGTGGAGAATTGCAAACCTGTCAGAGTGATCAGTTCCTAGGTCTCACAAGAAAATTTGGTTGCACAACCAGACAGAGAAGAGACAGAAAAGGAGAGGATAGAACACATCCTTGCATTTAAACTCTTTCTGCATGACAAATGGGGCAGGGACTTATTCAAAAATATTGATTCTGAATTTCAGCCATTTGTTGGTTAGAAGAAATAAGTCCTAACTCAGTGGTAAATGGTCCAATATTACTAGGGACCCTCCTCTGTTTGTTGATGAATGAGAAAAAGGATTTTTTATTATCCTGTACCCTATCCGCTAGATTAACCTCACATTGGGCTTTGGCTTTTCTAATGTTCACGTTTAGTTTCTTGAGGCATACTTCATATTTGGCATGTATTTTTGGTGATTTAGATGTTTTAATTTTTTTATATAATCTATTTTTTCTTATTAATTAATTTTCTGATTGTGGGTGAAAGCCAAAATGGTTTTATAGCCCTAGTACTATTATATTTCTTTATAACGGGGATATACTCAGTGGTTAAGTTGTCGATTTTAGTTTTAAGGGATTCCCACATATTATGTATAGACTTATTAGCAAAGTCTGTTACCCAATCCCAACAACTTAGTTTAGTTTTCATTTTATGGAACTCTGCTTTTCCAAAATTATACATTGTAGTTGTTCCAGAGGGTTTGGACAATTGTGTTTCACTAATATTAAATAAGACCGAACTGTGGTCACTATTTCCAAGGGTGCGCTATATCAACCGAATTGATTGTATCACCCATGTTGGTGAACAACAAATCCAGAATATTATTACCCCTTGTATTATCAAGTACCATCTGTTTAAATCCCCCATGATCCATAACATCAATGTACTGCCTTTCAAGGGGAGATGAACCTATACCTTTACCCCAATCTATATTGGGTAAGTTAAAGGCCCCAGTAATCAATAACCTATCAGTAGGGTCAAGATTTCCCAGAATATCCAGCAAGACCTTGTCATCTTCCCGTGACATAGATGGGGTCCTATAAAGAAGTCCCAGAATAATTTTGGTACTATTTATGGGCAACAATTTAACCCATAAGAGTTCAAGTTTGCCTGTATCCCATTTAATATCCTCCGAAGGTATATCTTCTTGAATATAAATTGCCACCCCTCCTCCCTTTCGGTATTTTCTACAGTGGGAGAAAAGCTTATAGCCCTCAATTTCTTTTTCCCAATTATCATTTTCATTCCACCATGTCTCAGTAATAAGGGCGATATGTATTTTATTTTTATGCAATAAAATGTTAAACTCATCATATTTGTTCTGCAAGCTACGAGCATTGAGAAGGATTGCATTCCATCCAAGGGCGTTTTGAAGAGGAGATAAGGAACCCATTAGGTTTTTTTCAACTATTAGAAAACAACTTGTGCTATTTTAACAGACACTTTTGCCATCAACCATGTCGATTTAGCAGACAGGTAAGAATAACAGACAAAACCCACAGCTTATCTAACAGTTAAAGCCTGTCTCCACAGTACTCCTACAGGACTAATTTGGCTCAAATTATGTCTGGAAATCTTTAATTCGCTGGTAATCCTAATCAGAAAATGAAAGTAATACATTTTCAGTTTCACTAACTACCAAGTTTAAATATTACCCACATGTCAAAAAGTATGGTCCAAGGAAAAATTCTATGGCATGCTACATAGGTGTGCTTTGCCCCTGGGAAGATGTGGCTGTCTGCCTGCTGCCTGAACACCTCCTGTGGCCAGAAGGATGCCTTGACATCATGGATGCTGTGCAACATGCCCCTACCCCAACACAGACAGGTGTTAGTTGACAGACTGATGTGATCATCTCAAGGGAAGTAGTGGGAGTTACCCAGGGCAGAAACCTCAGCCGTACGAATGATGGCCATCCCCTACTCCCACTTTGCCCAGCACCACTTGTGACTCCCCTTCCCCACCAAAGATGCATGTGTAGTTCCCCTTCCAGGCCAAAAGTCATGCTGGCATGGGTCCCTCCATGGGGCTGCTTACCCAGGAGGTTTCACAGTGGAGGACGGAGTCCTGGGATGCATGCAACATTTTTTCCCTTTACAATGTTTCCTGACATGCAAAGCGAGCCTGCGCTGGATTTAGCAGGACCTGATTTTACACAGGGTCCTACAAAGCAGTTCCTACAGCAAACATTTTTATTCTGTCATATTATAAATCACAAATGGGATTTCAGCCAATCAGCATGTAGAGCCACTGTGCCTCTTATTCTGAGTACAGTGTGCCCTCGGACAGACATGTTAGGAGGGAGTGCTCCACTTTGGAGCCAGAGGGGAGGGTGGAAAATTAAAAAAACATAATACTCTAAACTTATTATAAATCACTGAGCTCAGTTTGAGTGATTTGTAAGACAATGGAGCTTCCAATAGATGTCTTGGTATAAAAGATTGCTCTCGTGAGGTTTGGGCAGTCCTGTCACCCAAATCTCATACTCCCTTGGATGCCCTATTAACCTATATCTATGATCTTAATATCATAATCATAATGTAAAATATCTTCAGTTTAATGGATAAAAAGCTCATATTGTAAATGGATGCTATAGCAATTTCTAGTTGCAGGTTATTATAGTATATTGTTTTACTATGATGGGTGGAAAAGAAATGAATGTTGAGGAAATGGGTTCAAAGCAGCTAAAATTTTAGTAAGTATGTGTTTGTTACAGGGACACTGTCAACCCCCTTAGGTCTCAAAGTGTCCCTAGTTTAAAAAACACATTTTATGATTGCCAACATTCTGTAAAGATTGCTGATGTAGCTGGTAGTTTGATTCTGACTCTTTTTTTTCCTTTAAAAAAGTGAAAAATGGACTGCCCACAATACTGGTGTTACCACACAAATGCATGTTTGTTTACATTCCTTGATCAGCTCAAACTGTATCTTTCCTGGACTTGATAACACCCACAAAACAGTCCAGCCACTCATGATGCAGCGGGAGTTTAGCAGGCTACTGCCTCATGAGTGACTGCACTGTTTGGGGGTGTTTCTAATGCTCAGGAAGTATGCAGTAAGAACAGATTCAGGATTGTAAACAAGATTGTTTATAAATAAACATTAGCATGCATTTCAGTTCTACTAAACAAGGAGACAGACAAAACAAACAGCAACATCAATGAATTGTGTAGAAGGTAAACAATCATAAAATGTAGGTTTCTAGCTAGGAATAATATGATGAAAAACAGGTTGACAGTGTCCCTTTAAAACATGAATTGTTTATTTCAGCATATGTTTGTTTAATTTTAATTTGTATATATGTTATCTGATATACACATTTGATGCACATGGGTACATCATCTGGGTGTGCTTCTAGTAAGGTGTTTGTCTGCTAATGGTATATATTGGTAGTGAAATAGTATAAAACAAGCATTTGTCAGTGCTGAATGTTGGTTGCTTGTTAAACATTTTTTTTTTTGCAATTGTGACCCCAAATTTTGAAGATTTAAACTCCTGCCCGAAAGGTGATTTCGAGCAGTGACTGCGACATCACATTTCAGGATGCCAAAAAAACATTTTGGCTGGATCTGAAAAATGACAGCTGTCAAATTTATGAGGTGCTGTGAAAAAATGGCTATGTTGAACATTTGGGGTCTGAATATTGAAAATTGCCAAAGTTATGAGCCTGCATTCACAAATTTCAATGCAGGCTCACAACTTTGCTGTTTGTGCACATTTTTGCCCCAAATTTTCAACATACCATTCTTATGACCCCACCTCATGAACAAGTGCAGAGAAAAATTCCAGCTCCTGCTCAAAGGTGATTTTGCGTCAAGAATCATGTAAATCACCTTGGGGTACAAATAAAGATTTGGCCAGATCTGAAAAATGACAGCTGTCATATTCATGAGGTGCTGTGATGAAATGAACAAAATTCAACAAATAAATAAATGTTGAACATTTGGGGTCAAAATATTGAAAACTGCCAAAGTTACGAGCCTGTGTTCACAAATTTGAATGCAGGCTCATAACTTTTTTGTTTGCGAATGTTTTTGCCCCACATTTTTAACATACCCTTCTTACGACCCCACCTCATGAACAAGTGCAGAGAAAAATGTCAACTCCTGCCCGAAAGTGATTTCATGCAGCAACTGTAAATTCACCTTTCAGGATGCAACAAAAACATTTTGGCCAGGCTCTGAAAAATGACAGCTGTCACATTCATGAGGAGCTGTGAAGAAATGACTATGTTGAAAATTTGGGGTCAAAATATTGAAAATTGCCAGAGTTACGAGCCTGCATTTGCAAATTTCAACGCAGGCTCATAACTTCAGTATTTTGTAATATTTTTACACCAAATTTTCAACATAGCCTTTTTATGACTCCTCTTCTTGAACAAAGGTGGAGAAAATGTTCAACGTCTGCCAGAAAGGTGATTTCGTGGAGTGGCCACAAAATCACCTTTTGGGACAGAATTGCCTGCTGTTACTTAATTGTTCATGAGGTGGGGTCCCAAAAAAAGCATGTTGAAAATCTGGGGCAAAAATATAAAAAAAAATGACCAAGTTGTGCCACTAACTTCCTACAGAACACTAGCTATCTCTAAATTAAAAGACATATGTAGGTGCTACTAGGCCCTCAATGCCAAGTCAACTTCCCAGGTACCAATTGGCCCTCTACTTATTAAGCTGAAATGTGTTGCATAATTTAGGGCAAGGTTAAAGCTGGAATGTACTGCATATATAGCATAAGGACTTCTATTGTGTATACCTCTTGTATTATATATTTTTTTCTTTGTTGTTCTACATTTTATATCTCCTGTCTATGTAATTGCGAACTGTATTTGAATGTGCCTCAGGACCTCCTTGTGAATGAGCCTGCTCAACTGAGTCTTTCATGCAATAAACTTGAACTTGAAACTTGAAAACCCCATTGAAATACATTGAAACTGAAAACCCCATTTAAATGCATTGAGGCACTTACCTCTGTAAGTCCCCTTTAAAGGAGGGGCTTATGCTCCCACTTTAGGCATCCCTTTTCCCCCTCCTACCCCCCCAGAGCTAGGGAATTTATAGTGCTCTGGGGGATATTGGCTGCTGGATGCCTCAAGGTGGCAGCAGAGAGCCAGTTTAGGGGGTATATAAGGGAGCAGACAGGAAGTTTTGAGGCCTTTCCAGCTAAGGCATTAGGCCGGGGCTGGGGGGGGGGTGGCTGGAGGAGCAGCATTAGGTGGGCAAGTAAGGGAGCTCAGTGGTCCAGGTGGGCCAGTGGGAGGATCCTCTCCTCAAAGTGCAGACAGGATGGTTTTCACAACATCATGGTGACGAGAAGCTGGGGGAATGGAGCTCCATGGGGGAGGTATGGTTAGCCAGGTCCTTAGTCATTGGGGGCAGGTAAAGTAGTTGGCCATTGGGGGGCCAGAAAAGGTAGAAACCCTTAGAGACCCCATTTCCAGTGTGATGCCCATGCCACCAGGGCTGTGGGGGCAGTGGCAGGGTCCCCACAGGAGGGAAGCTGGTGGCAGTGACTCTCTCTCGTACCTGGTGTGGCAGGGCAGCCTGGCATGCAGAGGGAGCTGGGTGGCCTTTCATCCATTTGTGGGGCCTGCTTGGAGTGGCAGGTCCTGGGGCACCAGCGCTTAAAGGCCAGGTGGGTCACAGGTCAAAAAATAGACCTTGGAGGGTGGCCCTTGGCTGGAACTTAACCCAAGCCCAGGAGGTGCTGAGGGGATGTGGGCCTGGCAGTGATTCTCTGAAGAAGGGAAAGTGTCAGCTGGAAGTGGAGCCGATTTGGGCCACGATTTCTGTGAGTGCAGGCTGTTCAGGGGCTGGGTGCTGGGTGCTTGAGCAGGGCCGGGTTTTGAAGCCATTGCACCAGTGGAGCCGTGAGGCGAGGCCAAGCGTGATGAGGGAGCAGGTCCAAAGAGGTAGTACTAGTGCAGAGCCAAGCTTAAAGGGGTTACGGGGCCTGGGTCATAGGAAAAATCCTGGCACCCCTTGTGGCATGGGTCAACGCCCAGGGGTCCAGGTGGGGGAAGCAACCTGCTTTCCCCTGCCACACTTAGGGCGATGACCAGTGCCATAGAGATTGAGTAACCTGGTAATAAAGGAAAAAAGGTTTGGCTTACCAGATCCAGAGAAACCAGGAGATTGTAGGGATCTGAATTTGGAAGGTTCTTTGGTAAAGCATCCAAGAGAGAGAGTAGAGGAATCCTTGCCTGATACTGCCTTGGGAAATCCATTGTGTCTGCTGCTCTAATTGTCCAGCTAGTATGCTTGTAAAATGTTTGGTTAGCCCCATGGAGCTGCTTTATTTATTTAGATGAAGGATGTGACCTCTGCATTGCTGGAAGCATTTGTGGTGCAGGAGCTAAATAAAGAAGCCAGTTGGGAGGAGAAGAATAGCATTTATGTGCCTAATTTAACTGAAGGGGGAGCTAATGAAATGAAAACCTTTTCCCTTACTTTACAGCAAAATTAACTCTTCACAAAGTTTTGATTCCAGATAAAATTTCCATCCTGCCCGTGGTGGGACCGAGGGACTCTGGGGCTCAATCGATGGTAGATGAACAGTGTGGAGTTCCTGGTCTGGTGCACCAGCATTCAGGGATAATCCATTTCTATGGGTGAAAGTGAGAGTACACAAGTGATTGAAGATGCCAGTAGGGTAGGCCACATTTTTTGCTGCCTTGTATGGGAGTGCATTTATCTGGGTGACTTAGCGCTTGTGGGTACCCCCTTCTTTAAAGCCCCTGGGATATTTTCGAAGTAATATGCCCCTAGAGGGCAGACCAGGGCAGGGGGTAAAACCTCAGTTCGCAGTTGGGCTTTGAAGAGTGAAGACATGTCTGCGGTCCAAGGAAGATTACGGCGACAGACCTCTGGTGGGTAAGTATGGAGTGGGGGAATGGGGTGGTGGGTCCTGAGTGGAAAAGTCAGGTGGGGGCATGGATAATGGCGCAGCGTACAGCTATGGATGGTTTTCTTTTTTTTCAGGTTAAAAAAAAGTCGAGGGACTGTATTCTTTATTTCAAGGACAGGACACTGGGGGATTGGGTAATAGGGGATGGGGAAGAGACACTAGACTACCTGGGACTGTTTTTTTTGTTGACCCGCATTGGCTGCCTCCTGATCCGGCCTGTGTGCCTTTGCTTCGAAATGTGCCCTGCAATTTTTCAAAGAATGCCAGGGGCTTGGGAGGAAGATATTGGCAGTTCTGGTCTGGCGCTGCAAGGAGGTTGTTAAACTGCTAAGGTCAGGAGGAGGAAGATGGCACTGCATATCCTGTACTGTCCGGCTGGTGAGGGTGTTACAGTACCTTCTGAATAAATCACCGCGAAAAGGCTTCTTTGTGCTGCGGGGTGTAATTTATCTCAGGGGTTGTGCTGGGGATGGTGCTCAACTGAAAAGGAAGGCAGGACTGAGGATGTTGAAGCAGGTGGTACAGCCCGCATACAGCAGTATGCAACACGAACGGTCATGCAAATCAAAGGCTGAAGCCCTCTTGGATTAGAGTGGCTTCAGTCCTTTGAAGTGCATACCCATTCAGCCCACCCAGCAGAGAGTTCAAGTTCAAGTTTATTGCAGGAAAGACTCAGTTGAGCAAGCTCATTCACAAGGAGGTCCTGAGACACATACACATACAGTTCGCGATTACATAGACAGGAGATATAAAATGTAGAACAACAAAGAAAAACAATATATAATACAAGAGGTATACACATAGAAGTCCTTATGCTATATATGCAGTACATTCCAGCTTTAACCTTGCCCTAAATTATGCAACACATTTCAGCTTAATAAGTAGAGGGCCAGTTGGTACCTAGGAAGTTGACTTGATGCTGGGGCCTAGTAGCACCTACATATGTCTTTTAATTTAGAGATAGCTAGTGTTTTGTAGGAGTTAATTGATACGATGCTGGTTAGCTTCAGCATGGCTTGTAGTTGGTTCCAAATGTTTGGGAGGGCGTATGAGACAGCTCTTTGGCCAGCTGTGGTACGTGTCCTGGGAACATCTAGTAGGATAAGGTCGTCTTTCCTTAGGGAGTAGGCGCTATGCAAGATGTGTATGAGAGACGTTAAATAGACAGGCAGTTTGTGGAGTAGTAATTTGAGGGTCCAAATGCCAGCATGCAGGAGGTGTCTGGGGGCAAGAGAGGTCCACCCAATTGCTGCATAAAGATCACAGTGGTGGGTCCTGTACGCAGAGTTAGTAATGAAGCGAAGAGCATGGTGATAGAGTACGTCTAGTTTAGATAGGCTCAAGGTTGGGGAGGAGATAAAGATAATGTATCCGTAGTCAAGCAAGGGAAGGAATGTTACTTGGACAAATTTTTTGCGGGTCGTGAGAGAAAAGAAGGTCCTATTTCTAAAGTAGAAACCCAAGCGTGCTTTAAGCCTCTTTGATAGATTCTTGATGTGGTCGTTGAAGGAAAGCTTGTTGTCTATCCACATATCTAGATATTTAAATTTAGGTAAGACTTCTAAGGGTTCACCTAGGAAGGTAACTATGAAGTTTTTAGGTGGGGTAGGTAGGGCACCAGACAAGGCAAGTCTCGAGAAAATCATTGTCTTGTTTTTTTTTGGCATTTAAGAGAAGCTTTGCATTGATAAGGTTGCTTTCTAACTGGATAAAGTCAGCTTGGAGTGCTTCCCTGACTTCAGTTAAGGACGAGCCTGATGCGTACAAAACCGTATCGTCCGCAAAGAAATGTATGCTAGAGTTCTTTATGTGGGAGTCAAGGTTGTTGATGTATAGGGAAAAAAGGATTGGTCCTAGGATGGAGCCTTGAGGGACTCCTCTGGCAATTGGAAGGGGGGCAGATAGTAGGCCATCAGCTTTGACTTTTTGTATCCTTCCTGTGAGATAACTGTTAAACCACTGTAAGCTAAGTGGAGTGGCACCTATGTAGGCAAGACAGGCGATTAGGAGGTGATGGTCTACAGTGTCAAAGGCCTTACTGAGGTCTAGAAAGACTGCACCAGTAACCTTCTTGGTGTCCATAGCATGGATCCAGTCATTAGAGACTTTAGCCAAGGCTGAGATGGTACTGTGCTTCAACCTGAAGCCAGATTGGGCTGGGTTTAGGAGTAAGTGCGCTTCAAGGTGATTTTATTGTTGGTTGTATATAAGTTTTTCCAGCACTTTGGAGAGAAGGGGCAAGATAGAGATAGGACAGTAGTTGTTTAAGTCACAAGGATCTCCTGATCTGAATAGAGGAAGAATATGGGCAGATTTCCAGCAGGATTGAACAGTGGCTGTGGTAATAGAGAGGTTGAAGATGTGAAGGATGGGGGCTGTGAGCTGGGCATAGCCTAACCGCAAGAAAAATGATTCAAGGCCATCGTCCCCTGCACTTTTCTTGGTGTCAAGGCTAAGAATTATGTCTTCAACTTCTTTGTAGCTAAACAGGCACAACTGGAAGTGATGAGGTGGAGTAGCATGTGTGGTATCTGGGCTAGTGTTGCTATTCACTTGGCTAGCGTATGGGGAGGAGTCGAATGCCAACCCAGCAGTGGCAAAGTGAAGGTTAAGTTCTTCGTAGATTCGCAGTTTATTTTCAACCATCCTGTCCTTGGCCAGAATCTTGGTGGGAAGGGAGGAAGCAGCAGGATGGCCTTCAATGGATCTCAGTGTCTTCCAGATTTTTTGGGAGTTCCCTTTGGCCTGCTCCAGAGTGGAGATGTAGAGGTTTGCTTTAGTAGCACGTACTCTTTTAACACAGGCATTTCTGGCAGTTCTAAATGCCTGCCAGTCTGCCGGGTCCTTTGTGTGCCTGGCCCTAGCCCATAGCTTGTCTCTATTGGTAAGTGCAGATTTGAGCTCTTGGGTGAACCACGGATGTGAGATTTTCCACACCCTCATTTTAATAAGAGGAGCATGCTTGTTAATTAGGGTGGTGCGGTTGTCATTTAGGACAGAGGTGGCGGCATCAGCAGATTTGGCAAGATATAGGTCTTGCCACCTGATCGTAGCTAGATTGGTTAGGAAGTTTACTGAGTTGAATTTAAAGAACGAGCGTTTGATTCTGAATTTAGTTGCGTCAGAACCACACCTAGTGGTCACTGGGGTAGACTGCTGAGTCCCTGGTTCTGTGAATTACAATGGGCTCGACAGTGACACACCCCTGAAATCCCTTATTGCCACAATATGTTGGTTTGTGCAAGTGCAACCAATATAAAAAACAGTCTGTCAGCCTCATCAGTCAGCTTAACTTGATCATGTGTGATTTTGTTTTTCCTGTGAGGCACCACAATACATGTTTATTGTTAGATTTTTGGGGGTATTCTAGTGCTCCAAGATTATAGCACCCGGAGATCGCAATCAACAAATGGGAACCACTTTGTAGCACTGGGACAGCGGAAGCCATCTGAAGCTAAATGCAGCGAATGCATACTACACACATTGGGAACCAGACTGTAGAGGGAACACATTTTGCATGACAACAGCAGTCTGTAGGCAAGGCTGGATGTAGGGATGTACAAGTAACAAATAGTGTTTCCTGAATACCACCAGGAACGCCACTATTCCTTATTTGGATACAAATAGTGGCACTATTCATGCCTATTCCCATTCAGTAAATACTATTTTAAGAAAAAAAAAAGAAAAAGAAACAGCCCCCACACTCCTCCGCAGCCTAGTCCTTATATACACAGCCCCCATCCCCCACACTCTGCTATAATCCAAATCCCTCCCTCCTCCCCCCAACACCCAATTTTTCTTAAAAGAAGCACGGTTAGCCCAGACAAAGGTGACCAGTGAGACAACCTCCCTCCTCGACTGCCAGCTGCCTTCTGCTGAATAAAAGTGTTCCCATGTCTGTGCACAGTAAAACCACCTCATGACATGATGAGTTGGTTTATATCTGCAAGCAAGCACAGGAGTGTCTTCATTCAGTTGAAGGTGGACACCTCTGGAGGAGGGAGGGTTGTGTCACTGGTTGCCTTCGTCCACACTAACCACATTTCAAATAAGAAAAAATTGGGTGCTGCCAAGGTTGGGGTGGGGGTATTGATTTTAAAAAATGAGCGATAAGATGGCGGCTGGTCGTGGAGGCAGGTGGGTTGTGCAGCTCACTCATCAAAGGAGTGTTTTTTAACATTCCACAGAATATGGCAGGTGGTATCCAGCCGGGCAGCAGAGGGGCAGGCAGGGACAGATAGAAGGTGGTAGGACAGAGGCAGCAGCCAGAGTAGAGGGAACAATTCTGAATTTAAAAAAAAATGAATAGCAATATTAATATAATTAAAATAAAGTTGAAGCACAGGAAAAAAAAGCAACAGTTTTCCTGTTTTGTTTGTCAGTGGTCCTTGCAATGCTTAACTAATATAAGCTAGTGGTTAGAGTGCAGACTATGGATGGGAGAGTACGACTGAAACCAGCAACAGCTACTTCTTCACTGGGGTACCTTGAGCAAGTTATCTCATTTCCCACTGCTTTAGTCCACCTAGCTGGAAGAAAAGGTTAGAAGAAGGACCCCACTGAGAATGCGGTGATACATCTCAGCTAAGCTGCCCTGGGGGAAGAAACTTTAAAAGATCGAAATGACAGAGTGTGCCGCTGAAACAGGAACAATGTAACTTCACCATCCACTAACCCACCCCAAACACGTGGGTCTCCACTGTTGCTGTTTGCCCATCTCGTTGTTATATATTGTTTTGCTGTGCTAGCCTGGAAAAAAACAGAGTTTTGCATCACATTTCTTTTGGTGTTTCCTACATGTAGCACTGTCTCAGGATGTGCAGCTATTTTTTCTCCTCCTTGTGTTTCCAATTTGCTTGAAGATCAGTCTGGGGCATTTGTACTTAATGCTCTGTATCAAACTAAGTACCTGAACCCACTGTTAGGGTCATGTATACACACTACCTTTCCTTCAGCAATGCACTGCTAGGTTAAAGAGTTGTGGCTCGATCCACAAAGGTGGTTGGGGTACGCCCAAATTAATCTTATAAAATGGGCTTTAAAATTCCCCTAGCCTGATTGGCTACAACATCTTCTGAGCCGTGTCCTTACTAGAAGATATTGTAGCCAACCGGCACTACCCTCCTCTCCCGAACCCCATTACAATAAAAAATCTGTGAGCTGCACCAGTCGCTAACAAAAACACAGCCTCACACAGCTCATAGTGGGGAAAAGACACTTCCAGTCTGGTGGCACTGACCGCTCACATGTAAAAGCTGACCACAGGCACAAATGCAGTTCCTCACAAAACAGTATGGAATCTTCCATATTTTAAAGTGTAACCTCTGCTGTTATTTAACCCGGATCACAACTTACAGAACAAGGCAGCAGGTTTAAAATGCCATTAACAGAATCAGTGAGTCTGCCATCATTCACGAGTCTCAGATACACGAACAAAACAGCCTCCCTCCTCCGACTTCACTGTCCTTTAAAAGTGAGCTGCAACAACTGAGAAAGTCATAGAAAACACTGCAGCACATTACTATAATACCAAACTCCACTACAGTTATTTTCTTTAAAAAAATTGGCTGGCTGACTGGGACCGACCGTGTCTCTCAGCAGCCACCGTACACTACCGTTTCCGGGTTCGCGTTTTTCAAAGAAAAGATCCCAAGAGTTTGTTATAACACTAATGTGCTGCAGTGTTTTCAATGATTTTCTCAGTTGTTGCAGCTCACTTTTAAAGGACAGTGAAGTCGGAGAAGGGAGGATGTTTTCTTTGTGTATCGGAGACTCGTGAAAGACGGCAGATGCACCGAATCTCTTCCGGCATTTTAAACCTGCTGTTTTGCTCTATAAGTTCAACATTGGACATGGTCCTTTAAAATAAAAATAAAAGGAAAAAAACATGCTTTTCAATACTTGGGTGCTACAGCCCACACAGTCAGTGGGTACTACCTAGACACAGACACACACATGCCTTCTATAAAAATGGACTATTTTTTCTCTTTTCTACTGATATAATCCTATTTTATAAGCCCCCTTTTTATGTACACTTTTTAATTTTTTTAAATTAAATTCTTTACTTGTGGGTCCCATTTATAGGCGCCAATAAGACTACTCGAGGTGTAGGTTATGTCCTGATGAAACACATGATTGTATAAGGCACTCGGCCAAGCGCCTCTATGCCTAACAATGCACCTGGGCGTGTTTTATCAGGAGATAACCTACACCTCGTCATGTCTTATTACTTGCATATCCCAGCCACACCTCTGTGTACTCTGATGCCGGTTGGTGATGGATGGCATCCATAGCCCCTTCTCCCTATGCTTCCTCACAGGGAAAGGTTGGTAGAATATCTTTTTTTTTAACTTTATGTTTAGTAATTTCCATTGAACATACAATTAATATCCATTTTCTTGAACAGGCTATTAAGTACAGCATGAGGCAATTACAAGCATTGCAACACTAATCTCAGGTGGAAACCCATGTAGTCTTGCACAAGCGGAGTGTGTGTGTGTGGGGGGATCCTAAACCTCTTAGATAATGAAAAGGAAAATGTCCACGAACTTGCTATTCTCTTCAGTGGTTAGAGGTATATTCATAGGGAGAACATTACAATAGGGAGACACAATCATTCTTGCTGTTTAACCTTGTGCACAGTTAAGGGAGACATAACAGCAACAAAGGACCCTTACTAGAACTCCCCACCTACATAACATGGGTCGTAGTTGGTGGTATAGTCTCTTCCCCAAGGAGGGTCATTAGTGGGGTCCCACAGGGATCAGTCCTTGGGCCCCTTCTGTTCAACGCCTACGTATCTGACATAAGGACAGGAATCAGGAGTGAGATGAGTCTCTTTGCAGATGACTCGAAACTGGGGGCAGTGGTGGATGGGGAGGAGGGAAGGGTGACCCTGCAGGGGGATCTGGAAGCTCTGGAAAGATGGTCTAGAAAGTGGAAGCTGAGGTTTAATGCAGGGAAATGCAAGGTACTCCACCTGGGAGCCAGAAACCCAGGCCAAGTGTACACCCTGGGATACTACAAGTCTCAATGGCTGAGAGGGACCTGGGGGTGGTGGTGGATGTCAAGATGAACAACTCTGAGACTTGTAGGAGGGCAGCAGCCAAGGCCAACAGGATGCTGGGATGCATCGCTAGGGGAATCACCTCCAGAAGGAGGAGGGAAGTGATACTCCCTCTGTATAACTGCTTGGTGAGGCCGCACCTGGAGTACTGCGTGCAGTTTTGGAGGCCGCACTTAAAGAGAGATATTAACCTCCTGGAGAGGGTCCAGAGGAGGGCAACCAAAATGATTTGAGGCTTGGGGGACAGGACCTATGAGGAGAGGCTCGAAGAGCTAAATATGTACACTTTGGAAGAGAGAAGGGACCGGGGGGACATGATAGAGGTCTTCAGGTACATGAAGAGGGTAAATAGGGAGGAACAGTGAGGGTGCTTGAAGGAAGGAGGAGGGGCCACTAGAGGGCATGGTGGAAGCTGGAGGGGAAGATTCAGGGAGAAAGGAGGAGGTGCTACTACTGAGAGGGTGGTAGAGCCATGGAATGCACTACCTAGGGGCTGGTGGAGGCAGAGACAGTGGAGGGGTTCAAGAGGGGTGACAGGTACAGGGAAGGGTTCAGGAAGCAAAATCCAATGCAGCAAGAATATCCGGAACTGGGAAGGGAGAAGCCAGAGAAGGCGAGGGGGACAGCAAGGTCAGCACCCAGGGTGGGGGCTGACCAAACGAGCAGACACGAAAGACCATTTAGGCCTATTCTGCTGGCATTTTAGTATGTTAGTATAAACAGCAGTTTTATAAGCACTTTCTGTCTATAATGGTTAGTGAAAAAATTGTACAGTGATTGACTTTTATCCTTACAGTTAGTAGTCAGTGATGAACAAGTACCTTCCCGAGTCTCTGCAGATGACTCCTTCTGGCTGCTTCAGTGATCTATGATGAAGATTAGCGTACGAGCAGGAGCACAAAGTGGTGGGAAGTCCTGCTTCATCTCATGTCCAAAAACCCCAAAGACACATTTAAAATATAATAATAACTGGGGACCGCTTTTTCCCATAGGGGAAGGGGGTTATAATTTTCTGTGTGTGGGCATGCGCACAAAGTGCTCTTCGGGTCCTCTTCAGCGCACAGCATGCCGCACTTCGCCGCCAGTTGGACATGGTGGTAAGTTAATTTAAAATGTATTTTATATAATTGCTGAGGTGAAAAAGCATTCCCCAGCAATTATATAAAATAAAACCTCGGGAGGTATGTGAAACTTGAATGTTAGACACCCTCTTGGTGTGGGATGCCTGTACAAACCCCTTGAGCTTCACTCTGGGGATTTATGTGGCATCCCACACCTTGGGGGTGTCTAACATTCTCATTATAACCACCTCCCCAGCCATAATTGTATATTTAAAGCATGGCCCCCATACCTTTATTCTACTATACCAAGAGTAAACCATTGTAATAACTTTGCCCCCCACAAAACACCAAGTGAAGCAGTAGCTTGGCAGAAGACACCAGGAGAAAGGACTGCTGTGTGACTGAACTTCTCTGCTGGGACTAAAGAAGAAGAACTCTTGTACTTGGAACTTTAATTTAACGTAAAAAAAAAACTAACAAACAAAACAAAAAAAAAGTGTGTGTTTGTCTGAGTTAACTGATCTGAATGGGTATCTGAACAGTTATCTAGGTGTAAATCTCAGGTGATTGAAAGGACTTAATAGCTGTGAGGTTTAAATTACTTGTAGAAAGATCTAGTAAGTGGGGGAGTGGCTTAGCTAGAAGGAAGCTACATTTAAAGACTGCCTTAGAAAGATTCTGCTAATAGCTTGGCAGAAGATACCAGGAGAAAGGACTGCTGTGTGACTGGACTTCTCTGCTGGGACTATATTGCCCTCCTTCCTTCCCCTCCACCTTGCCACCCAAAGCTAGTTCTACTTTTATAGGCACATGATTTGACTGACAACAGGAACTTCCTGTTTGGGAGCAGGAAGTGAGTGATCACAGAGCCACCAAAGACCCACCACCCTAGAAGGGCAAGAGTAGCTCTTCAGACCCCTCTAGCTGCTGGAGGTCTGCCTCTGAGCAAGTAAGGGGTCTACTGAGAAATATAGGATATTCTTGTCTCAGAACAGGACAATCAGGAGCTTAAAGGGCACACAGGCAGAAAGTAAGGAGAGAGGTAAAAAACAGAGGAAAGAGTAAGGATTGCAAACAGTTAAGAGGCCAGAAATAAGACATGATTGGAGTGGTGCAGTGCAGTGGCTGTGGAGCAGCATTCTTCCGGGAGACGTTCTGGAGAATGCGGTGTTGTCCCATCTGCAGGCACCTCTCTGGGCTGAGGGAAGAGGTTGCTCATCTCCAGGCTGAGTTGGCCAGGATTTGTGGGACCTCCTCTTCCATCCAAGGACCTCCAGTGCCACTGCCGTTGCCTCAGAGGTTGCCAAGAAAGAGGAGCGTTGGACCACAGTGGGCTCAGGGAGGGTGAGGGAGTGGAACAGAGGTGCATCCTCCAGTTGTACCTCTCCACACCCTATGCCATTCTGGCAAAAGTGTGGTTCTCCATGGAGGCACCTACAGTGGAGACCAAGGAGGATGCTGGGAACCTCCACAAAGGAGACCCACAGAGGGTGTAGGGACCTCCAGGGGAAAGAAACAACTCCTGGTGGGGACCCATTGTTAGGGAAGGTAGAACTGGGGGAGGAAGGGGAGAGAGGTGGGTGCCTGCCTGGCACCATGGCTTGAGGGACAGGGAGCGAATCCTCAGGATTGCCGGAGCAGCTGCACAGGGGAGGGAGCTGGATGTCATTGTCCACCTAGGGACAAATGACCTGGCTAAGAAAGGGATTAGAGAAGTGCAGGAAGAGTTTGTGGAATTGGGGAGGGCCTTAAGACAAGTAGCACGTACGGTAACCTTCTCGGAGGTGCTGCCCATCTATGGCATAGGAGAGGCTAGGGTGTTCCGCACCATGGGATTCAACCAGTGGTTGAAAACTGGTGTGGAGCTCAGGGATTTGGCTTCATTGGGGACTGGGGGTCCACCTGGAGTGATGCAAGCCTATACTGGCATGATGGGCTGCATCTGTCCAGGAGTGGAACCAGATCCTGATGTGATAGGTTTAAATGCTTCATTGGCAAGCATTTAAACTAGCCAAGGGGAGGCACTGGAAAGGAGCAGGGAAACCTAGCTCCCCAAAAAATCATGGTAGAGTGCGGCAAACATCAAATATAGAGGTGTCGATAGGGAGAAGGGCTGGGGTAAATGGAGAAAGTGACAAAGGCAAGAGAAGGACAGGGATGGGGCAAAAGGAGTAAGGCCATCAGGAAATGGAGGGTAATGAGTACCAATGCTCGTAGTCTGGGCAACAAGCTCCCTGAGCTGGTGGTTGATGGAAGAGGGATGCCTGGATACCGTGGCAGTCACAGAAACATGGTACACAGAGAACCTTGACTGGGATGTTAACATACCAGGGTACATAACCTACAGGAGAGACAGGCAGGGGAGAAGAGGGGGAGGAGTAACTCTCAATGTAAAGGAAGGGATAAAAGCAACTGAACAAAAGAGTAAACAGGGAGGAGAGGAGGCACTGTGGGTCACCTTGGAGACGGGAAAGGGCACCACAATCCGCACTGGGGTTGTGTACAGACCCCCATGTCAGGGGGAGGGAATGGACAAGGATATGATAGAAGGCATTCTTAGAATGGCAGAGAAAGGGGAGATACTGTTGATGGGAGACCTGAATATGCCAGATGTTAACTGGAGCACATTTGCTGCAGCCACATCCAAGAGCAGGGCCATTCCTGATGCCCTACAGGTGGCAGGCCTCAGACAGCTAGTTTCGGAACCCACTTGTGAGGGAGCAATCTTAGACCTCGTAATCTCAAACGGGGGTAGTGAGAGGATCTCAGATCTAGAAGTGGGGTTGCCATCTGGGAACAAGTGATCATCAAACAGTGTGGATCACGTTAAACTCAGCTACAGAGTCAAGCCATACAAAAGTGAGGGTACTGGACTTTAGGTGGGCTGACTTTGGCAAGATGGGAGAGTGCCTCAGAAAAGCACTAGCAAACAGGCTAGAAGGAGGTATGGAGCAACAGTGGGGAATCATCAAAACTGCCATCACAGAGGCAACAAGCCTTTGTGTGAAGCAAATAAACAAATCAAAATGAAAGAAAAAGCCACTATGGTTCTCAAAAGAGGTGGCTGTGAAAGTCAGGAAGAAAAAGATAGCATTCTGGAAGTATAAGGAAACACAGAAGGAGCAGGACAGAGAGCTGTACCAGTTAAGGCAGAAGGAAGCAGGGAGGGAAGTCAGAATAGGAAGCGCCAAAGAGGAGAAAAGATAGCCAACTCAGTTAAGAAGCGGGATAAAACCTTTATAGGTACATCAGCGGTGAGAAAGACAAAGGGAGGAAAGTGAGGCTGAATAGAATGAACGGTGGGTGGCAGAGGGGACAGTGAAAAGCAGGGATACTGAACGAATATTTCTGCTCAGTATTCTAAAAGAGGAGGGGGAAGTGCATAATCCAATTAACAGAAGCACTCTTGATAGGGGGGTCGATCCCAGTCCTTTCACAGAAGAAAGGGTTCTGCAAGAACTCCTAAAACTGAAGGCAGACAAAGCAATGGGTCCTGATGGAATTCACCCCAGAATTCTAAAAGAATTAAGGGAGGAACTAGTGAAACCACTGGCTACTCTTTTTAATAACTCATGGGAGGATGGTGGTACCCGAGGACTGGAGGAAGGGATGTGATTCCTCTCACAAAGTGGGACCAAGACAGAGGCAGGAAACTACAGACCTGTCAGTCTGACCTCTGTGGTAGGGAAAGTGATGGAGTCACTTGAAAGAAAGAATAGTTGAGTACCTAGAGGCCAGTGGGGCACAGGACCCAAGGCAGCATGGGTTCACAGCAGGAAGGTCATGTCAGACGAATATAATAGATTTCTTTGACTGGGTGACCAAAGTAGTAGACCAGGGAGGTGCTGTGGATATGGCCTACCTAGACTTTAGCAAGGCATTTGACACAGTCCCACACAAAAGATTAATAGTCAAATTAACCAGCCTGGGAGTGGGTCCCAGGGTGGTAGCCTGGTTAAAACATTGGCTGCACAACCGGACACAGAAGGTAATTGTAAATGGAGTCCACTCTGAAGAAAGAGGGGTTACTAGTGGGGTACTGCAGGGTTCAGTATTGGGATCCAGTTCTTTTTAATGTCTTCATAAGTGACATTGCAGAGGGACTGGAAGGAAAAGTATGCCTTTTTGCAGATGACACAAAGATCTGCAACAGGGTTGACACACAAGGAGGCATGGAAAGGTTGAGAAGGGACTTGGCAAGGTTGGAGGAATGGTCAGAAATATGGCAGCTAGGATTCAATGCAAAGAAGTGCAAAATAATGCACCTGGGAAACAAGAACCCAGGGGAAGAATACACAATGGGGGGAGGTAGTAACAACAACAAAAAGGGAAAGGGACCTGGGGGTAATCATATCAGATGACCTTAAGGTTAGCAAGCAATGTGAGAAGGCAGTAGGGAGGGCTGGGGTATACTGGGATGCACAGGGAGAGGCATCAGCAGCAGAAAACAGGAAGTTGTTATCCCTCTGTACAGACAGTTGGTGAGACCCCATCTGGAGTACTGCGTCCAGTTCTGGAGACCCCATCTCCGCAAGGACATAGACAGGATAGAGGCAGTCCAGAGGAGGGCAACTAAAATGGTGCAGGGTCTGCAAGAGAAGCCATATGGGGAGAGACTAAAGGAGCTTAATATGTATACCCTTGAGGAAAGAAGGGAGAGGGGACATGATAGAAACTTTTAAGTACCTCAGTGGAATCAACAAAGTCCAAGAGGGTAGCATCTTTCAGAAAAAGAGACGGCAAGAACAAGGGGACACAATTTAAAGATAGAAGGGGGCGGTTCAGGGCAATGGAGGGAAGTATTATTTCACAGAGAGGTAGTGGATGCATGGAACAGCCTTCCTGAGGAGGTTGTGGGGTCTAAAACTGTGGGAGAATTCAAGAATGCATGGGACAGACATAAGGCAATTCTTGTGGGGGTAGGAAGAAATAGGCTGTTCGTTAACTAGGATCTGCGGCCTATCCTGTAGGTAGGGAAATAGGCAGACTAGATGGGCCAAGCGGTCCTTATCTGCCGTCAAAGTCTATGTTTCTATGTTTCAGTAAATAGTAGCTGATCACTGAAGTCCAGCTGTGATACAGTTTTTTTTTTAAACAGGAAAGTCTCACTATGATCAGTCCTCATCTGCCTCCGACTGCAGGGTCTCTTTTGCCTTTCTTCGAGCTTCAAACTCTGCCTTCATTTTTTTAGTCCACCAACCAACAACCTGAGGGTCGGTGGATTGCCAGGATTTTCCACCATAAACAATCTGAAGTCTGACTGGTAATAGTAAAGAATGCATGGTCCCCTGTGTGCGAAGATGATGCTGAACTGCATCAAAACATTTTCAACAGGGACAGTTTTGAAAGGACAAATCCAGGCATAGGTTAATGTCTACCCCACTGATGGAAAGGGGTATGCTGTTCATGTCACTGTGGGTACCATGTCCCATATTTCAGATCCCAAAGTTTTAGCAATATGGTGTATGGCTGGGTCAGTGCTGCAGGGTGAACATGTGGATTTACCTTGAAGGCCTTTTTAAGAGCAGCAGACCAGTCAAGTCCCTCTGAGACTGAGATTACTCCCTGAAGCCATTGAGAAAAGAAAGTTAGTAAATGTGTTCCCTCAGCATCATCTGGGACATCAACCACACATACATTCCCTGTCTGGAATTCATTCTCTAAGGCCTCCAAGCAGCCGCAAATCGGTCTGTTCTCATTCATCATTGAAATCACTGCCGTCAGGGTAGTTGTGATGAGCTCCTCTGAGTTGAGAACATTACCAGGCACTTCTTTTATTGCAGAGTCATGCTTTTTAAGTTTTTTTTTTAATTATTTTTCAGCCCATGGCCTGCATAGGCCCTCTATTCAGGAGGGTTATGAGGGTTAAAAAAGGGTGGTGGAGTGGCCCTGTACGTAAGAGAAGGTATAAAAGTAATTGAGATGCAGGTAAACAGGGGGATGCTGAGACACTGTGGGTCACCCTTGAGCCAGGCAATAGCACAGCATTCCATACAAGGATCAATCAATCAATCAATCACTCAATCAATCAAAGTTTATTTATATAGCGCCCCTTCCCAGGGGCTCAGAGCGCTTTACAGAAACAATAAAGTATATTACACACATATATATAAAACTTCATAAAATAATTCCACAATCACATTTTTCTGAGCATTACCAACCCCACCCAAACAATCCATCAATACAATCAGTAATCCTACTCTTAGCAGTAACATACAGAATTATATAAGACTGTAAGCCTGTTCAAATAAGTAAGCCTTGAGTCACCTCTTAAAAGTTTCCACGAAGGGGGCCTGTCTAAGATAGAGTGGTAATGAATTCCACAGGACAGGTGTGGCCACCGAAAAAGCTCGATCACCCGATAGCCGCAACCTTGTCCTGGGAACCATCAGGAGGCCACCCTCGGTGGAACGAAGGCTGCGAGACGGACAGTGGGGAATCAGGAGATCTTACAGGTAGCCAGGTCCCCACCCGTGAAGGACTTTGTAGGTCAGCAAATCGACTTTGAAGACAATCCTCTACCTCACCGGCAGCCAGTGCAGCCCATGGAGCACCGGCATAATATGTTCAGATCTCAGAACACTCATTAAAAGCCTGGCTGCCGCATTCTGCACTAGCTGCAGATGGGGGAGGTTGCCTCCAGAAAGCCCCAGGTATAAGGCATTGCAGTGGTCAAGCCTCGATGTGACAAAGGCATGTATTAGGGTGGTCAGCTCATCAGACAGTATCAGGGCTCGGATCCAGGCAATGTTTCTCAGATGGTAAAAGCCACTTTAAACAATGACCGACACCTGAGACTCAAGTGTCAAGCCATCATCAAAAACAATGCCCAGATCCCTGATCCAAGTGGAGGGGATCAAGGGTAAGCCACCCAGTTTCAAACCAAGGTCACCATCCCATACCCCTCCACCTCGTCGATGTTCTGGCTCCACCACCAATATGTCCATCTTGTCTGGATTGAGTTGTAACCAGTTACAAGTCATCCAATTCTGAATCTTGGCCAGGCAGGTATTAAAGACAGAAATCACCAAGTGGTTTCCAGGTACACAGAACAGGTATAGCTCGGTGTCATCAGCATAGCAATGAAAACCCAAGCCATACCACCTGATGACGTCTATCAAGGGCAGCATATACACCAAGAACAAAAGAGGTGAGAGGACCAAACCCTGTAGAACTCCACAACACAGAGGAATTAGGTCGGATGAGGATAACCCCATCACGGCCCTCTGCACTCTGTGAGGTAGGACATAAACCAGCTGATGACATTACCAGATAGTCCACAGCAGTTCTAAAGGCAGTCCAATAACACCCCATGATCCATGGATAGTTAGACACCCTCACCAGGGCAGTCTTCATGCTACGCCCTGGCCTAAACCCAGACTGGAATGCCATGAAAATGGCCAAAGAAAGTGAGACAAGTCCCAAGTTGCACAGCCACCACTTTCTCTAAAACCTTCCTTAAAAATGGGAGGTTTGAGACCAGTCTGTAATTGGTGAGGCAGTCTGGGTCCAATGAGGGCTTCTTCAAAAGGAGTCTCACCAGGGCCTTTTTCAGGGCTACTGGGAAGACCCCAGATCCATACATCTGACCACAAGTCAGTTTGGGCCCAATTCTAGCTCACAATAGCTTTGAGATTATCCCGCTCACCTCCTCCACTTCAGCTGGATCAAACTCAGTCCACACAGGAGGGTTTCCCCCCATACTGATGCCCCGACCCCTCAAGAAAATTGGGTGGCCTTGGAGGAGATGTTGGATCTGATAGAGAACACATTGTCAGCAAAGAACAGAGTGAACTCATCACACCTTCTCCAGAATGGAGACAGGCCGGGTGTAATAGTCTGTCTACCATACGGAAGAGCCAAGCCAGTCTGTCCCTTGCTGCAGCAATCTCCCCGGACATAAAAATCTGCCTTCTTTTGGGAGATTGCCCCCTGATAGTCACAGTAATGTAACTTCAGGGCCAATTTGTCCTCCATCAGCCAGTATCTCCTCCAATGATGCTTTAACGTCTGGCCCCTAATCTTTAACTTTCTGAGCTCCCCATCAAACCAGGGGGGTCTCCGGTGAGTAGATAGGGGCTGTACATGGACAGGTGCAACAGCATTGAAGGTGGCAGTGACGGCCTTATTATAGGCTGCCACCACCCCTTCCACACCCACCATGCATGCAGCTTCCACACCAGACAGGTCCAGCACCGCTTGTAGTCCCATTGGGGACAGTCCCAGTAAAGAGCGGTACCAGACCATCTCCACAGAGGAAGAACTCTAGGGGGGTGCCCCAAATACAAACTTCACTGTGCTCTACAGGGGTGATGTACAGATCTCCAGTGCAGGAGGAGGAGGTGGATACAGATCTAGAGGATTAAGTTCACGAGATGGCAACAAAAAGTGATATATTACTTCTGGGTGATTTCAATATCCCAGATGTGGATTGGACCATCGCAGCAGTTGCTTCAACCAGAAGCTGAGACATCATGGATTCCCTACAGGGGGCAGGCCTCAGACAGCTAGTGATTGATCCCACCAGAGACAGGGTGATTCTGGACATAGTACTGACCAATGGGGACAGAATCACAGACGTCCAGGTGGAAGGTCAACTGGGATCCAGCACCACCACATAGTGTGGTTTAGCTTAGGGACAGAGACACAGTCTAGTCACACAAAGGCAAAGGTCTTAGATTTTAGGAGGGCAGACTTTGCTAAAATGGGGCATTGTATCAAAGAAGCCCTGGTGAGGAGGAAGATAGGAGGGGGAGTTGAGGAGCAGTGGGAACACCTGAAGGGAGCTATAGAGCAGGTGATGAACCAATGCATCAGGATGGTAAACGAAGATGAGAGAAGGAGGAAACCACTGTTTCCCGAGAGAAGTGGTAGACAAAGTAATGGCCAAAAGGGTGGGTTTTAGATAAATATAAGGAGACTCAAAGGGAGGAAGACAGGGAGCTGTACCTAAAAAATATAAGGGAAGTGGGGAAGGCTGTAAGGAGAGCAGAGGCACAGACTAAGGACTCGAGAAAACTTGAAGAGTGGTCAAGGGTATGACAGCTGGGTTAGAATGTAAAAAATTGCAAAATAATGCACTTAGGGCACAGAAACCCGGGGGCGGAGTACAAAATAGGTGGAGAAGTATTGATGACTACCAAGCAGGAAAGAGACCTGGGGTAATCATATTGGATGTTCTAAATATGGCCAGGCAGTGTGACAAGGCAGTTGGGAGGGCTAGTGGGATGCTGGGGTGTATAGCATGGGGTATCACCAGCAGAAAGAGGGAGGTGATGTTGCTTTGTATAGATCACTGGTAAGACCCCATCTTGAGTCCTGTGTCCAGTTCTGGAGACCATATCTCCGGAAGGACATAGAGTGGAGGCAGTCCAGAGGATGGCAACTGAAATGGTGCACGATCTGCATCAAAAGCCCTACAAGGAGAGACTAAAGGACCTCAACATGTACACCCTGGAGAGAATGGAGAAGGGGGATATGATAGAACATTTTAAAATACTTAACAGGGGTAAATAATGTACAGGAGGGATGTATTTTTCAGAAAAAATGCTGCTCAAGAACAAGGATACATTATATGAAGCTGTGGGGGGGGTGATTCAGGACAGATGTGTGAGGAAGTACTTCTTCACAGAAAGAATGGTGGATTCCTGGAACAAAGAGGTGGTGGGTGAAAACAGTGGTGGGGTTCAAAAATGCATGGGATAGGCACAAGAGAATCATAGTGAAAAGGAAGAGGGAAGGGGAAAAAGCTGTAGATCAAGTAGGGTCTGTGAGGAGAATGTGGATAGGGAAAATGGGCATACTGGGTGAGCCAAGCGCTTATCAGCCATCAAATTCCATGATTTTATGTTTCCACCACTGTCCAGTGTCCTTATCCTGACTGTGGAGTCCTGACCAAAGTGTTCCTCCCCACTAGGACCACCCCTAGCAGCCAGCACTAGGTTATAACATCAAAAAGAAATACAGTGCGGTCAAAAAACATGCAAGAAAAATGGTGAAATGAATGGTAGTGCTCAGGAAAAACACTGAGTGCTACCATGGGAAAAGAAACAACAATGAGCTACGTTGTGTGTTTGCGGGAGACTTTTCCCCCGCATCCCCCTCTATGGAGGGCTTACACCCTTTTGAACTATAAATAATCACCTCCGTGGGGAGGCAACTCGGGGATGGGGAGGAACCTGGGGGGGAGGCAACTCGGGGAAGGGGATAAACTTGGGAGGAATCTTATTTCTGTGGGGAGTGCATGGGGACAAAAGTGCAGGGTAGGGGCAGACAAATTAAAAATAAAAGTTGGTAGGGAGGAGAAAACAAAAGAGTCACAGGATCAGGACTCAAACCCTGGTCATCCACACATTCCACTGCCCTAGCTGCTCATTGCCCTAACCCAGCACCACAAGAGCAGCTAGGCAAAGTGACACGCACGTCACCTATTGTCCTCTTCCTCCCGAGTGATGACAGCTGCAGGGATAGTGTTAACTGATTTACGCTACACTATCCCTGTAGCTGTACTGTCAAATGCTATTTTTCCAGTACGGATTTTCCTGAGCTATAATCCCAGCGACATATTGACCAGGTAGGCTAGCAGCCCAGTACTTCCTCAGATCTGCCCTTCATGGTTTAGCCCTTGCCCTTGCCTTTCAGCCCCATGACAGGCATAGGTCCATCAGTATCTGGCATACAACTGCTGTGAAATTGAACCTCTTCAGCACTTCTAGAATGGGAGGCTGCCTGAGGGAGGCAGGACTCACTGTGACTGTAGTGGGCATCGGGGCTTAATCTGACTGATGAGTGTACATCCTCCAGTTTCCTTTTTTCTGGCCTCTCTTCGGAGAGTGGGCTACCAACACTCAAGGTGCTGGCATGTCTGATGCACTGCCAGTGTTTTCTCCCCTCTCACGCACCTAGCTTCGCTGCAATGCCATCTGCGGTCTCCCAGGTGGCACTATAGCAGTAGAAGACACTGCCCTACCTGCACTGAGGATGAGAGTGCCCTGTGGGATTTTCAGTCCTCCTTGTGACAACTCTTCAGTGCCCGGCACAGGACACAAAACCAGATTAGCAGCATTGCCACTGGCAGCCCTGCCCTTGCGTTGACAGGCCATCCTGTCTCAATCTCCATAATGGTGTGTTATGCCCCATCTCTGATGTGCTGCATGAAGAACTGCATATAGAATGTTGTCAATATAGCAGTGCTAGCTAATCAAAGTGATTCCTTGTCTGATATGGGGGGGGGGGGGTAAATCAAAACTGTTTTACAGAGTCTCATAACATTCCTTACACATATACCTGCTTCTGAAAGATTTTTGACTTGTTCAAACTTTTATAGCTTCTTTTCTTCTGAATTACTGTGTATCTCCCTTGTTCATAAACCCCACCCCCTTCAAACCTATGGCAACCTCCCAATCCCATCACCATGACCACCCTTCTAGGCTGCCCAGTGACTTAACCCTCACAATCAGGTCCTCTGGCCTCCCCGTACCCCTTAGTTACTCCAAATTCGGTGGCTGTGACAGCAGCTATGCAGGATCTGAGAGTACTTGCAGTGTGTCATCCTAAGAACACAAGTTTTTATGACTTTTCTGCCCTCCTCAGGACATGAGCAGGAGGGGCCCAAGCTGTGTAATGTCATTCTAAGCCATCTGATGTCCTCTCCTATGCCACTCCTACTTGCACTACCACCTGTGGTCACCGAGTGGCAGTGTTGTGGTGGAGTCAGTCTCCTCCCTCCCTCCCTCCCTCCCTCCCACTCTAGTCTGGATGTGGAGAGTATTTTGTGGAATGCCCAGTCCTCCTCTATCCACCAACCATCCGATGATCCAGGCTCATTCCCTTACCCGAGTTTCTGGCATCGCAAGTGGCGGCGCTGACAGGCTGACCTATTTTCTTTAGCTTAAAGAGCTAGTGTACTGCCTAAAACTAACATTATTTTTTAAAAGCTGTCAGCCATTACCTTTTATATCTGAGGTACTTTTTTCTTTTCCCTTTGTTTAATTGGAAGACTGTTTACCTGATGTTAGTAGGTGTTATGTGTGGGACAGCACTCTGCCTGGCAGCTGACATATCTATCTCTATTACCCTCCACTCATCATCAACATTGTGACCTCACTGATTGGGACTTCACTGCAGGTTAGGAACAGACATTCGGTGGCTGCCAGGTCAGTCATCTGTGATGTCACTGTCAGATCACAATGCTGATAATTTACTGGGGGGGGGATAAAGATAGGTATGTCAGCTGCCTGGCTAACAGCTGTTCCCAGCACAATATTATTGCATAGAAGACTTTCTAATGCACAAAAGGAGAAAGAAAAAAATACTTCAGAAATAAAAAGTTGCAACTGACTACTACTTCTTAAAATTTGTAGTATTTTCCTGTCTGCCTATTTTGGCTCTGCTAGCTCTTTAAAAGGTGACTGCTAAATTCCCAGCTGTAGTGTGTGTGGTAAACAAAAAGGTAACCAGACACTTGCAGTTAGCTTGGTAACACTTTCAGGTATCCGCTGGATAACCTAGATGTTTTTGCTGTTGTTTGTTTACAGTGCACAAAGGGGCACTGTTGTGCTACCAGTGTGATATGTGATATCTCTAAGAAACGGTCTTTGTTGTCCTTTCTTTATACTGATTTCCTAACAAGCAGATTTACCCGAGAGAGGCACTTGTGACTATGCGCAGCAAGCCTCAGTAGTGACGACAGTCAGTCAGGTATGTCAGATGCACAACAGAGCCCCATAGCACTGACCTGACCTGCATGCATTTACAGAAAAAGAGATGGGCTGGGTAACCAGAGCTGTTGTTTAAACAAGCCTCCGAGGGTTTAACTTGAACCAGTGTCCTTCCTTTCCTTTATATCTCATTTAGTTTTTCCCCAGCCCAAGGGAATCGCAGTTTAGGTGTCAGCTTTGCTGCAACTTTTCTGGCAGGGCAGGAGATTCAAACAGCACAGACTAGACTAGAGGGCTCTGGGTCTCCAGGCTCCCAGCTCTATGCTCTGATCACTGGGCTACACTTACTTCCAGCATTAGGAAGTTGGTGCCCTCCTCTTGAACCTGTGTGTGTCACCTTCATTCCATGAGCAGAGTCTGTTGTTTCCAGAAGCAGTGGGTGTGGGCCTTCTTCTGCTTGAGCCACAGCTGTGTAAACAGAAGATGTTCTGGTGGTAAATGTGGCACTAATTGGGGGGCCTCTGAGGACAAGCATTGGCAGTTACAGGATGGGCATGGTGGGAGTGGCGGGATGGGTAAGGTGGTACCAGAAGGTTGGACATGGTGGCAGTGGCAGGTTGGGTGTGGTGGTATCACCAGATTGCTTGCAGTGGCAGCAGCAGGTTGGGTGTGGTGGTACCACCAGGTTGCACATGGTGGCAGAGACAGGTTGGACATGGTGGCAGGGACAGACGACACAGCGGTACTGGCAGGTTACACATAGTGGTAGTGGTTGGTTGGTTAAACATGGTGGCAGTGATAGTTTGAACATGCTGGCAGTGTAGGATTAGACAAGGCGGCAGTAGCAGGTTAGATATGGTGTTATACAGAGGTTGGACAATATGGCAGTGGCAGGTTAGATATGGTGTCACAGACAGGTTGCACATTGTGGCAATGGAAGGCTGGACATGGTGGTAGTGACAGGTTGGCAACTGGTGGTCATACTGGTTTGAAATGATAGCACTGACAGTTTACACATGGTGGCAGTAGCAGCACAGGTTGGACATGGAGATAGTTGCAGGTTGGTGACTGGTACTTATGTTGGGTTTTACATGATAACAGTAGCAGGTTGTACATAGTGGTAGTGGCAGATTAGACATGGTGGCACCAGCAGTTCGAACATGGTGGTACTGGCAGGTTGGACATGTTGGAACAAGCAAGTTGGTGACTTGTGGTAATTGATGGTTTGACATAATAGCAGTTGTAGGTAGCACATGGTATCAGCAGCAGGCTGGGCATTGTACCTGCAGCAGGTTGGACACTGGTGATACCAGTATCACTACTGTTGGGTCTGAACAGCCTATATAGTACATTAAATGTGTGTTACAGTATTCTTCAAATGAAAATAGATTTTCAGTAACAAAGGCTGTACAAGACAAAATCAGATCAACTGTCCATACTGTTCTTCCCTTACACTCCTGGCAGTTGCAACCATGTTATTTCAGAGTTCAACGGAGAGTCCTGCTCTCCTTGCACAAGTCTTAACAGCAAGATTCTGCTCCAATACAAACTTAATCTCAATTTTAAAGTATCCACATTACCTGCTTTTACAGCTTGTAGTGGCAGCCTATTCCATGGTCTCCCCAACCCTTTGAGTGAAAAAGTATTGTTTCCCTCTTATCCTACCCCCTTATGGCCTCGGTTCATGTTCCCATGTTCTACTGTCCTATACTACATGAAAAACATCCCAATAGTTAATTCTCTCAATCCCACTCAAAATGTTAAATACAAACCCAAATTCCTTCCTTCCCTTTCCCTCCCTGGTTAACTAATACTTTTTATGTTGTCTTGCGCGCAAGTGCAAACAACATATACTGGTAACTTGGAATAGCAGGTTTTGGAGGTGCAGTCATGTTGTGGCCAATGGTGCCACTGCTTTTTGGGGCTAGGCCCTGTGGTATCAATGAAATATCATGCTGTCTATGACAGCAGTGCAAAAGCATGCCACCAACTTGAAACAACTTCGCCACTGCAATGCGGGAGTGACCCGTCATTGCAGGGCGTGCCTGGCCTGGTGTAACATTTCAATAAACATGGCGGTGGCTATCGCCATTCGTCTCTCACACTCCCACCTGAAAGCCAACGTCAGGGGTGCCCAATCCCCCTGTCAGCATGCCCCCTTCCCAGTTCATTTGCTGATGGGGGAGCCCAATCCCCGTCGGCATAATGTCCCCCTATTTATTTAATTTGAGTGTCGAGGGGGTGCCCAATCCCTCTCGGCATCATGCGTCCCCCCCAAACACAGATATGTGTTGTGTGTCGACGGGGGGCCCAATACCCATTGGCTTCAGTCCCCCTCGCAAAAAAGCACAGGTGGCACACTAGGAACCCACCCCAGTGTGCCAAAACGCACCTGTAAAAAAAAAAAGTCCTGCAATGTCTTTTTGTTTTGTTTATTTATTACCTGTAAAAAGAGAAAACAGTCCCCCATTGTCTCTGGTGCCCCCTCCCCCCAATCTGCACCTACCATCTGGGTACCCCACCTCCCTGAACCACCCCCTCACCCCATACTTACCTCCAGAGCCTGGCATGAAGATCTTTGGTGGAGTGGGAACACGTCTGCACTCTTGAAAGCTGACCGCAAACTGAAGAAATGCCGGTAAGCTGTATAATGGCATAAATGGGGGGGCGAGGGTCAACTTAGGTGGATATCTCAGCCATTTTTGCGACTTTTGGCTCCAAATTTTAAATGAGGTTTTGGGACCCCACCCATGAACTCAGTCACTATACAACAGCTTTTTCGGTCCCAGAAGGTGATTTTGCAGTCACTGCATGGAATCACCTTTTGGACTGATTAATGAAACAACAGTGTCACTGTTCATGAGGTGAGCTCCCAAAAAGCCTATGTTGCAAATTTGGTGAAAAAATTCCCAAAAATGACTATGTTATGAGCGTGCGTTGCGCAGTTTCCCTGCACACTCGTTAAGTTCGAGAATTTTTAATATTTTTACTCAATATTTTCAACATTGCCATTTTTTTACACTTCCTTATGAACAGTATAGCTGCCATTTTTCACATCCTGCCCAAAAATGTGTTTTTGCACATCTGGCGTACAATGGCATGGTCGCTGTGGGAAATCAATGTTCGGGACAAATTAAGAAAATCACAGTGACACTGTTCATGAGTGGAGGTCTCAAAATGCCTATGTTGAAAATTTGGTGACAAAATTCCACAAAATGACTATATTACGCATGTGCATTGCGCAGTTTCCACACATGCTTGTAACTTTGAGAACTTTTAATATTTTCACTCCAGATTTTCAGCATTGCCATTTTTGCACACCTCCTTATGAACAGTACAGCTGTTTTTTTTTCACATCCTGCCCAAAATATGTTTTCACACATCTGGCGCAAAATGGCGCGGTCGGTGTGTAAAATCAACGTTTGTGACAGATTAACAAAATCACAGTGCCACTGTTCATGAGCACAGGTCCTAAATGCTTTCATCAGGTGGGGGTCACAAAAAGGCCATGTTGAAAATTTGGAGTGCAAATACCAACTAACACCAGGGACATTAGGGTTTCTAACCATAACGTCCCACCTTGTAGAGACTGACAGGCATCAGGGGTATGCCTTTGGATTATCGGCTATAATGCTCACACCATTCCACCCCTACCCCCACCCTGCAGCCAGTCACAGTCATCAAGGTGTGCCTTGGACTCTTCAGCCCCAAACTTCACCTAATTCTGCTATACTGCACCCATCTTAACGTACTTCCTTATTGAATGCTCGACGACCTCAAGGCACAACGCGACACTTGTCAGAATCTGCAGGTTAGGGTGAGGTGAAATGGCATGAGCATTATGGCTGGCGACCCAAAGGCACACCTCAATGTCTGTCAGTCTCTGCAGGGTGGGGTGGGGTTGACGTCGGTTCCATACTTCACTGCCATTCCTATTATGCATCTCTCTAACTCCTGCACTACCAATACCAATGCCAGCAAGACAACATTCAACATTGACAAATGCTTGTTTATATTCTGATTTTAGGTGGCAAGCGATGTCTTCCACCTATTGTCATTATGAGTACTCTTTTGTGCAAATTTTAAAGATAGTTTTCCCTCCTTCCTTCCTTCCTTCCTTCCTTCCTTCCTTCCTTCCTTCCTTCCTTCCTTCCTTCCTTCCTTCCTTCCTTTCTCTCTCTCTCTCTTTAATTTTGCTGACCAGGTAGGCCCACTGAATCGAGGTCCCTTTTTCGGGGGTGACCCAGGATTAATTACACATGATATCTAGAGACACAGCATGCAAGTAGGAGACAATGGCAAATACATATGCAGCACAAACAAGGTATAAATACAGAAAATTTGTAAACAGCTGATTACAAAAGATAGGCAGGCAGCTGACAAGGGCATCACAGCGTCAACAAGGAATCAAGTAACAGAAGGGCAGTAGGATGTATATGATAATAAGGCAGGTTCATGTTGCTTCATAGCTGTATGACACTTACACGATACTCTGAGCAAGTAAGGAGACTACTGAGAACTATAGGAACCTCTTGTCTCAGAACAGGAAGATCAGGAGCTTAAAGGGCACAGAGGCAGTAAGTAGGGAGAAAGAAAAAAAAGCAGAGGAAAGAGTAAATATTCCAAACAACAGTTAAGAGGCCAGAAATAAGACATGATGGGAGTGGTGCAGTGCAGTGGCTGTGGAGCAGCAGTCTTCCGGGAGACGTTCTGGAGGATGAAGTGTTGTCCCATCTGCAGGCACCTCTCTGGGCTGAGGGAGGAGGTTGCTCATCTCCAGGCTGAGTTGGCCAGGATTTGTGGGACCTCCCCTCCCACCCAGGGACCACCAGGGCCACTGCCGTTGCCTCAGAGGTTGCCAAGAAAGAGGAGTGGTTGGACCACAGTGGGCTCAGGGAGGGTGGGGTGGTGGAACAGAGGCGCATCCCTCCAGTTGTACCTCTCCACAATTCATATGCCATTCTGGCAAAGTGTGGTTCCTCTATGGAGGCACCCGCAGTGGAGACCAAAGAGGATGCTGGGAACCTCCACAAAGGAGACCCACAGGAGGGTGGTACGGGACCCCACAGGGGAAGGAAACAACTTCCGGTGGGGGACTCCATTGTTAGGAGGGTGGAACTGGTGGAGGAAGAGGAGAGGGAGGTAAGGTGCCTGCCTGGCGCCATGGCTTGGAGGGACAGGGAGCGAATCCTCAGGATCGCTGGAGCAGCTACACAGGGGAGGAAGCTGGATGTCATTGTCCACCTAGGAACAAATGACCTGGCTGAGAAAGGGATCAGAGCAGTGCAGGAAGAGTTTGTGGAAATGGGGAGGGGCCTTAGACAAGTAGCACGCACGGTAATCTTCTTGGAGGTGCTGGCTGTCTATGGCATGGATAAGGCTAGGGTGCTCCACACCATGGGATTTGATCAGTGGTTGAAAAACTGGTGCAGAGCTTAGGGATTGGGCTTCATTGGGGACGGGGGGTCCTCCTGGAGTGATGCAGGCCTATACTGACATGATGGTCTGCATCTGTCTAGGAGGGGAACCAGAATCCTAGGTGATAGGTTTAAATGCTTCATTGGCAAGCATTTAAACTAGCCAAGGTTGGGGGGACACTGGAAAGGAGCAGGGAGATCTTATCCCCACCAAAAAAATCAGGGTAGTAAGTGAGGTAAACACCAAGCTAGAGATGTTGATAGGGAGAAGGGCAGGGGTAAACAGAGAAAATGACAACGCCAATAAGGACAGGGATGGGGCAAAAAGGGGTGACTATCAAGAAATGGAGGGTAATGAGTACTAATGCCCGTAGTCTGGGCATCAAGCTCCCTGAACTTGTGACCATGATGGAAGAGGGATGCCTGGATATCGTAGCAGTCACAGAAACATGGTACACAGAGAACCATGACTGGGATGTTAACATAGCGGGCTACACAACCCACAGAAGAGATGGGAGGGTAGAAGAGGGGGAGGAGTAGCTCTCTATGTAAGGGAAGGGATGAAAGCAACGGAACAAAAATGTAAACAGGAAGGAGAGGAGGCACCGTGGGTCATCTTAGAGACTGGAAATGGCACCACAATCCGCACAGGGGATGTATACAGACCCCCATGTCAGGAAGAGGGAATGGACAAGGATATGATAGAAGGCATCCTTAGGATGGCAGAGAAAGGGGAGATACTATTGATGGGGGACCTGAATATGCCAGACCGTAACTGGAGCACCTTTGCTGCAGCCACATCGAAGAGCTGGGCCATTCTCGATGCCCTACAGGTGGCGTGCCTCAGACAGCTAGTTTTGGAACCCCCTCATGAGGGAGCAATCTTAGACCTCATACTCTCAAATGGGGACAGCAAGAGGATCATAGATCTAGAAGTGGGTAGCCATCTGGGACAAGTGACCACCAAAGAGTGTGGGTCACGATAAACTCAGCTACAGAGTCAAGCCATACAAAAGTGAAGGTACTGGACTTCAGAAGGGCTGACTTTGGCAAGATGGGAGAGTGCCTTAGAAAAGCACTAGCAAACAAGCAACAATGGGAAAATATCAAAACTGCCATCACAGAGGCAACAAGTCTTTGTTTGAAGCAAATAAACAAATCAAAACGAAAGAAAAAGCCACTATGGTTCTCAAAAGAGGTGGTGGGGAAGGTTAGGGAGAAAAAGATAGCTTTTAGGAAGTATAAGGAAACACAGAAGGAGCAGGACAGAGAACTGTACCAGTTAAGGCAGCAGGACGTAGGGATGGAAGTCAGAATAGCAAAGGCCCAAACTGAGGAAAATATAGCCAACTCGGTTAAGAAGGGGGCTAAAACCTTTTATAGGTACATCAGGGAGTGTAGAAAGACAAAGGGAGGAATAGTGAAGCTGAATAGAAAAGACAGTGGGTGGGCAGAAAGGGACAGTGAAAAAGCAAGGATACTGAACGAACACTTTTGCTCAGTATTTACAAAAGAGGAGAAGGGGGAGGTGCCTAATCCAGTTAATAGAAGCACTCTGGATAGGGGGGCCGATCCCAGTCCTTTCACAGAAGAAAGGGTTCTGAAAGAACTCCTAAAACTGAAGGTGGACAAAACCATGGGGCATGATGAAATTCACCCCAGAATTCTAAAAGAATTAAGGGGAGAACTAGTGACACCACTGATTACCCTTTTTAACAAATCATGGGAGGATGGTGTGGTACCTGAGGAATGCAGGAAGGTGGATGTGATTCCCCGTCACAAAAGTGGGAGCAAGACAGAGGCAGGAAACTACAGACCTGTCAGTTTGACCTCTGTGGTAGGAAAAGTGATGGAATCACTTCTGAAGGAAAGAATTGTTGAGTACCTAGAAGAAAGTGGGGCACAGGACCCAAGGCAGCATGGGTTCACAGCAGGAAGGTCATGTCAGATGAATCTAATTGATTTCTTTGACTGGGTGACCAAAGTAGTAGACCAGGGAGGGGCTGTGGACATGGCCTACCTTAGACTTTAGCAAGGCATTTGACACAGTCCCACACAAAGACTAATAATCAAATTAACCAGCCTGGGTGGGTCCCAGGCTGGTAGTCTGAGTAAAACATTGGCTGGACAACAGGACACAGAAGGTAATTGTAAATGGAGTCCACTCTGAAGAAACAGGGGTTATTAGTGGGGTACCGCAGAGTTCAGTACTGGGTCCAGTCCTTTTTAATGTCTTTAGAAGTGACATTGCAGAGGGACTGGAAAGAAAAGTATGCCTCTTTGCAGATGATACAAAGATCTGCAACAGGGTTGATACACAAGAAGGCATGGAAAGGATGAGAAGGGACTTAGCAAGGTTGGAGGAATGGTCAGAAGTATGGCAGCTTGGATTCAATGCAAAGATGTGCAAAATAATGCACCTCAGAAACAAAAACCTAGGGGAAGATTACACAATGGCGAGGGAGGTAGTAACAACAACAAAAGGAAAGGGACCTGGGGGTAATCATATCAGATGACCTTAAGGTTAGCAAGCAATGTGAGAAGGCAGTAGGGAGGGCTGGGGGGATACTGGGATGTATAGGGAGAGGCATCACCAGTAGAAAACAGGAAGTTGTTATCTCTCTGTACAGACAGTTGGTGAGACCCCATCTGGAGTACTGCGTCCAGTTCTGGAGACCCCATCTCCACAAGGACATAGACAGGATGGAGGCAGTCCAGAGGAGGGCAACTAAAATGGTGCAGGGTCCGCAAGAAAAGCCATATGAGGAGAGACTAATATGTATACTCTTGAGGAAAGGATGGAGAGGGGGGACATGATAGAAACTTTTAAATACCTCAGTGGAATCAACAAAGTCCAAGAGGGTGGCATCTTTCAGAAAAAGAGATGTGCAAGAACAAGGGGACACAATCTGAAGATAGAGGAGGGATGGCTCAGGGGCAATGTGAGGAAGTATTTTTTCACAGACAGGGTGGTAGACACATAGAGCAGCCTTTCTGAGGAGGTTGTGGGGTCTAAAACTGTGGGAGAATTCAAGAATGCATGGGACAGACATAAGGCAATTCTTGTGGGGGGAGTAGGAAAAAATAGTCTGTTGGTTAACTAAGATTTGCAGCTTATCCTGTAGGTAGGGAAATGGACAAACTTGGTGAGCCAAGCGGTCCTTATCTGCCATCAAAGTCTATGTTTCTATTGTGAGGTCCGAGTGGTGAAATGTCAGAATTTAACACCAGTTTAATCCTTTCTATTCAGCCCCACCCCACCCCCACCCCCCACACACAGACACACATGGCTTTGCACACCTAAGATGATTTATGCTGAGGAGTTTGAAGCTTTTGATTGTATATGGTGTTTACAGAAACTACACAAATTGGGAAAGTATGTGCCTTCCTGTATCATTTACAAGCAATAGGGCTGTCGGTATAGCCTTGAGATTAGAGTAACAAGCTAAGAATGAGCTTCATACATCCAGCACACCACCACTTGCATATCTAAAGACAATGAGCAAGCCACTTAACCTCCACATTACCCCTGGGTCATCCATGGAAACAAGTGTTGTGCCTACTGGGCCTTATGTGGTTACAAAAGGACTAAATATATGCATTCTGTATATTGTTGTTCTTTCTTATCAGCATTGATTACCGCTGTCAGTGAGTCTCTGCCTCAATGGTGGATCCATTTTTCATGAGTAAAAATAAATAATTATTTTTATTACTAATGCATTATTTTCACCTCTTTCTACTCACTGTGAGAATTGAAAGAGTTCAAATGTATGTTCTTCTAGGCAGCTGAAGCAGTATCTGCTCATCCTTTAAGGCCTTGTCTTGTGGTGAAAGGGAATTGTCAACAGTTTGGGGGTAGCCTGTATAAAAGTCTGACCTACAGTAAGATCCCAGATATGGGCTATAATTATGGGTTGTTTATACGATTGCCAGGCTGCACCCCTGTTTTGAAGCTCAAGATGTGAATTCTTGTAGCACAAGGCCTGACTATATTGTGGTCTGCGTAGTGGCACAGTTTTTGGCACATCCCACTAACAGTGCTACTTAGATTAACTGCTGGCAGTACCTGAAAAGTTTACATTTTTATGTAGTACTGTTCATGCACTGTATTTCAAAGTGCTTTACAAGCAATTTATTTTACACAGAATAGCACAGCTGTGATGCCACATCTCATTTCAAGTGGAGTCCTGCTTCTGCTGAGGACAGCTTTATGCTCCTAAGTAATGCTGCTACTTAGATTCCCCCTTGGTGCAGATGCTGCCCTTGTTCTGTGAGATGACCTCTCAGTCCCATTTGCTTCCCTTGCCTGTTGCTTACCTAGTAGCAAGGGTCCACAGAGGGTTTTTTTCCCTCAGAGAAGGTATTTTTCTCTGTGTTTTGCTCCTGCATAAGTGCCAAAAGCAATGACCTCCCTTGAGTCTGTCAACAGTGGGAACTGGTGAGCAGGTGGGATCACTCTGGTGTACATCAAAGTTTTTCCTCTTTGTTTTTCTCCATCCCCTGGGATGCAGCTGATGAGGGTTCCTTGGTGCCCATGCCCACAGACATTCGTGACTGTGACCCAGAGCCAGGCTGTGTCTCCCTTCCCCACATCACTCTCCAGCTGCACCACCATCTGTGGCCATCCTGGTGGCAGTGTGATAGCGGAAAGTGCAACCTTGTCTCCCCAGGGGGAGCCTTCTCCTCCCCAGTCAGCTACTGATCACCTAGGTTTGCTCCTAAACCTGAGTCGCCAGCATCATGAGTGGTAGTGCTATTACTGTACTGATGGGCTGCCCCTACTAACACTTCTTGTGTTTTTTACAACTGCTGCTGCCTGCAGCCTGGGCTACAATAAGCTGCTTGAAGGGGAACCATCAGTGCTAGGAGCACTACACCCAAATGTGGATCTGGTCCCAATTTTCACTTTGTGTGCAAAAACTTTTTTTTTTACTTGCTGTTTACTGCAGTATAGTAGATTGCATCAAGCTAATTCTGTTGATTCCCGAGCTGACATTTTCTGTAACTGGAAATCCCAGAATCCCTTGCTTCTAACATGAGAGGAGGGCTGCAGTAGTGGGAGACTCAACAGCCTGCAGTGCATGTCAGAGGTTTTATAAGCTCAGATCTTTTGTTTGCTGGTCTGGTTGTCTTCTCAGGGCTAAGTACAATCACAGAGGACAGTGCTTAGCCCTGGGAGAGCATCTGATCTGAGCTTATAAAATATCTAACATGCACTGCAGGCTATTGAATGTTCCACTGCTGCAGCCCTGCTCTGATGTCAGCTGCAGGGTATTCTGGGATTTCTGGCTACATCAAATGTCAGCTTGGGAATCAACAGAATCAGCTTGATACAATCCACTGTACAGCAGTAAACGGTAAGTAGAAAAAAATGTTTTTTGCACACAAAGTGCAAAATGGGATCAGCCCCACAGCTGGGTGTGGGACTCTTAGTGCTGACTGGTCTCCTTTAAACTAGAAATCTTCCTCCTGAAGATCTTCTTCCCCCAAATATCCCCAGACAATGTTCGATGTCTGGTTCAGACATGGCTTGAGTAGCCAATGGCTCCATCCTTTCTAATTGACTTCTGCCTCTTGCTAATCCACAGGACTAGTTTTCAGCATGCCATGTTATCACTCCACCCCACCCTGCCCAATGCAGACATCTACTATGCCCACATGCAGGTTCATCTGAAATCATCTCATAGTTCCGCCATCTTGAATTCAGTGAATTCAGATGTTTTCCCTACTCGCATCCCAAATTATAGTGGTGCAAACCCCAAAGTGAAATCACCTGCAGCTGTTGTCCCATCTGATTTTAGTAGCCATCTGAGGTTATTCCACTTTATGAAAGAATAATGTAGGTTCTCTGCATTCAGGTAAGTGCTGTACTGAGATAAGCGGGCAGTGGATTGTGACTGGAATTCATGTTTAAATGTAAAATAGTTTTCCAGATGCAGAAGTGATGTTTTTCTGTGTGATGAGAAACTGGGCACAGGCTTCCTAGCCATTCATGATTTGGTGGAAAACTCTCTTTCATTTTAACCTCACTGGAGTTCTTTCACTCTACACAGAGAGATTCTCACTCCACAATGTGTAGTGGTATTCTGATCTGTTGGCTGTTCTATATTTAATTGGGGGTACGTCTGCCTCGTGGTAGTTTGGGCTTCACTGGTGTACTGAATTATTAGTAAACTTCTGAAAGAGTGTATGTGTGTGTGTGTAGATATTTTGGGACGTATGTGTGGGTGTGTATGTGTGAGTGTGTGTGCGTGTGTGTGTAGATGTTTTGGGGGTGTATGTGTGTGGGTAGATGTTTTGTGTGTGTGTGTATAGATGTTTTGGTGGTGTATGTGTGGGGGTGTATGTGTGGCTGTGTATGTGTGTGTGTGTGTGTTTCTGTGTGTGTGTGTAGATGTTTTGTGGGGTGTATGTGTGTGTGTGTGTGATTGTGTGTATGTGTATGAGTGTGTGTGTGTATGTGTGAGTGTGTGTGTGTGTATGTAGATGTTTTTGGGGGTGTGTGTGTGTAGATGCTTTGGGGTGTATGTGTGGGTGTGGATGTGTGCGTGTGTTTGTGTATGTGTGTGTGTGTGTGTGTGTAGATGTTTTGGGGTGTATGTGTGAGTGTGTATGTGTGTGTGTGCATATGTGTGTGGATGTTTTTGGGGTGTATGTGTGTGTGTAGATGTTTTGGGTGTGTATGTGTGGTGTGTGTGTGTGTATATGTGTGTGTGTGTGTAGATGTTTGGGGTGTATGTGTGGGTGTGTATATGTGTGTGTGTGTGTAGATGCTTTGGGGGTGTATGTGTGGGTGTGTGTGTGTGCGTGTGTTTGTGTATATGTGTGTGTGTGTAGATGTTTTGGGGTGTATGTGTGGGTGTGTTGTGTGTGTGTGTAGATGTTTTGGGGATGTATGTGTGGGTGTGTATGTGCACGCATTTGTGTATGTTTATGTTGGGGGCATATCTCTGTTTTCACACACTGTATGTGTTGTAACATGTGAGATGCCCTGACCTACCTGGATACGTCCAGCTTCTGTAGTCAAACTCAAGACAGACTGGTCTTCTCCTTGGCCAGCTGATCCTTCCATGGCAAAACTATAAATATTTAAAATGTATGTGGTGGAGATCACTCCCCATGGATAAAAGTGATGAGGGAGCAGCACTCATAAAGTCAGCCCAAGGTATTGGTTCCTATCATAAACCCCATTTTCCTACCGTCAAATATGTTGGAGATATGAATCCACGCAGAGACAGGTGGGCAGGCCAGCAGTTCTGAATGGAGCAAAAGCCACAGAATGGCAGAAGTTGCATATGCAGTATGGCACTAGAGACAACTCAGAATAACCTGGGTGACCCATAGTCTGTCTGTCGGGAAGACTGTGTAGAGGAAAAAAAAACTGTCATTTCCAGGCTAGCTGCTCTGAAGCAAGAACTTTTTTTCTGTGATGGAAAGAAACATCACTTACTCTTTTTTCTACTGCTTGGCAGCTCTCCCTACAAAGCAACTGTGAGTCAACAAGTGTGGTTTGAAGTTGTTTCAACAATTCAGGACCTTGATGGGTCCTGAGAGAAAGTGCGCTTAGTAGTCACACTGGAATTTGTTGGCCACTCAGCCAACTGACATTTCTCCAGCCTTCTTGTTTATATTTCTATCACTGTATGCAACCCCTGGACCAGATGCTGTGAATTTCTACAACCCGCTCAGCTGCTGAGGCTGTTACTTTCTCTCATCTGAAGCTGACAGCATGTGAGAACCCTCTCTTGATACCAGTGGGGTCCGGCCATAGTGCAGGGACACCCACCATGTCTAAGGGTAAGGTGTCATGTTCACCAGACAGTACTGCATAATATTGGAAAACATGCCCAGTACACCTATTTCCTCTTATGTGCTATCAGCATCATTCCTATACAACAGATGCAGAAATGATCACACATTATACAGTGCTTAAGCAATTATCACTGTTTACTGAACAGTCACTGAATTTACATTTTTCTCCCCAGGGGATCTAGTCCCCAAATACTCTTCTGGTTGGCACTTTACAGACAGTTTTGATCCTGACTCTGGACTTAGAGCAAAACCTTAGAGTGTCAGCGTGGCTCAGTTGGTAGCACACCCACCTCTGGATCAGAAGGTCGTGGGTTCTTGTCCCACACCGGGACTGGACCTAGAATGCTGGCACCCAGGTGCAGTATTAAGGGGATGCTATACTGCTGGGGTGTGCTGCCCTTCAGATGAGATGTTAAACCGAGGTCCATTCTACACATCCTGGTGGGTATCCAGGTGGAAGTAGAAATAAAAAAAAAAACAGGGCATTCTTTGCAAAGAGTAGGGGACATTCCCAGTGTCCTGGCCAACATTCCCCTTCCCATAAGGGAACATTGTTTAACTGGTTCATGCAATTGTCCAGGCTGTGTGTGGGTGTTGATGTGTGATATGACTGCCACTGTACATTCAGTCATTTCACTACCAGTCTAGCATTGCTTGTAAAGCACTTTGGGATACATTGTGTATGAAAAGCACTCTATAAATACTGATTCTTTTTCTTCTTCCTTATATAGGCTGCACCCTCTCTCATCACATCCAGGGCTCCATAACCCTTCTTATCCCCAATATTCATCAGTGGGTAAAGTTTTACCTCAGGACAGAGCCTTTCTTACTCTGCACTGACTTTATCTGAACTCACACCATACTTTTACATGCTGTTTCACACAACATACTGTGACATCATGGCATATAATCAGCTGGCATGTAGGAGGCAGCACCACAACAGAGACTTTCTCTCAGGGACCAGCTGGTTGATGGCCACCTTAGCTCTGGCTGCCTCTCATTATTGTCTCGACCACAGAAGTGTGCACAAGGCTAGTGGTGCTCATGATAAACCAGGATGCAACAATACGAAGAGAGTGGGGTGACTGTGGGGTCCCGCAGGTATATGTGCTTGGACCAGTCCTCTTTAATGTCTCACCAAACACTGCAGAGGGGCTGGATGGGAAGGCGTTTCTCTTTGCAGATGACACGAAGATCTGCAACCGGGTTGACACTCCAGGAGGGGTAGAGAAAATGAGAAGGAACCCAAGCAAGCTTGAGGAGTGGTCAAGGGTGTGGCAGCAAAGACTCAATGCAAAGAGGTGCAAGATCATGCATTTAGGGCACAGAAATGTGGGGGAGAAGTACATGATGTGTGGGATGGGGAGGTACTGATGGCCACTAAACAGCAAAGGGACCTGGGAGTAAGTAAGTAAGTAAAATGTATTTATATGCTGCTAAATCCCAGAGGCTATGGGTGCCTTACAGAAACAGACAGGGTAAAACAGGGTACAGTGAAGCAATATATACATTTTATTTATTTATTTAATTTTGGTAACCGGGTGAGCCCACTGAGACCATGACAGTACCTTTTTCAGGGGTGACCCAGAGTTATTTTATTTACAGTAACGGTACATTTACAAGCGGTAATGTAATATACAGAGACAATTCTGTGAGTTTCCATCTCACTTTACAACATTCACTAACAGTAATTGTTTACAAACTAGTGACTACAGTCATTTTTTGGCATTTGTGAATCCACAAATTAGTAAATAATAAATAAATGAAAATAAAATCATTATAAAATCAATTAAATTCATCAGAGAAAGCTTTGTTAAAAAGGTAAATCTTCAGGCCCCTTTTAAAAACTTCCACCCACAGGGCCTCCCTCAAAGATGTTGGAAGTGAGTTCCAGAGGGTCAGGCTGGCCACTTTGTATGTACGATCACCCGAGGTTTTCAGCTTGGCCCTCAGAACCGCTAGGAGGCCCCTGCTGGAGAAACGAAGGGAGAGCACCGGGATGGCAGGGGTTAGGAGGTCAGACGGTGCCCGAGATGTATAGAGCCTCATAGGTGAGCAAGCCCACCTTGGAGATGATCCTCCCCCTGACTGGCAGCAAGTGCAGATCTCGTTGGACCAGGGTTGCATGACTGGACCTAGGGAGGCCTGTCAGCAACCTGGTTACTTCGTTCTGCACCAGCTGCAGTCAGTGGAGGTTTCTGCCACTGACCCCGAAGTAAATAGTGTTACAGTAGTCGAGTCTGGATGAAGCAAAGGCATGCACCAGTGACAGCAGGTCTTTGGGCAGAATGAAGGGTCTGATCTGGGTGACATTCCTTCAGTGGTAAAAATCACTTTGGACAACAGATGATACCTGCGCATTAAGTGTCAATCTCTCCTCCAGGACGACACCCAGCTTTTTCACCTTTGAGGATGCCATCAATGAGGAAGGTCCCAGACACAATCCTGTTACACCTCCCGGAAGCATTCCCATCACACCCGCGACCCAGTTCAGTCACTAGGACCACCAGTCATTGTGGTTTGAAATCACAGAAAGAGCAGAACCAAACCACACAAAAACACGTATCCTGGATTTTAGGGGGGCAGACTTTGGGAAAATGGGGAGATGCTTGAAAGAGGCATTAAGGGGAATGGGACAGGAATCAGGGATTGAGGAACAGTGGGCAGTATTTAAAATGGGGATTATAAGAACAACAGAATTATGCATTAAGCGGGTTAGCAAGAGGAAAAGAAAGAGGAGACCATTATGGTTTTCCAAAGAGGTAGCAAAGAAAGTGAAAGCCAAAAAGATTGCATTCAGGCAATACAAAAAGACACAGGCAGAAGGGGATAGGGAGAAGTACCAGGAGAAACAAAGGGGGCAGGGAAGTCAGTAAGGGAAGCCAAAGCTCAGACAGAAGAACACATTGCAAAATCAGTGGTTAAAGGGACAAAACCTTTACAGGTACATAAGTGAAAAAGAAAGGACAAAGGAGGGATAGTGAGACTGAAGGGGAGGATGGGAGCAGCGTGGAGGATGACAACAGTAAAGCTGACATATTGAACAGGTATTTCTGCTCAGTCTTTACTAAGAAAGAGGGGGTAATGGGTCTGAAGGGAGTACAAGGGGGAGAATGGTGCAGAAATGGACACAAGTCCCTTTACACGAGAAAGGGTCCTGAAGGAACCAGAATAATAAGAGCTGATAAAGCAATGGGGCCAGATGGGGTGCACCAGGGTCCTTAAAGAACTAAGAGAGGTGGTGGCTGAACCTCTGGCTATCCTGTTCAGCCAATCACTGGAAACAGGGAGGTACCCAAAGACTGGAGGACAGCAGATGTAGTCCTTATACAAAAGTGGGAACAAAGAGGAAGCAGGGAACTACAGACCAGTCAGCCTCACCGGTAGTGGAAAGATCATGGAAGCACTACTGAAGGAGAGATTGGTGGAACATCTGGTTGTCAATGGACTACAGGACCCAAGGCAGCATGGTTTCACCAGGGGAGGTCATGTCAGACCAACCTCAATTTTTGACTGGGTGACTAGGGAGGTGGATCAGGGAGGGCAGTGGACATGGCCTATCTGGACTTCAGCAAGGCCTTTGACACTGTGCCACATAGAAGACTATTACACAAACTGGGGAATATGGGGTGGGCAGGACAGTAGTGTGGTGGGTAGGTAACTGGCTGGGTGGCAGGACACAGAGGGTGGTGGTAAATGGCTGTCACTCCACAGAGGGAAGAGTAACCAGTGGGTACCACAGGATCAGTGCTGGGACCGGTCCTATTCAACATCTTCATCAGTGACATTGCACAGGATATAGAAGGCAGAATTTCACTGTTCGCTGATGACACAAAGCTCTGTAACAGAGTAGACACACAGAGGGTGTAGACAGAATGAGAAGGACCTGCAGAAACTTGAAGAATGGTCAAGGGTTTGGCAGTTGAAATTCAATGCAAAGAAGTGCAAGATAATGCATATGGGGCACAAAAACCCTGGCACAATATATCAGTTGGGGGTGAGGATATAGCATGCACCAAGCAGGAAAGGGATCTTGGGGTGGTCATCTCTGATGACCTCAAGGTAGGGAAACAGTGTGACAAGGCATCAGGTAAAGCAAATAGGATGCTGGAATGTATAGGCAGGGGCATCACCAGCAGGAAAAGGGAGGTCATAATTCCGCTATACAAGACACTAGTGAGGCCCCACCTGGAGTACAGTGTACAGTTCTGGAGACCATACCTACGTAAGGACATAGACAGGGTAGAGAAGGTTCAGAGGAGGGCAACAAAGATGGTGCATGGGTTGCATCACAAGTCCTATGAAGACAGGTTGAAGGGACTGAACATGTACTCCCTGGAGGAGAGGAGGGAGAGAGGGGATATGATAGAGACATACAAGTATCTTACAGGGAGGAACAGGGTGCAGGAAAACACTATTTTTAAGCGAAAAAGATGTTTCAGGACTAGAGGGCATGGGATGAAGTTGGAGGGAGGACGATTCAGAGGAAACATGAGAAAGAATTTCTTCACAGAACGGGTGGTGGACAAGTGGAACACCCTGCCAGAGGAAGTGGTGGGGACTGAAACAATCACGGGATTTAAGAATGCATGGGATAGACATAAAGGAATTCTAGAGGTCAGGGGTAAGGGGAAATAGACTTCTAGGAAAACAAACTGAACTTACAAGCTCAAATGGGCAGACTAGGTGGGCCATAGGCCCTTATCTGCCGACACTGTCTATGTATCTATGTATGTATCCGTCTTGTTGGGGTTCAGTCTCAGCCAGTTAGATGATATCCAGTCCTGGATTTCAGCCAGGCACCTATTCAGCACTTCCGAGGCATCATTTGTTCTGGGATAAAATGAAATATACAGTTGGGTATCATCTGCATAGCAGTGAAAACCCAAACTGTAGCATCTAATGAACTCACTCAGGGGCAGCACGTACACCGCGAACAACATCGGTGACAAGATCAAACCCTGAGGAACTGCAGACGACAGGGGCTTTAGGGAGGAGAAGAAATCCCCATCACTATCTGTTACTTTCTGTCCGAGAGACAGGACTCAGACCAGTGGATGACTATACCAGTGAGTCCACAATACTCCCTGAGGTGATCCAATAGCACAGTGTGGTCCACGGTGTAGAATGCTGATGAGAGATCGAGGACAATGAGAACTGACCACTCCCCTCTATCTCTCATCCTGAAGAAATCATTAATCATATTGGTAATCATATCTGATGATCTAAAGGTTACCAAACAATGTAAAAAGGCTGTGAGGAGAGCCAGTGGAATGCTGGGGTGCCTAGGGATAGGTATGTCCAAAGGAAGGAGGTGGTGATGCCACTGTATAGAACATTGGTGAGACCTCATCTAGAGTACTGTGTCCAGTTCTGGAGGCCGCATCTCAGGAAGGACATAGACAGAGTACAAGCTGTTCAGATAAGGGTGACAAAAATGGTGTGGGGGCTGCACCAAAAGTCATATTAGGGGAGACTGCAGGATCTCCATATGTATTCCTGGAGGAGAGGAGAGAGAGAGAGAGAGAGAGAGAGAGAGAGAGAGAGAGAGAGAGAGACTTTCAAATTCCTCAAAGGTGTAAATAAGGTACAAGAGGCTAGCAATTTTAAAAGAAAAGTTCAAGAACAAGGGGCCATGATATGAAAATAGAAGGGGGGGGGGGTGTTAAACTCAGGGGTAATGCGAGAAAGTATTTTTTTCATGGAAAGGGTGGTGGATCCATAGAACAGCCTCCCGGCAGAGGTTGTAGGGGCAAAAATGGTAGGGGAATTCAAAAATGCATGGGACAGACATAAAGGAACTCTAGCGATATGAAAGAGAAGGTAAGCTGCAGATGATTTAGGATCGGTGGTATATGAAACAGGTAGGAAAAATGGGCAGACTAGGTGGGCCAAGTGGTCCTTATCTGCTGTCAAATTTTATGTTTCTATGTAACCGACTCACAATTGAGCACTCACCACCTCAGTAGAAGGACACAGGGGTATGGGCAAACACCACCTGTATATGTCCGCCTAATGCGTTTCAGAATATCCATCCTTTATCAAAGTTGATAAAGGACGGATAGTCCAAAAATGCATTAGGTGGGCACATACAGGTAGTGTTTGCTCATACCCTCGTGTCTCTGCATGTAAATAAAATTACTTTTATTTAAGAATCTTTTGGAGCAGTGTGGTGTCCTTCTGCTGAGGTGGTGAGTGCCCAATTGTGAGTCTGCTGACTCACATAACCAGCTCCTTCTCTCACCAGATTTGGGCGCTGGTCACTGCATGGCACTGCGTTATCCTGACTTCCCCATAGGCAGCGGTTGGCTATCAACCCAATCCCTCTACCTGCAGTAGCATTTCTGCAGTCCATCCTGATGTGGGATTCCCTTTATAAATAGCGGGCACATCTCCTGCCTTGGGTAGCAGCTTACTCTCTTATACCACGTGTCTCACCATCTTCAGCACAGCTGGCAGCATCTCTTAGGAGCAGTGTCCAAAGTACACTCTGCACTCTTAGTACCTACCAGTGAGACGTTTCTTTGTAAAACTTCAAATTCAAGGTTTATTTTCACAAGTGAAACTGACTGTGGACTGGTGGAAATGGGGAAAAAGGAAGAGATCACTGCCTCGGCCACTTGACCATTCAGAACTTGAATTGTGCAGTTGGAAATGCCATAAAAGGAAACACATCAATAATAAGAGAATGCTTGTTGTAGAAGAATCCCAATTTAATAGTTAATTTAAGAAACAGCTTTTGTCAGTGGTAACAGTAAATGAAGTTAAAGGGGAACTCTATATAATGCAATTAAAAACATGCAGGTAAAATTAGTACTGTAAATAAGCATGTAATGAATGTATAAAGTTCAGAAATAAGCAGTGTGAAACTGTATGATAATTTCAGGTAAAACTATGAAAACCAGTTAGCTTGCCTCAGCTCTTTGCATCACTGATAATTTAATTTCTATATGAATGAAATGTTTTTATGTAATTTAGTATAGAAGGTTCACATCCTCTCAGAGCCACTGGAGAAGTAGCAAACCTGCAATGTTTAAAAATGTACTGTGCGGGCACCCACGAAATATTTTGATGGTGGCTATTTAACGGGAGATACACCCAAACCATTGAGGAAGACCACACCCCTGGTTGAAACTCTGGGGAGTGAGTTTGGGAGTGAAAGGACGCGCTCATTCAATGACAGAAAGTTTCAAACAACTTGTACCAATAAACCTTGGATTTGAATATTTACAAAGCAATGTCGCACTGGTATGTACTTAGAGTGCAGAGTGTACAGTACTTTGAACACATTTGAGAAGCTGGGGTTAGCACCCCTGTCTCTGCACCAGGTTTCTTCATGGTTGTGCACACAGTGAAAGAGGAGTGGACATTTCTCTTAGGAACAGGCTGGGGATTGCCCAAAAGGATGTACACCAATTTTTGGTGGGACCCTCAGGGTGCTGCCATACCAACAGGAATTTCCCTTGTGGGGCAGCCTCTTAGGGTACCCATACCCTCCTAGTGTCTTCCTTACACTTTCCCCAGAATTAATGGTGATCTACACTTAGTGCCTCCAGATTCAGAAAGCTCCTAATGTCACCATGGCTGTCTTGGTGCCCAACCCTAGAGGCGGCTGGACAATGAATTCTGTTGTTCTCATACACTGGATCCATAGACAGCTGCTGCTGTGAGGGGCTCTTGCTTCCACAGGTGGCCTGGCAAATGACCTGAGGCAAGGGTGCTTGGAGGTGCAACTGTACCCTCCTATACTCTGCCATCTTGATGCCAGCTCATGCCACACACAACTGGCATTTTAAGCTCCATGCACAGGTTGTCTAAAGCTCTACCAATTAGTAGTTTCCATGGTCTGGCATTCTTGTAAACAACTAGTACAGGAATGGGTCCTCCAGGTTGCCTTTCCACTTGATAGAAACATAGAATTTGACGGCAGATAAGGACCACTTGGCCCACCTAGTCTGCCCATTTTCCTACCTAACAGATCCTAGTTAACCAACAGCTTACTTCCTCCAACCCCCACTAGGACTGCCTTATGTCTGTCCCATGCATTCTTGAATTCCTCCTCTGTTCTTGACTCAACGACCTCCTCAGGGAGGCTGTTCCATGCATTCACAACCTTCTCCATGAAAAAATACTTCCTCACATTACCTCTGTGCCGTCTCCCCTCTACCTTCAAATTGTGCCCCTTGTTCTTGCACATCTCTTTTTCTGAAAGATACTATCCTCTTGGACTTTGTTGATTCCCTTGAGGTACTTGAAAGTTTCTATCATGTCCCCTCTCTTCCTTCGTTCCTCAAGGGTATACATATTAACCTCCTTTAGTCTTTCTTCGTATGTCTTCTGGTGCAGACCCTGCACCATTTTGGTTGCCCACCTCTGGACAGCTTCCATTCTGTCAATGTCTTTGTGGAAATGGGGTCTCCAGAACTGCACACAGTACTCCAGATGGGGTCTCACCAACTGTTTGTACAGAGGGATAACAACTTCCTGTTTTCTACTATCGATGCCTCTCCCTATGCATCCCAGTATCCTCCCAGCCTTCCTTACTGCCTTCTCACATTGCTTGCCCACCTTAAGGTCATCTGATATAATTACCCCCAGGTCCCTTTCTATTTTACTGTTGTCAGTATTTCAGCCCCCCATTGTGTACTCTTCCACTGGGTTTTTGTTTCCCAGGTGCATTACCTTGCACTTCTTTGTACTGAATCTAAGCTGCCATACATTTGAACATTCCTCCAACCTTGCCAAGTCCCTTCTCATCCTTTCCACTCCATCTTGTGTATCAACCCTGTTGCAGATCTTTGTGTCGTCTGCAAAGAGACATACTTTTCCTTCCAGTTCCTCTGCAATGTCATCTATAAAGACATTAAGAAGGACCGGTCCCAGTACTGAACGCTACGGTACCCTGCTAGTAACCCTCCTTTCTTCACTGTGGACTCTGTTCACTACTACCCTTTGCGTCCTGTTGTCTAGCCAATTTTTTATCCAGGCTACCACCTTGGGACCCACTCCAAGGCTGGCTAACTTGTGTATTAATCTTTTGTGTGGGACTGTATCAAATGCCTTGCTAAAATCTAGGTAGGCCATATCCACAGCCCCTCCCTGGTCTACTACTTTGATCACACAGTCAAGGAAATCTATTAGATTCATCTGACAGGACCTTTCCATTGTGAATCCATGCTGCCTTGGGTCCTGTGCCCCACTGGCCTCTAGGTACTCAACAATTCTTTCCTTCAGAAGTGATTCCATTATTTTCCCTACCACTGAGGTCAAACTAACTGGTCTGCAGTTTCCTGCCTCTGTCCTGCTCCCACTTTTGTGAAGAGGAATCACATCCGCCATCCTCTAGTCCTCAGGTACCACCCCATCCTCCCATGATTTGTTAAAGAGAGTAGTCAGCGGTGTCACTAGTTCTACCCTTAGTTCTTTTAGAATTCTTGGGTGAATCCCATCAGGCCCCATTGCTTTGTCCACCTTCAATTTTATTAGTTCTTTCAGAACCCTTTCTTCTGTAAATGGACTGGTATCAACCCCCATCTTCAGAGTGTTTCTCTTGTTTGGTTTAGGTACCTCCCTCTTCTCTTCCTTTGTGAATACTGAGCAGAAATATTTGTTCAGTATCCATGCTTTTTCAGTGTCACCCTCTGCCCACATTCCCTCCCCTTTATTAAGCCTCAGTATCCCTCCTTTGGTCTTTCTTCACTCCCTAATGTAGTTATAAAAGGTCTTATCCCCCTTCTTAACAGAGTTGGCTATCCATTCCTCGGTTTGGGCCTTTGCTATTCTGACTGCCTTCCCTGCCTCTTTCTGCTTTAACTGATAAAGTTCTCTGTCCTGTTCCTTCTGTGTTTCCTTATATTTCCTGAATGCTATCCTTTTCCCTTTAACCTTCCTTGCCACCTCTTTTGAGAACCATAGCATTTTTTTCCTTCGTTGTGTTTAGTTGATTTGCTTTACACAAAGGCTTGTTGCCTCTGTGATGGCTGTTTTGATTACTCCCCATTGTTCCCCAACCCCTCCTTCTTGCCTGTCTGCTAGTGCTTTTCTGAGGCACTCTCTCATTTTCCCAAAGTCAGCCCTCCTAAAGTCCAATACTTTTGCTTTTGTATGGCTTGATTGTATGGCTGTGTTTATCATGAACCACACTGTTTGGTGGTCACTTGTTCCCAGATGGCTACCCACTTCTAAATCTGAGATTCTTTCTCTGTCCCCATTTGAGAGTACCAGGTCTAAGATTGCTCCCTCCTGAGTGGGTTCCAATACTAGCTATCTGAGATATGCCCCTTGTAGGGCATCAAGAATGACCCTGCTCTTGGATGTGCCTGCAGTAAAGGTGCTCCAGTTAGCATCTGGCCTATTCAGGTCCCCCATCAACAATATATCCCCTTTTTCTGCCATTCTAAGGATGCCTTCTATCATTTCTGTGTCCATTCCTTCCCCCTGAGATGGGGTCCGTGTACAACCCCCATGTGGATTGTGGTGCCATTTCCTGTCTCCAGGGTGACCCAGAGTGCCTCATCTGCTCCCTGTTTACTGTTTAGTTCTGTTGCTTTGATCTCTTCCTTTACATAGAGAGCCACTCCTCCTCCTCTTTTACCCTCGCTGTCCCTCCTATAGATTGTGTATCCTGGTATGTTGATGAGGAAAAAATGTATAGGTCTTGGGTCAGGATGAATACTACATATGTTCATAGTCTTTTGATCTATTATTTTAACTCCACATAATGTTCAAGCAATGTTTTATGGCCAGGTCACTTCCTCAGGCCCGCTGTGTTTCTATTTTGTCAAACATATTTTATAATAAAATATAATTCTATGGAGGATCCAGCCCAGACAGCCTTGGAAAAAACAAAGAATTTATTCAGGGAGTAGCCCAGCTCCCATCAAGGCAACTAATACTAAAACAGCAGATTGGAAAATACAGGCCCACTCACCCAGTATATATTAAAATATCTTTTTTATTTTCATAAAGCAGAAAATAACAAGTGTATAGGTCAGATTGTGTCCTGACCTAATACCAATGTTTCAGGTTTCTCCTTTATTAGGGATACACTGGTAATTATTATTTTCAATTAAATCAATGCCCCTTTTCTGCTCATTTTCCAGGTGACACGTGTTGTCCTTACTATTTTTTCCAGTGCGCACTCCATAAATTATTACTATAGGACTCCCATAGAGGGCTGGGGGATGTGCTGCACTCCGTTTTCGACTGTAACTTTGTGAGAAAGAGACAGAAGATTTAAAAAAAGAACAAATCTTATAGGAATAATTTATAGAGATAAATTAACCCACTTGACCCACACCTGTGACCTCTACTCCCAGGCTAACTGGCTCCAGCTCAAGAACAGGCTCATGTACCAAACCTGTCTCCTAGCCAAAAATGTTAGTCTTGAACTGATGCCACCAGGGGTACAGAAGCTCCTCTCCCCCTCCTACTATCAACGTCACACAAAAAGTGTAGAGAGTCAGTTCTCTCAGATCCCTCGTTATCGTACCTCCCAAAATCAAAGGTCTTTTGCCCACCGAGCCCCACTCTAGTTTGACTCCCTCAGTAAAGATGTATCTGCAACTATTACCCTGGGCTCATTTAAGAGGAAGTTGCAGCAACAACTAGTAGTAAATGCCAGCTGTGATTACTTCCACTAATCTGCCTATACTCAGATCCTAGTACTTAACCTCCCCCCTCCCCACCTCACTACATAGCCGACCTGTAGCACTTCATCGTCCCAGAGCCCCCACTCCCTTCCCCTTTCACTCCCTCACACTTCCCCACACCCTCTTACATTCTCCTTCTTGAGTCTTCATCCATACGCTATCCCACCTCCTTCCACTTTCTTACTCACCCATCCCTTCCCCTCCTACCTCCCCTTCCTTCCTTCCCATCCACCTTCCCTCTCTCTCTCTCTCTCTCTCTCTCTCACCACCCCTAGTCCACCCCATCCTGTCTTTTCTGGACCTCCCACTCCCTGGTCTCCCCTCTTATCTCCCCTTGTAACCCCACCTTCCACCCCCTCCCCTACAGCTCCTTTCTTCCCCCCATTTACATTGTCGACAAGGCCCCCTGAGCTGATTCTCTCTGCCCTTTTTGTGTCCTTCACCTAGGCTGGGCTCTCCTAGCCAATGCCTAAACCTAACTCTCTTCCTTGCATCTGTGCCCCTGGGCTTAACCTCCCCTCCTTATGTCATCTTGTTTCTAACTAAGTGCTGTCTATACCTCTCCCCAGTTTATCCTGTTTTCTGTAATTGGTTGTTAACTGTATTGTTGTTCTATTGCTGATGCCACTGTTTAAATATGTTACCTTGTTCACCTTAACTCATTGTAAATGCTGCTAGCTGCCAGCTGGCTGCATAATCTCTCCTTTTCTGTAACTTACATGATGTGGAACCTATGGAATGAGCTTTTAGCTCAATAACGTCTTCCAAGATTTCAAATAAATAAAAATAAAAAATTAAAATTAAAGAGGTACAGTGAGCAAGGCATCTGGCTTCAAGGGAGGACAGGGAGAGGGAGGAATACAGGGAGCAATGGTGGGTGTGGGGTGGACAGTACGAAGCAAAGCTGGATATACTATATTTGTTTTTGTTCTTTTGTAGAATTATGGATTTTTCAGTAGGAGGTAAGTTTTTTCAAAACTGTTGGATGGATTTCCTTTGCAGTTTGTGATTGCTGAGCAATATTACTGGGGAGAGAGGGGCCCTTTGTTAATTTGCAGGATTTATTTTTGAATTTGCTGGGTTGTTTTGATTTGTGGTGTGACCTTTTTGACCCAGAGGATATGTAATTAGCATATTGACCTCCTTGACTCCCCAGTTGTGCTCTTGATTAATGCACACCTATCATGCCTTCTGAGCAGGGGTATGAGTTAGGTTAATGCAGTACCACGTGACAGGATCCTGATCAATGAGGAGTCAGAGCTGACCAAACTCTATTTTATAAATATCTGTAATATACTGAAGTCAGTACATAGACTGTTTTGCTTAGCCAAGTGGTTAAAGCATATAGCTATGAAACTGGAGCCCCAGGTTTAAATCCTACAATTGTCACTTACTGTGTGACCCTGAGCAAGTCACTGTGTGACCCTGAGCAAGTCACTGTTATTAATTAAACTCTTGAATCTACATCTGTGCTGCTTGACTCTCAAGTTGGACACCTGCAGCTGCAGCACCGTTCTCTTCCTTCTCTCCTGGATGTTACTGTGCATGAAAGCCACAATCTATAAAGCCAAATCCCTTTCACATCCATTTCTTATGCTGAAGTACAAAACATTAATCATCTTTATTACAGTCAGGAGAGTCATGCATTTGTTTATCAGAAGACATGAGTCACACATTACCAGTATAACCAGGACCACAGAGGTTCTTACTGTTGTACAGATGTGCCTTAGTTTACTCACTGGCAAGATGAATGTCCCTCAGAAAAAGGTTAAAAAAAGGTGACGTTGAGTGGTTGCTAACCTACGAAACAGGGTTTAGCAATACTACATTATCTGAATGTTCATGAGTTTGAACTGATTAAAGCTGTTCGGTGGGAGTACCTGGCTCTTCTTGGTTGCTCAGTATTCATCACTCACGTCCATGGGCTCGGAACCCAGCCAGTTCCTCTAAGTGCTGCTGTCGGGAAAATGCTCAGTAGTCTCTGGCTTGGCCTGGAAAGAAAAAGTGAGCATTTAAGGGGCAATCTAGAAGACTATGCTGCCACACTCCTCAGGGGGTGGGCCATTGAAATAGTAATTAAGCTGGCAGTTGGCAGAAAAAATAACGTAAAACATATATAGTGAAAGAGAATTGGGGAGGCAGTCATTTGTTTTTATATCTGTTTCTGTATGATTCAGATAGTTACTAAGATGCCGTGTATTAGAAGATCCACTAGATGGCAATAGCAATGCTCTAAAACAAAGCAGACAAGTAAGCAATAAGGCATGACAGGGCATTGGTTGTCTGGGGTTCAGGCATGCCCAGGTGCATAATGAGGTATAAGGCTCTTGGGCTGAGTGCCTTTAGCATCTGGAAGTGCATTAATCACAGACAACCAACAACCTGGAGTGTCTGATTGGGCTTATAAAAATGGGAAAACTAAGAAACAATTTAAAACAAAAAATTCCACATTTGTTCAAATAGTATATTCTTTTCTTAAAAGCAGCTAGTAAAAGTAGTCCTTCACCACATGTCAATCATCTGTCTTTCCACACATTCAGAAAAGATTGTTTATTAATAACACAGGAATTCAAACTTCTGCAGAATTCCTTTGGCAGAATGTTTGCCTCCACACACACTATGGAGCCAAAGTTTCAGTTGTATCTGTGGCAGAGTAAGTAGCAGAGGTTTCCCTGGAAAATCAGCAAGGATAGGAAGGGGAACTCACATGTTTACCAAAGAAACACCAGAAATTAAAAGTAGTAGCAATAGCAGTACTACAATATCTGTTTGATTATAAAAATCGATCATTCCAATGTCAAAAAGCCAAAACAGCATGCATAATGCAAACAATAATACCTGACAGGGTGGGTGGTATTGGGCAATACCAGGCTGCCCAGGGGAGTAATGAGGCCTAGCACCACATACAGAGGGCCTTATAGCTCCTGGAAGGTCTGGTATTGCCCATACTGTTCACCCTGGAGGTATTATTGCGTTTAGAAAATGGGCTTGGCAGCTGGCCTGGTGACACTGAGAGTTGAGATGCTGGACACCACACCTCGTGCTACACTGGCAACCCGGGTTCGGGAACAAGCCGGGGTCATCAGGAGTCGGCTGGAGGGGGAGGGCAGGAGTTGGATTGAGCTGCTGCTTGGCAGCTCTCCTCTCCCAGGGAGGAACGTTATCACTCCTGCTACACGATTGTCACCAGGTGGAGGACTGGGGGTGGTGTAGGGTGAAGGGCGGCAGGGAGGTAGGGTGCTGCTGGACCACAGCGGGCATTTGCCTCCAAGCATGTTCATGCATCCACAACAAGGGGAGGGGAGAAAACGCAAAAGTGGAACTGGCCCGCTCCATGATGGTCCCGGCTCTGATCCCAGTGATTGGGATGCAGGCCATGGATGGATGCAAGCCCCCCGAAAGTGGGCCAGGGCCCTGCCTGGCAGCTCTGGGCATAAACACAATATTAAAAAAAAGGAAAATGGGCTTGGCATGATTAAAATAGAAAGTTTAAAAAAAAAAACAATAAAAAGTGTAAAAAAATGAAAAAATAATAAAAAAGCTGGTTTGTGTGAGGTAGTCCCTGCATTACACAGTGCTGGTACTGCCAGTAGAGGGCACTGTATTCATTGTTAAACTGTGGTCCTATGCAGGAATTGGACTAGGGGTCAGAAAGCTAACTTTCCTTTTTTAATTTTTTTTTTTTATTTTAACATAAAGTTGGGGCTTCTGTTTCATTTTTCATAGACCCTTTAGATTTACTTGGCATTGGGTCAGTAGTGGCAGTTGCTCTGTAGGCGTGCAGAATTGTGAGACAGCGGGACACCATTTTTTTTCTACGTACTGTTGCTTCTTTGTATGGAGCTGCTCAAGGAGGGACTGAAGGTTGGGAGCAGAACATGTGCGGAGGTCGAGCGAGCTAGTAGTGAAAAATGAAAGTAACTCTTTTTTAATCAGGTACATATATGTATTCTTTATTTGTTTTAGTGTGTATTTTTGAGCGGAGGTACTCAGTAGGGGTACAGTTTTAAGTGTGAAGGGATTGGGAGAACTGGGCCAAGAAGCGGCATCGGCAGTTTCCTATCTTTCACTGCCCAGATATGGAGACATGCTGCCAGCTCACGCGTCCTAGTAGATCAGCCAGCTGTTGGGCTAGCAGGAATGCAACTAGCTCTCTTGTACTAGAGCACTTTACTGAGGCTGTAAAACACACTTTTAAATTTTTTTTTATTTATTTTTAAATAACTGATCGTTTTGATACATGGGATTGAGTGGTTGGGGGGACTGCCCAATATGAGTTCCTGGGAATCTCGGTTATCGAGAAGAAAAAAATAGCAGGTCTGCATTTTGAAATTAGTTACTTGGTTCATTCAGCCTATGAGGAAGCAGGTGGGCACAATGATGTCTGAGTGTGTGAAAGAGCATTTGGGCTGGTACGTTTTATTTCCTGGCCATCTATTTAAGTTAATGTACCCGCTGGCAAAGGTACCAACCAATCAAATGCCTGGAAATAAAAAGCCCATTTTCTAAAAAAGATATACATTATTAAAAAAGAGAACACTTCATAACAATAGTTCTCATTCATCACTAATACATAAATCACTCCTGCCTCAACTATTTCTGAAAGTGAGCTTTAGACAGTTTTCCTTAACTTATGGCAAAAACACAGCCACCTATTACTGCACTTGTCCCAGCTGATCTACATTCCCCCTTTTTACGCTTTATAGACTTTATAACATCAAAATAATTAACACATTGTTGTTATTATGTATTCATCCTCCATAGTCATTAAAAAGTTTGCTAAATCCTCAGAAAGCATTGATTATGAAGTTAGTATGGAGTCAACCTGACTTTCCTGACTTTACAGTCTAGAACATGCCCGTGTTTCCCTCCCCCACATTACAGCTACACCTTTTACTTAGTGCTCTGCATGCTTTGAAAAACTAGACAATTTCGCATTTTTCCTAGTGGTTTCAAATCTATATGTAGTATAATATTTCCTTTCCGAGGATTTACAGTAACATCTAAGTAATATATATATTCACACCAGACATCGTTATCAATAAACCAGGTTGACATTTTTAATTTCTGACCACCTCAAGGTCCCTCATTTGATTATGACCACTGATTCTGTTTTTAAAATATTTGTTATACCTAGTGCTGAGGGTAATATGTCTCTCCACATACCTCCATGAACAATCTAACCTATAGTCTTGAAGTAAATACTGAACATTATTTAGCCATTCTGGTGTTTATACAGTACCTAAGTTTTAGGCATTTGCACTTTTCCTTTAAACACAATTTGGGCATGCTTTCCTCTGTCACCCCTGTCAGCTTTCAGCAATAGTTTAGTTTGCAAGTTTCTGCCAAAATCTAAAAACTATCCAAGCCAAGTTCTGCCCTCAGGTAACTCACTGATCTGTATAGCTGAGCAACTATTCTTTCAAAGTCATCTACTTTCTCAGGTCCCCATATCTACGCAGCATACATTGCTTGTGCATTCAGTTTCATTGTGAGAACTTACAATAATGGCCTCAAACTAGTTCCTCCATATTAGTGATTATATTTCCTTAAGCCCATCAGAGAATGTTTGAGCTGAACCTTACTGTTTGACATATGTTTGGACCAAGTGCAATTGACTAACAAATAAGTACTAGATAAGTATAACTGGGTATTGTTGCAAGAACCATGGCCTAGATATTCAAAACAGATGCGAGGCGCAAAGTGGACATGCACCGCACATCTCAGAAGATGGACGGAACCGCGATATTCAAAAGGGGGAGATGCATCGCGCTTCTCCGGATGTGTCATCATGCATCTGTAATGTATGCAGTGCATGTAGAGGGGGCGTTCCCATGAATGTGCCGCGCATCCCTATATTCAGCCAAAATATGCAGTGCATCTGCAGCACATCTTAGAGATGAGCTGCCCAAAATTAGGCAAGGAAAAGGCATGCCTAAATGGCCAGCCACCAACAGGCAGGCCATAGAACTGCAGACAGGCTGTCTGAATACAGCCCTTGGAGGTGCAGGATATGCTCCAGGCACCCACATATAGCAGTCATGCCAGGATGGATGAACCCTGAGCCACTGGCACTGTTCACGGAGCAATCCCCCACACCGCACCCTGGGCATAGACACTCAGCAGCTGCATGCCAGTGCTGTCAGGTGCCCCCTGGAAACACCAGAAGTGTGGACAGCCACAATGCAGCCAATGTACCAGGGGCCATGGCCTACATCCATGCGGCCTACAGGATGCAACCTGATGTTGCCCAGGTAGTCTGGTGGATAAGTGGCAACCTGGCATAGGCCAGGGACTGACCTGTGGCACAAACCCATCGTGGCACACCATAGGTGCACACAAGTGGGACCCACCCACTAGTGTACCAGGTCACCCTCTGCACACTGCCATTCCTTGCAGGCATCACCATGTTCAACTCATATAGGGGTGGCACTGCAGGTGATTGAATGCTGCATATAGAGCTGCTATATCACATGCATGTGGTATGCCGATCAGACTGTGTCACCCTGTGCCCTCCCCTGTAGCTGGTAAAGGTGGGCCCCTGTGGCCACTGTCCAGGTGGCCCCCCTGTACTCCTGCCTGACCCTGTATATGGCTATGGGGTGTAGCACTGTACCCAGGCCAATGCAGTCCACCCTCACACACAGACACACACACACACACATTCCATCATGCCTGCTTGCTAGGCTGCAGTTCCTCCTGTTCACCTTTGTGGAATGGTGGGGCAGCCCTGGAAAGCTGGAAGTGAGCATGCCTGGGATATGCCAATGGCCTGAATACATTCCAGTAATGAGCTCTGGCATGTGGGAGATGGGCTTGGAATGTGCAATGAGGTCGTTGGCATATGCCTGCTGAATACTGCACTTTTGCGCACTGCGCAAGTGGCTCTGCATTTTGCATTTCCCCATGCTCCACATAGGGCTATGGTCACCTGCTACACCGCGCATCTCCCACTGCGCTATAGAGCATGTTCGGAATATTCAGCTGGACATGCAAGAGCATATCTCATGGTGCATCTTCTGAATATCTCATTTTTTGGGGCTGGCACATCTCAGATGTGTGGCGCAGGCACTTGCAGGGGACTTTCGAATATCTAGGCCCATATCATCGACTCTAAGTAATATCCCTAGCTTTTGATCCAAATACCACAATCTCACTTTTCTAAAGATTAATTTTAAGTTGAAGACTCTGTTACTGTTCCTATAAGATGTTCAGCTTGAGATATAGACTGGGTCTACTTAATGCAAACAGAGCAAGACTGTCTACAAAAGCTAGGGCAGGCACCAGAGCGGAGTCAATTTTTTGGGAATCTGAGCTACAATATTCTAACTTCAACAGTACTTGAGTAATAAATATCTATATCTATATCTATAAATATAGGATAATACAGCGTTTATGTAGACATATGTCCATATTATTTACCATTTTAGTAACTGCAACCCCTAATGTTATTGATCCGGCAAAGATTGTCTAATTTACTTTTAAATTATTGCATGGTCCCATTACCCACCGCTTTCTTTGGAAGTGAGTTCCAGAAAGAAACTAGTCTCTGGTTGTACCACTTGTGCCTTTTAGTTAAGTGGATGATCTCCCCTTTCAGTTGTAAAGTATGAGGACTCGTACAGTATATCTGTTCCCTCATTTCCAGGCCCACACTTTGCCCCGGGTCATCGCTAGTAAATGCCCTAAATAGAAGACACATATCTCCTCTTAATCTTCTGTATTCTGGTGTAAACATCCCAAGGTAGTTTAATCTGGTCTCATAATCTTGGCCTTCTAGTTCCCTAAATATTCTTTTGGCCCTTTCTGGACTCTCTCTCGAGTACCTGAATGTCAGATTTTTTGTGTGGTGCCCAAACTTGGTCGCAGTATTCCAGATGCGGCCTAACCAATGATGCGTACAATGGGACAATAACCTCCCATTCCCTATGTATGTATGTATGTCTTCAAAACATCCACCCTCATGGGGGACCAGGTCTTTAGTGCTGCTGCTGCACCCAAACTTTGGAACTCTTTGCCGTTTGCAGTCCATAGCTGCCCTTCCCACCTTCAGTTTAAAAAGTCTCTGTGGGATCACCTCAAGGGCAACTCGAGCTATACTGCAAGTGACTTTTGCTGGGTGTCACCCCCCCTCCTCCCAGGGTGTCTAACCTTGCCATCAGCCTGGTCTAAACAGTTCCATGTCAAGTCATCGAGAGGAAATCCAGTGCGGCACAAACAGCACAGACAAAGTTGTAAAGCTCAAAACAGCACATCCAGAATACCGGCACGGATTTTGGAGAAAGTAAGATTTACTATTATAGTACCACACTGCCATGGAGCACCACACCAGTGAAATCTTGTAACTTATTTGTTTTTCCTTCCCTGGTTGTATTCTGGATGCGCGATTCTGGGTTCCGTGGCTTTGTCTGCGCTGTTTCTAACTGCACTGGCTTCCCTCTTGAGGACTTGATATGCTACTGGTCTAAACAGAACCAGTCTCTGTGCTTCTCTTATTTTTAGGCAAACTGTGCTAGCTGGTTGTACATTTTAGCTTGCTCTCTCAGTTTTGTTGTCTATGCACCCAAGCTGACACGTAGCTTACAATCTCGTCTAGCCAGCTCATGAATTTTTCATAAATGTGAATGTTGTATTGTGTATACGTGTATTTATCGTTCTGTGCCACGGCATGCCTGTCATGTTTATTAATCTGCTGCATTGGTCCTTATTGTATTGTACCTTGCTTGTTATTATTGTGCTGGTTTGCCTGCCTGGAGCTTCAGCCAGCCGGGACTGCCTGGAACCTCAGTCAACTGGGACTTAGATAGAATAGGGAGGATAGTGGAGGGGGGAGCTGGGGGTGCTGGTACACCTAGTACCAACAATCTGGCCAACAAGTTAGCAGAGGCAGTGAAGCAGCATTTCCATAAGACGGGGCACAGATTGGTTGTGCACTCGGCTTCTGTGGCTTTCTCCGAAGACCTCCCTGTGTGAGGCCAGGTGGGGAGGCAGGACAGGAATAGGGGTACTGAGATAGCAGAATTCAATAGTTGACTCAAGGGGTGGTGTCAGGACATGGGGTACCCCTTTGTAGGGGATAGGGGGGATTTCTGGGACAGACCATCTTCAAAGATGACAGGTTTCACCTGATAAGAGAGGTGCCAGCACAGCGGGGCAGAAATTTAATGTCTGTATTCTGGCATTTAAACTGACTGTGGGGAGTTCAGATCTACAGGATCCACAATTGAGAGTGAGCAGAAGGGGATCCTAGATAGAATTCCCCCACAGCCAGGGGACAGTAACAGAATACAGTGTACAGGGAACAATGTAGGGGTTACGAGAATAAGTGGGGAGAGTTATGAAAAGAAAAACTGTAGGCAAATGTACTAAAGGAGAGGGGAGAAAAAATTAGCAGAGAGATGGCCAGCAGCAGAGTCAGAGCAGGGGCCAAGTGGAAGGGGGTATGAATTAACGCCAGGAGCCTGGGGAACAAACTTAGTGAGCTCCAGGCAATGATGACACACACTAAGGTGGACCTTGTGGCCATCCCAGAAACATGGGCCACAGAAAATAACGACTGGGAGATGGTGGTCGCTGGATATACATTATTCAGGAGGGATTGGAGGCCAGATTTGGGGAGCGGTTGCCCTCTGTCAGGGAGGGCATTGAAGTGACTGAAGATGGGTGCATTAGAGGTAAAGATAGGGAAACTGAGTCTATATGGGTGAAATTCATGCTGGCTTCTAGCAGGAAGATAAGATTAGGGGTGGTATACAGGCCACTGAGTCAAGGAGAGGAAAGGCACAGAGAACTGGAGGAGAAACTTGAAAGAGGGGTGGCAAAGGGGTATGTGCCAGTGGTGGGGGTCCTAAACTTGCCAGACATTGATTGGGAGGTCCCAGTGGTCAAGAGCACCAGGAGTCAATCACTGCTGCATGCCTTTCAGGACTGTCTCCTGGTGCAGCTAGTTTAGGAACCCACCAGGCACTCTGCAGTCCTAGATGTGGTACTCACCATCACAGAGTTATGGATGCCATGAGAGTGGGGAGACTACTGGAAATAGTGACCACAGCTCTGTGTGGTTTGAACTGGCCCTAGAGGTTGGTAAGCCACACTTGAAAACCAAGGTCCTTGACTTTAGAAGGGCAGACTTCAACAAGATGAGGGAACTGGTCAGGGAGAAGTTAGAAGGGGTGGGAGGCATAGGCAGGGTGGTGGAGAAATGGAAGACAATCAAGGGGGCTATTCTTGAGGTATCGAACACTGTGTAAAAGCACTGACAAAAAAATAAAGGTACAGTTCTGGAGACCATACCTACGTAAGGACGTAAGGACATAGACAGGGTAGAAACCACTATGATTCTCATTTAGAGTCAGGGAAGTGCTAGGGGTCAAAAAGAGGGCCTTTTATAAATATAAGAGCAAGCAAGGGGCAGCATGGAAGGAATATTTTCAGAAAGCCTGGAATGCTAAGTGGACCATCAGGGAGGCTAAAGCAGACACAGAACTGCACATCGTGGAGAGAGAGAGAGAGAAGAATAGAGAAAAAACATTTTTTTAGATATATTAGTGAAAATCATAAAAGGAGGGGATCACGTGAGTAGTGGAGGGGAGTAAGGCGATAGAAGAGGATGGGTAAAAGGACATCATTCTGAATGACTTTTTTTGCTCAGTCTTCACCAAGGAAGAAGGCGAGCTGCTGCCTGAGAGTGGCATTAAAGCAGCCTCAAAGGGAATCCCAGAAATGAGCCTGCCAGTGTTCACTAGTGAAAGAGTCCTGAAGGGGCTGGCAACCCCAGGTCCAGATGGTTTGCACCTGAGGCTACTGAGGGAATTAGCAACCGAACTGGCTGATCTACTCCCCCCCCCCCTTATATAGTGCCGCTATATAAGGGGGGAGACAGAGAGCAACCAGGGAATTATAGGCCTGTTAATCCGACCTCCATCATGGGGAAGCTTATGGAATCCCTGATTAAAGAAGACCTCGTAGAATACCTGGAGAGCAACGGACTCCAGGATGATAAATGATACAGTTTTATCACAGGAAGGTCTTGTCAGATCCACCTGATAGTCTTCTCTGACTGGGTCACAAAGGAGATAGTCAAGGGCCATGCAGTGGACTTGTTATACTTTGACTTTAGCAAGGCCTTTGATTTGGTACCACACAAGAGATTGTTTAAGAAAATGGGGACCTGTGTGCAGCTAAAACTCTAGTGAGTTGGGTGGGAGGCTGGCTAGCAGGAAGGCGACAGACAGTGGTGGTCAGTGCGGACAAATCAGAAGAGAAGGAGGAAATGAGCGGGAATAGACAACACAGAAGTTGTCAGCAGATAAGGACCACTTGGCCCACCTAGTCTGCCCTAAATTGATTCTCTACCTGTAGTGCCACTGGAGAACCTACTTGGACCCCAGCTTACACCCCCCTCTTGCTTCTAAGAGTCCCTTGTGTCTATTCCATGCATTCTTAAATCCTGTGACCATTCTAATCTCCACCACCTCTGCTGGAAGGCTGTTCCAAGAGTCCACCACCCTCTCTGTGAAGAAGTACTTCCTCACGTTTCCTTTGAGCCTCTCCCCCTCCAGGTTCATATTGTGACTGCTTGTCCTGGAACATCTTTTCCTCTGGAAATGTATTTATTTATTTAGCTTTTGTTGACCAGGTAAGCACACTAGACAAAAATAGACCTATCTTCAGGGGCGACCCGGGAGATTACAAAGAATATGCAGACAAAAGACAAGGTTTACACAGGATTAAGCAAGATTTCAAGTGATATACAGACAAAGCAAGGTACAACAATGGAGCAAGCTTAGACACCATAAAGTAAGACAGTATTACAGATGATCTCAACATAATAAAGCAGCAGGCATATTTGGAGTTATGCACAATCATAGACTCAAGCTGACCCTGGCCTGCGACCATACAGGAACAGTAAAGTGCTATCATATATACGATGGAGAACACATTGATTAAGTGCAGTTACAGGCAGTGGTGAGCCTCAGATGATTCCAAAGGGTGTTTTTAAAGCTGTTTTGCTCCCTTCCTGTACCTTGTTTATTCCTGTGAGGTACTTGAATGTCTGTATCATATCCCTCCATTCCCTCCTGTCTTCTAAGGAGTACATATTTAAATCCTTAAGCCTTTCTTTATAGTGCTTCTGATGCAGGCCCTGCACCATTTTGTTTGCCCTCCATTGCACCACCTCCACCTTATCTATGTTCTTTCAGAGATGGGGCCTCCAGAACTGTGCCCAGTACTCGAGGTGGGGTCTCACCAGCGATCTATTATTACCCCCTCTTTCTGCTATTGCTATCCCTCCCTATGCATCCAAGCATTCTACTAGCCTTTCACACTGCATTGTCACACTGTTTAGCTACCTTTAGGTTGTCAGAAATAATAACCCCCAGGGCTCTTTCCTGTTTTGTGACTCTAATATCCCCTTCCCCCCCAGGTTGGTACAGTGGCCCTGAGCTTTGCCCTAAGTGCATGATTTGGCACTTTTTTGCATTTCACCTTAGCTGCCAAACTCTTGACCATTCTTTAACTTCTCTAGATCCTCACTCATACTTTCACCCTCCCCCCGGTGTGTCTGCTCTGTTGCAGATTTTTGTGATATTCGCAAATAGGTACACCTTCCCCTCCACTCCTTCTGCAACGTCACTAATAAAGGCATTGAAGAGGGACTAATGCTGACCCCTGCAGCACCCCGCTAGTCACCCTCCCCTCCCCAGAGTGTACCCCATTTACCACCACTCTTTGACTCCTATCACTAAGCCAGTTCTCTACCCATTTTACTATTTTAGGCCCTACTCCTAAGCTAATCAGTTTATCAGCCTTCTGTGTGGAATGGTGTCGAAGGCCTTACTGAAATCCAGACAGACCACGTCTACCACCCCTCCCTGGTCCACTTCCTTTGTTACCCAGTCGAAGAACTCAATCAGGCTTGTCTCGCAGGACATCCCTCCAGTAAATCCATGTTGTCTTGGATCCTGTAGACCGCTGGTAACATGGTATTCTCCGCTCCTTTCCTTTAGTAGTAGCAGGTCATTTCTTATACTATATTTCTTTTTGTTACCATTGCACTTTCTATGTTGCACTTGTATCATGTTGTCCTTGACAGGACTGCCTTGTAAATGAGAATGCTCAATGGAGTTTTCCTGAAAATAAACTTGAATTTGAACTTGAACTTGCAGTAGTGATTCCACTGCTTTGCTCACTACCGAAGTCAGGCTGACTGGTCTGTAATTTCCCTCCTCCTCCCCCCTATTTCCACTTCTGTGGAGTGGGACTACAGCTGCCTTCCTGCAGTCCCCTGGTACGTCCCCTGTTTTTAGAGACTGGTTGAAAAGAGCTATCAGAGGTGTAGCCAGCTCCTCCATGAGCTCCCTCAGCAACCCAGGGTGAGTCACATCTGGACCCATTGCTTTGTCTACCTTTAACTTTGACAATGCCCTTAGGACTCTTTCCACTGCGAAAGGGCTAGTGTCCACCTCCCGAATTTTTATGCTCTTGTCTTGTAGCAATGGTCCATTTCCTACCCCCTCCTCTGTGAATACTGAACAAAAGTATTTGTTCAATATGCCTGTTTTTTTGGTGGTCCTTGTCCACAGAACCCCTTTCCCCTTTCCCTCTTTTAGCATTTGCCCCTGTATAGACCTATCCTGTTGCTCGCTATTTCACTCGCAGCACTTCCTCCTTTATCCCTTTCCCATTCCTGCCCTCTTTTCATCTTACCTCATCCCCCCTTCCTTTACCCCTACACTCCCACTTCCCCCCCTCCTCTGTTTCCTCACCTTGTTCTTTCCCTCTGCTGCCCACCCCCATGGGACTTTCCTGCTTAAGCTTCATTGTGGAATCTCCCTCCTTGCTCTTATTTTGCTCCTTCCACCCCCCAATTCACCCCCTGTACTTCTCTCCTTGTAAACCTTTTCACCCCTCTTCAGACAAGGCCACTGGCTGCACGTGACACAATATTTATCTTGCCATATTGTTCATTTGTTTATGTAATTACTTGCCTCATGTTGTACTACTTACTGAAACCATTGTAATTTGCTATTCTTGTGACTTGACATGGAACCTCTGTAAAAGAGCCCTTGGCTCAAAGGTCTTTCTGATTTGTTAAATAAATAAATAAAAATAGATAAATAAAATATCCCTCCCTTGGACTTTCACTTTTCACTAATATATCTCAAAATTGTTTCAGCCCCTTTTTTTTACTGATTTAGCTATCTGTTTTCACTTCTGCTCTCCTGTCTTCCCTGCCTCCTTTTGTTTTTCCTGGTAACTCTCCCTATCCTCCTCCTTCTGAGTTCTTTTGTACTTTCTGAAGGCTTATTTTTTTGTTCTTACTTTTTCCATGACCTCTTTCGAGAACAGTAGCAGTCTTTTTTATGTTGTCTTGCACGTGCTCAAGCAACATCTTCTGGTAGTAGGAGAAATGCAGAGGTGTATCAGTGTTGGCGAATGCAGGGCACACTTTAGTAGCTGCGTCCCTCATTCCCAAATAAGCTAGCGCTGACACAAGTATATGCAAAGTGCCACCAACTTGAAACAAACGTGGTGTTGTAATTGGAGACAAGTTCGTCATGTAGCGGCAGAGATGATACGCCTCCCGTGTGCCTTTCATGTTGAAACATTTCAGTAAACATGGCGGCAGAGCAGCCCGCCACACAATCCCCAAAGGAAGGCCGACATCGAGGGTGCAATCCCCGTGTTGGCATGCCTAGTCCCCCCTCATTGTGTGGCACACTGGGAGCCCACCCAAGTGTGCTGCCACTCACAGTAAGCTGACTTCATCGGCATGTTCCTGCCCCCGCCCAATCCTCATTGTGTGGCACACTGGGAGCCCACCCCAGTGTTGCCAACATTAGGCACCCCCGAAAGTCATGGGGTACACTCTCAAATGGGGACAGTGAGAGGATCTCAGATCTACAAGTGGGTAGCCATTTGGGAACAAGTGACCACCAAGCAGTGTGGTGCACGATAAACTCAGCTACAGAGTCAGGCCATACAAAGTGAGGGTTCTGGACTTCAGGAGGACTGACTTTGGCAAGATGGGAGAGTGCCTTAGAAAAGCACTAGCAAACAGGCTAGAAGGAGGGGTGGAGCAACAATGGGGAAATACTGTATCAAAACTGCCATCACAGAGGCAACAAACCTTTGTGTGAAGCAAATAAACAAATCAAAATTAAAGAAAAAGCCACTATGGTTCTCAAAAGAGGTGGCGGTGAAGGTTAGGGAGAAAAAGATAGCATTTAGGAAGTATAAGGAAACACAGAGGAGCAGGACAGAGAACTGTACCAGTTAAGGCAGAAGGAAGCAGGAGGGTAGTCAAATAGCAAAGGCACAAACTGAGAAAAAGATAGCCAACTCGATTAGAAAGGGGATAAAACCTTTTATAGGTATATCAGGGAGCATAGAAAGACAAAGGAAGGGATAGTGAGGCTGAATCGAATGGATGGTGGGTGGGTAGAGAGTGACAGTGAAAAAGCAGGGATACTGAATGAATACTTCTGTTCAGTATTCACAAAAGAGGAAGTGGGGGAGGTACCTAATCCAATTAACAGATGCACTCTGGAGATGGGGGTCGATCCCAGTCCTTTCATAGAAGAAAGGGTTCTGAAAGAACTCTTAAAACTGAAGGTGGACAAAGCAATGGGGCCAGATGGAATTCACCCCAGAATTCTAAAAGGATTAAGCAGAGAACTAGTGACACCACTGACTACCCTTTTTAACAAATCATGGGAGGATGGTGTGGCACCTGAGGACTGGAAGAAGGCTGATGTGATTCCCTTTCACAAATGTGGGACCAAGACAGAGGCAGGAAACTACAGACTTGTCAGTTTGACCCCTGTGGTAGGGAAAGTGATGGAATCACTTCTGAAGGAAAGAATTGCTGAGTACCTAGAGACCAGTGGGGCACAGGATCCAAGGCAGCATGGGTTCACAGCGGGAAGGTCATGTCAGACAAATCTAATTGATTTCTTTGACTGGGTAACCAAAGTAGTAGACCAGGGAGGGGCTGTGGACATTGCCTACCTAGACTTTAGCAAAGCATTTGACAAAGTCCCACACAAAAGATTAGTAGTCAAATTAACCAGCCTGGGAGTGGGTCCCAGGGTGGTAGCCTGGATAAAACATTGGCTGAACAACAGGACACAGAAGATAATTGTAAATGGAGTCCACTCTGAAGAAACAGTGGTTACTAGTGGGGTACTGCAGGGTTCAGTACTGGGTCCAGTCCTTTTTAATGTCTTTATAAGTGACAGTGCAGAGGGACTGGAAAGAAAAGTATGCTTCTTTGCAGATGACACAAAGATCTGCAACAGGGTTGATACACACGGAGGCATGGAAAGGATGAGAAGGGACTTGGCAAGGTTGGAGGAATGGTCAGAAGTATGGCAGCTTGGATTCAATGCAAAGAAGTGCAAAGTAATGCACCTGGGAAACAAAAACCCAGGGAAAGATTACACAATGGGGGAGGTAGTAACAACAACAAAAATGGAAAGGGACCTGGGGGTAATCATATCAGATGACTTTAAGGTTGGCAAGCAATGTGAGAAGGTGGTAGGGAGGGCTGGGGGGATACTGGGATGTATAGGGAGAGGCATCACCAGCAGAAAACAGGAAGTTGTTATCACCCTGTACAGACAGTTGGTGAGACCCCATCTGGAGTACTGCATTCAGTTCTGGAGACCCCATCTCCACAAGGACATAGACAGGATGGAGGCAGTTCAGAGGAGGGCAACCAAAATGGTGCAGGGTCTGCAAGAGAAGCCATATGAGGAGAGACCAAAGGAGCTTAGTATGTATACCCTTGAGGAAAGGAGGGAGAGGGGGGACATGATAGAAACGTTTAAGTACCTCAGAGGAATCAACAAAGTCCAAGAGGGTAGCATCTTTCAGAAAAAGAGATGTGCAAGAACAAGGGGACACAATTTGAAGATAGAGGGGGGACGGTGCAGGGGAAATGTGAGGAAGTATTTTTTCACAGAGTGGGTGGTGGACACATGGAACAGCCTTCCTGAGGAGGTTGTGGGGTCTAAAACTGTGGGAGAATTCAAGAATGCATGGGACAGACATAAGGCAATTTTTGTGGGGGATAGGAAGAAATAGGCTGTTGGTTAAATAGTATCTGCAGCGTATCCTCTATTTAGGGAAATAGGCAGACTAGGTGGGCCAAGCAGTCCTTATCTGCCGTCAAAGTCTATGTTTCTATGAGCCCACCACAGTGTGCCCAACATTTGTTTTTTTTCACCTGCAAAGAAAGAAGACTGTCCCACGGTGCAGTGTCCATTTTTTTTTTCTTTTGTACCTGAAAAAAAGAAAACGGTCCGTTGTCCACAGCACCCCCCCAACCTGCACCCACCCTCTATGTAACCCACTTCCCCACACCCCCATCACCCCATACTTACCTCCGAAGGTCCTGCACTGTGATCTTCGGTGGAGCGGGAACACGTCTGGACTCGTCAAAGCCAAATTGCAAAATGAAGAAATGCTGGTAAGCTGAATAATGGCATAAATGTGGGGGTTTCAACTTTGGTAGATATCTCAGCCATTTTTTTGAATTTTGGCTCCAACTTTTCAACATGGGGTTCTTGGGACCCCACTTCATGAACACATGCATTTCTTTATTCAGTCCTGAAAGTCATTTTGCGGTCACTGCCCAGAATCACCTTTTGGGACCAATTAACAAATAACGGTACCACTGTTCATGAGGTGGCATCCCAAAAAGCATATGTTGCAAATTTGGTGAAAAAATTCCAAAAAATAACTGTGGTATGAGCGTGCATTGTGCAGTTTCCACGCACGCTCATAACTTCGACAATTTTTAATATTTTCACTCCAGCTTTTCAACATTGCCATTTTTTCACACCTCCTTTTGAACAGTACAGCTGTCATTTTTCACATCCTGACCGAAGAGTGTTTTCACACATGTAGCGCACAATGGCATGGTCACTGTAGGAAAACAATGTTCAGGACAGATTAACAAAATCTCATTGACACTGTTCATGAGCGGAGGTCCCAAAATGCCTATGCTGAAAATCTGTTAAAAAAATCCCCAAAATAATTGCGTTACATGCATGCGTTGCACAGTTTCTTTTTTTTAACTTAAAAAACTCTTTATTAGGTAAAAAACAAGTACAAATTTATCTTCAGGAACATTTTCTTTGTAGGAATACATATGTGTACATCAGCAATAACAAACAGTTTCAATTAAACAGAGTTCATCTAATTGTCCATTGTGCTTCTTCCCCAGGATCAGCAACCATGAAGATCGAAGATGTGTGTTTCTCTACTGCCCTTAATAAGCTCTGGCCCCTTGGGGGTATAAATATTTTATCCCGAAGAGCAGTTGACAGAAATTGTCTTGACCTGGATGGCAATAAAAAACTTTCAACTCTTAGTGTCTCTGGTTATTGTTGCCGAGATTAACTTCAACATTTAGTTTATAGGTGTTTACAACATGAACACTGAGTACATTATTAAAAGGTAAAAAAAAATCTTAAAATCTTACTGTGACATTCAATTTGGGAGCCAGCAAGATATTTTAATACTCAAAAAAGGGAGGGAGAGGAAAAAAAGAAGAAACAAACAAGGGTTACGTAATCATTTTAATAAGATACTTCTGGTGCTATTATTGTCTACTTCATATCTTGTTTAATTTAGGTAAGCCCCTTTACTTTTATTGTTATAGCCAGATGTTATCTCTTCCTCTGTTTTTAACTCTGACCTTAGGCTTGGAGCAATTGATCGAGGACTGATAGGCCCTCCCTCTCCTCCAAGTGATCAAAATAGGCAAGCCATCTAGTGTTAAATTTCTCTGGGGTAAGTCTTAGGTGGGCTGTAATGGCCTCCATGCTTGTAATTTGGTTGATAGTATCATACCGCTGAGATACTGCAGTGGTGTCCTCCCCTAGCCAATTCTGGGTAAGAGATTGAAGTGCTATTAGTGCATAAAAAATATATTTTTCTGTCTGCTTTTTCATTTCTACTGGAGGGGATCCCAGCACCAAGTTCTCAAAGCTCAGTAGAGACTTTAAGGAGAATATTCTGGCTATTTGTTTGGATATTTCTGTCCAAAAAGATGTAATTCGAGTACATGCCCAAAAAGTGTGATAATGTGTGCCTTTAGACCCACAATTCCTCCAACACTCATTAGATGGAAAGGAAGCATAATGGTACGATACCATGGGTGTCTTGAATAAACGAATGTTAATTTTCCACCTAAATTCTTTCCAAGAGGGGGATCCAGTTGTTCTATGTATGCCCATCCAAATACCCTTCCATGTGTTCTCGGGGATAATGTGCTCTGTCTCAACATTCCAACGATCTGAAACCCTCTGAATAGCCAGGGTTCCTCTATCTTCAATTAGTGTTTTATATATTAGTGAGATATATGATTTAGTATGTTGCAGGATACTCTTTTGATATGTTAATATGACAGGGGCTGCTGGGCTTTGTGCCAGCTCTATTATCCCTATGTTATTCTGTATATAATGTGAGCATTGACTATATCTGAAAGAGTCCATGCCACTTAAGTTAAATTATCTTAGTATTTGAGCAAGGGGTTTAAGGTGGTCTGCTCCCATAAATTGCTGTGGGTATTTAAGTTCTTTAAGTGCCCATCTGGTTAGGTATGTGTCTCCTTTATGAACCAGGAGGCCCGGCAGGTCAGACAGTGGAAGGTATTCCCAAACTGGTCTCACTATCTCCCACTCTTGCCTGGCTTTCAACCACATTGACATGGTGTGTCTTGTTAGAGTATTTGTTAGATGTTTTAAATCTTTAGGAAGAACCCTCCATGGTGATATATTTAATGGGATTGCTTAGCAGTCCCTTTCCTCTATCTCCAGCCACCCATGACTCCTCCCGGGCATCAGCATTTTTATAACTGATAGCAATTGAGTGGCTAAATAATATTTTGAGAAATCTGGAAGTCCCATCCCCCCCTTTTCCCTATTTTCAATCAGGATGTTCCATCTTACTCTGGGTCTCTTCCCAGCCCATGTAAAGTCTGGTAATTTTTTTTAAGTCTTTCCAATCTCTCTTAGGAATTAGGAGGGGGGAGGTTTGTAAAAAGAAAGAGAAAATTAGGTAAAATGTTCATCTTAACTGTCTCTAATCTGTTAGTGAATGATAGAGGGAGCTGAGACTATCTATTTTTGTCATCATATATTTGCTGCTTAAGGGTTCCATAGTTATGTTTGTACAGTAGGTGTCCCTGTGTGGGAACTTGTATTCCCAAATATCTAATTTTGGTGTCTACTCATTTGAATGGGATCATCTTTCTCAGCTCCTGATCCTGTGCCCTCCCCCAGCCATCACTTCTGATTTTCCTTTGTTAATCTTGAAGCCTGATATCTCCCCTAAATCTCTCAGTTAGATCCAGCAGGTGTGGGATGGAAGCTCGTGGGTTACCCAGATAAATTAGGGTGTCGTCTGCGTATAGGGAGATCTTATGCGTTGTGTTTTGGACATCTACTCCCTCAATTTCTCCCCTCTGCCGAATGGCTTGTGCCAATGATCCATGCTTATGGCAAAAAGTAAGGGAGAGAGGGGGCATCCCTGCCGCGTACCCCTCTGGATTCTAAATGGGGAGGACACTGTGCCATTCACCTTTATCCTAGCCTGCTGGTTCTGATAGCTAAGCTTCACCAACTTTAAAAAGTTTCCTTCAAACCCCATTTTTTCTAACACTTGAAAAAGATACATCCAATTCAGCCTATCAAAGGCTTTTTCTGCATCTAAGAAAATGGCCAAATCTGTGTGCTGGTTAGAGACTTTTTTCTGCATGATATTTAGGAGTCTCCTTATATTATCACTTAAATGACAGTGAGGAATAAACCCTGTTTGGTCTGGGTGGACTAGTAATTCTATGTATTTTTGAAGCCGAATGGAAAGCATTTTAGTGAATATTTTTTTTGTCCTGATTAAGTAAAGCTATTGGCTGAAAAGAAGCACATTTTGTGTTATCTTTCCCTGGTTTGGGGATCACTGTGATTAATGGGTGGGTCCAACTTTCCAGGGTTCTACCCTCTTCTAGGCATTTATTAAATACCTCTGCTAGCAGATGGAGCCAATGTGGGACCCAAAGCTTTGTAGTATTCACCACTAAACCCATCTGGGCCTGGAGTCCCCCAGTAACTGTTTGACAACTGTCATTATCTCTTCCACTGAGATGGGGCGGTTCAGCTCTGTTCTCATCAATTCGGTTATTCGGGGTAGATTTATGGAATCTAAGAAGGTTTTGGTTTTATTTTGGGTAGTGGCCTCACCCTTGTCTTCTGAGTAAAGATCTTGATAGTACTCCTGAAATTGAGCTGCTATTTCCTTAGGACCCTCCCATCTTGTACCTTGAGGCCCTGTGTCCTGAATAAAAGAGACATATCTATCTGCTTGAGCCTTTCTTAACCTGAAAGCCAGTAGCCTGGAGGCCTTTTCCCCTACTTCATGGTACTTTTGGTTTGTGATTCTCAGATACCCTTCCACCTTTTTATTCTCAAATTCTTGCAAGGCCCTTCTAACACGTGCCAGTTCCTTTTAGATCTGTCAGTCAGAGGGATTGGCCTTATGTCTTTTTTCCACCGACTTTAACTCTGTGCTTAGTCTATCGTGTGTTAGATTTCAGAGTTTCTTTTGGGCTGATGCAAAACTGATTATTTCCCCTCTCGTAACTGCCTTCGGGGTATCCCATTTGAGCAGCACCAAATGGGTGGTTGACTGATGGTCTAATTGGAAATCTTTTATAGTTTGTCTTAATTTTTCGACAAATGTTTTATTGTTCAATAAAGAGACATACAATCTCCACAGAGTCAGTCTGTTCCATGGTAAAAGGACCATACAGATTGAGATTGGGGAGTGGTCAGATAAAGTGATATTATGTATACAGGAACTCTTGACCATGTGGAGACAGGATGCATTTGTGTAAAACAAATCTATTCTAGAATAGGATTGCTGTGAGGTTGAGAAAAAAGTATAGTCTTTTTCCTTTAGGTGCTGGGTTCTCCAGATATCCACCAAACCTATTTCCCTTGTTAACTCGACCAGGACATTCAATGGCATTTTATTTGTTGAGGTTGCCCCCGATGAGTGATCTCTCAGGGGATGGGGTACTGTGTTAAAATCTCCTCCAAGTAGTAGCTGACCCTGGGGGAGCTCTGCAATTTTCTGAAAAACCTGTTCAAAGAAGTTTTCTTGTTGAGTGTTGGGGGCATAAATATTAACAAAATGGATTAGCATACCTTGAATTTTGGCTGACATCCTCACATATCTTCCTTGCAACCCTCCCTCTGTTGACTCTATTGTCAATTGTAGGCCTTTCTGCAGTAGTATCACCACCCCCGCACCTTTTGGATTTGGGATGAGAGGTTGCTATCACTTGATCCACCCAGGTTCTATGCAGCTTTGGGTGTTCGGTCATTGATAAGTGTGTTTCTTGAAGGAAGATCATCTCCCCTTGCAATTTTCTAAGTTCTTGTAACATTCTTGTACGATTTATTGAGGAGTTGATTCCCTTCACATTATAAGAGCAAATTTTTAAATAAGCCATAATGCCGTTTTGGGAGGCACTGGGGGAGGTAGGGGTTGGCAATACCCCAAGGTGTGTGTTTACCATTAATTTGTTGCACCCTCCTCCAATTCTGGAGTGCTATTATACATTTTCTACTACATTGTACATTAATCTGACTGTCCAAAACTGTGCAAACTAGGAACATTACCAAAAAAAACCAACCCTTAACATGGGGTGATTATAAACTAGTAACAATACTATAAGACCAACACTGGTCTTATGAACAAAGAACAGTGATAAAACTATAGATTGTCAAGTTACACGTTACTTCACTACTTATTTAATGTATAAAATACCTTACTATTGCTTCCTAAGTGATTCCCCAAGCCCCTGTCCCTTTAAAAAGAGAAAGGGTGGGGGGTAACCTAGCTACTCTTGTGTCATGAGGTGTTATAAAACACCCACTGTCTCTAAATTAGAGACTCAGAGCAGTTTTGGTGTTTGCTCTGAATAATATGTTACGTCACACTGAGACCAGGGATCAAATCAACCCCTTCAAGACCCGTCCTGTCCGTCTTTCCTATGATCACCTCCAAACCCCTCTGAACACTTCCCAGATCATGAATGGTTACATCTTTGAAAGAAAAATGCAGTCCCACTTGTCAGTTTTCTCGCGTGGGGTTCCTGTTGCCTTAAACTGAGGGAGTTGGAGCAGCCAGTCCAATGATTCCCAGAGTGGCTTGCAATATTTTCTCCTTCCCGATAATCAACTGTCCAATCAAGCACCTTTAAAAGTCTGCTATAGAGAGGCATGGGCTATGTGCTCTCGCTTTGGTGCTCCTCTTGAAGTTAGAAACCCTCCTCCCTCATTTCATGAACTAGAGTCGCTGCTACTAATAATTATTGGGGGAAAGTGGCACCCCACCCTCAGCCCCTCCCAATTGAGTGAGTGCTGAAATTAATGACTCTCTCTCCTATTTAGTGTCTCCCTAGCTGAAAGAGCCCTTTACCTACACATCTAAGTTATTTAACTCCCAATTAGATTTTTTTTTTAAACTGTAGAAGGTTGGAGCTTAGGCACTCGACACATCTGCCGCTTCCTCCATTTCCCACCTCCCCCATCCCACCAACCAATAATCTATCCTAAGCAATTACAACCCCTTTAGCAGGGTAGGTCATATTTTTTAAAATATAGACTTATCTGTTAAGTCCTTCAAACAGTCAGTGTTTTGGTTCTCCCGGAGAGTAAAGAATTCTTCTCCCATCCCTCTCCTTCTTCATCGGTTGTTGCTTATGTGACTCATCTCCAATTCAGCGATGCTGCCAGGGTCCATAAGGAAAATTGGGGCCTGGGCAGTCTTCTCTCTTCTCAGCTCTCTGGATGATCTTCCCTGCAACCTTCACCAACATCTTTGGTACTGATCCGGGCCGCACCCTCTTAGAGCTTCTCCCTGCCATATGCCACACATTTTACTGTAGGTTCTGCTCGAGGATTTCCATCACCAGGTCGGGTAACTCAATACCCCAGTCTTTTAAAAGTGGCAATGCTTCCAGCAAGTTTATGAAGATCTTAGGGCCTGAGTCCACATGGACCTTTAGCCTGGTCAGGAACAACAGTTGGGCTTTCACCTTTTTTTTTCTTTTATTTCTTTGATGATGGCTTTCACTTCTAATCCTTCTGCCTGTAAGGCCGGGGAGAAATCTTGCTAAAAAAAATGCTGTTTCCCTGATACTTCAGGTCCTGGAGTCACCACGCTTCTCTAAGAATCCATTCCTTGGTTTGAAATAGAACCATCTGGATGATCCACAATCTGGGCCTTGCATCAGCATTTGTGGGCTTTGGCACCAAAGAGCGGTGAGCCCGGTCCATGGTTAGGTCAAGGTCAGATGGGATCACGAGTACTGACCACAGCGGGTGCTGTATAAAATCAGTGGGAGTTGCAAATCCCTCCTCCACTCCCTCCGGTATTCCGTGAATACGAAAGTTGTTTTGGCGGAAGAAGTTTTCAGTATCCTCCAGCCTGGCCTGAGTTTCCCGATCTTTCTGCAGCAAATATAATATTACTCTATCCTCTGTATCTTGCGACTCTGATAACTCAAAGATTTTAGTTGTATTTTCTGCCACTTTACAGTCTGTGTTCTTTACATTTTGCCTTAGGACCGCGATGGAGGATTCGATTTTTTGCTCCAAGGAAAGTATTTTCTGGATAGTTCATTCTGCCTTTCTAGGGAGTAGGAGTTCACTGTCTTCTGTATCAACTGAAGACTTGTAGAGGGTATGATCATGCCGGGTATGGGCTGTGAAGCCCTTCATTTCTTAATCCAACGTGAGCTGCTTTAACTTTGTCTGTGAGGTATTATTTTTTGCCATTTTTGGCTTGTTACTTCTGGTAGCCATTCTGGAACGTAGATCTTGCCACAAAAAATTGAATCTTTGTCAGTTTGGGGGAGGATTAACTTTGCGTTTGTTGACGGGTCCCGGAGCTCTCAAGTTTAGTCTCCCATTCATCCCGTGACGTCACCAGAAGTCCGCGTTGTGCAGTTTCTATGAATGTTCTTGACCACCAATTTTTTATATTTTCACTCCACATTTTCAGCATTGCCATTTGTTTACTCCTCCTTATGAACAGTACAGCTGTCATTTTTCACATCCAGTCTGAAATGTGTTTTCGCACATGTGGCGCACGATGGCGCTGTGGGAAATCAATGTTCGGGACAGAGTAACAAATTCACAGTGACACTGTTCATGAGCAGAGGTTCCAAAATGCCTATATGGAAAATTTGGTTAAAATAAATCCCCAAATAATTGCGTTAGGGCGTGCATTGCGCAGTTCCTATGCACGCTCATGACTTCACCAATTTTTCATATTTTCACTCCATATTTTCAACATTGCCATTTTTTACACCTCCTCATGAACAATACAGCTGTCATGTTTCAGATTCTGTCCAAAATGTGTTTTCGCACCTGTGGTACCAAATGGTGCAGTCTCTGTGCAAAATCGCCTTTCAGCTAACAAACTGATAGTGCCACTGTTCACGAGGTGAGGTCACAAAAAGAACATGTTGAAAATTTGGAGTGTAAATACCAGCAAACACCCAGGGCTTTAGGGTTTTCAACCATAACGCCCCACCCTGTAGAGACTGACAGACAGGTGTCAGGGGTGTGACTTGGGATTATAGGCTGTAATGCTCATGCCATTCCACCCCCACCCCCACCCTGCAGCCAGTCACAGGCATCGAGGTGTGCCATGGACTCTTCAGCCCCAAAGTTCACCCCATTCTCCTATACTGCACCCACCTCAGCATATTTAGTTTAGTTTAGTTTAGTTTATTGTTCTAGGAATTACTACCTTTGAGCCAGAGGCTCTTTTACAAAGGTTCCACATCAATTAGGTACAGTACAAAAGGTTACATAGATAACACAACAATTTGTGTTGTGTCAAGAGCAAGAAAACATATACAAATACATATCAAATCACTTGTGCGAAAGGACATGAGATATCAATAATCACATTATTATTACAAGAAAGAGATCATGCCAGATTAGGAGAAACAAATAGGGAAAAAGTCCAGAACAGAGAGGTTAAGTGAAAGGTGTGGGGAGCAGACAATAGCAGGAGAAAAGGTTTCCCAAACATGTCTTTGTCAAATAACGGAACAGGGTGGGTAGTGAGAAAATAGGAGGTTTAGTCAGGGCAGTCACAGGAGCTGGAGGTGGCAAGGTGAGAGAAAAGCCTTGATTTGAAAATACCTAGAGAGGTGGAGGCAGTAATATGAGTGCTGAGGGCATTTAGCCAGCTGGGGGCACGATAGGCAAATGATCTTTGTCCCTGGAAGTCCGCATCGGGGACTTGGAGAGGCTGGTGTTCTGATCTTCTGGTAAAAGCGGTGCTGCGCTCGGGCATAACAGGTCTTGGATACAGGGTGGAGTGAGGCCCAGAGTGGATTTTTTGCCATCAGGCAGGTAAGGTACTTTATCCGGTTTGAGAGTTGCAACCAACCTGAGTCAGCATAGAGTTCACATGTGTGGAGTGCGTCGATGTGCACCAATGAGTAGCCGACAGGCCTTATTTAGAGATGTTGTAATGCGACTAAGTGCTGTAGTAGTGGCAGATCCATTATATAACTAAGCCATAGTCAACGACTGAGATGATAGAAGATTGGATGGCAATCCTCAGTGCAGAATGGGTAGAAGCTGTCGGTTCGATACAGAATCCCAATTCGCTGATTAATAGTTTTGCTGTACTATCAACGTGAGTTGCAAAGGTTAGGCCTTGATCAAAGTTGATTCCAAGATATTTGAAAATTGGCACTTGTTCAAGGGTATTTCCCAGGTATGTATTAATGGTGAGTGGGACTTGCCGTTTCTTGTTTTGTGGGTTAGAGAAGAGCATGGATTTAGTTTTTTTGTGGTTTAGAACCAGCTTATGTTCAAGGAACCACATCTCAACTTTGGAAAAAGCATGCTGAAGGTTGAGGCGTAAGAGGTTCGGATCTTTATGAGTGGCAAGAATCACGGCATCATCAGCATAGAGGATTAATTGTTCAGGGCAGGATTTGGGGAGGGAGTTTAGGAAAAGGCTGAAAAGGAGGGGGCCCAGGATGGATCCCTGGGGAACTCCTGAGCGAACCGGTTTTGAGTCTGAGAGAACTCCAGCTACTTTTACAGATTGAGAGCGCTGAGCAAGGTAATTTTTAACCCAGTCACCATTTACTTATGGAATGGGGTGAGCGTAAGGCCCAAAGAACCCAAGGCACACTGCGACACTTGTCGGTGTCTACAGGGTAGGGTGAGGTGAAATGGCATGAATGTTATGGTTGATGAACCAAAGACCCCCCCCAATGCCTGTCAGTTTCTGCAGGGTGGGGATGGGGTTGGTGTCAGTTTACTACTTCACTGCCACTACTATTATGCATCTCTCTAACTCCTGCACTCTAATGCCAATGCCAGCAAGACAACATTTGGCATTGACAAATGCTTGTTTTCTCTTGCCCTTGCTGACCTGCTTGACACAGAGTTTAGTAGCTTTTTTCAATTCCCTCTCTTATTGTAGCCCACTGTTCTTCTACTTCCCCTAGTTTCCCTATCCCTGCCAGGGCATCCCTGAGGCATTCTCCCATTTTATTAAAATCAGCCCTCCTGAAGTCTAGGGCCCTCGTCCTCATGTGGCTTGATTCTGACCCTGTTCTTACATTAAACCACACTGTCCGGTGATCACTAGTCCCCAGGTGGTCCCCCACTGTGACATCAGCAATGTTGCTCCATTTGTCAGTACTAGGTCCAGCAATGTCCCTTCGTGAGTGGGTTCCTTAACCAGTTGCCTAAGGAAAGCCCCCTGCAGGGAGTCCAGGATGTCCCTGTTCCTGGTTGTTGCTGCAGCGGGGAGGCTCCAATCCATATCCGGCAGATTGAAGTCTCCTACTAGAAATGCCTCTCCCTTGTCAGCCATCTTATGGACTGTTTTCAACATTTCCTTATCCATTTTTCCCCTCTGTGATGGAGGCTTATAGACCACCCCCATGTGAAGAACTACCCCTTTCCTCTTTTGCAGTGCGACTCACAGCACTTCTGCACCCTCCTTCCCCTCCTGTATTTTGCAGCCTTGATGTTGTTTCTTACATAAAGAGCCACCCCCCCCCAATTTGTTTCTACCCTGTCTTTTCTAAACAGACTATAGCCTGGGATAGCCACATCCCAGTTCTGGTTTTCCTTAAACCATGTTTCTGTAATGGCTACCAAGACCAGGTCAGCTTCTGCCATGGTGGCCTCCAAGTCTACAATTGTGTTACCCAGAGTGCGAGCATTGGCACACATGACTCTCCAGATGGTGTTATCACTTTCTCTACTTTTTGCCCTTTGCCCTCCTTCATCATCCCCCCGTCATCTTTAAACTTTTCCTCTTCTCCTCGGATAGCATTTTTGTTTGATTCCTTCTGGGGTTTCACTCCCTTTGGAGCTTTGTATTTGCCTCAGGAACTTGTGCGTGTATGTGTGTGTGTGTGTGTGTACAGTTCTGACCCTTATTAAATAAAAACTGGAACACGGTGACATTCTAATTTGGTCTGATTAGTTCTGATTTATTGACAAATATTTGAAAAAATGCAGAAAATTTCATAAAAGTGGCCAAAATTGGTCACATTTGGCAAAGATGTCAAAAGGAAATAATGTAATAGATTATTTGTATAAAAATGAATATAAAACTGCTAAATAAACAACCAATCATGCACTACTAGCCCCTTCATGGCTGGCCTGTAATTGTGGCATATCCTGCTTGGGTCCATGACATGAGTGTGCTGGGAGAGACAGAGACAGAGACAGAGAGACAGGCAGATGCAAATACCTATATCACAGAACCACCAAGCACTACAGGCACTGCCAGGCAGCTAAGATTTTTTTTTAAATTAATGGTGCTGTGTGGGTATTATTTTGATGGATGTTCCAGTCAGAACCGAACAGGCCAAAGAAATGGATATGAATAATCAAATCAGCAGCGCTAAGAGAGTCCACCCACCCTACCTATGTGAATGATGCAACTGCTTTGCATGCCCCAGTGTACTGTGGTATATGGTACACTACCTGGTCCAAGAGGTGGTAATATTTTCTAGTACTACAACTACTTCTAATGAATCTGATCAACACTCTGAATCCTTAAAGACGAAAAATGAAAGACATAGTGATCACCACCTTCCAGGCAGGCAGCTAGTCCCACATCGCATTGGTCAGCTGCAGTGCAGTCATAAAAAAGTTTGCCACTGCCACCTGAAGACTTGATGACACACAACACAATTACATCCTTCCTAGTTCCACAATTGCTGCCAGCCACTGCCAAGTAATTTATATGTAACCCCCCCTACAGATGGGGGTTCCCAAAAGTCTTCCTTGGCCTTGCCTAAATGCCCACTGCCTGGCTGGTGTTCTGTGTCCTCGCAATTTAAAAGTGTTTGCATGTGAGTGCCCTGTTAACCTCCATGCCTGTCTCTTTAAGAGCTGCCTACTTTGTGGTGTATAATTAATCTGGGTAGGGGCCGAGTAGTTTCAGGCTTCAGTCCAGCCTGGGCTGCAGTTTTATCGCTCCATTCTGCCATGGCTAATTGCGCAGAGGGAGCCCTATTAGAAACTATAACTGTTTGTTATTTATCTGCTTTAATAATAATAATATTGTACTTTGTCTAACCTGCCTTCCTTTGCAGCATGGACATTTCTGTTAATCCCCACCATCTTGGTTCTGGACTGCCTAGTTTGGACCAATCAGTACCTTTGGGGACCCTAAAATGGAGTCTGTCCCCAGGGGTCTTGTGGGAGTGAATTTCTGTAGGAATTATAGTTTTTGCATTTTGACACCTAAATGGACCTGGAGGGGGGAAACTCTAGTTGTGGCAGACAGATGAATAAACAAATTGAATCTTTTGGATCGCTGCGAAAGTCCCAAGCTGCCTGCAGCAGTGTGTCAGTCAGAGTTTGGAGTTGGAAGAGTGAACAGCTCAAAATATTCAAGCAGCTGCTCCTGTGTAGTCGCAGGGGAACTCGGTGAGAAGGCTGTGTTTAGCCTGCCTGCCACCATCTTCTCTAGTGAAGAAGTCTCCTTAACATATCGGACGTTATCCAAAGTTGCTGTGCTTGTGACCAGAATCCTGAATTGTGACAAACTGCATTTTCCTGAAGTGGACAGAAGATTTGCCTCAGTGCGATCGGCCTGTCAGGACCTGAGACTGCCGCAGAGTGTACAGTTTGTGCAGAGACGCTGTGAACTGCAACTGGACCGTCCTCCGAACTGTGGTATTTACTTGCTTTTCCTATAAGTGTGCAGAATGCTGATAGTGGGTCATGATTTGGTTCCTCACTGCCTGATTGTGTCATGCTTGCTGGAAGCTGCATCCAACAACCAACAGACTGTTATCCAAATTGTTTACCCAGTCTGGGCCCTGCCGCCTTGGCCCTGACAGCTGCTCGTGCCACAGAGAAAACCATTGATGAGAGACCAGCCCAGGGAGCAGCCCCCTTCTCAACATCATGAACAGGAGTGACACCACAGTGAATCGTGTGGGCTCTGCTTCTCCTGGCCATCCAGCTCTTCATCCAGAGGTCTCCATTTCATCAATACTGTGTCCTGTACTGGGTAGCATGAGTAAACACCAGGGTAGCTCCCTGCAACAACAGCTCAATCAAAGTGTATCATCTGATTTAATTGTTTTGCCTAATTATCATGAACTGAGCCACCTGGCTCTGGATTACAAATTGTGGGTTACTGTGCATGATTATTTCTTTCCATCATTAGGGCCCCCGACTAACCGCAATGCCTGCCTACCCTGGGCAGCGCTTCAGGCTAGCCTTTACCAACAACTTGGTACCCAGAGTATGTGTGACTGTGTTGTGGGACTCTAATGTGCATGCCATATAACATGAATCTTTCAGATCTTGAATCAACCACCAGATTCTGCCCCTTTCTTGTTACTGCCCCCTTAAATAAATCAGATCTAAATCTTTTTTGCATCGAAACTGGTTGTGGTGTACCTCTGTACAAACAGCATTGAAATACTGTTGGTTGCTGTGTTAAATCTTATTTTACAGGGGGTCTCTAGGGCCAAGTCAGCTGAACCAGCACTGGTGGTAAGTGCAACAAATGTGGGGTTAAAACTGTTGTCAGGGGTAAATTGCAATTGTGTATTCTGTGACTCATTTAGGCAGCTAGAGGAAAAAGAGAGGGGTAACAGAGTCCCGGAGGGCTGTACTCATGTCAGCTACGCTACCACAAACCCTGCTCTCTGGGTGGAGGCACCCATTTTCAGTACCCAGGCCCCTCAACCTGCACGTGGTCACACAGGCAGGGGTAGTATCCCTTGGGATAGTGCCACCTAAGGGTTACATAAGTATAGAGATGCAACAAAATTAAATTCCCCTGGTGAAGTGAATGCCAAGTGGCCACTTCGCGTTGTCACTCCACTACGCGGAGTGGCCAATAGGAAAGACTCGCTTCACCTTGTAATTATTACTTTGCATTGTCATTCTGCCTTAATGCGAAGTAAGGCGGAATGGCAACATATTGGCAGTCCCCCAGTGCCCCCTCACACACACAGTCACCAGAATTAATGTGCATCCCCAGAATGCTACTGTCTTGTGTCCAGAAAACTCCCCAGTGCTGACGAAGTGAAATGAAAGCACAACAAGAAATACAAAGTCTCCCAGAATTAATGGCACACTCAGTCATGCGCGCAGTGGACATGGTCACATCACACACAGACACCAGAATTAATGTGCATACCCAAAATGCTACTGTCTTATGTCCAGAAAATTCCCCAGTGCTGATGAAGTGAAATGACAGCGTAACAAGAAATACAAAGTCTCCCAGAATTACTCAGTCATGTGCACAGTGGCCACACACAGTCACCAGAATTAATGTGCATCCCCAAAATGCTACTGTTTTGAGTCCAGAAAAATCCCCAGTGCTGGGGAAGTGAAATGAGAGTGTAACAAGAAATGCGAAGTGTCCCAGAATTAATGGTGTACTGCAAATGCACAGACAGATTAAGATTGCGCTGCACACTCGAGAGATGCAGCGTCAGACGCAAAGGCACAACAACACCTAACCAGTGCTCACAAGTCACAAATCCAAATCTGGAAAAGAATATATTTTGCTGGTTGCAGGAGGGGTAGTGCATGGCAGTAACAGTCCACTACCAGTAAAAATACTACAAAACAGTATAAAAAATTAATGCAGGTGTGGTGGATAACAGGTTCACACTGCTGTAATTACTCTATGGCACAGTAAAAGATGTCTGATTTAATGGCACACATCACACACACACTGAAACACACACTACAAGTATTGCGTAACAAATTGAAACTTTTAGCAATATAATCAAATGTTTTAAAGAGGCACTTCAGTGATGGTCCAAAAAATTACAGCTTGTAGTCATTATATGCAGTACTAGACCTGAAAAGGTGTGTGCATTTGTGATTTGTGGTCAAGGTTTACGCTGCCTTCCATAATTTTGATTTGTTTTTGAGCCCTGCTGCACTTGCCTTTGATGTTTAGCTGCTGGGCTGCTGGCTCCTGGTGACATCATTGTAGGATAGAGGAGTGACTCACACTGTGCAGTACTATGCAGTTGCAACAATGTTGCAAGGGAAACCTACCAGTACTCACTATACACACTGTGTTCCCCTTCCCCCAAGACACCCTGTAAGCAATGCATTATGCAAAATCCAAATGCCTTGTCAGTATGTTTTTTTTTTTGTGTGAAATTGACTCTGCCCTACAGTGATGTCAGCAGTACAACCCTAGGTCCACAGAAGCCCTGGTACACCCTGCAATTTTTGGCAGCTCAGAATGCAAAAACTAACTGCAGCAGACAGTAATGAAATACAATTCCAGAATTAATGCAAGAAGGGGTAATTTATGCATGAAAGTCAAAAGGACTGGTGAAGGTCCTCTTTAAACAAACTGAAATTTATACACTGCTGCACCACTTCAATCAGCAAAAAAATGTCAAGAGTTACTGAAAATATTACTGTGTACATTAACACAGTTATACGAGAAAAATGTAACCAAAACAGAAAGACTGCCTTTTTCTCCCAGTTAATCTACCTACACCACAGATACGCCCCTCCCCCAAAGCACACTTCACAGTACACAGACTGAGGGCCAGATATTAAAAAATGTACCCCGGGGCTAAATTAGCACTGCCTGGCAGGCAAACTCAGCCTGGAGCATAAAGCAAGCTATATTTAAAAGGAAACAGCACAGTGCAAAACCAGCTGAATATAGCAAGCAAAGGAAGCCAGGCAAACAGGGCCAGGAGTGCAGGGCAAAAATTGCCTGGGAATAAGACAGTACTGAATATAGCAACAGGGAAGTGCACACTGCAGCTGCAGCTCATTAGACTCAGTTGCAAGCCAGTGTTGCAGGTGGAGAACATTGTGTGTGATTGCACAGAGATGTCTCACATATACTGCAAACAACAATTTAAGCCACACACTACAGAACTGTGCTATGCTGAAATTAGGTTTGCACGGGTCTAACCTGATTGCACAGTGCTAACACATTAACCTGGTGCAAACTGGTTATCCTGGGGCAAATGGGAGCTATATTCAAAGCTCCTATGCAAATTAGTCTACTTAGGTAATCCGTGGGCAAACAGGTACATCTGCATCTCATTAAGTGCATACATTACCATGCAGTTTGCCTGGTGCTACCGTATGGAGCACAAAGCTCCACCTTTTGGTCAGAATGGAAGTACAGGCTGGAAGCAGCAGGAACCGTGTGCTGCCAGGCACAGTCGGTGCATACATACCTCACATCCCCCTGCCTTCTGAATCAGGAACAAGGCTTAAACAAATCAGGAATGAATGACCAAAATCAGAGACACATCTTCAAAAGTAGAGATATCCACCCAGACAGCTGGTAGAATATGGGGCTTAGTGCAAAATGCATTTGCTAAAGAAGAACAAGTCTGTAACTGTAATGCTTGGCATTATTCTGTGCTTACAATTTCCACTGTTTAGCCATGGAAACACAACTGTGAGGAGGGACAGAGTAATATTGTGAGGCAGATTCAGGGACATCCCTGAAAATCAGGGGCAGTTGAGAGGTATGCTCCTGACCCATTCACAATAGAATGAAGAGTAATTTCCTAGTGGTCTAGTGGTCCCCCCACCCCTCTGCACCAATCCCTACCCATTTGTATTTCAATTAAAATGTAATTTCCTAGTAATCTAGTGGTCCCCACCCCTCCAAATCCCAACCCGTTTGCATTTAAATTAGAGTAATTTCCCTGGTAGTCTAGTGGTCCCCACCCCCCTTCATGTATCCGACCCTGTTGTAAATAAAATCAAAGCCATTTCCCTGGTAGTCTAGTGGTTCCCTCACCCCCCAGCACGTATCCCGACCCCCGTTTCAATTAAACTACACAACTCATTCATTCCTCAGTCGGTGGCCGGCCATGGTGGTGTGAGGAGGGCTGAGCTGGTCGCCGGCTCGCTTCGTGGCAGATGGGTGGTTGAGCAAGGGCGGCGCTACTGGGTGGGGGGTACCACTAGACTACCAGGGAAAATAGTTTAATGTTATTTGAAATGGGGGTCAGATGCATGCTGGGGGGACCACTAGACTACCAGGGAAATGAGTTTCATTTTATTTCAAATGGGGAGAGTTTCATTTTCTTTCGAACGGCAGTTGGGATACATGCTGGGGGTGGGGGACCACTAACTACCAGGGAAAAGGGTCTGATTTTATTTGGAACCACAGTCAGGATATGTGCTGGGGTGGGGGACCACTAGACTACCAGGAAAAGGGTCTGATTTTATGTGGAACCACAGTCAGGATACGTGCTTGGGATGGGGGACCACTAGACTACCAGGGAAAAGGGTTTGATTTTATTTGGAATGGGGATCAGGATACAAGCTGGGGGGGACCACTAGACCACATGGGCAATTTTTGCTATACTGCAGCTATGGGGGTCCACGATGGGGGGGCACCGCATTACCGCCAGCTTTTTTCTGGCGATATCTATCTAGTACCCTGCTACAGGTCACGCTAATGACTGTAGTGCGGAGCTATACATTTGAGTATGCCGCACTGCTGGCATTCATGGGTGCTCTCCTGTCCACACCGCTGCATACAATTATCTATTAGCGTCGGTGCTACCACACAGCGCCGGCGCTAATAGGGCTTTTCAATATTGCAGCCTCGCGCAAATCCAGCGCTATTCCAGTGCTATAGATTTATGCTAGGTGCAAATGTTTGAATATCTGGCCTTGACTGCTCTAAATTAACAATCAAAATCCACACACAGACAATAAATATTCAATGATATGAGCACAGGAGGGTTTCCTACAATCGAAGCACTAAATTTTGAGCAAAACAGATGGCTCTAAAAGGCTTTTTTTTTCCTTGCACTTTCGTTTTATTCCACTTTACTACCCACTCACCCCACTGCTTCAGACTTGATCACCCCCGGCGATTCTACCACAGAGTCCACCCCTAGAGTGTCGGCCTTCCTCCCCCCTACCTTCCACCTTCTGAAGCGCCTGCACACATTGGGGTCTGCCCATGGTAGTTGGTCCAGGATTAGGTCAGTCTTCAACTTGGGGTAGAGCGGGTTTTTTTCCACATTTTCTCCCTCTTAGGTCCCACTACCCCTGAGGACGTCAGCACGCAGGACTGACGTCCAGGCAGACAACGTGCTGATGCGCATCATTGCCAAGTGCCCACAATGTCCTCCCCTACCCAGTTCCGAAGAACTGCCTGTGCCACGATACCCATGTATCCACAAGCACCAGTGCGACGGGTGCTCAAGGCACCCCAGGAACCCACTCCTGGAGGAGGAGAGTATCCGTTGGGATGCTCAATCCTCCTCCGAATCTCCGACCCCCAACAACCCAAGTCCATTTCCGAACCCAGGTCGCCGGCGTGGCGTGAGGTGTGGCTCTCAGCGCCTCAACCCTCAGCGCTACCGGGCCAGCCAAAAAGGCTTTTTTAACAGCTTTTAGAGATTTTGAGTCGCAGAGCTCTGAGAGGAAGCTGTCTCCATCTTCCACTACACATACACTACACAGAACTGAGGCTGTGCAGAACAATCTAGAGCCCATGTGACCTGCAATCCCATGAAGCACTGCAAATTCACATTGGAGCTCAATAACAAAGTGAAGTGATGCGAAGTACATTGATTTCAATGTACTTTGCCTTAAAATTGGCAGAGAAGTGGTTTGGGGAAGGTGGAATAATGGTGATTGGTTTCAATGGTCTTCGTGCTCCCCATTATGATGCAATGTACCCCGCTTCGCATTGCGGAGAGCTTCGTGGATTCTGCATTATTCCGTGAATTACTCCATTGGGCGAATTTTGCCCACTTTGCCCATCTCTACATAAGTATAAAAAAAAATATAGTAATATAATAATCTCATTCCAGTTACTGTAAGTGAGATGTAACCAGCCTAGCATACCATGCACACACAAACAATAAAGAAACGATATGAATTTAATAGCATTTTTTTCTGTGAAGTAATCACAACCAAATATGGGGGACGTGAGAAATATACAAAGAGTAATTAGTTTCAGGCATCTTCTAAGCCATGCACTATATTGAAATTAAAACAGTACAGTCAGGATCAGTTGCTGAAGGTAAAAAAAGTGACAAGTAGTAGTAGTAAGGACTGGAGTAAGGACAAAAGTGACAAGTAGTAGTGACTCTTGAGGACAAAAAGTGATGATAGCAGTAGTAGTAGTAGTAGTAGACAGCAGTGCCCTACCTTCCTGATCAGACAGTGGTACCAGGTACCACCAAGTAAGTTTGTGACATGAAATGCAGATGCTTGCTGTATTTGGACTCTGAACCCACTGATGATTTTATTTTTTATCTATTCTGTGCTGCTCATGTGATCATTCAAGTAATAGTGGCCTGGCCTAGTCCATCCTGACCAGACTTGTTGCATTTAATTGCTATTGCTACCTCATGTAGTAGATTCTATTCACAAAAGATTTTCATCACAGGCACAAATTCTTAAAAGTGTTTTGTGGATAGGGCCTACTCAGAGCAGTCAGTGTACGTTTTACTCAGGCATCATATTTGAAATTAAAGTGAGAAATGTTGACTGAGAAATGTGAGGTGCTCAGCATTTTCTGGTGTTAAACAGGATCATGTGTCAGTAATGATGTTTTCAGCTGAACTAAACAATCGTTCTGAACATACGCAAGTCAGAAGGCAATTCATGTACTTCATTGCAATGTTTACTAAAGATGGACACATACTTTGTTTGGATTTCCAGTATTTCAAAGGATCAGCATTCCAGCTGATATTGGGCTTTGCCAGGTACATTTCAATAATGGTCTGTGCCGAGGCTGTGTTACAAGAGGCAGATATAGAAAATGTTACAATTACATCTTCTAGGTGACTTCAGAGACATGAAGCTGAACCAAGTGACTGTGGGCCAGTGCTATGCTTGGCTGGTGGTGAAAAAGAAGATTTGGCTGCAGTGGCTGAAGAGGAAGAGGGAGAAAATGCTGCAACAGTAGAGGATGGGCCACCTGATGTTGTGCTGTGTCGTGAAGAAGATTTTGACTGTGGTTCTGCTGTTGTACTCTGTTCCATGACAGCAAGCACCTTGTCAATTATTTGTTTGTTCCTCTCAAAACAAGTGTCATCATCATCATCATCACTCAATAGTTGCTTTGATTTGTATCGTGGGTCCAAGATTGTTGCTTTAATGTAGTACTCAGAATGAAGCATTTTACATAGTTTGTCATCTTCAACTTTTTTGATCATACGTCTCATTAGATCTTGTTGTATTCTGGGGGGGGGGCAACCTGCATGTGTCAGCAGCACCACTGGCAGCCCGTGTGATCATGGAACTGTCTTGCTTCCCTAACTTTTCCCTAATCAGATTCAATCTGAATTTCAAAATTTTAATTAGGGGTATCGCCTGGCTCAGAGCTGCTGTGTTTGCACTAACCTCCCTGGTGATTTCCTCAAATGGCTGGAGCAGTATAATGAGAAACTCCAGCATGGCCCATTGTGGTGGAGTAATATAGACATCTGCATCACCAATTTTATTTTCCAAGGTGTATTGCCCGACAGCTTTCTTTTGTTCCAGTAGCCTTTGGAACATACAAAAGATCGAATTCCATCAAATAGAAATGTCTTAGATCAGTCTGTGCAAAGGTAAACTGTGCTCCTGCTGTATTTTTTTAAACAAGTGACGGGCTTTGTATGAGTGACTGAAATGAGTGCATATTCTTTTAGCAGTGCTAATGAGAGCCTTACTCTCCCTGTCGTCATTGAGAAAACCATGAACTATTAAATTTAAGCAATGCACAAAGCAGCGGATGTGAACGAAGCCCCCCTACTCCAAGGCCTTCCTTATGTTGGACCCATTATCTGCAACTATAAAGCCAACTGACAGTCCCTGTGAAGTGAGCCATTGCTGTATTGGTTTTTTGAGCTCTTCATTGTTGTTGTATGAGGTATGTTCAGAAGGAAAATAAAATATTCTTAGAACAGCAAACTGCGATGCTTCACTGTCCCCAGTCCCACGTAAATTCTCGAAACATGCCCAGTGTGCCATGGCAGACATGAAGGATTCAGGCTGACAGCTTGTCCAGATATTTGTTGTGAGATGCACCACCCTGCCAACAGCACTGCACAAGTCAAGATGCATCTTAATTATTTACATACGACATCGTAAAGGTTTGGAACCCCTATTGCTAAGAAGTATTTCCATGATGGTATACTATATCAAGGTTCAAGGTACTCAGGCATACGCCTGAATCCTATATGTTCAACCACGTTATAGCAAATCAACAGCTATCATTTCTGAATTATTTTTGGTTATTGTAACAGCAATAGGGTGAGTCGAAGCACATTTTGCTTTACGCTCAAACGTTTCTGAGATGGTCAGCTGTCTCCTTGAAAGAGAAGGGCTTTTGAACACATGGTCACTTTCAGTAATAGTAGGAGGAGTCCTTCAAATGGGAGGAAGTGGTGGTGGAGGTGTTTCAGTAGTGCTGTGGGGGCTGCCACTACTTTCATCTATGAGAGTTACCCCTGAGAGTAGTGAGCTATCACTGTCACTTTCTCTTTGAGACTCACAACTGGAGTTCTCAGTAATGTTATGACATCTGTCTAGGTGCCTTTTCTGTGCTGAAGTTCCCAATGCTCCTTTCTTTTTGCCCCTGCTGATTGGCCATTTACAAATAGCACATGTTGCTACCAACTTATTGGAAGCACTAATGGAGAAGAATGACCAAACAAAAGATTATATTTTTTTAGTTTTTTTTCCCAGGAAGGCACGGCACCTCAGTCACCTTCGGGCCTGTTCCTCTTGTGGTTTATTCCCACTGTCCACATCTACAACCAGAATATTTCTGTTTCTTCCTCATCTGCAATTTCCATCCCCTCCAGTAAACCTTGTGCTGCCTAATCATTCTCTTCATCTTTATTATTACTTTCATCAGGTTCAACCTCAGAAGAATCGTGTAAGGGACTGGGAGTGGCATAGTATGCAATTGTTCCATACCTTTGAGTGCCTCTGTGAGTGGTACCAACCAAGCCTTTGGTTTTTTTAACTACATAACTTTTTTTTTTACTTGGGACTGATGATGATCCAAGACATTCACCTTTTTTGGATTCAAGCATTCACTTGGAAGACGAAGCCTTAGATGTGAAAAAATCACTTTTTGGGATTTGATTTTGTTTTCCCTTTTCAGGCTGCTTGCTGTCTTTTGTAGTGCCACTGCCTACCTGAGAAATAGAATGTGCCTCATCAACACTTTGATCCATTTTTTCTTAGTAGTCTAACCGGTAACAAAAGATCCCTCTAACTAACGTGATGTCCTTCTGTGACTCCCACCCACAGGCCAGGGACAAATTTACTGTTGTGACTCGTGACTGTACACAACACACAGACAGCACAGCAGTCCACCACCACTTCCTTCTAAGATTACCTGACTCCTACAGTACAGTTAGTTACTGTTAAGTGACCAAATTCAACAACTGTTAAGTGTGCCTCAGAATTTAAATTGGAGATGCAGACACATCTGGTGCATAACCACACACAGCACAGTCCCACACTGGGGTTGGTTAATGCTTATATGTAATGTAACGCAGTATACTATAAAACAAATGATAATAAGGAGGAATAATGGTGAATGAGTGATGATGATGATGACATGTGTGTAGTTGTACTTTACTTGTGTTGTAGAGTTGTATGCCCCAGAGTTGGGGGCACCACAGAAAAATAAAGAATAGAAAAGTACCAGTTTATAGGTGCCTCAATATAGTAAACAGGTGCCCAAGAAATGCCCAGGTGCTCAGTTTAAAATGCCAACACAAATCTCTGTACAAAGCTTGTCAAACATATTGTAAATAGTTTAGAAATAATGCACAAAATAAGCCTTTCTGCCATGCTGCAGCTAATGGAATGTTGAGCTGAGCTAATGGAATGCTCACTGTGTGGCACCTGCTATGCCTTTCAGAACCAGAATACAGAGTGCTGCAGTTTAAAAAATAAGTTACTGTTAGGGAGAATCATGGACTGTGGAGGAGTGAGGACACAGAAAGCGAGGAGGGATGAGAAGGGCTTGCTAGGAGGGCTGAAGCTTTCCCTGAGGGCTTTGCTGTGTGACTTTTGCCTCCAGCCACTGAAGATGATGTACCTGTACAGCTGTCCGGTCTGCGGTGCCGTCCCGAACTGCCTGTAAAGTGGGAAAACATCCCGTTGTAGGCACAATACAAATGACAGGTAACCAGTAACAAAAGTATAACAACAACATTAGGTGAGAACACAATATACATAGTATGCATAGTATAGGCAATATTCAGGCAGACAGTGATAAACTACATGCCAATTGGATACAGAGCAGTAAAAGAATACAGTGTAGTTTTTTGAAAATTCAAATACAGTGGTGGCAAATAATTGGTTACAACTTAAGGCACAATGTGGTATTTCCTATTCCACCCCTTCCCCCTGACACAAGGTGTGCTGAGCAGGCTATGACATGGCAGGAAGAAGAGGGGGAACAGGCATCCGGCCAAGGGGAGTAGAAAAGTGGGCATTACCTGGAGGTACAGGTGCAGCATTTTGCCAACCTGCTACCCTTGCCCTGTACACACAGACACACTGAAGCCAGGAAAAAAATTTTATTTGGGATTTCTGGGACTGTTACATTTCTCGTGGGTCCACCTGGAGTCTCTCTCTCCCCTCTGGAAGGCACAAGTCAAAGATTTATTTTGCCAGCCTGCTGCCCTTGCCAGTACACAGAGCCACAATGAAGCCAGGAAAAAAAAACTTTTATTTGGGACCTTCTGTAACTGTAAAATTTCTCTTGGGCCCCTAGTAGTCTTTCCTTCCCTCCTCTGGATCTTCTGGAATGGCACAAGTCAAATATTTTGCCAGCCTGTCCTTGCTCATGTACACACTGCCACATTGCCAGCCTTTTGCCTCCCCCTGGCAGCCACCCAGGCCACCACTATCTCCCCAGTCCCTCCGGATTCCTTTCTCCAGTCCCAACTCCGTCCTCCCCCTCCCCCGATGATCAGTTTCTCTCCCCCCTTGCCTCAGTAAGTCTCCTTTCTTTCTCCTCTTTAGTTTCTCTTTCTTCCCCTCCAAAGATGTATATTTTTTTATGTTATGTGGGTTTTTTTTCCAGCAACTTCTTCTGGCTGCTCTGCTCTGCTGCAGTGAGTAAGATGCTCCTCTGACAATCCTCCAACTCATCTGGGCAGCGTTGTGCACTCAGCCCAGTTATATACTGTGAATGCATCACGTGACTGTCTGTTGCCTGACTGGATTCTGCCAGCTGCCTGTACATGGAGCGAGTGTGCCAATGGCATCCTCATAGCAACAATACACTAAATGTCACTCCGCTGACCCGGAAACGGACTTCTGCGGTGAAGTCCATATTTATCCGGGTCCATGGATTGTGGGTTCAATCCAGGGGTTTGGATCTCCCTCGGAAAAGTCCGCCCAGCCTTATTAACAACATTGGTGAAGGAAGCCTGGGCAAGTTGTGTGTATTTGCAGATGACACAAAACTATGTGGGAGGGTGGACAGTGAAGAAGGAATAAGAAACATGCAGAAGAACCTGCTAAAGTTAGAGGGATGGTTAAAAGTCTGTCAGTTAAAATTCAGTGCAAAAAAGTGCAAGGTAATGCACCTAGGGAAAAAGAACCCCATGACAGAGTACTGGAGGGGGGAGAGACTTAGCACTACAAATGAGGAACGGGATCGAGGAGTTACCATCAGTAACTCCCTTAAACAAACTAGTCAGTGCAACAAGGCCTATAGCAAGGCCAACAGGATGCTGGGATGCATTGGGAGAGGGACTAATACTAGGAAAAAAGAGGAAATACTACCCCTCTACAGAGCCCTGGTGAGGCCTCACCTGGAGTACTGTGCCCAGTTCGGGAGTCCTTGCTTCTGAAAAGACAAGGCTAGGTTAGAGGCAGTACAATGCAGAGTAACCAAAGTGATTCAGGGACAACAGGGTAAATCCTATGAGGAGCGCCTCAGGGCACTACATTTGTACTCACTGAAAACCAGAAGGGAGAGGGATGATATGATCAAGACCTTCAAATTCCTCAAAGGAATTAATAAAGTGAACTGCGGGGAAATTTTTACCCCGAGTACCAACTCATGGTCATGAAGTCACAAGTGGCAGTTGGCAGGCGGGAGGTTCAGGAGAGACGTAAGGAAGTACTTCTTTAGGGAAAGGGTGGTGGAGCCCTAGAACAGTGTGCCAGCTGATGTGGTGGGAGCAAGCACAGTAAGGGGGTTCAAACAGGGCTGGGATAGAATGAAGGGAATAGTGGGGACCTGGGCTACAGGAACAGAGAAGAAAATAACGAAATGTCTGGGAAGAGTTAGTACCCTGAAGGAACATTAGGTTCCAAAAATGATTCCAGGGATTTAAGGCACTTGGGCAGACTAGATGGACACTGGGTTTTTCTCTGTCAATCAATCAATCAATCAATCAATCACTTTATTTAACCAGGCATATCTATGTTTCTGTATTTCTGATTTGTCTTGTAACATCCCGGATCATACCTGAAAACAGGTGCAACTGTGTCTAGTGTACTCACTGGGTCAATAAAAGCTGATAATAATAATAATGATGTAGTGCTGTGTGTGTCTATAAATTGAGGATTGTGTGTGCACAGTCACGGCTGTGTATGTTGTGCTGTGTGTCCATCTGTGCATGTAGTGCTGTGTATGCCCATGTGCGTGTGTGTCTGTTTGTAGTCCTGTGTATACATGTGTGTTTGTCTGTAAAATTATGTGTTTGTGTGTTCTCTTTGTATGTGCTGCACTGTGCTTATGTCTGTGTATGTGTAATCCTGTGTTTGTCTACGTGTTTAGGTGTACCAACTGGCACTTACTGTTGTGTAATTGGGGGATGTGTAAGTGATTGGTTAGTTTAACCTAGTGGTTCTGTGAACATAGAGACCCAGGTTCTAATCCAAAAGCCAACACTTGCCGTGTGTCTGGGGGAATGACAAAGTACAGGAAGGTTGAATATTTCTAAACTATTGTGTATGCCTCACTTTAGAACTGTAGAAACATAGAATTTGTCATCTGAAAAGGATCACTTGTCTTACTCAGTCTGCCCAGATGGTCCCTCCCTATTCTATCTTCACAGGCCATAACTGGTCTCCAACGGCCCTCCCTCCTCCCTGCCCATTTTCTAATATTCCATATGTCTGTCCTATGTTTGCTTGAAGCCCCCTACTCTTTTTGCCTCCACCACTTCCACCAGCAGTTTGTTCCAGGCATCTACCTCTCTTTCAGTGAAACAGTACTTCTTGACATTCCTACCAAATCCCCTCTAGTTTCATCATCACATGCCCTCTGATTCTACTGCTCTTCCTCAGTTGAAAGAGACTCCCCTCCTGCACCCCTTTCACCCCCATTATGTACTTGTAGGTCTCTACCATATCCACTGCTGCTTTCCTGTCTTCCAGGGTGCACATGTTGAGACCTTTCACTCTCTCCTCATAGAGATTTTGGTGGCACTCTTGCACCATTTTAGTTGCCCTGCTCTGGACTGCCAACACCCTGCTATATCCTTTCTGAGATGTGGCCTCCAGAACTGGACACAGTACTCCAGGTAGGGTCTCACTAGTGAGCTATATAGTGGCAAAACCACCTCCCTCCTCCCGCTGGAGATATATCTCCCAATGCATCCCAGCATCCCACTAGCCCTACCTACTGCTTTGTCACACTGCCCTACCACTTTGAAGCTATCAGATTTGATAACCCCATGGTCAATTTCTTGCTTAGTGACTGACCTTACCTCCCCCAACCTATAATCAGTTCTTGGGTTTCTGTGTCGTAGGTGCATGATTTTGCACTTTTTCTCATTGAACCACAGCTGCCATTCTCTTGACCACTCCTTGAGTTTCCCAAGATCCTGCACATTCTTTCCACACCTTCCTTATTGTCCACTGTAGTACAGATTTAGTATAATCTGCAAAAAGGCATACATTCCCTTCCAGTTCTTCTGCAATTAAGGCTGGATGAACCTCCCAAAGTTCAACTGCACAAACTTTGATGGTCGAATCACATAAAGTTTGCCAAATAGCGGACTAATTTGCCCTGCTTCTCCCATTACAAAACATTAGGGTAATTGTCAAGTCAAAAACTGACATAACAACTGGCAGAAAGAGCAAGACAGAGAGCAGGGCAGAGATGGAGAAAGAAGAAGAGAGCAAAAGAGGAGATAAACCATATTGACTCTGACAGGTAAAGGGATTGGAAAGAAGGAGGAACACTTTAAGAACGTGCTGTGAATGAGAAATAATTTATTTGAACTGTACATATTTGTTGTATGTAGCAGAGGTGTTGCTAGCATGAGATATTATTCAGAACCTGGGCTCCAATCAAAAGCCGGGGGGGTCTGGGGGCCATCTAGGCCCCCAGAAACTGTTGAAATATTGGTGCTCTCTCGTGCAAAATAACGCATTTTCTGCTACTTTAGGCTTGTTTTTCCCCCCACTCCTGTGCCATTATTTTGTGTCTTTTTTTTGGCTGGTTTGTCAGTTGACAAGTAAAATCTTCATGTTATGGATTAAAAGTCATAGAATCAATAGCGCACTTCTTAAATATCAGTAGATCTGGACTAAATCTGCTGATATTTAAGAAGTACGCTGGGCATCCAGTGCTGGCAGGTGGCCTCCCTGAGTGTGACCCTTATGAAATTATTGTCCCTCCACACACTCACATAGGTCCATATCTGAGCAAGGTATGATACTTGACGCTCTAAGAGAAGTACAGGAAAATGGAATTTAAAAAAGTAAAGAACCACTGACACATTGATTGAGAATAATTAAAAAAAATATCTGGACACAAAGCAGCTATATATTTATTAGTTCTGTATTTCTTATTCTCATTGTTTATTCTTGAGGTTATATGCATGAAAACAGGAAAGCTGCCACTCCCTAAGGGTTCATCAGCTCCTATTGCTTCTTCCCAACATGATGTACCCAAGATACAACCCAGAATACTCACTGCTCATGACTACACAATTTTCACAGCAGTGCAGTTTAATGACTACCTATGCAGTCTGGACTGGAGCCCAGTTAAGCTCCTCCCCACCTTGGCTGTGGCTCTGGAGAATTTCCACAGTGCAGTATGTACAGCAGCTAACCTCTTCGCCCCCTTGAAAAAACGTAGCACAAAGTGTAGCTGCTACAAGTGGATCTCTCCATCCTTAAAAACCCTTATGGTCAGTCGAAACAAGGCCTGGAAGAAGTTCAAGCTCTCTTCCCTTCCTGCTGACCTCGTGTCATACAAGGTCTTAAGAAACAAATGCAAGAGAGCCATCAAACTTGCAAAAGGGTATGTCACTCACCTACAAAAAAACAATTTAGGCAACCCTAAACAATTCTGGTATCCCGTCAACAACCTGATGGAAGTAGCGCTAAGACTGAACCTGGCCCATTGAGGTCAATGGTCAGCCAGTGAGGCGACTCTCTGAAATTGCTACTGCTCAACAATCACTTTGGTAACCTCGATGCCTACAAGGTCGGCCTGCCCTCGCCGACTCGGCTCATAATGTTATGAGCCTACATGCCTTGACCATCCCTCCTTCCATCTAAGACTGGTGAAGACAAAAGAGGTCCAATCCCTCCAAAGGGCTCTGAAAGACAAGGGCTCAGGAGGTTCTGATGGGATAAACCCTTGGCTACTTAAGGCTGGTGCCCCATCCCTCACCAGACCCCTGATCTGGCTCATAAACAGATCCCTACTTGAAGGGACTGTTCCGGACTAGTGGAAAAAGGCCAACGTGGTCCCTATTCACAAGGGCGGCTCCAGGGAAAACATAAGCAATTACAGGCCTATTTCTCTGCTCAGTACACTTGCAAAGCTACAGGAAAGGTTAGTCTATGGCCAACTCCGTGACTACCTGGAGTCCCATCAGCTAACTGCACATTCACAGCATGGTTTTAGAACTAACCAATGGACTGACACAGCACTCATCCATCTCTCGAATGACTTGCTCAGAGCAATGGATAATGGGACACCCACTGGCGCCGTCTTTATAGACCTGTCCAAGGCTTTCAACCTTGTGGATCACAAACTCCTGCTACTAAAACTGGATAAAATTGGCCTAGACCCCGGCACCCTTAAATGGTTTGGAAGTTACCTATCGGGCCGATCCCAGAGGGTCATCTGGAACTGTGCCACCTCGGGTCCTCTACCCCTTACAGAGGGAGTACCACAGGGCTCGATCCTTGGCCCACACCTTTTCCCATATTTACTAATGACCTAAGCCTCCACTGTGGCGGAAGCTCGGTTGTTCAGTACGGGGATGACACCATCATCTACCGATCCCTGGATAACATTGCAGCTCTAGATCCCCTTCTCCAAGCCAACCTAGCATCTCTTGAGGCCTGGCTGAGAGCAAATAGAATGGTCCTAAATGCAGGCAAAACTAAGGCGATGCTATTCAGATGCAACACCCTTGGACACGACAGGTCTAAATCTCTGCAACTCACTGCTCTCTCGGGAAACGACATCAAGGTTGTGCCCTCCTTAAAATACTTAGGTCTAACATTGGACCATTGCCTTACCTTCAAGTACCATGTGGATCAGGTCACAAAGACCATACACCGCAAACTTGGTACTCTGTACCGGCTAAAATACCAGCTCATCCCTGAGGCCAGGACCTCAATTGCCCCAAGTGTCCTCCTCCTCCTCACCCTGACTTACACTGTCCTGATCTTACAGGGCATGGCCAAGCAGGAGGTCACCAAGATGCAAATCCTGTATAACAAGGTAGCCCGGTTTGCTACCCAGGACCACTCATGAAGGCACCATTGTGACACACTTGCCCAGCTACGCTGGCCCTCGCTGACCTCTCGTCTCCACTACCCCCTGCTCTGTTTGACCTTCAAGATACTCAGCCCTTCAGCTCCACCCAGCATTGCTGGAACTATCACACTCAAACATAACCCCGGGAGCCTACAGACATCTGGACGTACACTGCTTGAAGTTCCCAGAGTCAGGACTAACGCTGGCAGGCAGGCCATTCTTTTACTCAGCCCCCTACCTATGGAACAAACTCCCACCCCTAGTGCAGGAAGCCTCCTCACTGATGAACTTCCACACCAGACTCAAAGCCTATATGTCTGATACTAGCACTTGTCATTGCCACGGCTCATGGTCCCCCCCCACTTCCTTCTATCCTCCTAATATCCAGATCCTCCAAGCACCTTATCAGGTTCCACAGTGCTTCCCTCTAGGCATAGTACCACAGCTAACTTTCCACTAAACCATGCCAGTGGTAAACAATGAGCTTACCATGTAAAATTACATTTCTTCTGCACCTTTTGTTAATTCTACTGTCAACATATTTGTAAGGACTGATGCATGATGATAACCATGGCTGTAACCTGCTCACACACCTGAAGCTACTCTGTAACCCAAGTCTTTCTCTGTATGAAAATATGTATTGTTATCCCAGGTCGCCCCTGAAAAAGGGACCTTCGGGGCTCAGTGGGCCTACCCGGTCACCAAATTAAAAAAAATAAAAATAAATAAATGTCATAATACAATTATTTCTAATGCAATAGAATGTGATGTCAAAACAGAGCATATGAATTTCAAGTAGGGAATAAGCTATAGAGGCAGATGAGCACAAAGGGATATAAATATGTTTTGGAGGGAATTTATTCAGTAATAAATAATGTAGAGAAGAAATCTATAGAAGATATAAGAAAAAAAATTCAAGGTGAATGGTGTCCAACTGTTTTTCAAAGTGTTCCCAAAGGTGTCAACTGCTCTTTAATGTTTATGTAAATATGCAGCAACACTGTATGTCTATCCTACCTATGTCACCTAAACGCGGCGTTAACCAAAATTGGAAAATGTGAAGCACAGACATATAAAAGCGACATATTTTATATTCACATCACATAGGCCCTTTATTAAAATATTTTGTTTTAATTTTTCTGCACGGACTGGCAATTCCACATTCAAAAAATATAGATGTGAAGTACACAATAACAGCAAAGAACATTAAAATATACTGCATAATCATTTTAATTTTTGTGCATTCTCTTGTTCTCTTCCTTGCTGTTCTCTCTTTCTCTGGTAATAACAACTGATGCCTTCTGTTACTTTTCTTGGCAAACCGTGTAATTACTTGATCTGATGACAACACAGAACACATTTTCTTCTCAAACTGCTAGAATCACAAGATCATGTAATCTGTTAGTAGTCATGGAGTACTGCGTGCAATTCTGGAGACCCCATCTCTGCAAATACATAGACAGAGTGAAGGCTGTTCAGAGTACGGCAACCAAAATGGTGCAAGGTCTACATCAGAAGACATACGAGGGGAGACTAAAGCAGCTTAATATGTACGCCCTTGAGGAAAGGAGGAAGAGGGGGACATGATAGAAACTTTCAAGTATCTCAAGGGAATTAACAAGGTACAAGAGGGTAGTGTCTTTCAGAAGAACAGATGTGCAAGAACAAGGGGGCACAATTTGAAGATAGAGGGGGGTCGGCTCAGAGTTAATGTTAGAAAGTATTTTTTCACAGACAGAGTTGTGGATGCATGGAACAGCCTTCCTGAGGAAGTTGTGGAGTCAGGAACAGTGGGAGAATTCAAGAATGCATGGGACAGGCATAAGGCAGTTCTAGTGGGGGGGGCAGGAGGAAGTAAGCTGTTTAACTAGAATCTGCAGCTTAGCCATCAGGAAGGGAAATAGGCAGACTGGGTGGGCCAAGCGGTCCTTATCTGCCATAAAATTCTATGTTTCTATGTGCCTCTGAGCCATGTATGTACCCTTTGCAGTGCACTAAAGGAGCGCTCACAGCTAAAGCTTGTCACCAGAATAGTCAGTGCTGCCTGGACCAACTGTTTGAGTTTTGGAAACATAAAATGGTCTAGTAGCCTATAAACATCATTTGTATTAATTTGTTTTTCTTCCATTTTTCATTTTAGGTATTTTTTTGCAACAAACAAGTCCTCATTTGGCAGTTCAATCCCATAAAGATGAACTAGAGGAGCCAGAGATTCAGAAGAAAGGAATGTTGCAAAGCATGGGTTGCATGCACGAATGCCATTTATTATCTCAACTGCGACACTGGAAAATTTTTGCTTTAGTTAAACAGACATTCTATCAAGGCATGGATAATAAAGCTTGTTTTGAAAGTCCACTTGAGAAGAACACTCAAGTCCTCACACCTCCCGATGCTGGGTCTGCCCAAGACTCACCTAGTTGTTGAAAGAAGATCCTTCTCCTTCGCAGCACCACAAAAGTGGAATGACCTCCTACACTCACTACTCCCATGCAAGACCATTACTGTCTTCAAAAGGCAATATAGGAAAATACTTTACAACCTGTCTGTAATGGGAACTGCACCTAATCTTCTCTAAACTTCCCCACCTGCTGCCTATACTCTCCTGGTGTGTATGATCAGTGTCTAGGGCTATGAGTCTGTACACAGCCAATTGTCTATACTCTGAACTTATGTACTAATGGACTCTACTATGATTATATTGTATGTGCATATCAACCTTACTGTTTGTTCCCCTATGTTGCAATTGACATCTGTAATTGTATTGTCTCCCAATGAATGGGATGGCTAGTTTAGTCCATGAATATATGTAACTGTCCAGTGATATTTGTATATATGTATCTGTATCTGTACTGTTTTCTTATGCTTGGAACACTTGGTTCCCCAGGTCATCCCTGAAAAAGGGACTTGACTGTCTCAGAGGGCCCACCCAGTCATCACAATTTAAATAAATAAATAAGAAGTTTGGTCCCACACTCCCAATGATACCTCAACAATAAAAACATCCATCTGTTTCTGTTTTTTTCTTCTGTTCATTTCACTTATTTCCACATTATTCTTGGTACAAAAATCCACAGCTTCCTTAAACAATTCATTGCTACTGTCCTCACTCTACATCTCTTCAACAGTGTGATGAACCAAGTCCACAAAATCTACTGCAGTAGATAAGATCTATATCTTCCTTTTGTAAAACTTTGTGGATGCCTTCTGTTACCTTTAGAAGAGAATGGAAAATTACTAGGCAGTAAATTGTGGTTGACTTTTCAAGGATGCTAACAGTCCAATGGCTTTTGGAGTGTGAATATTAGAAAGATACTTGTACAACTGCAAAGCAGTTCATCAAGGCCTTGATCAATCAGATCTGGCAAGACCAATGAGTATCTGATAACTGGACCAACTCTGATGGGCTCAAGACTAACTGACACTGTATATTGACAAACTCATGAGGATGAACAAGAGAAGTGCTAAAAACTCATACACACTTTCCATAGCGCAGAAAAATTATTTTGCTTCAGTAATACATTTGCATGTATGGTAAAGTACAAGATTCAGCTCATGTGCATAGCAGTGCAAATACACAGTCTCCGGATGATGCTGGCGGAACTTAACTTGAACTCCCCCTACTTCCACACTCATAGTGGAGGTGCCATCATATGCGTGTGCCACACATTTTGCACCTGTACATTTCAGCAGTGATTCCATAATGGAGTCAGCATTAAAAGATTTCAATTCTGTGAATCCTATAAAATGCTCTGCAATGCTTCCTGTTACAAGATACCTTACGCAAACTGCCAGCTGCTCTTTGTCTTTGTCTCTTGCTTCATTTGCCATAGCAGCAAACATTCCTGACCTGTTAAGTTCACCAACTATCTTTGAAATGACCTCTTCTGTCCAATATGCAATCACCTCATTTTGAGTTTGTGAAGAAATATAAGTGGCATTTGAAGGTGTCTTATATATCTGAAGAAAAGGATTAAATTGTTTTAATAGATCCAAGCATTCCAGAAAATTTCCTTTATTTAAACTACCATCCAGTTCATCCGTGACCCCTGAAAGAATGTCCTTGCTTACCCAGAAATAATGTGACAGCAATGATGCACTCAAGATAGCATCGCCTGTCATTTACTTCTTTGACGTTTGCTACTGGTAATTTGTGGACAATATCACCAGTATTCTTTGTCTCTTTAAATCCAACCCATAAGGCATTTGCGTTTGCTTGATATGAAGTCTTTTGATGCTCTCTAAGTGAGTCAAGTGCCCTTTTCCAGTTAAGAAAACCTGTGCTTAACAAACAATGTTAATAGGGCGAGTAACTCCACATTTCAGTCCAAAGCATCTACAAAGATAGCAAAAGGCAGCATCCAGAGTAACAGAATATTCTACTCAATTGTAATTTTGAAACCACTAAAACTGGAATGATATTTTTTTCCCCTCCAAATGTACGTTGTGGGTAATGAGGTAACTTACTCTGAATAGGCCCTGTCTTATGTGTTCCCAGATCTGTTACATTTTGAACATTTACAAATTCACTATTCATTTTATTTGTGCTTTCTGTGTTAACATCAATACAACTGTGACTGTTCTGGCTGCTTGTGCTCAGTTCAGTGTCCTCATACACAGTGGTACATAATGCACTAGAATTAGGGAGTGCAGCATTATCATTACTTTATGAATTGGTAATTGCTCCCATTTCTTCTTGTGTATTCTTTTCTTTGGACTTAAAGAAATGTTGGGTATCTATTTTTATCAAACAGTGGAAGCCAGCAAGTTCTGATACAATCATTTATTCAAATGCAACTACTGAGCCACACAGTGCCACCTCACCACAAGGCAATGGCACTGACACACTGAGGTTTACTTTGCCACTCACTGCTGTGGATTACAGCATTAGGGACACACAATCTAAATGATTATCTCCTTTTTTTGTGTGTATGAATACTGACTGAGCTGCACGCTGCCTGCCTCATGCAAGGAACTGGCTGGCACTACAATGGCAAGTAAGGTTCAGTGCATCACCACTGTGAATCACAGTCTGGCCCACAAAACTCCAACTACCACTATAATGTTTTCAAAGGAATTCTGAGGTGCACACTGCCATTGCTGCCACCCTCAAAGCAAGCCAGGCACTGGCAAGAAAAACTTTAGTCTGAGGTATTCTGCGTCACTTATGTGGTGGATCAGACAGAGGCTGCTTTAACTGAAACTGTAACAACTATTTTTTTTTTAATAGAGTTCGGAGACACACACTGCCCTCAGCCTTCCCACAACAAGCCCAGTACTGACAAAGAACATCCCTTAGATTATTTCAGTTACTCTGGGTGTCACTTATGCAATGGATCAATCACAAAATTGACCCCCTCCCCTCCCACCTAGATTGTGTTGGGTTGAGACTTATGAGGCTCACTCAGTTCTGCTACTGGCCTATTAGGCCTACAAGGAGCAAAAAAAGAAAAAAATAGAGAAAAGGCAGCAAGTTAGCAGCAAATTGTTGAAAACCAGAAAATGATTTTTTATGACAAAATAGTCACAAGAAAATAGTATAACACTCTCCGTCTCTAGATTTTTTTCAGATTCCTGCTAGTTAGCACAATGATGAACTGCACACTGAATGAACTACAATGCTTTTGCTTTCACTCCCTCAGTCTCTCTCTCTCAGACTGAAAAAGCCACACCTACATCCCTACTCACATGTCACTCACTGGCCACTCACATAGCTGTATTGCTTATGAGGATACTCTAGTCCATGCTGCTTGATAGTCATGTGACTTTTAAGTAGCAAAAACTACAAACTAAGTGTCCCACAATGCTCAGAGTACTGTGGCATGTCCATATTGTAAAAGAGACAGTGACTGTGACTGTTATCATTCATACTGGCAAACTGGCATCTACCTATTACTACTAGCATCACATGCTTTAAAATCATCACTAACTTCACTTCACTGTGGTGCAGTCAGGTCAGGTGGGTGGCAGACACTGACTCTTACACTTCCTGGCTCCAAGTCCAGCTGAGAGTCAGAGGCTGCTTTCCCTGCTCACCTCATAGGAGTGGAGAGAGGCAGGAATTTGCTTTGTTTTGCTTGCTGCCACACGCAGGTGTGTTAGGCTGTCAGCAGCACCAGCCAGTGCACTAGTGCAGAAGAATAGAGGAGGACTTGGAGCCTGCCTGCCATCCTGGATGAATGAAGACAGTTTTGGGTGGGTCGGTGCTGGGTGAGGAGGACTTGGGCCATGACTAATGACTGGTGTTAAGTACAGTGAATCTGTCCAGCAGCCAGCAATCTGTCATGCCATGGAAACTGCACTGTCAAAGGGGGATGTTGGTTTTTTGAGTTTGTCCGGCTGTGCCGCCACCTTTCTTGTTCAGAAGTTGCTATGCTCCATCGCTGTTGACCCATCATCAGGGCAACCAGAACCCAAACCCCCCCCAACCAACCAGGAAGGATGCTGGCATGCCTGTTGGGTCACTCGCTCTCTGTGTGTTCTGGAATCTGTTGATGGTTGCCATGGCAATGGATCCGGAGGACAGGAGGAGCTGAGCGTCAATATGTGTGGAGTGTGGACATTAGAGGAACTGAAGGACAAGGACAGTAGAAGTGGCACTGGAGGAGTGGGTTTGGCCAGGTGAGTGGCTTGAATGGAGAGGGAACCAGAGGAGCGGGTGGAATGCTGGGTGGGAAAGAAACGGACAGTGCAGCACATAACAACAGTTATGGGAATATGGGGCCAGCACAAAAATGAGCAGCACAGCTCAGGAAAGGTTTGGGGCCCCAGACAAAACATTCAGGGCTCTAGCCCCAGAGGCCCAGCCCTAACAATGCCCCTGGTATGTAGCTGCTTGATTCGTATCTTTGTACTGAACTGTACCTAAATGCTTTTTGCAGGGCCTCTTATGGTCCTTGTATACACTGTGCAATTGTTGTTCGGTTGTTCGATTACCATCTCCCCTACTGTTCATCCCTCCCTCGGACACACCTGGAATAATTAGCTCAGTGTACCTCCCTGGCAAAAAAAAATTAAATAAACAAAATAACAATTGCCATTCTCACTTGGCCTGCAAGCAAGAATGACAAAGACATTTTCCAAAACCAGCAGCCCAAAAAAAGAAATTTGAATCTAAAAGAATAATCTCTTTAGATTTCCAGTTCTAGAAGAGGGTATGCAGACCCCAACTCTGAATACACACAATGCATAAGTAATTAAATATAAATGCATGGGGGGGGGGTCAAGTGAATGTTTTGTTCATTAGACTTCCTGTTGAAAAGAAATCCTGGAAAACATCACACAGTTTTGTTCCTTTCATCGCATCCACCTTTTTCTCTTTAGATCATCATCATTATCAACAATACCTGAATGTAAAGCTGCAGAGTAAAAAAAAAATTGGAGAAAATCTACTAAAATTGTTGCAGGGATTTATTTAGCCAGTGCTACAGGGATTTATTTAATCAGTATTTTGGACAGATTTTAGACAGGTTCCATTCGGTCAGCGAAAGAGAGAGAGAGAGAGACTGAGAAGATGATCTGCCCTGCAGAATGCTAGAGTCAATTAAAATGAGTTCTGCAACTTATCGTAACTTTCCAAAACCTTTATCTGACTCCTGAGGAGTTATAAGGATGAGAGCCAGGAGAAACAACCTGAGAATAAGTGAAGAAACTACACTGTGCTGGTGAATCAATAAATCCCTAAGAACAACATGTGCATGTGAACATACGTGGCCTGTCCAGCAGCAGCTGCACACAAAGGTAAGGAAATACCTCCACAGGCAACCAAGTAACACTGGCAATTTAAAGGAACACTGTCAACCCCCTTAGGTCTCGGAGTGTCCTTAGTTTAAAAAACACATCTTATGATTCAATTGTGCTAACTCAACTGGATAAGATGATGCTTGTGTGACTTGATATACGTTGTGGCCTTCCGCCTCTCTATCCATGGGATATACCACCCTATGAGGGGTACGACGCAGGGAATCCTAGAGAAGGGTTCCCCCCATAGGTGCCGTGGGAATGATTCTGTCAGCTAAAGGTAGCTTAGGAAGAAGCTCACTGGTAAAAGAGATGAGCCACTGGAGGAGGAGGGGTGGATGGTATGGCAAAGAGAAATGAATTCTGGGAAGGCCCAGGGTGAGTTACCTTACAAAGCCTGATGGGGAGTGACGTAGTTGCACCACCCAATCGAACCTCAGGCTTACAGCCTTACCATTTGATTGTGCTTACTCAGCTGGATGAGTTGATGCTTGTGTGACTTGATTTATGTTGTGGCTTTCCGCCTCTCTATCCATGGGATATACCACCCTATTAGGGGTATGACACAAGGAATCCTAGAGTGGGGTCCCCCCTATAGGTGTCATGGGAATTATTCTGTCTGCTAAAGGTAGCTTAGAAAGAAGCCCAAAAAGAATACCCAATCAGGTGTCGAGCATTGAAGAGGTGAGGATGATGAATGAAAGAATTCTGAGAAGATGATTAAGGGTGGACTTCCTAGGGAGAGAAGAGAAAGCTGGGGCCACCATCTGCCTCCATCCAACAGTGGAACATAACTAATTAACCTAAGAAAGCACTAATCCTAACTAATATTATGACCATTGGCACGGAAGAGAGGAAAAAAAACCTTTGGGAAGGAAACCTCTGGGGATCCAAGGCCTAGGTCGCCTTCCCTCCAGACTGATGACATTTGATTTAAGGACGTATGTCACTAACGAGAAGGATATGAGTAGGGAAGATGATGACAGGACAGGGAAAGCCCCCAAAAATAAAGCATGGACAATGACAGAGAGAAGCCGTGAAGGCTTTAAAGGTTGAAGAGGAGACAGGAAATTAACCTGAAATTGAACTTGAACGATGGTGGAGAGCAGCACAAATCAAAGCAGGAACAGGAGGTAGCATGGACCTGAGAGGAGAATGCTCGAATAGTCCATAGGAAGGAGTAACTCCATGTAGAAGTCAGAGGAGCAAGGGGTATCCAAATGTGCTCATGAGAAGACCGAGGATGACGAAGACTGATGGTTATGATCGCCACAGGAGTGCAGCAGTTCCATGAGGTAGCATAAGACCCAATGAGAGGTATGCTCGATAGAGTGATGTGATTAAGTAGACCCCAATGCCAAGAAGGCAGGCCTGGAACCAGAGGGTATGCTCGGGTTGAGCGATCGAGAGGAGCAGGTCGATGAACTCGATTGATCAATGTGAGTAAGCAGACTCTGAAGCCAGTAAGGCATGGCGGTTCGATGAGGAGCTTAATTATACGATGGGAATGAGTAGACCCTAAGGTCGGATGTGATGAAAAATAGAGAAACCATGAGGTAAAAGAACCAGAGGGAGTCGGGAACCTGAATATATGCGGCAGGAGGGCCGCTGTTCGATGAGGTGGCATAGGATTCATGATAGGTATGCCCAAAAGAAATATCAATTGCAGGCCTTGATTGGAGTGAAACCTTGATGGCTGGTACAGGATGAGAACTGCAGGGCCAGACAGAATCAGCTACAGACAGCCAAATGATGAGGATGGCAGAGCAAGTGGGCAATGGCAGCAGAGGAGAGGGAGCAGAACAAGTACACCCCGAAGCATGTGGAAAGGAATGTTCTGAAAGGAGATGAAGCAACAAGGTAGAACCGGTGCAATAAATGCAAGAAAAAACTGGAAAAGCTATATGTCCAGACAATACAAGAGAAATAATCTCAGACAGTCCCTGAAAAGGGCATAGGTTAAGATAAAGTCCAGGCATAGCACAGATCGGTGGTGAATGGTACAGTTGTGTCACTAAATTTCTATTGCAAGTGTAGGAAGATGCATTTTCGTTTGTAACTGTAACATGCAGGAGGACCCTTAAAACAAACTTGCACCTAGCGGTCCCAGCTTGACAAAATATAGATTTAGTGAGTCATCTGCAATTTGTAAGTAAAATTCAATTTTATAAGCAGAAAATGCTGCCAGTGTGTAGGCAAATAAATAGCTGTGATGTGTCTGCAACAGGTTGACAAGCTGATTTTGACGATTGCAAACTTACGTGCGGATCAATCAAATGGTGATGAATGGAAACAAGACCAAAGGCATGGTATTCGTCTGCCGGAAGAGCATGCTGGCTAATGGTTCATGTGTCTGGCAGCAATGGAAACAGCAACACCACTGAAGCTGAGGAACAGAATGCCAGTCGAGGCAGCTACAGGTCTGTACCGGTGAAAAAGCATGGAAAACAAAGCCCCTGCTTCTACTAGCGTCCAGAAGGGAGAGTACTGAGTGGCAAATATGTGGCCCTGAGCATGGGCCAGGATCCCAGAGGTCCAGAAACCATGTCCTTGATAATGGAGGCAGGAGGCTGAGAAGCAATGAAAGTCAGAGATGCCCACAGGCAGGGAGCTATGAGGGAGAAAAGTCAAAATGACCCCAAAGCACTGAAGAAACATGTGAAGTGCAAAAGCACGAGCTGCCAGCAGCATGGCGTGTAGAAAAGCCACAGCCAACGGCGAGCCCACAAACAGTTCTAGAAGAGCCTGGCAGAAGTCTGCAGCAGGATCCAAGCCCGAGTCGAGGCACTGAACAGCGGGCGAACCAGCTATCACAGTGCGGACTAGGAGCGGAACAAGGCCAGTGGCATGGAAGCACTGCAAACTACAAAGTGTAAGTTCCCTGAACTGCTGCAGCAGTGACATGGAAAGCGAGAACTCTGCAGGTCTAACAGTACTGTGATAGAGCGAGGCGGGAACTGGCAAAGGCTGCAAGCGAGTAGCAGGGAAGGAGAACGGCACTGGAGACAGAAAGCCGCATCATGCGGCGATGAAAGCAGATGAAGCAGGGCAGCCAGAGAATGCAGGCAACGGGAAATAGGGGTCCAAATGGAGATGTACTGCAGTTGGAAAGAAAGCGAAGCAGTCAGCTGTTAAGGAAGTTTAACAAAACACCACTCAGTAGTAATTGAAAATGCTTAACATTGAAAACAGTACCGATATGGTGCAAGCGGACTGGAGAAGCCGCAGAAAATGTATATAATAACTGGTGATCCTTGTTAACCCGTTTTCAAGTACTTTAAAAAGTCGTATCAACCTGCAGGTTGATACGAAAAAAGTCGTATCAACCAGCGGGTTGATACGAGCTTTACAACCCTCGGCGCCAAAGCCTGCAACACTTTCGCATTCAAAGTAAACAGATTCAAAAGAATACGAATCTTACAAATCCAAATGAGAGCGTAATAAATTGTAAATGATCACAGCAGGTTTGCAGTTAAAGCATCCCTTCCTCGATTCTGTAGCTTATCCTCCAGTTAGATTTGTATTTGTGCTGCATTTATTTAAAGATTTTAACAGCACTTCGTAAAATCACAGCTTCTACTTCCTTGTTGGTAGGCATGCCCCTAACGCTATGCGTTATGTGATGTCAGAATGGGGGCATGCTTACTAGTAAGGAAATGGGAGTTCAGGTCTCCTCGTGCTGGAAATTTTAAGAAATTTTTATAGTACCAGTTATTATATAAATAAAACATATGTAGGGGTAGAAATGGAGTTTTTACACACCTGCGTTGTGTGATAATAGTAAAACCTCTCAAACTTTGCTCTCGAGGTTTTACATATTATCACACAACTGAAATAATGTCAACATCCATATAACTATATTTATTTATTTATGTTTGTTATTTATTTATGACTTTGATAACCGGGTGAGTGCACTGATCCCAGGGACTGTTTTCAGGCATGACCCAGGCCATAACACATAGCACAGGGTGACAGTGGAGTACAAGGTAACAGTAATACACATGAAACAGATTTGATACAAGCAACAATAGTATAAAATGAATAAATAACAGAAACTGCTCAGGTCCTGAACCGCAGTCAGGTCTGACAAAAACCTAAACATATCAAAAAGGGGTTAGAATTGACTAGGAGGCGGACCGCTCAATGAATTAACATGGGCGGGTCACATGAGAGAACGTGTAGAGGGAATGAGCCGTCAATGTGAGTGGGAGCAGCCGGAGGCCAAACGAGCAGAGAACAGAGCAGGAGAAAGCGCAGTTGATCAGGCAGCCAACTTGGCCTCCGGCTGCAAAGAGAAATGAATCCTGAGAAGGCCCAGGGTGAGTTACTTTATAAAGCCTGATGGGGGAATGACATAGTTGTTCCACCCAACCGAACCTCAGGCTTACAGCCTTCCCATTGTTCACATTCTGTAGAGACTGCTGATGTCACTGGTTGTTTGATTCTGACTCTTTTCTTCTTTTAAACAATGAAAAACAGACTGCCCACCATACTGGTGTTACCACACAAAAACATGTTTGTTTACATTTCATGATCAACTCCCACTGGATTGTTGCTGGACCTAGGAATACCCCAACAGGGCCTAGCTACTCATTATGCAGTGGGAGTAGAGAAGACTATTGTGTCATGAGTGGCTGCACTGTTTGGGGGTGTTTCTATTGTTCAGGAAGTATACAATAAAAACAGATCCAGGATTCAAAACAAAACAAGGCTGTTTATAAATATACATCAGCATGCATTTCAGTCCAACAAAGCAAAAGGGCTGATACAAAAAACAGCAACATCTATGTATTTTAGAGTATGTAAGCACTCATAAAATGTGGGGGTTTAACTGGAAGTAATATGATGCAAAAAAGATTAACAGGTTCTTTAAGAGTGGGCACATCTCTTCCTCAGTTCAGGTGTGAACTCTGGTCTGCAGTTAGACTGGTTTGTCTGGTCCACCCCATTCAGACCATGGCGACTCAATCGAACCAAAAGTCCATCTATCCCCTCTAAATGTTTGCCACAGGCCAAAAGAATTGAGCACACAAAGTTTGAGGTGTTTTGTTTCTTTTCTAGAACAAATTTTAGTTTTTCAATTCATTTGTAGAATGAGTTCAAGGTGTTCGATTCTTTTGTAGAATGAGTTCCAGGTGTTTAGTTCTTTTGTAGAACCAAACTTGCAGCCCTAAATGTCACTTATGAAGACACTGTAGAAGTCCGGTCCCAGTACTGAACCCTGCGGCACGCTGCTGGTCCTTCTCCCATTGTTAGAGTGAGTGTCATTACCTCACCATCGTCTGTTGCCTATCCATTAACCAGTCTCTAACTTAATTTACCACTTTGGATCCCACCCCTAGGCTGCTCCATTTCTTAATCAGTCTCCTGTGCAGCACAGTGCTGAAGGCCTTGCTAAAGTCCAGAGAAGCCAGGGCCACTTCCCTGCCTTGATCCATGCAGTCAAAAAACTGCCAGATTCATTTTGCATGACCTCTCCCCATGACTATGCTGCTTTTGGTCTTGAAGCCCTTTGGATTCAAAATACTCTACCAGCCTTTCCTTTAAAGGTTTCCATTAATTTGGCTACTACTGAGGTGAGGCTCGGGGCCTGCAACTACTAGCCTCTTCCCTACTGCCACACTTATGTAGCGGACTACTTCTGCTTGCCTCCAGTCCTCTGGAACCATGCCTAATTCCAGTGAGCTGTTTAATAAGGCTATCAGTGGGACAGTCAGGCCCTCCCTGAGTTATTTTAGTACCCTTGGATGTATTCCATCTTGTCCCATAGCCTTGTCAACTTTTACAGCTGCAAGTCCCTTCAGGACTCTGCTCTGAAAATGGACCTGAGTTCGCCACCACTTCTTTGTTTCTGCTGATCACTGGTGGTCTGTCCCCCTCACTCCACTGTGAAGATTGAGCAGGAAAACCTGTTCAGGATGTCTGTTTTTTCTTGGTTCTCTTCTGTGCAGGCTCCCTCTACTGCCTTCCTTATCCTCATTATCCCTCCCTTTGCTTTCCTCTTCTCACTTACATACCTGAAGAAAGTCTTATCCCCATCTGCTACCCCTTTGGCTATCATTTCCTCTGTTTGCGCCTTTTCTCCCCTCATGGCCCTACTAGCTTCTCTCTGTTTTACCCTCTCTTCCTCCCTTTGTGTTTCCATATGCCTCCTAAATGCCACCCTTTTTTCCTTCACCATCATGGCCACTTCCCTAGAGTACCATAAAGGTCTCTTTTTCCTTTTGCTTATACTCACTTACTTCACACAGAGGCTGGTTGCCTTATTTATTCCCTCCCCTTTTCCCCACTGTTCCTGTATCCCTCCCTGACATTCCTCCCCTACTAGACAGTTTCCGAGGCCAGACTCTCATTTCCTTAAAACCCACCCTTCTAAAGCCCAGGACCCTCATCCTTGTGTGGTTTTCCTCTGCTACCATCTTAATGTTAAACCACACTGTATGGTGGTCACTGGTACCTAGGGAACTGCCCACTATGGCATCTGCAGTGTTGTCCCTGTTTGTAAGCACCAGGTCCAGCAATACCCTATCCTTAGTGGGTTTGTTGAGTAGCTGCCTGAGAAGGGCCCCTTGTAAGGAGTCAAGGATGGCATTGATCCTTGTCATACTGCAGCTGGAAGGCTCCAATCCACATCTGGCAGATTGAGGTCACCAAATAGCAGCACCTCCACCTTGTTTGCCATCCTGATGATGTTCTCTCCAAGTTTCATGTCTGACCCTCCCTTTGCTTCTGATCACTTCACTGAGTTTTTCACCACCTGTGCTCTCCTTTCTACCCCCTTCCAGGCTCCTCTCCTTCACTTCCTGTTCCCCCTTCCTCTCCTCTCCTCACCTTCCCTTCCCAGGTTTCCATTCCCCTCATCACTATCCATGAAACACTGCTTGCCCTTTCTTCCTGCAACCTGTCCAAGTCTAGCCCTGACAGGCTAGTACTAAACTCCTCCACCTCTCAGCTCATGCCATTGCATCTACCTTTACTCACCTGCTCAACCTATCATTCTCCTTCCGCTCTGTTCCTCAGTCCTGGAAGATTGCCAAAGTTCTTCTACTTCACAAAGGGGAAGACTTCTCCTTCCCTTGTAACTTCCATCCAGTCTCCCTCTTCCTCTCCCGTGCAAAGCTGCAAGAGAAACATGTCTATTCCAGATTCTCAGACTACCTCTTATTCTCCAATTTTTGCTTCCCCTTTCAGTACGGCTTCCAGAAGCACCATTCCACCGTCATTTCCCTGCTGCATGTCACTGATTCCATCTTCTCTGGCATATAATAGGGGCACATCAAGGATGCCATTTTCATCAGTCTGGCCAAAGCCTTTGATTTGGTATCCCATCCAGCCCTCCTAGACAAGCTGAGTTCTGCTGGCCTATTAGCTCCCACTGTTGACTGGTTCCATTCCTACTTCATGGGCCAATAGTTGGTAAAGGTTGGTGGCATCCTGTCACCCCCTTTTCCCATCCAGGCTGTGATTCCATAGGGCTCCATCCTGAGTCCCATCCTCTTCTCCATTTTCCTGAACGACCTTCCCTCTGCCTGTGCCAGCATGCATAGTCACATATATGCAGATGACACAGTCATCTTCACCTCTGGTCCTTCTTCTGCAGCTGTGAAAGGCCTGCTCCAGTAGGACTTCCACAACATCCTATGCTGGTTGCAATTCAACTAAGTTAAGGGTCATGCCTGAAAATAGGCAGGATTTGTCTAGTGCACTTACCGGGTCAACAAAAACTAAAAAAAAAAAAGTCTGGGTCAGCACTAAAAAATTATGTCTGTGTCCTTTGGTATGAGCCAGAAACTGTCCAGACTCCTGACTCTCCCATTTTCTCCACATTGCATGGCTCCCCACTTGAAGGTGTACAGTTCTTTAAGTACCTCAGTGTGTGTCTAGACAGCAAGCTTGACGTCTCAGCCTACAGTGATGCCTTTCTTGTGAAGTTCCACTGCAGGCTTAGTGACATTTACTGCAAAAAAGAATGCTTATTCTCACAGATCCACTAGGAACTTTGTGACAGGGAGATCCTGCCACTCTTGAGGACCGACCTTTTCTTAAATCTGTTCCAACAGTTCTTCTGTTTCTTAGCCTAGTCTATCCTTTACAATTTCTAGTCCATAAGATTGTCCACCTATGGGTGCTCCCTCTCTTTTCTTGACTAAGCTATAGTGTCCTCTTTAATTTTCATTTTCCCTCACAGGTCCTGGTACAGGGAGGTTATTGTGGTGACCTCCGAGCTGATGTAAAACAACGGGCTGTGTTCCTCATTGGATTTAGTATGCAATAGCACTATGTCATAAAATACCTTGATGTATAACAGACATGACTAACGGAGTTATATGGTCCATAAAAAGGAACATAAGAGCTAGCTACCCCGTGGTTATGATGCCTCTGTACAGGGCATATGTCAAGCCTCACCTGGAACATGCTTCACAGCTCTGGTGCCTGTTTAAGAAATCAGAAAACCATTTACTGGAAAAGGTCCAAAGAAGGTTCACTAAACACGTAGTTGGCTTATATAATCAGCCCTATGAGAACAGAATTTTTTTTTACTTTTTTTTATTTAGTTGTTTAACCAGGTATAGCACACTAAGCTGAAAGCTTTTTTACAGGAGTGACCTGGGAGCACAAGGATTTTAAGTGACTTGCTCAGGGTCACACAGTATGCAAGTGGAAGCTGTGGGATTCAAACCCAGGTCTGGTCTGCTGGATGTCACCAGATTTGCAGCTCAGAGCCTTAGACCACTGCGCTATACTGCCTCCTTAATTAATTCTCTGAATCTCATATCCCTCTCCACTGGGCCTTGGTAGTAGACTGGTGCCCACGTTTCATTAGCAAGTGGCCATCATGTTATTAAAAATTGATTGAAAAGCTGCTTCCCATTGACTATAATGGGGCACACCCATATGCTCTCACTGGCATCTTGTCATCATGCTAGTGAGCGCGGGAGCGGACCTCAGCAGCAGACAAAAAAATGGGAAGTCCATGGGACCTGGTTTCTACAATTTTACGGAAGAAATAACTTTTTAAAGGCTGCATTCTTTTGGGAAATATTGGCATATGCAGATTCCTGTGGCAGTAAGTTACTGTTTACTCAGTGGCAGGGGCAAATATTTGTGAATCTCTTTAAATGCATGTAAAATTACAGATTGTTTGAGAGGCCCTTTGGCACCATGCATTCCTGCTTTAAGCTGAACCAGCCTAAAATGTCATGGTGATTTGCATATACATCCCATGATGCTTTGCATTATGGGGGTATGTTTGATGTAGTGTGTCTTTGAAACTCAGCTTTATTGCCAATGCCCTTTGGGGTAACCCTTGCTTCAGTGCTTCTGCATTGCAGCACTGAGATTCTTTGTCTTTAACTTGTTTTGTTTTTTTCTTTTTTGAGCTTCCCATCACCCAAACACACAAGACCAACATAGGGAATTAAATATTTTCTTCACTAAAGAGGTAGATCAGTGGGTTAGTAGGTGCTGACCAAGTGCAGCGGAAGGACATGCATAGTCTGTTGCTGCAAACTGATGTTTTGAAGAAGGGATATGCCATTGCTTAAGGTTATTCCCCTGTGTTTTAAATAAACATCACATGGAGATTGTGTGTTGAATCTTAAGTTTTGTGTCTGGTCCATCTGTTATCCCACAACCCCTCCACAGACTTGTTACCAAAATGGTGCTCCTTGTCTTTGACTATGTGGATGTGGTCTACGGCACTGCCCCCTCCCTTTCCCTTGCCAGACTGGACAGCCTCTGTAATGCCTTTTTCCACTTGGTACTAACTCCCTCCCCTTGTACTCACCACTACTCCCTCTGCTCCATCCTAGCCATCCTTCACCTACCCTGACATCACCAGTCCCACTGTACCTCTTTCATTTCCAAATACTGGTTTGGGTCCCTTCCCTCATATCTCTCCTTACTCCTCTCTCCAGTTCCCCCTGCCTCATGCTTCCTCTACTGCAGGGATAATTAAACTTTCACCACTGCTCATTGCCACTCCTCTGCTGGGCAGTTTGCCTTCTTCTATTGACTTCCTGTGCTCTGGAATCTGCTCTCCTCTTCCCTCTCCACCTCCCCTGGCCCCCTCAGTCATCAGTTGAAACTCCCCTCTCACCTTCACCTGTTCCTATGCACATGACACCTCTCCAACTTGCAGCCCCTCCTGTCCATGTGTTGGGCCTCCATCTTGATCTCCCCCAGCCTGCTTTTAGTTCTATTTACTTTCTACTTCTGCATTTCCATCCCCCATGTGGGAAGGTACCCCCCACCTATCTGGTCTGTAGTATAATACAGTATTTGTTTCTTGCATGCTGTGTTTTGCAATGGTTTTAATTGCACTCGTGTATGTCTTCCATAATGTACTGTGACCACACTTTATTTTATACCAAGATATGTAACTGTATTGTTTCCACTGCTTCTCCTGTTCCCCTTTCAGCAGGGAACATCTAGAAGTGAGCCTTGGGTCAGTGTGCCTCTCCCACTTACCAATTTTCAGATAAATAAAGTAGACACCACCCCTGTATGGATAGAGTTTCCAGTGCCTGTCTCCAGGATGCCCCACAGCACCTCCTTTTCCTCCAGGTGCCTCTGCCCTTCTGTAGCCTTGATGCTCTCCCTCACATATTGTACAACCTCTCCTCTCTATCAAATCTCTTTAATCTTTGTCTTTTTTCTTTTTTTCTGAAACTCTTTATTTATCAACTGTGTTTTCAGCATAACAAATACAGTCACATCTGACAACACACAGAAGCAACAACAAGCCAAATAACAGTAGCTGCTTCAGATAAGGCATATTGTAACATAATTCATACTGTCAGTTTTGAACAAGAACACAGGAAAAAAACATATAGAGAGCACCCATCTCTGTCATCCTTTAAGTAATATCGAAGCATAGCCTTTCACACAGAGTATTGGGGAAAAAATAGTGCTAAGAATCAGGGTTAGTTGAGAGAGAGTATATATTTTATTTATTTATTAAAGTTGATAACTGGGAGAAGCACACTGAGCTAAGGCTCAATTCCAGGTGTGACCCGGGGGAAGGGGAAGAGAAGAACAATACATACATTCATGAGAAGCAGGCAGATAACAGTGTGACACAGGTAGGTTACAAAAGCCTGAGTAAAAGACAGATACAATATAATAACGATATTACAATGAGGCAGGCAGGTTACACATAAGCCTGTAGGGATATCAGTCCATACTAACAATGTATGGCAAAAAATACAATCAGATAACTAAAATATACAGCTTAAGCTAGGTAACAGTAAAAAAACTTGAGAAATAACATAATTAAAGTAACATATTTGAAAATAAACAGGAGAAAAATACAAGGGGGGGCAAGAGATGAGGCAAAAGCATAAGACAAACTGGGAGCATAAGGCAAACTTTGGATATTTAAGGATCTGACAAGTGAACACAGAAACAGCCATAACTATCTTGGACAAAGGAGATTAGTCAGAAGGATGGCAAGAGTAGGGAGGGGATGGGGTGCCATAGAGTGAACATTTAATGAGGTTTAATGAGGGAAGCAAACAGATAGAGGTTGGAAGAGAATTCCATAAATGTGGGAAGAAGAAGAAAGAGACAGCAGCCATACTAGAGTTGGAATGGGGGTGGGGAGGGCAAAAGAGTGAGGATCAAGTGAGCAGAGGGAGTAGGCTGTGTGGGGAAGGGGGATAAGAGAGAGAGGTGTGGTAGGAGGGTAGCAAGCTGAACCAACATTTGGCAGAGATGATGGAGGTGTGATGGCTTCAATGAGAGGACAAGGAAGGGTGAGATAAAAAGGAGTAGAGGGAACAATAGTGAGTCATAGAAGGAGCATTAAAGGTGAAACAACAGAATGCATTGAAGAGTACATCTTGTCTAGAAAGGGTGCATGCAGGAGCAGACTCATAAATGACAGCTGCATAATCAAATAGAGGCAGAATAGTTTTTGTAAGGAGTGTCCCACTAATAGGGCGAGAGAGGGCTTCATATATTATTACAGTCCTCAGACAATGAATAATACAGTGAAAAACAGGTCTAAATTATTGTTATTATTAAGCCCAACTGGGGAGTGGAGCCCTCTGTTCCAATACCCATTAGAAAATGATTTGAGTTAAGGAACAAAATCCTGCCTATGTCTTATAATATACGTAACTCAAGTTCTCCAAGTGGGTTCAGATTTTCCCATATGGTGGTTAATTTGTGCAGTAAGTTTCTCCATACAGTAAAATCCTATGACTATATCATGCCACATCAAAACTTTAGGGACTCTAGAGGAGAGCCAATTCTTTGTTATGGCTTTTGTTGTAACAAAAAACAAAAATATGTTTAATAATGTCTTTGTAGGCAATGATTTCCAAATACCTTCAAACATGGAGAAAAGGAAAAAATCAATTGTTGGGGGAACAGGGTTTCTGAAGATCTCAGTTATCTCTGAGTTTAAAACAGTTAAAACGGGCTGCAGTATTGGGCATTGCCAGAAAATGTGGCTGTGGGTGGCAGGAGTGTGACTACATCCTCTCCAATAGCTTCCACCCCTAGTAGAGGTATACTTAACCTGGAGTACAAGAACCCTGAAATATCTACTCAACTGATTAAAACACCTAAATGAAGTACCAGTAACAGAATTGTTCAGTTTACTAGGGAATAATTTAGAGGACGAGTAGAATATAGCATTCAAAGAAATATTATTTTTCTGTAACATAACTCTTTCAATAATAACCCAGATTAGTATTTGGGTTCACATTATTGTTTGAAAGGAACCATTTGGAAAATATACTTAAATGATTGATCAGGTAATAAAGAAGGAAATTTGGTAGTTTAAAGCCTCTTTAGCTTTTAGGAAGGGTCATTTTAAGCTGAGCTATTCTAAGAGGGTTGTTAAGCCAGATGAAATTGGTGACTGTCACAAATGCACTCAGCAGGTCAGACCCTCTGCTCCCACAGTGCCAACCTCAGAGCCCAAGAATGTGAACAGATAACAGACAGAGTAACCCTCGTGTCTGCTTGTGGGTCCAAATCACCTTTGGTCTCAAGTTCTGGGGGGATTTAAACTGTGAACCTCAGATAAAATTCTCTTCAGGGGGATGGAGTATATCTTTTGCCTAAGGGCACCTAACCAGGTATCCAAAATGGGCCCTTAAAACTCTATAAAAGACTTTAGCTATATTCTTACCTTTTCCCAGTTTAGTAACACCATCAAGCTTTTGAACAGTTTTTGTCAGTCTTAACCATCTATACTTCACATGAAAAAAGAACTGGCAGACACACCCAGGTAGTCTTTTGAATAAAGATTTTACTAAAAGATGATAAAAATATTGAAAGTGTAAACACAGAACAATATATCAAAAAGCATACAATCACTTAAAAGAACAAGGGAAGATTACAAAACAAAAACTCCTACACTATACAGTTAGACTTTTTCTGTCTAATGTATTACCTCTATAAGAGCTTAAGTTAGATCAAAGATCTTGTATCTTAAGAGTCCAAAAAGATATGTCACTAAACAGTTCAGACACAGTATAGTTTAAACTGTGTCTTTCCACACCCCTTCTATGAGTCATCTAGCTCCTCCTTTTAGAATATTAAAAAATACAAACATGATGTCCTATCAGGAGGTATTTTAAATAAGGTGACATCAGCAAAAATTCATTTCCCAAATTATAAGTCTTTGATTTTCCAGTTCCTTCTCCCGAGGCATTTCATAGAGTTTTTTAGCTTTTTAACACCAGTTGATAATAAATGTTCTTCCTGAAGACGTCATAAAAGTTTATGATTCTCATCCTCTGGCAGACTCATAAAGTCCCATTTCATTTCCACTTCAAAGAAGCAACAGGTCATAAAAATGCCATAAAATGCAATGTCAAAAGGAAGTTAATTACATTACAGAGATCTCATAGTTAATTATACATCCGGTAGTTTTCACTGAAACCAGGTTGGGGGGGTCACCAGGAGCACAGGCTGTCCTATGTGAGACAAATCACATACTATTTTTATATTACAAATATCATAGCACAATCATAACCAGCTGGCCAAGCGTCACAGTGACTATCGATTGAAGTTTCTTAAACCAAGAAATTGGCAAATAACAGTTCAAGGTACTTAAAGGATAAAATATATTAGGGAAAATATTCATTTTAATAATATTTATTCTACCTAAGAGGAAAAGGGGTAGTCTCCCCAGTGCTCAAGATCAGACATCATAATTGTTAATAAACTTTTAAAATTAAGGTCTATTAGACGTTTTTGATTGCGTGACAATAAAGCCCTAAATATTTTATATATTCCAGAGAGTAGGAAAAATGATACGTACTAATTTGATCCTTAGTAATGTCATCATAGATATTGGTCAGTCACTTTTAAATAATCCTAATTTCTGTTTAAAGAATAAACCGTTAGACATTAAGTGGTTACCCAAGTTAAAAAATTGTCTAGTGAAGGACCTTTTGCTATATGGAAATTTGCTATCTTTTGAAGATATAACCTCGACATTTTCATTGGGAAAAGGCCATTACCAAAAACAATTTATGTTAAAACTAGCCCTTACAGCTCATTTTAGGGCACCACCTTGGTTAGAAGACTATAGTCACTTAACAGAGGACATTAGGAAGATTCCTAAAAAAAACTCATACTATCTCCAAATTGTATCAATATTTTCTATCTAAAATGTGCACCTCAACAAACTCTATTTCTAAATACTGGATTGATTACACAGATTTATACAAATTCAGATTGGTTCTCTATGTGAAGAGATCTGCATAGATGCATCCTTAATGAAAGATTAAAACTGATACAAATCCAAATACTTCATAATGCTTATTTTTCTCCCTTAAAATTATTTTAAATTTTGTCTACTATCTACAAATAACTATTTTAGATGTGGATCTGGAGTGGGCTGTCTCTAGCACATCTTTTGGGAATGCCCATCAGTGGTCACCTTTTGGTCTGATCTTAAAAACAGGAAAAGAAGTAAGCTTGGCCTTACTCAATTTTGTACCCCTCAGATATGTTTGATCAGTGATTTGACAAATATTTATTGTCCCATTAAAAAACACTATATAGTCATGATAGCCCTAACAGTGAAGAAAGTTATTTTAACCCACTGGAAAGACCAGCAAATTCCTTCTCTAATTGAATGGAGGAACAAGATCTTTTTTTTTTTTTTATGTGCCCAGCCTACCTCCAGGCATTCGCCCTGTCATGGACCCTCATGGCTGTGGTTCTGTGACAGAAATGGGAAGGAAATAGTCAATGGTTTGGATTATGTGCTTGGTGGTTGGATTCTCTAGCTGGTGTTTTTTTAGCAGTTTGAAAAAAAAAACACACACAGGCTAAAATCCACTCTCCTGCAGCATCTGGCTAGATAAGACCTGGGTCATAAATCTCGAGTGGACATCTCCACACACACAGGCCAGTCTGATGAGATTGGTTCACTCAAATATAAACTTAAGGGGAAAAGGGAATATAATTGGTCACTGATAGGTGTTCAGTCTGATTGGGACAATTAAATACATACATGTTAGATGTTGGTGCATTTAAAGGGAGAATAGCAATGACCTATTCTCAAGAGAGTATATAACATTCTGAAAGACAGAGAAGGGGGTTCTTCTTACTTTTAAAGCTGGAGGGAGAATCTGAGTTGGGTGTCTACCCTTCTAGCTATGTCCATGGGAGCTTGCAGTTAGCATAGGGCAGAGTGGTCTCTTGAAAGAACAGGGAAGGGTAAGTTTAATACTAGCATATTGCAGTAACAGCCTTTTTCTTTTACCATCTGTTGTTTCAAAACATTTGTTTACTTTTCCTGTATCAGTGTTATTCTCTTGTGTTGTAAATATATACCCTGTAAATGCTCAGTGCACTTTCTGTTGAGTAAAAAGCTATTTATTTGCTCAACAGTTGTGACTGTGATGTCATTTTTCTAAGGTAATATTTGGTTTCCACTGGCTGAGGTAAACTCTGTGTAGCATCCACCACCTGAGAGAGAGAGACACACTACAGACTTTAACTTTTGCAAGTGCACATTTAATTATTCAAGTTTGTAAACTTGAAGGAGGTGCTGGAAGACAGTCCAGCTGGTGGCAGCGAATATCTGAGGACAGACACCTCTCTGAAAGCTGTTTAAGCCCAGAGGGAGAGATGGGTTGTCACAGGCTCCTCCACATTAGCCATCCTCCGGGACCCCCTGGATTGCCCCCCATGGCGGAGTCATGGCACCCGGCCTTAAAGTGCCATGAATGACAGGATAGGGTGGGAATCAGCCTGGGGAAGCCAAGTTCAGCCAGGGGTGGGCTTCATAGAGGCAGCAGGCGGGCAGGTTTTTTCTGTTTTCTTTTGTTGGGGGTGGGAATGTGCAATGATGCCAACATCCGTCCGGCCCCCTGCACTTCTTGTTGGCGCCATCTGCTGTGGGACCCCTGGCCTCCGCCAGGGGTTCCCCGTGCACTGGCGACATCCCATGCCATCTCCCCGGAGAAGGAGAGCAGTCCATGGGATGCTCAATCCAACTCCCTCCGGCCAGCCCTCCACTGACTCAGGTCCATTCCCGAACCTGGGTCACTGGTGTCGCAAGTGGAAATCCAACCACTGCACCGACGGGCCAGTGGAACAAGATCTTTTTAAATCTAAGGTCTGCGAAACTTATAGCCAGTTTGAAGTATCAGTTAACTGGTTATAACCTTAATTGGGGCAAACTCTATAATCTTTTATTAAGCATTAACCAAACCTAGCTCCTATGTCTTGATTGCAATCTCGTATTTCCTTTTTTTTTACAACTCCTTTAAATATATTTCATTCTACTAAACTTGATTGATTTTTATTTATTCTACTTAGAATCTCATGGGTCTCACATTTGCTTATAACTGTCTTTATTTAACATTAAAAGGGTTTAGGAGGGAGGGATAGTGGGATGAGGGATTATGTTTGTTTTTTTAAATGTTTTATTGTCTCATTGTTATGCTGTTTAAGTGCTAAGTATTATGGGCTGGCAGTATAGCCTAGAGGTTAGAGTAATGAGCTGTGAATGAGCTTGGTACATCCAGCAGACCAGACCTTGGTTTGATTCTCACAGCCTCCACTTGCATACTGTGTGACTCTGAGCAAGTTACTTAACCGCCCTGTGCTCCCAGGCAGCCCCTAAAAACAGGCACTTGTGCCTAGTGGGCCTTACCCGGTTACCAAAAACAAACAAAAAAAAATTATGATTGAAAATTTTCAATAAAGAAGATATAATTAAAAAAAAGAACCCTGAAATATCTGATGCTGATCTTCCAAGAAAATTCCCTCCAAAGGTAGGATTTGGTGATAGAATGTACATTTTGGAGGTGTTTATCCCAGCGTTTATCATCTATATGGTGATTTAAAGCTACCTGCCAGGGGTAGCCTGTGATATAGGCACTGGGGAAAGGGCACCTACAATAATGGCGACCCATTCCCCAGTGCATTTCAGGGATGGCTAGGTAGGGTAGGGCAGCTGGATAGGGGTGGGCGAATATATCGACTTCCCGACATTATATGTACAGGTGCAGTGGGGCCGAGGTGCGCACAGGAGGGGACATGAGGGGTTGTGCCACGGTGGTTGCCAAGCTGACCCCATGGCGAGGTAGGTGGGTTGCCAGCACTGGTCGGCAGGTTACGGGGTTCGGGTCCAGGCACTGGTGCGTTTTTGTTGTGCCTGAACTTTTTTTTAAATGTTTCACCCCCAACATGCACCCCTGAGTTGAAAATCTTTTATGGGGGGGTGCGGGTGCGGCCCTCATGGGGGTTGAAAGGAAATGTGAAAACATTGCGCAAGTTCCTGGCACCGCTTTTTCTGTGTGCCGGAGTGCCACAGTGGCGAAAAATGTTGGGGTACTGTGACTTCACGATAACGGTGATCATCTTTAGGCTTTTGCCATTATCACATAGAACCCCTGCCAGGCACGTCTTACATTGTCTGTAGAATCTTTGGTTAGCTGCCAGAGGAGGCCATAGATGTGTGAGATCATATGTGTTGATGAAGCTGAGCCCTCAGAGGTTTTGTTGTAAGATAATTATCACTGGTGAGATATCTACCTTCTGTGTTGTGGTGGGCATCAGTGTCTTAATGAAGGCTATAGTTTGCATCAATTGGAAATGCTCTTGTGGGTGCAAGGAATAGGTCTGGCATAGTTCTTGGGATGTCATTAGTTGACCATTATTGAGGCAATGGATTATGAGGTGCAAGCCCAGCCTTTCTCATTGTCTAAAGTCTTGGTCTAATTGGGCTGGATGGAAGGTAGGGTAGTGAAAAGAACTGTCGAAGATGTTTCTGGGAGAGGAGATGCAGCAGTCTTCTTCATTCTTGTAAGGTGGTAAGGGGGTTGGATGTCACCTCAGATGGGGGGGGTGAGCAGGCTTTTATTAAGATTATGTAGGTCTTCCGCCTGTATTTCTATAGTTTTCCATCAAAGCAGGTGTAAGACAATAGAAAACTGTACATAGCTGAGCTGTCCAACGATATTGGACAAAGTTCGGTAGGGCCAGATCAAATAGTGACTTAGGCAGTTGCAAGATAGTTAGGCAGATGCGAGGATGTAACCCCCACCTTATATACCTGGAAATCTTTCTATTGATATCTTTAAAGAAACTTGGTGGTGGGTTGATTGGTAACAGTTGGGCAAGGTAGAAAATCTTTGCTTCTTTTCTAAACATCTTAACTGTTTTCTACAATTTATTCTTAATTATATTCTCTTAAAACAATCCATTTATTTTTTTTTGTATTGTGTTACCATTGGTACAGCAGCTTATTGACTGTAGCCAACTCTTGTTTTATGATAGTATTTCCCCCCAGCCAGTCACCTGTACTGCAGGGATATACACTGAATCAAAGATAAACCCTGCATCAGGCTGATGCTGTCATTCAGACAGTAGTTGGATGTATCTCCCATTTTTTTTCTGTCCCGCCTTACTTCCCCTGACATAATCAGTAGCCATTTGGCATTCAGCCTACATGCAACCATCGCACTGTGCAGGAAGAGAACACTCCCTGGGCCTAGTGCAGGTGTAGCTTTGGTATTGCAGGAACTCACTGCCATCCCTTCCTGGGAGGAGCACACTTCTGTGCAGCAGCTGCTCCTGCTCATTGCTGCTTTATGATGGGGCTTCCTGCTGCTGTGGAATGTGGATCTGTCTGTCTGATTAGTCTGTCTGTCTATATACTGTAGCTACAGAAAGTGTCTGCCAGCCTATCTGTCTATCCATCTGTCTGTCATTAGTCTGTAGTTCTAGCATATCTACAAATAAGAAACTGTTGCGTTGTTCTCGTTATCTATCTATCTATCTATCTATCTATCTATCTATCTATCTATCTATCAATCATCTATTATTTGTCTGCCTGGCAATCTCTCTCTGTCATTGATCTGTCTGTCAGCCTGTCTAGTTACAGAATTGTCTGTCTGTCTACCAACATACAGTATCTGTCTGCTCCATCGCTCTCTCTCTCTCTCTCTCTATCTCTTTATCTATCTATCTATCTATCTATCTATCTATCTATCTATCTATCTATCTATCTCTATTATCTGCATGTCTGGCAGTCTATCTGTGTTATTAGTCTGTCTGTCATTAGCCTGTCTAGATACAGAAATTGTTTGTCTGTCTACCTACAGACAGCATCTGTCTACCCTGTCTGTCTGTCTGTCTGTCTGTCTATCTATCTATCTATCTATCTATCTATCTATCTATCTATCTATCTATCAGTCTGTCTATATTATCTATCTGTCTGGCAATCTATCTCTGTCATTGGTCTGTCTGTCATTAGCCTGTCTAGCTACAGAAATTGTCTGTCTTTCTGTCTGTCTGTCTCCCTACCTACACACAGCATCTGTCTGTCTGTATGTGTGTCTGTCTGTCCATCCATCTAACACTGTCATAGCATAATTTCCCAGCCCTGGAAGCTCACAGGCACTGGATGCAGACTCTCGGAACATCAGCTCCATTCACTGTGCGAAGTCACACTGCCATAGTTTCTTTATTTGTCTTTTTTTTTTCATTTTAAATTCTCAGGAGTAAACAAATGCTGTTTCTTTTTTGTTTTCTCTCCACATTTAAAAACAGTTTTGATGTTTGAAACTCTCATTGCTCCAATTCCTGTGGAAGGTCAAGGGCAAGAGACTGCCTCCTCATTCAGGCCCAGTGAGAAAGTGAAAACAAACAGAACACGCCAGAGCTGCCTGCTTGCTTTCCAGAGAGAATGAGAAACTCCTTATCCACTTGAAGTCAGGCATCGCTGGGGCTCTTGTTGCTTTTTCCACTGTATTACTGGTCTTCAGCCAGCATTAACAATTCCTGCGCCACCACTGGCTGGTGTAGTTAAGCGTATCCGTCAATCTGCCAAAGTACAAGAAAGAGCCAAGCTCCCCCTTCACCACTGTAAGCCAAGAGAAACAGCTCTGACTGAGGTGAAAGCCAGAAGTTAACAGCATAACGTTTGAAGATCCCTGTACTGAAGAGCTTTGTGGTGCCACTAATCTCAAACAGAGTGTCTCTCTATCTCTCTCTCTGTCTCTCTCCCCCTCCCCTCCCACTAAAACATTTCATTCTGAGGAACTGTTTAAAAAAACATGTTTCCTGTCACATCTCCTTTAACCCTTCCCTTTGGGCATGGGGGATTGTGTGTGTGTTGTGTGTGTGTGTGTGTGTGTGTAGGTTGCCTTCCCGGTAGTGACTGAGGATATTAGGTAAAGGTGTGGGTGTCAGGTTTCCTCCACTCCTGAATGATAAGTCCCTTTCCTACCTATTTTTGTACATCTCCAACATGATCTTGAGCTAACAAACACCCTGCACTATGACCTTCAACCTCCTACTGTCATTGAGGTCACTGATATCATCTGGCCTGTGCAGGAGGGAACCAAGAAGTTGGGAATGAAGCCTTGTCTACTGCATACCAGAGCGAGACATTGTCCCCCACCACATCATTTGGATAGCTTGTCTGAACTTAATTTTTTGGAGGGTTTGGTTTAAACTGCATAAGCACTGTTGTTCGTTTTTTCTCTTGCTGACAGTGTTTGCCAAAACTCCCTCACACTGACTTTCTAGATAAATGTAGAAAAGCTGGGTTTGACTATAGATGGAAGCCCTGTTTCACTAGAACACCCAAAGCTGAGTGTAGGGCCATGGAAACATTTTTCCCTCATTACAGCTAACCAGTAGTGTCTTCATTTGACCCTTGCAAAGAGTGCTAGCAAATGTTGACAGACAAAGCTAATAGCCTTTTCATTATTTTTATGTCTTTCTAATCTCTCTTGGGTAGACTAACCTCCATCCAAGACTGGGAATCAAATCGGGGACCCTGAGGTCCAAAGCTAGCAGCTTTTCCTGTTCAGTTAAAGGGAAATTCCCATTCATGGGAGGCTAGGCTGAGCTTTAGTCTTTATATACTGCTATCTCAAAAAGTAGTAGTAGTAGTAAATCATTTTTAGTCATTCAAATGAATCAGGATCACTGTATTGAGCAGAGCTCATTTTCAATGAGCCACTAGAGGTCAACACAATACTGTAGGACTCTTGTCACTTGCAGCTTCACATGTCTAGATGGTACTGCTTTTCACAGATTTTCTTTCTCACATGTAAAACAATTGTGCATCTCAGTGGTTCAGTGGCCCTGGGCACTCTGCCACACTAGCATCCTTGGTTAGTGGGAGGGTTCTGAGCATCTGATAGCTGCTCTCCTTCTGTGGCATAGGAAGATTTCCGCACCACTAACATAGTTGCTCCTGGTGGTGGCATTAGGGATGTACATTGGTGCCATAGGTGACCCTGCACCATCTGGCTCCCTGTCTCATGCTAGCCACATGTGTGCACAAGAAGAGGGAGTAAGCAATAAGAAAGAAGCAGACATTCTGCAAAGGAACAGTGGATGACGCAGACAATGAAGGGTGAAAAAGAGGGGCAGACTGGGTGGGCCCAATGACCCTTATCTGACATCACATTCTATGTTCTTGTGTTTCTAATGGATGATGGCCTCCTGGGTCACTGCATGCTTACAGACCCCCACGGCACACCACTGGAGGAGTGGAGGGCCCTGTAGCCCATGTCACCCAGTTAGACATAGTTTCTCCATCTAGGCTAGGGTAAGAATCTAGCAGGGACAACCTAGTGCCAGACAAGAACAGGAGTAAGCATCACTCCTTCAGTAGGCCACAGGAAGCCCCAGCAGGGACAAGCTGGCCCCAGGGTGATGTGGTAGGCATCTGGGCAATAGTGGAGATTATTCCAACACTACTGGCGTAGCGTAAAGCTTTCATGAATACAATGCAGAATTGCCTCGAGCTGGCAGCTGTGTTCTTTATTCTATGTAAGCTGCGAGGTCCCTGTTCAGTTAGATTTTTTAACATTGCGCTGCTCCGCACCCCTCCTTTGTCTTTTTTTAAATGGGGGGGAGCCCCCAAGGCAAAATAAAATAGTGAAAAAATGAAAGAAGTAGCCAATATTTAACCATACCACAATTATACTTTTGTTTAAAAGACTTACAAAAAAGAAAGCAAGCTCAGGCCTGACAGTTCGCAGCAGGATCATCTAGGCAGCTCGGTGATCCAAGTAAACCAGATGTGTGTGTCATGGTGGTGTGCCATGATGTTACATTAAATGGATGGTGCTATGCTATAGTGTTAGTGGAGCCATAACCCTTGTCTGATAATCTCCACTATCGTCAGCATCTGGTGATGAGGATGACATCCCAGGTGGCACTGAGGGGGCAGTCTGGTGGGCAGACGGGGTGACTGCAGGACCTGAAGGACTGGAATAGTGGTGGGCAAGAGAAGGAGGCACATTTTTTTTATTAATCTTGATATTAGCGAAGCTTTCAATATAGTATCGCATACATGACTGATGCATTAAAAAAAAGCCTGGGATAGGGAGAATATCGAGTATCAAATTGAGTGATGGGGGAAACAGAGCGTGATAGTGTAGAATAACACCTCTGAATGGTGAGGAGTTACAAGAGGAATTCCACAGGAGAAGTGTTGTGGTTTGTGTTGTGTAACAGTTTTATAAGTGATTTGGATGTGGTTGTCACTATAAAATGGGCAGCAGGCACAAAAAAAGTAGTGGTGGTAGGATCTTTAGTAGAGAGGGCAACTTTGCATAAAGACCTGGATAGGCTGGGGGAGTGGGAAAAAAGATGGTAAATGCAATTCAGAGTGGGAAAGTGCAATGTTTTGCAAATATGGGCCAAATGTAAGACCAACAAATATTCCTTACACGAAAAGGAGCTAGCAGAGGCAACCATGAAGGAGAGCTAGACAGGAGTGCTATAGGTGCAACTCTCCAATCACTGTACTATGGCGGGGAGTAACAAAGACACATCACATGCTAGGCTGAAGAAACGGGGTAGAAAGCAGATGTAGTGATGTGATTCTGTCACTCTGCAGGGCACTGGAAAGGCCACACTGGAGATACTGGGATGCATTTTCAAACAGGGATTTTTGCCGCAAGCCCTGGGATGCATCAAAGATATGACCAACCAGACTTGTGGCAAAAAAGCAAAAACAAAAGCAGGATTATCCATCCTGTGCATCACTGTGGTGTCCACTAGACCAATTTTCTGTGGCCTAATGTGTGCCAGTGTTGGGGCCTCCTGCAAGCAGCTTGTGGTCAAACCTAGCCACAAGCTGTTGTAAAGAAGGTCCAAGGTTCACAACTGCATCTGAAATGATAAAATTGTGTGCAGTTAGCCGGCCCGGTGGCACTGAGGGCTGAGGTGCTGGACGCCTTACCTCATGCTATGTCAGTGACCCAGGTTGAGACGACTTGGGTTGCCGGAAGCCGGGCATGGGGGCGGTCAGAGCGGAATTGAGCTGAGGTATAGCCTCCCTCCGGGTGGTTGTCTGCTCCCCATAGATCTGCTCTCACTGGGTGGAGGTCCAGTGGGAAGTTTAGGTGAGGGAGAGCAGCAGCAATAATGCCAGGGGTCGGGCGGAAGGGGCCAAGCCAGTGCCTGGCAGGCGCATGTGCCTCCACGCATGCACACATGTGTCTGCCAGGTCCCAGGTCTGGGGCAAAAATGGGGAGAAAATCAGAAAGTATATATAGAAAAAAAATTGCATGCAGTTACCATATTTGGATTTGGTGCAGCTGCAGCGACACAAGGTGGCGACGCAAAGCTTGATGCAGGTCCTGCATCAGCCTTTGAAAATCTGATCCCCTCCGTGTAACACTGATCATGCAGCAATACAAGGGCACCGAGAAAACAGAAATGGTACAGCACATACCGACCAAGAAAAATGGGGTTGGAGGAGCTGAATTACAAAGAAAGCTTGAAAGAGAATGTTTGTCTGTATGGGGCTGCCTCCAGTTCACACTTTTAGTACTTAAAATCTGTTTGACTTATTTCATTTTTTTAAATAATCTGATTGATCCTCCTTTCCCCCCTAATCTTTGATGTCAAAAAAGCCCTAAGGCACTCATCCAACAATCTTCCCATGGCTGCGTTATGACCAGGGAGAAGTCATAGGAGAGTCTATATGCTCCAGGTAGAGTTAAAGCTTTAAATGTCCCATTTTGCTCAGTACCAGTCTGCCTACTCTCCCTAGGCTAAGTGTAGGTTGTGCACTAAAAGGACTAACCGATGGCAGCCCCACACCACACATGCGGGGCTTGTAAAAGGATATTTCACTTTAAAATACAAAGACTCCAGTCTCTCTTGAACATGGGCATTTGCTGCTCAATGGCCTTCTTTTGTATAAATCAATAAATAGGGACTACATAATGGATTGCAGTGGAATAACACATTTATCTCCACTAGTGAGTGGTAAGACCCATAACTTATGAGTGGTGAAGCCACGAGTTAGTTATAAAGGTCTTACCACTCGTGTGGAGATAAGTGTGTTATTCTGCTGCAACACATTATGTATTTGATATATACCACACCATCTGTAATGGTTTTGCTGGTGTTTTACCTTGTTTTAGCTTTAAACTGCCTTTCTTTCTATTGTAAGTTCTCTATCTGGCCCATTGTTCTCTGTGTTCCATTTCCATGTTCTAAGTGAAAATAAATATTTATCCCAAAATAACATGATTTATTTACCCAATTTATTCACCACTGGTGTGGTATGTATCAATAAACTAGAAAAGAATGTGTTTATTCTTAGATAGCGAGATGAATTGTATATGTGAGAAAGAAGAAAAAATTACTCACCTTAGTAATGTTGTTTCTTCTAATGGAGTCTTGCTGTATTCTGACTACTGCAGTTAGGTCCCGCCTTTCAACTGCCCCAGAGAACAAGAGTTAACTTTCCATGGCCAGCATGGAACGTTCAGCGTGAGCTCAGTTGAAGCCCCTGTCTGCTGTTGTTTAAACTCCAACCGTCAGATCTTTATGAGCAATACTCACTAGAAGTTCTGTGTAGAAACTGTAAAACTCACACTAGCCAACTGGCAACTAAATTTATTAAAAACATTTTTTTTGGTTTCAAAGCAAAGACTCAAGTCAGGAAACCCAAAAAACAAAACACAACACACAACCAAAGTAAAGGAGGGTGAAAAAGGGGCACCCCTAGGGTGCCAACACTGCTCTTTCCGACCCACATCCCAAAAACCAGGTTCTGAGAGGGGAGGCGGGGGGGGAGAGGTCAGAATACAGCAAGACTCCATTAGAAGAAACAACATTACTAAGGTGAGTAATTTTTTCTGCAAACAACATGAAGTCTTGCTGTATTCTGACTATTGCAGACTACCAAGCAGTACCTCCATGGAGGAGGACAGAACCTACTTTGGAATAGGCTCTGAAGTACTGCTGTGCTGACCGAGCATCACTCCTAGCCTGGATATCCAGAGAGTAATGCTTGATGAATGTATGGACTGTTTTCCAGGTGGCTGCTTGACAAATTTCTAAGATAGGAATATCCCTGGCAGCAGCCAGGGAAGCAGCTGTACCTCTAGTAGAGTGAGCCCTCAGGCCTGATGGTGGGGTTCTACCCAGCTTTTCATAGCATAACTGTATACAAGAGACAATCCACCTGGCAATAGATCTCTTAGTGGCAGGTTTGCCCTTACCGAGCTCTCCATATGTGAGGAACAACTGGAGGGACTCAAACCTGTGACCCTTGGTGCACTCTATGTAGTAGCTGAGGGCCCTTTTAACATCCAAGCTGTGCAGCCTCCTCTCTCCAGAGGAGGAATGGTCAGTGAAGAAAACAGAGAGAGACATAGACTGATTAAGGTGGAAATCTGAAACCACCTTAAGCAAAAACTTCCTGTTAGTTCTTAGGACCACTTTATCTCTGTGGAAAGAGATGAAATCAGGCTCCACTGACAGGGCTTGCAATTCACTGATACGCCTGGCAGAGGTAATGGCTACCCAAAAACACAGTTTTCCAAGTCAAGTACTTAAGCTCTGCAGAGGACAAAGGCTCAAAGGGAGGTTGCATAAGCTGTGCAATGCAACCATTAAGGTCCCAAGCAGGAGCAGGGTCCCTAAAGGGGGGATTGGTGTGCAGCAATCCCTTGAAGAACTTACAAAACACAGGATGAGCTTTTCAGAGGAGAGGGCTTGTCTACTGACAAGAAGGCAGAAACAGCTGCCAAATGCACTTTAAGTGTAGCAGGCCTAAGTCCTAAGCCATTAAGATGGACCATATAGTCCAGAACTGTAGGCAACCCAGCAGGTTCTGGAGAAATGTGCTTATTAGAGCACCAAATAGTGAACCTTTTCCATTTGGAGCTGTAAGTCTTTCTAGTGGAAGGCTTTTGAGAAGCCTTAAGGATATCCAGAACCCCTTGAGAAAGGTGCAGATCAGCAAACTCTAACTCTTCAAGAGCCATGCCTTGAGATTGAGAGATTTGAGGTTCGGATACCAAATCCTTCCCTGAGAGGATGTCAACAGGTTGTAATTCCTAGGAAGAGACAGGAGAAGGTGGACTGCTAAGGACAGCAACAGTGGGTACCAGGGCTGTCTGGCCCAGTCTGGAGCAATCAGAATCACTTTGCATGGTTGAGACCTGATCTTGACTAACACTTTGAACAGGAGAGGGAAGGGGGGAAAAGCATACAGAAATTTCACTTCCCAATTCAGAATCAGAGCATCCAGGGGGACTGAACCCAAGACTGGGGGTCTGCAACAAAAGAAAGGAAGTTGGTGATTGTCTGGGGCTGCAAAAAGATCTATCTGTGGAGTGCCCCATCTCGAAAAAATCACCTTCAAAACTAGGGGATCTAGGGTCCATTCGTGATGGCCATGGGATATCATGCTGACAGCATCTGCTAGGACATTGTCCTTCCCTGGGAGGTGAACTGCTATCAGAGAGGTTTGCAGGGAATCGGCCAGGGACCACAACTTCATTGCCTCTGTGCACAAGGCCGTAGACCGAGTGCCTCCTTGCTTGTTGATGTACCACGTGGTGGTGGTGTTGTCTGTTCTGATCTGGACCACCTTGTTCTGTACACATTTGGAAAAGGCTTGTAGCACCAGAAACACTGCTCTGAGTTCCAAGAGATTGATGTGAAGCAGAGATTCTTGAGGTGACCACAGTCCTTGGGTGGTAAGATCCCCCAGGTGGGCTCCCCAGCCCAGCAGAGAAGCATCTGTGGTGAGTATCACTGAATGAGAATGAGTGGCAAAAGGAACTCCTTGTCTCAAATTGTCCTGATCCTGTCACCATTGCAAAGCCTGGATCAGGGCTCGGGTCACTGGGACTAGTTTGGTAAGGGAATCCTTTCTTTGGGACCAGAAGGCTCTTAAATGGAACTGATTGTCCCTCATCTGGAATCTTGCTCCCTGGACCACTGCTGTGGAAGCTGCCATGTGGCCCAGAAGCTGAAGGAAATGCCTTGCTGGTTGAGATACCTGTAGGGTGAATTAAGAGACCAGTTCCATAATTGTCCTTGCCCTGTCCAGGGGAAGGAAGACTCTTGCCCTTACTGTATCCAGTTCCACCCCTATGATGGTGAGGAGCTGTACTGGCTCAAGAACTGACTTTGGAAGGCTGAGGAGGAATCCTAAGGAAGTGAGCACTTGCTGAGCTACTTGCAGATGTGACTTGACTTGGTCTGGAGACTGACCCACTATGAGCCAGTCATCCAGATATGGAAAGATAGAAATCTTTTTCTCCTTAGGAAAGCAACCACTACTCAGGCACTTTGTGAACACCCTTGGGGCTGATGTTAGGGCCAAAAGGCATTGCTCTGAATTAATAGTGGCCTGAGGCAACCTTTAACCTTAGGTACTTTCTGTGGAGCACCCTGATGGAATGTGAAAGTAGGCATCTGTGAGGTCCAGGGAGGCTAGCCAGTCCCTTGGCCTTAGAGAGGGCAGAATTATTCCCAGAGTCACCATTTTGAACTTTTGTTTTAAAAGATGCTTGTTCAGATATCTTAGATCCAGGATGGGCCACCATTCTCCTGTTTTTTGGGGGGTTAGGAAGTACCTGGAGTACAATCATTTGCCCTTGTGTAGGGTAGGAACCCTTTCTATGGCTCTGAGAGCCAGGAGGGAAGAAACCTCTGCCTCTAGGGCAAGGGTCTCTGATGGATGTGCAGGTGGAAAGGATTTGGTTCTCATCTTGGGAATTGTTTGAAGCTGAGAACCAGTCCCTGGCTTACTACTTCCATGACCCACTTGTCTGATGTCAGAGACTTCCAGTCCTGGAAAAAGTAAGCCAGCCTGCCCCTACAGGTATTGGAGCATCGGCCCGGGCAGACCCATCAGGGTGTCTGCTTGGCAGGGGCTTTAGGTTGAGGGGTGGAAGTAGGCCTGCTCATTCCCCATCTGCCTCTCCCTCTGAAGAACCCCCTCTGAGCATAAGCAGAAGAGGAGGCCTGGGCTTGCTAAAAAGACCTTTGAAAGGGCCTGCCCCTGCCCCTGGAGTGCTGTCTTTGAGGAGTGGCTTGCCTTTCTTTGGCCTGAGCACTCCTGTAGGTGGTCCTGTACTCGTCCATCTTTTTCATGTAGTTCTCTGTCTGCTCCCCAAACAGAGAATTACCAATGACAGGGAAATCCAGGGCCTTAGCCAGGGTATCCTATGATAGGCTAGTACATCTGAGCCAAGCCATCCTCCGAAGGGACACAGATGTAGCCATGACTCTAGATGAAACATCATTGGAGTCCACAGCAGCATGAAATTGCACCTTGGATGCCTCAATCCCATCCACAGCCACCTGCTCCAGCTCCTTGGCAAGCTGGTCAGGAGCCTGTTTAGCCAGAGCCAGCACAGTGTCTTACAAATTTGGCAGTCTGAATTGAGGTGGTCAAACCCCAGACAATAAACACAGGTGGTGTGGGGATCAGCCTTAGCAAAGGCTTCCCCACACACATTGCAGTGTTGAAACCCAGTGGGCCCAGTTTTTTTCTTGGGTTTCTCAGACATGGCCAATCCTATCCAAAACTTCCCCTTTTTTCGGCAATCCGCCAGGCAAGACTCCCCTATCGGTTCCTGACCGTGTTACGGGTCTTGGAAAAAAACGTAATTAAATCCATTTTTTTTAGAACCAATACGGACCGGTTACCACACTCTAAACAAATTCAAAACTTTTTAAGACTAAACTGATTAGTTCAAACCGAATCGATCTGAAATGTACAAGTTCCACACAGAAACTAAATGTAAAACCTATCTAGTACTCACGGTACCACAGACAGAGACTTAAACCGACAGATTCGGTAGCAGAAATTCGGTAGAAACCGAGCGAAAAACTACACTTTAACCAACTTTTTTGAACCAGGCAAAGGAGAAATCTCCGGTGCGACTGTCCAGTGAGGTGGAGTAAAGAATCTGATGGTTGGAGTTTAAACAACAGCAGACAGGGGCTTCAACCGAGCTCGCGCTGAACGTTCCATGCTGGTCATGGAAAGTTAACTCTTTGTTCTCCAGGGCAGTTGAAAGGCAGGACCTAACTGCAATAGAATACAGCAAGACTTCATGTTGTTTGAACAACTACTAGTATCTTCCGTCCATTTCCAGAAATAATCTTTCATGATATTTTAAACATAATGCTTGAAATTATATTTCTAACCCCAGTAATGCTCAGTATATTCTTAACTTCATGCAGTGAGCCTGTAGGGTTGGACTGCCCGGAGAGATGGAACACATGCAAATGATGGAACACTTTGCACGTGAGCATCTTTCAAACACTGCCTCTACTAACTGCCTGTGTTCTAACCTCTTCAGATTTTTCTCTCCGCCTGAAAAGTCTGGTCGCTTGGAGTCTCGTTCGTCCACTTTCTCCTGCGTGAAGAAAACATCAGATACTGTATAAGTATACCTTTTCGTTTTCATTTACTGCCTCTACTATTTGTTTGTCTAGATAATCTTATATACGTTAAAATTGTTTTTCTCGGTTCCTCTCGGTTTGGGATAACCGTGGGGGAACCGGGTTAGTTTTATATTAAAATCAGGGTTCTCTGACTAAAGAACCACCTATATTTTCTTTTATTTGACTAAAATTGTAAAAATTTTAAACTGATAAATCTCGGTTATTGCACCACTATCTCGGTTCCGTTTTAAATAAATGGTCTGGTTTCTTCGGTTCCTCTTTGGTTCCTGAAACCAATAAAAAAATTAAAAAAATGTGGGTTTTTTCTTAGCGGTTACAAAAATTTTGAATATGTCAGAAAACCCCAAAAAGATAACCAGCGAGCCCAGTTTCAAAAACTGTACCCAGTGTGGAGAGGTCTTTACAAAGGCAGACAAACACACACTTTGTGGAGTTTGTCTGGGCTTTGACCATTTAAATGAGGAATGTGAAGTATGTAAGACATTCCCTGAGAAAACTGTTGAGAAACGCCTTGAAAGGCTAAAGAAGAAAATTCCTAGGGGTCCCTCTGGCTCTGACCAGCCGATACCCCAAAACATTGTGGCTGAACCCACACTTTCTTCAGTTCCTGCCCCTGAGGCGGGCGCAAAGGGAACTAACAGAGCAATTGAACTGGCTGATTCCCCGGTTCCTGCAAAAAAAGGAAAGAAATTAAAACACACAGAACCCTCACCTGTCAAACTGACTTCTGTGACTACTTTGCCTGTACCTACAGCCCAAGAGATTGCTCAGGCTTTTAAAATCATTCAGTCCTTACAGGCAATAGTCCCTCCTCAGCAGCCTCCTGCCCCCCCCCCCAGGTCTCCAGGTTGGCAGCAATGTGCATCCTCTTCCTCTTCAAAGTGGGGAAACATTAGATGATGATGATGATTATGATGAGGAAGAGGGAGCAATAGAACTAGAAGTGTCCCCTGAACAGGACTTTGGTTCTTCCCCAAGGGTGTCTGAGAATTTTTCATCCCATTTCACCTTTGTAAGAAGGATGGCAGATGCCCTTGACATCTCCACCACTGAGCAAATTGAAGATGAGGAGGAGGTGGGGTACTTAGAAATGATGGGGTTAACACCCATAAAGGCTCTCCTCCTCCCTGTCTATAAATTATTTAAAAAGGATGCTCTAAAGATTTTATAGGCACCAAATTCCACCCCTCCTATAGACAGGAGGATGGATAAGAAGTACCAGTTGGAAAGGGAGGGAGCTGATTTCCTCTTCTCCCACCCAGACCACCAGGGGGTTATACAGCAGGCTGCCTGTGACGAGGCTAGGGTCCCTCTGTCCTCACACCATCTGGACAAGGACTCTAGGAAAATTGAAAGTACGGCCAAAAAAGGGTACCTGTCAGCCTCTTTGGCTATGCATCAGGCTACCTTCCAGGCATATGCTGCCCAGTATCAAAAATCACTGTGGCAGTCAGTCCTGGCCATGTCCCAGAAAGCTCCCTCACCCTTGTCAGATGACCTAGCTGAAACTGCCAGGTTTGGGTTGGAGGCAGCTAAGTACCAGTTCCAAATGGCTGCTGACACTAATGATACTGTAGCCAGATGGATGGCAAACACAGTGGCACAGAAGAGGTTTGCTTGGCTTAGGGCCACGAACCTTACTCAGGATACACAACTAAAGGCCCTGGATTTTCCCTTAGAAGAAAACTCTCTCTTTGTGGAGTCAACTGTAGCATATATGAAGAAGGTGGATGAGTATAAATCAATCAATCAATCAATCAAAATCTTTATTTATTCAGGTGAACATCATTGAGCATAGCTCATTTACAAGATGGACCTGAGTGGTCATAACAAAAAGGTTACAGATTGTATACAAAAACATGATATTGAATAAGCACAAATACAACCATTTATGAGTGAGATAGATGTACAAATATTTACATATATACAAGGCAAAGGACAATAAACCTAAAACCTAATAAAGGAGAAAACAAACAGTCTAGTAGGGATAAGGCATGGATAATGGTACATGGGTGGGCATATATGTATGAGGTTTGATGGGGAAAGGACCAGATGAATGATAGAAGAATAGGAAGGAGCTTTAAAAGAGGGGGGGTGGAGGAGAGAGGGGGTGTGGGAGGACTAGGCCTTGTGGAAGCAAGTGCACGGATCTGGGATTAGGCTGGTATACAGCTTTTTGAAGGATGTAAGAGGAATCAGTGTATCCATTTTCAATGACTTTTGGATAGAATTCCAGATAAGTGCCAGGGAATAACTGATTGCAGCTCTTCCATACCGGGTGCAGGTGATAGGAATCTTCAGCAGGATCAGTTTGTTGATCCTCAAGGTGTAGGCCTGGATGTGATCCGGTTGAAGCAGTCTGAGATGTAGGAAGGGAGTTTGTTTGTCAGAGCTTTGTAGATCCAGATAGCAGCATTTTTTTTTCTTCTATGTTGCAGGGATGTCCAACTGACTGCATTGTAGAAGAGCAATGATGGGTGCTAGAGGAAGGTCAGTAATGAATCTAATAGCTCTATGATACAGGGTGTCTAATTTGTTTAGATGGGAGAGGAGCAATGACCATAGAGGAAGTCAGCATAATCAATGAGGACAGAAATGATGCTAGGATTAATCTTTGTTTGGAATCTTTGGTCAGGTAGTGTTTGATCCTATAGAATAGACCAAGTCTTTGTCTTAGCTTTTTTAGGAGCTCTTCAACGTGGGTAGTATAGTCTAGTTTATTGTCTATCCATACTCCTAGGTATTTGAATTTGTCAACATAATCCAGATTTTCACCAAGGATGGTAGAGAGTTGTGGGAGGGTGAATGATGGGATAGTGGAAGAACAGTTCTTGGTGGCAAAGAACATAGCTTTGGTTTTCTTGGCATTTAATAATAATTTCTTTTCTAATAGGTTGTGCTGAAGGAGGGAGAATTCAGACTGTAGGAGCTCACAGGCTTTTGATGGTGAGGGATTGCTCACATATAGTACAGTGTCATCTGCAAAAGGTGGATATTAGAAAGTGAGAGATTGGAATCAATATTGTTGATATAAATGGCAAAAGGATGGGACCCAGGATGGAGCCTTGCGGTACACCTCTTAGGAGTGGTTTGAGGTAGATAGATCACCTTCATTTTTACCAGTTGTAATCTTCCGGAGAGATAGCATCTGAACCATTTAAGAGAGAGTGAGTCAAGGCCTATGGAATTCAGAGAGGAGATTAGAAAATCATGATCCACAGTGTCAAAGGCTTTGCTTAGATCCAGAAACACAGCACAGGTATTATTCTTTTGTCTAGGGCAGTCTGCCAGTCATTTGTGACTTTGCTAGTGCAGAGATGGTGCTATGCATAGATCTGAACCCAGATTGAGCTGGATTTAGGAGATTGTTGGTATCAAGGTAGGCAGTTAACTGAGGTTTACCAGCTTCTCAAGCATCTTGGATAGTACTGGTAAGATGGAGATGGGCCTATAATTATTGAGGTCCATGGGATCACCTGCCTTAAGTAATGGAAACACTTGAGCTGTTTTCCATATTGAGGATAGAACCAGTGGCAAGTGATAGATTGAAGAGGTGGGTGAGGGGCGGTTAAGGCATGCAGAGCTACTTTTAGAAAGTAGGGGTCCAGGAGTCTGCACCTGCACTTTTGGTGGTATCTAGCTGGAGTAGAAGGTCTTCTACTTCTTTGAAGAATATTGGTTTGAATGAGAATGTGGAAGCAACCTTTTGACCCTCAGTAGATTGTAGGTTTAGAGATGATCTTAATAGGTTTGCAGGAGAGTAGAAAGCCAGGCCAGCTGTAGTGAAATGATCGTTAAAGGCATTCAAGATATTTTGCTTATCGGTGATTTCAATACTATTTAATTGAATTTTGGGTGGTAAGACAGGGTAGAAGTTTGACCTAGGATGCCCTTTATGGTACCCCAGAACCTGGAAGGGTTGTTATAGGAGGCATCTAGTTCAGCTGTGTAGAAGGCTGCCTTGGCTTTTCTTACTTGTTTTGTGCAGGAGTTTCTGGCTTTTCTGAATTGAAGCCAGTCATTTGGGTCCTTTGTCTTTCTTGCCCTTTTCCAGAGTTTGTCTCTGGCAAGCAGTCTTGAGTTAAGGTCGACAGAGAATCAGCGACAGGATTTGAGTTTGGTTCTGACACTGGTGAGGGTGCATGTGAATTGAGGGCACTTGTGATTATATCATTTAAGATTTGAAGAGCTGTCTCTATTGAGGCTGTGAGATAGAATTCTTGCCAACGTGTGGTGTGGCACAGATCATGGAGATATCCTGAAATATTAAAGTTCTTTTTTGACCTTCGTGGGAGGAATTTTGCAGGATTGGGTGGCTTGATTGTTGATCTAATGGCAGCTATGGGACAGTGGTCACTTATGTCACTGAATAGTACTCCTGCACAGGGATAATGATGAGGTTTATTTACCAATATAATATCCAGGAGTGTGCTGTTGAGAATATTCTTTGGGTTGATCCTTGTTGGTTCTTTGATTAATTGAGAGAATCCATAGGTGTCACAGAAGGTTACCAGAGGTGCAGATGCATTAGTCAGCCAATTCAAGTTCATGTCTCCTAAAATGATGGTGTCTTCAGGGCCCAGATTAAGTATAGATCCTAGGTGGGATAGGAGTTTGAGGCCTGCAGAGGGGGGCCTATAGCAACCAATCAGTTGAAAGGATGATGTGTTGGGAAGGGTTATTTTAATTGACAAGCATTCAAATTCCTTTGGTTGTGATGTAGAATTGAGGCAGGATGCAGAGATGTTTGCTTTGACATAGATGGCTACCCCACCGCCCCTGGATAGACGGTCAGATCTGAAGAGCTGGTAGTTGGGAAAAAGCCACTTACAGAAGCAACTCTACTAAAGAGAGAGCTTCTACATCCACCAGGCCTTATAGAAGGGGAGGCCGGAGCAGGTCCTTTTACACCAGGCCTTTCTTCCAACCTGTGGCATTACCCCAGCACCAACAGTACCCACAACAGGGTTACTCTAGGGGCAGGGGCAGAAGGGGCTCGAGGCGAGGGTCTCATACTCAGCCTCAGCCTCAAACCAAACAGACCCCCTGAAACACAGGCCGCTTTCTCCCCACCTATAGGGGGCAGGCTCTCCCACTTTCTCCAAACTTGGCTGAAAATCACCACAGACAAGTGGGTGTTGGAGGTGGTGGGACAGGGTCTGTCTCTGGGATTCAAGTCCTTTCCTTTCAAAAATCCAGAGTGTTCAGCTCTCCCTCCCTAGCAGAAAAAGTGTTCTTGGAAGCAGAGGTTTGGAACTTACTGCAGTTAAAAGCAGCGGAACCAGTTCCAAAGTCTAAAAGGGGAAAGGGCTTCTATTCCAGATACTTCCTGACCACAAAGAAAAGTGGGAAGTGGCGGCCTATACTGAATTTAAGAGCTTTAAACAAGTTCTTAAGAAAACCAAAGTTCAGGATGGTAACTTTGGCACTGATCCTGCCAACACTTAGAAAGCAGACTGGTTGGCATCACTGGACTTGAAAGGCACATATTTTAACATAACCATAAAGGAGTCTTACAGAAAATACCTCAGATTCAGGCTCCCTTCGGGTCACTACCAGTTTTCAACCCTGCCTTTTGACCTTTCTTCTGCCCCAAGGGTATTCACAAAGTGCCTGGCAGCTGTAGTGGCACATCTTCGCAGACAGGGAATAGCTGCTTTCCTTTACCTAGACGACTGGTTGGTCATAGGAAAATCTTCCCTACAGGTGCAACAAGACCTGAAGGTCACTCAGGACCTCCTGGAGTCCCTCGGATTTCTAATCAATCACAAAAAGTCAGTTTTCACTCCTACACAAGTGTTGCAGTTCATAGGAGCAGAAATCAATACCCTACAGGCCAGGGCATATCTGCCCCTGGAAAGGGTATAAAACATTCAGATAATAGCAAACTCTTTCAAGCTCCACAATTCAAAAACTGCAAGACAGTTTCTTCAGCTATTAGGCCACATGGCTGCATTCACAGGCTCAGTCCTGGGCGCAAGGTTTCACATGAGGGACATTCAGTTCCACCTCAGGTCACACTGGTGCCAAAGAAAAAACTGTTTCTCAAAGTTTATCCCAGTAACAAGGTCACCGCTACAGGCTGTCTTGTGGTGGAAGGAGGAATCCAACTTAAGGAAAGGAGTTCCCTTTCAAAAAGAGAATCCTTCAGTGATCCTCACAACAGATGCATCCCTCTTGGGCTGGGGCGCCCATATAGGGGATCACACAACTCAGGGCACTTGGGCAGCCTCAGAGTCTCTTCAGCACATAAATCTCCTGGAACTCAGGGCAGTGCTGCTGGCTCTAAAAATCTTTGCCCACCTAGTCAAGGGCAAGGTAGTGAAGGTCAGACTCACGAGCGGTCTAAGTTGGCGTCCTACGCACTACTTGAAAATTCTAAGGAAGGTAATGAGCCTGAGGGACAATAAACTGGCCAAGACAGACAGATTATATTGAAAATTGCCAAGAAACTGTGATCTGTTTATATCCACATGATACAGAATTTGAATGGAAAATTCCGTCATAGAAAGTCAAGTTGTTGATATAAAATCTTATGTGCATCTGAAAAACTATACTTTAAAGGCAACTCTTGAAAAAGCCTATTTTCTAAGTGAAATGTTGAGTTTATTGCCATTTTTATATAATAAAGAAGAATTATAAGAACTGGACTACTTTGTCTGCGTTCATGTTTCTTCAGTGACATACCATCTTCCTGCTCTGAGACAGAGAAGTCACCCTTACCTAGTGCAGGTCAGAACAGACAATACCACCACAATGTATTACATAAACAAACAGGGAGGCACAAGGTTGGGCCCCCTCTGCTTGGAGGCCATAAGGATTTGGACTCTGGCCTGTTCATTAGAAGCATCTCTGCAAGCAATTCACTTGCCAGGGAAGGACAATACCCTGGCAGATGATTTGAGTCGAATAAACCAGGCCCATCATGTGTGGACCCTAAACAGGCAGGTGGTACAAGTTATTTTCAGAAGGTGGGGTATTCCAGAGGTGGACTTGTTCGCATCCTACCAGAACCACCACCTGCCACAGTATTGTTGCAGACCTCCAGATCAGGGAACCTTTCCTCTAGATGACCTCAGTCTGGACCGGTCAGGGAGGTTCTTCTATGCTTTCCTTCCTTTCCCTCTCATTTACAGAGTATTGGTCAAGCTCAGATCCCATACAGCATCTCTGATCTTGGTAGCTCCAGACTGGCCAAGGCAGCCATGGTACTCTCTTTTGCTCTCGATGTCTGTTGCAAACCCAATACATCTTCCTCGGAGGCACAACCTATTGACTTCGAATCAGGGAACCTTATTGTACCCGAACCTCAAGTCTCTCAATCTCAAGGCCTGGCTCTTGAAGACTTAGAATACGCTGATTTAAAACTTTCTGAACCTGTCTCAAGTATTCTAAGTGGTTACAGAAAACCCTCAACTACAAAGAATTATTCTTCCAAATGGAAGAGATTTTCTATCTGGTGTTCGGGCAAGACTCTGGTTCCAGCCCAAGCTGGCTTATCAGAGGTATTGGAGTATCTCACTCACTTACACTCCCTGGGTCTACAGTCCAGTTCTTTGAGGTCCACCTTGCAGCAGTGTCTGCTTATCTCTCTGCTGGGAAGAAGGTGACATTGGCTTCTAACATTATTTTTAAAAGGTTCTTTAAGGGCCTGGATCATCTGCATCCTCCTCACAGGCCACCAGTCCCAGTTTCAGACCTGAATGTGTGTATAGCTAAGCTGATGGCTGCCCCCTTCGAGCCCATGGCCACAGCTCACCTTAAATATGTCACTTGGAAAACAATTTTCCTAGTGGCAATGACTTCTGCAACAAGAATCAGTGAGCTTCAAGTGCTCTGTGTTGATCAGGACTATATCCCTTTTCATAGGGATAAAGTAGTCCTCAGAACAAATAGGAAGTTTCTCCCCAAGGTAGTTTCTGATTTTCATTTAAATCAGTCTATCACCCTACCTGTCTTTTTCACTGAGCACTCCACTTCTGGTGAAAGGAGACTGTACAGTTTAGTTGTGAACAGGGTCCTTAGTTATTACACGACAGCCACTAAGGACCTTAGACAGGATAGAAAGCAATTGTTTCTGACCTATGGGGATGTGGGAAAGGTAATCCAGCCTCAAAAAGATCTATTTCTCATTGGATAGTTCAGTGTATCCAATTCTGGTACACTAGTGCTGGCAGGATGCTCCCACCAGGATTAAGGGCTCATTCTACAAGAGGGAAAGCTGCTACTCTAGCAGCAGCCAGGGACATGATGGTTTATTTATTTACTTTATTTTTTTTCAGAGTTTTGGTAATATTACACACTATTTAATTAGTAATTGAGTAGCTTACAACTTAATCATAATTCATCTTATTCCCTTAATTGCATTTTGAACATTTCAGTCTCCCCTCTGGCAGCATGTAGGAAGATGATAAATGATCTGGCGATGTTCACCAAAGAGGAGAGGAGAGAGGCATGATTACAGTGTTTAAGATCCTAAAGGGTACTGATAACATTTGATATACTGTCATAACGGTGACTGAAAGTGAGCGACTCAAATATTAATTTACCCAGTGAGCAGGGGGCTTGGGGAAGCCGGCTGCTGAGGTCACCAAAAGGGGTAGAGTTGTGTAGTTTAAAACCCCACACTGCTCACTACCTCTTCAAATGCTATTTCACCTCACTGCAATCCATTTTACCTTCGGTGCTGATTTCCCTGTTGTTACCATCCTGAAGGACTGAAGGACTGAACTACTGCCACCTGGAAGAAGGAACAAAGGCCAGTGTAAGAGACTGTGTCAAGTTTTCCTTTAATTCACCACAACATTGACTTTACATAAATTTACTCAGTGAGCAGGGGGCCCAGGGGAGCTGGCTGCTGATTTCACCAAAAGGGGTGGGGTTATGCAGTTTAAAACCCAGCATCACTCGTTAGCATAAGCATTAGTGAGTGGGGCAAGTGCCACTCCTACAAGAAAATTACTTGGGACTTTGGTTTGCTCGTGTAGGGAGAAGTATTGGCTGATGTCTTGCATCTTCTAAACAGTTTTAGAAGGGCTAAAATCTGAATAAGAGGGCTCTGTTTGTTATATTCAGCTTTGGTAATTTGAGGAAAGTCCTAGGATCATTACTTGGTATTTAAGGAAGAGTAAGAATATTAAATTGTATTATTTCTCCTCTTATATTCTAGTTTCCAAGACTGGATTGATAATGGTCTGGTATAAAAGAATGTAATTAGTAATGATTATTTATTTGGAAAGTATAACGGCCTATTAAAATAACAGAGAAAGCTAATTTGTACAGGGGATAAATGATTATAATGTCAGGGTAATAACTAATCGTAGTAAGGTAATTCAGTTAGGACTGGAATCAGTCGAAGGGCTGATCCGGCCTGGAGTCGTAGTGGTGGGTCACCATAACAGCCCGGTATTGCCTCTGGGTCAATTGGTTGGACTACGTGGCTGAAATATGCTTTTTCCCTGAAATTTGACTGTACTGGAATTCCTTATATTGGGAACTTTGTCTGGCATCCTGGTTGTGGGAATGTTTTAAGGATTTGGGTCCAGTATTGTCTGACTCTCTGAAGTGTAAAGAAGTGCAAAGAAGCGGCTCGAAGAAAACTCCACAAGATAAGTGTCTGTGGACATAACTACTGCTTTCTTGAACCTTTTGTTATTAATTTTTGGTGGTCTATTGGGCTTTGGCGGGCCTGGGCTGGGGTCTCACGCAGTGGGGGGGAGTGGGATTGGCTAGAAGGCCGGTCCTTTCTTCTCTCCTCTACACTCCTGGGGAGGCTGGCCGAAGAGCCTTCCCCCCCTGGTGTAGTAGTAGTGGGTCTCTATCCCTTTTGGACTGGCTGGTTCTTGTGATCTGTTGATCTGTTGATTGTTTTAATCTTGTTTTCATTTAGGTGCTGATGAATATTGATTTATTGTACTATCTGTATTTAATTTTTAGGATTTGTGATGTTTAGTTATTTTGAGGGGAAAAAAATTTAAGCAGTGAGAGTGCTTGTTTTCATCTTATTTCCCACCCTTTCGGTCCTGTAAGAGAGTTCCGGAGGGTGGTTTATACATTTTTTCCCTGTAAATATTTATTGTATTTTATTTTAGTTGCCATAGTTGTTTTATTATTTTCTGTCTCGTGGTCGTGAGAGGACTGTGGGACTTAAAGTAATTTTTTTGATTGTTTAATCGTTATATTATAATATTGTTTTATTTAGTTTTATGGTGGTGGTAGTGTTCTTTATTTACTGTTTATTTGTTTTACTTGGTTTTAATTTTATGAGCAGCCTGATGTGCTTGCCAGTTCCACCAGTTGTCGTTATGACCTCGGCTCTCGCACCCCTCCGCCCCTTCTTCTCCCCCTGCCATCTCAGGTTTATCGCCGGTGCAGGCTTTGGGAATGTGAAGGGGGAGGGGAGAGCAGTGTTGGAAGAGTTGTGGACAGCGGAGTGGCGTTGCTCTCCCATTGGGGTGTAGTTGGGCCTCGAAGACGCCTGGGAGGCGAAATGGGTTCTGGGCGTGGTAATTCCACTCTAGTTCCCATACCCAAGGACACCTCTTCTCTTAGAGGGCAAGTGGTTGGGACAATTCGTCACCCTCGTCCAACTCGGGCGCTGTTGTGCAATGCCAGATCTGTCTGCAATAAAACTGCCCTTATTGCGGACTTTGTTGCTAGGGCAGATCTGGCTAGCATGACCGAGACCTGGTTGGATGGGAATGCGGCCCCAGTTTTAGAGGCCACTATTCCCACCAGGTTCTCGGTTAGACATCACCCGAGATTGGATCGCGGGGGGGGGTAGCGGTCTGTTTCAAGGTTGGGGTGCAGGATTGCTCTCATCTACCGTCCACCCAGGGATGAGAAGTTTTTCCTGCAGGAAATGGCAGATTTCGCCGCTGACATGGCCTTGGATGCCCAGATTGATGGTGCTGGGTGATTTCAGTGCTTGAGGTCGACGCATTTAATCTTCGCTTTTGGTCAACATTTCCTCCAGGTGATGTCATCTCTTGGCTTCACTCAGGTTGTTTCCACAGCTACTCACAAGGGAGGTCACTCTCTTGATCTGGTCTTCCTCCTGGGGATCGAAGCATCTGACTTGGTGGTGGAACCGGTCGGCTGGTCCGACCATTACTCAGTTGGATTCAATTTTGTGACCCCCCTGGGTAGGTCGGCCCCTGTGGAGATGGTCAAATACCGTCCATTGTGGGATGTTGTCCCTGAAGACCTGTTGGCAGTTATTGACCTCTCGTTGTGTGACGAATTGTGCTCTGATCCCGAGCGGCTGGTCGTGGCCTATAATGGGGCCATCTCGGATGCTCTGGACCAGATTGCTCCAACCCGTGTTCGCCCCCTTCCACGCCGTCCCATCACCCCGTGGTTTGATGGGGTATTGAGAGAGTTGCGGAGGTTGGGGCATAGGTTGGAGCGTCGCTGGAGGAAGACTGCCTCGGATGCCGACCATCTTATTTTGCTAGAGCATTATAAGCTCTATCAAACAGAAATTTCCCGTAAGAAGGCAGAATTCCTGTCCAGGGAAATCTCTGTCACTTGGAATCGACCGGCTCAGCTCTTCAGAACTGTTGACAGACTGTGCAACCCAGCCTGTCGGCAGGTCCATCGAGTTTTTACGCAGATTGACTGCGAGGAGATCGCTCGATTCTTTGCGAATAGGGTGGAAGACATTCGGAGGCAGTGTCCCCAACCTCACTCCATGGCTGCTGCAGTTGATCAGGGTGTTGTCCCAGAGCCCGGAGTTTCCTGGAGTTCCTTTGATCTTCCTGACCTCGTGGACACTATGAGGATTGTCTCTGAGATGTGCCCAACTTGTTGTAGTTTGGATCCGGGTCCCACTTCCTTGATTATAGGATGTAGTGAACTTATTGGCCCAGTCCTTGCTCGAATAATTTGGTGTTCTTTGGAGGTGGTGGTTTTGTATTTAAAGCACTTATTGGGATCAGTTGAAATTTTATCTAAAGGTAGTCTATATGGTATAGCATATTTAGCAGTTTATATGCACAATATAAAGATGGCTATAGTCATTATTTATTCTCCATTTAGTATGTAGATGACTAGGATTGAACATATTCTAAATAATGTATATGGCAGTCTGGGGGATAAACTGTACTTTTGATGGGGGATTTTAACTGTGATGGGCATAAATTAAGAGGGAAAAAAAAAAAGAACTAGTAGTACCTTTGGGGGTCAAACAATATATTAAAAAGTCTACTCATTTTATAAGTTCAATGTCTGACAGTCAACTTTGGATTTGTTGTTTACTTCCCCTCAGATTCATGTGCAAAAAGTTGGAATTATGCCGCCGAACTTTGGAGATCACAATTTAATTTGGACAGATGTATTATGTGAACAAAAGGGACAGTTTAAGCCTAACATGGGGTGGGTTAGAAATATGAAAAATTTCTCTGTAGATAATTTTAAATTGGATATGCAGAAAGAATGTTAGGAAAGATGTATGATTCCTGATATTGATACAACAGTTCAATATTTTACACATACTTTTCAATCAATTTGCAATAAACATGCACCAATTCATAAAGTACAGAATCGAGGAGCTAGAACACCTTGGGTCACGGAGAAACTGCTTAAAGAAATTAGGATTAAAAATAGGTTGTGGAAATTAGCCATAAAAACAAAATTGAGCATAGATTGGGAAACGTTTAAGAGGAAAAGAAATGCTTGCAAGGGTTTGATTAAAAAAGCAAAATCTGGCTACTTTAAAAACAAAGTGGAGGAAAATAAAGACCCCAAATATTTTTGGAAAACAGTGAACAGCTTAATTAGTCCAGGTAAAAAAAGCACAGCAACAGATCAAGCAAATGGTTCATGAGGTGAAGCAGACTGAGGACCCCTACGGTACCTTTAACATTTTGAATAATTATTTGGTGGACCTCCCGGGATTAGATGATAGAGTGGATAATGAGAGAAAGGAGGAAACTCCATACCATGGATCTGCACTGCCCTTTAGGTTTAGAAACTTGAGTATATCTGAAGTTAAAAAGGGCCTAAAAAATATTAAATTGAATAAGTCACCAGGGCCAGATGGACTAGAGGGAAGGTCCTTGCAAATGGCAGCTGATTATATTGCACCAACTATGGCTTATATGTTTAATTGAAGTTTAAGTGCAGGCTTTTTTCCCTCAGTATGGAAGCAATGCAAGATTATTCCTATCTACAAAGGGGGTGGACAAAATGACACAGGACACTATCACCCAATTGCTTTGTTGTCAATTGTATTGAAGTGTTTAGAGAAACATGTACATTCACAGATAATGGGATACCTAGAAAAATATAACTTACTGATACCCTCCCAGTTGGGTTTTAGGGGAGGATACTTTACTAATACTGCTATAATAGAGTTTAATGATTTGGTGTCTACCTCATTGGATGCAGGGCTAGAGACTGCTATTCTGTGTGTAGATCTGTTGAAGGCTTTTAACCTGGTGAACCACTCCATGTTGCTAAAAAGGATAAGGATGTTGGACATAACATATGGTTCCTGGGACTGGGTTAAGTCTTATTTGGCTGACAGATCCCAGAGGGCATCTGTGTCCCAAGTTCTGTCCATAAGTAGGTGGGTAAATCAAGAGGTCCCACAGGGATCAATCTTGGAACTATTGCTGCTCCTGATGTTCATAAATGATCTCCCACTGGAAATACAGTATTCTCAAATAAGACTATATGCCAACAATATGGCATTGATTACTACAGGGGTAGGAAGGTCTGAACTTCAGGTTAAGCTACAGAGGGACTTTGATGGCATAGGGGGTGATTCACCAGGTCGAGACTTCTAATGAATACTAAAAAACAAAAGTACTCCATTTTGGAGCAAAGAAAAATTCTGAATTGACTATATATATTATAAATAAAACAAAGCTAGAACAAGTGACAGAATATCGTTACCTAGGAATAACATATGATGCAGAGTTAAACTTTACCCAATATATTACAAACATACTTACAAATATAAATGGAAAGCTAGGAGCCCTTAGGCGTACTTCTTGGTGTTTAGATCTAAAAACTAGAAAGATCATGGTGAAACAAATGGTTCTACCTGCTATGGATTATGGTAGTAATACTTATAGGACAGTGAACAAACGGATGTTATTAAAGTTAGATTAAGTCCAGTACAGACTAATTAGATTTATTCTAGGATGTAGCTTGCATACACGTAATTGTGACATGTTAAATAAATTAGGGTGGTACACCTTGGATATAAGAAATAATATGACCTGGTTAAAGTTACTTCACAAGTCCTTTGTAAAATTTCCTTTACATTATATTTCAGTCACAGCCCTGGGAAAGAGCGAAACATTAACTCGAGTATTAACTAGAACAGTCCATGAGAACAAGCTATCTATTACTTTGTATAGGACTAAGTATGGGACTAAAACACTGAGATATCAAGCTTCTGCTCTATGGAACAAGCTACCGCATTCCATGCATACTACTGCTTCATGTAGCGTGTTCAATTTCATGTTAAATTCCACTTTTTCCATGGTATGTAGATGTTACTAATATTTCATGTATTTTATTTACATATTTGTATTTTGTACAGTTTGTCTTGTGAACTTCTGTATTTATTATTTTTATGCATCGAAGAACACCTAAACAGGACTGTCTTGAAAACAAGGTATTTTACCTTTATGACATGTATTTATCCTGCATAAAAATAAATGCTTTTATCAATCTGTATGAGTGATTCACTTTAAGTGCCTGTTATGTGGGCTACCCTGGGATGCATGGGGCACAGCCCCTGCAGAACAACCTTTTCCGTGTTTGTCGTGTTTCCTCGCTGGGAGTGTACATCGCCTTTTTGTTTTTCCGGGGCTGTACATTCGCCGTAATGGCAATCGCTATTCCGTGATCACAATTATGACATTAAACCATAACATTCATCAAGGCTATCTATCTCAGCAGCTGAAAGGCAATTTTTTTTTTTTAGTTATTTAACCAGGTGAGACACACTAAGCTAAAAGCTTTTTTACAGGTGTAACCTGGGAGCACAGGGAAGTTAAGTGACTTGCTCAGGGTCACACAGTATGCAAGTGGAAGCTGTGGGATTCAAACCCAGGTCCGGTCTGCTGGATGTCACCAGATTTGCAGCTCAGAGCCTTAAACCACTGTGCTATACTGCCTCCCCTGTCCAAGGGGCATAACTTTGGACTAAGGGAGTGAGAGTCTGGGGCAATATAAAGAGCACACAACAGCATAAACACTTTTAAAGAAAATCTCTATTGTTTTCTACAATTTTCTACAATTTATTAGCCCACAAAAGCCAAGCTGAGATGGAACATCTCATTGTCAGTGGGGTCTCTCTGCTACCCAGTGTTGCAGCTGGTTATACTGAAGCATTGGGATATTCATGTCACACACTGAGGAAGTGTCTATGTTGAGATTTAAACCTGGACCTCCTGGTTTCCAATCTTCGGCTCGAACCACTAGACCACACTGCCTTTTAAGTATTAGAAAACCAAGTGGTAAATGATGAAGGCATGAGAATATGGACTAAGATGGAGCTGGGTTATTTGGGTCACATTGGTTAAAGCCACATGCTTAGGAGGAGCAGGCGGATATGCTGGGTCTCCGATTCCAAGATACCCCCCCTTTGGATAATCTTTTACTAATATGTCTGCTGTTTGACTCCTCAAATGCACAATCGAAACCAAATTGTCTCCTCTTCCTTTCCTGGATTGCAAAGTACTGTAGGATGCAGTTTGTATGAAAAGTCCAGAATAAGACAAAATTACTTCCTGTCTTCCTCTATTCCCAGAAAGCTTGGTTCTGTTTGCAAGAAGCTTAACCCCTGAGGTTTATGGGGTTTGAATGCTCGACCATTCATTCTAGCTTTGCCCAGGAGAGAGGCTGAGAAAGATGAATAGACTACACTGGCCAGTTCTATGATGCCGAGCATTGAGGCACTCGCTTGGAATGCTAGTGATGCTTGTTTACATCCCAAGCTCGGGACAACAGCAGCAGGTGATAGTGGGGTGGGCAAAGGAGTGTCTGAATGTATGTTCTCCTCCAGAAAATGGGAGGATGAGGTTTTAGTAAGCACCATTTCTGTGGTGTGTTCACATGACCTACCCTCTTCACGGTTGCATTGTGGGACTATGTTGCTCCATTCAAGCTGCAGTGATGTGGCTCCTGTTCATACAGCAGCCCCCTACATTGGTGCAACTGACTTTCCTCTGTTTTTGCTGAATTTCTGTGGGGTGGGGGGGGCAGTGTTCAATGCAGACTGATTATATATTTAAAAAGAATTATAGCAGCAGCCCCAAGTGCTACTGCCAGCACTGAAAATGGTGTATTTTTTAGAAGGCGCATTTATCAGCCTAGAGATGTGACATGGTGTCATGTGTGAGGTGTGCAAGAGACTAGTTTATTTAACAATTACAGAAGCAAGGGAACTGAGCAAATTAGGTAGATCTGGCTGATTCAGAGGGCTGCAACGGTGCAGGTGGAACAGCGGGTTTACACACTTGCAAAAAATGCCTGCACTGGTACATGATCCCACCAAACAGGGATCACGGTTTGCCGCTGCAATGTGATGTACAATGTTCTGCGTGTTGTTTTCATGACCTGATCTGCACCAGTGCAACTCATCTACACCACTCACAATGGTGCAGGTAAGGTAGAGTAAACGGGCCTCTAGAGAGGTGCTTGGTGGTATCCTGGTGGAGGTGCATATGGCAGTATGAGTAACCTCATGTTTATGCACCCCCCAGGATAAATCAATAATCACCACTCGGCATACTGATGTTGCCAGGTTATGGAATGAACTAGTAATGCAAAATAAACCAGCACCGCCCACCAACAGTAAGTTTATGAATAAAGTGCCAGCATGCAGAAAACAATTACAGAACTGAAAAACATGCTGTAAATATTTTGCTCAAAAGCAAAGGGACCTGTGGTAATCACACTAACTACCCCAACCAGTATTACACATGCATGCTTCCTCAGGGAGCATCATGTTTACATTAACATTTTCCATTTTGTAAGTCTTTTCTGCATGCTAACACTTTACTTGCAATACAAGTTTTAACCTGAACTTACTGTTGGTGGATGGTGCCAGTTTATTTTGCATTTCTAACCCCCCCCCCCAAAGGATGCCACAATGGTCCTCCATGTGCAAGGTGGGCAGAGGGAAGGCAGAAAGCAAGAAACATGGCTTGCTCTGGTGTACTGCATGATGGTGTTTGTGTGCCCCCATGCCAACCAACTCCTCAGTATGTTGATCCTACCCCCCAACTGTTGCCCTGAGAACCACAAGATGTTTCCTCCTTGATGGCAACAAGAAGTCAGAATCCCTGAGGGATGACAGTAACATTGAAGGTGGAGACTGAAAGGTGTGAGGTGAATTCAGTGGACAGTGATGTGCTGTGTGACCTATAGGAGTGGGGTACTGGAGGGGCTAGAGAGGAGCAAAAAAAATAGAATAGAATTTGTTGTTGCCCCTTTCATATGCACTGTATCCCAAAGCACTGTAGATACTTGTAGTAGAGGGACTGTATGTGGTTTGCATGTGTAACCCCCAGGTGGTGCTATCCCAAGGGCTACTACCCCTGCCTGTATGGCTAGTGACAGGTTAAGGGGCCTAGATCCAATGGTGGATGCCTCCACCCAGTGGTCAGGGTTGGTAGTGATTAAACTAGCTCAGGTACAGCCCTCTGGGACACTGTGACACACCCTTTTTCCCCACTAGTGGCCCACACAGTACACGGGAGTTACCTTCCCAATACCCCACATATGAACACTTGTCACACATATAGACACCAGTTACCCTAGAGACTGATTCTGCAGCACGTCTCTGAGGACCACCTGTAAAACAAGGTTAAACAACATACACAGCAAAATGCAATACTGGCTCTATATGTACTGACACCACAGACAGTATATAGCACAATAACAATAAATCTGATTTATTTAGGGGACAGGAACACGGGAGGGGGCAATCAGGTTGATTAGTACTGGCAAAGTTCAAATCACAGTACTGTATATATATATATATATATAGCCCAAAATGTCACTCTCTGGGTACCCAGGATGGAGGGGGGAGGCTAGCCAGGTCCGTTGCCTGGGGTTGGCTGGCAGGTGCAGATGGATGGGGCCCTGTAGAAAGAAAATATATGCACAACACCCAATCGTAATCCGGAGCCGGATGGCTCAATTCGTGAAGAAATGAATCAGCAATAATTAGATGACACACTTGTAATTGATAACAGGATGCATTGGAATACCCTGATTTGTACTCACACTACCCAAAGCTGAGAACTGGATGGCAGATGTTTTTTCTGGATTGCCAGAACAACAGGGCATGGAGACAAGGTCCTTGTGACTGGACCCAACTGCAGTTGGTAGCAAATGGATTTAGTCCGACACAAGCTGGGATCTGCTTCCAGCTTAAGCACGCAGCTCACAGTACAGGGGACATGAAATTACGATTCCCCACAAGCACTACGCACATTCATATGCAAAAGGAAAGTACTATACCAGGCAGGCTGCTTTTCGATCCCGATCGCAAACACTTGCAAATTACCTGGGAGCACACACAGCATCAGCAGTCCCCGACAGGCTGATCGCACTTCAGCAAATCTTCGGTCTTCTATGGGCAAGCCTGGTTCTACAAACTGCTTTCTTCTCTTCAAAAACTCAGATTCAGTCCAAACTGGCACTTACAAACGGCTGCAGGCTGATTTCAGGGCCTCCCACGAACTTCCCGCGCAAACTTTTCTCCGCAGAAACACAGAGCTCCTTCTCTCTTCACTGTCACAACTGATCTGGCTCCCCAGCAGACTACCTGGGGCTTTCTTTTAGATCCACAAGGTCCCGGTTGGCTGATTCTCCTTGTCAGTCACAACAGGCTCCCTCTATAGGTGAAGAAAGGCGCCAAGGTCTAAACCACATTTCCCAGAGGCTCTGGCCATACAGTACAGAGGTGGCTGGCTCCACAATGACAGTCCAAGTTCTGATTTGCCAACAGACTCCATTTTACCAGTCCCCCCTTCACACTGATTGGTCCAATTCACCAGTTCAGTACCAGAATGGAGGGCTAAGCAAAACAGTCCAGACCACAAAGAACAGCAGGTTAGACAAACCGTATTTTCATTATCACTCTAACTAATTTCTGGTAAACAGTTACATCTTTCAAAAGAGCTCCCTCTGCGCTCTTAGTGATTGCAGAAATGGAGCGATTTGGAAGTAGCTCGAGCGGGACTCAAGTAGGGAAACACATAGACCCCCATCCAAATTAATTATGTCTGCAGGTAGACAGCTCTTAAAGAGGCAGTATGTGGAGGCTCAAATAGCACTTACTTGGAACCACATTTAAACGGCTTAGATGCCGAACGCCATCCAGACTTGGAGCACTCAGACAAGCTCCTGGAAGACTTTTGGGACCCCCCATTTGCAGGGGGGTTACACCCTTCCTGGCCTGGAAAAACTTAGCGTCTGTGTCAAGTAAGTATCCCCATAACTTCAATACAAAACCATATGCATTTACATCACTAACACATTAGGCTTATTTGTGTAATCATCAGTCAGCATATCACCTTTACCATAAACACATTTCTGCTACTTTTCAGCACATTACCTTTTGCACAGCATTATACACACATTGTACCTTAACTCAGGTTATTACCTCCTGTACATGAAACCTGAAGAGAGGGGGGCCTTCCCTATCAGCTACCTTGGGGCTGGATGGGGCAGAGGCACCATACCTAGAGGGTGAAACAAGTAACCTGGAGTTAGCACTTATGCTCAGTTTGGGCAATGAGCTTGGAGACACATGTACTCCTTTGTGGACCACATTGAGAGGCAAGTCTACAGGCCTCCCAGGAGAATCATAGCTGAGATGCACCACAGGCTTTACAGCTTGACCAGTCTTTCTAGGGGAACTGTTACAGTCTCTGCACTCTGAGACTCATTTTCAGCATTGTCCTCACTTGTCAGGGGAGTCTCCACTAGGGTAGAGAGGCTAGAGCTTGGGGGCACTTTCAGCTCCAAGATTTACAATCTCTGAGTCTGCAACACTTGGCTGACATGGAGAGCTTTCTGACACTGGCAGTGAACCATCAGGACATTCAAAATACTCTTCTTGCTCTGTTATATCATTAGTCTGTCCCAGTTCATCATTTTCCTCCTCTGAAAGCTCATACAGTTCCACCATGCAAAGTGATTCCAGGTCATCTGACTTGATACTCTGCACTTCACTTTCCAGGAGCATTGGCTCCAAGGACAAAGCTGGTGGCTTAGGCAGTCCAGAAGGCCCAGCTTCATCTCCATAATTGACTAAGGGATTGCCTTGAAACAATTGACTCAGTTCAAAAGAAGGGTAGTACCCAAAGTTGCACTCACTTTCCTCTGAAATAGACTGACAGTCATTTTCGACTGGGCCTTGCTGTGGAGAACACTTTAACTCAGCATCTGTAGGTGCAGACTTTCTTTGCTTTTGCTTAGCAGCAGCTCTGGTCACCAGTCCAGAGGGAGCACTTTCTGGGGGCTCAGACTCAATCAAGATTTGGCCAATGGGCAGCAAATGATTTCGATGCATTGTCTTAACATCTTTTGAATTATTCTCAGGCCTTACTTTGTACACAGGCAGATCATCTAGTTTGCCCACTACAGTGTGAGGGAGATGGTGCCACCTGTCAGCAATCTTGTCTTTGCCATGCAGTCCCAGATTTCTTAGCAATACCTGATCTCCCTCCTGGAGTTCCTGTGCTTTCACCTTTTTATCATACCTTTCTTTGTTGGCCAGATTTCTTTTGGCAGCCATGGTTTGAGCCAGTTGGCATGCATGATTCAGCTGGGCCTTTAACTTTTGCACATACTGTAAATAGTTATCAGCTCGAACCCCATCAGGAGAAACTCCGAAACAAACATCTACGGGTAGTCGGGCCTCTCTGCCAAACATAAGGCAGTAGGGGGAGAACCCAGTGGCATCACTTTTGGTGCAGTTGTAGGCATGTACCAAGGTGCTAATTTGTTGCCTCCATCTAAGCTTGTCCTTTGGGTGGAGGGTGCCCAGCATATCCAACAGAGCGTGATTAAAACGTTCAGGCTGTGGGTCCCCCTGGGGGTGGTAAGGGGTGGTTCTGGACGTTCGCACTCCCCACAAAGAAAGCATCTCTTTGATCAAACGACTCTCAAAGTCTCTCCCTTGATCAGAATGGATTCTTTGTGGAGCCCCATAGTGAACAAAAAAGCTTTCTACAAGTACTTTTGACACGGTGGATGCTTTCTGGTCCTTGGTGGGGAAAGCTTGGGCATATCTCGTAAAATGGTCCGTGACCACCAGCACATTATTAATATTTCTTTGATCTGGCTTCAAACTCAGAAAATCAATACAGACCAGCTCCATGGGGGCGCTGGTAGTGATGTTAACAAGGGGGGCAGCCCTCTGGGGCAAGGCTTTCCTCTGTAAAAAGCGACTACAAGTTTGAATGTGTTGCTCAACATCAGCCCCTATCTTAGGCCAATAGAATCTAGATCTCACCAAGTCAAGTGTTCTGTCTATATCAAGGTGCCCCATATGGTTGTGTAGGGACCTCAGTACCAAGTCTCGGAAGGCAGTGGGCAAAACTAGATATTTGCCTATGTGTCTCCCTCTGTCTACTGTTTCTCTGTATAACAGTCTATTAATCAGTTTCAACTTAGAACCTTCTTTGTATAACAATGCTGTTCTCAAATCAGTGGAGCGTAACTTGGACATATCTTTCCCTGCGTAGAGGGCTTCTAAAGCTGGTTTGATCATAGGATCCTGGGACTAAGCCCACTGAAGACTGTCATTGTCTAGCTGAGGCAATGCACCAATGTCTAATGCAGAAAAGTGGCAATAAGCAGCAGGTATGCAGTTCTCAGAGGGCCCCAAACAATCCATCAGACAGTCCACTGCGTCCGTGGACATTTGTTCCTCTCTATCAAATTTCTGGCAGAATGCTCAAATATCAGGTTCTGACAGTCTGACCCAGTCATTCCGGGAAACAGGCCTCTGGGAGAGAGCATCAGCATCTATGTGGTTCAGGCCTGCTCTGTATTCCACAGCATAGTCGTATGTAGATAATGCAGAAAGCCACCTATGGCCAGTAGCATCCAACTTAGCTGAAGTCTGCACATAGGTCAAAGAATTATTGTCAGTTTTTACTAGTGTCTTAGCCCTATACAAGTACTCGTGGAACTGGTCAATAATGGCCCACTTCAAAGCTAGGAACTCTAACTTATGTACAGGATAGTTCTTTTTGGATGGGGTCAGGCTTCTATTGACAAAGGCCACTGGTTTCAGTCCATTGTCATGCTCCTGGTACAACACAGCCCCCAAACCTTGCAGGCTAGCATCAGTGCGTAGGACATAGGGTTTTGCTGGATCTGCATAGGCAAGGACAGGAGCATGGGTAAATTGATATATAATCTCATGAAAAGCAGCTTCACAATCAGGTGTCCATCTGGCTCCAAATACTTAATTGGGATGGAAAAACACTCTCTCAGGCTCAGAAGAAACCAACCTCTTATATTTTTTGTTAGTAGGAGGGTAACCTTGAGTAAGATTAAGTAAAGGACGAATCACTCTTGAATAGTCCTTGATGAACCTGCGATAGTAACCACAGAATCCCAGGAATCTTTGCAGTTCTTTTAGATTGTGGGGCTGTGGCCAGGTGGTCAAGGCCTCAACTTTACTTGGGTCTGTTTCCATTCCCCCGGTGGACACTATGTGTCCCATGTACTTTACAGAGGTTTGGAAGAACTGACATTTATCGATGGATAGTTTAAGGCCAAAGTCTTCCAGTTGGTCCAACACCTTGAATAATCTGCTTTCATATTCCTCCAGTGAGCTGCCAAACACAATAACATCATCTAGGTATACCAGGTGCTCTAATAAGTTCATATCCCCCACTGCACGCTCCATCAGTCATTGAAAAGTGGCTGGGGCACCTGAAATTCCTTGAGGCATCCTCATGAATTCATAGAAGCCAAGCGGACAGATAAACACTGTCTTCTCATGGTCTTCTGGGGCCATTGGAATCTGGTAGTACCCACTGCGAAGATCCAGCATGGAGAACCACTTGCTACTATTCAGGCAGTTTAAAGCATCCTGGATGCGGGGCATTGTATACTTATAAGGGATAGTCCACAGGTTCATGGTGCGATAATCCATGCACATCCTTACTGTCCCATTCTTTTTTCTCACTACCACAATAGGTGAAGCATATGGGTCTGGATTCTTGTATTACACCAGCAGCAAGCATCTCTTGCAGATGCCGTCTCACATCATCAATGTCAGCAGGGACCAGCCATCGAGACCTCTCACAAAATGGACTTTCATCATGCAGCCGGATGTGGTGCTCAGCTCCTTGCACACATCCTATGTCCCATTCCTTTAAAGAAAACACCTGGTCTCTCTGAGCAAGGTTTTTACTGATTCTAATCTTCCATTTGGCTGGCAACGGGGAGTCCCCAAAATCAAACAAGTCGGACGTCACTCTGTCATTTTCCCCTGAACACTTGTTACTGGGTGGCACTGCAGTATCTGCACAATGTACATTAGCCAGGGTGCAACCTCTATTTACTCGAATCTCTCTATCAGACACATTATGAACTTGGACCATTATCCGTCTGGCATAAGTATGGATGGGCTCTGGCAGGCAAAATACTTGGCTTGACCAGCAGTCCTTCCGGCAATTTCCCATTGCCTGGTGCATCCAGCATGAGGATTTTATTCTTGACATCCTTTCTGATACGGACTTCCCCCTGTAAGGTACACTGAGAATTTGGCACCTGGATCAGAGACTCAGGATCATTCTTCCAGACAATTCCAACCGGTTCCTCTGGTTCTACTTTTTCAGCATCTCTCTGTGCCTCATAGGCTTTCTTGATCAAGGCCAGAATTTTTAAAGCTCTACCAGTCCTTGACCCCTGGTTTTTCATAACACAACTGCGTCAACCATCCAAACATATGTGCATTCATCCCAGTCAGTAGAGGAATCCCATCATACAGTCCAGTAGGGGGGCACACTAATGCCAGGGTCTCTACTTGCTCAGCCACTCCAGCCACGAAGGTAGGAAAAGACAGCCAAATTTGGATATACCCAGAATAGGGGTAGGCCTTCTCACTTAACCCCCAGACATGCAGTCCTTCCAATGGTTGTAAGAGCACATCAGACAGGTGCTTCTGATACCAGTCCTGGAACATAATTGTCACTTGGGATCCACTGTCCAATACAGCTCTTGTAGACACTCCATTCACCTTCACAGTGGTCTCCATGGAGGGACCCACTATTCTGGACCAGTCTGGAGAGGCGGTAGCAAGGGTCTGGGCAGATGATCTAGCCACAAAGGGACGTGAGTTGGCATTTCTGGGACCCTCACTGCAATCATTTCGTGCACCTCTTAACCACTGATTTGTCCTCCGAAGCTCTCCTTGTAGCCTGTATGCAACTTTGTATGTGTCTTTTGGGGACCTGCATTCTCTCTTCATGTGCCCATTCTTCCCACAATTATAGCAAAACATACCTTCCTGAGATTGAGATGGCCGAGGCATCATACTGGGAGCCGGGGCGGGGATACTTCCAACAGAAAACCTTGGTCCCACCTCTGTCGGCGGTGTGGTGGGCATTTAGAGACATCTCGTCAGTTCCCTCACTTCCATAGTCAAGGCATCAAGTTTTGAACTGCTGTCAACATGAGGTGCCTGGGCGGGCACCCCAACCCCCATAGCAGATGCAGTCTGATAAGGATCGGAGCCTGTACTTGTACAACAACCTAGACAAACAGGCACTAGTTGTGTTTCCCTTGCAAAAAGCACTGATGCAGTGGATGGTCTGCAACAAATGACCATAAGAGGGGGACACAGTGCAGCAAAGCAGTGGGCAAGGCTAACAGAATGCTGGCATGCATAGGGAGAGGGAGAGGGATAACTAGCAGAAGGAGGGAGTTTCTGATGCCACTTTACAGCTCCATGGTGAGGCCACACCTGGAGTATGGGGTACAGTTCTGGAGGCCCCATCTAAGAAAGGACATAGATGGCATGGAAAGGGTGCAAAGAAGGGCCACTAAAATGGTGCATGGGCTAAGAGGGATGGCATATGAGGAGAGGTTAAGGGGAACTGGATTTGTATCCTCTGGAGATAAGAAGTGAAAGAGGGGACATGATTGAAACATTGAAGTATGTGAAGGGGATCAATAAAGTGGGGAAGAGCTTATTTACAGGTGAGGTAGATACAAGAACTAGGGGGCATGGACTGAAGATGGAGGGGGGAAGGTTTAGGGGAAATGTAAGGAAGTACTACTTAACAGAGAGAGTGGTTGAGTCCTGGAACACTGCCGGAGGAGGTGGTGCATGACAGTACAGTGGAGGGATTCAAGACTGCCTGGGACAAACACAGAGGGTTGTTAAGGGGAGGATGAGGGGAATCTTGGGGGGGGGGGTTGACAGGTAGAGCGAGGGAATGGGCAGACTCGATGGGCCAGGAAGGCCCTTTTTTGCTGTCACATGTCTATGAATCTATGACATTCCATTCCTGATTCCAGCCCCAACACAAATTCTCACCTTAGATGCCTCAGGATCTGGTTGGGAAGCGCACCTGTGTCCCTATTAGATACAAGGTACTTGGACCCAGGTGAAAACAAGATTACATAAAAATGTCCTAGAGATGAGAGCAATCTTATACTGTAACTGTCTCCAGGCATTTCAAAAGCATCTGACTTCAGGTCCTCTGTTAAAAAATACAGACACTGTCAGTGTATTACATCAACAAACAAATGGGGACTCATTCCTATCTGCTATGCAGGGAAGCAGTGAGAATATGGTATTGGGCTAGCCTATGACCATGGCCAAGAACTATCAGCTGTGCATCTTCCATGTGTCCAAAACATCTTAGCAGACACAGTTAAGCAGGTTACAGTCCAGCGTGAATGAATGGGAACTGTTGGACCTGAATTTTGTTTCAAAGGATTTACTTTGGCTCCTTTTGAACCAGCCGCGAGCTGTGGCTTATGCTTCCTTTCAAAAAAAGCATTATTTTTAATTGCAATAACTTCTGCTCGAAGGATTTCAGAGCTACATGCTCTAATGTGTGAGTCTCTCTATTTGATTTTCTATAAAGACAGTGTCTTTACATGTAAATCCTAAGTTCGTAACAAAGGTGGTGACTGAATTTACTTTGAATCAAACCATCCACCTTCCAGTATACTACCCAGAACATGCCATTCAGGGGAATAATTACTCCATAGTTCAAATGTACATAGAATTTTAAGATAGTAAGTGAATTGCAGCAAGGACTGCAGAATGTCCTCTCAGCTTTTTGTTTTGTTCACTCCTGGGAGAGAGGGTGCCTCTGTGTCTAAACAGTGCCTGTCTAAATGTCTGGCACATTGTATTACGCTCTGTTATATTTATTTATTTATTTAAATTTTGATGACTGGGTGAACCCACTGGACCTCTGAAGGCCCTTTTTCAGGGGTTAATTACAAAGAATAGTCACATATTGGCAGTTTACAGTAGACAGAATAATTAAGCAATAAACCATTCCAGGATGTGGGTTATGCTGGGATTTACTCACACCTGGTGTGGTTTGATCACGAGGCCACAGGCCAAGTGGCCAAATCCACATCAGGCATGAGCAAATCCCAACATAACCCACACCCTGGAGTAGTTTATTGTGATTATATAATGGGTAGTAATGAAAACATTTTTTGTAAGATTAAAATATTGTTTTTTCAAAAGAAACTGAATTTTTAATTGATTTTCTGTGTGGTATCCTTCCTCCGCATGTAAAATAGTACCCTGTTGCTAGCTAGAAACAGACACACACACACGAGCACGCACACACACACACACACACATATACTACCCTCTGCACTGTTTGCTGGAATGCGTTTTTCCTTTTTTCTACAACATAAGGTTATCAGCAGACGACACGCACAGCATAGCAGTCCAGACGAGCAGCTGGCAGACTCAGAGACTAATACTCTACAGTGAGGGAAAGCAATGTTCCTGCAGGTCAACTGGAACCAGAGTTTTTTTTAATGAATTTAAGTTTGGGTAGTGGGATGGGAAATTGTAGAGCATGGCAGTCATGTTCTGAGACCTGGAAGCTGAAGGAGCACGACCGTGATGGAGGCTGGAGCAAACGACTGCTATAGGAGGGAGACCGGTTTGGTAACAGACCGTATTGCGACCACTGACAGGCTGCCCTAAATAATGGTCTACTTCTGGATGACTGCCTGTTGAGGTGGCACTTTCTTTCTGTTTTTTGAATAGAACGGGAGTGTTTTAGCAAGAAACATTGGCCTGTTCATTATTGTGAATGATCGTGGTGTCTGCGTTTGACAGTTGTATACTTTGGAGAATGTCCTAATGGAGCAAAGCCAAAGCATTTCAGAAGTGTGCTGGGAGAAAGAAGTTACGGGGGGAATGACCTGATAATTACTGTTTTGTCATCCATAAGAGTTTTGCGAGTGTCAAGTTCTTTTTAATTGTTGTTCTTACTGTTGGACTGCTTGTCGTTTATAGGGAAAATACAACGTGGTGGTTTTCATGAGTTCATTTTCGGGGGTTGGACTGATTTCTTTGATGTGGCTATGGATGTGGCCAACTGGGTATATATCTGTGATATGTAGTGGGGATTTATTCACGGATTAAAGACCCAGTTAGCCAATCAGATTTCTAGTAGGAGAAGTGCCACTGTATAATAGGACTATCAATCATACAATGCAATTAGATTAATTACAAGGGTACAATACAGTACAGGCACTGGTACATACATTTCAAGGCCTATGAAGAAAGAACAGTCAAATCAGGGAGACCAAGCTAGACAAGTGGCACCAGGTCCCCTGGTATCTAAGATAACTTAAGTGGTCAGAAAGACCCTATTGCCTACCGCTTAGCTTTATAAGGGGGGGACTTCGGGGGACATGTATAGGAGCTTAGAGGACCTTTCAGAGGTATCAGTTATAGGAGCTCTGTTCAAGTAAGTGTGCCTTAAGTCCTTTTTTGAAGACCTCTAAGGAGAAGCTTTCCTGTAGCTTGGCAGGTAGAATGTTCCAGATGGGTGGGACTGCTATGGCAATGGACCTTGACCCTGCATGTGTCCTAGTTTGGGGGGTGTTGAGGAGCGCACGACTTGAGGACCTGAGAGGGCTTCTGTCCAGCTTGGCCCTTAGTAGGTCTTTCAGACTTGGGGGGCCTTGATATTCCTGAGTTTAAAGTCTAGAGATAAGGCAAAGTATTCCATCCTACCATCAAGTAAAGGCCAGTTAAGGGTTCTGAGCACTCGACAATGGTGATCGTATGGGGCCGCTCTAGCTGTAAACCGCCCAATTGCGTGGTATAAGGAGTTTAGTTTGCCTCACTCTCCACTTCTGACTGTGTGCAGAACAGGGGAGCCATAGAGTAGAGTGGGCAGGAGAGTACAGTTTGCAATTTTTAGCCATGATTCATTGGAGAGGTAAGGGCTGAGTCTGTACAAGAGCACAATTATTTGGTGCAGGGACCTGGTTAGGCTAACTACATGGTCCTTAAAAGTTAGCTCTTGGTCTAGGAGGACTCCGAGGTACTTAACTGAGTTGACAACCTCTATTTGGGACCCATCAGAGAAGGATGCTTTTAGCAGATTTTCCCTTTGGGGGCCTAGACTTTTCAGTCCAAAGAGTATGGCTTTTGTTTTCATCCTATTGAGGACCAATTTGCTGGTTAGTAGCCAGTTCTCAAGCATAAGTAAGTCTTCTGAGAGCATAGCATTCAGTTTGTTGACATCGTTTGAGCGATGATATATAACCTCGTCATCCACATACAGCAATAGCTTGGCATCCCCACAGTTATTAGGCAATTCATTGATATATGGTGAGAACAATAATGGGCCCAGAATTAAGCCTTGAGGGACTCCTTCATTGACTGGATGCTTGTCAGAAAGGGAGCCTTTCCATTTGACGAACTGCGACCTGTCTGATAGATAGTCTGAGAACCAGCGTGGTGATAAGTTATCTAGGCCTAGGGCAGCAAGCGTCGAGAGGAGAAGTTGGTGATCCACAAGATCGAAGGCCTTAGTAAGGTCTATAAGTACTGTTTCCATTTTGAGACTTCTGTCTAGTCCCTCCAGAATGTCCGTGGTCAGGCGGACTAAAGCTGTGTCCATCCCATGGTTCTTGTGGAACCATGTTGGTTTATGGTGAGTAGATTATGTTGTTTGATGTAATCAGTGATTTGGTTATACATTAGCCTCTCCAGTAATTTACTCAATGCACAGAGGATGGAAATTGGGTGGTAGTTTGAGACTTTTTCTTTCTCGCCTCCTTTGTGGACTGGAGTCACCAGGGCCACTTTCCAGGTGGAGGGGAACTGACCTTCACAGCTCATTCGGTTATATATACTGTAGTTGTAATGAGAGAGGCTAGCGCTGGCGCTCCGAGGTTCAGTAATTTAGGATCGAGATTATCATAGCCTGCAGAACCTGTTGGTTTGAATCTCTTGAAGAGTTCCAATACTTCTTTCCTTTTCACTAGCCTGAGGCGGAGATTAGGGTGGGATCAAGGCCTTTTGGTAGGTTTGGAGTTTCCTGGTTGGTGATCTGGGGATGGGTCTTGAACCTATCAAGACTGGTAAAGAAGCAGTTCAGCTCCCTAGCTGAGTCACTGGAGTTCTCATAGTGTTTATCCCCTGCTTGTATTTCGCAGTCAATGTGCTTAGTTGAGCCCTTTAGGAGGGCATTTATTTGGAACTAGAACTTTTTGGGGTCCAATAGGTTCCTAGCTTGTAGGTTTCTAAGGTAGTATTGTTTGGCAGACTTTAATTCTCTTTTACATCTGTTGCACAGTGTTTTGTGTTCTTGCCAGTGGTTCTGGTGGTTTGAGGCTTTAAAGGTTGCCCAGGCTTTGTCCCTTTCTTTAATGATTTTTTTCAGCTCCCTGGATAGCTATTTTGAGTGCTGCCCTCTAACTCAAATTTGTTTTGGGGGGGGGCATGCTTATTTGTTGTGGATATGAAGGTGTTTTGGAAAAAGTCCAGGGCCTCATCTAACATAGGTAGTGATATTAGTGGGTCCCAGTTCACCTCCTTTAGTGCTTCAATGAAGGATCCATGGTTGAAGCTGGAGAAATCCCTGGTCCAGAAGGTTCCAGGTGGGAGTTTTTCAAAGTTGTTCTTCCAGATGCCAAAGATTGGGGAGTGGTCACTTATTGAGTCCCGAGAAGATCCCTACTATTTTGAATCTTTCCAGTTTGGATGCTAGTAGCCAGTCAATGGTTATGTGGTTCCCAGTTTTAATCTTCAGCCTTGTGGGTTTGCTTATAAGTTTGCTGAGTTGGGCATCATGCAGGGTGGTCTTAATTCCACCCTTTATGTATTTAGACCAATGTAGGTTGAAGTCTCCTAGGACTATCCTTTCACAGGCTGGGAGGGGGTTGTGTAGAGTTTTGATCAGGGTCTTAAGCGCAGGTAGTGTTACTTTAGGTGGGCAATAGATACAGCCTATTAGGAATGGCTTTATTCCACCTATATGTAGTTGGATGAAAACAGCCTCACAATCAGAGTTTGTAAGTTCTTGTGCTGGGATAAGTCGGGCTTGAATTGTTGACTTGACATACAAGTATATCAGGACTCCTCCACCTTTTTCCCCTTGTCTGTCCAACCTGAAGGTTGTATTGCCTGGGATGTTTACCTTTTGGGGCAGTATAGTGGTCTTAAGCCATATTTCCAAGATGGCAGCTATGTCCAGAGAATGTATTTTTACCCATCTTTCTAGCGCAATCATTTTGGTTCTTAGATCATTTTCATTCATGTGGACTATTTTCAGTTCAAGCTGGATCGGTGGGGGAGCCAAATCTGACATTTTATCTCCACAGCTTCAGCCCCTGACAGGGCATCCCTTTGTCGGCAGTGAGGCTGATCTCCCCCACTGCCCGCCACAATCTACAGCTACCTCAGGACACCAGACTTCCAGCTTCAGCCCCTAACAGGGCACCCCCTTGCCTGTGGCGAGGCTGATCTCCCCCACCACCTGACACAACCTACAGCTGCCTCAGGACACCAGACTTCCAGCTTCAGATCCTGACAGGGCATCCCTTGCTTGAGGCAAGGCTGATCTCCCCTGCTGCAACCTACGGCCACCTCAGGATGCCAGATTTCCAACTTCACACCCTGACAGGGTGCCCCTTTGCCTATGGTGAGACTGATCTCCCCTGCTGCCCACCGCAACCTACGGCCACCTCAGGACACCAGGCTTCCAGCTTCAGCCCTTGACAGGGCACCCCCTTGCCTACAGCGAGGCTGATCTCCCCCGCCACCTGCAGCAACCTACGGCTGCCTCAGGACACCAGACTTCCAACTTCAGCCCCTGGCAGGATGCCCCCCTTGCCTGCAGTGAGGCTGATCTGCCCCGCCACCCACCCACCACAACCTACAGCTGCCTCAGGACACCAGACTTCCAGGTACAGACCTACAGTGGAGCTGCTTCAGCCCCTGACAACGTGCCCCCTTGCCTGCGGTGAGGCTGATCTCCCCCCCCGCCCACCGCAACTTATGGCTGCCTCAGGACACCAGACTTACAACTTCAGCCCCTGACAGAGCACCCCTTGCCTGTGATGATGCTGATCTCCCCCAATGCAACTTACAGCTGCCTCAGGACACCAGATTTCCAGCTTCAGACCCTGACAGGGTGCCCCCTTGCCTGCAGTGAGGCTGATCTCCCCTGCCACCTGCCGCAACCTACGGCCACCTCAGGACACCAGACTTCCAGCTTCAGCCCTGGACAGGGCATCCCCTTGCCTGCGGTTATGGCTGATCTCCCCCGCTGCTCACTACAACCCACGGCCACCTCAGGAAACCAGACTTTCAACTTCAACCCCTGACAGGGCTCCCCTTTGCCTGTGGTGAGGCTGATCTCCCCCGCCACCTGCCACAACCTTTGGCCACCTGAGGACACCAGACTTCCAGCTTCAGATCCTGAAAGGGTGCCCCCTTGCCTACATCGAGGCTGATCTCCCCCCGCCACCTGCAGTAAACCTATGGCCGCCTCAGGACACCAGACTTCCAACTTCAGCCCCTGACAGAGCACCCCTTGCCTGCGATGATACTGAGCTCCCCCAATGCAACCTACAGCTGCCTCAGGACACCAGATTTCCAGCTTCAGACCCTGACAGGGTGCCCCCTTGCCTTCAGTGAGGCTGATCTCCCCTGCCACCCGCCGCAACCTACGGCCACCTCAGGACACCAGACTTCCAGCTTCAGCCCTGGACAGGGCATCCCCTTGCCTGCGGTTATGGCTGATCTCCCCCGCTGCTCACTATAACCCACGGCCACCTCAGGAAACCAGACTTTTAACTTCAGCCCCTGACAGGGCTCCCCCTTGCCTGTGGTGAGGCTGCTCTCCCCCACCACCTGCCACAACCTTTGGCCACCTGAGGACACCAGACTTCCAGCTTCAGACCCTGAAAGGGTGCCCCCTTGCCTGCGGTGAGGCTGATCTGCCCCACCACCCACCGCAACCTACAGCTACTTCAGGACATCAGACTTCCAGGTATTGATCTGCAGTGGAGCTGCTTCAGCCCCTGATAAAGCGCCCCCTTGCCTACAGCAAGGCTGATCTCCCACACCACCTGCCACAACCTACGGCCACCTCAGGATACCAGACTTCCAGGAACAGACCCACAGTGGAGCCGTATCTTTTCACTTTCAGTGCCTTTCTGCAGCTGCTCTCTGATTGGCCAGCTTCTTGGCCTGGAGCTCCCTGATTTGTAAGCATTTAAGCCCTGGTCTCTGCAGCATTTCTCGGTTTCTTGCCTTTCTATTTCTGCTGTTTTTATGCATTTTTACTATATATTTGGGACTGCCACTTCATTTGGATGTGTTGCATTATAGAGTTTCTATGCTAGGTCATTACTATTAGTGCATTTGCTGCTGTTACTGCTCCTATCCCTTTGAATGTTAATGTTTAGATCACTTTTTCAACTGTTTTTATTTCTGAGCTGTAGCAATGATATGTACTACATACCGTGTTAAGCAATTTAAAAAAAAAAGCTCTGCCTTTTGTTGCCACTGCTATGCTTCCTTTCCCCCCTAACCTATTCTCTCCTTACCCACCTCATTCTACCCCTTCCCCATCTCTCTATCTCTCTCTCAGGAGCGTGGGCCAATCCACCCTGTCCCCTGCTATTTCCTCCTCGCTGTGGTTTTAATGACCCAGCCTGCCGATTAAGCTTGCTATTGTCCTCTTCCAGCTTCAGCTCATGACAGGGTGCCCCCTTACCTGCAGCGAGGCTGATCTCCCCCGCTGCCAGCCACCACAACCTGCAGCCCCCTCAGGACACCAGACTTCCAGCTTCAGCCCCTGACAGGGCATCCCCTTGCCTGTGGCGAAGCTGATCTCCCCTGCCACAACCTACGGCCACCTCAGGACACCAGACTTCCTGCTTCAGCCCTGACAGGTGCCCCTGCCTGCAGGAGGCTGATCCCCACCGCCTGCCGCAACTCACAGCCACCCAGGACACCTGACTCCAGCTTCAGACACTGACAGAGTGCCCCCTTGCCTGCAGTGAGGCTGATCTCCCCTGCTGCCCGCCGCAACCTATGGTTCCCTCAGGACACCAGACTTCCAACTTCAGTCCCTGGCAAGGCTCCCCCCTTGCCTGCAGCTAGGCTGATTGTCCCTGCCACCAGCCGCAACCTACAGCTGCCTCAGGACACCAGACTTCCAGGTACAGACCCACAGTGGAGCTGCTTCAGATCCTGACAAGGCGCCCCCTTGCCTGCGGTGAGGCTGATCTCCCCAGCTATCTGCCGCAACCTACGGCTGCCTCAGGATACTAGACATCCAACTTCAGCCCCTGACAGGGCACCCCTTGCTTGCGGCAAGGCTGATCTCCCCCTCTGCAACCTATGACTGCCTCAGTACACCAAACATCCAGCTTTAGACCCTGACAGGGTGCCCCCTTACCTGTGGTGAGGCTGATCTCCCCTGCCACCCACCACAATCTATGGCCACCTCAAGAATCAGACTTCCAGCTTCAGCCCCTGAAAGGGCATCCCCTTGCCTGTGGTGAGGCTGATCACCCCCGCTGCCCGCCGCAACCTATGGCTGCCTCAGAAATCAGACTTCCAGCTTCAGCCCCTGACAGGGCACCCACTTGCCTGTGGTGAGGCTGATCACCCCTGCTGCCCACCGCAACCGACGGCCACCTCAGGACACCAGACTTCCAGCTTCAGCCCCTGACAGGGTGCCCCCTTGCCTGTGGTGAGACCGATCTCCTCCCCCACCTGCCACAACCTATGTCCACCTCAGGACACCAGACTTCCAGCTTCAGCCCCTGACAGACCACCCCATTGCCTGCAGCGAAGCTGATCTCCTCCACCACCTGCCGCAACCTATGGCTGCCTCAGGACACCAGATTTTCCAATTCAGCCCCTGGCAGGGTGCTCCCCTTGCCTGTGGTGAGGCTGATCTGCCCCGCCACCTGCCGCAACCTACAGCTACCTCAGGACACCAGACTTCCAGGTACAGACCCACAGTGGAGCTGCTTCAGCCCCTGACAATGTGCCCCCTTGCCTGTGGAGAGGCTGATCTCCCATGCTGCCCGCCACAACCTACGGCCACCTCAGGACACCAGACTTCCAGGAATGGACCCACAGTGGAGCCAGTAACTTTTGACTTTCAGCATCTTTCTGCAGGTGCTCTCTGACTGGACAGCTCCTTGACATTGAGCTCCCTGACTGGTGCACCTTTAAGCCCTGGTCTCTGCAGCTTTTCTCAGCTTCTTGCCTTTCTATTTCTGCTGTTTTTATGCATTTTTACTGTATATTTTAGACTGCCACTTCTTTTGGTTGTGTTGCATTACAGAGTTTCTATGCTAGGTCATTACTATTAGTGTATTTGCTGCTGTTACTATTTCTATCCCTTTGAATGTTAATGTTTAGATCACTTTTTCAACTAATTTTTTATTTCTGAGCTGGAGCACTGATATGTACTACATACTGTGTTAAGCAATTTAAAAAAAAAAGCTCTGCCTTTTGTTGACACTGCTATGCTTTCTTTCCTTCCTAACCTATTCTCGCCTTACCCACCACATTCTACTCCCCATCTCTCTCTCTCTCTCTCTCTCTCTCTCTGGAGCGTGGGCCAACCCACTCTGCCTCCTGCTATTTCCTCCTCGCTGTGGTTTTAGTGACCCAGCCCCCCGATTAAGCCTGCTATTTTCCTCTTAGCCCATTCTTAGTTTCTTTTTTCCTTTCTGTTTCTAGCCCCCTGCTGCCTTCTCTGCTCTACCCGCGCCCCTCTGTAATCTCCTAGCTGCCTTGGCTTCTCCCTGCCTGTGTACAATGCTATTTAACCTAATTCCTTCTCAATTCTCTTCCACAGCTTCAGTCCCTGACAGGGCAGCCCCTTGCCTGCGGTGAGGGTGATCTCCCCCGCCACCAGCTGCAACCTACGGCTGCCTCAGAACACCAGACTTCCAGGTACAGACCCACAGTGGAACCAGTAACTTTCGACTTTCAGTGCCTTTCTGCAGCTGCTCTCTGATTGGCCAACTCCTGGGCTTGGAGCTCCCTGATTGGTGCGCCTTTAAGCCCTGGTCTCTGAGACTTTTTTTGGCTCCTTACCTTTCTATCTCTGCTGTTTTTATGCATTTTTACTGTATATTTTGGCCCACACACACTCCTGGCCCTGACCTCTATTAAATATGCCTAAGCCCCACCTCTGTAGCACCCACCACTACCAACTGGGCAACACCAAGCACAAGCAGTCTCTTAGCTGAATTAACCCTTTCTTGATATACTACTACCCCCTACTCTACTCACACTAAATAGTGCTAAGACTTACATCTAGAACATTTTTCCTCTAAAGCTATTTTCTTCACATCATATCCTGAATAATCATCTCCATTTTTACCTCTCCGCTACACCTCTTCCTCTTACTTCTCACCCTCCTCTCCCTGCCATCCCTGCACTTACTCACTCCCCACCGCCCTCCCCATGCTAGCCCGTGTAACCTGCATACCCTTGCTACAACCAAGTGGCAGCTCCAACCCCTTTTTATAAACCTGGTCCCACTTCTCTTTACGTCCTTCTGCTTCACTCATGACTTTACTTCACTCCTATACCTTACTACGCCTCCTTAAGTTTTACCTCTCTACTTCCGAACTCACTCCTCGATCTTCTAAATCAATTAACCAACCCTGGTACAAAAATAGCAAGTTGCATTTCATCATTATCTCTCTTTTACTCCTCTCTGCAGGAGACATAAATCCCAACCCTTGTCCTACACTCAGTAATGCCCCTTCTACAGTCGTCCCTCCCTCACCTGCCTTCACTCCAGCCTCTGTTTCATTGCCCTGGGGTCTTAAGATCCTACACCTTAACATTCGTAGCCTTCTACCTAAACTCAACCTCCTGCTTCCATTCATAGGCTCGCCCAATCCTGAAGTCCTCATCCTATCTGAAACCTGGCTAACTAACAAAATAAATCCCTGATGCTTCTATTCCTATTCCTGGCTATACCATCACCTGTTAGGACCACTCTGGGAGGGGTGGGGGCATGGTCATCTACTCCTCCTCCTCTCTGCAAATCACTACCATCCTATCGACCACATACCCCACTGTCTATGATGCCCTGGTTGTTAGGCTCTCTTTACCTTTCTCAGCACCTATATTTGTTGCTCGAGGTTATTGTCACCCTGGCCTACACCACTCTGTAGCCACAGATCTTATTACCACTATTGGGTCCCTTTTCTTCTCTGGTGAGCTCTATCTGCTAGATGACCTTATTCTGAACTGGCTGTCACCTGCCCTAGGTAAGACTCGTTCTGCCATAGCTGCTCTCAACCTGTCCCAACTAATCACGGAACCAACTAGGCTAAACCTCAAATCCCCAAATCATACTCTCTTAGACTGGGCCCTAACTTCCCACCCCCACAGGGTTGTCCAGTTTGGTCTATTACCAGATGCTCTTAGTGACCATCATATGATTTACCTGGTCAGGAAAAACCAAAGACCCAAGGCCCCCCCACAAGCTTCTTACGATCCGCTCCTACAAAACACTAGACCTTGCCACTCTTCAACAGGACCTCACCCAGATTGACTGGACCCCAATAGCCTCTGCCAATACTATTGACCAAGCCCTTGAATATTTCAAAGTCAATTTCCTCACTGTCTGGAACAAACATGCTCCCCTGAAAAAAGTTGGGGTGCGAAGTAGTCACCTACCCTGGGTCACCCCTGAACTCCTAGCCTGTCAACAAGCTCGTGACACAGCATGGAAAAGCAACAAATCCTCGAAACTCCCTCATGATCACTCTACTTACCGAACACTCCGAAATGCCTGCACTAAAGCCATTCAGCTGGATAAAGCTGAATACTTCCGGTCTACCTTTAACACTAACATAAACAACCTGTCAAAATTTTGGAAAGTTGTTCATTCCCTTTTCTCACCCCGAACTAAACCCCCATCCCCGCTACTCAAAATATATAACCAGCTTATTGCTGATCATCCTACAGTTGCTGAGGAATTTAACTCGTGCTTTACTTCCTGTGGCTCCACCCTACTAACCTCCATCCCAGCTCATCTCTCTCCTACCTCCACACCCACCATTTCCTCCCAACACTACCAAACCATGGAGAGTTTTGCTTTTGCACCCATTTCTTCCATTGACACCTTAAAAGCACTTCTCTCTATTAACCCAACTAAAGGCAGCTCCTTCAATGACCTCGACCCTAAGCTTCTTTACCTATCTGCTCCTGCTATTTCTCTCCCTCTGGCTGATCTCCTCAACCTATCATTCTGTACTGCAACTATCCCTAAAGCCTGAAAACATGCTACTGTTCTCCCCTTACCTAAAAGCAGGGATCTCTTTTCTCCTGGGAATTACCACCCTATCTCACTTCTTCCCACATTGGCTAAACTTCAGGAAGACCTTGTCCTCTCCCAACTCTTCACCTTTCTTGATGACTCCTCTTTCTTCACTCCTTTCCAATCTGGCTTTTGGAAGAATCACTCCACAACCACTGCCCTGCTCTAACTCACTACCTCGATCCATTCAGCCATGGATAAAGGTCACATTACCTCTGCCATCTTTGTCGACCTTGCTAAGGCCTTCGACACTGTCTCCCACTCCTTGAAACCCTCTCATCAGCTGACCTGTCTCAGACTGCCTGCGATTGGTTCTAAGCCTACTTGGTAGGCAGAACTCAATCTGTTAAAATTTCTGATTCTAGGTCCTCACCTCTACCAGTCCCTACTGGTGTGCCTCAAGGCTGTGTACTTGGTCCAATCTTATTCTCTATCTTTATCAATGACCTACCGTCAGTTTGCTCCTCGTCCTCTATTCACATGTATGCCGATGATACGGTCTTGTTCACTTCAGGCCACTCCCCCTCTGATGTGATTACCAGACTACAGCTTATCTTCACTAATGTCAACACTGGCTAAACTTGCATCAACTCTTCCTCAATGCCAAGAAGACAGTCTTCATGACCTTTGGCACATGACAGAGACTCTCTAGGCTACTCCCCTCTACTTCCACACCCTTGACAGGACAATACTTGACGACACCTCCTCATTTAAATACCTGGATGTCTAGCTTGACCAACACCTCAACTTTTCTGAACATATTCACACCATCCTGAAAAACTGCACCCCAAGCTCAGTGCCCTTTATAGGAACCGTAGTGCCCTACCACTTCTGGTTAGGAGTGATCCAGTTCAGAAAATGATATTCCCTATCTTCATCTATTGTGACATAGTCTACAGTGCTGCTCCCAAGTCTTCCCTTGCCAGGTTGGATACCCTTTTCAATGCTTTCTGTCACTTTGCTCTTTAGTCCCCACCCCGCACTCATCACTGTACCTTGTATCACTCTCTAGCCTTCCCCTCCCTAGAGGTTAGGAGCCTCTCGCACTGCGCCAAGTTCACATCTAAATTCTGGCTTGGGGCCCTCCCCTCTTATCTCTCCCCTTCACTCACTGCCCCACCTCACTCCTCCCGCCCTCTCCATTCCACTGACGCATGCACCCTAGCTATCCCTCATCACACCACCTCCATAGGCCAGGCTGCTTTCTCCTACTGTTTCCCAAAGCTTTGGAACTTGCTTCCTTCTCTATCAGACTTTGCTCATCCCCATCTTCTATCTCCCAGGCCCTATACAACTACTTTTCCCATAACTGTTCTTGCATCTTGCCTCCCTTCTTTACCTTCCCCTGCTTAGTACTTCCATTCTCAACTCTATCTTCTTCCTCCCTGCCTACACAACTACTATTCCCCTATCCGTAATTGTTTCTAGCCCCTCCCAACCCTTCCCTCCCTAGAACTACACTCCTCCCTTCTCATCTTTAACTCCTGTATTTACTACCAGCCCCTTCCACCTCCCCATCTTGAGTAAATATCCTTTATCTAATATCGCTGACCTTTTCCTAGTCTACAAAACTGGTCCTTTCCACTAATTATGCCAGCAGTATTTTCCACCTTCTTTCCCCTTTTTCTCACCCCACCTCTCCGTTCAGTGCCAGAGACACACTACTGCATCCTCCTCCCACCTGTTTCCCCTCTCTGAATCCCTTCTTTCCATTCTTGGATCCCCTATCTCTCCTGTCTCCCAATTTCCCTATTTTCTTTCTCCCCCCAATCCTGTTGCCTGGATAAATAAAGATTTGATTGATTGATTCATTGATTGTCTCCCATCCCCCCTCCTCCTCCTCCCACCCTCCAAACCTCCTCCCTATCCCCCTTTCCCTCGCCACCTTTTCTGCCTGGTCCTATCCCCCTTGCAGGGTTTGTCAGCAGCCTGGAGGAAAATTGATCTTGGCTGCCTCCCCGCCACCTCCCTCCCAGATTCTCTCTATCCCCCTCCTCCCTTTCTGCCTGATTCTCGTCTCCCTTGCTGTGTTCTCAGCATCTGGAAGGGGCAGAGATTCATGGCTGCTCTCTCACCTTTATCCCCCACCAGTCTCTTACTCTTTCTTGCCCCCTTTCTCAACCCTCTACACCCCTTTGTGTTTCACATACTAGCTGCCTTGGGCGTGCATTGGCGCTTAATTAACTTGTGTGCATCCTCGACCTCTAGCACTTCATTAGTGATGTCTGAGTTACCTTCCTATTGTACTACCATGTTATGCAATAGACCCCCATTGTGTGTAATAGTTATTGTACATTTATACTACTTTGTATATGTATTTTGTATGCTCTCCCAACTTTTGTAAACCCCTTCCCCCAGGATGCTTCTGGAAATTAGCTGTTTTTTCAGCTCATGTTGTCTTTCCTGGTGAAACATTTTGCTAATAAATATCCGCCTGGACCTGGGATAAGTGCAGTGTCCCCACATAGCCTTTTTAGCAGGACTTCTAGGATATATTCAGCAGCATCGATGGAGGGCAGGTTGTCTTTCCTTTTGTATTAGGATAGGAAGGAGCTTGGCTTATAACAATTTCCTTCCTTGTGAAGGCTGTATAGGATGATCAAAAAGTGACAATAGGTATCAGTCAGAGGGGGTTAACTGTGCCCCAAGAGATGGTGCAGGGTGTAGGATCCTTGCCTGTGGGCTGGGTGAAGATATGGGGCATGAGGACCATGCACAGGATTTCCCAGCAAGTTACAGTGTTATTGGGTCTCCAGATTACTCACTACCTCCCTAGTTATAGGAAGTATGGTAAGGAACTTCCTGGAATGGTTTGTGACCATTTCACAAGAGGCATGGCCACTTCTGTTGCTTGTTTACGAAATGTTTCTGCTACTGACATTTGTGCAACTGCCACATGGAGCACTGTCCACATCTTCATTAAGTATTACAGTCTGGACACTGTGTCTTGCAGATGAGCAGGATTTGGCCTCGCTGTATTACAGCGCCTGCTGTTATGCACATATATGTACCATCCATCCAGGATGTCATTTTTTTGGACTGTTTGGGACTTGTTCTAAAAGTGTGGCCTGATAAAAGCAATACCCTTGACGAAGATGAAGATAGAACAGTTATGTACTTACCGTAACAGTAGATCTTTGAGAGAATCTCTTTTATCATGCCATGTTGTCCCATCCTACTTATGGGTTATGGCACCAGATTTCCTGCCTTACTGCACTCCATAGCTGCCCTTTCCCACATCCATTGTTACCTGGTATGGTGGGTGCTGCCATTCTCCCTGGTTTCCCACAGACAGGTCCTCTAAACATAATCTGCAATGGGGAACTGAGGAGAGATGGGACTGTCTACATTTACATAGATGCTGGCACATGACATCTTCATGGGCAGCCCCTGGATTGCAAAAGTTCCTGTGTGATCCTAGCGCTGATGTGGGTAGAATTCAAAAGGTGTGGCCTGCTACGGCAAGTATGCAACAATTCTTTTCATTTACTAGAAGGCCAGTAAACATGGAACAATAAGAAAATACTATTAATTGAAATGTATCTGCTGTAGAAAACCCAGGCATGCTGGTCAAAGGCAGTTAACACAGACATGCTGATTAGTAGCAGTTAACACAGACATGTAGATTAGTAGCAGTTAACACAGACATGCTGGCTAAAAGCTAACACATGCATGCTGGTCAAAGACAGTTAACACAGGCATGCTGGTCAAAGGCAGTTAACACAGGCATGCTAGTCAAAGGCAGTTAACACAGGCATTCTTGTTAAAGACAGTCAACACAGACATGTTGGTTAAAGACAGTTAACATAGGCATGCTGGTTAAAGGCAGTTAACGCCGACATGCTGGTTAAAGGCAATTAACATGGGTGTGCTGGTTAGCAGTAGTTAACACAGGCATGCTAGTTAGCAGCAGTTAATACAAGTATGCTGGTTAAAGGCAGTTAACACAGGTATGCTGGTTAAAGGCAATTAACACAGGCATGCTGGTTAGCAGCAGTTGACACATGCATGCTGATTAAAGGCAGTTAACACAGGCATGCTGGTTAATTACATGCAGTTAACACAGGTATGCTGATTAAAGGCAGCTAACACAGGCATGCTGGTTAGGAGCAGTTAACACAGGCATGCTGTTTAAAAGCAGTTACCACAGGTATGCTGGTTAAAGGCAGTTAACACAAATATGCTGGTTCAAGGCAGTTAACAAAGACATGCTGGTTAAAGGCAGTTAACACAGACATGCTGGTTAAAGGCAGTTAACACAGACATGCTGGTTACAGGCAGTTAACACAGACATGCTGGTTAAAGGCAGTTAACACAGACATGCTGGTCAAAGGCAGTTAACACAGACATGCTGGTTACAGGCAGTTAACACAGACATGCTGGTTAAAGGCAGTTAACACAGATATGCTGGTCAAAGGCAGTTAACACAGGCATATTGGTTAAAGGCAGTTAACACAGTTATGCTGGTTATCAGCAATTAACACAGACATGCTGGTTAAAGGCAGCTAACACAGGCATGCTGGTCAAAGGTAGTTAACACGGGCATATCCTTGTTATCCAATATGGCCACCGGGCTGGGTGTGCTACTGTTGCTCCATTTCAGGAGTGTTAATTTTATTTAACTTTTAGTTTTTAAAAGACATTTTTTTGGTTTTATTTTATTTGTGTTGCTTTCTTTCGTTTATTTGTTTAATACCGCTTAGTGGTAGAGGTAGCTGCACGATATTGGTGCTTGTTGTTGGATTTGGGGTGAGCGCCTTGCTCTTTCCACTGCTTCTGTTTCGTTTGCGATGTATCGCGAGCGGGGTTGTTATTTGTGTCGACTGTGCTGACTGGGGTTTTCACCGGCTTGCAAGGAATCATCAGTAGCTATCTTGTTATTGTGCCTGCTCACTTTTGCCTGTGAGGAGCTGCATGGGCATTGGAAAGTGGAATATAGTGGAGTACTGTGGAGAACTGGGAAGAATTCATGACTGGTCCTGGATGATCTTTTGAAGAGTGTTCCAGTGGAGTGCTGTTGGTGGAGAGCTTTGCAGGGAGGAACTCAGGGTGTCGGTTTCATGCTCTCTCTGCCTGTGAGGAGTTGTATGGAAGGGCTAAAGGTGTGGGCTGTTGAAGAACTGAGAGTTTTGGACCTGTGCTCTCTGGGTGATTCCCCTGCAATTTCCTTGTCTGCCTAGCCAATTTTGGGTGGTGGAGTGTTTGTGACTGGTATAATTCTCGTCCTTTGGTCTTTTTGCTGGGTGTTCTCTTTGTGAGATCTGCCGCCCCATAGGGGGCTGGGTATTGTTACCCAGCTGGGGAGTTGGCTGGGGTACTTCGCTCCCATGGACCTTTGGAAGTGGCTGCAAATAGTGGCCTTTTTCAGGGTCCTTTGGTGTGGGCTACATTATTTCTCTTGAGTGCAACTGGCATTGAATAAAGGGGCTTGTATGTGAAGAAGATTCTTCAAGCAAATTGGGATTTGTGGATTCAGCTTTTGGGCTTTGTTTTTCCCTTGAACTAGTCGGGTTTGGCTGGTTCCTGGTTGTGGCTCTACTTATTTCCGGGCCTTTATTGAAGAGACTGCTGACTCCCTGGGATTACTATTTCTTCTGTTGCTTGGACTACTGGGTGGTTTCATTGGTACCTGTGTTCATCTTTACTCAGTTCTGGACCTGGATTGAAGAGACTGCTGACTGCCTCCTGACTTTTTTTGTGGATTATTAATTTTCATTCGTTTGGACGATTGGGTGGTGAGAGGACTCTGCGTCCATGTATTTTATTTATTTTTTGTTGTGTTGGTTTTTACGGTTATTTTTTGGTAGTGTGGAAGATTGTAATTTTCCCTCTTCTCAGTTGTGAGAGGCCTGAGGGGGGAGTTTACAGTTTTCTTTTGTTTCTATTTTTTTATTATTTTGTTTTGTTTATATTCATTTGTTATTGTATTATTATAATGTTTTAATTGTCTAGCAGTAAGAGTGTTGCCCTCTCTCTTCAGTGGTGAGAGGACTGGGTGGGGAGGGAACTAATTACTCTCTGTATTGTATACTGTTTTCTGCCTCTCTCCCCAGTGGTGCGAGGACTGGGTGGGGAAGGGGAATTCATTATTTATTGTATTTTGTATTTGGGTTTGGGGGGTGAGAGTCCCTAAGCTCTGTTTTTACAGTGTATTTTGTTTTAGTGGGTTATTTTGTGTCTAAGAGGGGTTGTCAGGGTCTCTAATTTCAGGCCCTGAATTGATGCTAAGTTATTTTTTATTTTTATTAAGTGTGTATTATTAGTTTGTTAGTTTTATTTTCTTTTTCACGTTTTTGCTTGTTTTATTTTTAGTCAGTAGTACAGCTCACAGTATGTGTTGGCTTTCATCTCCCACAGTTGTGCGCTACTCATCCTCCTCTCTTCGTGCCCTTCGTCCTTTTTATTCTCCCCCCCCCCTTTTGTTTGAGACCTAGCAGCGATGTAGGTTGCTGGGTATTGTGCATAAGAGAGGGAGAAGGGTGCGGGGTTACAAACAGGGGAGGATGATAGAGAGGGACATCGTATTGGGATGGTCTGGTCCAGAAGGCGCCCTGAGGTGAAATGGAATCCAGACCATGGTTCTCCATGACTGGTGCCCATACCCAAGGGCACCACTGATTATTGTGGGCAGATGGCTTGGACGGCCCATGAAACTCGTCCAGCTCGGTTGGGGTTGTGCAATGCCAGGTCCATTAAAAACAAGACACAATTATTGCTGATCTTGTTGGTACGGTGGACCTGGCTTGTATTACCAAGACCTGGCTGGACAAAAATTCTGGCCCCATTTTGGAGGCTATGATTCCAGCCGGGTACTCGGTGTTACACCGCCCAAGATTGGATCGCGGGGGGGGGAGTTGCGGTCTGTTTCAAGACTGAACTCGACCTCATGGAGGTCCCAGTGAGGGGGTTGAGTCCTTTGAGTGTATAGTAGTAGCAGGTGTAGGTTTTCGAATTGCTCTCATTTACCGTCCACCCAGTGATGAGAAGCTATTCCTTCAGGAAGTGGCAGACTACGTCGTCGATATGGCGTTTGAGTCACCCAGATTGATGGTTTTGGGTGTCTTTAATGCCTGGGTCGACAACGAACTCTTGCATTTTGGTCAACACTTCCTCCAGCTAATGACAACGCTGGGCCTTACACAGGTGGTTTCCTCTGCTACACATAAATTTGGACACTCTCTGGACTTGATCTTCCTCCTGCGGATCGAGGCATCTGATGTGGGGGTGGAACCAGTTGGGCGGTCAGACCATTATACCATGGGGTTTAGTTTTTGCACCCCCCTAGAAGACCTGCCCCAGTGGAGTTGGTTAGGTACCGCCCTTTGTGGGATGTAGATTCCCAAGGCCTTGTGGCGGTGCTTGACCTCTCATCTCCCACGTTGGCAAACAGTGATCCAGAGACCCTCGTGTCGGCTTATAATATAGCTGTAGTGGGGCTCTGGATTCTATTGCTCCAGTTTGTGTTCGCCCCAAGTCCCCTTGGTTTGATGGGACATTGAGGGAGATGCGGAGACAGGGGCGAAGGTTAGAGCATTACTGGCGAAGGTCCGAACTTGATGCCAACCACCTTAGATTGATGGATCATTATTCGGTCTATCAATCCGCTATCACCCGTAAGAAGGCAGAATTCCTGTCCAGGGAGATCGCAGTTGCACGGTCTCGACCAGCTCAGCTGTTTTGAACTGTGGACAGACTGTGCAACCCAACCTGTCTGCAAGTTCGGAAAGCTTTTTTTGCAATTGGAGTGCAATAAGCTTGCTTGGTTCTTTTCAAATAAGGTGGCTAACATTAGGACGGAACTGTTTCCATCACACTCCAGGGGAGCTGCCGTGGTCTGTTGTGGGATCACGGTGCCTCAGTTTTCCTGGAGTTCCTTCAGCCAGCTGGAGTTCATGGATGTCATGAGGATCATCCAGCATATGCGCCCTATGTGCTGTAGTTTGGATCCTGGACCGACCTCCCTAATTCTGGGTTGTATTGATATCACCGGTCCTGTCCCTGTTCTGATAGTCAGGTGCTCCTTGGAATCTGGTGAATTTCCTAGCTCCCTGAAAGAGGCGGTGGTGACACCCCTCTTGAAGAAAGCTACCTTGGACCCTGACTGTCTCGAAAACCACAGACTTGTCTCGAACCTTCCCTTTGTTGGGAAGGTAATTGAGAAAGTAGTGGCTGCACAACTGGAGGACCATTTGACCATCCATGACATCTATGAACCCCTCCAGTTCAGATTTCGTAAAAGACACAGTGCCGAGACAGCGCTGGTTCGGCTGCTCAATGATCTCTTGATGGCTAGAGATAGGGAGAGCTGTTCCATCTTGGTTCTTCTCGACCTTTCTTCAGTGTTTGACACCGTAGATCACATGGTATTGATAGAACGCCTGAGGCTGCATTGTGGAATATCTGGAACCGTCTTAAGATGGTTCACTTCATGCCTCACTGGGAGATCACAAAGGGTTGTGTCCGGAGTTTTTTCCTCGGATTCAACGACTTTGTTGTGTGGCGTGCCTCAGGGTTCAGTGTTGTCACCCATGTTATTTGTGGTGTATGTGCTACCCATCGGAGACATTGTAAGGAAGTATGGGCTGAGGTTTCACTGTTGTGCAGATGATACCCAGCTCTATCTTTCTTTTGCTCCTGACCAGGAGGGAGCTCTCTCGGCCTTTAATAGCTGTCTAAGAGAAATCCAGGAGTGGATGAATTCCAGCTGGCTGAGGTTGAACTCGAATAAGAATGAGGTACTGGTTGTGGACCCAGGCCGACAGATAGTGGGGTCGAGTAGTGTTGCATCCTCCGGAATTTTTCTTGGTGGCGTGTCTCTCCTGACCTCTGAATGGGTGCGGAACCTGGGGATAGTTCTTGATGATAGACTGACACTGCATTCACAGGTGTCAGCAGTCATCAAGACTTCTTTTTATCATCTTAGGAATATCACCAGGGTTCGGCATCTTGTTCCGTCTGCCGACCTGCATACTCTAGTCCATGCCTTCGTGTCCTCATGCCTGGATTATTGCAACTCCCTTTATCTAGGGCTTTCTGGGGTTGAAATCCGTTGTCTGCAGCTAGTGCAGAATGCTGCAGTCCAGCTTTTGATGGGTTCTAGAAGATCCTGTCATATTATTCCGGTGCTGCGCAATCTGCACTGGCTGCCAATTTGGTGGTGGATCACCTTTAAAGTTGGCTTGCTGACTTTCAAAGCCCTACTGATCGATCTCTCCGCTCAGCCAACGAGGGGTTGCTAGAGGTTCCAAGGGTGAATTTAAAATCTTCTGGTGCTCGGGCATTCTTGTATGTTACCCCCACCCTTTGGAACTGTCTACCCCGTCGGTTACGGGAGTGCACTTCTGTGGAGGGTTTTAAGAGGGGTTTAAAGACCTTTTTATGGGAATCTGCATTCACTGAATATTGTTTTAATTATTTGGTTTGCCTGTATTTTTATTATGCTTGTTTTAATTGTTATTATGTATGGCGCCTTGACACTTGAAAGGCGCCTTATACATAAAAAAATTATTATTATTAATTATTATATTGGTTAAAGACAGTTACAGTCATGCTGGTTAAAATCAGTTAACACAGTCATGCTGGTTAAAAGCAATTAACACAGGCATACTGGTTAGCAGATGTTAACACAGGCATGCTGGTTAAAGGCAATTAACACAAACATGCTGGTTAGCAGAAGTTAACAGGCATGATGGTTAGCATCAGTTAACACAGACATGCTGGTTAATGGTAGTTAACACAGGCATGCTGGTTAAAGGCAGTTAACACAGGCATGCTGGTTAGCAGCAATTAACTCAGGCATACTGATTAAAGGCAGTTAACACAGGTATACTGGTTAAAGGCAGTTAACACAGATATGCTGGTCAAAGGCAGTTAACACAGGTATACTGGTTAAAGGCAGTTAGCACAGTTATGCTGGTTAGCAGCAATTAACACAGACATGCTGGTTAAAGGCAGATAACACAGGCATGCTGGTCAAAGGCAACTAACACAGGCATATTGGTGAAAGGCAGTTAACACAGTCATGCTGATTAAAAGCAGTTAACACAAGCATGCTGGTTAGCAGAAGTTAACATGCATGCTGGTTAGCATCAGTTAACAGACATGCTGGTTAATGGCAGCTAACACAGGCATGTTGGTCAAAGGCAGTTAACACAGTCATGTTGGTTAGCAGTTATTAACTCAGGCATGCTGATTAAAGCGTTAACACAGGCATGCTGGTTAATTACATGCAGTTAACACAATGTGTGCTGATTAAAGGCAGTTGACAGAGGCATGCTGATTAAAGGCAGTTAACACAGGCATGCTGGTTAGCTACTACTAGGGGCCCAAGAGAAATTTTACAGTCACAGAAATCCCAAATAAAAGTTTATTATTTTCTCAGCCTCAGTGTGGCTGTGTGTACAGGACAAGGGCAAGCAGGCAAAATAAATCATTGACTTGTGCCATCCAGAGGACAGAGAGTCAGAGACTACCGGTGGGGGGTGGAGGGGCAAGGGCAGGCTGGCAAAATAAATCTTTGACTTGTGCCATCCAGAGGAGAGAGAGAGAGAGAGAGAGAGAGAGAGAGAGAGAGAGAGAGACTACGGGTTGGCCCATGAGACATTTTACAGTCACGGAAATCCCAAATAAAAGTTTATTTTCTTTTCCTGGCCTCAGTGTGGCTGTGTGTACAGGGCAAGGGCAGGCTGGCAAAATAAAACTGACTTGTGCCATCCAATCATGATCCCAATTTCATGTATTTAACAACAATACTTTTCTGACACACAACAGTCACGTTTCTGTGCCTGTGCTGCTGGTTGTGGGGGGCCCAGGGGATATTCTGAATTTGTGACTCGTAGCTGTCTATTTACACTACAACACAAGTGAAGTACACACAAGTGTCATCATCATCATCACTCATTGCATCCATTATTCCTCCTCCTTATCCTACTTAGTTTTATTGGATCTCATTATGTATAAGCATTAACCAACCCCAGTGTGGGACACAGATGTGTCTGCATCACCATTTTAAATTCTGAGGCACACTGATGAGTAACAGTTGCTGAACACAGTTGGTCACTGAACATTATACAATGGTGTGTGAAAATCCTGTAACCTTATTGGTCAAAACATGTCACATGGCTGTGGGTAAATCCTGCATAACCTATGGCTGAGGAATGGCATTGGTAAAAAACCTAATTAAGCACATTTTAAAAGTATTTTACACATGGGTCCATTATATTATCACAATAAGGCAGCCCAGGCTGTGAGTTATTAGGTGATTTACTCACTTCTTGTGTGGTTAAGTCACTCGGCTGCGCCTTGTGATACACCACACAAGGCATGGGTAAATTCCCAATAACCCACACCTTGTTGTGCCTTATTGCTTAAGTAAGTGTAGGAGTCAGTCAGCTAAGCTTGGTAGGAAGTGGTGGTGGACTGCTGTGCTGTCGATGTGCTGTTTACAGTCACAACAGTACATTTGTCCCTGGCCTGTGGGTGAGGGTGGTAATCATCAGAGGACATTAGGTAGAAGAATCTTTTTACAGGTTAGAATAAGAAATAAGAAATAAGAAAAAATTAGTCACCTTAGTAATTATGTTTCTTCTAATGGAGTCTTGCTGTATTCTGACAATTGCAGTGATTCCCAACCTTTGAACTGCCCCGGAGAACAAAGAGTTAACTTCCTCTTCTCTTGTTTGTCTACTTGTTTCTTTATTTCTCTCTATGTCTTTTTTCTGGGCTTCCGTGACTAAAGTGTCCTGACAAGGTTGGTCCGACCTGTTATGAGTAGCCCAGGGACATGTGCGAAACGCATGTCCCGTCTCCTCACATAGGTTACATTTTAAAACCCCTTGACAGTCTGAACTTGCATGCCCAAATTCTAAACACAAATTGCATTTCAGTCTGTCACATCCTACACTTAAATGTCTATATGAACCACATTTGAAGCACATCCTGGGCTGACCAGGGTAAAAACAATGCCCTCGCTCCCTTCCAATAAACAAACTGCTAGGAAGGTGCGCCGGGCCCTGATTATTATGTCTCAGCCTCACCCTGTATTTCCAACCCCCCCCCGTCCAGAAGTGTTCATAGTCAAAAATGGGTTGTGGAGAATTCAATATTTCACATTTCTGCTGTAGCCAATAAGTGATATCATGCACTGCTACAGTTTCATTTTTAAACAGTATCTTCACATTTTTTACCTCTGGTTTAGTTAGTGGAATAACTCTAAATGGGATCCACAACTCAGAATACCTTAATTTGTCATACTTTGTCCAAAATCGCTCTAATCTCTGAGGAGGTTTAAAACTTATATCATACATACTTTCCCCTCCCCCCACATGTATCAAGGCATATACTTCATTTGAAAAAAAAAACAGAGACTCTTTAATCAATTTTTCCCAATATACACCCTATCTGGTGTCTCTTCAAGTCCTTCTATATATTGTATTCTGACTGCATTTCGTCTTTGGGTGGTTGGGGGTTGAGAAAAAAAGTGGTCTCTCTTTCTGAATCTCTCCCAGTTATTTTTTGCTGTTTCTTGAGGTGTGGGCCCACTTTCTTCCTGTCGCTCCTCTGTGTCCATTTGCTCCCCTCAAGTGGGGTTCCTATTACTAGTTCCTTCATCTCCAGTTTCAGAAGGTGAGATTCTTTGTGCCTGAGGAAATGCTCCAGTATCCCCCTCTGAAAATTGTACATCTTCAGCATTCAGTTCTACTGTACATCTGATTCCATTATAAAAGCTTGTTCAGGCATAGAATGTGCTACTGTTTCTATTTTTTTCCAGTCCTGGAAAGGAGCTATGTTTAGGGTCAGGAATCCACTGGCCCATTTCAGATCTTTTCCACCCTGCATCTTTTAGTGAGGATTCAAGTGCTGCTGACATTTTTATACTTAGCACAACATTTTGCACACTTAAGTCTTCCCTCCCTTTCCTTAGCCCCAACTTTTGTCCAGCATTTATACTGCCTTTTGTTCCTGACACAGGTTCTTTTGAGAGACTTACTGTATTTTGTTTGTCCTGTTGCCAAGTGTTCTCCAGTTGTTCTTCAGGGCGTTTTGGTGTTGTGTCAGGTTCCTTTCCACCAGCTACTCACATACTCTTTGATGTTAGTGCATCATCCTTTGAACCCTCAGTTAGGCTCACCGGTCCTGTCAAAGCTTTCTGCAGTTTCTCCTGAAGCTTATCGCTGTTTGTTTCTTGTACCTGCTCGCTCTCCACAGCCACCTCTCATATTATTTCTGCATCCATCTCTGTTTCAGACATTTGTAACACTGATTCAACCATACCCCATTTTCTTTTCACCAGTTCCTTCAGCCATTGTCTCTCTTTCTTCTCCTTTGCATTGTCTGATAAAACATCATGATTTTCACTTTCTATAATGCTGCCTTGTCCAGACCATGAAGCATTTTTGATCCCCTCTGCTGGACCTGTAGGGAAGCAGATCTGCTTCCCTACAGGTACACCAGCCAAATGATTCTGTGAAGATTCCTCATCCATGGATGATCACAAGTCCACACCACTGCCACATCAGCACTTCCTCCTCGGTTGCTGTCCGGCTCCAAACTGAGCTCCTCCACTCCACAGGAAGTCAAGCCCCCTGCTGGCAGAGTAGGGGAATTTCCCCAGTGCCCTGGTCAAATTTCCCTCATTCATTAAAAAAATACCACCGACAGCTTAATCTGGTTCAAGGTCAGTAGGCATTCATCTGTATCCCTCTCCCCCGGGTCGTGCCTGAAAATAGGCAGGATTTGTCTAGTGCACTTACCCGGTCAACAAAAACTAGATAAATAAATAAATGATCCTGTTTGACACCAGAAAATGCTGAGCACCTGACATTTCTGAAAGTCAACATTTCTCACTTTAATTTCAAATGTGATACCTGAATAAAGCATACACTGACTGTTCTGAGCAGGCCCTATTCACAAAACACTTTCCAGAAACCGTGACTGTGGTGAAATCTTTTGTGAATAGGGTCTGCTACATGAGGTAGCAATTAATTGCCACAAGTCAGGTCAGGACAGACTAGATCAGGCCACTATTACTTGAATGATCACATGAGCACAGAATAGATACACAAAAAAAAAATAACATCAGTGGGTTCTGAGTCCAAATACAGCAAGCAACTGCATTTCATGTCACAAACTTACCTGGTGGTACCAGGTACCACTATCTGATCTGGAAGGTAGTGTACTGCTGTCTACTACTACTACTACTATGCTATCACGTTTTGTCCTCACGAGCCATGACTACTACTTGTGACTTTTTGTCTACTACTACTTCTTGTCACTTTTTTGTTCTCAGCAACTGATTACGAAAGTATTATTTTACCAGCGACCTGACTGTAGTATTATTGTTTTAATTTTCATACAATGCATGGCTTGGCAGATGTCTGAAACCCAGAAACTGAATACTCTTTGTATAATATATTTCTTATGTCCCCTATATTTGGCTGTGATTACTTTACAGAGAAAAATGACTAAAGTCATATAATTTCTTTATTGTTTGTGTGTGCGACTGCATGGTATGCTAGCCTAGCTGTAACCTGTAACACTACATCTCACTTATGGTAACTGTGCTGAGATTATTATTATATGTTATTTTTCATACTTAAATTAATTGGCAGTGGCTGGCAGCAATTGTGGAACTAGCAAGGATGTAATTGTGTGTCATCAGGTTTTCAGGTGGCAGTGGCAAAGTTTGTTTTATGACTGCACTGCACTTGACTGATGTGATGTGTGACTGACTGCCTGGGTGGTGATCACTATGTCTTTCATTTCTTCTTTAATAAATTTAATCAGCATGTTGATCAGATTCAGTAGAAGTAGTTGTAGTACTAGAAAACATTACCACTTCTTGGACCAGGTAGTGTACAATATACCACAGTACACCGGGACATGTGATGCAGTTGCATCATTCACATGGGTAGGGTGGGCAGCCTCTTACTGCTACTCATTTTATAATTATATCCATTTCTATGGCCTGTTCTGCTCTGACTGGAACAGCCATCAAAATAATACCCACACAGTACCATTAGTAAAAAAAATCTTAGCTGCCTGGCAGTGCCTGCAGTACTTGGTGGTACTATAATATTAGTATTTGCATCTGTCTGTCTCTCTCTTTCTCTCTCTCTCTGTCTCTCTCTCTCTCTCTCTCTCCTATCTCTCTATCTCTGTCTCTCTCTCACTCTCACTCTCACTCCCAGCACACTCACATCACAGACCTGAGTAGGATATGCTGCCATTATAGGCCAGCCATGAAGGGGTCAGTAGTGAGTGATTGCTTTTTAGTTTAGCAGTTTTACTTTAATTTTTATACATATAATGCATTAAAGTATTTCATTTGGGCCTCAGTGTCAAATGTGACCGACTTTGGCAACTTTTATGCACTTTTTTCCAATATTTATTTATTTATTTACGAGATTCACCAGGAAGGCATACTGAGCAACAATGCTCGATTCCAGATGCGACCTGGGGGCCAAGGCCCAGTACATAGCATATAAAATTGTGCAATACTATACGATACAGTAATTAGATACAGACAAGTTTACTCCTAGCAAATAAAGTCAGGAGTTACAGATAGGGACCGGTATACAATAACACAGGAGACTGTACAACACATTTGGTAGCGAGTGATTTAGCTAGCAGGAGCAGTTGGAGGAGAAATGAGCCTTGAGTAATTGAGTACGATGGTGGGGATTGTTCTTGTGTCGTATGAGGGTAGATAGGGTGTTCCATAGCTGTGGAATTCTGTATTTGAAAGCTGCCTGTCCTTTGGTGGTGCGCATGAGTGGGACGTGGAGTAGTCTAAGGTCAGTGCCTCTTAAGGAGTACGCGGGAGGAGGTTGTTGGAAAGTGTGGATTCCAGGTAAGTAGGAAGGGAGAGGGACCAGTATTTGGCAGTGAACCTAACGCAGTTAATTAATCTGCGATCTTGGAGGGATGGCAGGTTGAGGGAGCTATATAATGTGCAGTGGTGAGTGGATTGCGGGCAGTCTAGGATGAAGCGGAAAAAGGAGTGGAATAGGGTGTCTAGGCTTGCCAAGATGGATGCTGGTGCAATAGTGTATACTATGTCCTCATAGTCGAGAACGGGCAGTATCATTTTTTGTACAATGGCTAGTCTCGTTTGCGTGGGGAGGCAGTTCTTGTTTCGATAAAGTGCACCCAGTTTGGAGAGCAGCTTCTTGTGCAGGGAGTCAATGTGAGATGCAAAGTCTAGGTATTGATTGAGCCAGATGCCTAGATATCTATATCTAGTGCATTGCTCTAGGGGAGACCCTTCCAGGGTTTTGAACGGGGGACAGGGGGTTTGTCAGGGGAGTCTTTGTTGGGAGCCAAAAGTGAGTGACACAGTTTTTGTAGGGTTTAGGAATAACTGGTTAGTTCTGAACCAGAGCTGGATGGCAGTAAAATCCTCCTGAAGGAGAGATGCCGCGCTGCTTGCAGAGGGTCCTGATGCGTACAGGACTGTGCCGTCCGCATGCATTTGTATGGAAGAATGGGAGCATGCTGAGGGGAGGTCGTTTAGAAAAATGGAGAAGAGTATAGGTCCTAGTACTGATCCTTGGGGACACCAGATGTGACTGGAAGGGGGTTAGATGTGTGAGAGGCAATTCTGACTGCTTGTTTCCTCCTGACTAGGTAGTCTTGGAACCACTCTGTGGCTGGGTGTGCAAGCCCCACTTTGGTAAGTTTGGAGATGAGTAGGGAGTGAGAGACGGTATCGAATGCCTTTGCAAGGTCTATAAAAATGGCCGTGGTGGTATGTCCCTTGTCGATGCTGGAGAGAATGTTTCCAGTGACACGTAGTAGGGAGGTGATGGTTGAGTGGGTTTTGCAGAATCCTGATTGGTAAGGCGTAAAGAATGAGGAGGCGTCCAAGTACTGAGTCAGTTGTGACAGGACAAATCGCTCCTGTAGCTTGGCCAGTATAGGGAGTAGGGAGATAGGTCTGTAGTTGCCTGGGGAGGAGGGGTCTCCTCCTTTGGGAAGGGGTATGACAGTGGCCATTTTCCAGGCCATTGGATAAATAATTAGAACTAATCAGAACAAATCAGAACTTCATCATGTTCCGGTTCTTATTTTATATGGGTCAAAACTTCACTGTGTTCTCCCAGCCCTAATTAACACAGATATGCTGATTAAAGGCAGTTAACACAGGCATGCTGATTAAAGGTAGATAACACAGATATGCTGATTAAAGGCAGATAACACAGGCATGCTGATTAAAGGCCATTAACACAGGCATGCTGGTCAAAGACAGTTAACACAGGCATGCTGGTCCAAGGCAGTTATCACAGGCAAGCTGATTAAAGGTAATTAACACAGGCATGCTGGTTAAAGGCAGTTAGCACAGGCATGCTGGTTAAATGTGATTAACACAGGCATGCTGTTTAAAGGCAGTTAACACAGGCATGCTGGTTAAAGGTAATTAACACAGGCATGCTGGATTGAAGCAGTTAACACAGGCATGCTGGTTAAAGGTAATTAACACAGGCATGCTGGATTGAAGCAGTTAACACAGGCATGCTGGTTAAAGGCAGTTATAACATGGGTTGACAACAGGGGAGAAGCTCATTGGCCAAATACCATCACCTGAATGTGGATTAAATTCACTATTTAATCCACAGTTGGGGTGAAATGTTCATCCAGCAAGATCCCTGGGCACAGTGGGACTTGTTATGTCTGGGGAAATTCAGCACTGATAGGCAGCCATTAAAAAGACAGCTAAGTGAGACAGAGAAGCAGCCATGAGTTAGTGGCCACCTGACAGTGCTGTAGCCAATTCCCTCTTGTTGTGACTTGTGTCACTTGTCCCCAGTCCCACATATTGTTGTAGCAAGTTCTCCCCCATCCCACATGGAGTGCAGGAGTATCGAAGTTTCTATGTCCTCCTTGGCCCCCATCCCCCAACATTGTGAGCAGTCAATCGTGGTGGAGAGAGAGAGAGAGAGGGACCACGTTGAACATGAGAGAGAGAGAGAGAGAGAGAGAAAGAGAGAGCCCGAGGTGTTGTGAGGCTGACTGAGTCCTAGTTGCACCTTTTCACTGTCTGCTGTAACAGTATGCATTTCGACATTGATAGCACTTAGGTATGTTGGTGGGGGGTGGGGGCAATTGACAGCCACTGCGAATGTGAAAGGGTGTTCCAACGCAATTTAAAAAGCAACAGTTTTGTGTTATCATGCCAGTTGTGCAAATTTGTATACCCTGCCCCTTGCCAGCCTGACAGTGTAAACAGTGAAAGCTGGTGGTGAGAGAGACCACAAGCAATATGAAAGAGACAGAGCGAGCCCTGCATGTCATGTGCTGTGCATTGGTGCTTAGTCTGTACTGCAGATGCCCGTTCACTCTGTCTCTCTCCTTCTAGCATGCCCCACTGTGATGCTGATAGATCTTTTCCTTCCCATTTGGGTACCTATGCAAGCCACAAACCTGTAGAACTGAGTGGCATGGCACTCCATGCTGTGTAAAATGTGGCACTGAGAAGTATTGTTTTGTGGTGCTTGGTGCTCCATGCTGTGTGAGATGCGGTGCTCAGACGTACTGTCCTACAGGCACTGTAATGGCCAGAGCAGAAGTAGACAGCTGCCACGTGTGTGTGTGTGTGTGTGTGTGTGTGTGAGAGAGTGAGAGAGAGAGAGAGAGAGAGACAATGACAGGCAAAGGTAGGGGCAGTGAGAGACATGAGTGAGGGGTACCACAGAGGAGGCGATGTCGCCATGGAACCTGTATCAGCACAGCAGTCCTATTCTCAGGATGACCCTCTTGCACTGGGCAGAAGGAGGTGGACCTGAACATCGCAGGAAGGGCACCCTACTTTGCTATGCAAAAGAAATGTCATGGATCATCTGAGCACTGTGTCTGTGACAGTTCTATGTGCAGAAGCAGGCAGTATGCATTTTAAATTAGGGACTATTTTCCAGGGCAGCAAGATGCAGTCCCTTTTCTGTCTCGAAACAGGGGAAACACACTTTTTTGGATGGGTTGCATCCTGTCGTCCACATAACCCATGTTATAAGTGCAATAACCCACTTCAGGGTTTGGGGCTATAGGCATTTAATCCACACCTGGGGCGCTGTGAGGACACTCGCCTCACAACGCATCCCAGGCATGGGTTAAATGCGTATAACCCCATACCCTGTTGTGGGTTATTGCTAACTTAACACAGGTATGCTGTTTAACGGTAGTTAACACTTGCATGCTGATTAAAGGCAATTGACACAGGCATGCTGGTTAAAGGCAGTTAACAATGGCATAATGGTTAAAGTCAGTTAACACATGCATGCTGGTTAAAGACAGTTAACACAGGCATTTGGTCAAAGACAGCTAACACAGGCATTCTGGTCAAAGACAGTTAACACTGGCATTCTGGTCAAAGACAGCTAACACAGGCATTCTGGCCAAAGACAGTTAATACAGGCATGCTGGTCAAAGGCAGTTAACACAGACATGCTGGTTAAAGGCAGTTAACGCTGGCATAATGGTTAAAGGCAGTTAACACATGCATGCTGGTTAAAGATAGTTAACACAGGCATGCTGATTAAATGCAGTCAACACAGGCATTCCAGTTAAAGACAGCTAACACAGGCATTCTGGTCGAAGACAGTTAACACAGGCATGCTGGTTAAATGCAGTTAGCACAGGCATGCTGGTCAAAGGCAGTTAACACAGGCATGCTGGTCAAAGGCAGTTAATACAGACATGCTGGTTAAAGGCAGTTAACAGAGGCATACTAGTTAAAGTCAATTAATCAAAGCTTGCTGGTTAATTAAAGGCAGTTAACACAGGCATGCTGGTTAAAGGCAGTTACAGGAATGATGTTTTTTTTTTTTTTTTTTTAAGAACCTAGGAAACTGGGCAGCAAAAACTGTGGCTCTTGAGGGTGGACATGGGCTCCTGTAGATGATAGGGTTAGTAATTTGCTGTGCTACCACCAAAATATTCTGAAATTTTTAGTTTTAATTATAAGGTAGGGTTGTGCCATGTTAACCCACACAGAAGCAGGTGAGAAACAAAAAGAGACTCCCTTTTGTTGCGTAAAGATAAAGGGCTAGATTCACAAATGTTTTGGGGACTAAGTCCCACACTGCAAGTCCAGTTGTGGACTGAAATCTCCGCAGGTGATGAGATTGCAATTCACAGTCACAGCAGTTGCAGAAAATGTTATGTCTGGTCCCACAGGCTGTAACGGTGTTCTGTAGCTGTGGGAATTTCCCTACCAACGCCATTCACAAGCTAACAGAAATCGTACAGCCAGTCATGATCTGGCTCCGCCTTTGCAAATATTCGCCGCTGTGCGAAACCTGCGGATCAGCAAGTGACAACCCGCTTGCACCAGGTTTTCCCCGCAGCTGTGGGAATTTCAAGAGTTTTGTGAATCTTGCCCAATACCTTTTATTAGCCTAACAAAAAGTTAAAAATACAAGTGTTTGAGGCCTAAGCTCCAGTTTGTCAGGTATATTAAAATGTAAGCAACTTCAGCATACATTTTGATATACCTGATGAAGAGGCATTCAGGCCTCGAAAGCCTGTATCTTTAAGTTTTTGTTAGCCTAACAAAGGTATTAGCTTTAACCAGCAAAAAGAATCTCATTTTGTTTGTCTCCTAACTTTAATTACAAAATGGATAAGAGAAATCCTGGAAGCTGACTGGCTAAAGTAGTCTTTGACCCATGTCAGTATCCCAGTATAGCATCACTTTTAAAAAACGACTACAAAGATCAGCTGTTTCCTAACACTTTGAGTCATTTTATAATTGCAGTAATACACTCCAGTGTGTGGTATATCATGGCATATCATCACATCTTGGGTGGCTGAAGGTACTCGGTGTTGCCTCATGCCTCACAATACACCTAAGGGGTGAGGATATCTCATGATCGTTTACCACACCCTGCTGTGTATTGCTGCTTAAATATATGACTCAGTCACACACAGACACACACACATGCACGTATGTACACACACACACACACACACACACACACACACACACACTGTCACTGAAATGTCACCAGGCTAGCCCAACAGTGATCCAGGAGTAAAGTCGAACAAGATTATAGCACTTCTCTCTTCTTTGTTTTGCTGTTTTTTTAGTCCAAGAAAAAAATGTATTGATTCTTGAGATTGTCACATTGCTTCTTATTTGGTAATGAACATTTGAGTTGCCATTTTAGTATGATTTGCATGAAAAGTTCCTGCATTACGTCATGTCACTTGAGGCCAGAGATAGAGGTTTTGACTCATGGTAGAAGTTATTTATGTTGCTGTAATCTAATTTTCAGTTTATAAGCCAGAGCAGGGAATTTATCAGCTGCCACTCCAAGAAAATGCAAGTCCAATGATCAAAATTTGCATTTTTCCTAGCCTTATAGTTATTATTATTGGTATTATTATCATCTGTTTGCTATATGATATACAGTAACAGTGACTTTGCTTTTCATAAAATGAAGCTCCAGTGGAAAGCAACCTTAGCAAAGGGCCTTAACCACGCTCATGTTTTTGATGGGTTACCACAGGGGAACTGGCGCTGTCTCTGCTCTGAACAGCTTGTGCTATGAGTCAGCCATTGGGAATCATCTGCAGAGATAAAAATTATAAGTGTATTCTGTGAAAAAGCCATACACAGCTAACTACTTGTCTGGGCAATGCAGACTTTTCGAGAAGGGGGGCCTCCTCTATTTTTGAGAACTTTGAGTCGGGGGTGAATGGACGAACCATGACCAGTATCTAAAGGTCAAATATTCCACAGGGAGTACTAATGCCAGTATTTTAACGTGTTTGTATTCAGAACACAGAAGTCAGTGAATATATTCTGATATTGTGACTTCTAGAACCCCACTGAATTAAAAATAAAAAACTGTCTGTCTGTCTTATATCAGAAGGGTCAGGACCAGCATTCTTCCCATTTGTAATTTTCCTTTAGTACATCACAGATCCTGACATCAGTGATTTAAATGGTGCCATTCACATATGAAGACACAATTCCCACAAGATGCAGGGACACAAAGCACCCCTTTGGACCTGCCAGGATATCTCATATTTCACTTGGTGTTGGTATAGCATGCTTGGTTGACTAAGAGACTGTCCTACACATGGCCGTAGCAAGGGCAACACCATTTGTACACCAACTTGTACAGGAATCCTTTTTGTTTTCCCTTCCCCCCAGTTTGAGATTCATGCTTGTTTGTTTGCCCTGCCTAGGTGCATACCCCAGTGCAGTGTTAGGTATCAGAAAAACATTATAGCAACACCCTGTTTTATGCATTTCCACTTTGCTTAGCTCAAGCAAAGTAGAAAAATCATATTACAATGAAAAAGGCAGTGGAAAATGTTGCCATTAAAAAATAAACTTGTGGCCAGCCCGGTTGCACTGAGGGTTGAGGTGCTGGATGCCACACCTTGCACCATGCCGGTGACCTGGGTTCGGGAATGGACTCAGCTCATTGGAGGTTGGCAGGGGAGGGAAAGGGATCGAGCATCCAGAGGACAGCTCTCCCTTCCTGGGTGGGTACCGGGATATGCCTCACTCCATTGTGGCACCTGGTGGAGACCAGGTGACCATGCAGGTAGTAAGGCTAGATGGAATATCAGGGGACAGAGTGATGGTGGACGTCTGCACACTGGGTGCACTGATGTCATGGCATGTCTGCACTCCAAGAGGAGTAACACACAACAGAAATCCCTGGCAGCCAGTGGAGACGAAGGGGGCCCCAGAGATGTGCACACATCATGTTGTCGGACCTGCCCAGATGGATCTCCTGACCTGCATCCCCAGCCCAGCAGTAAGTCCCTCTAATAACAGAAATGCCACCAAAGGAGGGCAGGCCCTCCTCCAGAAGGTGATCCGGGGGCTGGATGAACCATGGGGGCTGGGCAGGAGACCATGTAGGAAGGTTTCAGGCTGGGAGTAGAGGCATCATTGAGAGCGTACCCTGGAGAGATGCTCTGGTGTCACCAGCAAAGAAAAATAGTTAAAATAAATAAATAAATAACTTGTATGTCATGAAGTGTCACCCCTTGGTGCCACCAGGATTACACCCTTCCTCTGGCTGGGTGGATGGGCAAGTGGCTGACTTCATAGCTGACACCAATGCTGCTCTGAGGTTTGTTAGCTGAGGTTACATGCATGCCATGCATCCCACTTCCAGGCAACCCCATGAGCCAAGCACCTCTGACCCCTATCATTGACAAGCCCCTGTCTTTTTATGGCTGGCCGGGTGGGGGGGTAGACTGAGATTTTAACCTATCCCAGCCATCTAGCGCAGTCGGGGGTAGGATTTCCAGGGGGAAAAAAGCCTGCACTGGCAGTGCATGGCACAGAGTGAAAGGACAGCATGATCCAGGACATGACAGCATGAGTTGCAGCTGAGAGGCAGGCAGGAGTGGTGGCAGCGTAGCACTCAGCATCATGTCAAAAGAAACCATGTGAAAGAGAAAGCCCAGGAAAGCAGCAGTGAGAGCCACTGCTGTTTGTCCAGTGGCACTGATGATGGTAGTGTATGGGAGCAGGGCAACGAACTGAGCCATGGGAGTGATGCTGTGGCAGGCAGCAGTATCCAGAGGAATAAGGGAATGCTGGGAGTAGCATGGCTAAGGGCAGGAAAGTTGGTAGCTGCAGGATACAAGTGAGAAGTTGTGACCAGACAGTGCTGCCAAGCAGGTAGCTCTCAGTCAGTAATGGAGGGGCCGGGGAGAGACGTTACAGCAGAGGGGAGAGAGAGCACTGTGGAGGAGGAGCCAGGGAGAAAGGAGGTTAGGAAAGAAAAACCTTTGGGAGAATGAGGTTTTCATAGATACACAAATAGTTATGATGGAAGGAGACCTACACCCATCAAAACCACCATTAACCTCCAGTGGTAGTCGAACTAAAGTTGATCAGTACTGAGGTATATCCCTTACCTTCTTTATCCACACCTTCAACTCTGCTTGTGACATTTTTGCACCCATAACTGCACGCCAGTCCAAAGTAAGGCATGCCCCTTGGGTTACCCCCACCCTGCGCCAACTTCTTAAGCACAGGGACAATCTATGGCACATTGCCACGGAAACAGGCCGCCCAGCTGACAGGCTGGCCTATGCTGCTGCCCGGAACAAATGTACATGGGCCATCCGCAAAACAAAGGCTGAGCACTATCAAGCCTCCCTCACTTCCTCATGGGGAAACGCTAGGACCTTCTGGGACAACATTACAGCTGAATGGTGCACGCTGCTCCCCACCGCTTTTATCAACATTAATGGTTCGGGTCCTCAGACCCTGTCCTTCCAGCCAACCACCTCAACAAATCTTTCACAGATCTTAGCCCAGTGCTCCCAGATAATTTCTTCACCCTCCTCCAGGTCTGTCCCTATTCTCCCACCCTTGTTCTACCTGCGCCGAGTCACTGCCCAGGAAGTCAGACCTTACCTACTCAAGGCCTTAAAGAGTAACACAATTGGCAATGACTCCCTTGATCCCAGTCTTCTCGTCAGGTTCTGGATCTGGTTATCTCACCAATCACCAGCCTCTTTAACAAATCCTCTGCCTAGGGCACCTCTGTTTGGAAGATAGCTACTGTCACCCCAATACACAAGGGTGGTGATAGGACCCTCCTAGCAATTATCGACCTATCTCAATCCTCTCTCTCTCTCTAAGGCCTTAGAAAAATTGTGCCACCCAAATCTCTGAATACCCGATAAATATAGCATCCTCTGCCCAGAACAACATGGTTTCAGAGCAGGCCACAGCACCAATACTGCCTCCTGGAGTTCTCTAACTTTCTTCACACCTCACTGGACTCTGGCTCCCTAGCAGGTGCAGTGTTCATTGACTTATCAAAGCCTTTGATACTGTCTCCCACCCCTCCTGCTAGCTACCCTTAGTCACTTAGGCTTTGCCACTGGGCCTGTTTCCTGGTGCTCCAGCTACTTGTCGCCCACTCACAACGTAGAAAATCAACGGAAACTTTCCAGCACCTGCCCTATCCACTCTGGAGTCCCTCAGGGCTCCATTCTTGGGCCCTTGCTCTTTCCCTTTCTCAACTCCCCGCGCAGTGTATGTACTGGTAAAATCCTTCTTTACGCAGATGATGCTGTACTCTTTGCCTCCGACTGTAATCCTATCTCACTTCAGGATTCTCTAGGAATCCTACAATGACACAGAAGCCTGGTTTACTGAGCACAGACTGTAATTAATCTAAAGAAACCAAAATCATGCTCTTTGCCCACCCTAAAATAAATCCAGTAACTATCCTCTCGAGTCCACTCCACCTCTAAACTCCCTATTGAGCTAGTTCACTCTTATAAATACCTAGGTATAACCTTTGACCCTGCCCTCTCTTTTCATGCCCACATCTCTGCCCTTGCCTCAGCCTCTAACACTCAGCTGGGTAACCTCTATCGTCATAAAAACTGCCTCCCCACAGATGCCCTCTGACTTGCAGTCACATCTTCTGTTCTATCTCTGGTAGACTATGGCCTACCTGTGTATGGTGCAGCAGACCAGACTGCCCTGCACAAGATCCGCCTCACCTTAAACAAGGCCTGCAGGCTCATAACTGGGGCTCCTAGTCTAACCCACACTTGCCTTCTTTACACCATGGCTAATCTACTCAACCTAGATGAGCGCCTCAAATACCAAACCTGCCTCCTAACAAAAAATCACTCCTTGGGCTATCCCCACCATGTCTGTCAACCACTATCCACCGAGCAAACCCTACAGTGCATACCCGTATATCCCGCAAAACTGCACTGGTTATACCGAGGGCGAGAACCTAGCAAGGTCAAAGGGCTTACCCCTACAGAGCCCTCTGTTGGTATAATGCCCTCCATGCCGGAATCACTGACGCCGCCTCGTTATCTTATTTTAAAACTAGCCTTAGAAATCACCTGCTCTCAACACGCAGCTGTACCTGCCTCTAAGCCTCCTCCTATCCTTCCAGACAAAGCTCGCTGAGCCACTCTCTGACCTTCTGTCCAGCTCTACCTTTACTTGCTACTATCTTCCCCACACTCCTCTTCTGATGTCTTCCACCCAGCCTTACCTTTATTCTGCCCACTGAATCAATCTCCATGTAACTACTGTATATTGTCTACTTCTGTAAAGCTTACATGTAAGCCTGTTGTATACTGTGTTTGACATATGCCTGTATTTTTGGCTGATTCCTAAATGTACTCTGATTTTTTGTCTGCCTTGATGTTTGTTTCTTGCATTGTTTTGTCCTCACTGTGATGAGGTACCTTTGTAAATGAGCCTCTGGCTCAAAGCTTCTTAAACTGATGTTCTAATAAATAAATAAATTAAATATCTGGGTATACTGAGGCACATATCACATTGCAGTGAATGCAAATTGTAACTTGATTGCCTCAGTGGTACCTCGAGGTAGTAAACTTTTAAATAACTACCACAATAGTTTTGATATTCAGTAATTTCCATGCTTAAACTGGTGAACTTATCGATCCTTGTCTTGAAACTATTAACTGTCTCAGCATTAACTACCTCCTTCAGAAGGTCATTCCTCATGTCTATTACTCTTAGGTTGATGAAGGACTGTGTGTAGTCCAAAAGTTTAAGCAACTGTTTTCTTTTGTAACATCTATGTTGGTCCAATAAAATAAAAACAAGGCGCTGCGTCAGCATGTGGTCTAAAAGCAAAACAAAATGGTTATATTAAATGCACGCTGAAAATGGAAAATAGAGTTAAAAATCCACTTTTCGACCTTAGGTCTTCTTCAGGAAATATCTAAAAGAGAAAAAAAAACAAGTTAGTGTAGAGGAGAGGTAAAATGAGAGAGATATATATGTGTGGAGAAAGAAGAAAGGGGAGGCTCAGGGAGAAGAAGTGATAAATGATAAGATTAAGCGAGAATCTGTGAAACAAAAAGGTGATGATGGGAAAGATAAAGCATAATGGGAGTGAAACAGCTGGGGAAGTTCCCAGGTGGAAACTAATTAACAGGGCCTAGTAAGAAGGCTGAAAGGTGACAAATGTGTGAGAAGGAGACAGAAATGGAGACATATGGTGAAAATGAAAAAATAAATTAAATGAGTACAAAAACAAATAGACTTTAGGGAAAAAAAGGGATGGCTGAAAGATGTTAGTGGAAAGTAAGTCTATCATTTAAACCAGAGGGCTGCTGGGAGCCAAGGCGGATGATCAGCTTGGCTTCCATGTTTTTTCTATGGTCAGGATCCCAGAAGCCCTGCTGAAGGACACAAACAGAAAGGTCATTGACATTGTGATCCCTGGAGATAAAGTGGGATACAAAGGGTTTAGCAGTTTAACCATTCCTGACTGCTCTATAATGTTCCTTGAAATGGTCAGCAAGATACCTACCAGTTTCTCCGATGTAAATAGCTGTACACTTCCTGCAAAGAATACAATACACCACATTAGTGGAGGTGCATGAGAACTCCTTGGTGATGTGAAAAACACCTGTAGGCCCCCGGATCTCAGTCACACTGGAAATAAATTTGCAGGTGTAGCAGCGAGTCCTGTTGCAAGGTTTGGTACCTGGGAGGGAGGAACTGTTAGGAGTAGGTAGGCTACTTTTAACCAGGAGATTCCACAGGTTAGGTGGCTGGCGGTAGGAGGCAATAGGTGGTTCTGTAAAGGAAGCACCAATGTTAGGGTCAGTTTGCAAAATGGGAAAGTTACTAGTGATGATCCTGTGAAGAGAGGGTGTGCTCTGATGGAAAGGAAGAACTAGTGGAATACGCCGTTGTTCTTGTGTGACAGTATCCCTTCTTCGGGGGTCAAGGTTATGGGGCATGTTACTGACCCAGGAGAGTGCTCTGTCCACTGTGCTTTTAGGGTATCCCCTGTTGATAAAAAAAACTATGCATTATTTGGGTCTGCTCAGCAAAATCATCCTCTTCACTGCATAACCTGTGAAGTCTAAGAAACTGTGAATAAGGCAGGCCATTCTTGACATGTTTAGGGTGGAAGGAGCTGTGGAGGAGGAAACTGTGAGAGTCAGTGAGTTTGTAATAGACTGATGTCTTCAGACCAGTGTTCTGGACTGACAGCTGGATATCCGGAAAAGGCAGTGTAGAGGAGGATACGTCAACAGTGTACTGAAGGGAAGGATGGGCTGTGGTAAACTTGTCAAGGACTTGTCCAATAAAATATATCAAATCATCTTTTTTTCTGGATCTTAGGCTGAAGGAATACGCTGTCAGGTTAGCTTAGAACAGTTGTCTCATATCATGTTTACTGTGACCTCCTGTTATTCTGTTTCTTGCCAGCTTAATGTTTATTGCTTGTTTGGTGTTGTTGAAGATCCAGCATCTGCCAGCCTCAGGTGGAACCATGCTGTTAGCTCCCCCACTCAAAGTTCAGGGAATCACTAGTAGTAGGCCATGTTTGTATGTATGTGCATCCTCAAACTTGCAAGACATTGATTGGCAAAATGTTATAGTCAACACTAGGGAGCAACACAAGGGACCAACACACACTGCCAGCAACACCAAGGAGTGAAACACCTCACCAGCAACACCAGGAAGCAACACACCCTACCAGCAACTCCAGGGAGCGACACACCCCACCAGCAACACAAGGTAGTAATACACTCCAAAAGCAACATTAGGGAGTAAGATAGCCCACCAGCAACACAAGGGAGCAACACACTACAGCAGTAAAACAAGGGAGCAACGCACCCCACCATCAACACAAAGGAGAAACACACCCATCCAGCAGCACAAGAGAGAAACACACCCCACTAGCAACACAAGGGAGCAACATACCAATCCAGCAACACAAGGGAGCATTTCACCCCACCAGCAGAATTAGGGAATGACGCATCCTACCAGCAACACAATGGAGCAACACACCCCACCAGCAGCAGCAGCATTAAGGAGCAACACAACCCACCAGCAACACAAGGGAGCAGCATATCCCACCAGCAACACAAAGGAGCAACACACCCTACCAGCAACACATGTGAGCAACACACCCCACCAGCAACACCAAGGTGTGACACTCCTCAGCAGCAACACAAAGGAGCAACACTCCTCACCAGCAACATTAGCAGCAGCACACCCAACCGGCCATACCAGGGAGCGGATCACTTTATTTTTCTGTGCTGTCATCTATGAACATAAATAAGCAAGCTTCCTCATTAAATCCTGAGCTCCACCAGCCAAGTTGTGCAGTGGGGTGAGGCATGGAGTCACAGGCAGATTCCAAATGGGTACCCTTCCTTTTGTTTATCAGGTAGTCCAGTTCAGAGGCTGGTGGGCAAACAGCAACATCAATTCTAAGTCCCTCCGAACAAACCAGCCATACACCACAGGTAGGTTCAAAAAACATTTTGTCTTTTCTTGTATTATTCCTTCCAGAATGCCCTCTGTGGTGAGAGCCCAATGTTTCACTTGTATTGGGCTTCTTCAGGGGAGAAGGTTTTCTGATCAATAAATATTATATAAATATATATATATATATATATCAGTAAATTTACTTATAGTGTTTTCAATCAACGTATACAGTATATCACCCTTCAGTACTTCACTAGCATACTATACAAACTCTTTGTTCTTGCCAAACTATATACATCTTATTCCCATTTTACATGGCTTCCCTGGCAGAAACAGTATCCCACTATCCCATTATAAAGAGTCATGCTTTTCAAATCACTACTTATTACACTTCCTTTCAGATTATCGTATTTGTCTATGTATAGTATGAGATGACAGCCCATGCAAAATGAATGCTGTCAGTCACAGTTAGATTTCATGTTTTGGTCATATATTTTTATGTAACACAGTATTATATGAAAGACAAAACTTTTTTTATAAAGTAGATAAAAAACATGTACTTGTATTTACTGGCACTTAAAGGTGATTCCAAAATGTATGGTTTGGCCAGGAATCAAACCCAGGTTCTCTGTTTGAAAGGCAGCTATGCTGATCACTGTACCACCTTAAGAACTGACATTTTAATATGATTCAGTTTACCAATTTCAATATCTGGTTTGTTCTTGTCTCTATTTCGTTGGACAGAACAATCCATTTCCCTGCACAGGTAGAAACATTCATTTAAGACCAGTTGTGTCACCCAAGAAAGTTAGCACTTTGAGGGATAAATATGGTACACTTGTACCATAAACCTCCACAGAAAGACACCCAACTACTACTGGGACTCCTGAGTAAGGGCATGCACCAGCATTAGAGGTGTATATATATATATTGCAGCAGCACCTCCAACAAAATCAGAAATAGCACACAACAGAGGAAGTAGGACTTTTGGAATTAACACATTTCTGAATTGCAACATGAACCATGTGGTATATGTCCTTACATAACTGTGTGCTAAAATTTAAATAAAAGTAGTGGATCAGGGAAGAGCGTTTGACATAGCCTACTGGACTTCAGTGAGGCCTTCGACACCATTCCACATAGAAGACTGTTGAGCAAGCAGAGAAGTTTGGGTGTGGACCCTAAAGTAGTAAGATGGATATAGAGCTGTCTGGACAATAGGAGTCAGATGGTGGTGGTAAATGGTATCCACTTTGGGGTAGGCAAAGTGACCAGTGGGATGCCACAGGGATCAGTACTTGGCCTGGTCCTCTTCAGTGTCTTAACAAGCAACATTGCAGAAGGACTGGAAGGGAAGGTATGCCTGCTCACGGATGACACAAAAATATGCACCAGAGTAGACACACTGGGTGGGGGAGGGGGTTGGAAGAATGAAAGAAGATCTAAAAAAGCTAGAAGAATGGTCACAGGTTTGGCAGCTAGGCTTGAACACCAAAAAGTGCAAAGTCATGCACTTGGGGTGCAGAAACCTAGGGGCAACATATCAAATGGGAGGAGAAGTACTAGCAGTCAAAAAACAGGAAAGGGACCTGGAGGTAATCATTTCTGACTACCCGAAGGTGGCTAAACAGTGTGACAAAGCAGTGGGGAAGGCTATCAGAATACTCAGATGCATAGGCAGGGGAATCACCTGCAGCAAGATGGAGGTAATAATAACCCATATAGATCACTAGTGAGACCACACATCATTTAATGTGTCCAGTTCTGGATGCCCCACCTCCAAAAGGACATAGACAGAGTGGAGGTGGTGCACAGAAGGGTAACTGAGATGGTGAAGGGTCTGCATTGGAAGCTCTATGAGGAAAGGCATAAGGAATTAATATGTATTCCCTAGAAGAAGGAAGGGAAATGGGGGATATAATAGGAACATTCAAATACCTCACAGGTATAAACAAGGTGCATGAAGGAAGCATTTTCCAGAAAAAAAGATGCTCGAGGACAAGGGGGCACACTATGAAGCTGGGGGGGGGGCTGAGAGGAAATGTGTGGAAGTACTTCTTCACAGAAAGGGTGGTGGATGCTTGGAACAGTCTCCCAGCTGTGATGGTGGAAGCTAAAATGGTTACGGGATTCAATAATGCTTGGGATAGACACAAGGGGATCCTAGAGGTAAAATGAGGGGGATGCAAACCAAAGACTGAGTTGGGTCTGTGTTGGCACTGTAGGTTGGGAGTTTGGGCAGACTGCATGGACCAATAGGTCCTTATCTGCCGATAAATTATATGTTTCTGTGTAAGAAAGGTCACCAGACCGCAAAGGAGAACTAAAGTCAAAATCTGAAAAAAAAAATGTTGTGCAGGGTGTTTTGATTTGTAGGTGTACTCCTAGTAAGTCCTTCCCTTTACTTGCTGAAAGATGTTTTTTTCCCAAATTTACTTGATGCGTTTATGGCCCCTGGAGATCTCCATATTAGCATTTCTAAAGGCCTTTCTTGTTCATGCAATGCCTCCTGTCCCATGTGACTGTGGTGTATCCAGGACCATTGATTCAGAGAGTAATAACTGCTGCAGCAGCACCTACTGTTATGGGTCTGAGATTCTGGCTTCAACTAAATAACTAACCCAAACTTCTGCTTTTTCATGTATGTGTCTAGGTCTAGTCAGCAGAAGTGAATGTTTTGTTTTTAAAGCCTTTCGTTTTATCAAACTACACACAACCATTAGCAATGCACACAAATCACACAAGGTCACAAATGCCTCAGATGCTACGATTAGTGAAGACTCTAGCTGTTTCCTTACAGAATAGACCATTCAATTATCCCTCAGGCATTTGTCATGTGCTTAGAACTCCCTGGACAAGGAGAGTTAATGAACATAACAGCTGTACTACCATAAACTTGAGAAAACACAGCTCTTGTTCAAGTAATGGTCCAGGACACATTATAGTTACATGAGGCAGGAGGCATTATAGAGACAAGAAGATCCATGGAAATGCTAATATGGAGATCCCCAGGGGCCATAAAGTCAACAAGCAAATTTACAAAAAAACATCTTTCAGCAAGTAAAGGGAATGACTTATTAGGAGTACACCTACAAATCAAAACACTCTGCACAACATATCTTTTTGTAAAATTTGGCTTCAGCTCTCCTTTAAACTAAGAATCAGTGAGCAAAAAAAACTTGATATATAACAAACATGAAAATTCACCAGTAGCAAAACATTTTAACACCGAAGGACACACAGCATCGTCTCTGAGATTTGGGGGTATAGAGAAAGTGTAAGCACCTGCCAGAGGAGGTAATTGGAACACACTGCTTGAAAGAAGGGAGACGTTCTGGATCTTTATTTATTTAGTTTATTTATTTAGTTAAACATCAGTTTAGAAACCTTTGAGCCAGAGGCTCATTTACAAAGGTACCTCGTCACAAAGAGGACATCAGAACAGTAGTACAAGGGACACAGTACTTACAAACAAAAAAAGTTACAGTTCAATTACAGTTTTGTTACAATAGAGTACAATCTCCAACGAGCAAAAGATAAAAGGTGCAAAACTTATGGTCGGGGGAGAGCTGGTGGGGGTAGAAGGGAGGGAGATAGGGGAGGAGGAATAAGTAGGGAAAGGAAGGGGGGGAGCTGCTCAGTGAGCATTGTCAAACAGAGTATATATATATATATTTTTTTACACTAGGCTAGCGGCAGTTGCATTTGCGAGAGCTAAGCAGGAAGTTTCTGAGCCTGGGCTTAAAGCAAGCTAAGGTTAGAGAGTTTGAGACACTGGCAGGGAGGGAGTTATACCAGTGGGGCGCACGGTATGGGAATGCCCTCTGACCTTGTGAGATCCTGGCTCTCGGAAGAACTAGGGTAGCTTTTGACGAGCTGCGCGTGATCAGGGTCGGTGCAGTACGGCGAATGGAGTTGGATAGGCCTATGGGGAATAGGCCATGCAGGGTTTTAAAGGTGAGCTGGCATGTCTGATACATGAGTCGCTCTTCCAGGTTGAGTAGGGTAGCTAGGGTGTACAGCTCACATGTGTGAGTGAGTCTGGGAGCACCAGTGATAAGTCTGCAGGCCTTATTTACTGTGAGACTAACCTTGTTGAAGGCAGTCTGATCTGCTGAGCCATAGACCGAAGGCCAAGTCAATGAGACATGACAGAGGAGGTGACAGCCAGGCTGGAGGGCATCAGGAGGGAGGCATTTCTTGTGCCGTAAAGAATGCCTAGACGTGAGTTGGTGAAAGAATTTAGGTGATATATGTCCATGGAATGAAAGTGCAGGGTCAAAGGTTATACCAAGATATTTATAGGACTGCACCTGGTCAATGACGAGATTGGTGTGGAGTGGACAGCTAAGGGAAACTTGCTTGTACTTATTTTGGGGTGGGAGAAGAGCATCGCTTTTGTTTTCTTAAGGTTGATAACAAGTCGGTGCTCAGTGAACCAGGTAGCTGCAGAGTCAAAGACTAGTTGGAGGGAGTTCTGTAGCAGCATGGGGTCATTGGGAGGCAACGAGAACAGCATCATCAGCATAGAGAAGCATCTTACCCGTACAACTGCTGGGTAGGGAGTTAAGAAAGAGTGAGAATAGTAGGGGTCCAAGAATTGAGCCCTGCGGCACCCCAGAGCGAATGGGGCATGTTTCAGAGAGAGTACCGTTGACTTTCACACATTGGGAGCGGGCGGAGAGATAGCTGGTGCACCAGGAAACAGGTCCTGAGGCAAAGCCTATTAGGTCGAGGGTGGAGAGCAAAAGAGGATGCGAAACAGTATCGAATGCTTTAGACAGGTCAATGAATATAGCACCAGCCAGGGCACCAGAGTCCAAGGAGGCATGGAGGAAGCTGGAAAATTCCAGGAGTGCTGTATTGGTACTATGACCTGCTCTGAACCCGTGTTGTTCAGGGCAGAGAACATTGTACTTACAGAGGTAGTCAGAGACTTGGGACGTCATACAATTTTCTAACGCCTTAGAGAGGGGGAGGGATGATGGGTCGGAAGTTACCTGGAAGAGTCCTGTCACCACCTTTATGGACAGGGTAACTTTGGCAATCTTCCAGACAGAGGGAATTGTCCGAGACAGAGTGATTTGTTGAAAATGCATGTAATAGGTGAGAGGACCTGATCCAAGACCTGACGAAAAGGCAGGGATCAAGTGAGTCATTACCGATGGTGTTACCTTTAGGGCTTTTTAGCAAGTAAGGCCTAGCTTACATGGTGACACGACGCAGGTGGAAAGAGGGGCGGGCAGTGGGTGGTGGTACACATGGAGGAGGTGGACTGAAAAAGTTACCAGGAAGTACTGAGCTAAGGTTGGTGAAGGAGTTATTGAGGTGGGAGGCAATGAGGGCAGGGTCAGAGGAGATGGTACCATTGATGTTGAGAAGAGAAGGAGAGGGGGACTGGGAGTGACCATTCAGTTGCTTAATGTTGTCCCAGAAGCACCTGGGACAACATTTACCCTTGGGACCCTTTCAGAACAGCATAGAATGAATGAGGAAGAAACCCGGCCTGCCTGCCGGAAACATTGCTACAAAACAGACCCGTTTCTATAGGAAAAACTATGTGAAGGCAACTGATGGCTTAAGAACATACAAAAAAATCTAGAAACCAGACCCAAAAACACCCTATCTGAGTCGCTGTGTGGATAAATGGGTGGTGATGTGATCACTATGTGGATAACTTCAGGTTATCCACATGGTGATTACATCATCACTCATTTATCCACACAGTGACTACATCACTAACCACCACCACCTGTGCTGCCTGCTTAGCAGTACTGCCTCCCAGTTTCACTTTCACCTTCTCACAGTGCTCTTTACAACCCAAGCTATCATAGTCCCAAAGACTCACAAAATGCACACCCTAATCAACCCCCAAACTGGAACCAAATTTTAAATGAAAACACTCTTAAAGGACAAATAAATAGGTGTTTTGGGGTACCTGTTGTGTTTGTTCCGATTCATTGTGTTGATGTAGGATCCACTGAAAGGACTGCCTGTGAATTTTGGTGTAAATCCACTGTTTATTTTAACAGTAAAATGCTCCGAAACAGTGTAAACGTATTTATGCATTTTCTCGCCAATTTCAGCAAGACTGCTCGTGCACACGTCCGTACGTCGTGCGTGATTACATCAGTGTAGCGAGAGCTACTATCCTTCAAGTGTAATGCGGCACATGTTTTATAAAATATATAATGTGTTTCTGAATGTGATCACACAACGGTACCAAAAAGCCCTATTTCTCATGATTCAATATTAAGCTGAGCCACAACATTTTATAAAGCATATTTTCGGAAACAGCACGATTTATTCCTGTCATCCAAGTGTAACGCGGCACGTTTCCTTGTGTTTCCATGCGTTGTCCCTTGAACTAACCACTGTATTTCAAGTCAGTTTCCCTGAATATGTGGTCAGTATCTGTCAATGTGTTCCTGTATGTTACAGGCACAGTGCTTTGCTGAATATTTGGCGATTCTTTGCAGTTACATTTTGCACACTTCTATGTTTGTTATCAATGTACCAGGTGCTCCCCCACTCCATTGCACACAGATACATCATCTCATGACCATGATACCTTATTTTCCTTTTTTTTTTTTTACAAAGACTGTGTTACTGATCAAGTGCCCTATGTATGTATTACTGTTTGGGGTACAATTTGTTATGTGCACATATGGATTTTGTACTTATTTTATCACTAACGAGAGTGACTCCTTCATTGACCATCACTGTTGAATGTCCTTTGGCATGTAGAGTGAGTGTTCTCTACACCTGCATTTTACCACCCCCGTTTCTTTACATCTGTGTGAAATACTTTTATTTTAAATGTGTTATTGTTTACGTGTCCCCCCCCCACTCACCCATGACATGTTTCACTGCATCTCAGGTCGGCCTAATGGAGTAAAACTGATTTATTTGCATAGATATCTGTTTCATAGACTGGAATAAAGCTATTATAATAAAGTCTGTGTGGCAATGTGTTCCAATGTTTTCTTTAGGTTTTTCTAATAAAACATTGTTTTGCAAGCACTCAAGTGTCATGTCTTCTTGTGTACTGTGTATGGAGTGTATTCACTCATTTGGTTGGATGGTGCTAATGGAATGTTTATTGTATCACATAATTCTGGAGGGAAAATCAAGACTAAACAAGCAAAACAGCCATTTTTAGTCAAATAGCTGTTCTAGTCTGTTAGCTTTAGGTATTGTTCTGTGACAGTACTTTAGGTATCCATCTATATTTTTGAGATCTCTAATTATCTTACCAGTCATGCCATATTGTGTAGTATCTGGGTGCTAAAACAAAAGCAGTCGTGGTTGTGGTATTCATTTTTTCAAGTTTCCACATGTCAAGTCACAGTGTAAGGCATGGGTACATTTTTGTAAATGTAAAGATTTCAACCCCTCAAAGTATAGCTGCATTTGCTCTGTTCACTTTGAGCGCTCAGCATATGAACGGACCACGTAGTTTCGAGGCACTGGATGGACTGGAGCAACCAAGTTACGCCCCTGATGCAATGCCCACTATTTTTCCTCGTCATCCGAGTCAGTGACCACTTCGCCGCCCAAGAAACATTCTGCATTTCAGAAGCATTGTGACTGGAGGTGAGTTTCCTGAATTTTTACTATTATGTCATGTTACTGCACTTTGTAGCATGTGTCAATGAGCTTGGCATAGTGGTAGCAGGTGTGCTCATCGGAAAGTTGTCACATGGCCACGGTGTGTGTGTGTGTGTGTGTGTCTGTGTCTGTGTCTGTGTGTGTGTGTGTGTGTGTGATTGATGTTGTCTGTGAAAGTGTGAGCAAGTCTGTGTAAGTATGTGTGTGAGAGGTGGATACAGCTATTTATGTCTGCCAACGTGGATAGAAGGGTTTTTGTCCTGGAAATGTTACTCTAGGAATTAAAGTTTGGCAAGTCCGATATCGGTGCTGTCAGCTGGCTTGGTGGGTACAGGTGTTATCCACCTGGAATACTGTATACATTGATTGCCACCTGGCAAGGTGGATACATGGGTGTGCCGTAATGGAAATGTGCATACAGTTGTTTGCAGCAGTGTTTCTGTGTGTGTGTGTGTGTGTGTGTGTGTGTGTGTGTGTGTGTGTGTCTTTGTGCTTGTAAGCTTGTTTGTGTATGCTACTGTGTTCCAATGTTTGTGAAAGGTGGATACAGGAATTACCAGTTGTCAGGGTTGTTACAGGTTGCCCTGGCAGGGAAGTGTGGATACAGGGGTTGAAAGAAGGAGAGGTTGATGCACGACTCTCCGCTTGCCAATGTGCAGACACTGTGTCTCTGCCTGTAAAGGTGTCAACAGGGATTGTCACCTGGCAAGGTTGATATACTGGGTTGTCACCTGGAAAGCCATACCTGAAAATTCAGACACAGTATTTATGGCATGGCAAGGTGGATGAAGGGTTTGATGTATTAGAAGGTGTCATCACTGGTTTGCCACATGTAAATAGCTGTCAACTCTTGTCATACTGGATACAGGGGGTTCTCACCTAGCAAGGTTTATACAGGTTGTCCATGTCTGTAAATGGGTATCCAGAGGTTGCGGCCTTGTAAGGTGTCTGAAGGGTTTGTCATCCTGCCAGGTGTAGACAGTGGGTATACGCCTTGAAAGGTTGTTACAGGTCATGCACACCTGGAAATGTGGATACATACGGCCGGCCCATCAGTGCAGTGGTAGCGCTACCACTCGCGACGCTGGTGACCGGGTTTGGGAACAAGCCTGGAGGGTTGACAGGTGGGAGAAGGCTGAGCGCCTGTGGACTGTTCGCCTTCCAGGTAGGGAGGAGGGGGGGCAAGATTCAGTAATTGACTGACCCTGAGGCGGAGGCCTGGGGTACAGCAAGTGCTTAGCCACTCCAGGAGGGTCGGGCATGCCAGACGTCGGTGGAGCTCTGCCTTGACATCAGGACGCTTGGCTCTTTTGACATCCGGAGAAGGAGATCAATGCAAGGGATGCTCAATCCTTCTGCCCCCCACCAGCCCTCTGAGGACCTGAGTCCTTTCCCAAACCCAGGTTGGTGGCATCAGAAGTGGAAATCCAACCGCTGAGCCGGTGGGCTGGCTCAAAGCACCTTCTTAAGTATTACACTCCTGTTAAATGACAATGTTACAAAGTTTGTGTATGGCCAAGCTTGTACTTGTGAATGTAAAAAAAATTACTTTATTACATTACTATCATGGCATTCATGTTTCTTTTCTTGTCTGTACAGTTCCTTGAATCTGTTCTGTCACGCATTCCAACGCTGACTTTGCAAGAAGACTGTTCCCCATCTACTTCTGCTACATATGTTGTAGCTCCACCTAGCATTGCGATCGAGTCACAGGAAAGTATGATGGATATACCCAGTGACAAGATTGCCACTGTCATGGATGTACTGCCTATGCGCACTGAGGATATTGTGTGTGATATTACCAGGGATTACCAAGGTGGAACAGTGGAAATGATTTATGAGAACCCAAACAGTTCATACCTTGTATCTGACTGCTCCATCGAGTGTCAAGAAAGGAGCCTGGTTTTGCATGTTTCTGGTATGTCGACCTCCATGTCTGATTCTTCTTCATTTTTGCAAATTCCTAACAGTCGTTCATCTGTTAGAAGTGTAAAGACACAAGCTAATATCAAACCACAGCAGAGGACACAACGTATTCAGACATCCTTGCCAGCTGGTGAATCACAAGCAAAGTGCTGCATGGTGTCTGTTGCCATACAGTGCAACGTTGAACATTTAAATGCAGTTGATGGGTGCCGGGAAATGAATGTTGATGACAGTGAATGTGAATCAGATAGTGAAATCCAGTCATTGCCTGATGCCAGCTGTATCGCACTGGATTCTGATTATGATCCGGCAATGCCTCATGAACGAAAGACCAAAACAAGACAGCGAGACTCCGAAAAAAAAGTGCATATGCGCATTGATGCAACATATGAAGATGAGGAAATATTTCATGGTTGCCGAGAGCTGCCTTGCATTACTTTTCCAGACCTGTAATGTTTGCAAATAGTCTACCACCGCAATCATAAATAGAGTTGTTGGAACAATGATTGCGGTACTGTCGACGTGCACTCGTGGTCACTTAAGAAGATGGTTAAGCCAGCAGATGCATGACACAATGCCCGTTGGTAATCTTCTTTGCTGTAACGCTGTCTTCTGTTCTGGAATACCTCCAAGTAAAGCTTTGCGGATGGTCACTTAAATGCACATGCCTGCAGTATCATTGGTAACATACCATAACATTCAGCGCAGTTACATTGTTCCAGCCATTCAGAGTGTGTGGCACCATACCTCTCAACCTCCTGCCTCATAAATCAGGGACAAGGCTTAAAAAAATCAGGGACAAAGGACCAAAATCAGGGACACTTCTTCAAAATTAGAGATATCCACCCAGAAAGCTGGTAGAATATGGGACTTCGTGCAAAATGCATTTTCTAAAGAAGAACAAGCCTGTAACTTTAATGCTTGACATTGTTTTGTGCTTATGGTTCCCACTGCTTAGCCACAAAAACACAAATTTTAGGAGGAACAGAGTAGAATTTTGAGGCAAAATCAGGGATGTCCCTGAAAATCAGGGACACTTGAGAGGTATGTGTGGCACTGCCATCAAGAAGCCATTCTTCAGGAGATAGATGATCGGCCATTGATTCTTGGCGGAGATGCAAGGTGTGATTCGCCTGGCCATTCGGCCAAATAAGGTCTGTACTCTTTAATGGATCTTCAGACAAAGACAGTCATCAGCATCAGCCTGATACAGGTAACTTTTCTTTTGCTGTTATGAATAATGAGGTGATCGAGTTAGGTACTTCACCATGTCCATTGTCCTTTATGTAAGGATCTGGCCTTGGTGCATAATGGCAGCAAACACCAGTGGTTGCTGTTGTCAAATGAGAAAAAGCAGAAATACTGATTTTGTCTTCTTTTTTATTTTTTGAATAGAGTTCAGAGGTGAAGAATTCATCTGCGATGGAGTTAGAAGGTCTGACACGGGGTCTGAAGTTCCTGCAAGATCGTGGATGCAACATATCCCAGCTGGTCACGGACAGGCATGTCCAAGTCTGCGCATGCATGCGCAAGTCACAGCCAACCATAAAACACTATTTCGACATCTGGCACATGTCTAAAGTTAAGTATAACTACCTATTTCATGTGCACGTTATGTCTGCCATACCGTATATAGTGGGTGTCAAGCTGTACTGCCGTCACTGGTGGTGGGTGATGATTGACGGCCGAGTGTTAAATAAATGTATTTCATTGACACTGGAGTGTTAACTAAATGTTGATTTTCAGATTTCTTTAACACCAGTGACAATAAACACATTTATTTTACTGTTTATTCATTCACACCTATTGCATATGTAAGCAATAAGACATGACAGGGTGTGCAAGAAACAAATTTTCCTGCGCATCCATGTGCGTATTAAGACACGAGGCTTTGGCCCACTTCCTTTAGCCCTGCCACATTCCATGACATTCCATGTCTTATAGATATTTGCCTTTTTACTGGCAGACCTTTTTCCCCACACATTGAAATATATATATACACATGGATAGATTATGGCCTGACTGAAGATATCATATTTACTTCATGAGAGGCCAGTGATATCATCATATGTCGTGAGTGGCAAATCCACAAATGACATATCTTGATGTCACTGAGCTCGAGTGAAGATAAATATGACGTCTTCAGTCAGGCCATGTCATGTTCTGTTTATATCTGGTTGATCCTGCTAGTACTTTAAAAAAATGTATTTTAAATTCTTGTCAGGTTGATCCTGCCACTCTGAGCACTTTCTCTTTCCTCTGTATGTAGCGTGGTCGAGCACTATGTACACTGATGGTGGTAATATTGTCTAATGTTTTCTAGAAGGCACCTTCACTTCACAAAGTCAGAAAACACTGTGCTTTATGCACAGCTTAGAGCTGTTAGTTGAAATAAAAGCTGCTGACTGCAGACACACTGCAGCTAGCAAATTCATGGCTTCACAACAGCAGAGGGAAGAGTGAGCATTTGTTGCCTAGCAACAGATGCTCGCACTTCCCTCTACTGTTCCAAAGCTGCCGACTCACTTGCTTCAGTCTGTGTGCAGTCAGCAGCTTTTTTCAACAAAGAACCCTAAGCTGTGCATAAAGCACAGTGTTTTCTGATTTTGTGAAGTCAAGGTGCCTTATACAAAACGTTTCATAATATAACAACCATTGGTGTAGATAGTGCTCGGCCACGCTACATACAGAGGTAAACAGAAACTGCTCAGAGTGGCAGGATCAATCAGAGAAGTATTTCAAATGTGTATTTTTGGGAAAATAATGGCAGGATCAACCAGATAACTACGCAGATGACCTGAGAGCTGCACGTGTGGGGGTGGGGTTGGGGTAGAGAGACAGCCACAGGCAGTACATTGCTAGTGGGACATTCTTTCAGTTTGACAATGATGACGTATAGGAATGCTGGGATATCAATTTTTCTCCCCTGCATTTATACAAAAACATATGTGGTGTGTGTGTATGTATGTATGTGTGTATGTATGTATGTATGTGTGTGTGTGTGTATGTATGTATATGTGTATATATATATATACATATATATATATATATAGATACATACATATATAATGAATGCTTGCTTCAACATATAAGCTGCTGAGATGTTTTAACTCCTGATGGAGTGTTTATGATTCCTATGTAGGAGTGGGTAAGAAATTGGAGCAAGCTGCAAAGAAGAAGGACTGTGGCATCATAAGACCGTGGATTAAGTCCATTACAAACCACATGTTTTGGGTGGCACGACTCAACAACGATAATAGCGATGGAACCATTGAGCGTTGGTTGAGTGTTTCCAATCATATCTCGAATGTTCACTCAAATCATGGTGACATTTTAAGGAATGCTTACATCCTCCCATCACAGACAGTGATAAAGCTTGGTTGCGACCAGATATGATAGTGATAGTACCCCTATAGTCCAATCAAGCAATCCAGTGGTTACTGGCAAATGTTTGTAACACACAGATCTTTCCTTGTAGGCAGTGTGGCACTTAAGGTTGTCCGAAACATTGTCAGCAGTCCATACTTAACCCACGATATACGCCATGTTTCGCCAGCCTACCAAACCTACGCTTTTGAAGTGTATCACAGTGTTGTGTGCCATTTTGCACCGAAATTTTTCCACTTCTTCTACTCAGCTATGTATGCAAGGTATTACTCATGTGCTGTGCGTTGATTGCTGTGTAGAAGTTATGTTAGAACAATATGACTGCTATCTTCCAACCATCAGTGTTATAGGTAACATTATGTGTATTTCCATCTTTTAGCATTTGGCATGGACATACTGCATTATTTTACAATTCTGGTGCATGAATCCTTTCCATCATTGCAGCGTTTTGATTTCTGGTTGTGCCTCCAGCGACCATGGTTCCAGAATGGACTTGGGGAGCTGTAGGGCCAGTCAGGAAGAGAAGGTTTGACTGTCCGTAGACTGCTTGCTTTCTCTCTGGAGAGGGGATACGATTGAGGTCTTCAAATGTCTCAAGGGAATGAATAGGGTGAGCCTTGAGGGTGTGCTTCATCAAAGTGAGGTAGGGTCCAACAGGGTACCCTCAATGAGGCTGGCCGGTGGGTGGAGAATAAGGGTGGGCAAACAAGGAGACGCTACTTCTCTGACAGGGTGCTGGAGCCCTGGAATGCTCTCTCCATGGCATTGGCATCTGGCACAACTGTATAGATTGTTTGAGAAGGGCTGGGATAGGTATACGGTGCATCCCAGAGCACCGCTGGGTGTTGGGGGTGGGAGACCTTGTAGGGAGGGAGTGGGTGTTATAATGGTGTTCTGAGTATGCACTGATCACCGAGATGAGTCAATACACCATGCGGCCTAATCTGATGGTTTGTTACTATGTTAGACAAGAAGTTGTGTATTAACATGACTGAACTGACCTTGATTAATGGTAAGAGTTATTGATGAGTGTGGCTGTTTAGTAATGGATTGTTCATGAATCTGGATTTTCTTATCTCACATCTCTATAATAGGTCAACTGTTTCACCTTGCAACACTTGTAACTGTGCTGCAATGTATACCTACTTTTCAGAAATGGGGGCTTGCAAATTGACTTTGCCCAACACTTTCTTTAACTTTCTGTAACAGGCACATCCTCGCTGTGTTACACTTCAATGAGAATATTACAAGAAAGCAGGCAGTAACCATAGATGGTACACCACAGTACCGTCACTTTTCCTAAGATGAAGAAAGGAGAGGAAGCCATTGTAAAACCAATAAAGACTGCAGTTACTTACGGTAAAAGGGTTGGGGCAGAGATTGTGACAGGAAAAGTAGGGTATTTGAGGGTTGGGTGGGTAACTGTATCCCAGGAAACTGACTTGTTTACTGTCGGTGGGCCAGGGGATGTAGCTGACATGTGTACAATGTGTGTAGGTTGCTGTTTTCCCCACTGATTGCTCACTCTCTCTCTCTCTCTCTCTGTCCTTTCCCACTGCAAATGCATAGTCACATAAAGTGGAGGGTGGGCAGTGCACTAATTAGCACTCAGCACCAAGAACTGAGATGCAGACAGAGGTCACTGCAGCAGGTTGCAACACTGCATTTGTTATTGGTGCACTGTGGCACATTAAAAGATGGGTACAGCAAGAAAAATACCTGATGTCTACACAGCCGTGTCTCGCTGTGTGACTGCGGATATGAATGTCTGCCGCTCCTACTCAGTCCCAAAATGTTTAAAAACATTTGTTTTAGTTTCATTGACTTCAAAAATAGCTCATACATTATAGGCACATGCCCCACCCAGTGCTGCAAAAGTACTGCACATGATGCTGAAGTATGGAAGCACTAATTGCATGTGGTAATGACTTCATAATCTTGAAGGTGATTGCATATTGTCACTGTCGGCAGTAACTATTGTCATAAGTAGCACATGTGCCTCATTGTGTGTCTCTCATTTACCAGACTATGTGCTGGAGATATGGCGAAGTTATCAGACCAAGAGAACACCCGGCCATACCGCATGGGCAAGGGCATTATACGAGGAAGTTTCTGTACCACCACCTGTATGGTCTAAATACAATCACCCCTGCAAGCAGGAACTCATAGAACATCACTGTACCAGATTCAGTGTGCAACAACAACATTGACCCTGTGATTGGAGAAAAAATGTAATTTATGCAATGCAGTTATTTTTCTAATTGTCTTTGAAGTCATGTACATAAAGCTGTGTAGCAGTAACATTCAGGGGATTAGCATTTGTAATGATGCCACTATACGTTACAGTGTTAGGAAACATATACTTTGGAGTATGTATCAGTGGCAATACTGTACTTTGAGACTACGTTACGGTCCATGCTACAAATGCCACTGCACTTGCCATCTGGGCAAGTGTCATAAAAATGATGCATTACATGAACTTTCACACGTGCGGTACTGGTACAACATCCACAACCTGGATGTTTCTCAGCTGTGTTACTTATTCGTCTTTGCTTATGTTTTAAAAGTTATCAACGTCACAGGCAGAGGGCCTTATACACAGTTAAAGGTCCATTATATTCGTTAACGCCAACACTGGAGGGTATTATTACAGTTAGAAAATGGGCAATAGTTAACAGTTTTATGTTATGTTTTAAAAAAAAAGGAACATAAAAAACATTACAAATAACTTGCAAGTCAGTTTTATTATAAAGTACTTCCTTTGGCATAGTTGCCAGTATATGGTGCTGCTGTTGCCAGTAGGGGGTGCTGCCATTAGTGATGTGCATGTCTCTTCTCAACCCCACCCCCCATTTCGGAATGTGATATAATCTGTGGTGCTCTCTGCTGTTGCTGAATATGAACTGTATCAGCGATTTGTGTGTGGAGGTGATGGAAGCAATTAGATGTTCCCACCCACATCTGGAAGGCAGTCGTCCGACGTCTTCCCCTACATGTGAGCCCTGCATGTTGCAGTGCCTCTGGTATCCACTGATGGCTGCTGCAATGCCGGGCTGCCCTGGAATCCTCCACGAGAGAGGAGATCATTCCTCCGGACGCTCAATTCTCTACCTCCCCTGCTGACCACTGGTGGTCCCGGCTCATTCCCGAACCCGGGTCACCGGCATGACGTGAGGCGTGGCGTCCAGCACCTCAACCCTCAGCACCATGGGGCTGGACTCATCACAGTGTTCTTTGAGTGTGACCAAAATCATTTCACTAAGTTTTGTTCTTTCTAAAAGCAGATTAAAATATGATTACACTTGTCACTGATATAGTTTATTAGATTTAGTACTTATGCTGATTTAGATACAGATGAGTACAGCAACTGTATTATTTGTTGACAATTAATGCACAGAATGTACAGTTGATCATTAAAGGGACAAGATGATCAACATATATTATATGTAAATTCAAATCACACATTGGGACAATACTATTGTAACAAACACAGTTCAATGATTACAGTGCCTGTTAACCTACAATTTTAGATGGTTACCATAATTAGTGCAATCTTTTTCTTTGAAAATCAACTCACTATGTGTGACTAGTAACCAGTAACATAATAAATGATCACCACTTTATATGTGACCAGAAAATATTATGTAACTGATAACCATGTCTTTACAAATCACTTTGGGCATGATGATGGCTGTATTTTCTTGCCAGAGTCGGCAGCAAAAAGGGGACATTGGCTGCATCGGTGGGTGGTGGGCTGAACGTGGGTCTGTTTTCAGGCCACTGTTGGGGGTAAGGCAGGAGAGTTCAGCTGCATCAGCAGCAAGGGCAGCACAACCAAAGGGAAGAGAAGTGCAGATGGAGGTGCAGTACAGTGGAAGCGGTCCACCGCTGTTGGTGGTGAAAACAGTTCGGGAGAGTGCTGAGGGAGTGAAAGAGCTGTGATTGGAAGCAGAGGATGTCGAAAGAATCTGCCAGACACTGAGGTGGAGCAACAGGGACAGTTCCAGCTGTGAAAGGAGAGACAGGAATTGGAGGGTTCCACCAGGGTGTTAGGTGCACATATGGAGGAGACAGGAGTTTGGAAAAAGAAGGATGGGAGGAGTGGGCAGATGGGGTTCGGTGCAATAACTGTGGTGCAACGTGGGAAGAAGAGGGGTTGTTAGCCCTTGATAGACTGCTTCTGAGCTATGAAGGGACAGCTGTATTAAAGAGTAAAATGGACAAAGTAGAAATGAGGGAACCTAGAGACAACAGGGAGGGATCCAATGGTGAGGCTAGGGAACCAGTGCAGTAAGGCAGTAGGGAAGGGAAATGTTATGCTTGCCTGCATTGCAAGGGGCTTTACCAGCTGAAGGAGAGAGGTGCTACTGCCGCTGCACAGAACTATGGTGCTGCCACACCTGCAATATGGGGTGCAGCTGTGTATACCGCATCTACGGAGGGATGTTGAGATAATGGCGTGGATTCAGAGAACAGCAAGTAAGATGGTGAGAGGGATGCGAGGGAAACCATATGAGCAGAGGTGGAGGGAGCTGAATCTGTACCCATTACAGCCTAGAAGGTAGAGGGGGGACATGATTAAGACTTTTAAGTAATTAAAAGGGATAAATACAATTAAGGAGAGGAGCTTGTTCAAAAGGTGGATAGAGACAACAGGGGCATAGCCTCAAAGTGGGAAATACAGTGGCAGTGTCAGGAGGCAGTTCTTCATGGAGAGAGTGGTGGAGTCCTGGAACAGACTGCCAGAGGAGGTGGTGGGATCAGCAATGGTGGTGGATTCAAGACAGCAGAATATGACTGCATTCTGTGGTGCAGCTAACCATTACAACAGTCATCAGATCACAAAAGTTAGATGGTTTGGAAAAAACTGCCCATGAAACAAAGTTGGGCTAACATTGAACCCTACAAAATCAGCTTGCAAACAAAAACAAAAAAAAAGAATCATGCAGACAGGCAGCATGCAGTATGAGGTATGGACACCATGGTGTCCTGTGTCCCACAGCACACCTGCTGAATTCCGGTACCAGCAATGGTACAGCAGTTTCTGTTCTACAGTGGTCCCTCTACCTCCAACATCAACAATCACTGATGTTATGCCGTCTGCCACCACTCACACAATAGGCTGTACAGTGCAACATAACCCTTGCATGTACTGGCTCCCCCCCCAGTCCTCCCAACACCTGGCTCTAACCACCACCATGACCAGTACTGGCCAAAAAGCACAGCACTCAATAATCCTCAACAGTTGGATGCACAACACAGCTACCATGAATAAGCATGTTGCCATGCTCAGGGTACGTGATCATTCATTGTAACAGTGACTGTGGCCTTCTTTGTGATCACTAACCTTATTAAATGGATATGTTGTGTACAACAAAACAGTTGTATAATTTGGTCTCCTATGCAACACAACACATAATATCATTAGCTGTGGACCCAAGTTTAACAATAAACTGAATGTTACATTGCAATGTATAACAAACTAATAACATGTATTTAGATAACAGTTAGTCCTCAGCAGCATGGCGTGGTTCTTTGAAGCCTATATACTCTTCTGATGGGAACGCAGCCCTAATTGCAGACACGACACAGGAAGGCAGAACTCTTCGATTATGTGTTCCGAGCCGGCGCCAGATCCACCACACAAATTTGCGATATGCCACAAAGCGAAATTACCTGTGTAGCGTAAACAAGAAACATACATTGAGTGAACATGACACATGAGGAACTACCAATAAAGGATAGTCATGACCTGTGAGGGAGTACAGGCAAACACAGAGGGGACATGATTGGGTCCTTCAAGTACTTGAAAGGAATAACAAAGGTGGAGAATGACAATCTCTTTACTTAACTTCCTTGCTTACTACTTGACAGCAGAAACAGGCCACACAGTCTGTCAAATCTGCTGGAGTGTGCAGCTAGCACCTACCTTTTTTTAGCTGCTGCTTCACAATCCCCCCTCCCCACTCAGGTGAATGCCAACCAACCTTGCACTAGATAACGCTGTTGGTGAATGGGTGATATTTGCCATGACACTGGTCAAATTACCAGATTATTTTCGTTAAATGCCATGGTATCTTTAACACCCACCTGAACTACCACCAGAACATGCATATGGGACCTCGGTTTAACATCTCATCCAAAGACGGCACAACACAAGTGCAGCATCACTGTCATGCTGCACCACAGTGCGAATATTGTGATGTGTGGGAATGGAACACCCAGCCATCTCACAACACAAGTGTCATGTGCAGAAATTGAACTCATGGACCTCTGACAAGACTCTGCTCAACCAGCCTCACAGGCGAGTGTGCTACCTGCTGAGATACTGACACTGGTGAAACTTGAGTTACAACGCGAACACGATGGGAGCACAGTGTTCTGCTAGAGGGAGGTATGTTTAGGAGGAAGGTCAGGAAGCACTTTTGAACACTTCTGTGATCATACAGTTGAAATTTTCAGAGGCAAATGTTAATCCACTTTATTACATAGGGGTATTGATTATGTGGTATGTGTTGCATCTAGAAGTGCTATTCAGTATGACAATGTGCAGTTTCAAAATTGAGGGTAAAGGATAACATGGGGTGGATTGTGATTATAGGAATTGCAAACTACAGTATAAGACTACAAGCCCTCAATAGGGCACACTACAATTAACATTAATAGGAACATCAGGCGAAGCCAGGAAGAAGGCAATTTTGTCTGTCTAGTCTGCTCGTATTGCCACATCCACAGTTTGAAGTACTGCCCTGCCCTTCATCCACACCTCCTCCCATCCTCCCTACCCATGATCCTTACCTTCCCTTTCATGTATCCCAGTCTCTGTTAAAGCTCCACTGTCTTCAACAAGATCACCTCTTCCGCAGCGCATTCAAGTGTCCACCATCCTCTCTGTGAAGAAGTGCTACCTGACCTCCCTCCAAACCTCCCACCTCCAGCTTACAATTGTGGCCCCTCGTGTTATGGTTGACACTCAGTGTAAAGAGACTTTCCTTATCCACCTTATTTATCCCTTTCAAGTACTTGAAGGTCACAATCATGTTTTCTCTCCCTCTCTCTCTCTATCCTGTCTTCCAGTGAGTGCATGTTCAGTGCCCTCAGCCTCTCCTCATATGCCTTACCCTTGTGACCCGCCAACATCTTTGTAGCCGTACTGTGGACCTTCTCCAGCAGGTTAATTAATGACTTTATTTGCTGGCAGTTTTGCATGCTTGTTTGTCCATATGAGTTCTACAGTAGCCTCCAATATTACAACAATGTGTATAATTCACAATCTTCATGAAGTACTGTATACATCGGTATTACTAAGAAAAGAATAATTAAAGACTATGACGTTGCTGAGGATATAGGTAAATTTTACCAACATACTCAATTTAACATTGGGTGAGTAGACCAATAAGGATTGAAAATTATAATGATGTTGGCAAGAAACAAAGCAACTGCAGTAACGCTTCTGCTTCACTTATGAACTACAGGAGTTATCTACTGATGTGGGGTAATGAGACTGAAGGACATGTGAGGGATGCCTGACATTCCAATGGGCACCTCACATACTGTTTTACTGAAGGTCATCTTTTCAATGGTGATGTACTGACTATGGGCGGAGTATCAAGCAATACCAAACTGATGCAGTACAGAGTCGGTGATCAATAGAGGCCATTGGGTAATGCAGAAGACTCAAACAAGGTTCCAACAAAACTGGTTGCTGTGCTTACATTAAACAGTAACGAGCAGGTGGCTCATAACTGAGTCTAAATGGTGCTTGTTGTGGTGGGGGGCACCATTGTATCGTGGGACACGTTGTGTTGGATGTAGGTCAGCGGGGACTCCTGGGCATACATACAAAGTAAAGAAAAATGGGCCAATGTCACAAACAGTTTATGTGAATGATGCTTCACCTTGTGCACCAACGTCAACCAGGTTTCTATAACAAACTAGGTAGCTGGGGTGCAGTCATGATTAGGGTGTGTGATAATGAGAAGAGAGAGGTGGGTACCCTATCCCAAGTAGGGGTGCAGTCAAGTTCAGGTTTATTGCAGGAAAACTCCATTGAGCAAGCTCATTCACAAGGAGTCCTTTATATATATATATATATATATATATATATATATATATATATATATATAGACTAAGCAATGTACAATACAGATAGGTAATAACAGTAAATACATGAAATGCACATTACATGATGGAGGCTGAATATACATACATACAAGGCTCCACAATGACAAGCGCAGGTGGTGAACACTAATTTAACACAGGGAAATTAATCACAGGTTGCATACTGATAAATGATACATAAGGACTGATGTATGTAATACATATATTTTGGCAGCTAGGACAAACAGAATACAAGTGATAAGGGGGGTAGGAGTGATTTGATAGTGTAGTATTGGAACTTATTCATTGGGAGGCCAGGAGTAGATGGGGAGGGAAAGCAGTTAATATGGTAAGGCAATTATATCTTACCCGTGTATTAAAATGGCACACGTGGGGAGGGGACAGATTTAATGACAGTTACAGGTGTCTTTTATTTTGGCTGAACTTAGCAATTTGTAAAAGTTGATTGAAACTGTGCTAGTTAGTTTCAGTACAGATTGCAATTGATTCCAAATGGAGGGAAGGGAATATGCAATAGCACATTTACCAAAGGAGATCCACGTCCTTGGTATAACAAGCATAATGCCTGTATTACTGACATCACCGAATGGAGGTTTGGAGATGGAGCAGGCAGACAACAGAGTGACTGGAATGGAGGGGGTGCAATGTTATGTGTCAACATGTGTTTTTCCCAGTCACCCGGTGTGCAGAGGTACACTGAGATCAGTCTTACAGGTTACCTGTACTTTGTCTGAAGCAAGCCAGAGCATGAATGGGCATCATGCAGCTCTGTATGTGTGTGTTTCTGTCTTAACCCCACCCCCGAGACACTGTGGGTGTGCAGTGTTCCTACACCTCTAAAAAGCACAGGGAGATAATAAAAATGAGGGAGACAGACAGCAGGAAAACATTAAAAGCACAATAATGAGATCGACCTGCTTCTCGATTTACAGCAGTAGGCCTGTTTACCATTAAGTAATGTTAGTATGGTTATTTTAGGCGGTTATACTGTGGCATAACACCAAAAAGTGTGGTACTGCAGCCAGAAATAGTGGAAGAACACAAAATAGTTCCCACATTTTGTGACTATAATTCCACAATTTTTGTTCCATTTCTCTACACATACGGCCCACATTATAAGCACAGTGACACAAGACACAGTGTGCCATTACAGGGGATTAATCAACACCTCAGGTGCTGTGAGGACACTCTGCCTGCAGCCTCATGCCTACAATGAATCAGAGGTGTTTATTAATCCCAAATAACCACACACTGTCGTGGGTTATGCTTACAAAATATATATATATAGAGAAAAAGTAAAATGTAATACATTCATATACTCACTCGTTCAGAGGAATGGCATCGTCTAGAGGTCCCTCCATAAATTCATATTCATAATACGATACCAGAATCACATTTGCTGAGACAGTTCTCCCTGAAGCAATCAAGTTCAGTGATGCAGGCAGCCTCTTCCTCTTCGCATTTGGCCATCACAGCAGTCACCTCATGGCAGCAAATGCACTCCACCAATGTCTCCATTCTAGTACAGTTGCCACACTGGCACCTGCAAAACCAAAGGTTAGATGTATTAGGGCACAGTACCGATAGTCAGAATGAATGCCATCATATTTCAGGGTCCAGTTACTGCATCAAACTGTATTGCACTAAACACTGTTCTGGGTACACACAACATATAACTATGACATGGATATGGAAGTGTTGTGCGCATTAGCACCACATCTTAACATGAATGCCATACATGCCATTGTACTGCAGTATGGCTGCCTGGTTACCATGGCAGTACAGTGTCCAGTCCTGCCCATAGCACCGTACTAAAGATAGCCCCCTGGGCCATATCCTGCTTCACGTAACTGAACAGCAATGCTCCTCAGCAGTCCCATTCCCTGTCCATACCACATCGCTGTGACAATTCAAACACCCAATCCATGATGGTCAAGTGGCCCCCCACACTACCACACCCATGTAGGCAACTGAACCCCACCAAAGTTCCATGTTCCAGCAGTGGATGTCTGTAGGCGCCCAGCAAAACCCACCCTCAGTCATCCTCAGTTGCCTGACATCTAAGCTGTCAGTGAATGACAGCATATACTATGGCTGTCAAGCAGCTGAACTGTCAATGTGTACCGTAAGCTGTCATTCACGTCGTGGTGGTGAGTGACTTTGTGTTGCCTACCTCGGTGGGAGAAATGGCCTATGGCAGGGGTGGGGGGCACTACTGTACCATGGAGTACTTACAGTATATTATCATTAATAGACTACGGGCAGGGAGGGTATCCACTACAGTACCAGGTATTGGTTAGGTGTTCTTCATTTGTTACAGAAGGGAATATGACCAGGGAGGGGGGAACACTATACTAAAGAACACAAAATAAGGAGATTCACACAGAACAAATGAAACAACACGATAAACAATTTATTCAAACACACATATAACCACTCCCCAATGCTTCAACCACTATACTACCAGGGAATGTTTTTAGTAGTGTACTTATAGGCAGGGAGAGGCAGTAGACTACAAGGCACTGGTTAGGTGTGGTGGATTCATTGCAGAACAGGATACGGGCAGGGAGGGGTGACCAATAGACTACCAGGGAATGGTTTGTGCTTGTGTATTACCAAATACAGGCAGGGAAGGGGATGTTTGGTGCATTCAGCCCTTGCAGGGAGCAGTATGCATTCGGCCAGGCACATCCCTGCTAGGGGAATACAAATGGGGCCATAATAACATACAAATGGACACATTGAGCCTTGCATGCCGAATTGGCCCATTTGCATGTCTGGGGCTGTGAATACAAACATCTTCCCAACATGACCGGGGAAGCAGCCCCACATAGTAGGGATGGTCGCAATCATGGTATGCACAGTGCAGATATACAGAGGGGCATCTTCAGGCACTTGCTCTATGAATACCACAGTTTTGTGTAGGTACAGGTCAGGGGCCTGGTACAGATGCAATGCAAGGAGCGCATCTCATTTTAGAATTTCCACATATATGTAACGGGCACGTGGTAAATATGGAGTACTTGCTAACACTGTGAACATCAATGCACTGTTAGGAAATGCCATTGCATTCCATATGTAAACAATGTGAACACATGTAAATGAATGTCAATGGTCGATGTGCAATGAAAACACAGGGGTGCCACAATAAGAAACAACAACTACAAGACTTTGTATCAGGTCTTTATTTACATAAAATAAATGGAAAGCGAAACACCGGCTAAGTAACTTGTGGAATTACACAGTACATCCTAACAGGAAAAAAACGAACAGGATGTCTATACAAATCATAGGCACTGAATAAATAATTGCACACGTACCATGAACATTAATTAAATGTGTTGGCATTGTGTTCTTATGCTATGCAGTACACCAACACAAATAAAGTTTACATGCATTCTTTAACATAATTAAAACATATACTGCATATGTGAGGTACTGCTGTGAGGTGGGATATGAAAGAATGTCATTCCTGGTGTGAACTAGCACTTAAGGGAACTGGTACATAAGGAGACACATAAGGGGGCTATAGCCATTGCAGACAACAGGCTTGCCATTACTGCTGCTTTCTGAAGCAACTGTACCATAACTGAAATACATGCTTGCACAGAACATCACAAACCCTAATCTTTCAGATAAATAAAAAAAAGGGTACTGCCATGAACAGTAAGGCATGGATAGTCGAAGCAGTCATTCACCCACCATTGGCTTGGTTCTTCAATGGTCCGGCCACCCACAGCTACTTCAGAGCTGTCTGTTTCATCTTCGGAAGTACTTGCATCGGCTGCAGCAGCATCTGCCGAAACTTCAGAACGTAGAGGCTCAAATATGTATGGTTGAGCAACAGCCAACAAATCAAAGTCCTCACTAAGGTCAGGAACCTCCATCTCGGCCATACTTGCACTGCTTCCTCCCATTCAAGTCGTGCTACAATGACGTCATCGTCTCGCAATGCGCATGCGCGGGACTCGCAACCAGAGATTCCTCATTAGCGTGAAGTTGAAGACAGGCACCCTAGAACAATAAAATATAGAGCCCAATTCTAAAAAAAGGAAAAGAAATTAAGGAATTTGGACTCCTCACACCAAACAACAACAGCAAATGCTGTACATTTGTCCACAATGGTGAGTCAAACACACGCTGAATGAAAATGTCTGTTTATTTGTCCTTTAAGGAAAAAAAAAGCAATTTCTTCCTCTTTCATAGCACAGCAACCCTGCAAACCAAACACAGCAACCAGGCACAGAGAAAAAACATGGAAAGGAACTTAAAAATATAAAATATAACAAAACTGAACCCAAAAAAATCCTGTTGCATAAATCAAATATGTGTGGGGCACCTGTGGGATAACAAAGTTATTTCTACAGTTGCCAGTGACCACTCATAATCCTCATGAGTGGCGTTAATCGAGATCACAGGCAACTGTACAAATAACTTTGTTATCCCTCAGGCGCACCCCGCATATCCCATATTTATGTTCAAATTAATAATCAAGACTGCTAACATAGTATGCATTATTAATCAACCCATGAAAAATAACTGCACTAAAATAAACAGAAATGAAAAAAACACATGAGGTCCCAAGAGGGGTAAATCAAACCTGGGTCCAAAGGAACATTTCAGACCCAGTAGCAACAGCACAATCACTATGCCATGGAGAGACTGAGAATAATGCTGAGAATCTGGTATATAACCTATGTGACCTACAGACCTATTTGTAAAGACTAAGAAAGAGAACTAATAGGTGAGCAACAAAGATAAAAGGAAACACAAGAACAGAAATAAGAACAGGCTCCACCTTTGTCAAGTATGGAAATACAAAGAACACCACATAACGACAGAAAATTGAGAGTGGTAGCCAAAGGGAAATAAATGGTACTACACAAGATGCCTATTCTGTTTGACTGGAAACAAATCGATATAGAAATCCAAACTACAGTCATGGATGTTCCTAATACATAATGTTACTGCCTGAAATTCTGCAGGACATTAGAATTTATGTGACTCTGGGTGAAACCATCAGGGCTCTTAACGTTAGTAAACATTAGAAATTTCTGTGTTAAAGGCTTGAAAGCCAGGGAATGTCAACAGCCCTTTATATGAGTTGTTTTTAAATTCACTCGTCACTAAAGTGTTAGAAAAAAAGAAATGATCTGTCACAAACACACTCCGGTGGTCAGGCCCTCTGCTCCCACAGTGCCCAACCTCGAAGTGCAATATGTGAACAGGAGACAAACAGGGTAACACTCCTATCTGTTTTGGGTCCAAACAACTACCAGTCTCGAGTTCTGGGGTCAACTATGAACCCTTTTTCGCTAGCACGCCCAGGTAACAGGTTTCAATATCACACCCTCTTCGGGGAAATGCATTGCAATACTTAACCCAGTGGGCATACAATCTGGTTCACAATCCCCCTTTTGACTCAGTTGAGACCTAGGTACTTTTCTTACCTTGATGCATACGATAACGCACTTTAAGTGCTTAACAGTTCTGTCAGAATTATCAACACTGTTCCAGCATTCACACTCAAAATGAGGAAAAGGCTCAGGCAGGATTTCAAGGAAAACAAAGTTTACTAAAATTAAAAATAGTAGATGAAGTACAAAACACAGAACATGTAACATTGAGGGTAAAGTCATACAAATTACATGGACAATTTAAACAAAACTGCCTTATTAATCGAGTATCTAACCCTACCCTAGTTTCAATTAACAAATAATGGAGGTTGAATTACCCAATTCAGTAGAAGTGCTCTTGAGAGTGTGTACTTTCAGGAGTCCAAAATCAAAAAGCACTATGTTCTCTTAGCTTTGACTATCTAAAGGGAACAAGGGTCCTACCCAGCTTGTGAGGTCACAGCTCAGTGGTGATGCTGGCTGTGAGGTCACTCTCTTCCTGCCTTCAAATTCCAGGTTCAGAGGGTGATCAGTGTGTCTCAGGAGGGCTATGACAAGAATTCACCCCTCTGGTTATGGCCTGGAAGCAATGCAATGGCAGGATGAACTGATAGGAGTGATGTCAGTGATGTCATGTATTCCTGTGTGTTGACTGATTGATCCCAAGCTTCCCTCTGAACAGGACTGTAAAAAGCAGGCTGTACGCAGCAGATAGTACAGCGCAGGAGGAAATGCTGTCAGTCAGAACTTCATGAGAGGGCGGTACGTCTACTAAATACACTCTGGCATAATATACTATGGCACAAACATACATTATCCAAAGTAAAGTAAATTGTTGGTATATTTTGTCCATTAGGCTACTGTTGAAGCTGACTAAACAAATTATACCCAGAAATGAAAGGTATGAGAAAAATGCTAAAGAGACGATGCATGTTATATAAGGCAGCTATTACTATTTAAAAAAAAACTAAAAATTTAAAATTTAGATGTCAAAAAGTTGTTCTTTGATCTAATCACATACATGAAACTAGGAGCTACAACTCATTTTGAACACTATACCTACAAAGCAACTGCAAGGCAAAGCTATGGAGCAAAACAACAATGTAAACTTGACACTTTTAGCACCCCTTTTGGATTCCTTGCATATTAAAGTAAATAAATGTTTCTGCTGTACAGAGAAATGGATTGCTCAGTCCAATGAAACAGAAAAAAATAAACCAAATCTTGAAATAGGTAAACGGAATCACCCTAAAATAACAGTTATAGTGGTTAGCATGGCTGCCTTCCAAGTAATGAACCTGTGTTTGATTGCTGGCCAGACCATAAGTTTTGAAACCAGGTGACATGCTGATAAATACATATGCATGTTATTTATCTGCTTTACAAAAAAACTTTTATGCCTTTCATATAATACTGTGTTACATAAAAAATATGAACAAAAAATGAAATCTGTGTCTGATAGCATTAGTTTTGCATGGACTGTCATCTCATACTGTACATAGATCCTCTTCTGTGCAGTTTCCCTCCTCTGCCTTTTTAATCCTCACTATGTGTCCTCTTGCTTGTCACTTCTTACTTCTCTATCTGAACAAAGTCTTATCCCCTTAGCGACCCTTTTGGCGATCCTTTCCTCTCTCTCTCTCTCTGCCTTTGTTCTCCTAATCATCTTACCTGCTTCCCTTCCCTTTGCTAGATATATCTTCCTGTCCTCCTCCCTTTGTGTGCCTTTGTACCACCTGGAAGCCACCCTTTTATCCTTCACCACCTTTTCCACTGCCTTAGAGAACAATAATTGTCTCTTTTTCCTTCTGCTTTTTCTCACTTCCTTCGTGTGAACATGGGTCAAGAGCACCGGGAAGCCATTGTTCATATCGCAGTGCTTCTGTACATACCAGTGCTCTCAGTAACCCTGCCTCCTCCTCACCACTTATTTATTTATTTATTTTTTTATTTCAAACATTTCACCAGGAAAGTCATACTGAGCTGCTACCAGTTCATTTCCAGATGTGTCCTGGGGTAGGGGATGTGCAAAATCATATGCGGCAACAATATAACAGCAATATATCAAGGAGCATAATCATGAATTGAAACCAAAACAGAATGACATATGTGCATGACAGGTAATAATGAACATGTAATAACTGGGGAGTGTTTTCACTCATTGAGAAACCGGGTTATACTTCGTCATTATAACCCACGGGTTATAACAGCAAACACGCACCTGATTTCTCTCACTGTGCGCATGTGCACACTGCGTCCACGTATAGACGGTTCCTGGAAATGCCCCCTCACAGTCTCCCTGACTGGTGAGTGCTGCACTGACAACAAAAAGAATAATTTTCTGCTCCTGCTTCTACCCGGTTCATCTTTGTCAGCCACCACACCTTCCCGACTCATGCCCATTCATGTTTAAAGACCAGCATACATCGTTTTCACAACTGCCACCATAGAATCTCCGTCTCTCGCACCGATCACAGGTAGCACATCAGCTCAGGGCTAACGTTGAAGGGGGGTGCTAATCTATCAACTACTCTGTGGGATTTTTTTTTTAATAAACTAGTAAACAGTGAATCGAAACAATGTGCAGGGGATGAAACAACAAACCCACCATCCCCATCTGCTGGCCAAATTGTCACTCACATTTAAAAATTGATGTAGCCAAGAAAACACTCCCCAGCAATTACATAAGACAATGTATGGAGGTGAGTGTATAAACGAGAATTTAATGCCCACCCTAGGTGTGGGATGCTTTGATAAATCTCTCGGGCTTCGCCATCGGGGTTTATGTAACATTCCACACCGAGAGTGGCATTAAATTCTCATTATACACCGACCCCCGTACATTATTGCATATGTAATATGCACATGTAATGTAACAAAGCATATGTACAGGTAATGCAGAAAAAAACCTTCCAGGACAGAACTAGTGAAGGGGAGAGGGGGAGGAAGTGGATCATGAACAGTTGCAAGTAGGAGAAGAAAAGCCATGAAGAAGAGACTTTAAAGGGAACTGTCTGCATTCCCAAGGCAAAAACACAGAACCTATGGGTCCCGATTAGGTAAATTGCACTGGCGGTAATTTTGTAAAATAACTTACACAGCTGTTATTTATATTTTATCTGGTTGATCCTGCAATCCTCCACCTGCCATTACTATTCCTGAGTCCCCTGCGGCAAGCCCTTTGATGATGCTCCACAGTATTTTCTGTTCTTTCTACTGCTCTGAGGTGCGTGAGTGACTATATCCACATTGGCTGCTGAAATCCATCCCCAAGTGTTGTGTACTGCTACATGACTTTGTGTGTTTAATTAAATCACTACCGCATATTGTGGACTCTGCTTTGTGTGTGTGTGTGTGTGTGTGTGTGTGTGTGTGTGTGTGTGATGGCTGTTGCCATAGCAACCATGCACTTTGTGGAGTGCTGCCTGACTTCTACTGCTTCCACCTGACTCTGACTCTGTTGATTTGCTTGTATCCTGCTGGTGGCAGCTGCAGGCAATGAGGGGGTAACAGCAGTCATAAGGCAGCTTGAACTCTAGCGCGGTAGTGTCTACACAGTGGCGGCTAAGTAAGGAGGCAAAGTGGTAATGCCTGGAGCTTGACCAGAGTCAGAATGGAGGAAGAACGGGCCAGGACTATAGCATTCAGTGACTGTAACTGAATAGGTGGAAGCGTTGCAGTGGTGGGGGGGGTGGTATAATACTAATGATTGTTTATGTGTGCTGTGTGTTGTGCACCAATGCTGTACCCAGTAGGGTTGCTGTTAATGAGTTCAGTGGACTTACCAGTGATGATTCAGTGTCTGGCACAACTTATAACTACACAATCACATATGGTATTGTCTTTGGTACTGTACACAAACATATGGGATATGCTATGGGTATTTATATATCTAAACAGTCTAGAGTTACATTGAACTGGCAGTGTTTAGGCAAATTGTATTTAGGGAGTTTTTATTAATGCTTGCTGGAGATGTGGAGACCAATCCAGTTCCAATTACTGATGTGGCTGATGTTGATCTATTTTAGACAAAATGCTGCTGGGATAAGAATTATGCACTTTAATGTTCAAAGTTTACCTGCTAAGTTTCACGAGGTGGAAGCATGGGTAGAGTTGTATTGTCCTGCCATGCTGGCACTAAATGAAACTTAGTTACAACCCGGATGTGTCCAATAATGAGATTTGTTTATTTGGATATAAAAGTTTTAGGAAAGACAGAGCAAAGGGCAGGGATTGAAGGGGTTATGTTTTATGTAAAAATTCGCTTTTTTGTCTCTGAAAAAAAAACATTTTTTCAAGTTGTTCAACTTATGGAGAGCACTTAGTACTTCAGGTTTCTTTGGGCCAGGTAAATAAATTGACCATTTGTTGCACATATGTACCTCCTAAGATGTGTAAAGAAGGTTTGACAGAGTTTGTCGATACTCTTGATCATAAACTACTTGGGGAACTTTTGGTATTGGGTGATTTTAATTCTAATAAGGTTGGTCCTGACATAGTTAAATTTAATGGCTTACTTCATCCGTTACATTTACAACAGTTAATTCATGTGCCTACTAGATTAAATGTTAAGACAAACAGACACACAGCCCTAGATTGGATAATAACCAATAAACCAAGTCATATTTTAAACTGTAAAAAAAACAGAAGTATTATGAGAGCACCCACAGATACATCCAGAAACTAATCCTGTGGTTACTATGTTTATTAGAAAATGTGAACTAGACCTTGAACAGATTCAAGACACCCTAGTAGAGCCTGGGTTCACAAACTGCAGTCCAGTGGAACTCATGGCCACCAAATCCTTGTCAGACAATAAACTAATAACTATTAAATCAGCTGACAAAGGAGGAACAATTGTGGTTATGAATACTGAGGACGTTTGTGAAATTAAACAACAGCTTTCTGAATCTGACTTTTATTTAAAGGTGGATAGGCAGTGTATTTTGACATACAAAAATGAGATTGATAAACTTTAGAATTTTGTTTTTTTGAAAGGTTACATTACTGACACTGAGTATAGAGCTATGACAGTAACTTGCCCCATTATTCCAACAATCTGCGTTTTGCCCAAAATACACAAACGTTTAAAGAACCCATGGGGTAGGCCTATAATATCAGGCAGAGGGTTAACTGAGCCATTATCGATATTTGTAGACCAACATTTACAACCATTAGTGAAGAATCTTTGCCCATATATACAGGATTCTACAGAAGTGGTGTGTTTAATGAAGGACCTGGACATGGGGGAAAATTGGTATTGTGCCACGATAGATGTAAATTCTCTTTATACAGTAATACCACACAGCGAGGGTCTTGCAGCTGTGGAATTTTTCCTAAACACTAGAAGTGAGGTACAAAAAGTAGAAGTACCCACGACATTCCTGGTACAGTAGGCTGAGAAGGTGTTAACAAACAATGTTTTTGTATTTCAGAACCAGTTATATCATCAAATAAGAGGGACGGCAATGGGGGCCACTTTGGCCCCCTCTTATACTAATTTATTTGTTGGACATTGGGAGAGTTCATTTCTGTATGGCGCCACCATGAATCTATTCTTGGAAAAGGTGGATTTATAGAGGTGCTTTATAGATGATATACCCGTGGTGTGGAAAGGCACTGTGGATGAATTTGGGGATTTTGTAAAATGGATGGAAAATACAAGCAGTTGTGTGTGGTATAAATATGTAATACATCAGCAGGAGATTACATTCCTAGATCTAAAGATTTATAGGAATGAGAGTGGTGATGTATGCACCACATTATTCCAAAAAGAGACAGACCGGAATAGCCTCTGAAATTTGAAAGCTGTCATCCATACCATATTAAGTACAACATCCCAAAAGGTCAACTAATATGAACCCTATGACAAAAGAAGGCTGTGGCCCATCGGGATTGTCCCCCACAAAAGTGGGATATTAAATCCTATGAATATTTTCAGACAGTCATTTGTCAATACCTTTCTTAAAGGCGTTGAGGGTTTCAGTGTCCACCAACTCCTGTGGTAGTCTGTTTAAGAGTCTCAGTGTTCTTACAGAGAAGAAGTGAAGCCATCTATTTGTTCTTGCCTTATCAACTACTAATTGCTTGTTGTGGAGCCTGGGTACTATTTTTCTTTGTGACAATCTGATCCTACACTGGGCCATCAGGGGAGGAGCTTTCAGAATTTTGTACAGGAACAGAAGGTCACCTCTACATCTCCTGAATTCTAGGGAATGGAGGCCTGTTTTGTGCTATCTTTCTGTGTAAGTCAGTGGAGCTAAGTGAGGGACCATTCTAGCTGCTCTTCTCTGTATTTGTTTGAGCATTTTTAAATCTTTGGACAAATAAGGGCTCCACACGGGAGATCCATAATCAAGATGAGGTCGGATGTGAGATTTGTACAGGGGGATTATGCATTGTTTGTTTTTTGACATAAACATGCATTTATTCTTCCTAGCAATGAATTAGCTGTCTTAACCATGTGGCTATAATGATTGGTGAATAAAAGACTGTCGTTTACCCATATACCCAGGTCCCTTTCACAGGTAGATGCTGTTATTACTTTATTATTCAGCCTATATGTTTGCTTAGGATTGTTATGACCAAAATGGAGGACTGTACATTTATTGATGTTAAAGGTCCTCTTATTTGTATCCACCCATTGTTCTAGTGATTCAAGATCATGAGTAAGTGCAGCCCTGTTTTTTTCAGAATCTATCATACCTCCCAATTTGGTATCGTCTGCAAACTTATAAAGTATGTTCTCAGAGCTAATTTGCATATCTGAAATGAATATATTAAACAGCACCGGGCCCAATGCCGAGCCCTGTGGCACTCCACTGGCCATGCCTGTCCTAATGGAGAGTATGCCATTTATCCTAACACACTGGGTTCTACCTGTCAACCAGCATTCTATCCAATTAAACAAGTCAGGGGAAAAAACAAGATGTAAAAGTTTAAATATAAGAATATTGTGGTTGACCTTATCGAATGCCTTACTATAGTCTAAGAGCAAAACATTCATAGATGTACCATTATCCAGTTTTGAGCTAATGGTATTATAAAAAGTGATTAGGTTGGTGGTACAAGAATGTCCCATTTTAAAACCATGTTGAGAATTATCATTAATGTCAAGTTGTTCCATTAATTTCTCTCTCCAGCAGGCCCTTTATAACTTTTTCCATTAGTTTACAGGGACAGATGTAAGGCTGATTGGATGATAATTATTAACCAGTGTACAATTACCCTTTTTAAATATCGGTATAGCTGTAGCAGTTAACCAGTCAGATGGAACAGATCATCTAAGTAATGATTTGTTAAATAATATAGTGAGTAGAACCGCTATTTTATTACTTGTTTCAATTAAAAATCTGGGGTTAATAGAGTCTGGGCCACTGCTTGAGTTTTGTTTTAAACTTTTTAATAAATTTAATGCATGAGAGATGTCTATAGTGTAATTGGTATTAGTTCCTGATGAAATAGAAATTAGAAACTGTATAGAAGGGAATGAGTTCAAGGTAAAGCATGAGATACAGATAAAAAGATTTAAAGAAAGAGGTTATAGTAATGAGAGCATATTGAATGCCATAGAGAGCACAAGCTCTATGAATTGTGAACATACATTACAATATAAGATTAATAACAAAAAATTGTCAGCACCTGCCCAATGTCCCTTTGTTACCATATTATCCAAACAGTCTGGTACAATAAGAGAAATAATAACTAGTAACTGGCCCATATTGCAACTGGAACCAAGGCTTAAAAAAGTGGCTCAAGAAGGACCAAAAATAGCATTTAGGAGATGTAAAACATTAAAAGATTTGTTAGTGACTAATACTGTCCCCAGTCCAGAACCTATAAGAAACACAATTTAGTTTGCAGCCCCGTGGGAACACATAGATGTGGGAGGTGCATGTATTGTGAATACATGCACACATGTCAGAAATTTGTAAACTCATGCACAGGGAAGTGTGCACTGATTAAAGATGTCATCAGTTGTGACACAAAATGTGTAGTGTACTTATTTAAGTGTAGCTGTGGCAGCTATTATGTAGGACGTACAGTACGGATCTTTAAAACATGCATTGGTGAGCATGTCCATGCTCTAGTAAAAGGGGATACTTCCTACGCTATAGTAAAACCTTGAAAAAGAAAATACCAACACAGACCATCAGATTTGTTTTTCAGGTATAGAAGTAGTCAGACTAGGTCTGAGAGGGGGAACTATTAAACAAGTGAGCAGTAGAAGAGAGAGTTATTGGATTTATAAATTAGGAAGCAGACAAAATAAAGGTTTGAATGAAACTATCGATTTGGCATCCTTTTTAAAAAAGTTTAGAAGGAAATAAGAGAATGAACCACATATATGGAGTGAAATAATATGAACAGAAAATGAGTTCTGTCTTTATCCAATCGGGAATATTCACATCAAGTTCCAGTATCAAGAAAGAAGATGTAGTTGCAGCCTATATTAGTTTGCAATATTTGTTGATATACATTACATACAAAATAAAGCTATGTAGTAAAAGACTGCTTATGTAAATATTGGATTGTAATATCTACACCTTTAAGATAGAAAGCATGGTGCCTGGTTTGACAGCACTGTCCGTGTATACATGCCTATATGACTTGTAAAAAGTCATTTATTTACTTAAGTAGAAAAAAACACATTTGATATCGGTTATGAGTTGAATCAATAGTGTAATCAAATGTGTTTTCTAAGTCCATCTATAGTAAGCTATTCTAATATGTAGAGGAATTGGTAGACATGAAAAGATAGTATATAAAAAATATTTCATAATCAAAGTTTGATTAAGCATTTAAATATTGTTCATACTGGTCCATGAGGACAGACAACAGTGCAATTAAGCACGATTCCCAATTCCTTAAAGCATTACGTGGACCATGCTGTCATCCCAAGATATTTTAACAAAGGGCTAAAACAGCTCATTGTAAGTCGATCTGAATATTAAATGTTACTTGGTTTTAGCCCATGATTGGTTCAAAAAGTTTTGTGTATTTATTAAGGTGACTATTTATATAGAGGCACTGTGTGTAACTGATTAGATTCACTCTGATGATGCCTGACAGTAGTCGGGGGAAACGTTAGTGTTTGTGAATTTTATGCCGCTGCAATGGGATTTGGTGCAAGTGTGATATGCACAGTTTTGTTTAAATAAAAGAACTACATTTTACTTTTCGAGTCCTGTGCAAACTGATTCCTGTGGGTGCTCGCATAATACTTCTGTTTTTTTTTTGTCTTACTTGGATGAGCACTAAAGCAATTTACCTGGTGCTCCAGCTCTTTGTTTATTTTGATATTTTAAACTGCGGTATAACGGCTGATTCGGTAAGTGATCATAGTCCTATATTTTGCTCTTGGAAACATATGGCCACGAGGAAACCCAAACCTATTATACAGACTTCTCAGAACTTTAGTAACGTCAATCTTGAAAGGTTCTGTGAAAGTTTAAATTGTGTGGATTGGTCTTATCGCCATCTGATTCCTGATGTGAATTATTGTCTAGATTATTTTGTTCATGAATTTACATCTATTCAGGACACTTTAGCACCACTCATTAAGAGACGGAAATCGGGTAAGAAGTCAGGTTGGTTAAATCAATCCTTGTTGAAATTGATGCGTAGTAGGGATAAGGCATAGAAACATTATAAGAAAGATGGTTCATTGAGGGCACTAAAGGGATATCGCTGTCTACGTAATAAATGTAAGACACAGATTAAACTGGCAAAAAGTAGCTTTTAAGGCAAAAACAAATTAATGGGTTCTCAGATAACAGAACATTTTGAAAACGATTCATGATTTGCTTAATCCTACCGGTGACTCTGTGATGGCTATGAAATTGGCAGATGATATGGTCTCATATCCTAAATGTACAGCAAATGAGTTTAACCACAGATTTGTTGATTTATACAACTATTTATGTGATAATCATATAAACTCATTGTTCTCTGAATCTTCCTTTGATGATAGGAAACCTAAGTTTTATTTAAAAGTTACTACTCCTAATGAAGTTTGTAAGTTGCTGCCACAACTGGGATATGACAACTCACCTGGTCATGATGGTTTGCTGCCTAATTTGTTGTGTGATGCAGCTGAGGTTTTGTCTTACCCTGTTAGCATTATAATAAATTTATCATTTATCACAATGGAGGTGCCTGATTTGTGGAAAAATGCACTGGTAGTGCAGGTGCACAAATCTGGTTCCCCTCATAAGTTTACTAATTTTAGGCCCATTTCTGTTTTGTCTGCTGTGGCTAAGGTTCAGGAACAGATAGTATACAAGCAGCTTATTGATTATGCTGACTGTAACAGTGTATTGTCAAGCCATCAGCAGGATTTAGGAAGGGGTATGAGGCAGAGACTGCACTGGCTGAGTTCACTAAGGTGGTCCTTGAAGGTATGGATAGGGGTGTTTGACTGGGGCCGTGTTCATGGACTTGACCAAGGCATTCAATCTGGTCAATTATGATCTATTGATCAAAAGACTAAGCACATTAGGTATAGGCCAACCCGCTCCAATGTGGTTTTCAGACTATTTACAAAATAGGTTTCAAATGGTGAAATACATGGGTCATGTCTCAGGGAAATTGGAAGTTAAATATGAAGTACCTCAGAGCTCCATATTGGGGCCTATTTTATTTTCTTTGTATTTTGATGGGATTTCAACTGCACTGAAAGACGTGGGTCTTACGCTTTATGCAGATGATGCCATGGTATATGCACACGGTAAATCAATTGATGAGCTAAATTCTCTTCTTTCCAGAGACATGGGTAACCTTCAGCAATTGGTTAAATGTAAATCAATTGGTTTTAAATATAAAGAAAACAAAAACCATGGTTTTTGGATCATCACCTAGATTAAAAACTTTAGTGGCGAGTCTTCACATTGAAGATCTCGATCGTGAGGTTTTTGAGAATGTTGTTTTGTTAGACGATGTTAAGTTTTGACTCTCATTTGAATAGTGTTTGTTACAAAATTCACAGTAAGTTAGGTATGTTGTATAGGCTCAGGTCTTTTATGACTGATGAAACTAAAATGGTTATTGTTAAACAGTGTCTTCTGTCAACTGTTACCTACCCATCTCTGATTACCGATAATGTTTTCATGAATTTTGCATTACAAAATCTGTTCTGTTGCAGACACTGGGTAAATTTGCATTGTCTTTACCCTGTGTTACCCATCACTGTGTAGTTCTGTAAAAAATGGGATGGCTCTCAATTTGTGATAATTTCAAATACATTGTGGCCAGGTTTGTGTATGGATTCTTACAGCTTGGAGAGCCACTTAGCCTTTGTAAATTCTTTTGGTGTCAGGACTTGGGTAAATTAACTAGGCGAGGGTGGGTGGGTTTGACTTGGTGTCCCCTTTTAGGAAAACCTGTACATAGATACATAGATGCATAGATAGTGTCAGCAGATAAGGGCCTATGGCCCACCCAGTCTGCCCATTTGAGCTTGTAAGTTCAGTTTATGTTTTCCTAGAAGTCTGTTGCCCCTTACCCCTGACCTCCAGAATTCCTTTATGTCTATCGCGTGCATTCTTAAATCCCGTGATTGTTTCAGCCCCCACCACTTCCTCTGGCAGGGTGTTCCACTTGTCCACCACCTGTTCTGTGAAGAAAGTCTTCCTCACGTTTCCTCTGAATCGTCCTCCCTCCAACTTCATCCTATGCCCTCTAGTCCTGGAACATCTTTTTCACTTAAAAATAGTGTATTCCTGCACCCTGTTCCTCCCTGTAAGATACTTGTATGTCTCTGTCATATCCCCTCTCTCCCTCCTCTCCTCCAGGGAGTACATGTTCAGTTCCTTCAACCTGTCTTCATAGGACTTGTGATGCAATCCATGCACCATCTTTGTTGCCCTCATCTGAACTTTCTCTACCCTGTCTATGTCCTTACGTAGGTATGGTCTCCAGAACTGTACACTGTACTCCAGGTGGGGCCTCACTAGTGTCTTGTATAGTGGAATTATGACCTCCCTTTCCTGCTGGTGATGCCCCTGCCTATGCATCCCAGCATCCTATTTGCTTTACCTGCTGCCTTGTCACACTGTTTCCTCACCTTGAGGTCACCAGAGATGATAACCCCAAGATCCCTTTCCTGCTTGGTGCATGCTATATCCTCACCCCCAACTGATATATTGTGCCAGGGTTTTTGTGCCCCATATGCATTATCTTGCACTTCTTTGCATTGAATTTCAACTGCCAAACCCCTGACCATTCTTCAAGTTTCTGCAGGTCCCTTCTCATTCCGTCTACACCCTCTGGTGTGTCTACTCTGTTACAGAGCTTTGTGTCATCAGCAACCATGAAATTCTGCCTTCTAGGTCCAGCGCAATGTCACTGATGAAGATGTTGAATAGGACCGGTCCCAGCACTGATCCCTGTGGTACCCCACTGGTCACTCTTCCCTCTGTGGAGTGACAGCCATTTACCACCACCCTCTGTGTCCTGCCACCCAGCCAGTTACCTACCCACCACACTACTGTCCCTCTCACACCCATATTCCCCAGTTTGTGTAATAGTCTTCTATGTGGCACAGTGTCAAAGGCCTTGCTGAAGTCCAGATAGGCCATGTCCACTGCCCTCCCCTGATCCACCTCCCTAGTCACCCAGTCAAAAAATTCAACGAGGTTGGTCTGACATGACCTCTCCCTAGTGAAACCATGCTGCCTTGGGTCCTGTAGTCCATTGACAACCAGATGTTCCACCAATCTCTCCTTCAGTAGTGCTCCCATGATCTTACCCACTACCGAGGTGAGGCTGACTGGTCTGTAGTTCCCTGCTTCCTCTTTGTTCCCACTTTTGTATAAGGGAACTACATCTGCTGTCCTCCAGTCTTTGGGTACCTCCCCTGTTTCCAGTGATCGGCTAAACAGGATAGCCAGAGGTTCAGCCACCACTCTCTTAATTCTTTAAGGACCCTGGGTGCACCCCCATCTGGCCCCATTGCTTTATCAACTCTTATTACTTCCAGTTCCTTCAGGACCCTTTTCTCGTAAAGGGACTTGTGTCCATTTCTGCACCATTCTCACTCCTTGTACTCACTTCAGACCCATTACCCTCCTCTTCCCTCAGTAAAGACTGAGCAGAAATACCTGTTCAATATGTCAACTTTACTGTTGTCATCCTCCATGCGGCCCCCATCCTCCCCCTTCAGTCTCACTATCCCTCCCTTTGTCTTTCTTTTTCACTTACATACCTGTAAAAGGTTTTGTCCCCTTTAACCACTGATTTTTGCAATGTGTTCTTCTGTCTGAGCTTTGGCTTCCCTTACTGACCTCCTGCCTCCGTTTGCTTCTCCTGGTACTTCTCCCTATCCCCTTCTGCCTATGTCTTTTGTATTGCCTGAATGCAATCTTTTGGCTTTCACTTTCTTTGCTACCTCTTTGGAAAACCATAATGGTCTCCTCTTCCTTTTCCTCTTGCTAACCTGCTTAATGCATAATTCTGTTGTTCTTGTAATCCCCATTTTAAATACTGCCCACTGTTCCTCAACCCCTGATTCCAGTCCATTCCCTTAATGCCCTTTCAAGTATCTCCCCATTTTCCCAAAGTCTGCCCCCTAAAATCCAGGATACGTGTTTTTGTGTGGTTTGGTTCTGCTCTTTCTGTGATTTCAAACCACAATGACTAGTGGTCACTGTTCCTCAGGTGCTCCCCCACTGTTACCCCCATTACACTGTCCCTGTTTGTGAGCACAAGGTCCAGTATTGCCTTCTGCCGAGTTGGTTCCATGACCAGTTGCTTGAGGAAGGCACCCTGAAGGGAGTCCAGGATAAATCTGCTCCTAGTTGATGCTGCTGCTGGGATAGTGCTGGGTAGTGGCCAAAGGGCCTTTTCTTATGAAGCACCCTCTATCTGGAATCTTATTCCTATTGTAATCAGGGGTTTGTCTACTTATACTGCTTTTTCATATTCATTACTTTTGTACTTTAAATCATTAGAAGAATGTAATTGTTTTAATTTATTTTTATATATGAATATTGACATGGAATCTTTTCCTGTACTGTTTATTTGCTGTTTGTGCTGAATGTATTTATTATGTTTGTTTGTGTGGGTCGCACCTGTAAAAGGACTCAACATCTAGTTGTGCTTACCATAGAAGGAAAGAAGGAAAGAAAGAAAGATGCCACTGATGGGTTCAGCCACAGGGGACTCCTATGTGACAGTAGAGGTATCAGAAAACAACAAAAGATATACAGCGCATGATTACGCTTCTAGCTCTGGTACTGACCGACTGAGAAAAGGGCTTTCCTCAGTTGACTGGTACCAGAGTTAGAAGTGCAAATCATGCAGTGTTTTGTTATTTTCTGATACCTGTACTGTCACATAGGACTCCCCCATGGTTGAGCCCATCAGTCACATCATCAAACGGTTTGGAGCGGGAGACTCAGGAATAGTAATATTGGGCAGACGGTCACAGGATCAACCAAATAAATTATAAATAAGAGATGTGTAAGTTATTTTACAAAATTACTGCCAGTGTGATATACCTAATTGGACCTTTAGGATTTTGCTGGGGAATGCTGTCATTTCCCCTTTAAAGAGAAAGCCAAAGAGGTAGAACGACTAACCAAGGGAAGACTAGACCTAAGTTTAGGAAACCAGTATTAGAAAGCAGATTGACCAACAGAAGATTTTCTGGAAGGCACAGTGAGGAAATGGGAAGCATCATTCTCTCACTATTTTATGCCTGCACACTAAGCTCTGCATTAGCACAGGGAATGTCTTATGATACCTTTGTGTACTGCACAAAGGGACCCAGTACTGTAATGTGCCCATAAGTGTTCCTTGCAATCACTTTGTGGTACAAAAAAATTGCAAATGTGTATGGGGCCCAGGGTCTCTACGTTGAATAAACCACTATTTTGCTTGCCACGTCCCCCAATAGCATCGCAGTGAGTAGGTGGCTAATACACACACACACACACACACACACACACACACCCCCCACAGCACTACATACCAAGACACACACAAAGAGTTATATACACAGCATCATGTACGATGAGTGCATACAAACATGCACATGCATTTCACTATGTACAGAGACACACACATGGAAAATTACAAGAAGCCACTGCCATTGGGGGAAATTCAAAGGCCCATGCAGAGCCTGTTGAAAGTCACCAGTGGCCGCAATGTTGGAGTCATGCTACTATCATTGGTGGCTCAGAAGGAGGTCCACTGCATGCTGCCACCAAAAGGAGCTCTGAAGGAAACCCTGTGCAGTCAAGTCTCCCATCTTGCTGAGTGAGACTCACTTTTTATTAAGTGTTTATGCTCTTTCACCAACCTGCCCCTGTCTTGTAAGTTGCCCTGCCTTGCCCTGTTACTCATCTTTTCCAGGTACTTACTTCACCCTCCATTCCCCCATGGCTTGCCTCCCAAGGAGGGGATTTCAGTGTTCCACAGATTCCTCCAGTAATCCATCCAGGGATCAATGGCACAGAGAGTGTGTGAATGTGGGAAGGGGCACCTCAGATGGATGAGGCACGCTTCTGTCAGAAATGCAAGCTCCCCAACCCATCAGCAGGAGCCACTGCATCACTGAAAGATGCCGTCTCTCTTCTTCATATGGAACACGCTGCCATTGAAGCATCGACCACCAAAATATTCTGCGCACGTCAATCCAGGATCTCCCTCACCGAGCACAACTGCTAAGGGCATGGCCATCACTCCACTCAAACAAAGAGGAAGTCCCAGTAATGGACAATGTGCTGAGGGGTTTGGTTTGTGTGACTGTCTCTCATCTACATCTAGGCTATTAGATTGTCACTCTTGCTGTGGACAGGCTGCCATTGGCAGCATGCTTCCCCCAGCCTGGCTGTCCAACTCCTGAACCCAGTTTACTGGCATGTACGTGCAATGCTCTTTCACTGGAGAGCACCAAGACTCACTCTTTGCAGCCTAGGTCTCACTCTTAAAATAAAAAAAAATAAAAAAACCATGTTTTTCAGTAGTCTTTTAACTATCTTTTTAACTTGACTCCTAAAATCAGGACAGTTAGAATGCTTTTTAATAGGACAGTTTTGAAAACTTCCTCTTGGTTTCTCCTTATTTCCCTCTTGTTCTGACTGTACAACTTCAGAGGTCCAGTCAGAACACCTTGATGCTGCTGTCATCAGTGGCAATGAAGCAGGCAGTGACACACTGCTAGAGGTCTGGTTAGGGCCTACTGACTGCACCTCCATAGCAGGAAGAAGTAGGATACAAGCACTGTTGGAGGTCCAGTCGGGGCATGGCCCATTGAGATTATTTTTAGCTACTTGCTCCCTACAACCTCAGAGTTCAGCCACATGCAGATGATACTATAATTTATACTTTGGATGCTATAGTAAACATGATACAAAATAATGTTCAGAAAGTATTCAATGAACTACAGGTTGTCCTTAAAAATAGTAGACTGGTACTGAATGCAAAGAAGATACAGTCCATATTATTTCACCGAACATCTGAGAAACAGGAGAATCTGGCCCTGGGTATGGTTACCCTGGGGGATCCCCAATCCAGCAGGTACAGTCCTATAAATACATGGGGCTATGGTTAGATGAATCACTGTGTAGGGGAGTCCATATTAATAACCTAATCAAAAATGTGGGAAAAACACTGGGAGCCCTTTATAGGGTAAATCCTTGTATGAGTAGAGATATTAGAAGAAGGGCAGTGAATTCTACGATTATCTCCATGTTTGACTATGGGGATATCTTTTACGCGTGTGGTAGAAGGAGTGATTTAGAAAAAATAGAAGTCTGCTTTGGCAGACTCATCAGATTTATTCTGGAGTCCCCCGCTGCACCCATAAGTGTTACCTATATAACCAGCTGGGCTGGTTAAAATTAAAAGAGGGCAGACAGGAGTACTTACTGGCATTTATGAGCAAGGGGATGTCTGGTAGACTCCCTTGCTACATTACTTCTAAGATGGTACATAGGAACCAAACTTGACTCACTAAGATCCGTAAATATTTTGGACCTGGAAATCCCAAGATGCAACCTGGAGGTTGGTTGCCAGACAGTTTTTTACAGGGACCCATTACCCCAAATTTGAGGGCAATAGAGGGGAGAAAACCCTGGAAAGGGATTAAATCTTGGTTTAGAAACAGTAATACAAGACAATGCTATCATACTCTTTCTGTAACTTATTAAGAATTCTATATTAAAATGTTAGGATATCCGATACAGTGAATTAAAGCAGCAGTGCAATGAACACACATGTTTTATATTTCATTTCTGGTTAGATGTTTCTAAATGAATATGATGTCCATGTTTCATTTTTACCTGTGTTGTGTGTCAAAATATAGTTAGGGAGTAGTCGGATCAGATCTTGTCTCTGTGCCTTACACATACCCTTGCCCGGGTTGCCATTTTAGAAACCGCAACTCGTACCCGCTCCCGATTCCAGCACATTTTGAATGCACGGTGGTGTCCAATCTGATTGCATGCAAGGAGGATGTTGTTAGGTCTGCATGCTGGTGTCCACGTTGACAAGAACATGCGACGTGTTCTGTGACCGGCTTACTGTTAGAACTGTTGACAAAGCATCAATTTGTGTCAGAAGCTGCCGACGAGTGCATTTTAAAGCAGCAGCACAAGGAACTATTAATAAACCATTATAATGTATGGTAAGTGCCTATTAACTACCATAATCGGCAGTCACACAGCTTTGTTATGCACTGTTTAGAATTTTAAAAGTTGTTAACCACATTTCGGAACTTCCAAACAGTGGCATAACAAAAAGAATACACCAGAGTTCCATAATTCTCACACATAGAATGCGAACAGTGTTTTTGACCATACACTATAAAAGATGATGGCTGGGGATCTGGTGACAACCACGCTGAAATCACCTCTAAACAGTTTGCTAGGGCTCCAGTAAACCTCTCGAGCTGTGCTCTCAAGGTTTACCATTTTGCCCTAGCAACCACTCGAGGTGATTATAATGTGGCTATCACCTGATCCCCAGCCATTATCCTCTATATAGTGTATAGTGGACCATTGTTGGGCATGGAAACTGGAGGTTCTCAAAATGTTGTTCTGCTGCAGTTCAAAAGGTCATGAAATGTGATAATACCCTGCTGCAGCAGAACAACATTTTGAAAACCTCTAGAGGTTCCACGCGCATCACTTACCATAGCGGCAGAAATGGATGGATCCACGCTCCAGCGACGACAGTCACATCAGAGCCTTACAAGATGCAGGATCAACCAGATATGAGGAAATGCAAGATCAACCAGATATTTGGACTTGAAAATAAAATTAAAATAAAAAAATGCCCCCCTACTCCACAGCTCTCTTGCTTAGCGAGCGTTATGGTCGCCATTTTTTTTTAACCCTCCCAATGTACCTGCCAGCCAATAGGAAGACATGCTAGACACGTAGCCGTGCCTCCTGCTTAGCAACCAGTTGGCAACCACCATTTACCACTGAACATTTCATCACACACAAAAAGTAAAAGGCTTCTAAAAAAAGAACTGTAAGGGATTTTCCGGGGCACTATACACTATACTCAGATAATGTCCTTCATACAATTTCAACAAATCATTGAGATTCCAGAAAATCAGAGGTGGCAGTTTATACAGTTAAAGAACTACATATTTTAAAAAAATATATATATTTTTCTCTATTATATTCCCCTCTGGAAACCCTGTTCCATAACGCCTGATCCAACAAAAAATTAATATCCAGGCTCTATACTTTGTTTTTGGAATATACTCCTTTGTGGCTGGAAAACACAAAAAAGCATGGGGAAAGGATATAGGGAAAACTATTATTGAAGTCAAATGGGATAACTTGGTCAATTTAACTGTCTTTCCAGTAAAAAATAATAAATTGTTTCAAATTCACTTTAACGCAACACACAGAGCTTATTTCACACCAGCAAGACTCCATAAAATGAACAATGCTCTGTCTGTGCTGTGCCAGAGCTGCATGAACTCCAAAGGTTCTTTGCTTCATATGTTGGTTACCTGCACCAGATTATGCAAATTTTGGGTTTACGTCTGGTTAACCCTTTCCTGAGCAATCGGACAAGATTTTCCATTCGATCCTGGAATAATTGTATTTGGTTTGCAGGAAGACCGACAGGAGGTGTCTAACACTCAGAAAATATTGTTTAATCTTGGTCTTTTAGTGGCAAAAAAAAACAATTCTTCAAAGATGGAAGGATTTAGATCCTCCAACCTATCTGGAATGGATAACTAAAATGTTGGACTGTAGTAGGGTCGATAAGGCCTTCTATTTAATGGAAGATCAGTATGAAAAATATTTGCAGATCTGGCTTCCCTTCTTGAACAATTTAATTTAATTGATATATAATGGTAAAATATAAAATTCTAACGAATAATTTGGCCTGGCTAAGAAGAGAGCGAATAAAACTTCATGAGAAATTACGATGACTGAATCACCCACGTTCTGAGCCAAAAAAGAAAACAAGCATTTATCAATGCTGAATGTTGTTTGCTTATATGTGCTGTTTAGGTATTTGGAAGTGAAAGTACCATGCATAAGAACTAAGAAATAAGACCTCCCTCAAGACATCCATTGTATTATTACAGCAGTCATAACAGCATAGCTCAGTACTTAGCTCAGTTAGAGAAATAAACAGAACAACTAAATCTGTATTATTACAGCAATCCTAAAAGTATCCAATCATTGCTTTGTGTCCACTCCAGAGACCCTGTTGTAATATAGGACCACAGAGGACCCTGGGCAGGAGGGTGTGTATCTCTAAAGTCCCGGCAGAGCTCCATTGAGCTCGCTCACTCCCCCTCTCTCACTCGCTCATTCTATTTCTCCCGATGCTTCAGGCTGACCTTTTGTACTGGGCTCCTGCTTGCATTAGCACCTTTTTCTGCCCACAAAGAAATCCACAGCAGTCCCAACAGAGCTCCGTTTAGCTTGCTCACTCCCAGTCTCTCACTCGCTCATTCTGTTTCTCCCGGAGCTGCAGGCTGCCCTTTTGTACTGGGCTCCTGCCTGCGTTGGCACCTTTTTTTTGCCCACAAAGAAATCTGCAGCAGTCCCGACAGAGTTCCGTTGAGCTCGTTCATCCCCCCTCTGTCACTCGGTCATTCTGTTTCTTCCAGCGCTGCAGGCTGCCCTTGGTACTGAGATCCTGCTTGTGTTGGCACCTTTTGCTACCCACAAAGATGTTCATAGCTGTCCCGACAGAGCTCCATTGAGGTCGCTCACTCCCCCCTCTCACTCGCTCATTCTGTTTCTCCTGGCGCTGCAGGCTGCCCTTTTGTACTAAGCTCCTGCCTCCGTTGGCACCTTTTCTGCCCACAAAGAAATCTGCACTAGTCTTGACAGAGATCCATTGAGCTCGCTCACTCCCCCTCTCTCAGTCGCTCGTTCCATTTCTCCTGGTGCTGCAGGCTGCCTATTTGTACTGGGCTCCAGCCTGTGTTGGTGCCTTTTCTGCCCACAAAGAAATCTGCAGCAGTCCCGATAGAGCTCCATTGAACTCGCTCACTCCCGCTCTCTCACTCACTTATTCTGTTTCTCCCGCTGCTGCAGGCTGCCCTTTTGTACTGGACCTCTGCCTGCATTGATACCTTTCTCTGCCCACAAAGAAATCTGCAGCAGTCCTGACAGAGCTCCATGGAGGTCACTCACTCCCCCTCCCTCACTCGCTCATTGTTTCTCCCGGCGCTGCAGGCTGCACTTTTGTACTGGGCTCCTGCCTGCATTGGCATCTTTTTCAGCCACAACAAAATCCACAGCAGTCCCGATAGAGCTCAATTGAGCTAGGTCACTCCCCCTCTCTCACTTGATATTAATCTGTCCCAAACACTGATTTCCCAAAGCGACTGCGCTATTCTGCGCTGGAAGCGCAAAAACTTATTTTGGAAAGGATGTGAAAAATGACAGCTGCACGGTTCATAAGGAGGTGTGAAAAAATGCCAGTGTTGAAAATCTGGCATGAAAATTTTATTAATTTGCGAAGTTACAAGGGTGCATGGAAACTGCGCAACTCACACTCATAACACAGTCATTTTATGGACTTTCATCACAAAATTTCTAACATAGGCATTTTAGGACCTCTGCTCATGAACAGTGTCACTGTGATTTTCTTAGTGTGTCCCAAACACTGATTTCCCACAGCGACCATGCTATTCTGCACCGCAAGTCCGAAAACACATTTCGGCCAGGATGTGAACAAGCATTTGTCAATGCCGAATGTTGTCGCGCTGGCATTGGCTTTGGTAGTGCAGTGCGAAAACACATTTTGGGCAGGATGTAAAAAATGACAGCTGTACTGTTCATAAGGAGGTGTAAAAAATGGTAGTGGTGAAAATGTGGCAAGTAAATATTGCAAATTTGCAAAGTTACATGGGTGCGTGGGAAATGCACAATGCACACTTTAACACAGTCATTTTATGGACTTTCGGCATCAGATTTTCAACATAGGCATTTTAGCACCTCTGCTCATGTACAGTGTCACTGTCATTTCCTCAAACTGTCCCAAAAAGTGATTTTGCTCAGCGACCGCGCTATTCTGCACAGGACGTGCGAAAACACATTTCGGACATGATATGTAAAATGACAGCTATATTGTTCATCAAGAGGTGTGGAAAAATGCCAATGGTGAAAATCCAGAGTGAAAATATTAGAAATGCACAACCTTACGAGCGTGCATGCAAATTGAGCAACGGACGCTCGTAACACAGTCATTTTATGGAGTCTCGTCACCAAATTTTCAAGATAGGCATTTTAGCACATCTGCTCATGAACATTGTCACTGTTATTTTCATAATCTGCCCCGAACACTGATTTCACACAGCGACCGTGGTATTGTGCACCGGAAGTGCGGAAACACATTGCATCCAGGATGTGAAAAATAACAGCTGTACTGTTCACAAGGAGGGGTAGAAAAATGCCAATGCTGAAAATCTGGCATGAAAATAATGCGAATTAGCGAGATTCTGACGTCAGTAACAACTATGCAACACCACGCTTATAAAACAGCCATTTTCTGGATTTTTTCCACCAAATTTGCAACATAGGCTTTTTGAGAGCCCACCTCATGAACACTGCCACTGTCCTTGCGTTAATCAGTCCTGAAAGGTGATTCCATGCAGTGACTGCAAAATCACCTTTCTGGACTGACTAATGTCATAACAGTGACAGAATTCATGACGAGGGGTCCCAAAAACCCCATGTTGAAAATTTGGTGCAAAAATTCCAAAAAATACCTGAGATATGCATCAAAGTTGAAAAAACCCTATTCATTCCATTATAGAGCTTACCGGCATTTCCTCAGTTCGCGGTTGGCTTTGAAGAGTGTAGACGTGTTCCCAGTCCACCGAAGATCATCACACCGAGCTCCAGAGGTAAGTATGGGGTGGGGAGGCAGGGTGCGCAGTGGGTGGGGGCAGGTGGTGAGAGGGGGGTAGGGAGACTACGAGGGACCATTTTCTGTCTACAGGTGTTAAAAAAAAACCCATCGTTGACAGTTTTCTTTTTTTATAGTTTTATTTTGGGGGGGATACAGTAGCCGATGGGGGATTGAGCACCCCTGTCGGCACATAGGGAGTGGGATACTAGCTGAGGGGGTTTGGGCACCTCCTCAGCACAGAAGACGGGAGGGACATCATGCCGATGGGAAGTGGGCTCCCCATCAGCACATTCAAGTGGGAAAGGGGACAGATGCCAACGAGATTGGGCACCCCACTGGCAAATAGAAGCGGGGGCGCATGAGCCAATGGGATTAGGCACCCCTGGCAACAAAATGAGGAGGGCACATTATGCCGATGGGAGTGGGCTCCCCATCGGCACATACATGAGGGCAGTGTAAGCCGATCGGGGTTGGGCACCCTGAAGTCGGCAGTTTAGTGGCCACCGTGCCGCCATGTTTGTAGCTGGCGAGAGCGATGGAAGTCCGCTGCATGTGATGAGCTTTGCTCGCATTACAGTGGACCTTTCCTTTGATGTGATTGCCAATTTAGTATGCATGGTGTGGTGCTGGCATGCAGGCTGATTGGGGAATGAGGGACGCACCTACTGGTGCATGCCCTGCATTCGTCCAACAGCGACCGAGCCTCCAAATCTCCACTACCGCAAGATGTTGGGTGTGCAAGCATGCCAACATAAAAATGACAGCTGTACTGTTCATAAGGAGGTACATAAAAATGCCAGTGTTGGAACTCTGGAGTGAAAATATTGCAAATTTGCTAAGTAATGAGCGTGCGTAGCAACTGAGCAATGCATGCTCGTAAAACAGCGATTTATTTGATTTTTCCCACCAAATTTGCAACATAGGCTTCTTGAGAGCCCACCTCGTGAACACTGGCACTGTTCTTTCATTAATCAGCCCCCAAAGGTGATTCCGTGCAGTGACCGCAAAATCAACCTTTAGGTAATTAATCATGACAGTTCAAGCATTCATGAGGAGGGTACCAAAACCCCATGTTGAAAATTTGGTGAAAAATTCCCACAAATGCCCGAGATATGCACTAAAGTTGGAAAAACCCTATTCATTACATTATACAGCTTACCGGCATTTCCTCAGTTCGCGATCGGCTTTGAAGAGTGCAGACGTGTTCCCAGTCCACTGAAGATTGTCATGCCAGGCTCCAGAGGTACGTATGTGGTGAGAGGGGGTGTGGGGAGGCAGGGCATGCAGAGGGTGGGCTCAGGTTGGGGTGGGGCTGGGAGACTGGAATACCGTTTTCTTTTTTAACAGATTCAAAAAAAAATTGCGGGACATTTTTTCTTTTCAGGGCATTTGCAGCTGGGGTGGGATCCCAGCGTGCCACCTGAGTGTTTTGGGGGGAATCTATAGCCGATGGGGTGGGCATCCCCATCGGCACATACCGAGGGGACACAAGAGCTGAGTGGGATTGGGCACCCTCAGTACAGAATGAAAGAGGGTGGGAACTTATGCCGACAGGGAGTGGGCTCCCCCATCGGCAAGGGGAAGGGGGACTGAAGCCGACGGGGATTGGGTGCCCCATCGGCAAGCCCTACAATGAGGAGTCACTCCTTCATTGCAGCGGAGGATGCGGCAATGACGAGGCGGCCCCTGATTGCATCAGCTAAAATGTTTCAAGGTGGTGGCATGCTGGCTGAACTAGTGTCAGCAGCAGCGTGCCACCCCATTGGGAACGTGAGTCAAGCCTCCAAAGGCAGTGGGGGCACTGGCCACAACAGTGCCGCACCTCCACAACCTGCTTCTGCAGCAAGCTGCTGCAACATGTTTCTTGCGCATGCGGGCAAGCAACATAAGCAAGCATTTGTCAATGCTGAATGTTGATTGCGTTGGTCCGTTGAGCTCACTCACTGCCCCTGTGTCACTCACTCGTTCTGTTTCTCCAGGTGCTGCAGGCTGCTGTTTTGTACTGGGCTCCTGCCTGTGTTGACACATTTTTCTGCCCACAAAGAAATCTGCAGGTGTCCTGACAAAGCTCTGTTGAGGTGGGTCACTCCGCCTCTCTCACTTGTTCATTCCGTTTCTCCTGGCGCTGCAGGCTGCCCTTTTGTACTGGGCTCCTGCCTGCATTGCCACCTTTTTCTGCCCACAAAGAAATCTGCAGCAGTCACAATACAGCTCTGTTGACCTCGCCCCCTCACTCCCCCTCTCTCACTCATTCGTTCTGTTTCTCCCACCGCTGCAGGCTGCCCTTTTGTACTGGGCCCCTGCATGCATTGCTGCCTTTTTCTGCCAACAAAGAAATCTGCAGCAGTCCCAACAGAGCTCCGTTGAGCTCACTCACTCTCCCTCCCTTACTCACTCATTCTGTGTCTCCCACTGTTGCAGACTGCCCTTTTGTACTGGGTTCCTGCCTGCGTTCATGGCTTTTTCTGCCCACAAAGACATCTGCAGTAGTCCTGACACAGCTCCGTTGAGGTCGCTCACTCCCCCTCTCTCACTTGCTCATTCCATTTCTGCTGGTGCTGCAGGCTGCTCTTTTGTACTGGGCTTCTGCCTACGTTGGTGGCTTTTTCTGCCCACAAAGAAATCTGCAGCAGTCCTGACACAGGTCCGTTAAGGTAGCTCACTCCCCTCTTTCCCTCGCTTGTTCCGTTTCTGTCGGTGCTGCAGGCTAGCCTTTTGTACTGGGCTCCTGCTTGCGTTGCCACCTTTTTCTGCCCACAAAGAAATGCACAGCAGTCACGATAGAGCTCCGTTGAGCTTCTCCTCCCCTTCTCTCACTCGCTCATTGTGTTTCTCCTGGTGCTGCAGGCTGCCTTTTGTACTGGGCTTCTGCCTGCTGGCACCTTTTCTGCCCACAAAGAAATCTGCAGCTGTCCTGACAGAGCTCTGTTGAGGTCGCTTCACTCCACCTTCTCACTCGCTCATTCTGTTTCTCCTGGTGCTACAGGCTGCCATTTTGTAGTGGTCTCCTGCCTCTATTGGTGCCTTTTTCTGCCCACAAACAAATCTGCAGCAATCCAGACAGAGCTCTGTTGAGCTTGCTCACTCTCCCTCTCTCACTCATTTGTTCTGTTTCTCCTGCCACTGCAGGCTGTCCTTTTGTACTGGGCTCCTGCCTGCTTTGCTGCCTTCTTCGGGCCACAAAGAAATCTGTAGCAGTCACGACAGAGCTCCGTTGAGCTCACTCACTCACTCACTCACTCACTCACTCACTCACTCACTCACCCTCTCTCACTCGTTCATTCTGTTTCTCCCACTGCTGCAGGCTGCCCTTTTGTACTGGGGCCCTGTGTGCATTGCTGCCTTTTGGTGCCCACAAAGAAATCTGCAACAGTCCCAACAGAGCTCCGTTGAGCTGACTCACTCCCCCCCCACTCACTCGTTCTGTCTCGCACTGCTCCAGGCTGCCCTTTTGAACTGGGTTCCTGCCTGCACTGCCATCTTTGTCTGCCCACAAAGACATGTGCAGCAGTTCTGACACAGCTCCATTGAGGTTGCTCGCTCCCCCTCTCTCACTCACTCATTCCGTTTCTGCTGGGGCTGCAGGCTGGCCTTTTGTACTGGGCTCCTGCCTGCATTGCTGTCTTTTCCTGCCCACAAAGAAATCTGCAGCAGTCACGAAAGACCTCCGTTGAGCTTGCTCATTCCCCTCTCTCACGTGCTCATTCTGTTTCTCTCCAGTGCTGCAGGCTGCCCTTTGTACTGGGCTCCTGCCTGCCTTAGGATCCTTTTCCTGCCCACAAAGAAATCCGCAGCTGTCCCAACAGAGCTCTGTTGAGGTCGTTCACTCCACCTGTCTTACTCACTCATTCTGTTTCTCCTGGTGCTTCAGACTCCCCTTCTGTACTGGGCTTCGCTCTGTTGGCATTTTTCTGCCCACAAAGAAATATGCAGCAGTCCCAAACAGAGCTCTGTTGGCCTCACCCCCCACCCCGTCTCACTCCTCATTCCGTTTCTGCCGGCACTGCAGGCTGCCCTTTTGTACTGGGCTCCTGCCTGTGTTGCTGCCCTGTTCTGCCCACAAAGAAATCTGCAGCAGTCATGACAGAGCGCTGCTGAGCTCGCTCACTCACTCACTCCCCTTCTCTCACTCGTTTGTTCTGTTTCTCCTGCTGCTGCAGGCTGCCCTTTTGTACTGGGCCCCTGCATGCATTGCTGCCTTTTTCTGCCCACAAAGAAATCTGCAGCAGTCCCAACATAGCTCCGTTGAGCTCACTCCTCCCCTACCTCACTCACTCATTCTGTTTCTCCTGCTGCTGCAGGCTGCCCTTTGTACTGGGTTCTGCCTGCATTGGCAGCTTTTCTGCCCACAAAGACATCTGCAGCAGTCCTGACACAGCTCCGTTGAGCTAAGCTCACTCCCCTTCTCTCACTTGCTCGTTCCGTGTCTGTCGGTGCTGCAGGCTGGACTTTTGTACTGGGCTCCTGCCTGCATTGCTACCTTTTCCTGGCCACAAAGAAATCCGCAGCAGTCACAATACACCTCCATTGAGCTCGCTCACTCCCCCTCTCTCACTTGCTCATTCTATTTCTCCCGGCGCTGCAGGCTGTCCTTTTGTACTGGGCTCCTGCCTGCATTGGCACCTTTTCCTGCCCACAAAGAAACCTGCAGCTGTCCCGACAGATCTCCATTGAGGTTGCTCACTCCTCCTATCTCACTCGCTTATTCTGTTTCTCCTGGTGTTGCAGGCTGTCCTTTTGTACTGGGCTCCTGCCTCTGTCGGCTTCTTTTTCTGCCCACAAAAATTTGCAGCAGTCCTGACAAAGCTCCGTTGGCCTCACTCACTCGCCCTGTTTCACTTGCTCATTCCACTTCTGCTGGCGCCTGCAGGCTGCCCTTCTGTACAGGGCTCCTGCCTGCGTTGCAACCCTTTTCTGCCCACAAAGAAATCCGCAGCAGTCACGATAGAGCTCTGTTGAGCTCGCTCACTCCCCCTCTCTCACTCACTCATTCTGTTTCTCCCACCGCTGCAAGCTGCCCATTTGTACTCAGCCCCTGCATGGATTGCTGCCTTTTCCTGCCCACAAAGAAATCCACAGCAGTCCTAACAGAGCTCCGTTGAGCTCACTCACTCCCCCTCCCTCACTCACTCGTTCTGTATCTCTCAGCGCTGCAGGCTGCCCCTTTTACTGGGCTCCTGCCTCGTTGTCGCCTCTTCCTGCCCACAAAGAAATCCGCAGTAGTTCCGACAGAGCTCAGTTGAGCTCTGTCATCCCCCTCAGTCGCTTGATCCTAATCTGTCCCAAACACTGATTTCCAACATCGACTGCGGTATTGTGTGCCAGAAGTGCGGAAACACATTTCGGCCAGGATGTGAAAAATAACAGCTGTACTGTTCATAAGGAGGTGTGAACAAATGCCAGTGCTGAAAGTCTGGCGTGAAAATATTACTCATTTGCAAACTTACAAGGGTACGCGGAACCTGCACAACACATGCTCTTAACACAGTTATTTTATGGAGTTTCATCACAAAATGTTCAATATAGGCATTTTAGGACCTCTGCTCATGAACAGTGTCTGTGTGATTTTCTTAATATGTCCGAACACTGATTTCCCACAGCAACAGGCGCAACTGTGCACGGAAGAGCAAAAACACATTTCGGCCAGGAAGTGAAAAATGACAGCTGCGCTGTTCATAAGGAGGTGTGGCAAAATGGCAATGCTGAAAATCTGGAGTGAAAATATTGCAAAGTTGCAAATGTATGAGCGTGCGTGGAAACAGCGCAATGCACATTTGTAACACACTCACTTTATTGACTTTCGTCACCAAATTTTCAACATAGGTATTTTATGACCTCTGCTAATGAAGAGTGTCACTGTCATTTCCATAATGTGTCCTGAACACTGATTTCCCACAGCGACCATGAGATTCTGCTCCGGAACTGCGAAAACACATTTTGGCCAGGATGTGAAAAATGACAGCTGTACTGTTCATAAGGAGGTACAGAACAATGGCAATGTTGAAAATCTGGAGTGAAAATATTATTAATTTGTGAAGGTAGGAGTGTGCATGCAAACTGAGCAACGCACGCTCATAACAGTCATTTTATCGAGTATCATCACCAAGTTTTCAACATAGGCATTTTAGGACCTCTGCTCATGAACAGTGCCACTGTCATTTTCTTAATCTGTCCTGAACATTGATTTCCCTCAGAGACCATGCTATTCTGCGCCGGAAGAGCGAAAACGTAGTTCGGCCAGGATGTGGAACATGACAGCCGTACTGTTCACAAGGAGGTCTAAAAAATGCCAGTGTTGAAAATCTGGCATGAAAATATTGCAGATTTGCAAAGTTACGAGTGTGCATAGCAACTGCGCAATACATGCTCATAAAACAGTCATTTTTTGGATTTTACCCACCAAATTTGCAGCATAGGCTTTTTGAGAGCCCACCTCATGAACACTGGTACTGTCATTTTGTTAATCAGTCCCAAACGGGGATTCCGTGCAGTGACTGTGAAATCACCTTTCGGGGCCGAATAACGACATGACAGTGACCGAATTCATGAGGAGGGTCTCAAAAACCCCAGGTTGAAAATTTAGTGTCAAAATTCCAAAATGTCTGAGATATACCTCAAAGTTGAAAAACCCTATTCATTCCATTATACAGCTTACCGCATTTCCTCGGTTCGGCGTCGGCTTTGAAGAGAGCAGATGTGTTCCTGGTCCACCAAAGATCATCACGCCAGACTCTGAAGGTAAGTATGGGGTGAGGGGTATGGGGAGGCAGGGTGCGCATTGGGTGGGAGCGGGTTGGGGAGGGGGCAGGGGACGCCGAGGACTGTTCCACTTTTACAGGTTAAAAAAAAAAGACATTCTTGGGACTTTTTTATTTTACAGAGGCATGTAGCACATTGGGGTGGGCTCCCAGTGTGCCAAAGGAGACTTTCTTTTGGGGGGAAAGCTGTAGCCAACAGGGATTGGGCACCCCCGTCGGCACACAATAAAAGGGGGGGTATTACATTATGCTGACGGGGATTGGGCACCCTCGTTGGCACAAAACAAAAGGGGGGTGACATTATGCCAACGGGGATTGGGCACCCCATCGGCAGAGAACAAAAGCAGGGAGGTTACATAATGCTGACGGGGAGTGGCCCCCCATCGGCAACATTAATCTTGCAGCACTGAAGCTGATGGGGATTGGGGCCCCTGTAGGCAAATAAACACGGTTGGGGGGCACATGCTGCCGAGGGGGACTGGGCACCCCCTTAGCAAGGGGAGTTGATATTGTTTGAGAACACGGTGGCAAGCCACCACCCTGTTCACAAACAATATCAGTTTTTCAAGATGCCGCCCTGCAATGAGGGGTTGCTCCCTCATTGAAGCGAATGGCTGATGCTGCAATGACGAGGTGGCCCCTGATTGCAGCGGCTAATTTTTTACAAGGTTGTGGCACTCTGGCTGAACTAGTGTCATCAGCAACGTGCCATGGCATTGGGGGAAGCAGGCCAAGCCTTTCAAGGCTGTGGGGGCATTGGCCACGACTGTGCCGCGCTTCCACAACCTGTTTCTGGAGAAAGCTGCCGCAATATGTTTCTTGTGCATGCGCGCAATCAACATAGAAACGAAGAAAAAAAGAATAAAAATATGAAAAACAAAGAACTGCAGTCCACTCAAAATCAAATCTATAAATTTATTCTCCAAATGTATTCTCTAAGGTACATTTCTTTGGCAACCAACCAACATCAACTGTCTGAAATAAATCACAGCCATCTTATAATGGATATCTATTTGAAAAAAATAGAACAATACACAATCCAGTGGGATATGCTGGATATTACCGGAACTATAACAGTAACTGATATTCACCTGAGAAATCATATGGTTTTCCCAATGGTATGTTTTATCTTATGGGATACCCATTTCTGTGTCACAAAATATAGAAACAACTATAAGCACATATTCTAGCCTTATTGGTTCCTAAATTTATATACACAATGTTCACATACTCAATAATATCCATAGTGTTCACAACACTTTTAGGCATTCAACTTCACTTCATTCCTGACGTCCATCTGTGAAACACTGGAAATACATACACAGATCAGCATACTTCTCTAAACAAATATCTTACAGTACTTTTAATTCTGTTCACAGTCTAGGTTGTGGCTATTTTATCCAAAAAAAAAACTTTCTCTGATTTGTATCAATTTACTATGTGACAATTAGAAAAACTGACTCCAAGTTCCCTGTTACTTTTCAAACTGCTGTTTTATATGGCCCTGATTGTAATCAGTTTATAAACTGCCTTCACTGCACTGCTTTATCAAAACAGCACTGATAAAACGAGCTTTCTGGTTCAGTGTATTGCAAACAGTGCATACCTAATTACAATTACTTTTCTGTTCAGTTTCCTTTTCAGCTGCCAACAGCATCTGTACCTCACTGGCATTTAAACAGTGAGGACCCGATGTATCACCAGAAACATGCTCATGTTTTGATGCAAGGTTTATTTGCCATGATTTAGACCCCAGTTATACCATCTCTGTATGCTACATCCTCTTGATCTGATACTCATTCCAAAAGCTTTACATTAATGTTTTTTTGTGAAACTTGGGACAGATTAGATGGACGGTTCAGGACTTTGTTTGTTCTTCTCTTTTCTGTATTTCTTTGGTTCTATGTTTTGTTAATATACCTGCAGAGCCTTATGACACAAACACATCAGACAACTCTCTGAAGTCAAAGATAAATTATTGTTTTACTCAACTCAGTTTTCATAATAGTAATAAGGGAGACCCAGGGGGTTACATTAAAAATGAATCACCCCAGGGGCATGTAGCACTCAGTTGCACCTCATGCCACATTGTGCCCCTAGAGGGTGGCTGGGGCCCCATCCAGAGTAGAGGACTTAAAATGGTTCAAGTCTGTTAAATTGTTTTGAGTCCTTCTAACATGGATCGTAACCACACTATGAGTGGGTTTAAACATGGGTTCAAAAACTATGTTAAAGTCTTGCTAGGATGTACATTTTGACACAGGTTTTGAAATGTATTACAATAAAGAATTGTTACCTGCAAGTCTGGAAAGGCAGACATTGTTTCACCTCTGCTTCCAGCCCCAGAAAGTATGTTCAGCAAGCCCCACTGAGTACGATCGAAACAACAAGTCTGGACCCTGCAGCACGGATGTTTTATCCCTGCTAAAATTTGGTTGAACTCAATCGTGATGCAACAACATGGTAAGTACTAAAACATTTTATAAAGCATTACAACTTACCATGTTTTAGGCTGGATAGAGCCTAACAAACTGTTAACCCTTGCAAGGCTGTGGACTGATATATCAGTCCAAAATTCCTATACATTCTAATTCTGTCAGCAGCTTAAGGGTTAATGTAACTCCTGGGCATTGCTTAAAAGTAATGTTGTTACTTTTTGAACAACTTTGAAATCTATAATACTGAGATTCAAGTCAGCTTATATTCTGAAGATTTTCTATATTTCTTTTATTCTTCATTACAGAGTTCTTCACATTGAAACAAGATCTTTGCCCCTACAGTTGATCTGCTCCCACTGTTTGAGCCTTTGCTGAAGTCCCAGTCCTCTGTTTGTGACATCACAGTCATTTCCACAGCAACAAACTGTGATGTAACAGAGGATTATGACTTCAGCAAAGGATTCAGCAGCAGAAGGAGATGAACTCTGGGGGACAAGGCTCTTGTTTGTATGCAAATTAACCTAGTATTGAAGAAAAATTAAAGAGTCATGCAGAGAGTCTATAAAATGTAAGTTGAACTGTGTGTAAATATTACTTTTTTTGATATAAATTTTTATCCTTTGCCCCGTTTGTTGTCATTATTCAGGAACATACCCTGTGCAAAGGGATATACCTTGCTGAGGCCAAGATCATCACGTAGATGGCAGCTGAGATTTGTCTTCCTGATTTTTTTCCCACAGTCACTCTCCTCCCCATGGCATGGGCAGTGCACATAGACTTCAGTACACACAACATGCCCCAGTGGCAGAAGCAAGCTCCCTGGCCCATCTGTATAGGTTGATTTGGCACTGGAACCAGCTGCCAACCCTCCACGACTAAGGTGCATTGCCTCTCAGCAAGCTTCAAGATGGCGACCATTGTGGGTCTGCCAGAAATAGTTATGTCTAGAAGATTTTATTTTAATTGTTTTAGAGCATTTTAGATTTATTTAATAATTTGTCTTAGTCATTTTAGTCAGGAAAGTGTAGTGAGTTATATTAGTGAGGCATCTGCATTTTCAGGGGCTAGTTAATGGTGTGATTTTCACCAGAGTTCTTGTTTGCATGTCTGTTTATCTTTTGGATGCCAATCTACTAGCGTTAGCCAGCCTAGCTAGCTTTTTCACTTTGTTGGCCGATTGTTGAGCTTGTCTGGTCACCCAATTCAGTGGTGACTATCTCAGTGTGCTCTGCCCTTTGGACTGTTCTGTTTGAAGCCGCAATTGTTTGTATTCCTGGAGCTGATGGAGTCTTTACCAGCAGCAGACCGAGGAGCTCAGGGAGTGCTGTGTGTTTGAATGGATCAGGAGGTTGTGAGTTCACTTGGCTGTGGCGATCCTAGACCCTTGTTGATTGGAGAGCATCTGTAGCTGGTCATGGACTTTTAGGGCCCTGTTACCTGACTGGGGTGGTGGTCTGCTTGGGTTTTCCGTGGGGTGGTAGTGGGGGCATTGCCTGGAGGGTGCAGTGGTTCTGTCTACCTTGGGGGCTGCCCGGGTGCATTCGTTGAAGAACAACTGTGTTTCTGGGGCCCTAGTCCCTGGGTTTACCTGGGTTGGGGTGTCCACTTCTCAGGATGGTATTTTAGTGGTCCAGTCTCCGTGGACGTCCCCTGCAGTGAACTTTGTTGGGACTGTTGCCATCTTTGAACTTGGGCTGTGGTTGCTGTTCTGGGGGCGGCTGTTTGGGGTGGACGGCCCTGTGGGGAGGCACTGGGGGTTGCCTGCCGTTGGGTAGCATGGCCCCGATTGCCTTGTGGGTTCCCGAGGTGTGTGTTGGTGGACATACACATTTTGGGGTCCCTAATTCTGGAGGGCTGTTCGATTTGAGCTGCCAACCTTTAGACAGTTTACTGGTGGCTAACTGGACCAAGCAAAACTGCTTTCATCTTGGATTTGGCTGTTTTGGAAGACATTGTGGATTTCTTTCCACGGTGTCATGGTGTTGGACAGATTTAAGGTTAGTAAGTTATAATGCATGACTGAACGTGGGTATACTAGGCATTAATGCCTAGTATACCCATGGCCGGTCGAAGGTTATTGCACTTGTAAAATAACAGCCTAGAAAAGTAAAATAAAAAGCACCAAAGTCTTAAAAATCTCCCAGGGGTGAGAAGCAGTTCCTACAGGAAGTCGCAAACTTCATCATCGACATGGTGTTGGAGTCCCCCAGATGGATGGTTCTGGGGGACTTCAATGCCTGGGTTGACGACAAACTCTCACAATTTGTTCAGGACTTCCTCCAACTTATGAATTCAAAGGGCTTCACACAGGTTATTACCTCTATGACCCACAGTCATGGTCACTCGTTGGATATGGTTTTCCTACTGGGGATGGAGATCTCTGACTTGGTGGTGGATCCAGTTGGATAATCTGACCATCACACTATAACATTCAGTTCCCGGGCTCCCCACTATAGGCCTGCCTCTATGGAGATGATCTGGTACCACCCTTTAAGGGGTTTGACCCCAGATGGCTTGGTGATGGTGCTGGACTTATCGGTATTCAGTGCAAACTTGGAACCAGACAATCTGTTACTGGCCTATAATGAGGCTGTAACTATGACTCTGGATTCCATAGCTCCTGTCTGAGTTCGCCCCCTCATCCCTCGCCCTTGGTCCCTTTGGTTTGATGGGAACCTGAGGGAGCTGAGGCGAGTGGGGCGAAGGATGGAGCGGCGCTGGTGGAAATAGGGCCTTGATGCTAATAGACTTAGATTGATGACCCATTATATGGACTATCAATTGTCCATCTCCTGTAAGAAGGCAGAGTTCCTGTCCAGGGAGATTGCCACAGCAACTGGCTCAGCTCTTTTGAACTGTCGACAGACTGTGCAACCCAGCCTGTCTGCAGTCTCGGAGAGCATTGTCACAGAATAAGAGTGATGAGTTTGCTCGATTATTTGCAGATAATGTTGCTGGTGTCAGGTCTGAGCTCTGCGCAGCCCATTCTAATGGGTGCGGTGGTGGTTGGTGGGAGGCTGCAGTCCCTCAATTTCTCTGGTCTGATTTTGACCAGTTGGCGATCACAGATATCGTGAAGGTTATCCAGGGTATGTGGCCAACCTGCTGTAGTTTGGACCTGGGCCCAACTCACCTCCTTGTGGGGTGCATTGAGGTTATTGGTCCAGTCCTAGCTGAGATAGTCTGGTGTTTGTTAGAGACAGGTGTGTTTCCTGACACCCTGAAGGAGGCAGTGGTGACATCTCTCCTTAAGAAATCTTCTCTCGACCTGGACTGTCTTGCTAACTACAGACCTGTTTCTAACCTTCCTTTTGTGGGTAAGGTTATTGAGAAGGTGGCTGCCCTGCAACTGGAGGATCATCTTACCATCCACAACATCTACGATCCTCTCCAGTCTGGATTTCAGAAGAGGCATAGCACTGAGACAGCTCTAGTCTGGGTACTTAATGATCTCCTGATAGTGAGAGATCGGAAGAGCCATTCTATCTTGGTTCTCCTTGATCTCTCTCTCTGCAGTATTTGACACCATGGACCATGGAATATTATTGGAGCACCTGAGGCTGATCTATGGACTGTCTGGAACAGTTCTCAGGTGGTTCCATTCTTTCCTCACAGGCAGGTCTCAGAGGGTGGTGTCTGTCCTTAGACCCGTTCTCCTTGCCTTGTGGGGTGCCGCAGGGCTCAGTTTTATCACCCATGTTGTTCGAGATGTATATGCTGCCATTAGGAGACATTATAAGGTGGTATGGCCTGAGTTTTCATTGCTATACAGATGATACTTAGCTATATATGTCCTTTGTGCCTGAACAAGGTGGAGCTGTCTCGAATTTTAACAACTGCCTCGTTGAGATCCAAGGCTGGATGAGTGCCAACTGGCTGAAGCTGAACCCTGACAAGAGTGAGGTGTTGGTTGTGTACCCCAGTCATCAGGTAGAGGGGCCATTGGCTGGGCGGCCTTCTGAACTTTGGCTTAGAGGTGGCCAGCAGGTGACCTCTGATCGGGTGCGAAATCTGGGCGTTATGTTTGACGAGGAGCTGACGCTTAAATTTCAGATATCGTCCATCGTCAAGACCTCATTTTACCATCTGAGGAATATCGCCCAGATTAAACATCTCATGCTGCCTGATGACCTTCCAACATTGGTCCACGCCTTTGTGACTTCCCGTCTTGACTACTGCAATGCCCTGTACCTAGGGTTACCAGAGGTTGATATCTGCAACTAGTGCAGAATGTGGCTGCCAGGCTGTTGACTGGTTTACCTCGCTCATGCTGTCTCATGCCTGTGCTCTGCGGCCTGCATTGGCTGCCTATTCAGTGGCAGATCACCTTCAGGGTCAGTTTGCTGACCTACAAGGCCCTACATGGACAGGGACCGTGTTATCTGCAAGAGCTGCTTTGCCCCTATCACCCCTCTGCTCACCCTACTCCACCGATGAGGGATTGTTAAAGGTTCCCAGGGTCCATTTGAAGACCTCAGGTGCCCAGGCATTTTGTTTGTGGCCCCTACCCTGTGAAACTCTCTACCTCATTGGATAAAAAGAGTGCCTGTCCATGGAGAGTTTTAAATCTGCACTCAAGACCCACCATTTTAATCTTGCTTTTCCTGAATCTTGATTACTGGTTTGTGCTGACATGTATTTTAATATTAGAATTTTTAACTTCAGATTTTGTAACTTGTGTACAAGCACTTTGATCATTTTGCAAATTGCGCTTTTTTAGAAATAAAAATGTTGATTGATTGATGATGCTGAAAAGTGAACTATTTGGTATGAAACTGAGACTCTTGAAGAGGACCCAGCATATATATGAAATGTATATATGTGTTGCCAGTTTAGGAATCAGGTGTCTATGTAAAATGTACATAGGTATATATATGGACTTTGCTGATCATCTCAACCATGGATTGATTGGGATGTCAGTCTTTCAGCAAAGGTAACCTCCCCAAAGATGGGGCTTACCTTTTGAGCCCCAAAAGGCTCAGGTTGGGCCCACCTCAATGCCTGTGTCCTCCAGCTAGAAAAGCAGAGTTGTTATTTGTCCTTTTTGTTCTTTAGTTGTAGGCCACAGATGAAAGGGGCGCCCCTGCGCCCGATGATGAAATGGAGGGATCGCCGATGTCATCATGATAAACCAAACTGAATCTTGACTGCATTAAGTGCTGTAAAAAGTTAATGTAGTAGGCAGCAGCAATACAATTATACGAAACAGCAGCCAGGCATGGAACTGAATGTAAACCGATGGACATCTCCATCCTGTTGACCCTTGATCCCCTTTATCAAGCAACTAGAATACAAGGGATCCTGGTGAGGACACAGGCACTTGAGAGTAACAGCAACAGAGTGCTAGGTGCCCTTTGCAGCCAATGAGGGAGCAAATTGGGAGTGACACATCTGACAGCCAATAAGAGACTAAGTGAGGAGGGTGACTAAGCTGAACCTTCACCAGCCTAGGAGTTCAGGACAGTCCTTTCTGAGTGGTTGGAGAGGAGAGGTGTTGAGGATGAGAGCTGAGGGCCTGCCCTGGCCTCAAAGCCAGAGATCTTGATGTGAGTTGAATCTGGTTGCTGGAAGTTCCATCCAAGTTGTGAGAAAGTGCTGTGAGACCTGTAAATCTGTGAAAACACCAAATCTGCTGAAGATATCTGCAGACTGCTGTAATCAGAGGTACAAACAAGTGGTGCCACCCCGTTTGTTGTGCCAAGGGAGGAGGGGGTCAGGAGCTTGTCTCCAGGGTACCTGTACTTTTGATCTAATGAGCACTCACTGGGGTGAGGTGGGGTAGCTTATCAGTCTCAGCCCTTCTAAATGTGACACACTGCCATGTGCTGAGAGGAAGGAAAGCTGAGACACAGTGATCAGCCTAGCCGGGGTCTACATCCACCATCTGCTGGCTGGTGTGACATCACCAACCCAGCTGTGTCCAGAGCTGCATTCCATTGGTACAGGACACATGAGTACTGGCTTGCCAGCCAGAAACTGCTGCTGCTGAATTTTCAAATATTTGGATTACCTGTTTTGTGTTGGATTCTTTGTTGGATTACAATTTGTTTTGGTATAGTATAGCCTAGAGGTTAGAGTAGCGAGTTGTGAATGAGCTTGTGTACATCCAGAAGACCTGGGTTGGGTCCCACAACCTCCACTTCCATACTGTGTGATCCTGAGTGGAAGCCATTAGAACAATGGCAGAAAAAGGGGAGGTTCTGCTGGTGGGGGACTTCAGTCTGTTGGATATAGATTGGAGCCCCCAGCCACAGCCTCAGCATGAAGCAGAGAGATCCTAGACTTCCACAGGGGTGTTTCTCAGGCAACTAGTCTGTGAATCCACTCACGATGGGGCAATACTGGAGGCCTGGTGCTCATTAACAGGGACAGCATTGCAGATGTCAAAATTGGAGGCCACCTGTGGACCAGTGATCATTATAAAGTGTGGTTCAGCAGAAAAACAGCATAAAAAACAAACCACACAAGGACAAGGGTCCTTGACTGAGGAGGGCAGGTAATAAAAAAATTTGTGACTGTCTCGGAGAAGACCTGTCGGGTGGGGTGGAGGAATATAAGTTAAGGGATGGCATAGTGAAAGCAGCAAACCCTCATGAGCAAAAATAGAAGAAAAAAGAGATCAGTATACTTCTTGAAGGAAGTGACTGAAATGGTAAAGGCTAAAAGGGTAGCATTCAAAAGATACAAGGAGATGCAGAGGGAAGAGGCTGGAGTGTTATCAGGAGAAGCACAGGGAAAAATGGAAACCAGTGAGGATAGCAAAGGTGAAAATTGAGGACAGAATAGCCCAAGGGGTAACTAAAGGGGACAAGACCTTTTTTAGACACATAAAAATGAGGAAGACTAGGTGAGGGATAATGAGGTTAAGATGGGCAGTGGGGACTGTGCAATGGAGAAAGCAGTTATCCTGAACAAATACTCTGGCTCAGTCTTCACAGAGGAAGGAGAAGAGGATATGTTGCAGGAAAGCAGCAGGAGTACTGGGGGGAGGGAGGTAGACACAATTACATTTACAGAGGAAAGAGTCCTGAAAGGACTCACAAATCTGAACGTAGGAAAAGCTATGGGGACAGATGGGATACACCCAATGGTACTGAGGGAGCTCTTCTGACAGACCTATTCAACAACTCCTGGAAAGAGGAGTGGTTCTTGAGGACTGGAGGAGAGCAGATTTTATCCCACTTCATAAAATTTTGCAGCAGGAAGGAGGAACAACTATAGGCCAATCAGTCTGACATCAGTAGTGGGAAGTTAATGGAGTCACTGCTATAGGAAAGAATTATGCAATGTCTTGAATCCATTTCATTTCAGTTTTATTGGTTATACTGAAAAGGCATGTGAGCATTGCTGCCTGCTTACACAAGCATCCAGTTACATACAACAATCATGAGACATGACATAGGCTTAAACATTTAACTAACAGTGAGGGTTAATAAAATGGTACATACATTTATGATAATGTAGACTAAAGGGCAAACCATGGACTAGCCTTGGTGAATTAACAAATACAAGGTGACATTAAGCATTCAGTGAGGGTTTAACAATAATATAATATAACAGTGGGAAACAAAACAATTTAAGTACAATCTAAAAACTAGCCTAGGTGGATTAACTAGCACCAGAAAGAGAGGGCAAGTGCCTGAGGTGTATAACCAGAGAATGAAGGGGGAAACATGCAGAATGGGAACCAGATTAGGGTTGAAAGCAGGTGCAGGTGGGAGAGAAATGTCTCCTAATATTGTGTTTGAAGGCATTTGTGGAGGGACAGAGTTTTAGTTCTGGAGGGAGAGAGTTGAAGAGCTTGGGTCCCATAATAGAGAGTGTTTTCTGGCCTTGAGTGGTCCGGCAGAAAGGAACAGTGAAAGAGAGAGAGGAGGACAGTCTAGTGGTCCTGGTGGTGGTGGCTGTCTGGAAGAGAAGTGAGGCAATCAGGGAACAATCCATGGAAGAGTTTGAAGAAGAAGGGCACCATCTTGCAGTTGAGGCAGGCCAATTCAGTGGGTTACAAGACCTGATGTGGCATGGATTCACGTGGGGGAGGTCATGTCAGACAAATCTGATGGATCTTTTTGACTGGGTGACCAGCAAAATATTTTAATTAATTAATTAATTCATTGATGTATTTATTTACTTATTGATTAATTGCCGATCAAGTTACATACAACAGCAGAACATGTCACATTCAACAGCAGAACATGTCACATTCAACAGCAGAACATGTCACATTCAACAGCAGACCAACACAACAAACAGCATGTATAACAATAATTGTTATAAGAAGAAGAAGAAGTGAGTTAACAACAGATTTCAACAATTGCAGGAGGCGTCAACAAGGGGTGCAGGCTAATGTAACTAGCAGATATGGTCTAGGTGCACATGCAGTGCAGTTTCTGGAAAAGGTGGGCAGTGATTTGAGCCTTAAAGGGGGAGAAGCAGGAGAGAGCAGTGATGGCTGTTGATAGAGAATTCCAGGCTTTGACTGCTCTAGTTGCAAATTATCATTGGCCAAGAGCAATGAAATTGGCCTACTTATATTTTAGTAAGACATTCGACACAGTACCACACAGAATACTTCTAAGGAAACCGGGCAGCTTAGGGGTGGGCCTTAAGGTGGTAAACTGAGTAAGAAGTTCGTTAATAGATAGGCAGCAGAGGATGGTAGTAAACAGAGTTCACTCTGATGAAGGGAAGGTGACCAGCGGGGTGTCTCAGGGCTTAGTACTGGGACCAGTCCTCTTCAGTGTATTTGTAAGTGACATTGCAGATGAGCTGGAAGGTAAGATGTGCCTCTTTGTGGATGTCACCAAAATCTGCAATAGGGTAGACTCTTCAGAAGAGTGACAAGAATGTGCAGAGACCTAAGAAAACTCATGGAGTAGTCAAGGGTATGGCAACTGGGTTTCAGTGCAAAAAGTGCAAAATTATGCACCTAGGGCACAGCAACCTGGAGCCAAAGTACAAAATGGGAGAAGACATATTGACAGTTACCAAACAGGAGAGGGACCTGGGAGTAATCATATCTGATGTCCTCAAAGTGGAAAAACAGTGTGACAGGACAGTAGGTAGGGCCAGTGGGATGCTGGAGTACACAGACAGCAGTATCACCAGCAGAAGGAGGGAGAGGATGGTGCTATTGTAAAGCTCATTGGTGAGACCCCACCTCGAGTAATGTATCCAGTTCTGGAGACCACATCTCAAGAAGGACATACAGTAGACAGAGTGGAGGCTGTCCAGGAGGCAACTAAAATGATGCAGAGCCTGCATCAGAAGCTCTAGAGAGAGGCTGAAGGACCTCAATATGTACACTCGAGAAGAGGAGTGGGGGGGACACATGATAGAGACTTATAAATACCTCACGGGGTTAAAAAAGGGAAGTATTTTTCAGAGGAAAAGATGCTCAAGAACAAGGGGACAAGGAATGAGTTTGAAGAGGAAAATTTCGGAGAGATGTGGGGAAGTACTTCTTCACTGAAAGAGTGAGGGAGCTTGAAACAATCTTCCAGTGATGGTGGTAGGGGGTGGAAACTGTAGTGGACTTCAAGCATGTATGGGATAGCACAAGGGAATCTTAGTTGGGAAGCATTGGGGGAGGAAGCTGGAGATTGAGTAGGGTCTGCAGTGACAGAATAGGCAGGGTCACCTGGGCTGACTGGAAGTGGTTCTTATCTGCCATTACATTCTATTTCTATGATTCTGAGGCAAGTCACTTAACCTCTCCCAAGTATGTGGGTCACCCCTGAAAACAGGCATTGTGCCCTGTGGCCTTACCTGGTTACCAAAGAATTAACAAAACAAAAAAAACAGCTAGACAAAGTCAGTCGGGTAGGGTAAAACAAACTTGCATATCATAAGTGCACCAATGCAGGATCTCGGGCACCATGATGTCAGTCCTGCAACAGTATTTAACTTACCTGGGTATCTTGCTGTTAGAACAGGACTGCAGTAAAAAACAAGGGGCGTGTGGGCACAAGAACAGTATTTCCCAAATACCATGAATAATGCATTATTTGTTATTCTGATCCGAATAATGAACAGTGGCCCTATTTGTGCCTGTTTGTATTCAGCAAATACAAATACCACCCCCCCCAAAAAAGAAACAAAAGAAACAGCCTCCTGCAAGATATATAACCTCTGTCCCTCACCCTCTGTTAGATTAAAATCCTCCTTCTACCCCCTCCGGCATGCACAAGTATTAGTCATGTTTTACAAAAACTCAATGATAGGTAGCTGGCACAATCCCTTCCCCCCACCTCCATGGCTGACCACCGTCTTTGAGTGCTTATTTGTGCTAAATCCATTAATTTGTTTAGCACCCCCTACCCAGTGGCAGCACCTCCTGTCCCCTCTCAGCACCCAAAATCTGGTGACTCCCAAGTGGCAATGACAATTCAAAGGTGGGAGAAGGCAGCTGGTCATACAACCTGCTCCTCCTTCTCATGGCCTGCCTTCTTTCTGAATGAAAGTGCTCATGTGCTGGCTTACAGAAAAACAGCTGATCCCCTGGTGTTCTACAGGTGAGGTGTACCCCGGTTTGGTTGAGAACAAGGGGCTGACTGAAAGTAGAACACCTTTCATTTGTGTCACCAGCTAAGGCATCAGCCACTCTGAGAGCATGATAAATTCCCCTGATATTTCCCTTCTACTCTTCCCTAATAGCTCTATCGGGGCTCCTCCCTACCTTTGTTTCCTAGACTGCAAACCACCATGACAACCTCTGTCCTGTCATGATAAGGTTTTATCATGCTGGCATGGTAAACCCTGTGTTGTCCTGTTGGCAATTCCCCAACACAGTTAATCTCATCCATTTGCTTAATCATTACAAAGGGATCCTCCCATGCTGCTTGCAGCTTGTTCTGTTGGCTAGGGTTGAGCACCTTCACCTTCTGTCTGATAGCATATGTCTTATTCTCTGTTGTACAGGTCATACCATGTTGCCCAGCAGCCAGCTTGTACCATGCCAGGCCCATAATCCCCTTTAGCGTCTCTCTCAAGTTTGATACATAGTCCACAACAGATTTCCCTAGAGTGGCAAGCTTGCCCTTCCACTCACGTCACACAAAATCTAGGGGTTTCCTAACTTGTTGGGCATACATGAGTTCAAAGGGTGAAAACCCTGTGGACCCCTGTGAGACTTCCCTATAAGCAGGTAGGAGATTTAGAAACATAGAAACATAGAAGTTGACGGCAGATAAGGACCGCAAGGCCCATCCAGTCTGCCCATTTCTTTTTTCTACCTTATAAATGTATAAAGATTTGGCAAATATTTGTCCAGACTCCATCTGTGCTACTCTACAAATGCCTTAAACATGCAATTAAAATGCTCAACCAAGCCTTTGGCTTGGAAGTACTAAGGCAAAGTATGGAGCTGTTGCACTCCACACACACCCAAACTCCTCATCAGGGCAAATATGACTTTTGTGCTGTGGTCAAGCAATATCTCCTAAGGAAATTCAAGCTGGCTGGAAAATCTGCAGCAGTTCATCTGACACCTCTTCTGCCTCAGTGGAAACCATTGCTACAGCCTCAGGGTACCAAGTGGCATAATCCACCACTACCAGAATGCACCTCAGTCCTTTATTTGATGGCACACTCAGGCCCCCCAAATATCTACTATTACCATTGAATGATAATTTATTATGGGAAGGAAATGTATTTATTTTTATTGAACTTTTCGGACTTACAACCTTTAAGGCAATGACTCCTTTACAAAGGCTTCATGTCAGGGGCAGAACAGTGGGTACAAAATATACAGAGGTTAACACAATACTAAGACACATAGAATGTAACAATAAAAAAGGTACAAAAATGGAAAAATACAAGATACAAGGTGCGTAAAATACAGAAATGCAAATACAGGGTACTGTGGCAGTAACTAGAACAAACAAGGTAGTAAATATATAGTTAGTTGGGCCCCCACGGGAGGGCTTCCAATAGGAGAATTGGGAAGAAATAGGTAGGCAGAGGCACAGTCCAGGGAGACCTTGTCAGAGTAAGTGGGGAGAGGTAAGACAAGGAGTGAAGGGAATGAAAACATAAAGCAGTCAGAGTCAGCCTTGTCCTGGCTAGTTTGAGCACCGGGGGGGGGGGGATGAATGGGCACCAGAGTAGGAAGGACAGGTGGGGCTAGACACAGTCACAACGACCCCTGGTCAGAAGATTTTGCCGAAGGGAGAGTTTAAAAGGGCCAAGTTTTTGTAAGGAGGAGACTTAAGTGGGCAGGCGATTTAGCCACTTAGGAGCCCTGTACACGAAGGCCCTTTGTCCCATGGATGTCCTACAGAAAGGGACCTGGAAGGTAGTCCGGGGGGTGGGGGAGGGCTTTAAGAGGTGGAGAGTGGTGGGAGGGTGAGACCGGAGGCTATCTTTTGGCTAAGAGACAGGTTTGGTACGTAAGTCTACCAGCAAAATTTAACCATTTGGCTTGTACATATAAGTCACATGTGTGGGAGAGCCAACTGCAACCAGTCACAAGGTGGCAGGCTTTGTTCAGGGCAACTTTGGTGCGCGAAGTGCAGTTTCACTGCAGAGCTGTAGATTACAATGTCATAATCAGCTATGGACAGGATAGAACTTGTGATGGCTAGGTGGAGAGTGTTGGGAGTTAGGCAATTCCACTGGCGGCAGAGAAGGCCAATCCTAGCATTCACAACTTTGCACACCAGATTGATATGGTCATGAAAGAGAGAGTAGAGTTGAGTGTGATGCCTAAGTATTTGAAGCTGTTTACCTACTAGAGGGGTTGTTGTTGATTATTCAGAATGTGCTGGGGCTGACCTTTGTATTTGGTATGAGTATGAGTATTAACAAACAGCATAGCTTTAGTTTTTTTATAATTAAGTGTGAGTTTGTGTTGAGGAACTACAATTCTATCTCTGAGAAAAAACATTGGAGGTTATACTCAAGAGGAGGGATCGGGTGTCTGGAAAAGATAGCTGCACTGCCTGCATAGAGTATTAACTGGCCAGAACAGGCGAGGGGAAGGATGCTAAGGATGAGACTGAAAAGGAAGGGCCCAGGATAGACCTTGTGGTACTCCGCAGTGGACTGGTAAGGAGGAGGAGAGGGTGTCTTAAATCCCAACCCGCTGGGTTCTACCACAGAGATAGTTAGCAACCAGGAGGTGACTTCATTTGACAGGCCTAGAGAAGGAAAGGAGTCAATGAGGATAGAATGGCTTACAGTGTCAAAAGCTTTTGTTAGGTCTATGTACACAGACCCAACAAGATGGCCACAGTCAAGGGCTCTATGTATGTGATCAGTATGTTCCAGAAGGGTAGTGGTGGTGTTGTGACCTTCCGGAAACCATGTTGCTGTTGATGCTGTAATTTGTGTTTAGAGAGATAGTTGGAGAGTAGGTCAGAAACTATCCTGTCCAGGGCTTTAGAGATAGGGAGAGAGAATAGTGATGGGGCAGTAATTACTGGGTTGGGCTCTGTCTCAACCTTTGAGAATGGGGTAACCATAGTCATCCTCCACTGTGAGGGAATTGACCCAGGCAGAGGGAGAGGTTGAGGAGTTTGGTGAGGGGCGAGGACTACATCAAGGGCTAGATGGCAGAAGTTTTAAGTCAGATGAATCCCCACTGAATCTGGATTTGTCCAGGACCCGGTAAGGTATTTTTTGCTTCACAAGGGAGACTGAAATGGAAAGGAGGAATGCCTGGGGGTTGAAAGGAAATAGAGGCTTGTTAGAAAAGTCTGGGGAGGACACTGCTGAGGTCAGAGAAGGCGGTATTGAGGCCATCAGCAATCAGCTGAGGGTCCTGGGTGGTGATGCCTTGATATTAAGTAGCTAAGGGGAGGAGTTGGGTTTACCCAAGAGAACCTTATGTTGTCCCCAAATCTTCTCCCTTGACCCCAGGAGGCAGAGAGGCAGTCTTGAAATGGGCTGCTTTTGCATGGCAGATTTTCCGGTACATACATTTCTGAAGCCCTATACTTCTGCCTATCAGCAGGGAGGCCTGTTGCCAGTGCCCCATGCCACAGGTGGTTATCGGGACATAAGTTCCAGGAGTGTCGGAGAAATCCTAGGCACAGCATTGCCTTTAGTAATGCGCTTATTGTAGGGAGCAAAGATGTCACACATGGAGTTGAAGGTTGAAATGAAGTATGATAGGGCACTACCAACACTGGTGGCAGAGTCTAAGGGAGATCAGTCACAGCGTGTGAGGAAGTCCCTGAGGAGCCCCAAGTGGCCTTTTTAAGGGATAGGTGGTAAGATGCCTTGAGGCAGAGTTTGGGGTTATGGTTAGACCATCTGCAGAGAATTGGAGAGTGGTCACTGAGAACATCTGGTAGGACCATAAAGCTAGTAAGTCTTTCCAGTTGGTTAGAGAAAATTAGGTCAATCATGGAACTGGTGCCAGTTCAATAGTTGGTCCTGGTGGAAGAGGACACAACCTGTGCCAGGTTTAGGGCAGCTGCGGCATCTCAGAGAGTGGCAGCCAAGGGTGAAGGCCAGTTTATGTTAAAGTCTCCCAAGATGATGATCTCTGCATTGCTGGGCAACTGAGAAATGAAGTTAAGAATGGATTGAAAGCTGAGTTTAGGGTTTTGGGGAGGTATGTAGTTGAACAGGACTGTGAGGGACTTACCCTGGTTACCTAAGGAAAATTTAATGGCTAGGACCTGAGCATCATTATCCAAGTTGGCAGAGGTGATGGTGTACCCTTGGAGGGAGTCCCAAAGGTAAATGGTACAGCCGCCTCCCTCTTACCTGACCTATCCTGTCCATACAGCACATATCCCTGTAGGGCGACAGCAGGTTCAGGGATTTGGAGAGAGCCAAGTTTTGACCACTGCCAGAAGGTCTGGTTTGTGCTGGGTGGTCCAAACTTGGAGTAGGTTAAGTTTCTGCAGGAGGCTACATATACTAACAGAAGTGAGTAGAGGTCACCAACAGCATGACTTGAAGGGTTTGGCAGATGAACAAGGCGGGATTAGGGTGCACGTTGCCAGATAGGAGGAGTAGGAGGTGCCAGCCAAAAGAAGCATGTTTTAGTAGTTTGAGTTAGAATCACCTATTGTATAAGGTTTGATAGCATGGCAGGTATTGGTAGGGAGAGGATGGAGACAGCAGGAGGAAGGAGGAGAGTAGAGCAGAGGTAGGTTTGAGTAACATGATATGGAGTGAAGGTGCATGGGTGAGGACACAGTGGCAGTGGCACCAAGCAGTTCATGGTGGCAGATGACAGGTAGATGTGAAGGGGTGGAGAAAGGGAGGAGGGGAAGGGAGGGGTGGGTGGCAAGTAAAAGAAGTAGAGTGAGGGAGGGTAACCAGGACAGGGACTCCATTGCAGCAGAGTTAGTGGGGGGCGGGCTCCAACTGTTGCTTAGATGTATAGCAAGCAGTTTAACTGTGCCAGGAGGACAAGCTGTAGATGGCTAGACACAATAGTGCAGTGGTAGGGTTGAGGCCTTAAGTGTAGAGGGTCAAGGGTTCAATCCCCAGGGCAGGAGGAAAGGGAGGCGTGGTAGAAATGAGGCAGAAGAGGGCTGAATTAGCTGGAGAGCAGGCAGATAGGCAGTCAAGAATGGGGTTGCACAGAAAGGCCAGAGTGAGAGGGGATGACTAAGAGGATGAGGGCTGCCCCACTGGCCAGCGAGTATAACCTGCAGATGGAGAAATAGAGAGTCACGTGACATCACATGACAACATCTTGCCTATAAAGCTAGGGACATCCCTGGGTGGGAGGGTGGGACAGTCAATGCACAGCGCGATTACTAACCCTCCTCAGTCAAAACAGTGAGGAAGCAGGAGAAAACTCCATGCACTGTCATCCATACCTGTAGTGTGGCTCCATGGGCCAGCACTGATCCGAGGTGAGTGTGAGAAGCAGGGATGAGGGATTACCACTGAGGAGCCAGAGGGAGAACAAAAGACACTGGTGAAGGGTGGCTAGAGAACAAAGGCCTAGGGTCCGATGTGAGCATGCCCAACTTGGCCAAATGTGGAAATGCTGGGAGCTCAAACAGGTAGGCTTCCTAACTGACTCCGAATTAACAAACTGCAGATACTCATCTAGTGCACACAGGACAGAACAAATGCTGCATATCATACAGTACAACTGTGTGTAAAGTTAATCACATGCACTCTGCCATCTCAAATTAATTAAAGCAACCCCTCGGGCTGCGGCTGTCCCTGGCAGAGTGCAACTAGCAGGATAACAATGTTTTGTCCATAAAACCCCAGTCAGAACAGCCAGGAAGCAGGAGGAAACTCAGTGTACTGTCGTCCATACCTGTAGTGTGGTTCAGTGGGCCTGCACTGCTCTGAGGTTAGTGTGAGGAGCAGGGATGGGAGTGGGTTACCACCGAGGAGCCTGCAGTGTGGCTCTGTGGGCCGGTGCTGCTCCGAGGTGAGTGTGAGGAGCAGGGATGTGGGTGGGTTACCACTGAGGAGCCTGTAGTGTGGCTCCGTGGCCGGTGCTGCTCCGAGGTGAGTGATTAAAGCTACCATGGTCTTGTCCCATCGTTTCCCCACTCTCTATTTGTCACAAATGTGAAAGTACTTGGCCACATCCTTATACATGCTGGGCTAACAGAAATGTTGCATCAACCTCTGTTTGGTCCCTCTCATCCCCACGTATCCTGCAAGGGAAGTGTCATGTGTAATGCATTGTAGCTGTTTCCTGCACTCCTTCGGCACCACCAGTTGTCTACGCAACTGCCATTCGTCTGCACCTCCCTGAGATAACCACTCCCAATACAATAAACCGTCTTCTTGGCACAATTGGCTCTATCTCCCTTCCCGAGGGACTGTCTCAGTGTTTGCCTCCTTTTCCCCTAACTCACTCAAAGATTCAACCCTCTCAAGGCTCATTTCAGATCTGTACTGTTTATTACTCTTGGAGGGACAGTACCCTCTTGTTTGCGTTTCCTCTGAACAGCTGTTAGCTGCTACTGAGACTAAAGGGTTAAACATCTCTATATCCCTGTCTGTGGACACGTCAGTCTGTGACATAATATGCTCAAGGCATATGATTGGATTTCAGTAGCCACTTTCTCCCTTCTCTCAGCTTCACCAGACTTCAATCTGATAGTCTGACTTTGGGTTACTGGCAGCTGTGCACACTGTGGGACCCCTGCACTTCAGGTCATTTCCCCCAATCACATCCATAGAAACATAGAAGTTGATGGCAGATAAGGACCGCAAGGCCCATCCAGTCTGCCCATTTCTTTTTCTACCTTATAAATGTGCCATCGGCCTTTGCTCTGTCAATGGCCTATCTATTCATATTCATCTGTATTGCTCCCTTATGCCTATCCCATGCCTGTTTGAAGCCCTGCACTGTACTCATATCCACCACTTCCTGAGGTAGGCCGTTCCATGCATCCACCACCCTTTCTGTGAAAAAGAACTTTCTCACATTACCCCTTAATTGGCCTCCCTCTAATCTCATGCCCTGTCCTCTTGTCCTGCTATTTTTCTTATATTGAAACATATTAGACTCTTTCACCTTGTTAATGCCCTTAAGGTGTTCAGATGTTTTGATCATATCACCTCTCTCCTTTGCACTAGGGTATACATATTGAGCTCCATTAATCTGTCCTCATATGTTTTCTGATGCAATCCCTGCACCATTTTGGTAACCCTTCTCTGGACTGCCTCAATTTGGTTGATGTCCTTGTGAAGGTGTGGCCTCAGTACTACACTAGTACTCAGATGGGGCCTAACTAGTGTCTTGTAAAGAGGATTATTACCTCCTCTTTCAACTTGTGATACCCCTACTAATACACACTAACATCCCCTAGCCTTACCTACTACTTTAGTGGTCTGCTTGGATGATTTCAGGTCATTGGTGATGATGATGCCCAAGTCTCTTTCTTCCTTGTGACTGCCAGCGACTTTCATCCCAGCCTACAGGTGGCTTCGGGTTTCTCCCTATGTGCATGATCTTGCACTTCTTTGCATTAAACCCAGGTTGCCACTCTTCCGACCATTTTGCTAGTTTATCCAGATCTCTCTCATTCTGCCTACCACATCTGGATCATCTACTCTGTTGCAGATCTTGTGTCATCTGCAAACAGACAAACCTTACCCTCCAGTCCATCTGCAATGTCACTGATGAAGATATAGAAGGACTGTCCCAGGAGTGATCCCTGAGGTACCCCACTTGTGACTTGCATCTCTTCTGACTGTATACTGTTTACCACCATCTCTGTCTTCTGCCGTCAACCAGTTTGCCACCCAGTTGACCAACTTCTGACCCACCCCGAGCCTACCCAGCTAATTAATCAATCTTCTATGTGGAACAGTATCGAATTTGCTGAAGTCAAGGCAGACTACATGAAGTGCTCCCCCTTGGTCCACCACCTGGTTACCCAGTCAAAGAAATCTATGAGATTAGTTTGATAGACCTTCCTTTGTAAACCCATGTTGTCTTGCATCCTGTGCTCTTATGGATTCCAGGTGTTGCACTATCCTTTCCTTAAAGAGTGCCTCCATAATCTTACCCACTACTTAGGTAAGACTGACTGGTGTAGTTCCCTGCCTCCTCCCTGCTACCACACTTGTGAGCAGGATCACATGAGCCCTTCTCCATTCTTCTGGGACTTCTCCTGTGCTCAGAGACTCACTAAACAGTTCTGATAATGGCTCTGTTAGTTCCATCCTTAGCTCCTTTAGTACCCTGGGATGTATGCCATCAAGTCCCATTGCCTTGTCCACCCTGAGCTTATCGAGCTCTTGTAGGACTCTTTCTTTTGTGAAGGGACTAGTGCTCACCTCTCTCCTCCCTGTGTCCATGGTGCTGAGCTGTGGACCCTGCCCTACCTTCTCTTCAGTAAATACTGAGCAGAAGTATCTATTTAGGATAGATGCTTTTACATGGTCCTCCTCCTCTCACACACACCCTTATCTCCTTTGATCTTAGCATACCCCCTCTGGACTTTCTCCTTTCACTAATGTATCAATAGAAAGTCTTGCCACCTTCTTTTACTGTCTGCGCTAGTGTTTCCTCAATTTGGGCTTTTGCCTGCCTTACTGCCTTCCCTGCTTCCCTTAGGGAAGTTTGGTATCACCTCCCTATCTTCATCACGCCTGTGTTCCCTTACTTTTCCTGAAGGCCAGCCTTTGAGTCTGACCTTTTCTGCTATTGTTTTGAGAACCAAAGTGGTTTCCTTCTTCTTTTGCACTTCCTTTTCTCTCTAACACAATGGGATGTTGCTTCAAGTATTGCATCCTTAATGCTTGCCCACTTTGCCTGTACCTCCTCACCTGTATTTCTTTTTGCCAGGGCTAGTTTAACTCTGTTGGCCATCTTATCAAAGCTAGCTCCTCTGAAGTCCCATATTTATGCCTTGGGATGGGATGATTTAATTGTAGTGGTCAAATTGAACCACACCATGTGATGGTCACTGGCCCCCAGGTGACCTTCTACCTGGAGATCTGTGATCCTTTTCCAGTTAGTCAGTACTAGATCTAGGATAGCCCTGTCTCTTGTGGGTTGTTGTACTAGTTGTTTGAGGCCTTTCCCCTGCAGGGAATCCACCATGTGTCTAGTTCTGGCAGATGTTCCTGCTGGTATTGACCAACCTGTATCTGGCATGTTGAAGTCTCCCATTATCAGAACCTCCCCTTTAGCTGTTATGTTTTGTATATCTTCTAACAGTAATGTGTCTGTGTTCTCCCCCTGGTCTGGGGGCCTGTAGACAACCCCAGTTCTTATGGCTGTCCCATTTCCTGTTTCCAGGGTGACCCACAGTTCTTCTGGCTCCTTATGTGTATTCTGAATTTCTGTAGCTTTGATATTTTCTTTGACATATAAGACCACTCCACCCCCCCTTTTTGCACCTCGGTCTTATCTGAACAGTACATAGCCAGGTACTGAAGTCTCCAAGTGTGGTTACTGGTAAACCACGTCTCGGTAATTGCTACTATGTCCAGTTTAGCCTCTGTCATTATTGCCTGCAGGTCTGGGATCTTGTTTCCTAGACTGCGAGCATTTGTGTACATGATTTTCCATTGGCCAGATTTTGGTGTGTTAGTTGTTGGGTGAGGTCTGACGTTTCTCCTGTGTGTCATATGGGGAGCTGGACCTTTTTCCTTACCTGGTGATGCAAATGAACTGCAAACATGCTGAACTCCTGTTTGACCACTAGCTGAGGGGAGGGTGTTCTTCCCATTCAACGTATGGGATGCTGCACCCCTCTCCCCATTTGCTAGTTTAAATATTCTGCAAAGACATCAAACTTCTGCCCCAATGCACTGACTCCCTCCTTAGTCAGATGCAGTCCATCAAATTTAAAGAACTTTCACTCCCAAAACTGTTGCCAGTTCCCTACAAATTTGTGTCCTTTTTCATGGTACCAGCCCTTAAGCCACATGTCTAAGCCATCACTCCTTCCCACTTTTTTTATTTCTTAGACCTCCTCCCAACTAAGGAATACTTGAGCTAGTGGAACTGCCACCTTTAGTCCTACTGCACACTTTACCAGCACAAATTCAGCAGGCAGACCCAGTTCAGGCTTAACCAGACCCTGATGCACTATAGAGAAAGTAGCTTCTATATCTTTCCAGGCATGTGTAAGCTTTCCATTAACTGCAATAGGGAACATATATTTAGCAGAATTAGGTACTATTGCCCTGGATACTGTGTTAACATTACAAAAGCCTGATTCAATAGGGTTCCCTTCCACTGCCCCGGTCCCTGTATCTACCATGCTAGGCAGTAATATGAGAGATGCCCCATTTGCTGGCACACATAGCACTTCTTTCCCTCTGTTCCCCTCTTAGGTTTAGAGGAATGGGTCTGCTCCTCTCTCTGGGCTCAGGACTGAGTTCACTTTAGGCTGTCCTGCTGGCTTAACTATTCCTCTGATTCCAGCTGTCCTTTCCTCATATGCTTAGGAGTCACAACTGGCAAAAGGCCTGTTGGCTGTACTGTATATCTATCAGGCAACTTGGCTACTTGCCTGGCCAAAATCATGGCTCTGTCAACCACACCCTTAAGTCCTCTTGACAACACCTAAGAAACATTTGCAGTGAAACAACCTCTATAACTTGCTTAGCAGAGGATTCGTGTGCACCTTCCAATAACCTCTTCAGCAAATTGTCTTGCCAAATCATGAGTAGTGGCAGCGGGTACCTATGCTGTTGAACTAGTGGCCAAATGTTGTGCTGGCCAGCATCCACTCTAACTCATAAGAGTGGTATGGAGTTGGTGAGGTGGTAGTCAAACTGTGGGAGGTGGGTCTTAAACAGTGCTGAGACTGTCATCTCTGACACTGTTTTCTGTTTTTTTTTTCCTGATGTTTTCTTGGATGGTGTGGACGTGGTGAGAACACGTTTTGGAACGCACACGTTTCCCTTTTTCCCTTTGTTATCAAGTGGACTAAATGAGAGATGGCCATTTTCCTGTCTCAGTTTGGGTAATCAGACTTTTAATTTCTCATACAGATTCCAATCTGTGAACATTGGCATAGCCACCTCTCTGGCCACGTCAGTGTCCACTGGAGCCCCCCAGGGCTCCATTCTGGGCCCCCTACTCTTCTCTCTCTTTATAAATTCTCTTCCCTCTGAAAGCCTTTCCTGTGAGGCCCTACTGTATGCTGATGATCTGGCCCTCTATCACAGTGACAAGTCTCTCATGAATATATCCACCATTCTTACTCAAAACTACAGGGCAGCCCAAAACTGGTTTCTGTCTAACAGTCTCTTAGTTAATGAAAAAAAAAACAACAAAGCAATGCTAATAGGGTCCAAACCCTATCTCTCTAATATCGCTAAATCCAACTCCTCCCTCACAGTACTCACACCAAACACCCCATCCACCCCGCAGAATGTTTCCTGCTTTAAATACCTGGGCGTAACCCTGGACCCCTCACTTATTTTCTTGGAACACATCAACAGCACAGTGTCCAGGGTCAACCAGACACTCAGAGATGGCTTTAGACTCAAGCTCTATCTAGCCAACAAGATGCTCCTAGCCATTGCCCAAGGCAACCTTCTCCTCTACTCGATTATTGTTCCCCTATTTACTCCCATGTTTCCTCCTCCTTATATTCCAGACTTACCACTGCCTATAATAGTATCTGAAGATTCACACTCCTGGCACCATGCACCACACATCACTGTACCTTATACCAGTCCCTAGGATGGCTCCCACTACAGGGACGGTATGACTTTGCCCTTGACTGCATTTTTGATAATGCCATAAGGTGTGGCGACCTTACTCATCCCTACTCAAAAGTAGAGTCGCACCCATGTGTCTTTGGGAAAACTCAGTCCCCCTGCTAGAAATCCCAAGGATCTCCACCGTTCTGGGAAGCAAAGCCCTGTCCTTCATGGCTGCCACTCTGTGGCACAAACTCCCTGCCTCATTCCGCTTACTTGATTCGCACCCTACCTTTAAAACTCACCTCAAAGCCTGACTACAATCTGAAGTCAAATATTCCTGTTTCTCTTGGTAACTTATTTGCGAGACTACTTCACTACTACTGAATGTCAGCCATCCTGTCTCCAGGCAGTAAAAGTCACTAATCAGTTCTCACCCTCCTCTTGCTCTCTTTGTACTTACTCCCTACCTGTTCTGGCTTTGCACTTGTTTACAGCACCATATTCACTGACTGTTAGATATTGTATCTTATTTGTACTCCTGAAACTCCCAATGTATCGTGTACCTTCTTGTTAGTGTAATCATCTATGCATTTTATCGTATTTTCTTTGTTCTCTATGGCTGCTATGTAATGAAAACTACCTTCCTTATATCATGTAAACATGTACTGTACTTACTCACATGTCAAATTGTACTGTACTCACATGTAAACTGTACTGTACTCTCACATGTAAACTGTACTGTACTCTCACTTGTAAACTGTACTGTACTCTCACTGTAAACTGTACTGTACTCTCACATGTAAACTGTATTGTACTCTCACATGTAAACTGTATTGTACTCTTATGTAATGTACTACCTCCTTATATCATGTAAACTGTATTGTACTCTCACACGTAAACTGTACTGTACTCTCACATGTAAATTGTATTGTACTCTTACATGTAAACTGTATTGTACTCTTACATGTAAACTGTACTGTACTCTCCATGTAAACTGTATTGTACCTCACATGTAAACTGTATTGTTCTCTTTACATGTAAACGGTTCTGTACTCTCACATGTAAACTGTATTGTACTCTTGTAATGACACCTACCTTCCTTATATCATGTAAACTGTATTGCACTCTCACATGTAAACTGTATTGTACTCTCATGTGATGACACCTACCTTCCTTATATCATGTAAACTGTATTGTACTCTCACATGTGAACTGTATTGTACTCGCATGTGATGACACCTACCTTCCTTATATCATGTAAACTGTATTGTACTCTCACATGTAAACTGTATTGTACTCTCATGTGATGACACCTACCTTCCTTATATCATGTAAACTGTAGTGTACTCTCAGATGTAAACTGTATTGTACTCTCATGTAATGACTCCTACCTTCCTTATATCATATAAACTGTACTGTACTCTCAGATGTAAACTGTATTGTACTCTCATGTAATGACACCTACCTTCCTTATATCATGTAAACTGTACTGTACTCTCACATGTAAACTGTACTGTACTCTCATGTAATGACACCTAACTTCCTTATATCATATAAACTGTACTGTACTCTCACATGTAAACTGTACTGTACTCTCATGTAATGACACCTGCCTTCCTTATATCATGTAAACTGTACTGTACTCTCATGTAATGACTCCTACCTTCCTTATATCAATATAAACTGTACTGTACCTCATGTAATGACTCCTACCTTCTTTATCTCATATACATTGTATTGCACTGTCATTGTGCTATATCCATGGCCCAGGTCGTGCCTGAAAATGGTCCCCTGGATCAGTGCACTAACCTGGTAAACAAACAAATACATACATTTCAAGTTTGACTTGACTGGTCATTAAAGCGCAGCGCAAACTTTTCAGTTCCATCTCCTCTCAAGTGGCAGTGAAAAGTAACCTGGACATTTAATGTGATTATCTTGGACTCGAAGAGTATACACTGTGATTGAGTGTTAATAACTTAAATGCACCTAGCACAGAATGATATATTTTATTTTGGTTTTATGTTACATTATATTGTTATTCTAGTGCTGTATGTATGGGGTTGTATGAGTGAATAGGGTCAGTTCATATTTGTGTGTTGTTTATAGAATGATTGTTGGTGTGAATGGTTCTAAATATGGGTTAAGGTGATGGGTATGTTACAGTGTTGGGGTATTTATTATTAGAAGTCAGTTTTAAGGTGATTTCAGTGAGTGAGGTATATCATGTATGTGGGTTTGAGGGCCCTGGCACGCCTTGTTCCCCGGAACCACTCCGCTGCTTCATCCTTTTACCCCCAACTCTGCTGAAGACAGCCTTGACTGCTGTTGGAGACTGGGAATACTGAGAAGATGGAGCACCAAGTGGAAGCAGGTTCCAGGGGTAGGATCTGGGGAGAGCAGGATCAGGAGTGTCAGACTGAGCTTGCATCATTGGTATAGGAGGGTCAAGGAGCAGGGTCCTCCCTGCCATGTCCCAATCCTCAGAGAACCCTCCCAGAATGGGGTGCAGATAGTAGGAGGGCTTACTGTGGTGACTGCTCCCCCCCATGGCATTCTGTGCAGTGCCAGGTCCCTGAGGAATAAAATGGCTGTGGTGTCAGATTTCATTATGGATTCTTTGGGACCTGGTATGTTTCACCAAGACCTGACTTGGTGATGATACTGATGCAGACCTAGAGGTGGCAATCCTGGACAGGTTCCCGGTGGCACACCGCTCAAGGGCAGGAGTGCAGGGGAGGCGGTGTGATCATCTGTTTTAGATCCTGCCTGAAGCTAACAGAGTACCTATTGAAGGAGACTGGCTTGTTTGAATGTGTAGCAGTGAAGAGTGATGTGGGTGTGAGGTGTAGGATTCTCCTGGTCTACTGCTCTCTGGAAAATGGTGGGAATAAGCTGATTTCATTGTGACTGGTCATTGAATGCCTGCAACTTAATTATACTGGAGGATTTCAATGTTTGGGTTGATGATGAAGCGTCACAATTTGCTCAGTAACTTCTTCAGCTGATGTTCTCACTGGGTCTCACACAGGTTGTTTCCACTGCTATCCATGAACACGGCCACACCTTGAACTTCTTCTCTTTGTGGCTGAACATCTTTGATGGCAGGGTGAATCCAGTGGGGTAGTTGGATCACCATACTGTTAGTTTTTACAGAGGTCCCCTGGATACCTAATCCAGTGCCATCCTAAACATGTGTTGGTACTAGAAAAGCTTCTGGTGGTTTTAATCCCTAGAATGGAGGCAGCATGTGTTATAGGTGTGGAAGCAGTCTCTGATGGCTATAATGTGGCCAATACAGTAGCGTTCAGCTCCATCACACTGATCTGTGCCTGCCCACTGATTTACCACCACAGTTTACAGTGGTACAATGATAAATTGAGGTGGTTGAAGGCAACAGGGTGGAGGCTGGAGCTTTCCTGGAGGAGGCTTGGCTTGATGGATGATGGATGGCTCTAGTTCTGATTATAGGGACTATCAGAGGGCAATAACCCAGAAGAAGGCAGTTCCTCTCACAGATTATTACCTCAGCAGGAAATAGGACAGCTCAACTGTTCAATACTGTAGACAAGTTATTAAATCCTAACTTTCTGCAGTCTGGAGTTTTGTCTCAGAGGAAGTGTGACGAGTTTGGCTCGTTCTTCCTGGAGAGAGTGTCCTCCATTAGAGCTAAGATCTTGGGAGGTGGTCTGTCTGGCACCAGCATTGTTGGGCACCAGCATTGTTGAGGGGGAGAGGTGCAATGGCTTTCTGGTGGCTTGGAGTGAGTTTCAGACAGTTATTATGGAGGAGGTACTCGAGGTGATTGCATTGCTGCAAACAACCTACTGTTAGTTGGATCAGGAGCACACAGTTGTTGGTTGATCATGGTGGTCTTAGGTCCAATGTTTGCCAGCATTGTTAAAGGTTCCTCGCAAGATGGCTTCTTCCCACAGGCTATTAAAAAGCTGTTGTGAGACTGCTTCTAAAGAAACCATCTTTGGACCGGAGGTACTGGAAAACAACTGGCTTTTGAACGCTCCTTTTAGGAAAGGTTATCGAGAAGGTGGTGGCAGCGTGGGCTTGAGGCTCACCTTGAGAGTTTTGACATCTATGAGCAGCTCCAATCAGGTTGCAGATCTTGCCACAGTACAGCGACCTCACTTATCAAGGTGTTTAATGTCTTGCTTCTAGGGAGAGACACAGAGGAGCACTCAGTTGCCATTCTCCTTGATCTCTCACCAGCATTTGACACCGTGGACCATGGGGTTTCGATGGAGCACCCTGGAGAATATGGGGGACTCACCGAGACAACCTTAAAACGGTTTGAGTTCTTCTTTACTGGTAGAATGCAGCAGGTTGTGATGGGAATTTTCTCAATGCAGACTATGGTAGGCAGCTGTGGGGTTCCTCATGGGTCGATTATGTCCTCCATTTTGTTCATGGTGTATATGCTGCCACTAGGGCAGGTTATTAGATGGTACAGTGTGAGTTTTCAGTGTTATGCAGATACCACACAGCTGTACGTGTCCTTTACATCGGGTGGGCAGGAGGCGATTGTCCTGCTGGAGCAGTGCCTTAACGAAATCGCCAGTTGGATGGCCTCCAGCTGGCTGAGTCTTAATCCAGCCAAGATGGCATTGTTACTGCTAGAACCAAGTCCTTGAGGGTCAGCTGGAAGATGTGAGCTGAATGGCACACTTCGAAAAGCTGTGGATAGGGTTAAGAATCAGGTGTCATTGTGGATTCAGGGCTGACACCAAAACATCAGGTGTTGGCTATGGTCCACAATGGGTTTACCAACTGAAGAATATCTCCTGGACCAGACCTTATCTAATACAAGAGGATCTGGCAACCTCAGTGCATGCCTTTGTGACCTAAATGCTCAAGTACTATAAAGCTCTTTACTTAGGGCTGTCTGGAGGTTTGGTCGTCACCTACAGCTGGTGCAGAATGCACAGCCAGGTTGGTGATTGGGGCATACTACAGAGATCATATCACACCTGTGCTGCAGCACCTGCAGTGGTTTCCCATCAAGTAGTACACTACCTTCAAGATTGCTTTGTTAACATACAAAGTCCTGCATGTATTGAGCCTTGCCTATCTCGAAGACCTCTCCACCTGGCATGCTCCTGTCTGCTCTCTCTGCTTCACTAAGGAATTGTTGCTACTCATCCCAAGATCCCAGAGACAGGGCTTTCTTGGTGATGGTGCCTACAATGTGGAATGCCTTGCCATACCATCTCAGTACTTCCCCCTCAGTGGAAGCATTTAAAAGGGGACTGAAGAGCCACTTGTTCCTGCACTTATTTGAATTGGCATTCGACCTGATAATAGATTGGGTTGTGCTCTTACCTCTGTCATTTTATTTATATGTGTGTAACCCTTAGGCAGTGCTATTCTAAGGGCTACTCCCCCTGCCTGTATGGCAATACACAGGTTGAGGGGTCTGAGTTCTGTGAATGGGTGCCTCCACCTGGAGGAATGGTACTGGAGTAGCTTAACTGCTTTGGTATAGCCCTCGGATGATATAACCACCCACCAACCCTTCTAGTGGCCTAAACAGTACCACAATGGTACATTCAAATAGATAGCAGTAATAATATCTCATGCCTTTTCACTTACCACCAGGGCTGGATCTGCTGCAACTGCCCGGAGACCCCTGGAAAATAAAAGCAACAGTGCAAGCTTGCCACTGTAACCCAATTAGTAATATGCACACTAGCCAGGTTAAACGTGAAAAAAGACAATCAGGTTTATTTAGGGGCAGTGAACGGGGGGGGGGGGGGTTGAATCTAGCAGAATGATTAGCACTCCAGTTAAATTCAGGTTGGTTAAACATGCACTGTAAGTCCCTTTCTAATAGTTCCACAACCCTGGGTACCCAGTATGTCATGCAAGCTAGCCTGAAGCATTGCCTAGGGTGGCCAGTGTTGCAGCTGTTGTTGGGGCCCTTAGGAAAGAAAACAGTTAACATGCACACAACACAAATATTTGTAATCCCAAGCCAGATGGCTCAGTCCTTTGCAATAACCCAAAACAAATAATTAGATGGTACTGTACACAATGATTGTTGCTGTTGTTGCAGGGAGCTACCTTGAATTGTACTCATGCTACCAGAACCTGGATGCAGGACAGGCAAGATGAAGACCTCATAGTGTTGATCTGGAAGGCCAGAGGAAGCAGGACTGACAAGACTCACCTCCGGGTGGTCACTATCTGCTCGATGGTATTGGCAGTGGGCCAAATCCCCAAGCTGGTCTTTCTCCGAGAGGGTCTCTGAAGTGGGAGTAGTGGCCTAGGCCAAGATGGCAGAGCCTAAGCAGGATGGACAGTTCTGCAACAGTTCGTGATTTTCTGCTGGTGATGCCTCCAGCTGACGTACAAGATTGTGCCATGGTGAACCAAATCGCGACCCATGAAACACATTCAGCACATTTAAATTGATTACTTCTCTGAGCCACAGTTCGGATACCATCTGGTTACAAATTACAGCTTCACTGCACAAACCTTTCAATCCAAGGCTATTTCTATTATCAGGCAGGCCAATCACTTCTGGAGCAAGTCTTTGGTCCAAATTCCAAGTCGCAACAACAAGCTTGTTTCTTCTGCTGCAGATTCCACACATGGAAAATCAGAACCAGATCCAACTTCTGCAAAGGCAGTTCACTGGCAGGAGAATGTGGCAGGCAGAGCCTTCACGATTCCCCTATGCTCCTTCTGGGAGCAGCTGCTGGAAAGCTTGAGCTGTTCACTCTTCAACCTCAACTCTAACTGATCCACTGCCTCAGGCAGTTCTGACTATTTCCTCTGTAATCCAAAGGGTTCTGTTGGCTGAGGGAACTGTCAGTCACAGTAGGGGCTCCCTCTCCAGACCAGTTTAGGCGCCAACCGTTAAAACTACAAAAACTACAGAATTCCTCCCCACAAGACCCCTGGGGACAGTCTCCATTTTAGGTCCCCAGTGGTTCGATTGGTCCAAATGCTGGAAGTCCAAAACCCAACACGGTGGTTCCCATCCAAATGTTCGAGCTGCAATAAAAGCAGGTTAGATAAACTTACCTTTACTATAACAGCAATTAAACAGTAAATAATCACAGTTCTTAAGAGGTCTTCCTCTGCACAAATAGCAAATGCAGAGTGGAGCGATATAACAGCTTGTCTGGCCAGTCACAAGCCTTAATTACTCGGACCCAGCCCAGACTAATTTCTAAACACAGCTTATCTAAACTCTTAAAGAGACAGGTGTGGAGGCTCGCTAGGGTGCTCACACACACAAATGGAACTTCTGTAGACAGGACACCAGCCTGACAGTGGGCATTTAGGAGCCCAGGAAGACATTATAGTAAACCCAATTTGTAGGGGGTTACATGTGTGTATGTTCTGACCTGATAGCTGTACTATTTGACAATGCTTTTGTGTTAAGCACCCTGAGCCCTTGGGATGAGTGCTATAGAAATAAAATTACAAAAAGGGTCTCAGAAATGGTCCATTCTGATTGCCCGTCAGCCTTTCAGTAATCTCTGTTACACTGTCATATACAGCCTGATCACCATGACACATGGATTCTTACTGGTAGCATCCCATCCTCTAGCACTGTTGAACAACTGTAATGATTATTATTATTATTTATTATTACATGGGCTCCTCAGATGCTGATCTCACTGGATGGTGTGCCTCACCTGACAGTGTGATAATCCACATTATCAGCACTTGGCACTGTCAGGGTGAGCAGGTCCATTGTGGAAACAGATCAAGGGGCAGAAAGGTCCCTGTTTCTGATGGCACACTAGAGAAGTGAAACAGTGGCCATTTGTAAGAGCAGCTAAGTGGTACAGAATAGCCTGTGTACTAGAGCTGTTCCAGCATCCTATGCTGTTGAGTCCCCACACAGTATTCAACCTGACAGCTAGTGCTGCTGTCAGTCAGGGCTTTATAGCAGCAAAGGTGGTATCTGTGCTCCCATCTGATGTCTGCTGTCGGCAATCAGCCCCCAATACGACGCCCCCCATATTGCAGTTAACACCTTAACCTAATCTTCCCGTATGACATCGGACTGTACCTACCCACCAACCCCACAGATCTCTGACACCCCACAGCACAGTGAGCCCTAAGCTTGCAGGTAGAACATGTAGTGTGTTAGCATGATCAAGTTGCAGGTCAGTCTTTCCCCACCCTCCCGCCCAGCAGACCTCGGAACACCAACAATAAACACTGCCCATCTGCATGGTCACTGGAAGGTGTAGAAACTTCTCTGTTAGCTGCACCAGTCCCAGTGTGGAAACCATGTCCCACCGGCATGCCACTGTCTCACAGAGCCAGGAGTCCTTACAGTTTGTCAGACCAACATAGGAACTGGAATTACAGTAGGAAGACAGCACGGAGGCGCTGGGCACATGGTGTATCTCCCTTCCATGCCAAAATCTCTGGTTGTCAGGCAGTGCTGCCCATCGCTGTACAGCCCATACCAATTTCCCCAGAAGAGGTCAATTGATCATTGCCATGACTGCACACTGTGCCTGTCACATCACAGTGCCACAATAACAGCAGGTGTGCAGAGTTTCTCCACACTTGTATCCGGCAACAGTGCAAGTGGAGTGCCACAAGGTGAGTGCACTGTGTGTCTCCTTCCATGAAAAATTCTATGTCCTCAGACAGTGCAACAGATCTAGATGACAACACATACGGCACTGTGCTGCAGTGGTGCACCCTGACACTCAATGGAGTAGTGACAGTGGGTCGCATAGATATTTTGTGGCTGCTATGTGTGAGTTATGACATATAGGCAACCCGCTGTCAATTTCCCACTTACCCACCCAGCGACCCTGGATACACGGTGTGTGGACATTAAGGCCAACTACCCAGCTGGTAGAGCAGCTGCTCCCTCGTAATAGGTGCACTCACGGGAACACCTCGTAGACTTGGTTCCACAGCCAACAGACATGATGTAATTGACAGCAGGTCCTATAGATCTACAGGCTGCTATTTGCGGTGTGCAGCATTCCTGCAACCTAGAGAGGACCTTTTCCGGCAACTGTTGCTGCCACTAGCACTCCACCCATATGTCTGCATACCGAACGTGCATGTCAGTGTAGGCTGTGCTGGATGTCAAAGTATTGCAGGTGCAGTAGCAGCCCTTGGTACAGTCTGCAGTTGGGATGTCAAAGTGCTGTTAGCACAATTGCTTGTGTGTGTAACAAGCGATCACCTTTGCTACCAACTGTTGCTGTCGTGGGAAACTCCAATACCACCCCCATCCGTATCCCCGCATCCTGAACTCGCATATCAGTGTGGGATGTGGTGGATGTCACAGTAGTGTTCACAGAACACTGGCTGTTTTTATGCCCATGGAGCAGCTGAGACATTCTCATGCCAGGACTCGTAGTGCAAGCGACAGTCATGGGAAAGAGAACGACATGCCAGTGCCACGCCCACCCATGGGAACACAATAGTAGTAATGATAGTTGTGATTGCTGCACACTATCTACAACCTGCATTTCAGTCTGTCATCTCCTTCTACAGAATGTGTAAATGTGGGGCTATTTTATACTGCAGCTGCACACCATTAAAACTACCAGTTTTCCTCAATTAACTTAGGTTTCCTGGTTTTATTTTCAAAGAGAGGTTTCACCCCATATAATAAGTGCATTGACGCACCCCAGAGTGTGCTGTTAATGGGGATTAATGCACACCCCGGGTGCTCTGAGGGCACTCGGCCTGCAGCCTCATGCCTCACAATGCACCTAAGGTGTGAGTTAATCCCCATTAACAGCACACCCTGTCATGCCTTAATGCGCACTTATTCTTCTTTTGCTTTGGTAACCAGGTAAGGCCCACTAGGCACAAGTGCCTGTTTTCTGGGGCAACACAGGAGCACTGGGGTGGTTAAGTAGGTGGTTCCTAGACTCTTGATGACAATCGCCTTACTCCAGGCTGCAATTCTGAATTTACTGTACTTGTCCTTGGAGCCTAGCTCTTGCACTGGATAGACCTCTGTACTGCTATTGTAAACTGTAACTCTTATCTGGGCACTGGATGGCTCGGGATTCTATGTGTTTGTTCTAATACCTGCAAATATATGAATACTGTTTGCTATTCGCTGTTTGGTATGTAACAAAAAACTTCTGTAACGTCCTGCCTATCATACTGCATTTGTGTTGCTGTCTATGTGTTGAATCCACTGGAACTGACGTGAAGCTTTTGGAACGCAGTCCTTGACTCACAGGGTTGTAATTCGATATGTAATAAATAAAAAAATAAATAAGTGACTAGCTCAGAGTCACACAGTATGCAAATGGAGGTTGCTGGAATCAGAGCCAGGTCTGTTGGATGTACCAAGCTCATTCTCAGCTCGTTACTCTAATCTCTAGGCTATACTGCCAGCGATGCATTCTGATTCTCATCCAGCTTTCTTAAACAGTTGGTGGATGAACTGTTTTATTAAAAATCTCCTTCTCAATGAGGAAAACATTCAAAAGGTACACTTCTAATACTTTCCTTTAGAAATATGTTTTCATAACAGCAGCAAGGCACTCCCAGGAGTTAGATTAACAGTCAGTCACCCCCCTCAGGGGAAGTATGTCACTCAACTGTGCTTTGTGCCACCTTACTCCTCTAGAGAGTGATTAATAGGCTTTTAATTTAACCTCTGATCATGCAGTATTGCTTACTTGCCTTTGCTTTCTTTGCCATGTCTGCACTGGCTTCTACCTCTCTTTTCCTCTCAGTTCACTGTTCCTCTCTTTTGACTCTCTCCATCTGCATCTTTTCCAGCTGGATTTCTACCTCTTTAATGGCCTTTTCCATCTGCAACTTCTCCAGCTGGGCTACTGACTCTTTCTGCATTTTCTTCAGCTCAGACTGCAACATCAGCTTTTTTAGTTCCAGATCCACTGTTGAACCCAAAGTAGCTGCTTTGTCTATTCTGCAGCTGTGGCTGTCTCCATGGTTGCCACCGTCCTGGCTCTGACTGCTGCTGTGTCTGCTCCAGATTGGCCTCCTCAGTGAGCTACCTCTCCTCGTGGGCCTCCATACTGTAGCTAGTTCGGGAGACCGACCCATACTGTAGCTAGCTGGGGAGTCTGGCCCCTGACCACAGTGTGTGGTTTGTGGCCCCCCTGCTCTTCCTTATCCTTTCTTACTAGGGCCTGTTTCATTGTTTCTTATTAAGAGACTCATGGTTAGTATACTTTTTGCTTCTTAATTCTCATAGCTGTTCTCATTTTAGTTTGTTCTATTTGATTGGCATTTTGGCCCCCATTATCCTGACCACTCACTGCACCTGAAAATAAAGGGGAAATGTAACAAAATTAAATGTTTTTTCTGTGCATTTTTTTTATGACTGCATAGGTATTTTGTGCAGTCTCTGAGGAGTTGCCTTACATGTCTGTGTCTTCTACAAAGGAAAGTTCCCACAAAACACATGTCTGTCACTGGTTTGTACTTGCATGCTTCACACAGGTCCAGTACCTGCCATCACAGCTTCATAAACCATGAATCTGCACCCACGACAGAACCCCTCTCACACCATCTTGGCACAGACGACAGACCTCCACCCCAATTCACCCCACCCTGTACCCATACTCACCCTTCTGCAAAGTTGGCACACCACAGACACCGGGACCCAAAAGCCCAGTCACCAGTCCCCCTGAATCAAGACAAGGTTGACTGCCCAAACCCCTAGATGGAGTGTGGTCTTATTTTTCCACTTTACCTTATCACTTCTCAGTGTTAGGCAGGATTACTTAACTCAGATCAACAACAATAACATCCCTTCAAGAATGATAGAAGTGGCAGAAATTTGCACAAATATCCTTCCTCAGAATAGCATGACCAGTAATTTATAGCTTGTTAAATAGTTGCCATTATATGTTGTTACAATATATAATGAGTAAAGATACATTCAGGAAGAATGTGAAAACAAAGAGTTTTAAACTATAACCGCAAGGACATAAATCTAGATGAATTTAGGCTCAGACATAGAGGTGGAAATGATACATTAGCCAAATACAAAGTAGGTAACCAGGTCTGCCCAACAGAGGCCTTTTCTGTCTATCAGTAGCCCCACTAAATAGTTTGAGCACATCAGTACTACCTGCCTTCTTGTTCCGTATCTCATAACAGAATCAGTAGCCCTGGTTCCTCAGTTCTACTCCCCGTTACTGTCCCTGACAGATCTATTTTATTTTCAGAGATCAGAGAAGGCCATCTTGCAAGAAGTATTGTTGTGTTTGAAGTTTTCTGATGGGACCCATGGTGTCAGCTCATGTCCTGCCTCTGATTCCACTCATATAGCCCCACTGTGGAGGCTCTGTTTCCACAGGTGGCACTTTTAAAGCTTGGGCACTCTGCTGCTCTAAGATATAGAGACTATAGGCTATTTGGCCTTCACTAAAAATTCACACTTTGTGATGTTCCTGTTTAGCCAGTATATTTATTCTAAATAAAAGTTATACATAACTATACCACACAGGTAGCTGCACACACTCCTACACGCATGAACACACATTCACACATCCAGGCACACACTGTCATACAGAAATAAATGTTTGTACAAACGTGCACAATGTCACATACTAATCATATACAGCTACAGTCAGTCACTCTCTCACACACACACACACACACACACACACACACAGGCATACCAGCATCAAATAAGGATGCACTTTAAAGAGCTGCTGACATGCTCCAGGCAGGCAACTCACACCATGTAGTTGCCTGCCCTAGGAGCTTTTTAAGCCATAAATGAATATTTTCTGCCCAGTGGTTTAAAAGTTATTTCACTGTAAAGCCTGGCTCATAACTTCCTGGTAGAAGCCAAGCAGCAACTGAGCGCTGCAGCCTGCCCCTAAAAACATCATAATTATGACACGAAGTAGGGAGCAGGCTGCTGGTGCTCTGTGTGGAAAGTGTAATGGAATCTGGGGGGCTGCCTAAATGTACTAAGATTATCTTTGCTGGCACATATACATGTATGGGGCTAATGCATAATATGTATATTAGCCCTATGCATGTATACATGCCAGCAAAGATCATCGTAGTACATTTAGGCAGCCCCCCTCCCCCAATTACATTACACTCTCCATAGAGTGCTTGCAGCCATGTTTAGTTTAGTTTATTGTTCTAGGAATTACTACCTTTGAGCCAGAGGCTCTTTTACAAAGGTTCCACATCAATTAGGTACAGTACAAAAGGTTATATAGATAACACAACAATTTGTGTTGTGTCAAGAGCAAGAAAACATATACAAATACATATCAAATCATTTGTGTAAAGGACATGAGATATCAATAATCACATTATTGTTACAAGAAAGAGGTCATGCCAGATTAGGAGAAACAAATAGAGAAAAGTCCAGAACAGAGAGGGTAAGTGAAAGGTGTGGGAGCAGACAATAGCAGGAGAAAGGTTTCCAAACATGTCTTTGTCAAATAACAGGACAGGGTGGTGGTGAGAAAATAGGAGGTTTAATCAGGGCAGTCACAGGAGCTAGAGGTGCAAGGTGAGAGAAAAGCCTTGATTTGAAAATACCTAGAGAGGTGGATGCAGTAATATGAGTGCTGAGGGCATTTAGCCAGCTGGGGCATGATAGGCAAATGATCTGTCCCTGAGAAGTCTGGCATCGGGGACTTGGAGAGGCTGGTGTTCTGATCTTCTGGTAAACCGGTGCTAGCGCCGGGCATAACAGGTCTTGGATACAGGGTGGAGTGAGGCCCAGAGTGGATTTTTTCGCCATCAGGCAGGTAAGGTACTTTATCCGGTTTGAGAGCTGCAACCAACCTGAGTCAGCAGAGTTCACATGTGTGGGTACGCCGGGTGTGCACCAGTGAGCAACCGACAGGCCTTATTTAGGGATGTTGTAATGCGACTAAGTGCTGTAGTAGTGGCAGATCCGTATATAACTAAGCCATAATCAACGACTGAGATGATAGAGGATTGATGGCAATCCTCAGTGCAGAATGGGTAAAAAGCTGTCGGTTCCAATACAGAATCCTAATCGCTGATTAATAATTTTGCTGTACTATCAATGTGAGTTGCAAGGTTAGGCCTTGATCAAAGTTGATTCCAAGATATTTGAAAATTGGCACTTGTTCAAGGGTATTTCCTAGGTATGTATTAATGGTGAGTGGACTTGCCGTTTCTTGTTTTGCGGGTTAGAGAAGAGCATGGATTTAGTTTTTTTGTGGTTTAGAACCAGCTTATGTTCAAGGAACCACATCTCAACTTTGGAAAAAGCATGCTGAAGGTTGAGGCATAAGAGGTTCGGATCTTTATGAGTGGCAAGAATCACGGCATCGTTGGCATAGAGGATTATTTGTTCAGGGCAGGATTTGGGGAGGGAGTTTAGGAAAAGGCTGAAAAGGAGGGGGCCCAGGATGGATCCCTGGGGAACTCCTGAGCGAACCGGTTTTGAGTCTGAGAGAACTCCAGCTACTTTTACAGATTGAGAGCGCTGAGCAAGGTAATTTTTTACCCAGTCACCAGGACCCTGCGAGAGCCCTAGGGATAGTAGTTGTTTGATAAGTAGGCCATTGAACTGTATCAAATGCCTTGTTAAGTCAATGTAGACTGCTCCAGTTAGGTTTCCTTGTCCATGGCATTGTGGATTGCTCCTGAGAATTCAAGTAGGGCAGTCGTGTGCTGTGCTCTTTCCTAAATCCATGCTGCTGAGTGCATAGGATGTTGTGCTTTTCCAGGTAGTCTGAAAGTTGGTCCGCCACCATGCCGCTCAAGGGCCTTAGAGAGAGGTGGGTATTGATATCGGGCAATAGTTACCAGGCAGTGACTTATCACCACTTTTGTGCACCGGAGGATAACTGCAGCTTTCCATTTCCTAGGGAATTGGCTGTGCAGAGGGAGAGATTGAAAATTTTGTGAGGGGAGCAGTACTTCCTCCAGAGTGAGGGACAGAAGTTTAAGGTCAATAGTGTCGCTGCTTGCTCGGACTTAGAAATGGCCTTCTTTACATATTTACAGACTTCATGTGCCTTTACTAGTTTGAAATGGAAGGGTGGTTTGGTTGGAGAGGCAGTAGAAGTAGAAATTGAGGGTCAGCATCAGTGAAGAAATCAGATGAGAGAACACCACTAAGGTCCGTGAAGGTATCATTTAGGGTGTTTGCAATGATCTCTGGGTCTAATGTAGTGGTTCCATCCACATTCATTATTGTAGGAGAGGATTTGGACTGCTGACCCATGATATTCTTTATGTTGTCCCAGAAGGATTTCCCTTCGCCCCAGGAGTTGGAGAGGGCATTCTTGAAGTAGGAGCTCTTCATCAAGCGGATCTGTTTAGTACAGTGGTTACGAGCCTGTTTATACTTTTGAATGTCCGACAGAGTGTCAGTAGCTCTTGCAGTAGCCCAGAGGTGATCCCTACTTTTGAGTTGTGCCAATAGCTTCGCCGTGAGCCAGGGATTTGTGAGTGCTTTGATTTTGCGCTTTTTTACTGGTGCATAGGTGTCACAGGCAGTGTTGAAAGTAGAAATGAAGTAATCAAGGGCTAGGTCAACATCTTGAGTTTTGTAAATCACGGACCAGTCTATCTGACTATCAGACCTGGGTTTGAATCCCACAGCTTCCACTTGCATGCTGTGTGACCCTGAGCAAGTCACTTAACCTCCTTGTGCTCCCAGGTCGCTCCTGTAAAAAAGCTTTCAGCTTAGTGTGCTATACCTGGTTAAAAAAAAACAAAAAACTAAAACAACAATCTGCCTAAGACAGGTCTTGAGATGAATAAGGTTGCCATAAGGTAGGACTCTGCTATAGATGGTTTTTGGAGGCGGCTTACGTAAACTTATTTGTCCAGGTACATATTATTGGAGAGTGATCACTGAGCGAGTCAGGGAGAACACTTACATTGGTTATAAGGGTAGGGTGGCTGGTAAGTATCCAGTCAATGAGGGTGCTGGTCCCTGAATTGTAGTTTTTCCTGGTAGGGGAGTTTACCACTTGTGTTAAATTTGCTGCTGGGATAGCATCTTTGTTGACCCTGCATCAGGAGCAAGCCAATTTATATTAAAGTCCCCAAGGAGAAGGAGTTCGATGTCAGAAGGTTGTGTACTTACGAACTCGAGGTCACCCTGTAGGCCGGAATCAGGATCTTTTGGTGGGATATAGACAGCAGCAATCGTGAGGACTTTGTTTTGGGCACCAAGTAGTATCTTGATAGGGAGGAGTTGCACTGAGGTTTCTGTGGTGGGGTAAGAACCAGGGAGACAGGTGAGGTAGTCCTTTATGTAGACTGCACACCCACCACCCCTTTTCAGGGTCCTATCCAGCCTGAATATCTTGTAGCCTTGTATAGAGATGGCATGATCCGGAGTATTAGGTGTCAGCCAAGTTTCGGCTAATGGCAAGGATATCCGGTTGTGCTGGCTACAAAGATTTGAAGGGAGGCTAGTTTTGGGAGGAGACTGCAGATGTTTAAGGTAGCAATTTTGAGCCCTCCATTTTGGCAGGCTTTGTTGTACTGTAGGAGACAGGGCCAGGATTTGAGTGGACACTGATATTAAGAGGATGAGGAGTAGGAGTTTAAGAGACAGTTGCTGTACTGTAGTCAATAGAATTACACTTCAAGGCTTATGTGGCTTGGACCAGTGCAGGCCTAGGGACCCAGAGCAAGGATGTTGTTAGTAATAGAGGATGATATGCCCATTTATCCTTGTTGTAGCTTGTCAGTTGCACCCAGTCGCTGCAGATAGGTACCTGGGATAAGTCAAAAGCCAAAAGAATGATCAACAGCTGAGGTCCAGAGTCACTGAAATGTTAAAATTCTGAAGGTGATTATCTGTGTCTGCACATATGCAGGATGTGAAACTTTGTCTGTATGCTTCTTTGTCATTCAAACAGGTTGTTGAAAAGCCCACATACAGATCATGGAGCAGGTCAGACGAAAGTGTGTATTCCAGCAGGACCCAGAGTCACCAAGGTTGTCAGATGTAGTTGCTTCACTTATGTTTTGCTTGGAATAGCTTCCAAAAAGTTGATTTTAAATGAAAATAAAGATACCTGATGATGATTTTTGCAGAAATCCAGTTCAGGAGACTTTCACGGATGTAGTGAGCAAGAATGGTATAGTTACCACAAGCAGAAAACATGTAAATCCACAAAACTAAGCTTACAGACACAGACAAACACAAGCAGCCACCCTACTTCACATTATAATTATGTTATTTTTAGAGCAGCGTCAGTAGGCAATTGTTTGTACAGAAAGTTTCAAGTCAGGTTTTACAGTGTAAAAAGTTAAAACCACTGGGCAGGGGTCACGGATGGCAGTTTAGACGGAGGCATTCGCTCCCGGAGTCTCGATTTATTCTCCCGATTTCGGCTCGGTAATTGCGGCATTTAAGATTTGAAACCCGGCCCCAGCTGTGCGAAGTATGTGGCAATTCTCCCCGGTTTAGCGACCACCGATTTGATGGATGCTTATGAAAAAGCACCCCCGAGGCACTCCCCTCCCTGGATGCCCGAGAAAGAGAAGGCCGCAAAGTGGGCCAAGCAGCAGGCAGCTAGCGTTATGAAGATGCCCACACTAGAGGCTGCCCTATCAGAAGCCAGGTTTTTGGAGATAATGCAACCCCTCCAGACAGCCATCGAGTCAATCTCCGAGGATCTGCATGATATTAAAGGTGCTGTGGAGGTACTATCCAGGAGAGTTGGGGACTCGGAAGTTAAGATTATTTCAATAGAGAAGTAACAGGAAAGGAGTGAGTCTGAGTTTATTAATATGAGGCACAGAATGAAAAAGTTAGAAGAGAAGCTGGAGGACTTGGAAGGCCGCAGTAGAAGGAATAACCTGGTTATTATTGGATTGCCAGAAAAGGAAGAAGGAAATGTTATAATCACTTTCTTACAGAAACTCTGCTGCAAAATAGCTGGTGCTCCTCCGGGGAGTATATCATCGAGAGAGCCCACCGAGCACTACGCCCACCCCCGACCCAGGGTCAGCCACCAAGGCCAATAATTTTGAAATTTTTGAATTTTCTGGACAGGCAGCATGTTTTCTCTAAGGCGAGGGAGGCAAAGGAGTTGTCATGGGAAGGTAAGAAGATTCGCATTACGCAGGACCTGCCATACTCGGTAAGAGTTCGTAGACAAGAACTGCACCCGGTCATTTCTAAATTGGTGCGGCTTCCAAGCCATTCAGGGTTGGCACCCTGCCATATTGATGGTAAAGCATGAGGACAAATGGTTGTCATTTGACTCTCCAGCGCAGGCTACACAGGAGCTGAAGGTTATCTTCCCAGACCTATACAAATGATTTTGTGCTGGAAGATTTCTGCTGAGGGGCTGTGAGTGCAGATATAGCTGTCTGTCTCGAGGGTCCAGAGGGCAATTTTGGACATCGTGCGTGCCAGTTGTGAGGATCAACTGGGAATGCTATCTCAGAAATTCTGTGGCGATTACTAGCCAGGTGGCTACCGATTATTGGTGGTCGTCTTAGTCTGTGCAAAATAATACGGAGTTGCTTAGGATGGAAATCCTAGAAATGGACGGAGTTGACCCGGGTTATCCACTTTTCATTTGGACACTGACTTGATCGATCTCTGCTGCTCAGACGTATGTAATCCCCCTCGTTTTGGGCTACTGGATTCGACGTCGAGGGAATTGTTTGGATTCGCTCCGTAACCTTCTCTCTCTGGTAGATGGGTTTATTTTGCATGATGCAACGTATATCAGTTCCATTGTTTCCTGGGGGAGGTCACACTTTGGATGTTTGGATATTGACAATGGAAAGAATAGTGGCCTTATAATGTGGCTTAATCGACACCGTGGTGACTGTATGGAGGAGGCCTGATGGGCTTTACGCTACTTTCATATAGTGGCTTGAACACTGAGTTACCTAATATACATTAAACTTATCGGCAGGGCCTAAACTCTGCAGGACTTTCCTTCCCCCTCCTTTTTTTTTTTTTTCTTCCAGGAACCGATGATTTACTTGAGGGTTATTAATTTGGGCCTTGAATTATCAATGCGGCCGAGATGTGTATAGTTAATGACTTAAGTTGTTCTTGGATTAGGGTTAGCTCAAGTATATTGAGGCAGGTATTTACATTTATATAGTCAGGATCATGTTCTATTGACAAAATTTGTTTGTTGTTAGAGTGTAGTTTTTGCAATGATCATGGGTGGGGGGGCGGCTCCGGGGTGGGGTTGGGTAGTTTGGTCTGCTTAGTAGTGAATCACGTGGGCTGAATATTTAGGAGGACAGTTTCTTTTGGAACTGGGGTATGTGTGTGTTGTGGGGGGGGGGCTTTAGTTGGGGGATATTAGTGTGGGTATTTGGGGTATTTGGGTGTAGGGTCACTATGAGTCGTTTAGCCTCCAGGGAGAAAGGGTGGGGTTCAAGGTTACACATTGTCTGGATTTATTATGGTCTTCCTAAGCCAGGGGTTTGTATGTGCCTAAATAGTGCTGTAACACGATTGATTGTAACTTTTCTTTGCACCAACTATTGAGCTTGATGGTCAGCATAATGAGCAATTCATATAAATTCATTAGTTGGAATGTTAAAGGAGCCAAGGATAGGTCAAGAGACAAATTATATTAAGGCACCTTCGTCAATTAGGAGCACAAATTGCCTTTCTGCAAGAGACACACCTGAAGAGGAGTGATATTCATTACTTCAGGAGGGCATGGTAGGACAAGTTTTTGGGGTTGGGGTATCCACGAATAGGGGAGGGGTTGTTATCCTTATAGCTAGGAATATTCCTTTCAAATTGGTGGAAGAGTTTTGGGACCCGGAGGGTCGATATATTATTATGCATGGTTTGCTAGAGTCTCACCCGATATTATTGGGCTCAGTATACGGCCACAATTGTGATTCCCCAGCCTTTTCATGAGATTACTAAATATGGTAGTATCCAACCCCGAGAAGCTTACGGTCTTAGGAGGGGATTGGAATCTAGTTCTTCAGAATGATCTGGATAGATCATGTAAAAGAGCGAGGTTTAGCATACACAAAGGGCGTTGAAGGATCTCATCAGTAAAGGCCACCCTGGTTGATGTTTGGCGGTTAATTAATCCTATGTCAGTCAATACACCTTTTCTCCGCCCACACACAAGACATACTCGAATAGACTATATTTTAGTTAGCTCGCTGCAATACCTGGGGCAACACGGGCTGAGATAACTACCAGAGTAATATCTGATCATGCACCAGTCAGTCTGGAATACCGGTTAGCCATGGGGTCTAGGCGGTCTCCACAATGGAGGTTAAATTGCCAGATGTTGAAGGAGGAATCCTCGCTGATGCACATTCTGGACTTCATCAAGGACTTCCTGGAAAGTAATCAAGGCTCAGATGATCGTAAGGACCTAATTTGGGCTGCTTTAAAGTGCTCTCTGAGGGGAGAACTGATTAAAATAGCCTCTAATAAGAAACGTAGGCAGCAGGCGCAATTGGATTCCCTGCTAGGTTCGATTAGGATGGAAGAAAGTAACTTATCCCGTGTCTCAACTGCCGCAGATTGGGCTAGGCTTCATCAGTTGCAGGCCCAATATGCGAGTCTAATGTCTCAGAAGGCGGAGCTGGCCCTTTGAGGACTAGGCTTCAATATCTAGATGTAGGGAGAGGCGGGAAATTGTCGCTATGCCATCCGTCAACTCAGATTCTTCCCACTTCATAGCGGGAATACGTAGGGACATGGGGAGCAGGTTTGCACGGACCCAGGGAAATGGCTAATGCCTTTGGCTTGTATTTTCAGGAGTTATATGCGGTTGACCCAGAGTGTAAACCTTCATGATGACATTAGGCTATTTCTCAGATCAGTGGAGTTGTTTAAAATAACGGAGGGCGATGCAGCTTTTCTGAGTGCTCCAATAACGGTTTTAGATATCCAGCAGGCCATCCAACAAATGCTCTAGATAGGTCCCCTGGCCCGGATGGGTTCCTAGTAATTTTACAAAGCTTGCTATTCGCTAATATCCCCAATTCTAAAGGAGGTCTTTCAGTACTGGTTTGATAATGGGTTATCAGAGCCTAGTTTCCTGGAGGCGACGATTTCTTTAATTTTAAAACAGGGGAAGGACCCTCTCAGTATGGATAGTTATCGGCCTATCTCCCTTCTAAATACGGACATCAAAATTCTAGCAAAAATCTTAGCTAAAAGGTTGTCTAATGTTATGGACAAGTTGGTTAGTAGGGAACAAGTGGGTTTTATGAGGGGGAGATCGTCCCAAGATCATATGAGGAAGTTATTGCACCTGATTACTGTTGTTATGACGCCAAGATCCCAGCAATACTTATTTCATTAGATGCCAAAAGGCACTTGATAGGGTATGCTGGGATTATTTGTTTGCTGCCCTGTCTGCCTTTGGTTTACCCGATGTGTTCCTGAGATGGGTCCAAATTCTTCCCTTCTGCTAGAGTAAAATGTAATGGGCTTATGTCGCGGTAGTAAAGCTGGAGCGAGGCACTGAAACAAGATTGTCCTTATCCCCGTATTATTTAACCTATACCTAGAGCCTTTATTACATAGATTGGCTAGAAACTGTTTGATTAAGGGTATACAGGTGGGGATGCCAGATACATGTATTCGGTATACGAGATGATATACTATTACATGTTGAGGATCCGAGACTCGGTTCCAGCTATCTTGGAGGAAATAGATTCCTTTCCAAAATATCTTACTACAAGTTAAATCGCACTAAACGAAGATTCTCCTCAAATACCAACGTTAGGAAGGCTGATTTATCATCGCTGGCTTATGTTGGGAGGTAAAGTCACTTACGTTATCTCAGGATAAACATTAGCACTGGACTGAATCACATGATCAAAAATAACCTGAGTAGTCTAGTTAAAACCATTTCTGGGGATATGGATAGGTGGAGACTGCTCTCTGTCACTTTGGGGTAGGCTGAATGTCATAAAATGAACATTCTGCCCAGATTATTATACCCCTTGGGTATGCTCGGCGATACCTCCAAGACATGGTTTACCAACTTACAGAGGCGTTTAATCTATTTATTTGGAAGAGGAAAAGGGCACGAGGTCCTATATTAAATTAACAGCCCAGAATTAAAGGGAAGACTAACTGCTCCCTCTCTCTTTCTATATTATGTCGGCGCAGCATGTAGGCAAAGTTGGTCTATTAGGTGCTAGAAGCCCCAATGAAACACTTGCCCTTATGGGTTGACACAGAGCGAGGGTTGGCGAAGAGGGTGAGCTGCTCTCTATGGGCCCTGTTATATGCCTCTCCGTCGGCTATACCCAAACCATTGAAAAATAACCCTATGGGATGGTCGTTAAAGGCCTTTCAGCAGTTGCAAAATTACCTCGCAGTGAAATGGTATCTATCCATCAACCAACCCATTTTTTGAGAATCTCCACATCAGGGTTGGGGGTAAGACCCTGTCCGCCACATTTTGGCCCCAGGTAAGCCACCTTAGAATCTCGGATTTTTGGGTGAATGGGGGTCCTCGGTCTTTTGATCAGTTGGTGAATGTTTTCGGGGCTGTGGACCAGGACCTCTTTAAGTGGCTACAAATTAGTAAGGCCCTAACATCTATTTTTTCTCAGAGGGCTCTAGTTGATTATGGGGACCGAGACGCCGATATACTTTTCACCATAGCCTCTCAACCAAATTCAGTCTCTAAGGTATACAAAACACTTCAGGAATGGGACCACAGACTTCCTCTAGGGGTATGCTTCTATTGGACAAGGGAGCTAGGAATATCTGAGGCACCCGATCTCTGGAAGAAATTGTGGCTTACAATGTATAAATATGTAACACAAGACCCGGTTGAGGATGGTACATTTTAACTTAATGCACCACTTATACTTATCCCCATCCCGATTGTGCAAATATGGGGCAAAGGATACATCTCTTTGTGCGAGGTGTAGGAAGGAAGATGGTACTTTATATCACATGGTATGGTCATGCCCTTCAATTCAGGTCCTTTGGCAGGCTATCATCAATCTCTTAGAACCTATCCTTGGCTTAACAAACTTGTTTACCCCTGAGGTATGTCTGATGAGCCTTTTTCCAGTTGGCACTTCCAAGGCTAAAAAGGCCTAAATGTCGCTTTTATCCGCTGCGGCTAAATTGGTTATCTTAAGGCATTGGACCAGTGATAAAGCTCCCCTCCTTGTTGGAGTGGTACCGAGAATGTACCTTGGCAGTACAATTAGAAAAACATATCGCTTGTATGCAGAATAGATTGAAAGCATACACGCGCTTTGAGTTCTTTTGAAACGCCTTATGGCGGGAGGTCGACCCTCTGAACACCTCAGGGCTGGTGTTAGGTGTGCTTATGCGTGTAGCCTTGGGAGGATTTTATTTTTCCGATGAATGGGTGAGTTAGTGTCTGGTTGTTTTATATTCTCCATTTCGCACTCTCAACTATGTATCTGTATTGAGGTGTTTTGTGGAATTAATAAAGATGTTTAATAACAAAAAAAAAACCACTGGGCAGAAAATATTCATTTATGGCTGAAAAAGCTCCTAGGGCAGGCAACTACACGGTGTGAGTTGCCTGCCTGGAACACAAAAACATGTCAGCTGCTCTTTAACTTGTATAAACACACTTCTGTACATTACTGCACAACCACACACATGCAGTCACACTAATGTAGATGTACACCAATGCATTTGATCATGTGCCTGCTTGGGTGCACACATAGTATGTTTGATGGATTCTTAAGAGTTGTAATAACCATTTGCTTTTGATTATTCAAATGCCTCATCATGTTCCTTTCAGTAATATCATGTGACTCTAGCCAGGGTTCTGTGCCACTTCCTTTCTTGGTCTGCCACGTCTTCTGGCGCTGAGTTCAATCCCCCTAGGGACTGTATGGCTGGTGGTAACCTTGGCTCTCACTCCACTTCCTCTGTTGGTCTATCCCTGTCTCCTGGCTCTAACTGTAGTCCACATGGGGATGGCTGGAGTCAGTGGTGACATGCTCTGATGCATAGAAAAATAGAATTTGACAGCAGATAAGGACCACTTGGCCCACCTACTCTGCCCATTCTTCCCTACCTACATTATCACTGCAGACCCGACTTGAACTACAGCTCTTTCTCCCTTCCTCCTTACTTTCTACTATGTAAGCCCCCCAAAATGGGCTTACCTGCAGAGGGGCCAGGGAAAAAGAGAGCGAATGGAGAGAAGAGGAACAAAGAGAAAAGGTAGCTACAAAGGCTGCCTGCTGGGTTGTAGGTTTGGCTAGCCCTCCCCCAGGAAGCAAGAGGAGAAGAAGGGCTGAGCTGCTGCAGAGAAGGAGAGCAGGAGGTTTCCCTGAGGGACTGGGGCTGACTGACTGGACTGGAAGGGACAGTTAAAGTGAGCCTTGGGCTTTGGGGACTGCTCCATGCAGGGGCCTTGAATTCCAGCCAGGAGAGCCCTGGAAGCTGGGTGGCCACTAGCCCAGGTCTGGCTGAGGGAAGCTGATCCACCCTGTGTCTTCAATGTGAATCCACTGCTGCAGTAGAGACCAGAGATAGAAGGATGAACAGGCCTGCCTGATGAATACAGTATACAAAGGCCCTCAGGCAAAGCTGGAAAGGCCAGGCAGGTGAAGGACAATGCCTTCTCCACCCCTCTGTGCATATCCTTGAATCAGGGAGACCATCGCCTCCTGGGGAACCATGAGTACCCTGAGCTGCAGATCTGGGGATTCTTTGTTTGCTTTAGCTAGGAGGGTTGGGAAGAGCCCCACCCCAATGACAGACTGATTTTCTTGAACCTGTGTTGCTCTGCAAGGGCCCCAAGAAGAGACTGCAGGCCTGCAACTAAGAACGGTGAGATACCCACCATCTGGGATAGTTCTGGGTGCACCCAGAGGAGGGGGGAGAGCTCATACTGGGTTGTGTGCCTGATTTTATGGAAGCTCGAGGGAGTAGCCCTCACCTCCTCTGTCTTAGATCATTTTAAATAAAGAGGGATAATTGTTTGCCATCTTACACAAGTGTTTGTGTTTTGTGCTTTGTTATCATTATTGCAGGGTGGGAGTGTTGATCTAACTGTACCAGAGGGATCAGTCACTAAGGAGATATATCATTGTTCCTGGGGGGTGGTAACCTGTCTTGCTCACAGGAGGCCGTACCCTTGCCCCAGGTGGAGGCACCAAGTCACCACTGGCAATCTGGCCAGGACTCAGGCCCGGCCCCCTTGGGGAAGTACGTTGAGTACCCCGAGGGCCCCGGGGCAGCCCAGGTGAGTGAGACAAGAGGGGCTGTTTACAACTACAATTCCCTTGTGCCTATCCCATGCATTGTTGAATCCCACCACTGTTTTGCCCCCACCACCTCTGCTGGAAGGCTTTTTCAAGAATCTACCACTCTTTCTGTGAAGAAGTATTTCCTCACATCTCTCCTGAACTTACCCCCACTCCAGCTTCAAAGCTTCATATCTTATTCTTAAGCACCTTTTTTCTGAAAAATACTTTCCTCTTGTACCTTATTTACCCCCCCCATGACATACTTAAAGGTCTCTGTCATATCTCCTCTCCCTCCTCTCTTCCAGGGTATACATCTTGAGGTCCTTTAGTCTTTTCTCTCATAGGGATTTTGATGCAGACCCTGTACCATTTTAATTCTCCTCTTCTGGACTACCTCCATTCTTTCTATGTCCTTCTGAAGATGTGGTCTCAGAACTGGACACAGTTTTCTAATTGGGATATGTCCTTCTGAAGATGTGATCTCCAGAACTGGACACAGTTTTCTAACTAGAGTTTTACCAGTGATCTTACAGGAGGCAACACCACCTCCCTCATTTTGCTGGTGATACTCCTCCTTATGCCCCCAACATCCCACTAGCCCTCTTGACTGCCTTGTCACACTGCCTGGCCACCTTAGGTCATCCGATATGGTTACCCCAGGTCTCTTTCCTGCTTTGGAAGTCGTCAATACCACTTCACCCATTTTGTATGCTGCCCATGGATTTCTGTGTCCTAAATGCATTAGCTCTGCACTCTTTAGCATTGAAACCGAGCTGCAATACTTGACAATTCTCTACTTTTCTCAGGTCTCTGCTCATCCTTTCCACAGCCCCACAGAGTCAATCCTATTGCAGATTTTAGTGTCCAAAGAGGCAGACCTTCCCTTCTAGTTCCTCTGCAATGTCAATGTCACTTATACTGTAAATACACTAAAGAGGACTGGTCCCAGCACTGATCCCTGAGGCACTCTGTTGGTCACTCTGCCTTCCTCAGAGTGAACTTTGTTTGCCACCACCCTCTGTTGCCTATCACCTATCAAATTTATTATCCAGTTCACCACCTTTGGACCCATTTGTAAGCTACCCAGCTTGCTTACTAGTCTCCTATGTGGAACAGTGTCGAAAGGCATACTGAAATTGAGGTAGGCCACGTCCAACGCTCCACCTTGATTTAATTCCTTTGTCACCCAGTCAAAGAAATCTATCAGATTCATTTAACAGGATCTCATACTGTGAACCCATGCTGCCTTGGGTCTTGTAACCCACTGGATTCAAGATATTCCACAATCGTTTCCTTAAGCAGTAATTTCATTAACTTTCCCACCACTGATGTCAAGATGACTGGGCTATAATTGCCAGCCTCCTCCCCTGCTACCACTTTTGTAAAGAGGGACTCCATTATGCAGGGCATGGTATCTAGAGTACCGCACACTGCGTAATGCCTGCAAGAAGTCTAATCGGGTTGCAAGAGCAACTATTACCGTGGTCTTCTTCTGTCCTCGGCTGCAGACCCCAGGAAGTACTGGACACAGATTAATGAAATCTTGGGTAATACTAAGTCACTGACTCCCAAAGACATGTTAATAAATGATTCAATCTATAACAATGCCCACATGATTGGTAACGCCTTTAACTTGCTTTTCACAGAGGTTCCCTGTATCTCCCCTCCAGGATCCAGTGGCCCCCAGCCCTCTCCCTCAGCTACTTCTCAAACTCCTCCTGCCATGGTGCTTTCTCCTGTCTCATGCCTTGACATTCTTAGGTTTTTACAGGCCATCCCCCGCCCCCTCCCGTGGCAGTGCCGGTCAAGACGGAATTGAACCTAGGTTACTTAGAATTGGAGCCTCACTCCTAGCCACTCCAGTTACTCGGCTTTTTAACTTGTCCATTAGAACCTCCATAGTGCCTCTGGCCTGGAAATCTGCCAGAATCATACCGGTCTTCAAGGAAGGAGACCCTAAAATCCTATCCAATTATCACCCCATTGCGCTTCTACCTACCCTCTGCAAGACTCTGGAAAAACGTATTCACCGTCAGATCTCGGCCCATTTACAAAACTTCAATCTTCAGTCACCAGTTCAACATGGCTTCCAGGCTGGTCACAGCACCACTACAGCTTTTACCCTGTTCTCTAGCGTGGCTAAGTCTAACACGGACTCTGGCCTACTTACTGAGGCTGTGTTCATTGGCCTCACAAAAGCTTTTGACCTGGTTAATCACCCTCTGCTCATGCACAAGCTGCAGTCTCTTGGTGCCACTAGCTCCTCCTTATCTTGGATTAGCAGTTACCTAGCAAACCGTTCTCAACCTGTCTCCTTTAATAAAGTTCATTCTTCTCCGGCTCCCACATCATGTCGAGTCCCTCAAGGATCCATTCCTGGACCCCTGCTCTTTTTCATATTTGTCAATGATTGTCTCTTCCTTCTCTGACTGCAACTCCATCGCATGCTGAGGACTCGGTGCTCTACTCAGCTGCCTGTTCTGTACCCAACCTTAATGTTCGCCTGTCATCTGCGTTCCAAATGCTCCAATCTTGGCTCCAAACCAACTCCCTGATCCTCAATCTACCAAAGAAACAGGCTACGCTCTTTGGATCTGCTAGAAAAGTTCATTCTGGGACCCCTAAGCTTAGTGTGCGCTGTTGTGATGGGTCGTTAGTCCCGTCCACGGACTCCTTCAAATACCTTGGAGTGACTCTGGATCCCGTTCTTGATTTCTCTTCTCACTTACAGGAGTTGTGCAGATCCGTCAACATTAAGATTGTTGCTGCGTACCGGGTGCGTCTATCCTTCACCCCTGCTGCTAGGAACTCGGTGGCCAGAGGCGTCCTGCTTCCTATGATCCTGCATGCCCTCCCCATCTTTTCCCATGCTAATGGTGGTATTCTTCAAAATGGGACATTACCTACAATAATATCTGCAGATTTACCCTGTCTGCCCTCACCTTACTCACCACTGTCTCCTGTACTCCACCCACACTGGCTGTCCCCCAAAAATCTGCGCTATACACTCTGGGATGCTCACTGACTCCATGACAAGACCCCTCACCCTGACAGCATTGAGCCATGCTCACCCTGTGTCACCTCCCACCAACTGAGTGCCACTAATTCCTTCTCACTCTACATCCTCGCTGTTCTACAAAATGGGGAGACGAGCTTTCTCTCACATTGCCCCCAAATTCTGGAACTCTCTACCTCCCAGCCTTAAATGCTCCCCATCTCACTCCTCCTTCAAAACTGCACTTTTCTCCCACCTACATGCACTTGATTCCTGTGACTGTACCTAACCCTCTCTCTCCTCTTGCTTCCCTTTAGCTAGCTTACCATTTTTCACTGTAAGTATTGACTGCTCTGTCTTGTTTTCCTTACCTGCTTCCTTCCATCCCTGCATGGATGGCCACTGCTTCATTGTATTGTTTTGTTTCTCCAACTATCCCTGTGAGGATAGGCTCTGGTTCTATATTATGTGCTGCTTTTGTACTCCACCATTGTTTTGCTATTGTAATCTGTCCATTGTACTCTCCCGGAGCGTGCTTGAAAATAGGCAGGGTTTTGCCTAATGCACCTATCTGGTCAACAAAAGCTAATAAATAAATAAATAACTCTGCCCTCCACCAGTACTCCAGAAACACTCCTGTTTCCAGTGAGCTGTTAAATAGGACCGTCAGAGGTGTAGCCAGTACCTCTCTGAGCTCCTTCAATACACTTGGATGCATCTCATCTGGCTCCATTGCTTTGTCCACCTTCAGATTAGCGAGTCCCTTTAAGGCTCTTTCCTCTGAAAAAGGACTAGTGTCTACCTCCCTCCCACTAAAGCTCCTGTTACTTTTTTGTGGCCCTTTCCCATCTCCTTCCTCTGTGAGCACTGAACAGAAGTATTTGTTCAAGATGTCTGCCTTTTCTTGGTGCCTTCTGCACAGTCTACTCCCCCTTCTCTGTTTAACTTTATAGTCCCACTCCTGGTTTTCCTCTTTTCACTTACATAACTAAAAAATGTCTTGTTCCCTTTCATTACCTCCTGGGCTGTTCTCTCCTCAGTTTGCACCTTTGGACTCTTTACTGCTTTCACTGCTTCCATCTGTTTCCCTTGATACACCTCCCTGTCCTTCTCCCTCTGCGTCTCTTTATACCTTCTGAATGTTACCCTTTTAGCCTTTACCTTTTTAGTCTCCTCTTTGAGAACCATAGTGTGATATATTGTGGATCAAGCGGAGAGACTCAGACAGTGTGTCAGTTCAGTGGCCATCTTTCATTCTACTCGGAGATAGTGGTCTTGCATGACTGGACATACACAAAGAAAGGCTTACTGGGCATGACAGGAACTTACATATATAATGGACTACAATACCTATATGTATAAACTACAACTATAATCAACTTCCTACCATATGTATCCATGTACATACTACCATGCATATCCATGCATATACTACACTCTTCCCCTTAGACAGAAACTTGCCTATAACCAAGGCCCTAGAATTCACGACGCAGAAGTTTTCTTGAACTTTGCAATCTACATCAGAACTTCTATGTGCATAGAATTCACTCTTCTTGGTGATTTTTATTAATATTTCTGTTTATCCATAGAATCTGGTTCCTTCCCCTTTTTATATCCTAACCACCCCTATATGCTCAGAATGTGATGTTAGCATCGCTATAACATCCTACATTAGCTAATAAAATGGCTGTCACTTATCTACCACAGCTCCACTGCCAGAGACTGTGGCACAGCACATAAGGCATGGTGATTTGCTCAACCTGCACTACAGCCTAATTTTCAGTCTTACATTATTGCACTAAGGCCAACTAAACAAAACCTTGTCAATAGCACAGACCTGTTAAGTCCATACCTCATTTTGTGCAAACGACGTATGCCTTTAAGGTATAGAGATGCCATCTGATATGAATAACTGGTAAAATGAATTTGACTGTCATTTTTAAGAAAAATAAAATAATTATGCCCAGAAAAGTGGAATATAATAATGTGTAGACCTGTTGAAAGAATAGACCTGTTAAATAATTGTACTGTATGCATTTTTGCCAGGGTTATTGATTACATATTGTCATTGGTTGATAGAATCACCTAAAGGTTATGGAGAAATGTTGTGTTCTGGGACAGCTGTTGTGCCAGAGGGTAGCATGCTGTATTTCCATGCTGGCAATTCAGGTTCAGAGATTAGCTCTGGGAGCAGGATAGGCAGCACAAGGATTGGTGGAACACATCACTGCTCGGAGTCTGGGAAGGTATGGTGCAGTGTTCTGTTACACAGTAGACACATTGTGATGGGCTGGAGAGCTCTGTCTCACAATCGGTTCACATGCGTATGGCCTGATGGTGTTACGCAGTGTGTCAGAGGAAGCAGGTTGACATGAAAATGAGTTTTGTAATAACTCCACTATTCTGTTTATTCCATTTCCAATGGGACCTGTATGAATGAGGGATGCAATTTCATTGAAATATAAAAAAAGATATATAGATATAGATATAGATTATATATATATATAGATTGTATGTGTGTGTGTATGTGTATATATGTATATATGTGTGTGTATATATATATATATATATACATATATACATATACATATATATACACACACACACACACACATTTGTATGTATGTTACAGGTTGCATATTAATATATAAGTGATACACAGTAGGAACCTCGTGAGAGGTGTAGAAAGCACATACAAATACTTAAGTGATAGACAGTAGAGACCTCATTAGTGGGATAGATAACGTGTATAGAAATACCTTATTTATCACATAAGGTCCCCTCTGCATATGTCATTTATGCAATAGGCTAGGCCCTTAAGGGAGAGACATTTGTTTTGCTTTTATAGGCATAAAATAATTTCTATAAGTCTGTTAATTTTTGAACTAGTGCTACTGTACTTTCCACCATCCTGATTGCTATAACCACTGCCATGAAAGTGAAGTCAGGATGACAAGCTGATGCTCTGATGCGGTGGTTTGTTAGTGCCGCAGAACTTCCGAGAAATTACAAACCACTGCGCAGAAGTTCCTGCGAGAAATGGAAGATCTTCTTCCAGAACTTGGTCCCACTGTGCGCAGAAAAGTAGGGCCTTGCCTATAACACTTCAACAGTAACATTTCTAACTTTCAGGCCGAAGTAGACTGTTCATACCCAGAAACAAGTTCAGGGGATTATTCTGCTCCTTGGGTAGAACTTGTCACTAACTAAGTAACAGTGCAAGTACAGTAAGAGTTCATTTATGCAGAGGTACAATTTCATTACATGACTTTAAAGGTTAAGTATTTGTGGTGATGTTCGGTGCCTTAGGAAATATCTACAGGCTGGAATAACCGCTGCTGGTGGAACAGGTGATTCATTATTATTTGGCACTGGCTCCAGTGGAACTTTACAGGTAGGAGCAAAGTCCTCTGTATCACTGTTCTCAGCTGGAGTGACATCTTCTGTTGCATTTTCTGGAACCTTGGAATGCAGCAGGTGATCCACATGTATGTGAACAAGTCTCTATCCCACATGAACTGCATAAGTCAAAGGTCCATGTGTTTCAATCACCACCCCAGGAATCCAAGAAACCTTGGGATGTCTACAGTCTTGAACCATCACCCTCTCCCCAGGATGAAAAATCCGTACTGGCTTGGCTGACTTGTCATGACCCTTTTGCTGTTGTAGTTAATGCTTTGCGACAGTGTCAGCCAAGTCTGGCTTGAGCAATAACAAATGGGTACGAGGTTGACGTTTTAAGAACAGTTCAGCAGGTGTTCGCTCTGTGACTGTGTGAGGAGTGTTTCTGTAAGCAAACAGAAAATGAGCCAGCCTTTTAGCGTAGGTACTTGCCGTGAATCTGGTTTATTCCAAGCTTTTTTGAATGTTTGTACAGCTCTTTCGGCTGCGCCATTTGATGCTGGATGGTAAGGTGGAGGCAAAATATGTCAGATACCATTCTGCTTTAAGAACAGTTTAAAGACATGGGAAGAAAATTGGGGACCATTGTCCGACACTAACTCCCGTGGTAGTCCATAAGAGGCGAAAAGTTGTCTCAAAAGGTCTATAGTCTTTTCAGTAGTTGCGACTTGTGTGGGTAATACTTCCAATAATTTGAGTGGACATCAGTTACTACCAAGAAGTGTTGTTTGTCCACCTCAGCATAGTTTCGACACGAATGTGATTCCACGTGGTAGCCCAGGACCAAGGATGAAGGGATGCGGTAACAGGTTGGTTGTGGACAGCTGCACATGGCGAACATTAGTTGACAAGATGTTGGATATCTTGATCAAGTCCTGGCCACCAGAGGTATCCTCTGGCCAATGCCTTCATACAAGAGATTCCAGGATGCCTGTCATGTAAGTCAGAAAGTAACCTCGTGCAAAACTTTGGAGGTATCACAACTCGAGCTCCCCACAGAACATAGCCTTGCTCTGTGGACAACTGGTCCTTCTTGTCTAAGAAAGGTCAGAGGGTTGGGTCTCTCATGAAGTTAGGCCAACCATTTAGGGTGAAATCTAGGACTTTAGAGAGGACAGGATCTTGCCATGTCTCTGCTGCAACATCCTGTGAAGCAATTGGCAAGTCCTTGAGATGTGAAAGATGGAATACAGTTACATCATTTTCCTTCACAGTAGCATCCTTGCATGGCAGTCTTGACAATGTATCTGCATTTGCGTGATCTTGAGTATGTATGTATTTGATGTCATAGTCATATGGCAACAAAATCAGGGCCCAACGCTGCATCCGGAGTGCTGCAAGAGCTGGTATTGCAGCTTTTAGCCCCAGAATTGCCATTAGAGGCTTGTAATCTGTTAGCAGAGAGAATTTCTGTCTGTACAAGTACTTATGGAACTTCTTGACACCGAAAATTATGCTCAAGGCTTCTTTCTTGATCTGAGCATAGTTCCTTTCACTTGGGAACAATGTCCCAGAAGTAAAAGTGATCGGGTGTTCCTCTCCAGATGGTAACACATGTAAGATGACAGCCCCCACGCCACATGGTGACGCATCACATGTCAGCCTCAAGGGTTTAGCTGGGTCATAGTGCGTTAACCATTTGCTGCCTAGAAGATGTTTCTTGCAAGCCTGAAATGCTTCCTCACACTGTGACAACCAATTCCATTGAGCTTCTTTCTATAGCAAGTCATGGAGTGGTTGCAACAATGTGGACAGATGGGCTTGGAATTGTTCATAGTAGTTTAAGAGACCTAAGAATGAGCTTAACTCTGTCACATTTGTTGGTGCGGGTGCTTGACTATAGCATCCACCTTGCTGTCTGTTGGGCATAGGCCTTGGGCGCCAATCTGGTGACCTAGGTTCTCAACAGAATTTTGCATAAATTGGCATTTTTAGCTTTACTCTCAGTCCATGCCATTGAAGTCTGGTCAGAACTTGGTCCAGCACTGTCAGATGCTCTTCCACTGTAGGTGCTCTACCAAGATATTGTCCATAAAGCATACTACATAGTGCAGTCCATGCAGTATCTGTTCCATTGTGTTCTGGAAGATTGCTGGCACTGTGGAAACTCCATATGCCAGCGATGATACCGCTAAAGTCCTTGTGGGTGTTGATGGTTAGATATGGTTCCTACTCTGGTTCCAGTTTCAATTGCTGGTATGCAAAAGATAAGTCCAACTTGCTAAAGAACTTACCCCCTGAGAGTGTGGCAAACAAGTCCTCTGCATTGGGTAATGGGTATGGATCTTGCTGTATACAATGATTCACTGTAACCTTGTAGTCACCACACAACCTCACTGCTTTGTCTCGTTTCAGTACCACAGTGATAGGGGCAGCCCAGTCACTCATCTCTGCTCATTATTTATTTATTGAAAGATATCGGAATTACAATCATTTTAGTCATCGACTCCTTTGCAAAGGCTCCATGTCAATAAGAACATACACTAAGTATCACAAACATTAAACAATGGGTACAACTGTTATACATTTGGCAACAGTACAAACTTAAAACATATGGCACGGTTCTAAACTTAAAACATTGATAGAGGATTAAGCATTTGTGCAGCGAATGCAGGGTTACATCAACTGGGATCTTAAAGAGGTCCTGGGTCAACACTTTGATTCACTTTACAGTACAACAGTTTCGGAGGGTCATATAAAATAGGCCCTGAGTCAGGATATGATAAAGTGAGATTGAGGATCCTAGCTTAAGGAAATAGACAAAATCCTGGGGGGGACTCCATCTATGAAGCATTGGAACCCGGTTTTAACGTTATCTACAGTCACAGGTTGCCGAGTTGAGGAGTGTCCTAAGACCAGCTTTAAATTGACCGAAACTGGATGTGAGGGAGATTGTGGATGGTAGGTTGTTTAGCCATAGAAGGACATGATAACAGAAGGACCATTGCCCAGGGGAAGTTCTACAGTGTGGGACTAGTAAGGGGGTGTTTGCAGAGTGTCTTAGTGCCCTCCTGAGCGAAGCTGTATGAATAAGAGGGTGAAGGCCTGTCGGTGCTTGTTTGTGTAGTAAATTCCTTGCTAGAAGGCAGGTATGATACTTTACCCTATCTTGGAAGTTTAGCCAGCCAGTGAGTTTGTAAAGCTCACAAGTATGGGTTAGCCTGTTACAATTAGAGACCAGGCGGAAGGCTTTGTTGAGGCGGGTTGATGCTGCACAGGGCAGTATGATCAACCGACCGATAAATTACTATGCCATAGTTCACCAAAGGTAGTATAGAGGAGGACACTGCTAGATGCATTGCCTGCGGGGAATGCAATGCCTATGTCTGTATAGGATCCTAACCTGGCACCTGACAGAGGAGGATACTTGTTGGATGTGAGCATTATAGGTAAGGAAGGAGTCCAACATGACTCCCAGATATCTGAAACTGTTTACCTGTTCCAGAGCGATGCCACGGAACTTTGTGATGATTAGTGGCGTGTTATGGAGCGGGTTTTGGCAGTGGGCGAAGATCATAGTTTTTGTCTTTTTGTAGTTAAATATTAGGCGGTGTTCAGAGAAGCAGGTTTTGAGCTCACTAAAGAAGGTCTGCAGGGCGGCTTGAAGGGTGTTGAGATGATGATGTTTCCAAAAGACTACAGTATCATCAGCATAAAGCAAAGCTTCCACTACAGGATCTGGGGAGAGAGTTCAGAAAGAGGATGAAAAGCAATGGGCCTAATATGGAAAGCAGGTTTGAGCTCACTAAAGAAGGTCTGCAGGGCGCTTTGAAGGGTGTTGAGATGATGATGTTTCCAAAAGACTACAGTATCATCAGCTCTGTGAAGGCAGTGTTGAGGGCTTTGGTAATAGATTTAGGGTCCTGGGAGATAACCCCATCAATTTGAAGCTGCACTGGGGTAGGGGATACATTTTTCCCAGTTAGTTCCCTAATGTTTCTCCAGAATTTGCTACCAGAGCCCCAGGAGGTGGTAAGAGCTTGATTGTAATACTCAGCTTTAGCTTGATGGATAGCCCACATGCAGCTATTTTGAGCCTCCCTGTAATTCTGTCTGTCTTGGGGGAGTTGTGAGGCAAGGACCTTGTGCCATAGGTTATCCCTCTTTCTCATGCTGTCAAGTAGCAACTGGGAAATCCAGCAGAGTTAAAGGAGGAAATAAAATAGGTGAGGGTGGCATCAACTGTTTAGGCAGTGTGGATAGGAGACCAGTCGATGCAGGCAAGGTAAGATTTTAGACGTGGGAGGGCTCCTTTTCTTAAGCGTCTTTGCACTGTGGTTTTAGGGGGGTTTGGGGGAATTTTATTAGACCATCAACAGATAACTAGGGAGTGGTCACTTATCGAGTCAGGAAGCACTTTAATATGGGAAAAGTTATTTGGGTAGTTGGTGGGGATAAGGTCGATAAGGGTGGATGTTCCAGATTTTGAGTCCATCCTAGTTGGGGATTGGGCCATTTGAGTGAGGTCATAAGCAAGCACTGCTTATTTGTATGAGGAAGATGTAGCAGATAACCAGTTTACATTGAAATCACCCAGTAAGATGACTTCGCACTTGGGAGGAAGGTGGGCAGTATTGGCCAGCACCGAGTCAAAAGCAGGCTTTTGGTTTTGAGGGGAAATATATACTGCCAAAACGTATAGTATTTTTCCTGGATTGCCAAAGCTGATCTTAACTGCTAAGGTTTGTGCTCCATAGGAGGGTTGTGGGATGGGGACTGAGAGGGCGTGCAGGAAGGATCTAGTATAGATGGCACAGCCTCCACCCCTCTTGCTTAGCCTGTCGGCTTGATGCATGGTGTAATCGCTGAGGGCGACGGAACCATTAGTGATGTTTTCTGAGATCCATGTCTCAGATAAGGCGAGAACGTCTGGGGAGAGCTGTGCAATCCATCCCTGAAGAGAGGTGAGCTTCCTCTGGAGGCTGCAGATGTTAAGAGCGGCCAGCTTTAGGCTGCCATGTTTGCCCTTTTAAGTGGCTCCATAGGTAGGACTGGGGTTAGGATGAACATTCCCGGATATGAGGAGGAGGAGTGTATTCCAGAGAAGTATCAGCCAGAGTATTTTTGGCTTATTTCTGGCAGCTGTGGGGGTATTAGTTGTGGTAGTAATGACTGGGATAGGGAGGGAGCATAGTAGATGGACTACAAGAGTTGATGACACAGAAGGTTGTTTCCCCGGTGAGTAGCTGCAGACTGGGGTCAAAGGGGGTACCTCAGGTGTCATTGTGGTGGCAGTGCAGTAAAATAAGTGTGCACAAGGGTTTATTTGCCTGCCTGCCTGGGTGGGCATTTGTTACAGCATAATAGTGGCCCAAGTGGTGGAGGTTGAGGGGGCATGGTAGGAGATATCCTCTTGTAGTCCAGCCTATAGGCAAGGCAGTAGTGCTACTGGAATTAGGTGGGGCTGCTGGTGTGATCAGCATGGCGAGAAGGACAATTACTATGAGGTGAAGATTCATTTTTCTCTATCCTAGTATTGTGTTTGCTGTCTGAGATTAGTGGCCACTAGTGGTGGTGTTGTATAAGCTGCAAGTGGGAAAGTAGGCTGATTGATTATTTCAGCCACGTGACCTACCCTATATATTTCAGTGTTTACCAAGGGCGGTGGTGGGAGTGGTGGGGCAGCCGATGCATAGCATCAGCGGGGGCAAACAACAACACTACCTGGACCAGTTCAGTCGACTTTGGGGCCTCCATGATGTTTAAATGGCTCGTGCCTTGTACTAACAGCTCTGCAGTGTGGGGAGGGCAGCAGCAAAGCCCTCACTACCTCCCAAAGTTCAGTGCCAGCACTGTGAGAGGGAGAGGAATGGATACAAGTTAAATAAGGTACAGGGGGGGGACACTCTGGAGTGCTCAGTTTACAATTTATTTTTTCTAATTTTTTTTTTTTACCTTTGTTTTACCAGGTGAGGCACACTAAGCTGAAAGCTTGTTTACAGGTGCAACCTGGGAACACAGGGAAGTTAAGTGACTTGCTCAGGGTCACACAGTATGTAAGTGGGGGTTTGGGATTCAAACCCAGGTCTCCAGGTTTGCAGCTCAGAGCCTTAAACCACTGCACTATACTGCCTCCCAATTAACGTTGCCAGCTCACTTTAATTCACGCCTACATAAGAACAGTTTGATTTGTGCTTATTTTATAGGAATATTCTTAGAAGATGTGCAGAAGGTGGTCCAGATTTACATTCACAAAAAAAAAGGCAGTTTATATAAGGAGAGACTAAAATAAAGGTTATCACTTCTAACACTCTAAAATGCAGCTTGGGTTTACTATTTATTTAGGAACTGCAGTCTCCGGTTAGGCAAGGCAGCAGAGAGCAGTACTAATAATGTAGTTAACATAAGGAGAGACTAAAAACAGGTAACCACTTCTAACACTCTAAAAAGCAGCCTGGGTTTTCTGTTTATTTAAGGAACTGCAGTCTCCGGTTTGGCAAGGCAGCAGAGAGCAGTTCAAATTACATGGAGAAAACTAACTCTTCTAACACTCTAACAAGCAGCCTGGGTTCTCTGTCTATTTAAGGAACTTGCAGTCTCCGGGTTACAAGGCAGCAGACAGCTAGACTAATTAGTGGAGAAAACTATCTCTGCTGCTGCGCCGACATTTAAAAAATCCCAGCAAGGAGAGAAAAGGTGCCAAAAACTGCAGTCCCTTTGTTCAAATAACACTGCCTGAACCAGTTCGGTCATGACTTCGGGCACCTCCACGGCATTTCAAACGGCTCCGTACCTTGTACTAACAGCTCCTGCAGTGTGGGGGAGGGCAGCAGCAAAGCCCTCACTACCTCCCAAAGTTCAGTGCCAGCACTGTGGAGAGGGAGAGGAATGGATAAGTTAAATAAGGTACAGGGGGGGACACTCTGGAGTGCTCAGTTTACAATTTATTTTTTTCTAATTTTTTTTTTTTTACCTTTGTTTTACCAGGTGAGGCACACTAAGCTGAAAGCTTGTTTACAGGTGCAACCTGGGAACACAGGGAAGTTAAGTGACTTGCTCAGGGTCACACAGTATGTAGAGTGGGGTTATGGGATTCAAACCCAGGTCTCCAGGTTTGCAGCTCAGAGCCTAAACCACTGCACTATACTGCCTCCCCAATTAACGTTGCCAGCTCACTTTAATTCACGCCTACATAAGAACAGTTTGATTTGTGCTTATTTTATAGGGAATATTCTTAGAAGATGTGCAGAAGGTGGTCCAGATTTACATTCACAAAAAAAAAAGGCAGTTTATATAAGGAGAGACTAAAATAAAGGTTATCACTTCTAACACTCTAAAATGCAGCTTGGGTTTACTATTTATTTAGGAACTGCAGTCTCCGGTTAGGCAAGGCAGCAGAGAGCAGTACTAATAATGTAGTTAACATAAGGAGAGACTAAAAACAGGTAACCACTTCTAACACTCCAAAAGCAGCCTGGGTTTCTGTTTATTTAAGGAACTGCAGTCTCCGGTTTGGCAAGGCAGCAGAGAGCAGTTCAAATTACATGGAGAAAACTAACTCTTCTAACACTCTAACAAGCAGCCTGGGTTCTCTGTCTATTTAAGGAACTTGCAGTCTCCGGGTTACAAGGCAGCAGACAGCTAGACTAATTAGTGGAGAAAACTATCTCTGCTGCTGCTGCGACATTTAAAAATCCCAGCAAGGAGAGAAAGGTGCCAAAACTGCAGTCCCTTTGTTCAAATAACACTGCCTGAACCAGTTCGGTCATGACTTCGGGCACCTCCACGGCATTTCAAACGGCTCCGTACCTTGTACTAATGGCTCTTGCGGTGTGGGGGAGGGCAGTAGCAAAGCCCTCATGACCTCCCGAAGTTCGGTGCCAGCGCTTGTACTAACGGCTCCTGCAGTGTAGGGGAGGGCAGTAGCAAAGCCCTCATGACCTCCCGAAGTTCGGTGCCAGCGCTTGTACTAACGGCTCCTGCAGTGTGGGGGAGGGCAGTAGCAAAGCTCTCACCACCTCCCGTAGTTCGGTGCCAGCGCTTGTACTACCAGCTCCTGCAGTGTGGGGGAGGGCAGTAGCAAAGCCCTCATGACCTCCCGAAGTTCGGTGTCAGCGCTTGTACTAATGGTTCCTGCGGTGTGGGGGAGGGCAGTAGCAAAGCCCTCATGACCTCCCGAAGTTCGGTGCCAGTGCTTGTACTAACGGCTCCTGCAGTGTGGGGAGGGCAATGGCAAGCCTCATGACCTCTGTAGTTGGTGCTGGCGCTGTACTAATGGCTCCCTGCTGTGTGAGGAGGGGCAGTAGCAAAGCCCTCACGACCTCCCAAAGTTCGGGTGCCAGAGCATTAGATCGACACCATGCAGGGGTCAACTGCTTTTGCAGTAGCTAGTAGGGCAAGTTGATTCAAAATTGCACTAGCCCGCAAATGATTGCACTAGCCCTCAATTATTAATGGTACATTTTGATCACTTCTACAAGAAACAATGCAAGTGAAGAAATTCTGAGCCAGATAAAATGGTTAAGAGGTAGAGCTGCTGACTCTGATAGCATGGGTACTGGGTTTGAGAACAGCTTTGGGACAGAGGACAGAAAGTTTGAGAGGGACCTGGGGTGGTGGTGGATGTCAAGATGAACAACTCTGAGACTTGTAGGAGGCAGCAGCCAAGGCCAACAGGATGCTGGGATGCATCACTAGGGGATCACCTCAGAAGGAGGGAAGTGATAGTCCTCTGTATAACTGCTTGGTGAGGCGCATCTGGAGTACTGCGTGCAGTTTGGAGCCACACTTAAAGAGGGACATTAACCTCCTGGAGAGGGTCCAGAGGAGGGCAACCAAAATGATTTGGGGCTTGGGGGACAGGACCTATGAGGAGAGGCTCGAAGAGCTAAATATGTACATTGGAAGAGAGAGGGACGGGGGACATGATGAGGTCTTCAGGTACATGAAGAGGGTAAATAGGGGAGGAACAGTCAGGGTGCTTGAAGGAAGGAGGAAGGGGCCACTAGAGGCATGGGTGGAAGCTGGAGGGAAGATTCAGGGAGAAAGGAGGAGGTGCTACTTCACTGAGAGGGTGGTGGAGCCATGGAATGCACTACCTAGGGGCTGGTGGAGGCAGAGACAGTGGAGGGTTCAAGAGGGGTGGGACAGGTACAGGGAAGGGTTCAGGAAGCAAAATCCAATGCAGCAAGAATATCTGGAACTGGGAAGGAGAAGCCAGAGAAGGCGGAGGACAGCAGGTCAGCACCCAGGGTGGGGGCTGACCAAGCGAGCAGACACGAAAGACCGTTAGGCCTATTCTGCTGGCATTTTAGTATGTTAGTATGTATGTTAGTAAGAAATACTCGCTCCTGAATCCGGTCGCCGGTGTGGCATGAGGTGTACTGTCCAGTACCTCAACCCTCAGCGACACCAGGCCAGCCCTGCAGCATGCTTCTTAAGATACAGGTAGCACATCAAACCCCTGGGAAGGCCAAAAGATAGACATGGTATAAATTACTGTAACTTCAGATCCTCTATCTTCTCACTTGAAATTCACCTCGCATTGTTCCATAACATCTTTAGTAAATTAATTAAAATTAGAACTGCACTGGCAAAGCTCTCAAACTTCAGTAAAAGGTTTGTCATATCCTGCCAACGTATCACCTCTTTTGGCATTATTGGGAGAAACACTGGACATTTATGGAGATTGCACGTCACATGGCTTTACATTTAACTCCAGGCAGGTCTGGATTGGGACCTGGAAGGGAGGAAGCCATCACAGTAAAGTGTGATGGCATGATTCTGCACTGTCCACACCATGATAGTGTCAGATGCAAGAAAAAATTTGATTTTGTTGGGTTGTGCTCCATCAACACAGCACCTCCCCTGGTAGGGAGTGTGATACACTGCTATCTACCTGTCATTATGTTGTGTAACCCCTAGGTGGCGCTATCCCAGGGTACTACCCTGCCTGCTTGGCTAGTAGCAGGTTAAGGGGCCTGAGTTCTGAAATGGGTGCCTCTACCGGAGGTCAGGGTTGGTAGTGGTCAAGCTAACCTGGGCACTACCCTCCAGGTTTCTTAACCCCACTTTCACTTACTAGTGGCGGAACACTACACAATAATCGCTTTCACAATACCCCTGATACACCACACAAGTACCCACACTGTTTGCACATACCACCAGGGCTTTCCTCTGGCCCAGCTCTGGGGACCCCCTGTAAAACAAGGTTATACACAGCAAATAACAGCAGTACAGTATTCTTGCACAAACTGGAACCACAGTCAGGGTAAATGCAAAAAAGAGTTAAATCTGATTTATTTAAGGGGCATGAACAAGGGAGGGGCATAATCAGGTTAATTTGCTTAAAGGCTCTATCACTCAAACAGTTATGCATGCACTTCAGGGTCCATAAACAGTCACACACTCTGGGTACCCAGATGGAGAATGTGGGCTAGCCAGGAATGTTGCAGCTGGTTGGGGCCCTGTGATGGAAAAAAACATGAACAACACACACTATTTGTAATCCGGGCGGAGGGCTCAGTTCATGAAAAAACAACAAGACAATCAGATGACACACTTTTAGATTAGGCTGTTGTTGCGGGAGCTACCCTGATGATTACTCACGATACCCAAGACTGGACACAGGCTGGACAAAAATCGAGACAGCAGGTGGTTAATCTGGATGCCAGGACAAGCAGGGCCCACATGATTGGCCGGTGTCGTTTCTGTTCAAGCGTGGAGCAGGGGGCTGATCCCCAGGCAGGTCTCTCTCGTCGGTGGCTTTCTCTGTGCAGTGGGGTAGTCTGGCAGGGCCAGAGTGGCATGGCCCAGGCCGAATGGAGATGAATGTGGATTCAGTCTGATTAGGCTGGATAAAGCTTCCAGCAAGCAGAACACAGTTCACACAGTGGGGAACCCAGTCACGACCCACTTTCAATACACAGCACATTTACATGTAGGGAAATTCTACTGTACCAGGCAAATCGCTCTCCGGTCACGATCGTAAGTCTCTGCACAAACTGGGGATTCAAAAGCAGCTGGAAATCCTGACAGGCCAATTGCATTCAGCAGATCTTCGGTCTTCTTCAGGTATGAGCCTGGTAAAAAATCAATGGCTTACTTCGTTCTCACAAACTTGGATTTAGTCCAAAATAATTCTCTTCTCTCCCTCTCATGGGCAGCAGGCAGACATGCAGGCCACAACTCAGGCCTTTCCACAGTTCTCCCATGCAAAACTACTCAGACGGCTGCTTGACTGTCTCAAGCTCTTGCTCATTCTGTTCCTGAGATCTGACTCAACTGCCAGCAAGCCAGGACTTTCCCACAATCAAAAGGTTTGGTTGGCTGATCTGTCTGTTAGTCACAACAAAGGCTCCCCTTCAGGTGCAAAAGGCACCAAAGCCCCAAACTACAACTCCTATAGATTTTGACTCCAGACAGCTCTTGTAGTCCGGCTCCATTTTAGGCCACACCAGAACTGATTGGTCAATTAAGCAGTCCAGGACAAAGATAGTGGAGATAAACAAAACAGTCCTTGCTGCAAAGAAGGCAGGTTAGACAAACTACATTATCATTATCACTCTAAATGATTTTCAGCAAATAGTTACATCTTTCAACAGAGCTCCTCTCAGATTACTTATGACTGCAATCCAGGCAGCTCTTAAAGAGATAGTACACAGAGGCTATACAGGCACACTTTGGCAATCACATTTAAACTGCTAAAATGCAGGACACCAGCCTGGCAGTGAGCATTTAGGAAAGCTCGAGGAAGACTTTTCGGGAACCCCCATTTGTAGGGGGGTTACACTCTTCCCTGCCTGGAGAAAACTTGGCATCTGCATCAAGTCTGTACCATTATGCATCAGTTAACATAAACTTGTTACTTTACTATGCATATTCACTACACTTCATGATGCTATATCCATTCTGACAAAACATTGTGCATATTTCACACAGGTAACTTGAACATTATTATACTGAATCAGATAATAACTTTTTCTACCTTAAACAATGCAAGAGGGGGCCCTTCCCTATCAGCTAACTTGGGGCTAGAAGGGTTAGGGGCACCATGGTGAGAGGGAAAGACAAGTAACCTGGAATTGGCTGTCAAGCTCAGTTTGGGCAGTGAGCTTGGTGAAACATAAACACCTTTGAGCACCACAATGAGAGGCAAATCCACTGGCCTCCCGGGAGAATCATAACTGAGGCATACTACTGGCTTGACAGCCCGGCCAGTCTTTCTGAGGGGACAACTACAGTCTTTGTACTCTCAGCACTGGTCTGGGGACTCTCGTCACTTGTGAGGGGTGCCTCTGATTGAGTGGGAACGTCCAAACTTGGGGCACTGTCAGCTTCTGGTTCTGCAGGCTCTGTTTCTGCAACACTTGACTCATTTTGTGAAAGCTCAGGCACAATCAAGCTTTGAGGCACTGAAGGGGGGTGGTCAGCACTCTCGTAGTGTTCTTCAAGTTCTGGTATGTCACCAGAAAGACTCATTCCATCAGCCCTTTCCTCAAGCAAATCATACAGTTCCACAATACACAGAGACTCAGCATCTTCAGACGTGATACTTTGCACTTCACTTTCAGGAAGCATTGGCTCCAAGGACAAAGCTGGGAGTGGGGGCTTAGGCAGTCCAGAAGGCCCAGCTTCATCCCCACAATTAATCATGGGATTACCTCGAAACAGCTGACTCAGTTCATAAGAGGGGTAATAGGCATAGTCGCACTCACTTTTGTCAGAAGTGGACTGTCAGTCACTATCATTCTGGGCCTGCTGCGGAGGACACCTTAAATCTGTGACCACTGGGGTAGGTTGACTCTGTCTCTTTCTTGCAGCAGCACAGGTCGTCGGCCCAGGGGGCTCAATTTCTGGGGGTTCAGCCTCAATCATGACTTGGCCGATAGGTAGCAAGTGGTTACGGGTCATGGTCTTGACAGCTTTGGAGTTGTTCTCTGGGCTCACCTTGTACACAGGCAAATCATCCAACTTTCCAACTACTACACGGGGAAGATGGTGCAACCAATCACCACGCAGTCCCAAATTTCGTAACAACACACGGTCTCCAGGTTGAAGCTCTTGAGCCTTTACTTTTTTATCATGCCTGTCTTTGTTGGCTAGATTTCTCTTGGCAGCCACTGTCTGGGCCAGTTGATAGGTATGGTTCAATTGAGCTTTCAGTATTTATACATATTGCAAGTAGTTTTTGGCTCGGACCCCATCTGGAGAGACCCGAAAACAGACATCAACTGGCAGCCGGGCCTCTCTTCCAAACATGAGGCAGTAGGGGAGAACCCAGTAGCATCATTTTTCATGCAACTGTATCCGTGTACCAAGGTGCTAATCTGCTGGCTCCACTTATGCTTGTCTTTTGGGTGGAGGGTGCCCAGCATGTCTGGAAGGGTGCGGTTAAAATGTTCTGATTGAGGGTCTCCCTGCGGGTGATAGGGGTGGTTCTTGACTTTCGCTCCACCCATAGAGAGAGCTTTTCTTTGATTAGCCGACTCTCAAAGTCTCTGCCTTGATCAGAATGAATCCGCTAGGGGGCACCATAGTGGATGAAGACATTTTCAACTAGCACCTTGGCCACGGTAGATGCCTTTCGATCTTTGGTGGGAAATGCTTGTGCATACCATGTGAAATGTTCCGTAATCACTAACACATCGCCAATGTTCCGCTGATCAGGTTCTAAACACAAGAAGTCTACGCAGACTAGTTCCATGTGGGCACTGGTAGTAATATTAGCAAGGGGGGCAGCCCTCTGAGACAGGGCTTTTCTTTGCAGGCAGCGACTACAAGTCTTTACATGGTGTTCAACATCGGCCCCCATTTTGGGCCAGTAGAAGCGAGACTGTACTAGGTCAAGGGTTCTGTCAATACCGAGGTACCCCATGTGATTGTGGAGGGACCTCAGTACCAAATCTTTAAAGGCCGTGGACAGGGCCAATTGTTGCTTGTCTGCTTTGCCACTGCTTGTCTCTCTATACAACAACTAATTGAGCAACTTCAATCTGGGGCCTTCTTTAAATAATAAAGCAGTTCGCAAGTCAGTGGAATATAACTTAGACACATCTTTCCCCGCATGCAGGGCATCAAGTGCTGACTGAATCATAGGATCTTGGGATTGAGCTCACTGAATGCTGTCATTGTCAAATTGAGGTGGTGCACTATACCTAGAGCAGAGAAGTGACAATAAGCAGCTGGTATGCAGGTGTCAAAAGGGCCCAAGCAATCTACTAAACAGTCCACTGTGTCTGCAGACATCTGTTCTTCTCTATCAAACTTTTAGCACAATGCTCGAATGTCAGGTTCAGACAGCCTGACCCAATCACTCTTGGAAGTGGGCCTTCATGATAGGGCATCAGCGTCAATATGGTTCAGGCCCGGTCTGTATTCGACAGCATAATTATAGGTTGATAATGCAGAAAGTCACCGGTGCCCAGTGGCATCTAATTTAGCTGAAGTCTGCACATAGATCAACGGGTTATTGTCAGTCTTCACCAATATCTTTGCCCCTAGAGGCATTCATGAAACTGGTCAACAACGATGGCCCATTTTAGGCAAGACACTCCAACTTATGCACTGGGTAGTTTCTTTTCAGACGGGTCAAGCTCCTACTAGCGAATGCTACTGGTCTCAGGCCATCATCATGGTCTTGATACAGCACCATTCCTAGACCCTGCAGACTAGCATCCATATGCAACATAGGGTTTGGTGGGGTCAGCATAGGCGAGGATGGGGTCATGGGTGTGAGCTGGTATATGATCTCATGGAAGGCTGCTTCACAGTCAGTCGTCCAGCCAGGGTGAAGAGTTCACCTGGGTGGAAGTATACTTTCTGGTTCTTTAACAGACCCTTTTTGTATTTATGATTGGTAGGAGGTAACCCTGGGTAAGGTTCAAGAGTGGCTAGTCACCTTGGAATGGTCTTTTATGAACCTGCAGTAGTAGCAACAGAACCCCAAGAAATGTTGAGTTCTTTCAGATTATGGGGCTGGGGGCAAGTAATCAGTGCTTCAACCTTACTGGTATCAGTCTCTTTCCTTTTGTAGATAGTATGTTGCCCACATACTTCACAGAGGTTTGGAAAAAACTGGCACTTGTCAATGGACAGCTGAGGCCGAAGACTTCCAGTCGGTCAGGACTTTAAACAGTCAGTTCTCATGCTCCTCTAAGTGCTCCAAACATAATGACATCATCCAAGTACACCAGGCATTCCAGCAATTCAAATCTCCCACCGCGACGTTCTATCAGTCGCTGATAGGTGGCCGGGGCATCCGATATCCCCTGTGGCATCCTCAGAAACTCGTAGAACACCAGTGGACAGATGAAGGCTATTTTCTCATGGTCTTCCAGGGCCATCGGGATCTGGTAGTATCCGCTGCAAAGATCCAACACCGAGAACCATTTGCTCCCATTCAAGCAGTCCAGGGCATCTTGTATATGAGGCATAGTGTATTGGTCTGGGATGGTCCGCCGGTTCAGGATTCGATAATCAACACACATCCTCACAGATCCATTCATCTTATGCACAACCACAATGGGAGAGGTGTATGGGCTCCTGGATTCTTGTATCATGCCAGCAGTGAGCATTTCCTGTAGGTGTCTTTCTCACATCATCTATGTCTGCGGGGCTGAGGCGTCAGGACCTCTCTCAAAATGGCCGTTCATCGTGTAGGCGTATGTGATGCTCTGCACCCTGGACACATCCCACATCCCATTCCTTCAACGAAAATACTTGGTCTCTCTGGGCAAGTCTCTTGCTAATTGTAGCCTTCCATTCAGCTGGCAACGGGGAGTCACCAAAATCAAACAAGTCTGGGGTCACTCTCTCCTTCTCACCAGGATGCTTGTTGCTGGGAAACAGTGCAGTGTCCGTGCAGTGTACCGTAGCTAGGGAGCACCCTCTGTTCACCGGATCTCCGATCTGACACATTGTGAATCTGTACCATCACTCGTGGGTATAGGCATGAGCCGAGCAGGCAGATGCTGAGACTCGACCAATAATCCTGCTGGCAATTTTCCGCCGCCTGGGACATCAACATCAGTATTTTGTTCTTGACATCTTTCCGAGGTGGACCTCCTTGAATGGTACACTGGGTGTTGGGGCCAGTACCATTGAATCGATCCTTCTTCCACACGATCCCCACTGGTTCATCCTGGTCTACTTCCTCGGGTTTCTGTTGCAAGTTATAGGCTCTCTTGATCAGAGCGGAATTCTCAGGGCCCTCCCAGTCTGTAGCCCTTGTTTCTCATGACAGAGATGCACAGTCTCTCAAACATATGGGCGTTTGTCCCACTAACTGGGACCCTTCATACGGTCCAGTGGGGAGACACACTAGGCCAATGTCTCTACTCCCTCTACACCGTTACAGTTGCAGAAAAGACAGACCAGAGGCAGACATACCCAGGTAGGGATAAGACTTGTCGCTCAGGCCCCACACATGTAGACCTTCCAGGGATTGCAAAGGCACATCAGATAAGTGTTTGTCATACCAGTCCTAGAATACAATTGTCACTTGCAACCCACTGTCAAGCACAGCCCGAGTATGAATACCATTCACAGTCACCGTAGTCTCCTTTGAAGGGCCCACTATTTTGGACCAGTCTGGAGAGGCAGTAGCCGAGGCCTGGACAGATGATTTAGCCACAAAGAAATTTGAGTTAGGGTTTCTTGAACCCTCACTGTGGTCATTTGGGCACCCTTGGCCATTGATTTGCTTCGGAGCCCCTTGGAGTCTGTTTACTACTCTTTCTAAGTCCTTCTGAAACGGCATTCTCTTTTCATATGGCCATCTTTCCACAGTTGTGACAAATGATAGACTCCTAGGTCATCCTGGGAGAGAACATCATATGAGGAACTGAAGCAGTAGTAAGAGATTGGGGTCTAGTATCTGCTTGCAGTGGTGAGTGGTGCAACGTGTCTTAACAGTTCCTTTAGAGTGGCAGTTCATCCGGTGATCTCAGCCTTGGAGCCACGCTCGGTAGCGGATGCCCGAGGGTGCACCCCAACCCCCATGGCAGTCACATCCTGAAAGGGACCAGAATCTTGTTCCATGGGGAAACCTTGCAGAGGCACCCATCTTCAACTCTCGGACTTCCTTTTGCTCATCCTTCCAATGCTGGGCCCAGAGTGGAAGTCCTTTGCATTCTCAAGGTGCTCGTTAAGTGGCGACTTTGCCCCTGAGCCTCACTGCTTGATCACCCTCGGTCACGCGTAGCAGCAGCAGCAGATATGGTGCAATTCCCCATGGGGTAGCCTTTGCTCAACCCCAAAATTTCTTTCATTAGCTCGTCATAGGAGTGGGCGATTCCAGTCGGGTAGCAAGGCGCAACTGAAGCAGTAACAATTTTGAAAGCGGAGTAGACATAAGGATCTGGTCCAGCCTAGTTTGATCTAATTTATTTGACGCAAACTACCCTTTCTGAGGCACTCTTGTAGCAGCTTTCAAGCTGAGGTACACACACGGACAATGGCTCCCATGGGTACTGCTGAACGTTTCTTACTCTCCACCACAGATCCTCATCTGAATCCAGGCTCCCATACACATTTCCAATGCATCAAGATAGTCCTGTGCAGTTGCTTGGGTTATTGGCCTGCTTGGCATGGATGGTAGCCAGGGCAGGAACCCTCGGGCTCTCACTCAACCTCTTTTGTTTCTCTACTTCTGAGCATTGCCATTCAGGTACTAGAGGGCAACATAGTCTATCCTGGTCTCCCAGTCATCCTCCCCTTGGGGGGTGGGGAGGGTGCCCGAGAAGATTCTCAGCCTTCGGTAGGAGTTGTGACTAATGGCAGGTACAGATATAGGGGCCAGCATTGGCATGGGCACAGAAGGCGGGGCAGTAACAGGTGCCGGAGTGGAAGGAGGTGTTGGGAAGGAACACCCCCAGGTGGCAGGAATAGTTTCTTAAAGTCCTCTATGGTTTTCCCTTCCTCCAGCAACAACTTAGCAAATTTCTCCTCAAATGTCTCAGATAATGGTGAGAGCTCATCCTCCCTGGGGTCTTTACTGTATTTTGTTATCACTCTCCAGGCAGCTGGAACCTTTTCTGGGGCAACAGTCTGTGGCACTTTAGAGCTGTCCAAGAGGTCACTACACTCTACCAAGGCTATGAAAGTTTGGGCGATCAAATCAGCCTGTCGACTCACCACCACAGGGTTTTTAAACATTCAACTTTAGAGAGTGCTCCTCTACAGTGTCTTTACTGGTACCAGGGGAATATCCAGTATAAGTAGAGCATTTTGGGGTTGATCTCCTGCCCAGTACACCACCCACCAATTAGTGTACAGCCATTTCTACTGTGGTAACCATTAATCTTTAACAATAATTCATAATTTTTGGCCATTAGAAGGCACAAAATCCCAGTGGTGAGCCATCAAATATAACCCCTGGGTGGCGCTATCCCATGGGCCACCACCCCTGCCTGCTTGGCTAGTAGCAGGTTAAGGGGCCTGAGTTCTGGAATGGGTACTCCACCCAGAGGTCAGGGTTGGTAGTGGTCAAGCTAACCTGGGCACAGCCCTCCGGGTCACTGTAACTCCCTCTTTCCTTACTAGTGGCCAGAACACTACACAATAATCACTTTCACAATACCCCTGATACACCACACAAGTACCCACACTGTTTGCACTTACCACCAGGGCTTTTCTCTGGCCCGGCCCTGGGCACCCCCTGTAAAGGTTATACACAGCAAATAACAGCAGTACTGTACTCTTGCACAAACTGGAACCACAGTCAGGGTAAATGCAAAAAAGAGTTAAATCTGATTTATTTATGGGGCTTGAACAAGGGAGGGGCGTAATCAGGTTAATTTGCTTAAAGGCTCTATCACTCAAACAGTTATGCATGCACTTCAGGGTCCATAAACAGTCACACATTCTGGGTACCCAGATGGAGAATGGTGGGCTAGCCAGGAACGTTGCAGCTGGTTGGGGCCCTGTGATGGAAGAAAACAACATGCACAACACACTATTTGTAATCTGGAGCCGGAGGGCTCAGTTTGTGAAAAAAAAACAACAAGACAATCAGATGACACTTTTAGATTAGGCTGTTGTTGCAGGGAGCTACCCTGATGATCACTCATGATACCCAAGACTGGACACAGGCTGGACAAAAATCGAGACAGCAGGTGTTTAATCTGAAGTGCCAGGAGAAGCAGGGCCCACACGATTCGTCAAGGCATCGTTCCTGTTCAAGCATGGAGTAGGGGGCTGATCCCCAGGCAGGTCTCTCGTCGGTGGCTTTCTCTGTGCAGTGGGGTAGTCTGGCAGGGCCAGCGTGGCATGGCCCACACCGAATGGAGGTGAATGTGGATTCAGTCCAATTAGGCTGGATAAAGCTTCCAGCAAGCAGAACACAGTTCACACAGTGGGGAACCCAGTCACGACCCACTTTCAATACACAGCACATTTACATGTAAGGAAATTCTGCTGTACCAGGCAAACTGCTCTCCGGTCACGATCGCAAAGCCTCTGCACAAACCAGACATTCAAAAGCAGCTGGAAATCCTGACAGGCTGCTCGCATTCAGCAAATCTTTGGTCTTCTTCAGGTATGAGCCTGGTAAAAAAATCAGTGGCTTACTTTGATCTCACAAACTTGGATTTAGTCCAAAATAATTCTCTTCTCTCCCTCTCAGGGGCAGCAGGCAGACATGCAGGCCACAACTCAGGCCTTTCCACAGTTCTCCCATGCAAAACTACTCAGATGGCAGCTTGACTGTCTCAAACTCTTGCTCATTCCACTCCCAACTGAGATCTGACTCAACTGCCAGCAAGCCAGGGACTTTCAACAGAATCCAAAAGGTTTGGATGGCTGATTTGTCTGTCAGTCACAACAAAGACTCTCCCTTGAGGTGCAAAAAAGGTGCCAAAAGCCCCAAACTACAATTCCTACAGATTTTGACTCCAGACAGCTCCTGTAGTCTGGCTCCATTTTAGGTCCCACCAGAAATGAATGGTCCAATTCACAGTCCAGGACCAAGATAGTGGAGATAAACAAAACAGTCCTTGCTGCAAAGAAGGCAGGTTAGACAAACTACATTATCATTATCACTCTAAATGATTTTCAGCAAATAGTTACATCTTTCAACAGAGCTCCCTCTCAGATTACTTATGACTGCAATCCAGGCAGCTCTTAAAGAGATAGTACACAGAGGCTATACAGGCACTCTCTGGCAATCACATTTAAACTGCTAAAACACAGGATACCAGCCTGGCAGTAAGCATTTAGGCAAGCTCGAGGAAGACTTTTCGGGAACCCCCATTTGTAGGGGTGTTACAGTTGTATAATATTTGTGATATAAATATATGTTATGTGAATGTCTGCTTAGGGAATAGCAGATAGCAGTTTGAAAAGGGCCTGACCTTAGACCCCTCACACAGTAAGTGCAGTAGCAGATGGCTAGTTTCCTTCTCTGTTGAGACATAGTGCTTCCTTTCAAATGCCAGGTTATTACGCATTGTAAAATATTCGTACTTTGATCTGCTGGGGACAAGGTATGCGTTTCATAACCCCCGAGAAAAAGGACATTTTAACAGATTCCTATTAACTTGTAAACTGGCAATCATTTTGTAGGCCAGGAAGCTGGTAGAGAGATCAAAGAGTCTGTCATATTTTAATATTGCTATCTTGCAAAATTCTAGCCAGCAGAACAATAACATCCTTTTAGATATTCTTACTCAAGTTACAAATTGATTACAGACTAACAGTGACCTCATGAGCTGTGACCTCACAGGATAGGAGGGACATGCTGGATTATTATCACTCTGGCTGAACGGAGTAGGGACACTTCATCTCTGAACTCCAAAAAGGCACTTCTGTTAAAAATAGGTAACACCCAACTGGAACTTAGCTAGGCTAGAAATTTAAGTATCAGGCATTTTGTTTATGTAAAATTCCAGTTTAGTTCTGACTGTAAGTGCTTATGTTATGTGTTCTATGTTTTGTATGTATTTGCTATTTTTCAAATTCCAGTAAACCTTTTGGTTTCCTTAATCCTGCTTGAGACTTTTCTTTTGCATGTGGAGGCTGACACAGCATTGGGTAATTCTGATAAGAACTGTCAAGGGCTTAAAAAGTGTGTGTTACTATCTTGCTAAAGAAAGAATACACCTAGGACTCAAACTGAGTCAAAAGTGTAGACTTTTGAACCTGGCTGGGTGCCCACAGGGCGAAATATTGTACTGCATCCCCTGAAGAGAGTACATATCTGAGGCTGTTAACTGGGTGTGCTAGCAGAAAAGGTTCATATTTGATACCAGGACTTGAGGCTAGTAGACAATTCAGACCCAAAACAGGCAGGAGGGTTACCCTGTTTGTGTGCTGTTCACATGTTGTACTTCGAGGTTTGGCACTGTGGGAGCAGATGGCCTGACCTGCAGGGTGCATTTGTGACAGATCTGGATGGCAGCGGTGGGATTTAAAAGTATTTGGTAACATGAGAATTAACAGTCCAGGGTGTCAGATTGATAACTGTAACAGCTCACATGCAAAATAAGGCAGTGATTGATAAGTAAAGAACTACATCATTGTGCTTACAGTCTAAGTTCCCTACCTGTTTTGCTTTTTTTTGGGTGTAAGCTAGTGTAGCCATAGCTTAGGGGAGAAGATGGCTTCCAACTACCCAATGCCCAAGACCTCAAGTCACAGTCTGTGACTGGAAAGGACCAAACCTTGGACATGGAGGGTCCAGGGTCCAGTGCAGTGTCCAGATCCAGGGAGGAGGACATCAGGGCCAGTGCAAGCCAAGAGCTACAGCAACAGGGGAAGGTCACCAACATTCTGGAGCCAGAGGGGATCAGGTTACAGATAGAGTTGCGGAGAATGGAGCTGGAGTTCAAACGGAGAAAATGGGAATTTGAGAGAGAAGAGAAGTGAGAGCAGCGAGCCACAGAGGAAAGAGAGTGACAGCATCACAGAGAAGCTGAGGAAAAAGAGTGACAACTTCAGCGAGAGGCTGAGTGAGAGCAGCAAGAGGCCGAGCGAGAAGAGTGTGAGCACTAGAGGCAATATGAACTGGAGAAGATATGACTCCAAACACCAGCGCCAGAGCAGGTAAGTGACCTGGGGGTTAACTGGGACTCCATGACTGGGTTACAAATTAAATTCTAAATTGATAGCTGAATGTAAAGAGGGGGAAGATACTGATGCATTTTTAAATTCATTTGAAAAAGTATTTATTCAGACAGATATTCCCAGAGAGTCCTGGAGCTTCCAGCTATCCCTGCTACTTACCAGGAAAGCTTGTGATGCATTGGGTCAAATGGACAATGAGGAGAGTAATGATTACAGTAATCTTAAAGCTGCACTGTTAAAGAAATAGGATTTAACAGCAGAGGCATACCGAGTTAAATTCCATAAGTTCAGGAGAAGCCCTGACATGAACTACGAGGAGCTAGTCACTAAACAATGTCAGTTTTTAAAGCGTTGGTGGAAAGGGATTGAAGCAGACTCTGTAGAGAAAATTGAAAATGTTGTACTGTTAGAGCAGTTTTTAATTTTTGCATGCCCAGCAGAGCTGAAAACCTGGCTAGAGGACCGAGATCCAAAAACAATGCAAGAGGCTGCTGAACTCTCAGACTGCTATGCGAAGAGCAGACCTGCTCTGTGAGGGAATGGGGTGGGAGTGACAGTGCAGAAAGGGAAAAGTGTGCCTGCAGGGCAGCTAAAATCCTCCCTGCCTCCACCGAAACCAAGCAGCTCCAGGTTACAAAGAAAAGATTTGCCTGATAAAATAAGTGAATGTTGGGTCTGCCGAGAACCTAGACATTTTGCCAGGCAGTGTCCGAAAAGGGCAAACAGTGCACAAAGTGGTGCTAGGAAAGAAGTGGGTTGTTTGTGTGTCCCTGAAAGCATGCCAGTAAACATGGGGGAACACATACATCCAGTCACACTGAATGGGGTACAGACACATGGGTTAAGGGACACGGGGGCATCCCTGATTTTGGTAAAAGGGGATTTGGTGGAGCCTGAACAGCTTATACCTAATCAATTTGTGACTGTATGGGGATTCACTGGGGAGGAGACAACACTGCCACTTGCTAGTGTTCTCCTGGCCTTGGATGAGACAGAGGAGACTGTGCAAAAGGTTGCAGTAGCACATAATCTTGCTTTAGATGTAATTATTGGGAACAGTATCCAACAGGGGATGGTGTGTGCAGTTACCCGCAGTCAAGCAGCAAAGGTAAATTGTAGTTCCCTGAGCCCCATAAAAGTCACTGTGGAAAAAATTGGGAGGCTAGTTCCCCGGCGCTATGTTTCCTGATATGGAGAATAATGAAAGGGGGGTAGAAATCCCCCAGGTAGCAGTTAACAGAACTTCTACAGAGGGTTACTCTGAGGAGGGAGTGGTGACCCATAGTCAGAGGGTTAGGGATGGCAGTGATCCTGAATGTTCTGATGCTAGAGCTAGGGACCTTAGTTTAGAAACTGACGGGGACCTGTCCCATGCCTTGGGAATGTGTAAGGATTTTGCAGCTGCTCAGAAAAGTGACCCTAGTTTAGAGAAGCTGAGGGCTTGGGCAGACTCTGACAGAGCACAGGGAGGTGACGGGAAACATAAAGTTTATTGGGACAATAGACTGATGTATATGCAGGAAGTAATGACATAGGGAGGGGTGATGGGCAGGCAGCTTGTCATTCCCCAGGGGTACTGTGAGTGGTTGCTCAAGACTGATCATGATATTCCCATGTCTGGTCATCCGGGAATCGAATGCACTAAGCAGTGACTGGCCCAGAATTTCTATTGGTCCAGCTTCACCCAGCAGGTGAAGGAGTATTGCAAGTCTTGTCACTGGTGCCAAGAAATAGGGCAGGCAGGTAAGAAAACCCAAGCCACCCTAATTCCTTTGCGCATAGTGGAGGAGCCATTCTGGAGGGTAGGAATGGATATTGTGGGGCCTTTAAATACCCCCAGCTCCTCCAGGAAGAGGTTTATCCTGACTGTGGTGGAATATGCCACCAGGTACCCAGAGGCAGTTGCCCTATCCTCACTGAGGACAGACTAAGTGGCAGATGCCTTGCTAGAGATTTTCTCCCATGTTGGGTTCCCGCAGGAGGTTATCACCGATCGAGGGGGGTCCTTCATGTTGGACCTGATGAAATGTTTGTGGGAGAACTGCGGGGTGGTGCAGAGACGCATGACACCTTATCACCTACAAGCCAATGGGCTTGTGGAAAGATTCAATGGTACCCTTAAATCGATGCTCCAAGTGTTGGCTGGACAGCATGGGAGGGACTGGGAGAAATACCTTCCCCACCTGTTGTTCACATACAGAGAGATGTCCCAAAAGACAACAGGGTTTTCCCCCTTTGAGCTCTTATATGGACGCAGGGTACATGGGCCCCTAGACTTGATCTGGGAGGACTGGGAAGGCAAGCATGCCACCCAGGGAACTCCCATAGTGGATTATGTCCTTAAGTTTAGGAAAAAGTTGAAGGAGCTTATGGGGACAGACCAGAGTAACCTGGCAGCTGCCCAATCAAAACAGAAGGTGTGGTATGACTGCAGAGTCAGAGCTCGCTCATACATGTGGTTCAGGAAGTCATGGTCTTAATCCCGGTCCAGAAAGATAAGCTGCAGGCTGAGTGGGCAGGACCGTACAAGGTAGTCAGGCAGGTGAGTGACGTAAACTACATTATAGAACTACTTGACAGGAGACATACAAAAAAATGTACCATGTCAACATGATGAAGCCATATGCTAGTAGGGCTAACATGGTGTTTGCAGTGAGTAGTCCTGGGGAGGGGACAGATGAAGGAGACCCTCTTGCTGGAAGTAAGCAAGCGGGAGTCCTCTGTGGAGGCAATTAAAATGTCACCCCAGTTGACCCAGGACCAGATTCAGGAAGTAAGGGAGGTTTTAGCAGACTTTGCCCCATTGTTTAGCGAGAAGCCTGGACTAACCCCCCCTTGCGACACACAATGTGGAGACAGGGATACAAACGCCCATATGGTGGATGGCATATCAGGTGTCAGAGGCCATCCAAGAGGATATTAGGAGGGAAGTGGAGGAAATGCTGGATTTAGGGGTAATCCAGAAATCCTACAGCCCCTGGGCCTCACCCGTAGTCCTTATTCCCAAGCCTGATGGCTCTACTTGTTTTTGTGTGGACTATCGTGGACTCAATGCAGTCACAAATTCAGATGCCCACCCAATGCTATGGACAGATGAACTCCTGGATAAGTTGGGAGGGGCGACATACCTTACCACTATTGACCTGACAAAAGGGTATTGGCAGATAGCGTTAACTGCCAGAGCTAGGGAGAGGTCGGCCTTCATCACTCCGATAGGGTTATTTGAATTTAAGGTAATGCCTTTTGGAATGAAGAACGCTCCTGCCATCTTCCAGATGTTGGTGAACCAGGTGCTAAATGGTGCTGAGGAGTATGCTGTGGTGTACCTAGATGACATTGCCATCTTCACTGCCAGCTGGGAGGAACACCTATCCTACCTTAGGGAAGTGCTGGGCAAGATACAGAGGGCCAGACTCACTGTAAAAGCTGAGAAGTGCCAGGTGGCCATTGCTGAGGTGACATACCTTGGACACGTAGTAGACCAGGGACAGCTCCGTCCTAACCAAGCAAAAATAGAGGCAATCGAGGCATGGCCCAGACCTGAAACACAGAAGCAGGTTCAGAGTTTTCTAGGGACAGCAGGGTACTATAGGAAATTTGTACCAAACTACAGTGCCCTGGCCTCTCCCCTATCTGGCCTGTTAAAGAAAAGGATGCCTAAAAAAGTTATCCGGGAACCAGCCTGTGAGCAAGCGTTTACATTGCTAAAGGAGGCACTGTGCAGTGCTCCTGTATTAGCAAGTCCAGACTACAGTAAACCCTTTGTAGTCCAGACTGAAGTTTCAGATATTGGTATTGGGGCAGTGCTTAGTCAAACATCCAACCAAGGGTAAGATAACCCAATAGCATACCTCAGTAAGAAGTTACTTCCCAGGGAGCAGTCTTACTCTACAGTGGAAAAAGAATGTCTTGCCATGGTGTGGGCACTAAAGAAGTTACAGCCATACCTATATGGATTTGGCTGGCACAAATGGGTAAAACAAATAGTAGGTTATTAAGATGGAGCCTTGCCTTGCAGGGTTATGACATGACTGTCTCACACAGGGCAGGGGCAGCAAACAAAAATGTAGCTGGGCTATTGCGTCAGTTTGAGCAATGAACTGACTTTTGGGAACTCATCCCATGCAGGAATAGATCCCCCAGATTCAGTCTAGGAGGGGAGGAGTGTGATGCTCTGCCATCTACTTGTCATTATGTTGTATAATATTTGTGATATAAATATATATTATGTGAATGTCTGCTTAGGGAATAGCAGCTAGCAGTTTGAAAAGGGGCCTGACCTTTGACCCTCCACACAGTAACTGCAGCAGCAGATGGCTAGTTTCCTTCTCTGTTGAGACATAGTGCTTCCTTTCAAATGCCAGGTTATAACACATCATAAAATATTCCTACTTTGATCCGCTGGAGACAAGGTATGCATTTCATAACCCCTGAGTAAAAGGACATTTTAACAGATTCCTGTTAACTTGTAAACTGGCAATCATTTTGTAGGCCAGGAAGCTGATAGAGAGATCAAAGAGACTGTCATATTTTAATTTTGCTATCTTGCAGAATTCCAGCCAGCAGAAAAATAACATCCTTTTAGATATTCTTACTCAGGTTACAAATTGATTACAGACTAACAGTGACCTCATGAGCTGTGACCTCACAGGATAGGAGGGACATGCTGGATTATTATCACTCTGGCTGAAAGGAGTAGGGACACTTCATCTCTGAACTCCAAAAAGGCACTTCTGTTAAAAATAGGTAACACCCAACTGGAACTTAGCTAGGCTAGAAATTTAAGTATCAGGCATTTTGTTCCTGTAAAATTCCAGTTTAGTTCTGACTGTAAGTGCTTATGTTATGTGTTCTATGTTTTGTATGTATTTGCTATTTTTTTAAATTCCAGTAAACCTTCTGGTTTCCTTAATCCTGCCTGAGACTTTTCTTTTGCATGTGGAGGCTGACACAGCATTGGGTAATTCTGACAAGAACTGTCAAGGGCTTAAAAAGTGTGTGTTACTATCGTGCCAAGGAAAGAATAACCTAGGTCTCAAATTGAGTCAAAAGGGTAAACTTTTGAATCTGGCTGGGTGCCTACATGGTGAAGTATTGTAATGCATTCCCCGAAGAGAGTACATATCTGAGACTATTAACTGGGTGTGCTAGCAGAAAAGGTTCATATCTGACACCAAGACTTGAGGCTAGTAGGTGACTCAGACCCAAAACAGACAAGAGGTTTACCCTGTTTGTCTGCTGTTCACATATTGCACTTCGAGGTTTGGCCCTGTGGGAGCAGAGGGCCTGATCTGCGGAGTGCGTTTATGACAGGGAGCTGATGCTAGCCATCCAAAGGATGGCAGACAAGGGTGAGGTGGTGCTGATTGCAGACTTTAATATTTCAGATGTGGACTGGAGCCTCCCAGCAGCAGCATCAACCAGGAGCAGATTTATCCTGGACTCTCTTCAAAGTGTCTTCCTCAAGCAACTGGTCATGAAACCAACTTGGCAGAAGGCAATACTGGACCTCGTGTTAAGAAACGGGGACAGTGTGATGGGGGTAAGAGTAGGGGAGCACCTGGGAAACAGTGACCACCGGTCACTGTGGTTTGAAATCACAGGAGCAGAACCAAACTGCACAAAAACACATATCCTGGATTGTAGTGGGGAAGGCTTTGGGAAAATAGGGAGATGCTTGAAAGAGGCATTAATGGGATTGGGGAGGGAATTAGGGGTTGAGGAACAGTGGGCAATATTTAAAACAGGGATTACCAGTTTGAAAGTTAACTGCTATAGAACTTTACAAGTTACGTACTGTTTACTTAATTCTTCTTTTATATGGGCAGTCTGTACTATAACTTGCAAATGCAAAAGGATTCTTGTGGATGTTGAGGAAATAGACCTTTGAAAACAAGAATATACGGGGCTAGGGAGGGCTTCAATAGGTTATTATGATGGATAACACTACTGCAGAAATTATTATTTCATGGAATGTGAAAGGAATTGGGTCACTGGTTAAGAGACCTAAAATACTTGCTGCCCTGAAATGGTGTAACACCCAGGTTGCAATCCTTCAGGAAACCCACTTAAACATTAAAGAACATGGTGAACTGGTGGGGGGATGGGTAGAGGCATGCTATGCGGCCTCATACTCATCACACAAACGTGGTGTAGTGATATTGGTACATAAACACTTCCCACTAGAAGTATTTGAGGTGATAAGAGACAGTCAGGAAGGTAGATACTGTATGTATTTGTGGTGAGAAAGGTGAGAGGACAAGAGATAACGTTAGCGAATATCTATGCGCCTGCAGTATATGAACCAGGCTTTTACCAAACTATCTTAGAAGTGATTCACAAAGAACAATTCCCGGGGCTCATCATGGGGGGAGATTTTAACTGCATCATGGACGAACAGATGGATTACTCTGGCTCAGGGCATAGAATAAATAAAGCAAGACTGGGGTGGGCACAAGGGCTGGGAGAATTGGATCTGGTGGATGGATGGAGGACAATAAACTCAGGTGCTAAAGAATACACATTTTACTCATGTCCACATAAATCATGGTCCAGATTAGATTATATCTTTATCTCTAGACACTTATATGAGAAAGTAGAAGGGGTCTCACATAGTTCAATAATTATTTCAGATCACTCCATGGTGCAGCTAAACATGAGGTTGGGAAGAGAGCGAGGAGGACCAGGGGCGTGGTGATTCCCCAATTATCTGATCTGCAAGGAAAATTTCAGGACATACTTAAAAGAACAATGAGAAATCTACTGGGAAAATAATAAGGGCACTGCAGAATCACAGGGGACGATATGAAAGGCAGGAAAAGCATTCATGAGAGGCGTAATAGTAAGCTACATGTCCAAGCTCAAGAGAGAAAAGAGAGAGAAAATTAAAAACTTAGAAAATGAGATAAAAGATTTGGAACACTTGGTACTGGAGAAGGGGAAGGAAGAAGACAGGAAAACACTGGCACTGCTAAAGGAATCCCTAAATGAATGTCTTACAGGTGAGGTGAAGAACAGATTGATATTTGCAAGGCAGAAAATATATGAATGGGGAAATAAGCCAGGACCTCTCCTAGTGAGGCTGATGAAGGAAGGGAGAGTAACACCTAAAATAGTGGCATTGAAAAACAGAGATGGGAAGCTAACACATGACAAGAAAGAAATCAGGGGTATTTTTAAGTTCTTCTACTCCACATTATATAAGGCGGAATGCATAGGGATGGAGCAGGCAGCCAGGGAATTCCTAGATGGTATAACTATACCTGCTTTGGATAACGAACAGGTGGACAGGTTGGGAGCCCCCATAACAACACTAGAAGTGAAAAAAGCTATCTTGAGCCTAAAGTCTGGGAAAGTAGTGGGCCCGGATGGCTTCACAGTGCAGTATTATAAGGAGTTACAGGTTAAACATGGAGGAGGTGGGGGAAGAGGGAAGGCCATCTAAAATGTGCACTGCAGCAAACATATGTGTGCTCTTGAAGCCTGGTAAGGAGGACATGGCATGCTCGTCATATAGACCCATATCATTGCCTAACTCTGACTGTAAAATAATGGCTAAAGTCCTGGCCATGTGATTGGAAAAAGTATTGCTGCAGATCATACATCCAGATCAGACTGGATTTGTGCAAGGACGACTCTCCTACCATAATATGAGGCACCTTCTGAATATTATCTGGTGGGGAACTCGGAGACCAAAACAGGCATGCATACTGTCTATGGATGTGGAAAACGCAGTTGATAGAATAGAGTGGGAGTACCTCTTTGAGGCCTTAAACAGATTTGGGTTGGGCGAGGGATTTGTGGACCTGGTGAGAATGCTGTGCAATGAGCCAAGAGCAAGGGTGTTGGTGAATGGATCCCCATCAGAGGAGCTGAGGCTGTTTAGGGGCATGAGACAGGGGTGTCCATTATCCCCTCTTTTGTTTGCAGCGGCCATTGAACCTCTCGCAATTAAGATCCGAGAGTGCCAGCAGGTATAGGGAATACCAGGGGAAGGGAGGGCGCAGCAAAAATTACACTATACACAGATAACCTTGTATATTTGATGAGACCCAAAGAATCAATTACAGCACTATTAGAAATAATAAACACTTTTGCAATCTTTGCAGGATACAAATCAAATATACAAACATCAGAAATTGTGTTTCTGGGTGACAGGGAACAGGACTGATGTACTAGCTAGTAGGGCAAGTTGATTCAGTACTGCACTAGCCCTCAGATGGCTGCACTAGCCCTCAATTATAATCAGGGCCCCTACTTTTCTGCGGCACAGTGGGACCAAGTTCTGCGGCAAGACTACCATTTGCCATAGAACTTTTGCGGCAGTGGTTTGTAATTTCTGCAGAAGTTCTGCGGCACTAACAAACTACCACATCACAGTGTCAGCTTTCTCATCCTGACTTCACTTTCATGGCAGTGGTTATAGCAATCAGGATGGTGGAAAGCACAGTAACACTAGTTCAAAAATAACAGACTTATAAAAATAATGTTATGCCTAAAAAAGCAAAACAAATGTCTCTCCCTTAAGGTCCTAGCCTGTTGCATAAATGACATATGCAGAGGGGACCTTGTGTGATAAATAAGGTATTTCTATATGCATGCTATCTATCCCAGTAATGAGGTTTCCACTGTCTATCACTTATATATTTGTATGTGCTTTCTACACCACTCATGAGGTTCCCACTGTGTATTACTTAAATATTTATATGCAATCTGTAACATACATACAAATATGTGTGTGTGTGTGTGTGTGTGTGCGCGTGTGTGTGTGTGTGTGGTGAGAGAGACAGAGATACTGTGTGTGTGTGTGTGTGTGTGTATGTATTATATGTATATATATATATATATATATATATTTTTTTTTAATTTCCATGAACTTGCATCCTCATTCATACAGGTCCCATTGAAATGGAACAGAGGAGTTATTGCAAAACTCATTTTCATGTCAACCTGCTTTCCCTGACAAACTATGAACACCATCAGGCCATGACATGCATGTGAATCGATTGTGAGACAGAGCTCTCCAGCCCATCACAATATGTCCACCATGTGACGGAACACTGCACCATACCTTCCCAGGCTCCGAGCAGTGATGTGTTCCACCAATCCTTGTGCTGCCTAGCCAGCTCCCAGAGCTAATCTCTGAACCTGAGTTGCCGGCATGGAAACACAGCATGCTACCCTCTGGCAAAAACAGCTATCCCTGCACACAACATTTCTCCATAACTTTTAGGTAATTCTATCAACCAATGAAAATAATTAATCAATAACCCTGGCAAAAATGTGTACAGTGCAATTATTTATTTAACAGGTCTATTCTTTCAACAGGTCTACACATTATTATATTCCACTTTTCTGGGCATAATTACTTTATTTTTCTTAAAAATGACAGTTAAATTCATTTTACCAGTTATTCATTTCAGATGGCATCTCTATACCTTAAAGGCACAAATAGGTTTGTACAAAGTGAGGTATGGACTTAACAGGTCTGTGCTATTGACAAAGTTTTGTTTAAGTTGGCCCTAGTGTAAAAATGCAAGACTAAAATTGTATTAGGCTGTAGTGCAGGTTGAGCAAATATCACCATGCATGATGTGCTGTGCCACCGTCTCTGGCAGTGGGAGCTGTGGTAGATAAGTGACTGTGCATTTCTGTTGCAGAATGCAGCCATTTCATTAGCTAATGTACGATGTTATAGCAATGATAACATCACATTCTGAGCATATGGGGGGGGTTTTGGATATAAAAAGAGGGGAAGAGAACCAGATTCTATGGATAAACAGAAATATAAATAAAATCCCAAGAAGAGTGAATTCTGCGGCACCGCAGAAGTTCTACGGTAGATTGCAAGTTTTGCGCAAAATTCTGCGGCCGCAGAATTCTAGAGGCCTTGATTATAATGGTAAACTTTGATCACTTATACAGGAAACAATGCTAGCCAAGAAGTACTCTGATCATTGCACATTTATCCTTTTCCCACATTGTTTCCAGCTCCCCAGCAAAAAAAAAGACTGCAATGCAATCATGCACAGTGAGCCCCCCCCATTGTTTTGTACTATGGCCTCATCTCTTCCTCTTCCCCCCCCCCCAACACCGAACCAGAGGACATCACAATAGCAAATGCTCAATCAAGCAGTCCTAGTTCTGCTCACACAACAGCTGACATCATCATGCACCTCACCACACTGTCACCACAACCCACAGGGCAATGAACATAGTCAGGCAGAGAAAGACACTCTCAGCCCCCACCCTATAGTCAACTGGAGACCTGCACTTCTGGAAGTTGTTGTACAGTTTCAGCTGAGCCAGGAACACATCTAAGATTTCTTTGGGTTGGGGGCTACACAGACCTAAGAGGCTTGGGAAATAGAAAACTATGACAATTTTATGTAAGCATTGATTTTAATATGTTCTGCCCCAACAATAACAGATTTTTCTTTAACATTGTCCTTTCATCAGCCCAGGGGAAAGAGTACATAGGCATAATGCCATACTATCTCTATTTCTGTATAGGATGATCTATGTACCCCAGGAATGCCTACTTTAAGCTTTCAAATTACGTATTTTATTAAGGTTTATTTTTGTATCATACATGATCCAAAGCTTTGTTTTTAGGATGTAAGGACATGCTGGATGGGATAAGGGTGTGACGGTATAGATGGTGATGGCTGGCATGGTCCATTTGGAAGAGCTGGGGACCCCCTACACTTGCCAGTAATGGCAGCTATGGATCTGTGGATGGTCATTTCAGAGTCTGGTCTGCAGTGGTGTCAAGGGAAAGAACAGAGTTAAGATATTTGAAGGGGAGAGAGAAGTTTTGGTGAGGCTGGGATAAAACTCACCACCTGCAGGGCCGACCCTATACCTCCTTGCATTTTGTCACTGAAATGTTGGACACATACACTCAAAATGTAGGGAAATGAGGGGCACTGGTCTTAATAATATGAGACAAATTATTAGACAGAGACACATTCAGAAAACTGGAAGTTAGTGACTTAACAGCACTCTATCCTTGCTCACACCTTGGACACTAGCTGAAAGTCCTAACAGTGGAGGGATAATGATACACGGCACCATGCATTTCTGGTTAAAGTTGAACCAGCATAATATTCTGTGGTGATTTGCATATACAGCCCATGATGCTTTGCATTATGGGGGTATGTGTGATTTTGTATTTCTTTGAAACTTGGCTTCCAGGCCAGTGCCCTTTGGGGTAATCATTGCCTCAGTGCTTGCACACTGAGGTTCTTTGTCTTATGACTCACATTGAGTCTTTTGCGGGATCCCCCTCTTGAACTGCCAGATAACTGCAGCTCTTAATGAGCTGTTAATCCCATCAGTCCATCTGGAACATAGTTTTTTTTTTTTTTTTTATCGTAGAATAGTTTTATTGATTTTGCAGATCACATACATACAGCAGTTTAAAGCATCTGCAGTAGACATAATTAAGGTGGACAAAGCTTTAACATACATTATTATTTAGTTGTTTAACCAGATATAGCACACTAAGCTGAAAGCTTTTTTACAGGAGCGACCTGGGAGCACAAGGAGGTTAAGTGACTTGCTCAGGGTCACACAGTATGCAAGTGGAAGCTGTGGGATTCAAACCCAGGTCTGGTCTGCTGGATGTCACCAGATTTGCAGCTCAGAGCCTTAGACCACTACGCTATACTGCCTCCGAACATTGAGCATATGATACCTGCCTCCTAGAGGCAGAGCATGGAAATCACGAAGTATGGTAATAAAGTGATTCCTACTCTGAAGAGTGAGAGAGGTAGAGAAGAAAGAAGGAAATACAATTGTAAGAGGAGGAATGCTAAAGGTTCAGGAAGGAGGGTTACAATAGGGGTGAGGAATCTTGCATGGGGTGAATGAAGATAGGCATCCCATTTGGCCATGTATGTATCGAGCTGACCCTGGTGGGCGTAGGAAAGGCATGCAAGCAGGGAGAAGAGGGCGAGGGCTGCATGCCATGCATTCCAAGAGGGCAGGGCCACTTGGCACCAGTACATGAGAAGGAGACGTTTAACCTCTAAGACGTCCAACAACACCCATTCCCGGTGAGGAGCAAGAAGGGTCGTGAGCGAAGAGGTGTCCCCCAGCAGGAGATTCGGGTCTGCCAGAGATACCACAGAGCCCACCACCTTGGAGCAATCTGAGGCCACCTGAGACCAGAAAGGCAGGAGTAAGGGGCAGGACCACAAGATATGCAATAGTTGTGCATCAGGCTGCTGACAACACCAGCATTGCGAATGCCCAAGTAGAACACGGGAAAACCGGACAGCTGGGGTGCGGTACCAGTGGAGTAAGAACTTGAGTTGAAGAAACTGACTCTTGGTGTCCTGTAGCATCTGTGCGCATCTCGTAGGTATTGTTACCAGGTATACCCGGGATGTCACTCTTGAGGTCAGCCACCCATTTCAGCCTGCTGACAGTAGACAGATCTGGATGCACCTCCCTCCAGGTTCTATAGAAACGACCAATTAGCCCCCAAAAACTTGGGGATTTATGGATGGTCCCTAGCCACCCCCATCTACTGTCGGCACCATGCTGAGCTGAGAGACCCTGTACTGTACTACGAAGTTGAAGGAACCTCCAAAAATCAGTATAGGGAAGCTGAAACTTAGCTTGTAACTGCTCAAATGAGAGCAGGACATTGGAGTTCACTGCACAGATATCCTGTATCTGAAGAATGCCAAGCCTTTCCCAAGAGGACCAGTGTAACGACAGGCCACCGACTGTAAGGAGCTTATTACGCCAAAGCGGGACATACCATGGGGGGGGGGCCCAGGCCACTTAAGATTTGTGTGAGAGGGACATAAGCGAATGCCACACCCTCCAGGTCTCTAACATAGTAGGAGAAAGGGTACGGACACCCTTAACCACCGGATCAAGGAGCGCACATAAAGGATAGCCACTGGACAGGCTAGCTTTCAGCTGCACCCAGGGCAGGTTGTTGGGCACACCCAGTGCAAACCACCGAACAGCAGAGGCAGTCATGCAGGCTAAGTGATACCCCATGAACCAAGGGGCCCCCAGCCCACCATGGGTCCAGTGTGCCTGCAATTTGAGCTTACCCCACCTCGGTGATTTGCCAGCCCAAAGATAACTGGACATAAGGCGGTCAAGCGAGGCAAACAATTTGGGGGAAAAGGCGAATCGGTAGGTTATTAAGAAGATACATGACCCACAGCAGGAACAACATACGTACTGCATCCACTTTACCGGGTAGAGATAAATGCAATTTGCACCACCTTTCCACCTCAGAGGACAGCTGGACCAGGAGAGGGGAGAAGTTAGATGATTTCAACTCAGATCACCGATTAGGAATGTAGAGACCTAGATAAGAAAACCCCTGGTTCGCCCAGACGAGCTCAGTAGCCTTGAGACAGTCCCTGGAACAGGTAGTGTTCAGTGGGGCTGAAATAGTTTTTTCTGATTGGCTTGCAATCCAGAAAGGAAGGCAAAATCTTGGAGGATGGACAAGACCAGTGGAAGAGATTGCTGGGGGTGAGAGAGGGTGAGCCAAAGATCATCGGCATATCTGCTACCAAATAGGAAGAGCCTCCCACTGGCACACCAGAAACTGATTTCAAGGCAATAAAGGCACAAATCAGGGGATCCAGGGCTATCAGAAAGAGAAGACGGGACAGAGGGCATCCTTGCCGGGTTCCTCTTTACAGGGGAAAAGGAGCTGAGATAGTGGTGTTAGTGAGGATCCGGGCTACGGGAGAGCTGTAGAGTGGAGACCCACTGGTGGAAGTATGAGCCAAAATCATACAACTGAAGCACTGAGTGTAGATAATTCCACTCTATCGAGTCAAAGGCTTTGGTGAAATCGATGGCCAATGCCACCCATTTGAGGTTAAGCAGCAACCTGGTATTGTCGACACCGGATTTGCCTTTCATAAAGCCTGCCTGCACTGGGTGGAAGATAGATGGGAGAACATCCAACAGTCTGGTGGCCAGGATCTTGGCTAATATTTTCGTGTCAACTGAGAAGAGAGAAATAAGGTGAAAATTTGCACGCTGGCTATGGGGGTTGATACTAGCCCTTTCACAGAAGAAAGGGTTCTGAAGGAACTCTTAAAACTGAAGATGGACAAAGCAATGGGGCCTGATGGGATTCATCCCAGAATTTTAAAAGAACTAAGGGTAGAACTAGTGACACCACTGACTACCCTCTTTAATAGATCATGGGAGGATGGAGTGGTACCTGAAGACTGGAGGAGGGCAGATGTGATCCCACTTCACAAAAGTGGGAGCAGGGCAGAAGCAGGAAACTATAGACCTGTTAGTTTAACCTCAGTGATTAGGAAAATTATGGAATCACTTCTGAAGGAAAGAACTGTTGAGTACCTAGAGGCCAGAGGAGCGCAGGACCCAAGGCAGCATGGATTCACAGTGGGAAGATCATGTCAGACGAATCTAATAGATTTCTTTGACTGGGTGACCAAAATAGTAGGTCTGAGAGGGGCTGTAGATATGGCCTACCTAGACTTTAGCAAGGCATTTGACACAAACCCACATAAAAGATTAATATACAGGTTGACCAGCCTGGGAGTGGGTCCCAAGATGGTAGCCTGGGTAAAAAATTGGCTGGAGAACAGGACACAGAGGGTAATAGTAAACGGAGTCCACTCTGAAGAAAGGGGGGTTACTAGTGGGGTACCGCAGGGTTCAGTACTAGGACCAGTCCTCTTTAATGTCTTTAGAAGCGACATTGCAGAGGGACTGGAAGGAAAAATATGTCTCTTTGCAGACGACACAAAAATCTGCAACAGAGTTGATACACAAGGTGGGGTGGAAGGGATGAGAAGGGACTTGGCAAGGTTGGAGGAATGGTCAAATGTATGGCAGCTTAGATTCAGTGCTAAGAAGTGCAAAGTAATGCACCTGGGAAACAGAAACCCAGGGGAAGAGTACACAATGGGAGGGTGAGATACTAACAACAACAAAAATGGAAAGGGACCTGGGGGTAGTCATATCAGATGACCTAAAAGTGAACAAGCAATGTGAGAGGGCAGTAAGTTGGGCTGGTGGGATACTGGGATGCATAGGGAGAGGCATCATGAGTAGAAAACAGGAAGTTGTTATCCCTCTGTATAGACAGTTGGAGAGACCCCATCTGGAGTACTAGGCAGTTCTGGAGACCCAATCAAGAAAGACATAGACAGGATGGAGGCTGTCCAGAGGAGGGCAACTTAAATGGTGCAGGGTCTGCACCAGAAGACATATGAAGAGAGATACTAGGATCTTAATATGTATAGCCTCGAGGAGAGGGGGGGACATGATAGAAACTTTCAAATACCTCAAGGGAATCAACAAAGTCCAAGAGGGTATCATCTTTCGGAAAAAGAGGTGTGCAAGAACAAGGGGGCACAATCTGAAGCTAGAGGGGGGACGGCTCAGAGGTAATGCAAGGAAGTATTTTTTTACAGAGAGGGCTGTGGATGCATGGAACAGCCTTCCTGAGGAGGTTGTGGAGTCAAAAACAGTGGTTGAATTCAAGAATGCATGGGACAGACATAAGGCAATTCTAGGGGGTGGAGGTTGGAAAAAGCAGGCTGTTGGTTAGCTAGGATCTGCAGCTTATCCATTAGGTAGGGAAATGGGCAGACTGGGTGGGCCAAACGGTCCTTATCTGCTGTCAAAATTCTATTAAGTGGGTCATTGGATTTCTTAGGGAGGAGGGTAATAAGAGCTTCTCACAATGTAGGAGGAAGAGAGTTTGCCTCATGTGCCTCCTGAAAGGCCAAGAGCAACGGGGTGTAATGTCTGTTCCCAGCACATGGTAGAGTTCCACCAACATGCCATCTGGTCTGGGAGTTTTCCCCGAGGCCATCTGAGACAAAGCCTGCCTTATTTCCAGGCCAGCGAGGGGGGCATCCAGCTGAGTGACTTGAGCAGGGGTTAAGGTCGATGGAGACGAACTCTGACAAAACCTGCGCAAGTCCTGCTGCAGCTGGGAGGGCGACGAGAAGGAATGCAACTGGTATAGAGAGGCATAAAAAGACCGCATAGTATTACTGAGTTCTTGGGGTTCATGAACTACTTTTCCTGAATTGTCATGGAGGGCATGGATTTGGGAAGAGGCTTGTTGCTTACGAAGCCTGAATGCCAAGAGCTTGCTGTTCTTCTCACCCCCATCCCAGTATGCATGTTTGGCATGCAGCAGGAACCATTCAGCCTTTTGGTTGAGCATAGTGTTGATTTGGTATTTTAGGCCAGCGATACACCTGTAAAGGGAATCGTCCCTGGATGGGTGACACATCGACTAAAACTGTGCCTCCAACCTCACAAGGTAAGCCTGCAGAGTGGCTAGGGTCGCCTTACGAGCCTTGTTCTTCGCAGCTGAGAATGCTATAATGTGACCCCGGAGGATGGCTTTAAAGGCTTTCCAGACAGTGCCTGGGGACACCTCACTGGTTGCAGTAATGGAGAAGTAGTCAAGAGGAGCCGATGAAATCATATGACAGAATTCGGGGTCTTTGAGGAGGAAGGGGTTACATCGCCACCTAGTACCAGAGGGTTGCTGTCCCGCCAGAGTGTAAGTGGTTAAGACCGGAGCATGGTTGGATATGAGAATATTCCCGATTTTGTTCTCAGAGATCCCCAAAGCCACCACTACATTGGCCAGCTAGTAATCAATGCTGCTATGGGTAATGTGGACATGGGAGTGAAAGGTATAATCGCGACCCGTGGGGTGGTCACGACGCCACATATCAGCTAGACCCCACACTCCTGGAGATCCTGCAAAGCCACCTGGGCTTTGGGATGGGCTTGGGGGAGGGGCTTCGATTTATCTAGGAAGTTGTCCAACACCAAACTGAAATCACCACCCACAAGGATAGGGACTTTCGAACCATCCGGGGTCAAAGAGGATAGGGCCTGACTAAGCACGGGGAAGAAATTAGCATGGTTCTCATTCGGGGCATATACACTGGCAATAATAAGCTGCCCTGCTGGGAAGGCTAGCCTGACCATTGTCTATCTCCCTTGGGAGTCCTTCCGGGAGTTGTCTACCACCCAAGGTGAAGAGCGTCACACCAAAATGGCTACCCCTTTAGATTTAGATGAGGCAGAGCTTGCATGCACTGCCCCTACCCAAGATTTCCTTAGCCAAGGCACCAACCTATTCAGCATTTCTTGGAGTAAGACAATGTCCAGACAGAGATCTGAGGTGTTGCAGCACCTTGGTGTGCTTAATAGGTGATTCAGGCCTCTAACATTCCAAGGAACTAAGAAGGTCCCTGCAGGAGGTGAATTCTCCGAGGGGACCATAGCTTAAGGAAAGGAATAGAAATGACACTTACTCAGACCGTCGACCAGATAAGGGCTAGTGAATGGTGAGAAGCAACAACTGGGGCACCACCCTCAACGCTTACACCAGTACGAACCTTTAGTACTAGAGGACAGAAGGAGAAGATGAACTGCTGCACTACTGACACAAGAAGGAAACTAGAGGACAGGGAACAAGGGGGAAAATATCAGTAAACTACAACCTTATATAAGAAACAAGGGTAATGACACAATATTTATGCCCAAACAGTACCGAAAGAGAACTGTAAACAAGCGTATCTACGTTAATGGACTCAATACTGAGTGCGAAAGAGAAATCCAAAAGACTGGTACTCTCAGCTACGCTGACATTGAGAACCCAACACAGGGGAGATGAATGTAACCAACCGGGTACTAGTCTCCCTATACAGGTAAACAGTCCACGGTCAGGCCAGAACAATGAGTGGGAACCAAGGAGGGAAGGGGGGACAAAGACAGGGGACCAACAGGGAAGGGGGGAAAGATGAGGGTGTCCTCTCCTACCAATTGAAGTATAGGTAGCCATTAGCATAAACAAAGAAGGGGGCTTTGCTAATGACCAACCCCCAAAGTGAGGCCATAAGTTAAGCCTGCTATAGCGGAGCACCCAGTGCTAGTGTTCAATATAGCTGAGCCTTAGTAGGATAGAGGGAAAATGCCCCAGGCAAACATGAATACACAGAGAGACAACCAGGACCAGGTATAGCAGTGAGGCATATTATTGTAACCCAGGGCAAGGCGGGGAGTGTTGTTCCCATAGGAACTGTGTGCCCCATGTTAGCCCCCCTACAGCCCCAAAGATAAGGAGGCAAGGCCCGGATATGCAATGTATCAAAAAAAGATAGTACACATCATAGACAATTACTAAGCAAGAAAACAATAACAGGTGAGCAATCCAGTCCACAGATAAACCAGTTCAACCAGTTGGACCTTCAGCCGGCCCGGTAGGAGCTGGAGGGGGCTTGTGGCCAGAGTGTGACCCTGATGAAAACAAGTGTATGCATACGAGATGAGACCAGGATGCACAGGTGCTGAGGCATCCACCACTTCAACTAAAGAGGAATCCAGATAATTGGCCCAGTCCAGTGCAGCATCATTCTCCATATCAGGCAGGTCTTGAAATTTGGGATGGACTGGAGAGGGATCCTGAGTGTGGTCTTCTCTTGAAATTTTGGCCAGAGGGGCATTCAGCTATGGCTCCTGGGGCAGAGGAGTTCCGCTGCATATTTGCTGCCTCTGTTGATGAGCTGGTCCGGAGGGACGGGGTGGCACAGAGGAGGTGCCGGAGACAGAGAGGGCTGTGGAGTTGCCAGCAGAGGAGGTGGTGCCTGAGCAGGAGAAGTAGAGGAGACAGGGGGACCAAGTTGTGTTGCTGCATGTTCATCCACTAAAGAGTCCTCCAGAAACTTCCTACCCTTCAAATGGTTCCCACTAGAGGTAGTAACTTTATTAGGTTCCTAGAGCCTTCTGGGAGATGTAGTTGTGAGTGGGAGATTAGGCCAGAATTTGCTCAGCCACCTCTCGATGTCCCCAGGGTGATCTGCCAACAACTCTCTGCCATCTTTGGACACCAGCAAACTGGTAAGTCTCTGAAATCTGAACCGAAAGCCATGCTGGTACAACATTTTCTTTTGTGGCCCAAATGCTGTCCTTCTGGATGCAGTTTTTTGGGCAAAGTCCTGGTAGAAGGAAACAGGTGACCCCTGCCAGCAAACCTCCCCCAAATCCTTAGCAGCTTTCAAGATACATTCCTTTGTGGTATAGCACAAAAAGTAAGCCACAATAGGCTGAAGGGTCTGAGAGTTCTTGTCGCATCTCGCTGTTATGCGGTGGGCCCTCTCCACCTGTCTTCTAGCATAATAGGAAGGTTCTTATTCAGAAATCTCTCCCTAGACTGGCCTTCAGCCCCCTCAGGGATCCCAATAATATGCAGGTTATTGTGCTTGGCCCCGTTTTCTTGGTCCTCCACTCTGTCCCATAATGTGGCCAGGCACTTCTATGAAGCTGGATGTGGTGTATAAGTTTTAATTGTTGCTGCTGTCAGGTATCTAGGCATTGCTCAGAGACATTCATCTTGTCTTGCAATTGTTGTACTTCTGCCACGGTGCCCATAAGGGACATGCTGATATCATTCACCTTGACCAAAAGGGTTTGTACCATCTGTGTGATGCATTGAAGGGAATTGCCCACTGAGGCTGGCAAAGAGAGTGGATGGGCACCCTGAGTTGGCAGAGAAGTTGCACTTTGGGCAGACTTGCTCAATCAATATGGGGCACAGCAATAACCTGGGGTAAGGTCGCAGGCATTGGGACCGGTGCTATGGGAGGCTGGTTGAGGCAGTAGCTGTGCAGGCCCACAAGGTATGTGCTAACAGGCTGCCTCATCAAAATGACTTGCGTAGACCCAGCACTGCAGATTTGGCAAATCGCTCCGGAATCTACTAAATGAAGTCGCTGGTCAGTAGGGAGGAACTACCCAGACATTACCAAGCTACTGGGGGGGTCTTGATGTCCAAGGATGATGGCACCAGAGCATGGATATTACCCAGGTTAGGGAGAGCTGAAGAAATTAGCAGCCATTGTTCTGACGGTCAGGTCACACCCCATCCATCTGGAACATTCAGAGAGAGATTAGCATGAGGACTAGAGCCTGCTAAAGTAGAGGCTTTTTTTTCATATGTACTTTATTGGCTTTTTCTCCCCTTTTTTAGTCCCACTCTTGCGTGTCCTCGACGTGATGCTGCGTGTGGAGGCACACGTACGCATGCCTTATGGGATGGCCGCCCCACCCTACCAGTTGAACCGTTGCCATCTGCACCTGTCACGGACCTCCATCTGGTGACGGCGGGACTATGAGCAAGTGACCCCCCCCTTCCCAGGTGAGGAGAGCCTTCGCTCAATCCAGCTCCCACCCTCCTCCAATGCTGGCACCTTGGCGACCAGAGGTTGTTCCCTAACCTGGGTCACTGGCGCAGTGCGAGGTAAGGCATCCAGCACCTCAGCACCACAGCCCTCAGCACCACTGGACTGACAAGTAAAGACTTTTTAACTTCATCAACAGCCATGAAAACCTGCACTCGTCAAGATGGACAAGTAGAGAGTTAGCTGCACTAGATCTGGTCAATTTGCACTAGGGTTTGGGCTAGTAAAACAATGTTAAGATGGACCCCAGATACCATGGCTTTTGAGATGGTCCAGTTCCTTCTCTACTGCTTCCCTTAAAGCATACGGTTCTGGTTGAGGCTTGTGGAAAATTGGAATGGCTCCCAGTTGCACTTGGATCTTTGCCTTGAAATCCCGGATCATGCCATAACCGTCCTGGAAAATAGGACCATGTTTGTCTAATACTTTCTTTAGCACATCTTGCTCTGGTCACCATATTTAAGCTGAAGCTCTTTTCCTGGTTCAATTTGATCTGTATGAGCCAGTCTCTGCCTAGTAATGCAGGTCTTTCTCCTTGTACCACCACCAAAAGCAAGGTCCACGTTCCTCCCTCGTAGGTGACTGGCACTTGGATTTCCCCTAGCACGGGGATTTGCTCTCCCATGTAAGTTGAGAGCTGAATGGATGATGGCTGCAATGGGCACTGCTGAAGTTTCTCTCTGTAGATGTTCTCTGGCACAAGCGATACTGAGGCTCCGGTGTCTAGCTGCATGCTCATCAGGTTGCCTTCTAGCTCAAATTGGAGGTAAATTTCCTTTCCGGCTGCCCGTGTTGCATAAACCATGAACAGGTGCAATGCCTCATCTTCTGTTTCAGTGGTTGCAGTGCCATCTGTGACATACCGTGCAGTAGCAGTCCGTGATGTACTTTTGCACACCCTTTGTATGTGACTCACTTTCCCACATCTGCAGCATTTCTCCTATAGAAAGCGGTATGTGCTTTGATAGTGGTTACCTCCACATCGGTAACATGGTTTTGACTTTGAGGAAGTGTCCTGTGGTGCTGGCTTCCTAAATGTTTGGGGTTGCTGACAAGCATGTGATGGACCACTGTGTTGTGTGGCATGTCCCTTTTGTTCTGGGATATGGGTACCCTTGTGTACTTTACTTCTTTGGGGGTTCAGAATGTCCCACCTGTGCTTGGGAGCCTTTTTGAGTGTGCTCCATAGCGATTGCAAAGTCACAAGCTGCCTTAAAGTATAATTTTTTTTCTTGCAAAAGCCTTTTTCTGTAAGCTTCCCCTCTCAGGCCACATACAAAGCGATCCTGGAGGGCGTCATCCAGGGACTGGCCAAGCTCGCAAGTGCATGTTAGACGCTTTAATGCGATAATGTAGTCAGCAATAGGTTCTCCCTCCCCTTGGTTGTGCTGATAAAAGGTGTACCACTCAACAGTGAGAAGGGGCTGAGGTTTGAAATGCTTTGCAAGTGCCTCAGTGATTGTGCATTTGTCGGTCAGGGGTGTCAGCTGGGGCTGTTAAATTCCATAGAAGAGCATAAATCTGTGGTTGTAAGACTGCTAGGAAGACATCTACATGTTCATCTTCTGCTATTTTGTTTGCCTTAAGCCAGCGTTGTAAATGCTCTAGATATAAATCAAATGTTTCCTTAGATTCATCGAATTCAGGTACTCTGCCAATTGCAGTCATGATGTCTGTGTCCACACACAAAAACAAAAAGTGTCTCTTTCTGGCTTTTTTTTCTCTTGTGTGTGGTGCAATTGCTGTGGTGTGCCTCACGAGGCTGTTGAGCTGTATTTACTGCTACAGTATGGGCAATCTGACTTAGTATAACAGCCAAGAGGGGCAAAAGGAATTTTAGGTTTCAGATTGGAGCCATAATTCATGTGCCTTGTGGAGCCCTGTTAGCAGCTGTGTTGTGTCTTTTTCAATACATCAAAGTAGCAAACAGCTGTTTAAGTTTCTGTTTTATCTTCCTTTAGATAAATCTGTACCCAGAGTGGTGCACCTAAGCAAATTACATGGTTTTAAGTAGCCACACGGAGAGGGACAGATAAGGAAGCCCCGACAAACAGAATATAGACACAAGGTAGTTGAAAGATTTATAGAGCAGTTTAAATTAAAAAAAAAACATGCATTAGTTTACATGACCCTTCAGTTGCACTCGTAGAAGTTCTGGTGTTGATCCTCGTCGCCATTGTGATATACTGTGGGTCAGTGCAGGAGACACTCATACACGGTGTGTCAGTTCAGTGGCCATCTTTTATTCTACTCAGAGATAGTGGTCTTGCATGACTAGACATACACAAAGAAAGGATTACTGGGTATGACAGGAACTTATATATATAATGGACTACAATACCCATATGTATAAACTATAACTCTAATCCACTTCCTACCATATATATCCATGTATATATTACCATACATATCCATGCATATACTACACATAGCAGTCTCTCTTTTCTCTTGCTTCTGCTCACTTGTTTGAAGCAGAGGTTTGTTGCCTTTACTATGCTCCCTTTTAACTTTGCATGGTTCCTCCACGCCAACCAAGCAATCCCCCTGCAAGGAAACCCTGTAGCATTCACTCATCTTTATTAAAATCTGCCCTCCTGAAGTCCAAGACCCTAACCTTTGTGTGGTTTCATTTGGTAGCCGTTCTTATATTGAACCACACTGTACGGTGATCACTAGTCCCCAGGTGGCTTTCCACCTTGACGTCTGCAACACTGTCCCTGTTAGTGAGTACCAGTCCAGTACTCCCCATCATGAATGAGTTTGCTGACTAGTTACCCGAAGAATGCCCCCTGCAGAGAGTCCAAGATGTCCCTGGTTCTGTTGGAAGCTGCTGTTTGGAGGCTCCAATCTACATCCAACAGATTTAAATACCCCACCAGAAACACATCCCCCTTTTCTGGCATCTTGCTAGTGGCTTCCACCAGCACCTTCTCTAATTTCTCCCCTGTACTGGAGGACCCGACATATCTAAGCTGTCATTGTTATCTAAATTAAAACAATTGCATCAAGTCAAATAAAAAAAAAAAAAACTAGGACTGGTCCAATTATTTATTTATTCAATTTTGATAACCGGGTAGGCCCACTGAGCCCTGGAGGTCCCTTTTTCAGGGGCGACCCAGAATTAGTTACAGAGAGAAGACAAAAATAACAATGTACAAGGCACTTAGTACATACAAGCTGACATGAGGCATGCGCTGACCATGAGGGTTACAATCTGGCCAGTCCACCGCATGAATAGATAAGTTCAATGGGATACACAGACAACAACAATAAGCAGGGAATTTGTACAAGCACCTAGTGTGCAGAGAATTCACTGTGAAGCCCCTTGCTATACTAATGATCTAGGTTTGCACCACAAGCTTGTGTCCTTGCTGTTGGCCAATCCAGACACTGAGATATTGCTGCTGGAGGCTTTAACTGTCCTGGGTAGGATGGCAGGTTGGCTCAATTGGTCTGGGGGAACACAGAATGTTTGCAGCACCTCGTTAGTTGGGTGGTAACTAAGTAAGACTTATTTTATTCGGCGCCCAATTCCAGAGGCACTGGACACCTTATAGAAGGCGTAAAAACATAGCAAGGTTACACGAACAAATACATACAAGGTCATGTCAAAGAGCTCATGGTGGTTAGAGGTGTGAGGATTAGCTTTTAATGGTTCTGATGGGGCGGGCCGTGTGGGGTAAGTCAGAACCAAAACCAGTACCAGAACTACAAATGTAATACATGAGATAAAGATATGGTACAGTCTGTGTCAAACATAGAGTAGAATTACATAGCTGCTATGAGGCAAAGAAAGAAAATGAATATAGACTATGGAGAAAGAGTAGTTGATGATCTGCACCGTGCCACACACTGCCAAAAGCATCTCCGTGACAGCAAGATTTAAGCCACTCAAAAAAATGGCACAAGTGGTGAGAGAAGGTTGTGGTGTATTTGTATAATATACTACCAAATGTAATATGAAGGGGATTACCCAAAAAAATCCATGAACACCTCCAATAAAAATACAGAGCCACTCACAACCATTTTAATTATTTATTTAAAAATTATTAACTGGAAAGGCACACTGAGCCTAGACTCGTTTCCAGGTGTGATTCGAGGGAGAAGGGAAGGAGAGTACAAAAAGAATTAGAATGCAAAACATCAGTGTGTGGTTACATGGACAACATAACAGGTGCAAGAGCAGTATGGTGAACAAGTAGAAGAACAGCAGCATGGTTCTTCACAATGATATGAGGACAAGTGGCCAAAAATGCGGTAAAGTGCACAGTGCCTGTTAGGTTTACTCAAGTCAAGTCAGTTTTATTTATAAAGCGCAGTTCCAAGAATGATCAAAGCACTGTACAACAAATTATAAAACACATATAAAACCATGAACTATAACAATTAGACAGGGTCTGGGAAAGTCATATCAAAAAGATGTGTTTTTAAAGCAGATTTACAACTTTCCACGGTCAGGCACTCTCTAACCCAATGAGGTAAAGAATTCCACAGTGTTGGGGCTGTGAAAGTGAGCATCAGAGGTCTTAAGCAGAACCCTGGGAATCTCTAGCAATCCCTCATTGATGGAGCAGATAGAGCGGGAAGGGGAGTAAGGATGAAGAAGGTCTTAAAGGTAGTCCAGTCCCTGACCATGTAGGGTTTTGTAGGTCAGTAACCCGACCTTGAAGGTGATACACCAGTAAACCGGCAGCCAGTTCCGGTCACGGAGCACAGGTGTGATATAGTAGGATCAAGGTAACTCAGTCAACAACCTGGCTGCTGCATTCTGCACCAGGCAGCGAACTACAGACCAGTCAGTCTTACCCCAGCAGTGGGCAAGATTATGGAGGCACTCCTTAAGGAAAGGACAGTGCAACATCTGGAATCCATAGGCGCACAGGATCCAAGACAGCATGGGTTTACAAAAGGAAGGTCCTGTCAAACTAATCCAATAGATTTCTTTGACTGGGTAACCAGAGTGGTGGACCAAGGGGGAGCAGTGGATGTCACCTACCTTGACGTCAGCAAAGCTTTCGATACGGTTCCACATAGAAGATTGATCAATGAGCTGGGTAGGCTTGGGGTGGGTCAGAAGTTGGTCAACTGGGTGGCAAACTGGTTGACAGGCAGAAAACAGAGAGTGGTGGTAAATGGTATACAGTCAGAAGAGTTGCAAGTCACAAGTGGGGTACCACAGGGATCAGTCCTGGGGCCAGTACTCTTCAATATCTTCATCAGTGACTTTGCAGATGGACTGGAGGGTAAGGTTTGTTTGTTTGCAGATGACACCATGATCTGCAACAGAGTAGATTATTCAGATGGTGTGGGCAGAATGAGAAGAGATCTGGATAAACTAGCAAAATGGTCGGAAGAGTGGCAACTGGGGTTTAATGCAAAGAAGTGCAAAATCATGCACATAGGGAAGAGAAACCCTGAAGCCACCTATAGGCTGGGAGGGGAGTTGCTGGCAGTCACAAGGGAAGAAAGAGACTTGGGCATCATCATCACCGATGACCTGAAATCATCCAAGCAGACCACTAAAGCAGTAGGTAAGGCTAGGGGATGTTAGGTATATTAGTAGGGGTATCACAAGTTGGAAAAGGAGGTAATAATCCTCTTTACAAGACACTGGTTAGGCTCTCATCTGGAGTACGCGTATGCAGTACTGGAGGCCACACCTTCACAAGGACATTAACCAAATTGAGGCAGTTCAGAGAAGGGCAACCAAAATGGTGCAGGGACTTTATCAGAAAACATATGAGGACAGATTAACGGAGCTCAATATGTATACCCTAAAGCAAAGGAGTGAGAGAGGTGATCTGATCGAAACATTCAAACACCTTAAGGGCTTTAACAAAGTGAAAGAGTCTAACGTGTTTCAATATAAGAAAAATAGCAGGACAAGAGGACACAGCATGAGAGTAGAGGGAGGCTGATTAAGGGGTAAGGTGAGGAAGTTCTTTTTCACAGAAAGGGTGGTGGATGCATGGAATGGCCTACCTCAGGAAGTGGTGGATACGAATACAGTGCATGGCTTCAAACAGGCATGGGATAGGCATAAGGGAGCAATACAGATGAGTATGACTAGATAGAAAAAATTCCAAAACAGAGGTTGCACATGGAATAAAGGTGCATGGATAATACTGAACAAAACTACAAAAGAAATCCCGCACTCAAAAAAACAGAATATGAGGACTGCTTTATCAATATCAAAAGTGCTTCATTTTATTAAAGTGCCATATACCGAGCCCTGACGCGTTTCGGAACCAATTTCCTTTCTCAAAGGGTCTAATGTGACATTAAAGCCATTGCCTTATATACCATACAATTGATGACATCATTAAACAGCATCAATTATAAAGTGCAACCAATTGTTCATAAAAACAAACCATTAATTTAAAGTGCAAGTATACAGTGCTACCCAATAATTAAAAACAATATATATAATATATATATATATATATATATATATATATATACACACACACAATAAATACATTCCTAAACTAGCCTTTAATTGTTTTGTTATAAAAACCTGTATTTGCTTTTTGATGAAAGGACTGCCCAGGTAGTAGAATCAGTTGAAATAAGATCAAAAGTTCCAATATTCCACTTATTATTGTACTGTTGATACCATCTAAAGAAAAAGAAAAAAATTAAAAATTAAAGTATTTATATTAAAATTCTATAAACATTTGGACTCTATATTTATTATACATGTAATTTTAAACTAGATTCAGTACAGATGCAGATACGGGAATTGGGGGGGTGGGGGTTTGTTTATTTCTTCCTTTTAAGAAAAGCTGGCTCTCATCCAGTCCTGGGTCTCAGAGAGACAACTATTAAAAACCGAGACAGCACCCAGTTGGTCAGGTACAAAGAACATGTGGAGCTGAGTGTCATCTGTGTAACTGCGGAAACTCAGCCCATACCACCTTATAATGTCTTCCAATGGCAGCATACACACTGCGAACAATGCAGGTAACAGTATGGAGCCCTGTGGAGTCCCACAAGGCAAGGGGAGAGGGTCTGAAGAATAACTTCCCGACACTACTCTCTGGGTCCTGCCTATGAGGAAAGATCTAAACCACCTGAGAACTGTTCCAGACAGTCCACAGAACAACCGCAGGCACTCCAATAGCACCTCATGGTCCAAATGCCATAGACAGATCAAACAAGACCAAGATGGTATGGCTTCCTTGATCCCTGGCAGTCAGGGGAACATTAAGGACCCGAACAAGGGCTGCCTCTGTGCTATGCCTCTTCTGAAATCTGGACTGGAGGGGGTCATAAAAATTGTGGGTGGATAATAGGTCCTCCTGCTGCACCATAATGACCTTCTTAATAACCTTGCCCACAAACGGCAGGTTAGAGACAGGCCTGTAGTTTGCTAAGCAGTCTGGGTTGAGGGAGGGTTTCTTAAAGAGAGGTACCACCACCATCTCCTTCAGGGGGTCAGGGAACACCCCTGTCTCCAGTTAACACTAAACTATCTCAGCTGGGACCAGGCCAATGACCTCAATCACCCCAACAAGAGACGCGTGGGGCCCGGATCCAAACTACAGTAAGTTGGGCGCATACTCTGGATGATCCAAACAATGTCTACACTCTCCAGCAGCTTGAAATCAGACCAGACAAACTGAGCACTAGTCACCCCTTGTCAACCACTGCAAAGCCCATTAGAAGGCGCTGAGCGAATATCAGACCTGATAGTGACAATCCTATCTGCGAAGAAATGAGCAAACTCATCACACTTAGACTGTGAAAATGCTCCTCGGGACTGAAGGCAGGTGGATTGCACAGTCTGGAAGAGCTGAGCCAGTCAATTTTGTGCAGCGGCAATCTCTCTGGACAGAAATTCTGCCTTCTTACAGGAGATTGCCAATTGATAGTCTTTATAATGAACCATCAATCTAAGTTTGTCACCCTCTGAGCCTATTGTGGAAGTTGACAGTGCTATGGAGTACAAACTCAGACTGGGGGCATATTCATGTTCAGCCTAAATACTAGTGAGTTCAAGAATACAATAAAGTGCACAGTACCTGTTGTGGAGGGTGACAGTACTATGGACTGTGGACCGGTGGCACCTGATCAGATTCTCATTCCCAGCACTTTTCTTTCTTTCTTTTTTATTTAGTTTTGTTGACCGGTAAAGAGGCTAGACAATTATTTGCTTATTTTCAGTTGCGTCCCAGGGGAGAGGGATACAGATGGATGCCAACTGAAATTGAACCAGATATTAAGCTAGTGGTGGTATTTTTTTAGCCCCAGGTTAATAATATTGCTCTGCAATCTTAAGATAGAGGAAGCCATGTCATTTACCTCATGGCTCCTTCATCACTTTCCATCCTGGGCCATGATCAGGGCTGCTCTCTCCAATGAGTCCAGAAAACTTGCTGCTTTCTCCCTCTTGTCATAATTCTCTTCCCACTCCCACTCAGCAGTCAGCACATCACCTGCTTACAAAAAAATAAATCATTTATGTATGCTTTTGACCAGATGAACAACGTCTGCAGCAGCGTAACTTGAAAAATGGCAGTTGGCACCAAAAGCAGCTGCAGCCTTGTCAAACATAGTCCTGTGGAAGAGAGAGGGGAAGAGGCAGGAGCAGCCATTCAGAAATACGGAGGGGTGAAGTTATGGATCGAATGTGGACAGAGATATCCACAGGCACTTGCTAAATCCTTCCCTCCATGCTGATTTGATCACTACTGTCTGCCTCCTCTGTCTGTGAAAAAAAATTATACTCTGAGGCTTGCTCGTAAATCTGGGTCTGCTGCTCCCACATGTAACTGGGCTTTGGGAGAGCAGCCAGTGAACTAACATGGGTGTTCAGAGGATGGAGACACACAGCTGTGTCCCCTGATCATCAGGTACATTTTTTGTTGGGGGAAGGGATGGTGTTAATTAAATGAGGGTTGCAGTTTCATAAAAATTAAACAAACAAATGAGGACTTAAATCGGGTCAGATGTGCTCTGACCCGATTCTGGCCGGAGGGCTCGGGCTAGGTCAGTGAACCAGCTCTGCCGCATTTTGAACCTCCCTGAACTGGACCGACATGGCTGTATTCGGGAACGTGGAGCCTTTCGTAACTCAACCAGAGTTGCTGAGTTGTCCTGGTTTCACCACCAGTACTGCATGAAGTCATAAAGCAAGGTTGGGGTAGGGTGCAGAAACAAAAAAAAAACAGCATGTTTTTTTTTTCAAACCTCTAATGAGTACTCTCGAGTCCCTGGACTGTCACATGACCAACAAAGGCAAACACTCATGATACTGGGACACTGAAGGGATCCAACCAATGAGGGTTTTTGTTCTGTGATTGACTTATGTTCTAGCCAATCCAGTGTGTCAGCCTCCACAGGACATCCTGTAGGAAACAGTGTATTCAGCCCATTTGAGGCTTTGCATTAAAAGGAGAGGTGTGTGTGTGTGTGTGTATGCACGCGTGCTGATAGATTAAAAAAAAAAAACTGAAAACAAAACATTTTCCATTTTCTTTCCTTAGTCAGAAAGAGAGATAGCGAGGGAGTGAGACAGAGAGGGAGAGTAGAGAGACCAACAAATTCAACATCAGACAATAGCAGAGTGCAGACATTGCAGCAGAGGGAAAAAAATACATTTTTTCATTAGCGAGAGAGACCAACAAATTCAACAGCAGACTGCAGATGTTTTCTTTTCTTAGTTTTAGAAAAAGTAAAGGAAACAAAAGGGAGTTTAGGGTACTACATGGTCTGCAGTGCCATGAGGCAGGTGCAGTTCTCACGAAATCATCCAGCAACAAAAAAACATAAAAACTATATATAGTAAAGCGCCAGTCTGTTTTTCTTGCAAAAATCAACAAAAAAGTAACAACAACAACAAAGCTCGTCCCACACCGGGATTGGACTTATACCTAAAACACTTGCATCCGAGTGCAGTATGAAGGGGGTGCTGTACTGCTTGGGTGTGCTGACCTTCAGATGAGACGTTAAACTGAGGTCCCTTCTACCCATCCTGGTGCTGTCCTGGTGGGTGTTCAGGTGGAAGTAAAAGAACCCAGGGCATACTTCGCAAAGAGTAGGGGACATTCCCAGTGTCCTGGTCAACATTCTCTTTCCCATAAACCGGATCATGCAATTGTCCAGGCTGTGTGTGGGTACTGATGTGTTGTATGGCCGCCACTATATATTTAGTCACTTCACTACCAGTCTAGCATTGTTTGTAAAGCGCTTTGGGATACACTGCATATGAAAAGCAGTATATAAATATTGATTCTTCTTCTGCAGCATGCAACAACTTAAGAATTCTTTTTCTTATTGAAAAATATATTTCTGTAAAACAAAATAAATAAAAAATAATATTTAGAAGGGGAGCAGAGTCAGACAGGGAGACTCTGTCTGAATGTCACAGTGCCTCACTGATTTTGAGGAGGGACCTATAGTGCAATATAGATTTTGAAGGGGGTGTCACCCATGTGTCAGACTCTGTTGCTCGTCTCTGTGCCTGGACCTACTACTAGGTCACTTATTCTTTTTCTATTTGAAAAATATTTTTGTAAGAAATTTAAAAAATATACATTAAAAAGGGAAGCAGACAAGGCAGAAGGACTCTGTCTGAAGGTCATGGTGCCTCACTAATTTTGAGGGGGGCTTATACTGCTGTACAGATTTTGAAGGGGCTGTCACCCATGTCTCAGACTCTATATTGCCTATCTCTGTGCCTGAACTACCACTAAGTCATAGTGATGTAGACTCTGTGTTGCCCATCTGTGTGCCTGAACTACTACTAGGTCATAGTGTCGTACAGATTTTGAAGGGTGTGGGTGATGCATCTCAGACTCTGTGTTGCCCATCTCTGTAACTGAACTACTACTAGGTCACAGTACTTCACATATGTTGAGTGGGTTTTTTTCACATCTCAGACTCTGTGTTGCCCATCTCTGTTACTGAACTACTACTAGGTCACAGTACCTCACATATGTTGAGTGTTTTTTTTTCACATCTCAGACTCTGTGTTGCCCATCTCTGTTACTGAACTACTACTACTAGGTCATATAGTGCCTCACGTATTTTGAGAGGGGGGTGTCACATCTTAGACTCTGTGTTGGCCATCTCTGCACCCAAACTAATATTACTAATTAAGCAATTAGGCTGGACTCCAACATATGGATTCAGAATCAGTCTGTTATGGAAATGGAACATGTGGCCAACACCAGCAGAAAGGCTGAAATTAGCACACGTAACAATAAAAATATTTCCCAAAAACAAATTCAGAAAAAAAGGGAAATTCACTGCTGAAGATATAATTAATACAATTGATAACAATGAAGCAACGCAACCCGAAAAAGATGAAGCATCATATCCAGAAAAAGAAAAGAATGTTAGTGAATTCCCTGATTGAAGTAATTCAACACTGTCTGCATTGCCAGAAAAATCAGATAACAGCAAAACGCAAAAACAGGTAGCCAAAACAGTTAGACCTAGAAAGTCAATGATTAAGGAAGAGGCTCTGTCTAGTACCACTAGACATGGCACTCCATGATATGCCACTCATGCGTATCAGGCTCCTTCATCAGAAAGCAGTGCCTCTGATGAAGAAGAGGTTGTAAATGTACAAGAAGAAGATCACGATGTATCACAGTTATGATCTTCAAAAGGTAATGAATCAGAATGTGATACCGATGAGGTAGAAGATGTCACGTGGGTTCTCCCACCCAAAAAGAAAGAACACATAAAGCAAGCACCACCACTAGCCTCAGCCAATAGTGGAAAAAAGCTCAATAAATCATAGAAACATAGAAACATGATAGCAGAAAAGGACCGCCTGGCCCACCCAGTCTGCCCAAGGTGTCTAGCTGATGGTTAGGGCTTTATCTGGCACCCTTCCTCTCCCTTCCCCGATACTAGACCCATGTGGCCTTCCCATGCTCTCTTAAAGCCCCTTACGGTGGCTTCCTCTACCACCACCTCTGGGAGCCTATTCCATTTCTCCACCACCCTTTCTGTGAAAAAGTTCTTTCTGATGTACCCTCGGAACCGGTCTCCCTTTACCTTTAATCATGATATCTTTTCTGGGGACTGCCACAGCGTGCATGAATCCGGGTCAGATACAACTGCCACCACAATTGCTGCAGTTCCTGGCACTATGCCAGAATGTTTCTCCTCAGTTGTGGGGAGCTATTTTCACATAAGTCCCAAACACAAATGTTTTGCTGTCTGCACCTTTTGTCATCGGGAAGTTAGCAGGGGGAAAGTGAGGGGGCCAGTTCAGGACAACATCACTAAAAAGGCATTTGCAAAGAGACCATCCAATCATTCAGCTGGGCAGCAGTCCTGAGCATGGGAAAACTATCTGTGATGAAAATAATCCTACAGACAATAGTAATGGTGAAGAGACTGGGAGACAGGGCAGAAAAGACATGTTCAACTTCACTGACAAAAGTATTTGGACAAGCTACTGCTTCACCACTACAATCTCACGTTTTTTGTCCCTCCCCACATGAACTAAACAACAGACCATTACTGCGATGTTTGGACAAAAAATTGCCTACAGTAGATCACCTCAAGTCACATTAAACATTAATTAGTCAATAGCTAAATTTATTGCCAAGGACCGTCCTGCAACCATTTTCTGTGGGGGAGAATGACGGTTTTAGAGCCCTTTTAAAATAATTTGCTACACGTTACATCATAAAAAGCTATAAATATTTTGCAACTGTGGCTGTTGCCAAAATGTATGAATGTATGTAAAGTAAAATAAAATTGGGTCTTTAAGAGAGTGAATGTGGTTCTTTGCACCTGACCACAGACATGTGGACAGGTTCTCAAACCACTGATTATATGTGCATCACAGCACACTGAGCGTCATGATCATCTTCAAACACCACCACAAGCAGCAGTGTACAGGAAGGAAGACAAAAGCACCTCTTTGCATCAGCATGTTTGTTAAGCATCACACCACTGACAATATTTTGAAAGAGTTGTGCGACAAAATTTCTGAGTAGTCAGAGCCCCTGGGACTCAATACTGAATTTGTGGTTTCAGAGAATGGCGCCAATATTGTTAGTGCATTGAAAAGTGGTGGTTTTACTCACATTCTGTGCTTTGCACACTCATTATATCTGTTTGTATGAACTTACCTTTCCAGTGACAACAGTATAGTAACATTAGTGGGAGCTGCAAAGAAAATCTGTGGCCATTTTAGTCACTCTGTAAAATCACATGGTATCTTGGCTGACCTCCAGAAAAAAAACTGCTTGACAATACAACAACTAAAACAAGATGTTCCGACAAAATGGAACTCAAATGTTTTACATGAGAGACTTCTCACACAGAAGAAGGCAGTCAATGAATATACCATGGAGCACAATGCAGCAGATGGTACTGTGCTGAATTCATTCCAGTGGGTCCTCACGGAGCACCTTACAATGCTCTTGACTCCCTTTGAGGAAGCAACTCGACAGATTAGCAAAGAGAATGCTACTCTAAGATAGGTTATTCCCATCATAAATTTATTGAAAAAGGAACTCAGGAGGCTGCATAGAGGTTTTGACCAAAAAGGAGACAAATCTGTACCCCTTAGTGATACTACAATTACAAAATTGCAGGAAACTTCACAATATCACAACATTTTTCTTCTTTTGACTATTCTTGACTCTCAATTTAAGTTGCAACAGCTGTCTCCTTAAGATTTTGGTGACTCTTTTCTTCAATACAAAAACATGCTGATTTCAGCAATTGCACAAGAAAGGAAGAACCTGTATTTGACAATACAAGTGAATCACATAATGTGGATGCTGCATTGCATCTGATAATGCAACATCTATTGGTGGTGACAGCAATAATTTCCACTTAGTGCCAGCATGTATGCCTTCATCAACATTGGGTAGTCCTGCACAAAGTCCTCTTTCACAGCCCTTGAAAATGGCATGTCATTCTGTAAAGCACACAGCTGACTCTCACACTTTTTGATCAAAACTCATGGAAACTGATAATCCAGATGTGTCTGTTGTGGAGCCTCATTCTTTGTCTTTGTCTAATGTGGATGCCTATTTACGAGAGCCACTCATTAATATTATCGATGACCCTTTTGAGTACTGGTTGGAAAAGAAAAACATCTGGCCTGCACTATCTGCCTTTGCTATTAAGTTTCTTAGTTGCCCTTCCACTAGTGTTTGAGTGTATATTTAGCACAGCTGGAAATGTCTTTGATGGCTCCACAAGGCTTACTCCTGAAAACATACAGCACGTTGCGTTCCTAAAAATCTGTCTCAACAAATTCTCTTACCAGTTCAGTGAACAGTGGCAGGAACATAAAAGTGATTATGATGAACAGCTGCAGCAGGTGTCTCCTACTAGTGGTGCTTCCTTAGTGATGTTTGAAGATGATGATGATGATATTATTTAATTAAATGATTTATTTCTTTGAATTCTGAGGACAAAGGTCAGCGACCATAACAGAAAGATCAAGTAAAAAAATTCCTTCTTGTGAGTTCACGGTGTATATTACATCATATGTATTGCTGTATTTGTTTTTCACATTCAATCTGGGAACCCAGGTGGAGTATAATTTGTTTATTCCAGGCAGTGGATTGCTGGACATCTGGGGTGGAGGGCGGGTCAAAGGGAGTGACACAAAGGAAAAAACCTATGTGTATGCACAGCCTCCATAAGTGTTGGCCCCCGACAGTCCCTGGGTCCTGCACTGTGCGGATCCCCACCGGCTTGATGGGGGAAGCGGTGAAGGGGCTGGAGACTGGCAGGTGGGCCTCATGGCAGGAATAGGTGGAGCTTGGGGCCAAACAGCTCTATAAGGAAATGAAAAACAAAGTATTTTTATACCATAGTTGACTGCACACAGTCACTGTGAGTGCGGGCCCCTACAGTCCTCAGGTCCTGCACCCATGCAGATCTCTGCCAGCTTGATGGGGGGGAGCAGTGATGCAGATAGGGACTGGCAGGTGGGCCTCATGGCAGAAGTATGTGGTGGTCAGGACCAAACAGCTCTAGTAACAAAAAAAAAAAATACATAGTTGACTGCAAATATTAGTTGCAGAAGCTTGTAGGATACATTCAAAGACTGCAATGCTGGGGGCGAGGGGAGAAGGTCAACCAGATAAAAAGTAAGTTAGAAAACACAAGTCACGACAGAAGCGAAGACTGGTGGGGAGGGTTTTGAGCATCTGTTGGACATGCTGCTCCTGGGTGGGTTAGAGCCTGCATCCCTCTTGTGCAGCTCCTGGTGGCCAGTTGTGGTGACTCACCTTGTGGCATGGGTGACCAGGTGCCACAGAGTGTTTCTCCAGGATGCCACAAGCATGCGGCCATCTTGGGTGGGTGGGGAAGAAAACAGAAAATGCCTGTCTGGCCAGATGATGGTGACGGTTCCCCCTACCCACCACACAGCCCAGGAGTGCCTGTGCCAGCCCCCCTGTGTGCCCCAGGTGAATTCTCCATGCTGATGGGCAAGCCCCTGGTGTCCTGTATGGGGGGCCCGCCACAAAAGGATACATCAAGCAAACTTGTGGCCACAGTTAAGGGACTGTGGGATGGTGACAGGGATGACTGGTTGGATGGGGTGGTCCTAGGCAGCCAGAAGGAGTGACTGACTGGGGACCAGGTGTGTATAAACAAAAAGAAAACACAAGTGATACAAAATAATTGGCCAGTCAGGCAGGAGTGTGTGGGATGGTTTGGGGTCTATAATGTTTACTATAACACCAAGCAGGCAAGCAACATAATTACAAATAAAAACAACAACATCTCAGGTCAAAAGGGCAGGAGGAATGGCTGGGGCCCCATCACATATCCTGCTGATACTGCCGATCTCCCATCAAAAAGCATGCCAGACTCAGTGAAGGTTTGCACTGTGATGCTGTCTTTCTGCTGTTGAATTCACAGGTCTCTCTCTCTTTCTGACTAATGTTTGACACAGTGGCCCAGATATTCAAAAGGGTTATGATGACGAACAGTGTTGTGCCATGCACAACCCACTGATGCACCCCGTGCGATATTTTAAGGAAAAGTGCGCTTGCACAAACTCCCGATGCACCGGGACGCATCAGTAATGTATGCAGGCACAGGTGGGGGTGCCCATGCATAAACTGCACAGCCCGATATTCAGCCCGAGCTGTGCAGAGTTATGCAGGCACAACCCCTACCTGCGCCTGCACAAATTTATGCCAAAAAAAAAAGGAACAAGTCGAGGGCCACCCACAGGTGAGCTGCCGCATTGCAGGGCACAACACAGCAGCTGCCACCTGTGGGTGGCCCTCCACTTGTTCCCACCGCACCTGGCGGCGCACCCCATGCCCCGATCACGGGCTGAAGTGCCTCCAGTAGCCCGATCGAGGCATAACAGAAACTGTCCTCCCTCCCCAGTAGCCCAATCGCGGCATAATGTTCATCCCGAGTAGCCCGATTGCGGCACAAAGTTCATCTCCCAGTAGCCAGATCACAGGCATAATTCCGTTTCTCCCCAGTAGCCCGATCGCGGGCGTCACCCCTCAGCCCCCATGTCCAGAATCTCTGGTGATCTAGTGGTCCCCAACCCCTTCCGCATTGGAGCACCACCACCCGGCTCCCCCCCGTCAGCCGGCGGGCAGCAGCACCTCACCCGCCTGCCGCCCCACCGCCCGCCGACTGACAGCTCTGTAGGGCTACATGCCCATTGGTTCAGAGCATGAGCCAGTGGGTGTGCAGCCCATACCATACAAGGCTGGTGGTGCTGGCTGATGGGGGAGAGAGGGGTGGTGGGGCTCCGTGGGCGGGTAGGGGCCACTAGATCACCAGGGATTCTGATGGGGAGAGATGCCGCCTTGATTGGGCTACTGGGGGAGATGAACATTAAGGGGGGAGTTGAACATTATGCCCACGATCGGGCTACTGGGAGGGGACTATTCTGCTATGCCCACGATCAGGCTGCTCGGGGACTATTCAGATATGCCCGCAATCCAGCTGCTGGGGAGGGGACTATTATTTATGCCCGCGATCGGGCTGCGGGGGAGTTTACTTTATTCCCGCAATTGGGCTGCAGGGGGCATTGGTCCCCACTGGCTGCTGCCTGGCAGAGTGCCAGGCATAAGTCGTTGGGGATCGGCACACCTGCATTCTAATGGCATGCAAATGGGTCCGTAATTAGATGCAAATGGCCCCCCCTGCGCCTTGCATAAATTATGGCCCCATTTGCATGTCACCCTTTGAATATTGCAGGTGCTGCACATGATGCAATGGAACTTGCTCCACCACATCTCAATGCTCCACTCTGACCACTTAAGCTGGCGCAGTTCCACTGCACCATGCACTGTGGGTGTGGCCAAGAGGCGAGATTCGAAGACGTTGCGCCATAGCGCAACTCCATTGAATATTGCACTGGCCACACCTCTGCGCAACTATTTTGAGTGGCACAGGGGCTTGTGCCACACAATGGCGCAGTTTGAATATCTGGGCCAGTGCCTTCTTTCACTGCAAAGCCTCAAATGAACTGAATACACTGGGCTGGATTCACAAACGTTTTTGGGCCTAGGTCACACATCACAACTCTAGTTGCATACTGAAATCTCTGCAGCTGCGGAGATTGCTATTCACACCTGTAGCAGCTGCAGAAAATGTTGTGGCTGGACATTTTTCCACAGCTGCGGCAATTTCCACGGCAACACCACCTGCAAGCTGCCATAAATCATGTAGCTGGTCGTAAACCGGCTCCACTTTTGAGAACACTGTAGTTGCAGGAGAAACTGCAGTTCTACAAGTGGTAACCTACTTGCTTTGATGTTTTCCCACAGCTGCAGGATTTTCAAGAGTTTTGTGAATCCAGCCCACTGTTTCCTATGAATGTCATGTGGTGGCTGAAACACAGGATTGGCAGAAACAACAGTCAAGTTATATTTTATTGCTGTTGGCTGCTTGCTGACCTTAAAATGACACAAAAAATTAAATTTTGGTTTTTTAACAGAGGGATCTAAAAGAATAATACTGATACATTTCTTACACTCAAATAGACTAAAAATAGGTCTACAGTTAGAGTAAATCAGAACCTTCTGGAAATAAATCAGTTGGAATCAGAACCGAGTCACAATCGACCCACCCATCCCTCACTCGGACCAGCCAATACCTGACCAGCCTGAATCTGTGACCTGACCTGGTGCACACCCATAGTGGTGGTGTCAGCTGGCTATGTGACAATATACCATTACATGCATGAACTCACTTGGGCCCTTGCTTGCTGTCAGCATCCCTAGCTCTGAGGGGGACATGTCCACAAGGAGTCCACAGGTCCACAGAGGACTCTGGAGGTGACACTCCAGACAAGTTAGGAGATGGCACCTTGGTTCTATGGCTCATGCTAATATCCAGCAAAAAGGCAGCTAATTTATGTAGTAGCAGTAAAAGAGTGAAAAAGGTAGTAAACGCCCAGGAGGTAGGAAGCACAGAAAAGGGGAATAGGACAAGGAAAGCTGGGTAAACCCTATATAGGGTAGGTCTATATGTGAGGTCAAGAAAAACTGAACAGAGGTAGTAAGCCCCTATGGGGAAGTAAGATCAGAAAAGGGAAAAGCAGGGTAAACTCTATTTAAGGTATGCTAGTAAGCAACTCCTGGATAGAGCTGAAAACAGGAATAGGAGTACCACAGAAATAGGAAACAGGTAGAGTGGTAATCCAAGCTAGGGTAGGGACCACATGAGGAAAAAGAAAGGGTTAGTGATCATGGAAGTGGTGCAGTGTAATGGATGTGGTGCCGTAATCTTTGGTAAGACTTTCTGGAGACTAAGGTGTTGCCCCATCTGTACTCACCTTTCTGGGTTGCGAGCACAGGTTGCTAAATTTGGGATGAACTGGCAATGGTTCAGCAGACCTTCTGTTCTGCCTAGGGGCCACCAAGTCCACCGCTGCTCCGCCAGAGGATGCCTAGACAGAGACAGAGAGCATGGACCTTGGTGAGCTCCAGGAGGGTGGGGGGGAGACTTGTGCACAATCCTGTACCAATTCCACAGCGGAACACCTTAGCTGTTCTGGTGGAATGAGGCAACCAAGAAGAGGTACCCATCACTGTAGGAAGGGAGGAGAGGGTCCTCAGAGGTAAAGGACCCAAGGAAAGAGGGAGAGAGAGAGGCACCACCCCAACAGGAAGCAGCTGCTGGTGGGGCACTCTATAGAGCGGGGGATAGAATTGGGAGCTGAGGAGGTAAAAAATAAGGAGGTGAAGTGCCTGAGTGGTGCATTGGCTTGGAGGAACAGAAAGTGTATACTGAGGATCATTAGGACAGCACGAGCTGGGAGGGAGCTGGACATCATTGTTCATCTTGGGATAAATGACCCAGCAAAGGAGAAGATAGGAGCAGTACAGGGAAATTTGAGGTGTTTGAGGAATTTTAGTGGCCATAATGGAATCATGGTGCACTGAGTGCCACGACTTGGACATGGCCATAGGCTACTCTCTGTTTAGGAAATGCAGAGTGAGGCGGGGACAAGGGGTTGTATTATTTACTTATTTATTTAGTTTTTGTTAAGCAGGTAGGTGAGCTAGGCAAATAGTGCCTATTTTCAGGCACGACCTGGGAGGGTTACACAACAAGTTCAATACAAAGTGAAATTACATATGTAACCCCCAGGAGGCGCTACCCTTAGGGCTACTACCCCTGCCTGCCTCAACTGTGACAGGACGAGGGGCCCAGATCCATTGACGGGTGCCTCCACCCAGAGGTCGGGGTTAAGACAGTCACGATTGACTCGGTCACAGCCCTCTGGGTTACTGCAATCCCCCTTTCTTCCCACTAGTGGCTCACACAGATTAATTACAAAGCTCTCCCCCTGTACACTTACCCCGCTGCTCGAACCTCTCAGCTCACCCCGTAGACCCCCTGGAAAGAAAGGCACAGTTAGCACATACTCACTGAACAGTATATCCTCAGTAAAACACAATCCAGCCAGGGTACAGCTGCAAAACAAACAATCTGATTTATTTAAGGGGGGGGATAACAAGGGCCGGGGGAAATCAAGGTGATTGGCTTATCACTATAAAATATACTTAACTACCTAGGGCTCTGTGCACAGGCCTAAACCTATTAATTACCGTCCCTGGGTACCCAAGCCCTAATGGCTAGTTCCTTGTGGCAGCTAGTTGGGGCCCTGACACAGATGAGCACTTACTTTCCTGAGCTAATAGAATGAGCAGAAAGCTCAATTAGTGCAGTCAGCAGTATACAAAATGATTTTGTTTTTCTTTGCCACTTGTTGGTAAGATTGACAGGGCAGCTACCCTGATCCAGTACTCACAACTTCAACAGATAACCACTCCTTCACCACTTGCAGGGCTGAGCCTGAGCTTCAAAGGCCTCCTCACACATTTATATGAACAACAGAGGGGTACCATACCAGGCAGCTGCTTCCAGGACCCGAACGAACTCACAGCAATTGAGGGCGTTAGCAGCAACTCCAAAGGTCCTGACAGACCGAACGCGATTTAGGAGATTCTCCAGTCCTCTTCAAGTGAAGCCTGGTAGGTAGCTGTGTTTAAACACAGCCTCCTCTGACCGCACACCGGCGGATTTAGTCCGAAGCTGTATAGCTATGGGAAACAGCTGCCTAGGCCTCTCACGTGCTTCCCGCGTGATCACTCAACGACGCAGAAGCTCAGAGCTCTCCTCAGCTCCACAGTCACAACGGCTCTCCTCTTCAGGCAGTGGGGGCAACCTTCTCACTCACGCGCCACCCGTTCCCATAGGTGGGGTGCAGGCACCAGGCTATAAGACCTGTCCCGATTGGTGCAAAAAGGCGCCTTGGAGCATACTTCCCCTCCCAGGATTACTAGCGAAGTCCTCATTGGTTAGCCTGCTCCACCGAGAGTCCCGGTCCTAACTGGTCCAATGCGACAGTTTGGGACCAATATGGAGGAGATGATCACAACAGTCCTTGCTGCAAACAAAAGGCAGGTTATAACAACTACAATATCGTTATTGTTCTAAGTTATTATCCAGCACTGAGTCACATCTTTTAACAGAGCCCCCTCTGCATACTTAGCGATGGCAGAATGGAGCTATTCCCAGCATCCCAGGTGGGACTCGAGCATAGAAACACTCAAAACCCCCCATTTGAACTAATTATCACAACAAGCAGGCAGCCCTTAAAGGGACAGTACGCAGAGGCTCTAAAAGCACTCACAACATTGCCATTTAAAACGGCTTAAACGCCGAACACCAACCACCAGGGGGACTACTTAGGCAGCTCCTAGGGGTCTTTCTTTTAGGAACCCCCATTTATAGGGGGGTTACACATAAATCAGAAAACAGTTGCACAATATGCATGATAGGGTGGTGGCATGGCAACAGAGAAGGGGAATACATATAAGGCAAAAGCAGCAATTGAATTTAACAATATGGCAAGCAACAACAAGTGGCTAGGTAATATAACTAACAAAAACTTTGTAGTACACAAAACAAGAAAGGAAAGATATAATTTAAACAAAATAGAAGCAGTATCCATAAAAGTAACTTTATTATACATCAGCACTGAAGATACTACACATATATATATTATATTCATTGCAAAAAACATTAATGCATTAGTTAGGGTTAATGGAGGCAGTATGGCGCAGTGGTTTAAGGCTCTGAGCTGCAACTCTGGAGACCTGGGTTTGAATCTCACAGCCCCCACTTGCATACTGTGTGACCCTGAGCAAGTCACTTAACTTCCTCATGCTCCCAGGTTGCACCTGCAAACAAGCTTTCAGCTTAATGCGTCTCATCTGGTAAAATAATTGTTAAAAAAGTGACAAAAGTAGGGAAATGTGGTGCTAGGGTTCCAACCCTAACACCTCATCTTCAAGCCTGCAGGCAGAAAAGGATAAAACATTATACTTTGACCTCTCCTGCATCTTTGAAAATCAGGAGTGGGGTGTGCCTTGAGGTTGTCAACCCTAACACTCACCCCATTCCATCAGTAAATAAGATGAGATGTGTACAATATATGAGAATAAGGTGAACCTAAGGGCTGACAACCCGAAGGCACACCCCACACCTGATTTGCGAAGACACAGGAGAAGTCAAACCATTATGTTTTTTTCCTGTTTCTTTTTTCTATTCCTGGTAGTCCAGTGGTCCCTCCGTCCTCCCCTGTTATCCCATCATTGTCCCATTGTACAAAGAACTTAATCCCTGGTAGTCTAGTAGTCGCTTCCACGTCCCCCATTCTCTGATCGCTGTCCCCATGCTGGCTTTTATGTCCCTGGTATCTAGTGGCACCCCACCCCTAGTCCATTCTCACAAAAAAGAAAGCCATCACTTGGTTGTTTTTTTTTTGCTGCCCAAAAAAACGGTCCCTCGCCGATCAGCCCCCTGCAACCCCACCTACCACACAGCACTCACCACCCCACACCCCCAGTACACCCCCACACACCATCATTCACCTGGACAGGTCCCAGGTTCAAGATCCACTCTCCCAGTCGAAGACACGTCTTGCTGCTGGAACAGGCGACTGCTATATGAGAAACTAAGGTCAATGCGGTTCAATGTATTTCACTGGGGGTTTCAGCTTTAATGCATAACTCAGCCATTTGTGGACATTTTGACCCCAAATTTTCAACGTAGCCTTTTGGTGACCCCACCTCATGAACAATGTGACTGTCATTACGCAACTCCCGCTTGAAAAGTGATTTTGCTGTCAGCTGGTGAAATCACCTTTTGGGTGGGATTTGACCATTTTTCCTGACTTTGTTCATGAGGTGGTGTCATAAGAAGGCTATGTAGAAAATCTGGGGTCAAAATATGTAAAAATGATAACATTATGACCATTCATTGCAGTTTCACTACACACGCTCATAACTTTGGAAATCAATAATATTTTGACACCAAATTTTCAGCATAGACATCTTATTACCCCATCTCATGAATGTCATAGCTGTTTTTTTTTCAAATCCTGGTCAAAATGTCTTTTCGCACCTGTGGTGCAGAATGGCATTGCAGTTGCACGGAATTATGTTTTGGCAGGGATTTGAACATTTTTAGTATCAGGTACATGAGTTGGGGTAATAAGATGCCTATGCTGACAATTTGGTGACTGTTGTCCTATAAATGGAAGCACAGGGCCCTTCCACAGCTACATACATACAGTATATGCATTAATGAAGGGATGGGCGTGCAGGACCTGAAAGCCCCTGTGCTCCCTCAGTCAGCTAAGCATACGATTACTCTATCTCAAAAACTATACATGGCTGGGAGCGCAGGGCCTCGTGGGCCCTGCACTTCCACAGGCAAATAATGCCATGATTACACTATCTCAAAAAGTAAGGAAATTCATTGCAAAAAACTATGTTAACGTATCAGTTAGGGTTGCTATTAAAGTGACAAAAGTATGGAAATACAATGTTAGGGTTTTCAACCCTAACTCCGCATTCCCTCCCAAGCAGCCAAAGGGTGCATGGCAACACTAGCAACCACAAACATCCATTATCAGGTCCTGTGCATCCATGGCAGCATAGGTGCCTTCAGCACCTAAGTGAAGACATCTGCACTTCCCAAGTGGTTGTGGCACTTGGGTGTGCCTTGTGCCTCACAACCCAGTTGAGGCATGCAGTAATTTAGCATTATTGCACACCCTGTTGTATGTTATTGCTTACTTACAATTTACAGTGTAATACAATGGGAATATTATATCACAATTCCCAGGTGGCTGAAGTCACGAGGCTGGACCTCATGCCTCAGAACCCACTTGGGCAATGCAGCAATTTAGCACTGCCACACACCCTGCTGTGTGGTATTGCTCACTTAAACTTTATAATGTGATCTTATGCGAATTATATACCACACTTCAAAGATGGCTGAAGGCACCCAGCTGCACCTCATGCCTCACAACCCACCTGCAGCATGTAGGATTTATTAGTGACAAAAGTAGATTTTTCATATTAACGAGTCTATCGCCATATCTTAATGACGCTTCAAAAAGCCGTCAGTAAGATGTGAAGCATCGATCGTTGTGTGTGGGGGGTGCTACTTTTGTCACTGGTATACGGTAACCCTGCATGGTTTCAAGTGGATTTAATAAATAAAACACTGATTTTATCATGATCTAGCGTTGGTTGAAATTATATCCTGAACATTGAACCAAATTCTTTTGGTTTCTTGTGCTGTTGGTATTAACTTTTCCAGCTCTATTCCAGTGTTTCCTGAGCCGCCTCACTCCCCTTCTTTTGTGCATGCAGCATTTTAGCATTGCCACACTTCCTGCCACGTGTTACTGCTTACTTACAATTTACAATGGTATCCTATGGTACACCTCGTGCCTCACAACCCACCTGGGGCATGCATCAATTAAGCGGGTACTGGGTCAATATGTTGCAGATGAAACTGCGCAAGAATAACTGCACAGTGTAAAGCGTGTAATGAAATACAGCGACAGAGGTATAATAGCGGTAGTACACTACTGCTACCCCTGTCGCTGACTAGGAACTGGAGGAAGGCCTGAAGATGTCACAGGTGTTATACCTGGTTGAACTGCTCCCATGGTGGAGTGGCTAAGACACAAACACCTGGCACAGTGGAGGTCTGGAGATCGGGGTTTGATTCCCCGTCTCCCCACATGTTTTAAAAAAAAAACTATGTTCCCCAGCTCCAAATTTCCCCTTTTCCCCTCAGTCCACACCCCCCTCAGAGTTAGTTAATTTAGTTGGGGAGGGATGAAGCCCCCCACATCGGGGTGTGTGGGTGGTGGAGACCCCCACAAAAACAAAGATTTTGTTATGTGTCCCACTGGTGTGCGCTTTTGTGGTGCGGTTGGTGATTTCTGCCGACCTTATTTTGCTGCATGCGTGTAATGTCTGTGGCATTGTCGTTTTGTGCAATTTTGTCTGCGACATAATGACCCCATGCCAATTTAGCATCACCACACAGCCTGCTGTGTGTTATTGCTCACTTAAAATTTATAATGTGATCCTGTCAGAATCATATACCGCACTTCCCAGGTGGTTGAAGGCAGCTGGCTGCACCTTGTACCTCACAACCCATATTGGGCATGCAGCAATTTAGCATTGCTGCACACCCTGCTGTGTGGTATTGCTTGCTTACAATTTATAATGCAATCCTATGAAAATCATAAACCACACTTCCCAAGTGGTTGAAGGCACTCGGCTACGCCAAATGACTCACAACCCACCGGGGGCATGTGATAATTTAGCATTGCTGCACACCCTGTCATGTGTTTTTCCTTACTTACAATTTACAATGTGATTCCATGGGAATTTTTTACTGCACTTCCCAGGTGGTGTGCAAGTCTGCATGTGTATCCACGGCTACAGAAGCGCTGGACCATGATGATGGACGTCTCTTGTGTCATGTGGAAAGAGTTGTATGCTGTTTTTCTTACCTGATGATGGATGTCTGTGGTTGCTTGTTTTGCCATGCCCCTTTGGCTGCTTATGGGGAGAGTGCGGAGTTAGGTTTGAAAACCCTAACATTGTTATTTCCATACTTTTGTTTCACTTTAATAGCAATCCTAACTGATGCATTAACATAGATTTTTGCAATAAATATAGATATATCTATAAACATTTGTGAGTGCATTTCAGAGATTGCCCAGGGTCAGTGACATGTGCAGTGTGCCAAATTAGGTAGGTGTTCATGGTATTTGAGACGTAAACCAGGCCCAGAGGGATGCTGACATATATCAGGTGGTATGGAGTTCCATAGCTTAGGGGCTGCATTAGTGAAGGACGATCTTCCTATCGTCATGCCTCATTATATATTAAGGAGGGAATTAAAGCCATGGTGGTACAGGGAATCAAGAGGAGGAGCTGGAAGTGATGTGGGTCATCCTGGAGACAGGCTTTGTGACTGTTATCCATACTAGGGTAGAATATAGAGGAGATTAACCTGGATTTAGCAGTCGTAATGGAATCATGGTGCACTGAGTGCCATGACTGGGATGTAGCCATACCAGGCTACTCTCTGTTAATGAATTGCAGGGTGGGGAGGAGGGGTTGGGTATTATGTGAAGGAGGGAATTAAGACCATGGAGGTACGGGAGCACCAAGAGGAGGAGGGGCTGGAAATGTCGTGGGGGATCATCCTTTAGACAGGCTCTGGGACCGCTGTTCATACCAGGGTAGTGTACAGACCTCCAGCACAAAGGAAGAAGATGGATAGGGCATGAGGGGAAGCCATCATCAGGATGGCAAGTAATGGAAGGCGCTGCAAGTTGGAGGCTACAATCTGCCAGATGTGGAACAGAACCTTCCAACCAGTGCTCCAGATGACCTTGGCATTCATGAGTAATGTACCCACCATTTTTGATATTAGGTGAGTATTTATTTATTTATTTCAAAGGTTTCACCAGGAAAGACATACTGAGTTGGTAACAACTTGTTTCCAGATGCATTCTGGGTGGAAGGGGAAGGGGAGAGACATGAAAACAAGTAGAACTGAATTACATAGCAGGTAAAAACATACTAAACCATCACATACACATCATATACCAACATCATATGACAAATAGCAAAGAAGCAGTAAACAAATTATGTACACTGGTATACATAAAGCAAGTTGCATCATGAAGACAACAGGAAGATGCAGTTAATTGCGCATGAAGAAATGCAGGAACATATTAGATAAGCTAACCAGTTGCAAGCAAGTTGGTCCCCCCCCCCCAATAACCAGACAGCTCGCATAGCTCCATAGGTGGAATTGGGTTGGGAAGTAGCTGTACAGGACGGGGAAGGGGGTGCTGCATTCCACTGGGGAAGCTGGACCTGCAGATGGCTTACTTACACAGTGTGAGGAATCCAGCTCTTTACCAAAAATAGCTCACAAGCTTCTTGGAATGGAATCCATAAAGAATAAAACAAATTCCTGCTTTATTGGCCTGAATAGTTTTCTTTTTTCTTTCCCTTAATTCTTCTTAATTTTCTATCCTGGCCTTACATAGTGTTTTTTCCTTGGCCTTTTTTTTTTTTTTTTTTTTTTGTGGATGTTATTTCTCCACGGAGTCTGCCACAACCCCCCACTCCGCTCGTTCCCCGGGCCATTCCGGACATGAGCCCTCCTTCAGCACCCCGCGACTTACCCTTCGCGGCAGGGTGGTGGGGAGCGACTCAACCCACCCCAACGGATCCATGCCAGGGAGGCGCCCTCCAGGAATGGCGCCGGGGAACGACGTCTTGCTGCCGGGCTCCCATTTTTCTGTATTTTCCTCCCAGCGGGCATGGCGTGCAATGACGCCAGCGACTGAGTGCGCGCACGCTCCCGTGCACGCACTAGTCAAGCGTCTGCCATGTCCCGCCCTCCCTTGGCTTGTGGCTGTGTGCTGTCGATCCCCAGCCTCCGCTAGGGGTCAGGCAAGCACCGGCCGCCCGAATCCCCCCTCCTCTGGAGATGGAGAGCAGTCCTCCGGACGCTCAATCCATCTCCTCCCCGCCAACCCCCGGCAACCCATGCCCGCTCCTCGAACACGGGTCGCCGCATGGCGCGAGGTGGCGACCAGCGCCAACCTCAGCACCACTGGCCGCCATCCTTTTGTTTTCACTGTCTGCTCCTTCATTCTTCATTTTTGTGTCTGTCTTTTACCCATTTTGTTTCTTGATTCTGGCTGATAGTCCTTGCTTACATGTCTGTCCCTTTTTTCCGCCTCTTCTTGTGTTTTATTTATTAATGTTTCTCTTTTAATCTTTGCATTTTTTCCCCCTCCTCACACACACACACACACACACTCACACACACGCATGCATGCACACATGCACACATGCACACACACACTTTATGTTACTGCACTTGACAGCTGCAGGATGCAGCCCACTAAGATGTCTCCATCAGATGGTAGATCATAGCTAATCCAGCCCTGCTTATCTAATGAAGTGCCTCAATATCATAGACAGTGCTATAATGAAGGGTGCCGCATAGCAGAGTACTGCTTCTGCCCTCTTGGATGGAAGGAGGATATTATGTTTTTTAACAAATAAGACTACCAGGTAGTTCCATGTGAAGAGCTATATTGGGCTTGACTCAGAAAGGTTGATGCAGGGCTTGTTTAAAGCCCTGTGTTGAACCCAGTGCCTGGCGCAGCTGCACCAAACACATTGCTGCAACTTGTTCTCTATTCAAGAGGTCATACGCATTCGTGACACTTTACGGCAGCTTGCGCCAAATAATTGGCACAGACCCTGTGCAAAGGTCCCAAGATTGCCACAGAGTTAGATCAGTAAAAAGTTGGTCTAACTCGCAGCGAGTGGTACATGGGATCATGAATCACGATTGCTGGTCAGGGACTACCACAAGCCCCATGCACCATATGTTTGGCGCACCTGGGCCTGCAGCATTCCCGATATGTTTCTGAATTGAGCGCATTGTTTTTAAGGGGTCCTTTAGTTCCCACTGTAGCTATGTATGTGTGATAATACATAACAGAGGCTGCAGTTTTGCTCTGAAATATGCCCTGTAGTGCTTATGAAATGGCCTGACTCCAAGCATGCATTTTATCTTTCAGTGTGAGGAGACAGGGCCATAACTCACGAGTGGCAGAGCTGTGAGTAAATTATGGAAGACCAACCCTGGTATGTGATAATAAGCTGAGTATTCTGAGTCAGACCCGTGTGTATTCTATTTATATAACATTTATTTACTAGTTATAGCTTTCAAACCTGCTGTTTGTTTGAAGACTGAACTGTTTCTCTTTAATTTCAATTGCTGGCTTCAGTGCTGCACTAGGCAATTGTGATATCAACAGGATTGTGAAAGCTGCTCTCTAATTGGTTCAGTACTCCATCATGATGACAGCTAGCAGATATCAATTATGAGAGCACCAACAAGAAAATCTCACTTACATTGGCATTTTTATCTCCACTGATGTTGTATAAATAAGGTATAACACACAACAGGGTGTGCAGTAATGCTCTGAGATGCGGTGCGTTATGAAGCACAAGGCAAAGTCAAGTGCCTTCGATCACCCCAGAAGTGTGTATATCAGAGTGCGAGCGCACACTCAAAAGCTTATCACACTTACAAAATGGACACAAAATGAATATACATGGTAAAAAACATTAAAAAATGTGCAGGCATGCGGTCACTGGGTAATAATGTACAGTCACGTGATGCGTGTGCACCAATGGTAAAGTAGGATTTTTTTAACCATTTTATAAATTTATATACAATTGAAATCACTCTGGCAGCCTCAGCTGTCTGGAAAAGGAGGTCATAAATAAAAATAAAAATGAGTAGAGTTCAGCCTATTGGCATACTGTGCTACCGTACAGAGACCCAGGTTTGCACCATAATCCTGACTCCCAGCCCTAGGCCAGTAGATGCATATGTTGCTTGGGAAGATGGCGAGGAGGAGGGGGAGTGGGGGTTCTGGTACACTTGGGTATGAACGACGTGGCATACCAGCCTGTGGAGGCAGTGAAGCGAAACTTTGAGAGGCTGGGGGACAGATTGAAGGTGCACTCGACTTCCATAGCTTTGAATTCCTTCCTGTATGAAATAGAAGAGAATGGAAATGATAGAGTAAGGAAGAAAGTTTAATGGGTGGTTAAAGGGGTGGTGTCTGGAGTAGGGTTCCATTTTGTGGGGCAATAGGGGCTTCTGGGATAGAAGACTTCAAGGCTGATGGCATTCACCTGACAAAAGCGTGGGCCATTGCTATGGATGGGGCAGACATTTAACATCTACATTGGACAGTTTGACTGCAGGGGAGATGGAGGTGAAGGGAACCACTGAGAAGGGAGAGCAGGTGAGAAACCTAGCTAAGGCTTCCCCTCAACAGGGGACCAGCAGCAAGGTGGGTAACAGTAAGGTTGAAATTCAAATTAGGGTAGGGGAAGAGGCCAATGAGGGAGGGCTGATAAAGCTTACATTCAGTATGAAAAATACAAAAAAAATTAAGGTGATTAGGGAAGAATAAGGGAGAAGGAATAGGAAAAAAGCAAGAAGGGAGCAGGAGAAAGATGGAAAGAGGTCTTAATGCCAGGAGTTTGGAAAAAAGAATTTGTGAGTTTCAGGCAATGGTGGCAGACACTCTATTTATTTATTTATTAGAATATCAGAATTACAATCCTTTGAGTCATAGACTCATTTCCAAAGGCTCCTCGTCGGATGACAAATACAGACATGACAGTAGTACAGCAAAGACAACATTACATAACTGGTATGACGGTAGATGTACAAACATTATTAAACAATATAATACTATGATGCATACCTATACAGAGTGTTAGCTAAGCAGTTAGTTAAGTCATTTGCAGTGCTAAGCAGTTACAGACGTCCTTTTCGGCGGAGTACTGCAGGCATTACAATACAGTGGTGCATACCTATACAGAGTATTAATTTTATTGGTTACATACATTCTTTGCAAAGCAGTGGTGTAGGTTTAGACACAGTGGTAGCTAAGCAGAATAACCAGGGAGCTGATGGATGAGTAGCCATCATAGAAACTTGGGCTACAGAAAAATTGATTAGGACTCGACAGTCCAAGGCTACGTCATGTTTAGACATGATAAAGTAAAGGTAAAGGAGGAGGTATAGCCCTGTATGTCAGGGAAGGCAGAGAGGCAGTGGAGGATGGATACATCAGAGCTGGTAATGGGGAAATAGAATCTTTGTGCTTTCAGTTCACAACATCCTCAGGCAAGAAGCTACAGGTGGGTCGATCTATAGACCTCCAGGATAGGGGAAAGAGAAAGAGAGAGAGGTAAGGAGCTAGGGGCAGAACTAGAAAGGAGGGTAGCAAAGGGGGATGTGGTGGTGGTGGGAGATCTAAACCTGCAAGATAATAATTGGGCCTTCCAGCAGCCAGGAGCTCCAGAAGTCAGGCCTTGCTGGATGCATTGCAGGACTGCCTGCTGGTGCAGCTGGTTAAGCAACCCAATAGGCAGGCTGCCATTCCTGATGTGATGCTCGCCAACTCACAGGTGGTAGGAGGAGTGAGGGTAGGGCAGCCACTAGGGTCCAGTGACCATAACGCTTTATGGTTCAACCTGGCCCTCAGGACAAGTAAGCCATCATCAAAGGCTGAAGTTCTAGATTTCAGAAGGGCAGACCTGAGCTGGATGAGAGAGCTGTTCCGGGACAAGTTAGGTGGAGTGGACAGCATCAGGGATAGGAGGAAAGACAGTGGGTCGATCAAGGGGTCATTCTCAAGGGAACAAGGTCTTGTGTGAGGACGGTAATCAAAAGAAACAGGTATAAGAGACCAATATGGTTCTCTGAAAAGGTCAGGGAAGCAGTGAGAGCTGAAAAGAAAGCCTTTACCGGGTACAAGGAAGAACAAGGGAAGAAAAAATGGGGAGACTATGAAATGAGAACAAGGGAAACCAAGAGGGCGGTAAGAGAAGTAAAGGCAAAAATACAGAGCTGCGTATTGCGGAGGTGGTCAAAGGAGGGAGGGAAAACAATTCTTTAGATATATTAGGGAAAAGAGAAAGACTTGTTAGGCTACATTCCTGGTGAAACATTTAAATAAATAAATAAATAAATGAGGGAGGGAGGGTATTTGAGAAAGAAAGCAGTCATTCTTAACAACTGCTTCTGCTCTGAATTCACAAACATACCTCTCAACCTTTTGTCATTGAAGTGAGGGACATGGACATTTTTGGACACTCAAAATGAGGGACAATGAGGGACAAAGACCATCAGAATGAGGGACACATCCTCAAACATGGAGATACAAGCTCAGAACACTGTGAAAACCATAGTGTTTACCTGTACAAAGTTTATTTTGGATTAAGTATTTTAGAATATTAAGAGTTTCTGCTTTAAAGTCTGAATTTGCAGCACATTCTCTGTTTGGGCAGCACCTTTTCCATGAGGGACGGATGAGGGACAGAGCAATTTTAAGGGCCAAAATGAGGAATGTCCCTCATAATGAGGGACACTTGAGAGGTATGTTCACAAGGGAACATCCTTCCTCCAGAGGTGGTTGCAGCAAAGACAGTGAATGAATTTAAAACACGCATGGGACCGGCACTACGGTAAAAGCAAAACAAGCAACCTATAGGGGCGGGGGTAGGATTCACAGGCAGACTAAATGGATCACAAGGTTCCCATCTGCCATCATCTTTTTATGTTCTTATCTCTGAGATGAGGTGGCAAGCATTTACCAGTGTCTGGAAAGGGCTAGCTGCCCTGAAGATAGATAAGGCCCAGGGGTTAGATGGGATGCATCCGAGGGTGCTCAAGGAACTGGCAGTGGAACTAAATGAACCCCTAGTAGGGTTATTCTATAGCTCAGTTCAGACTGGGGTAGTTTCAAAACACTGGACAGTAGCGTATTTTGTCCTACTGCATAAGGGGTGGCAAGGAGCAAACGAGTAACTACAGACCTGTTAGTCATCTCTATTGTGGGTAAAGTGATGGAGACACTGGTCAAAGAGGACCTCATAAACTACCCAGAGAGCAAGGGACTCCAGGATAGAAAACAGCATGGGTCTGTGGCAGGGAGGTCTTGTCAGACCAAACCGAGAGTATTTTTTGACTCGGTAAGGAGGGTAGTGAATAACGGTCACCCTATGGATTTAGTGTACTTTGATTTTAGCAAGACTTTCGACTCAGTGCCTCACAGAATGTTGCTAAGAAGTTAGAGGATCTGGGTACAGCAACGGACACAGTTAGATGGGTGAGAAAGTGGTTGGAAGGGAGATACCAGAGGGTTGTGATTAATTGAGCAAATCAGAAGAGAGGGAGGTCCCATTCTGCATATTAGCTATTTTACTATTGTGACTATGTTATACATGTTTCCATATTATGGTGTACCCACTATGCTCTATTTTTGTACACTCTGTTGCCGCAATCAAAATTTTAAATATAAAAAGGAAAAACAGAAGCGAGGGAGGTCACCAGTGGAGTGCCACAAGGACTGGTCCTGGGTTCAGTCCTTTTCAATATGTTCATCAGCGACACAGGGGAAGGAATCCAGGGCAAGATGCATCTCTTCCTAGATGACAATAAGCTCTGTGGCAGGATTGACAGCAAGGAGGGTGTTAGAAACATAGAAACATAGACTTTGACGGCAGATAAGGACCGCTAGGCCCATCTAGTCTGCCCATTTCCCTACCTACAGGATAGGCCGCAGATCCTAGTTAACCAACAGCCTATTTCTTCCTACCCCCCACAAGAATTGCCTTATGTCTGTCCCATGCATTCTTGAAATCTCCCACAGTTTTAGACCCCACAACCTCCTCAGGAAGGCTGTTCCATGCATCCACTACCCTCTCTGTGAAATAATACTTCCTCACATTGGGCAGTTAGGGAGATGCAAAGAGACGTACAAAGGCTAGAGAGATGGTTAAAGGTTTTCAGCTGAAATTCAGTGACTAAAAGTGCAAGGTGATGCATATAAGGAACAAGAACCCTAGGACAGAGTACTAGATTGGGGGGGGGGGGCAAAGTTGGTATGACCTCTGAGGAAAGAGATCTAGAGGTCATCGTCAGGGTCTCCCTGAGAAGATCAAGCCAGTTTAACAAGGCCTACAGTAAGGCAATCATAATGCTGGGGTGTATCAAAAAGGGTATTGACAGCCGAAGGAAGGAGGTAGGACTACCTCTCTTTAGATCACTTGCAAGTGAGGCTCCACCTTGAGTACTGTGCCCAGTTCTGGAATCCTCACCTAAGGAAGGAAAGATAAGGACAGGCTGGAGACAGTGCAAAGGAGGGTGACCAAAATGATTCAGGGCCAAGAGGGCAGGTCTTAAGAGGGGAGGCAGTATAGCACAGTGGCTTAAGGCTCTGAGCTGCAAATCTAGAGACCTGGGTTTGAATCCCACAGCCCCCACTTGCATACTGTGTGACCCTGAGCAAGTCACTTAACTTCCCTGTGCTCTCAGGTTGCACCTGTAAACAAGCTTTCAGCTTAGTGTGTCTCTCCTGGTCAAACAATTGGGAAAAAAAAAGGGATCAGCTTATGGCACTGAACAGGTACTTGCTGGACCCCAGACAAGAAAGGGGAGATATCATAGAGACCCTCAGGTTCCTGAAAGAAGTGAACAAGGTAAACTGCAAGAAACTATTTAGCACAAGTAGTGGATCAAGAACACAGGGGACATGGATGGAATTTTTTTTTATTCTTTGGTGACTGGGTAAGACCCACTAGGCACAATGCCTGTTTTCAGGGGTGACCCAGAAGCACTGGGGAGGTTACGTGACTTACTCAAAGTCACACGGTATGCAGGTGGAGGTTGTGGGACTCAAACCCATGTCTGCTAGATGTACCAAGCCCATTCACAGCTTGTTCTTCTAATGTCTAGGCTATACTGCCAGCCCAACTGGGGAGAGAATCAAGAGGAAAGAGAAAGTTTTATTTTACAGAACAGGGTGGTGGAGCCATGGACTAATCAGCCAGTTGATGTGCTGGGCGCCAAAACCATGGATGGTTTCAGACATGGCTATGACAGAGTGAAGGGCTTAGTGGTTGCTCAGCATGGTAGCAGTAGGGCAAGGAGCATGGGCATGGATAGTGTGGGTTACAATCCTGTATGGACAATAGGTTCCAGGTTTGTTAGAGTTTTGTGGACAGACTGGATGGACCAATAGTCTTTTTCTGCCATCATTGTCTATATTTCTATAGATTCTCAGGTGTGCTATGGAGGAAGTATGCGTAGACTCTGGGGGGAGGGGTTGCAAGCTGACCCTGATTTTACAGTGTCTTCTGCAGTGGACAGACGGGAGAAGATGATGCTGTGGATGAAGAAAGACATCGGCCATCAAACAGACCCAGTGTGTGCCGGGCAGCAAGGCCAACTAAGGGAAGGTGGGAGATTCATTACCCTGAAACAGTTCCCTGGCTGCTGACATTAGCACTGGTCAAGGCACCCACTTCACAGAGTCTGGCACATCCCCAGCTCCCTCTGCCTCTAGCAAGACAAGAATATCTTTCCTACAGTGTTGTCCCTCCCAGCACAGGACCTACAACTTGGGGGAAGGCATTCCTCTGAGGGGCATGATGTTAGGTGGTGATCTGGACAGAGCTGAAAGGGGCACAGGGCCAGTGTCCAGATGTGTAGCAGCCTGTGGAAACATGGCCAGGAAGGATAAGAGGCATACAGCTGGAGGCAGCAAGTGGAGTTGTAATGAGTAAATTGAAAACAAAATAATTTCTTGATTTTGGCAAGAAATAATACTGTTGGAGAAGCTGAGTGATTACAGACATCAACCCTTCTATTGTCTGTATAATACAGTATGGATCTATGTGATAATGGCGATCGCAGAACGGTGATCACAGTTAGAGTGAATGGAAATCGCCGAAAAAATATTTTAGTGATGCAGTCCCCAGCGCACATCAAAAGGGCACCAGGGACTTAGATTTTAAATGTAAATGCCAGGGGCTGTGCCTCCCCACACACCCCTACTTAAGGATTCTCAACTCCACGGGGGTGCATGTCAGGGGTTGCAAAGCCCACCCCCAAATGTTTTTGAGCCGGGTGCAACAAAAGGCACACCGACCCATACCCAGCACCATTCACGCCCCAGCCCTGAATCCACCCACCATGCCATGGGAGCATCTCGGCAGCTAACTGCTTCACCACCCCTCACAATCTCTCCCTCCCGGCCCACCTCACGCTTAGCGTGCTTGCTGCTCCCCACGTGCATATACATGTAGTGACAGGATGTCACTATATTCACGCACCTCCCCATCTGGTCGCCCTTCCTCCCTCGGCTCTGTGGTGTAAGGAGCTGCAATTGACCATTTGATCTATCTAGTCTGCTCGTATTGTAGGGTCCTCAGATTAAGCTACTGACCCTCTGCCCCTCATCAATCAGCCCATCCCTTCCATCTGCCCCTCCCATGATCCTTGCTTTCCCCTACCTCTATCCCAGCCTCTCTTGAAGCTGCCCACTGTCTTCGGCAGAACCATCTCTTCTGGAGGCGCATTCCAACTTGCAACAGTACCACCCTCTCTGTGAAGAAGTGCCATACATGGCTGGTAAAGAGAAGCAAAATTGCACCTCAGATGCCGGTAAGCTTACATAGATGTTGTGAGTTGAAGATCTGAGAAGCAGAAGGGAATGGCCCCAAAATAGCTCCCAGTTCATAGCGACAGGGAATAGGAAGGGGGTAGAAAGCAAGAACTAGGAACCGGGACAGCATAGGCGCAAACGCCCATGGAGATATGGCTGCAGGCAGGCGAGGCACAGGGCTGCTCTGGAATGGAGCCAGCAGCGGAGAAGGACAGCTAAAAGGCAGAGATGAGGGCTGCCCAGTCCAGCAAACCACCCGCACAGTACGTGAAGAAGTCCACAACACCCTCCCACCAGCTGCAAGGAAAAACGACAGACGCAGCTGAGCAGAAAGGTAGAAAAAGCAACCAATGAACCAGGAGGCAGAAGGAGACAAGGCAGGAAGGAATGAGGGAACGGGGAGGAGGAATGATGAAGGCAGAGAGAAAAGCCGAATGCTGGCGGCGAAGAAAAAACAACGGCAATCTGTGTGAGAGGAGCTAGGAGAAGGCACAAGGCATAGCGATCCAGTGGCTGGAGGTGCCCTAAAACAAGCCAGTAGTAGAGAGGGACAAGCAGGGGCAGTGCCTCCGGATGCAACGAAAAAACTAATCCTGGAGGGGCCCAGAATGAGAGGAATTTTAAGCCCAGTGGGGGAGTGATGTAGTTGCTCCACCCATCAAACTTCGGGCTTACAGCCCTCTCAGAAATGAATGCTAGCCTCTGCACTGAGGGGCAGGCAGAACCCCCAGGAAGTGCGACACTGCCCCCCCACTTGCTCCAACAGATACATAGATATGGACTCTGAACACAAGACCTTCATGGTTCCTGAATAGCCATTCTTTCTACTTTGGTGCTGGACTCCATCTTGTCTTCTCAGCCTGTGATTAGCAACTCACTCTGAGGCTCCATTATATGTTGCTGCTTGGGCTCTCCCACAAGGGAATGCTCCCTAGCATGGTATCTGCTGGGTTCCTGGGGAACCGTCTCTTACAGAGACCCAGAAACCAACCACCTAAAATTTCTGGCCCTTTGTATTTATACCACTCAGCAACTCCTACTGAGAAGCACTTACTGTACCTAAAACCATAAGGCTTAGAACTGTGGGTCTAAACTATTCACATGTTTTACTAAGGAGTAATAATTTCGGACCTCACCTAGTGGTTGGAGGGTGTTACACAATCAACCCTGTTGATTCCTTGCAAAAACGTTTATATTTCCGTTATATTCCCCTTTTCCCTCCTGGCCTCCAATATATACATGTTAAGGTTTGCCAACCTTTCCTTTTGTGACCACCCCTGCTGCCTCTGGATCATCGACCTTCCCCTTCTTTGTATGGCCTCTATATAGTCCTTGACTTTCTTGAGGTGTGAACTCCGGGACAGCGTGCAGTACTCCAGGTGAGGCCCTACTAGGGACCTGTTCTGGGGCAGTATCACCTCTTCCTTCTAATATGAAATTGCCTTCCTATACATCCCAGCATCTTGTTTGCCTTCTTGTGTGCTTTGTTGCACTGAGCAGTCACCTTGCAGCTGTAATGAATGACGAGTCCACGCCCTCTCCTCAGTTGTCAGCACCACCCTTCAGGAGGTTGTAATGAAGATTTACAGCCACTAGCCAGCAGGGCTAGTGACTGGGAAAATCCACAAGCCCCACAAACTTTTCTGTTGGCCCAGCCGGTCATACTTACTGAAATATTACCTTCTTCAGTACAAGCCCACAGGGCTACTTATGTTTTTACTAGCCCAGTATAAAATCTACCAGCATTTAGCTAGTGGGTCAGTGTCAGTTTTGATCCCTGCCCTTACTTCCCCCACCTAGTAGTCCATGTACATACGAACATAGGAATGTGCCAGCAGAAACAGACCTTCTGGTCTATCAATGTCTGCTCGAGTGTGCAGCTAGCACCCCTAAGTTGCAGCTGCCCCACCTCCTCCCCTTTTATCCACCCTTGGCTGCTCTCAGCCACACCCACCCGTACTCTCCCCTGTTCTCTGTCCCATGCCCTGTTAAATCTACCCACAGTTTTGCCTGATTTCAACTTCTCTGGTAGGGTGTTCCACTTTGACACGACTCTCTGTGTGAAGTAAGGCCTCCTCATCTCCCTCCTAAATCTTCCCCCCTCTATTCTTAGCCTGTGCTCTCTAGTGTCCCTTCCCTTCCTCAGTTTAAAAACCCGTTGGCTCCATCCTCGTTGATTCCCCTTAGATACTTGAAAGTCACGATCATGTCCCCCCATCTCTCCTCTCCTCCTGGGTGTACATATTCAGTTCCCTCAGCCTGTTCTCATAGTCTCTCCCCTCCATTCCCTGTATCATTCTCATTGCCTTCCACTGCACTAACTCCAGTAGCTTGATATCCCGCCTCAGGTATGGCCTCCAGAACTGCACACAGTACTCCCAAGTGCAGCCTGACTAGTGACCTGTAGAGGGGCAAGATCATCTGCCTTTGCCTGGATGAGAACCCCCTCACTATACACCCCAGCATCTTTTTTGCTTTTGATGCCACTTTCCTGTATTGGGCAGAATTGTTCATGCTCCCTGTTACCATCACCCCCTAGGTCCTTCTCTTCCTCTGTGATCCCCAGCTTCACCCCCCCCCCCAATCAGTATTCTTTCCTTGGGTTCTTTGCCTTGAAGTGCATAACCTTACACTTCTTCACATTGAAGCCCAGCTGCAACGTCTTTGACCACTTCTCCAGTTTGGTTAGGTCCCCCTGCAGTTGCTTCCATTCCTCCTCCTTGTCCACTACTGAACCCAATTTGGTATTGTCTGCGAACAGACTTACCCTGCTCACCACTCCATGTGCGATGTCTGAGATGAAGAGCCTAAATAGCACCAGGCCCACCACTGAGCCCTGCGACACCCCGCTCATCACTAGTCTGGGTGTTGAGAATCCCCCCCCCACCATGTACTTTTACCATTGTGCATCACTTTGCACTTAGTTGCACTGAACTCTAGTTGCCATAATCTCTGCTGCAGATCTTAGTGTCACTGGCAAAGAGGCACACATAATCAGATTACATTTTATTTATTTAAAGAGCATGTTCGTAGTAGCCCCATACCGCACAGTAAAAGGTAATTGACCTGGTCAGGATTCAAGCTGTTCAAAGTGTTCCATTTCTTGCAATCTCTGTAAAAAGTAATATTATTCATAAAGCTAATCTCTGACCCACCAGGATAAAAAGCTGCCGGTTCTGCATCCTAAGGCCACACCCCCCACACACACAGCCCCATTTTGTGATGTTACTAAATGAAGGCTGCATGTGCGTGCCCTATTGACTTGAATGGGGGTGATTTTCTCAATGATTTTACACCCATTAAATGTCAGGATTTTAAGAAATCAACCCAATCACTCAACTAACAGGACTGATCTCTTAAACTCCTGACATTTAATGGGTGTAACATCATTGAGAAAATCACCCATTCAAGTCAATGAAAGCAGACATGCAGCCTTCATTGTTTAGTGACATCACAAATGAATATGTGCTGAAGCGATGGCATGGCCGAATACAATGTAACGGGAGAGTAATGGAACTACAGTATTTTCAGATCTAGACACAGTGATTTCAGCCTGCATATGGTCTAAAAAGGATAAATGCAAGTCATTTTAATGCAGACCATGGCTTAGCAGTTATGATATTACGAGTCAGAAAATTCCAGTACATCAGACATATTTTGCCCCAACACCATTAAATCGCAAATAGCAGAAGTTATAAATAAACCTGAAAGAGCAATTCCCAGAATAAACACCATTCGATTGATAACAAAAAGAGCCATTAGATGGCAGCAGTACATCACAAATATGAATACCACTCAGCATAAATAAAAAAGTGCAATAAGAGAGGCATGCTTAAATACTGTAAATCAGGCAAAAGGATTGACATGCTCCCGTGTGACTGCAGTTCAAAAGAACCAATTGATGAGGTCGATAAGCCCAGGCTTGCTGCCATTGAGGAGATTATAAACACATTCAATATAAAGTTTCTTTGCTGGAGGACGTGCAGTTAGAATGTGATAAGCTGCAGGTGGGACTTCTGGGAGATAGTATTTCATCACAGAAAAACACTTCTACAAATGTAAAGCTAGCCAAGGGTGGTGGGGTTAGGTAGCTGCCACATAACACTGGCCGAGAACGAACAGTTCTAGAAGCAGCAACAGCTTCTGTGCATCGTTAAGGTCCTGCACTGCGGTGGCTACCTTTTGAATGTGATTCTAGGTTCGGGGGAAGGCAGGGGGTAGCAACGGCCCCTCTCGACCCTATCTTCAGGGCTGCCTGAGAGAATTACTATGTGGCTGCCTTTTGAATGCGGTCCCCAGTTCCGAGACGGCAGGGGTAGAAATAGATTTGCAAACGGGCAGGACTTTGCAGAGACATACATGATACAGACGCATCCCGCATTAATGGGAGTGAATTGATAGGGAGTGGAATGCCACAGGAGCAAAAAAAAATGGGAGCGAATTGTCGGGAGCGCATTGTCCAGGAGTGAATTGATGGGAGCGAATTGACGTGCTCCTGGCTAATAGTACAGGTCAGAAGCTGTTCTTTAAACTTTTGGTGACCGGGAATAGCACACTGAGCCGAAGCTCATTTCCAGGTGCGACCCAGGGGCACTAAACAGTTTACTGACAATACAGAAACAATGAAAAGCAGATACAGAAATTATAAACCAACATAGTTAGACAGTTGATGGTATGAATAGCAACAATTCAAATGGTAGTACTTGTGATGACATACAGATAAGTGCGCAAAAAAGGGGTATATAAGTGCGTTTTTGATACACTAACAACATCTTTCAGGTTCAGAGGTATTAGCAAGGAAAGTGTGTGATCACCCAAGGTGGAGGGGAAACAGGTGCAGGGAAGTGAGGGCAGGAAGCATAAAAGCTTTTTGAGAGACAGGTAGGTTGTGGAGTTATGGAGTTCCATGGAAAGATTGTTCCATAACAGGGGTAGGTGATAGGAGAAGGCACTTTGACCTGCTGAAGTACAGGAATGGGGAATAGAGAAGGAGCGGGAATCTCAAGAATGAAGAAAGTATAAAGGGGGAAAGCAGGGATGAGCCAGGAGGAGAGGTGGGGGGAAGGAGGTCAAACCAGAATTTGGCTATAAAGGTCATTGAGTGAATGTATCTCCTGTGTGAGAGTGGAGCAATGGAGAGAGAGAAGTACAGGGAGCAGTGGTGTGTGCAAGGTGGAGAGTTAGAGGCAAATCTGCAGAAGCAATTTAATGTGGTGTCTAGTTTCAAGAGGGATGCGGCAGGGGCTGTGCAGTAAACAATGTCTGAATAGTCGAGGGGACGGTAGAATCATCTTAGAAACAAGCTTGTGCCAAATAGGGAGAGGGAGGGAGGGAGTCCATTGTTGTGATAAAGGAAGCCCAGTTTGGGACAGAGCCTGGAGACTGGAGTATCAATATGGGTAGAGACGTTTAGGTGCTGAACCAGCCATACTCCCAGGTATTTATAAGCCTGTACCGTGTCTAGGGTGGAGTTGTCCTGGGAGTGAAATACTGACAGAGATCAAAGTCTTGTTAACTCTTGAATGGAGCCAATCATAAAGACCATCTTCTTCTGCTTTACCTTGAGATTGTTTGCTTAAAACCAAGCCAAGACATTATTGAAATCCTGTTGAAGGAGAGGTTGAACATCCTTTGTGGAGGAGCCCGAGGTGAAGATGACAGTGTTGTCTACATACATGTGAATCTGGGAGTGGGAGCAGATGGAGGGGAGATCATTAATAAAAATAGAGAAAAGTATTGGGCTAAGAATCAATCCTTAGGGGACACCTGCCAAGATAGGTAGATGGGGGGAGGTGGAGTTGCCAATTCATATGACTTGCTGTCTACCGATTAGATAAGAGGTAATCCAATGGATGCAGGGGGGGTGCTAGACCTACAGAGTGAAGTTTGTTCACGAGGATTGTGTGCGAGACAGAGTTGAAGGCCTTAGTGAGGTCAATGTAAAAAGCTGCAGTAATATGGCCTCTGTCCATGGCTGAGAGGATTGCGTTAGTGACATGTAGTAGGGAGGGAACAGACTGTGGAATGATGTTTCCGAAATCCAGATTGATATGGGGTGAGGGTGTTAGATGAGGTGATGAAGTCTATTAATCTAGAGTATATTAGTGACTCCTGTAGTTTGGTAAGTGAGGGGAGGAGGAAGATGGGACGGTAATTACCAGGAGACAACAGGTCACCTCCATTATAGAGAGGAATCACATAGGCTGTTTTCCACAAGATGGGAACTGTGCTGGCAAGGATAGAGAGATTCAAGTAACACAGTAGTTAATGGCAGATAAGGATTGCCAGGCCCACCTAGTCTGCTCATATTAGATTCCATCTCTTATATCAAAGATGAAGATATTGAAATGCCCCTTTCCTTGAACCAATCCCTGTGGTTGCTCACTCTTAATTCCCCTAGGCTCTGAGTGTGCCCCATTGGCAAACACCCTCTACATTCTGCCCCCCAGCCAGTTCCCCTATCTACCAGGTCACTTTGCACCCTTCCCCTTGATCACCTGGCTTTTTCATTAGCCTGCTGTGTCGAACAGAAGCAAAGGCCTTACTAAAGCTGAGCTACAATACATCCACTGCTTGGCCCTTGTTCACTACCTTTGTGACCCAAGATGGTGTTCGGCACAAGTGGCCGCTTGTTGCACCAGTGCAGAAGGGATACACTAAAGTAGAAAATATAAGCAGAGGTCAGCTTGAAATGCAACTAGTATTAACATAAAACAAAACTGCTGTTGTCATCTTTGGAGTCATAGAATTATTACCACTTTTGGGATGTGGGATGTGACACATGGGAGGAGAAGAGGTGGTGGAGGCAGTGATGGGGGCATAACAAGTACTCTGCTTGTGGTGTCATTAGATCTTAAATCAATCCTGTTTGTGACCCAATCAGTGAAGTCAATCAGGTTATTTTGGCAAGATCTTCCTACTGTGAGCCTGTGCTACCTCTTGTCCTGCAACCTATTTGCTTCCAAGAATTCCACTTTTGGTTCCTTAATAATGATTTCCAGCAGCTAGCCTACAATCAAGGCTAGATTGACCAGTCTGTAATTTCCTGGGTGGTCCCTTAGCCTGCTCCTGTGAATCGACACCACATACGCCACCCTCCAGTCTGCTGGAACTACCACTATCTCCAGGGAACAATTAAACAGACTTGTCGATAGCACTGCCAGTGTCTGCCCGCCTCCTTCTGTACTCTAGGGTGCAACCCATCAAGAGTAGATGATTTGTCCACCTTTAGGGTTTTGAGGCCTTTGAGCATTCTTTCTTCCAACACTGGTCCTAAGTCCAGTCCTCCCCAGCCACACCATCTTTGGCCTATGCTCTGCACTCTTTATTAGTTCCTTCCCTTCACTGTGAATACCAAACAATCATCTAGTGTACCTGTCTTTTTTCAGCATTCCTTCACCCATGTCCCTTCCTTCTTTAATCTGATAATACACTCCTTTATTTTCTTGTTTTCCCTAATGTACCTGAAAAAGATTTTCTCTTCCCTTTGGCCTCCTCCAATGTTCTCAGCTCTGCCTCAGCTTTAGTTTTCCTCACCATTATTCTGGCCTTTTTCAGCTTTTTTTTAAATAATCTTCCCAGTTGGCCTCCCTCTGTTACCCTTTGTATTTTTGAAATGCTACTCATTTTGCCCTTAAGGCTTACTGCCTCCCCCACTTCTCTAGAAAACCAGATTGTCTTTTTGTTCTTCCTATCCCATCTCATGCATGATGCCGCCCCTCCATTACACCCCTGTTTATGACATTCTATATAGCTCCTGCCCCTTCCACTAGCTCTACCCCTGTGAGCTTATCTTTCATCATTTTCCCCATTTGAGTTAGCTGGGAGCCCTGTGCTGGGAGACCTGAAAGAGAGGCAAGAATAGATCACCTAGCCTACACTGAATAAGGTTATTTAGTTAGTTACTGATTTATTTTTAACTTTTGCTCCAAATCACCCAGGCTGCCCTTGACCACCTCTGAGCCTTCTCCATGTCCCATCCCCATCCCCCTGCCTTCTCCCAGGTCTCATGCTCCAATGTGATTTTCCTCCTATGCCAGGGTACTTGGGTTAGGCCAGAACCCTTGGGAGAGTCCTCAACCAGACTTCCAGGGGTTAGAACACGGGTTAGCAGGAGTTGGACCTGCAGGCTGCCAGGCCATTCTTCTGCATGGTTGAGGGATTTACATTCTTGTTCCCGCCCCTACACCTACCCTTCGAGGATGCTGCACACTTGGACTTCATGACTTTTGCACGTTAAGCATGCGCCTGTTAATGGTGGTGGTATCCTCTCCACTATGCAATCCTGCATTGCAACTCCCCTTGTGATCACCCAGAGGACAGTATTGCAGTGAGGTACCAAATCCTTCCCTACCTGGAGAACAGTGATGAATGGGACACTCGAGTCTCCTACCCCTGGTCAGCCCCTCTGATGACCAAGGCTTGTTCCCCAACTCTGGTTGCTGGTATCGGGAGCAGTAGCTCTACCACTGCATTATAGGGGCTCAGAGACAGGACATGAGGGGGAGTAATTCCAGGGTATAAGGCACTAGCAAACATGGAAGAGGAAAGTATTTAGTTGCAAGACCTGCAGAGCACTACTCCTCTAAGAATCACAAAAGAGGCTGAAAGGTGGTGGGAAGGGGGGGCAAATGGTTGCTACTTCAGGAGACTGTAGGAGCTCTGGAATAGCAAAAAGCAACCATTTGTTTCTCTTGAGGGATGCTGTTCATGCTACTCCTCCTATCGGAGAGAGCACCCTGTTTCCCGCAGGACCCAGCAGCAACGAAGCCTGCTGTGGGGTGTGCATTCAGAATGGGACATCTAGGAAGAGGGTGTTCATAAGGATTCCATGGTTAGAGGTACGGGGGGGGGGGTCTGTGCAACAGATCAGGTAGAGAGGGTGGTGCACTGTCTCCCAGGAACTGGCTAGGAGGAAGAACCCAAAAGGTGGTAATAAATGGTTGGTACTCAATATGTGACAGGGTAGATAGTTACAAGGGTACAAGAGAATTGAACAGGGACCTGGAGAAATTGGAAAGGTGGTCTAAGATCTGGCAACTGTACTTTAATGTCAAAAGTGGTGCATGGATATGCACCGGAGAGGGGGAATCCAAGGACTGAACATTGGATGGGGGGGACTAGAACAGACCTCAGAGGAGAAGGATCTGGTAGTTATAATAAGTAACAACCTCAAGACCTCTGCCCACCATAACAAGGCATATGGGAAAGCTATCACGATGCTGGGGTGCATAGGAAGAGCCTTTTCAAGCAAGAAAGAAGGAAGTGGTCATGTCCCTGTAGAGGTCCTTGGGGAAGCTGTACCTGGAGTACTGTGTACAGTTTTGGAACCTCAACTAAAAAAGGACAATGACCACCTAGAAGTCGTCCAAAGGACAGTGACTAAAATGATTCTTGACTAACAGGGGAGGACCTACGAGGAAAGAGTGTCCAACTTCAATGTGTACTTCTTGGGACCAGGAGAGAGAGGGTATGTGACTGAAACTTCAAGTATCTGAAGGGTATAAACAGGGTGGATAATCAGCAACTGTTTAAGCTTAGTGAGGGGTCCATACAAGGGGCCACATCAATAAGCTCTCAGTGGGAAATTTAGGATGGATGTGAGTAAATACCTTTTCATGGAAAGGGTGGTGGAAAATTGTCACCGTATGACTGAGGAGCTAGTCAATGTTAAGACAGTTGCACATGTCAATGGAAGAGGAATAGACACATGGGACTGGAGAAAAGGATGGGGAGGAGGGATGGGGCTAATGGGGGCCTTGGAATATGACCAAGCAGAACTGATGGATGATAGAACCATGTAAGGATTTGCCAGTGCAAGTCTGGTGAGAACCTAGGTAGGAACTGGGCAGACTAGATGGATCATAAGTCTTTTTTCTGCCTGCAAACATCTGTGTTTCTGTCTTGCTGAAGTCCACCCTTCTGAAGTCCTGAACCATAGTATTTGAACTGGAGTGATGTGTGCCTATGGTTAAGTTGAACCATATTGTATTGTGTGTAACTTGCCCCTGGAAGGTTATTAACTGACTGGGAGTGCCAGATTGCTATTATAATAAAATGTGAATTTTAAATGGTGTTGTACCTTTATCGCATGGGATTATGTTCGTAACCACTTCCACCCGCAAGGTGTGAGACTACATCTGTCCAATAATACCTGAGCACAGTCTATAAGGCTATCGGGTGAACAGTATCTGGGCTTGGTTGGTATTGGAGGTAAAACAAAAATGGTGTGATGCCTCCACCTATGGGGATCTTTTGGAGAGGTGGCTGCCAGGGTACTGCCCCACAGAAAATGAATGCAACCCCTACCCTTTCAACAGGGAACCCTTATGATTATACACAACCCCCAACTTTTAATGTATGCATGCAAACACAACAATATGTAAAACACAATAAGTTTACAGTTTAAAACACAAGTGATATTCCTGGACAGGAACAAGATCTGGATGGGGGAACAGAATGGAATAAATGCAGTGAAATAGTTCTGAGAGCACTGCCCAAATCCTACCACCTTCTGGTGAGTACCTACACAGTATTTACTGTTTCCCTGGGAGCTCCCAATACAGTCCAGTAATTGTTTGCACACAGTGGAAAGCTGCAGCCGTGATGTTGGACTACAGTGCAGTACCGATTGAAGGCTAGTGGTTGAGGATCCCAAACAAGTTATTCAGCACAAATGCTAGCTGCTCCTGGCTGTTTCTATAAATGGGCATAGAATAATAACTGCACAGAACTGTCCAGCAATTACTCTTATATGTTCCTAACAAGCAGAAGAAACTGGAGGGGTACTGACCCAGTACTCACAACCTTAGAAGATTCCAGGGGCTTGCTCTGTCAGGGTTGCAGATGCAGTCAATGGTACAGGTACAGTGGACCCACCGCACATCCGAGTGGCAAGGGGCACAGTTGTGCTGGTCTCTGATGTCCTCTTCACCCCACAAGGGACTTGCCTTCACCTGCCCCCAAGAAGTAGGCAATCACTCAGGGCCTCAGGTGGCTTTGACCTTCTGTCAGGACAAGTTCTGATGGCTCACAAAGCCCAGGTAGGAGCTTTGGTGTTTTTCCTGGAGAAAACAGAAATCTTTTTGTGAAGATGCTTTGAACAACTTTCTTCCAACCGTGTGGCTGACAGCTGACTTTTCTAACAGGTCTTTCTCCTCTTTTTCTCACAGCCTGCAATTTTTTTGAAAGTAACTCCACTGTTCTTACTTATCATAACATTTCAGAGGGGTTCTTGGTTTCCTTATCCAGCTGAACCATGATTAAGCCTGACCACTTCAGCAAAGTGACCACCTCCATCGGTCAGGTAAAATTTATTTTATTTTATTGAAATCTAGGATTACAAATACATTTGAGCAGGAACTGCTTGTTTACAAAGGTTCCACGTCGAAGGAATGGGGGGTATACATTCATGCAAAGGTCAACATATAATACATAGTTACACAATAAAAAGTAAGAGATTGAGGCATAGGAAATTCCAGTAATACAAAATGTGCCAATTGTTAGATAGCATGACTTACCAGCCAAGGGCAATCTTAGAAATAAGCACTGCAGGTGAGAGGGAAGGGGGTATGTAGGCAGGAAGGCCATTGTCGGAGGGTAGAGGGTGAGGGTAAGAGCTCTAAAGGGGAGGGAAGGGAGGGATAAAAGTCAGGAAATGCCCAGAGGGGAGGAAAGGGAGAGGGGGCAAGGGGGTAGGCAGGTAGAAGGGGGCAAGGCAAGGAGAGGTAGCTGTCAAGACTGAAGTGGAGGGCAGTGAGCGGTGGGCCCCTGATTAGGCGAGGCAGTCACAACGACTAGTTGAAATGAGATGAAATCAGAGTTGTCTCTTAAAAGGGCCAATAACAGCAGCAGTAGGAGCTTCTTTGTTGAGAGTATTGTACCAGTGTGGTGCTCTGTGGGCAAAGGCCCTCTGGCCCATGGTAGTCTGGCATCTGGGGACAAGGAAGGTTAGTTGTTGTGAACTTCTAGTTCGCTGGGTGCTGTGGTGGTCAATGAGGAGCTTTTCAATGCCCGGGGGCATGACCCTGAGGATGACTTTTTTGGCTAAGAGGCAGGTTTGATACTGTATCTGGATGATGAGAGGAAGCCATCCTGCCCGAGTGACAGGTCACAAGTGTGTGTAAGTCGGTCAGCCCCAGTTAGCAGCCTGCATGCTTTATTGAGTGCAACTGTAATTCTGTGGAAGGCAGAGGCAGAGGCAGAGCCATAAATTGCCAGCCCGTAATCGATGATGGAGGTGACAGAGCTGTTGATTGCCAACCAGCGAGTGTCAGGAGTCATGCAGTGTTTGTCCTGTAGAGCAGGCCTATACGGATGTTGGTGGCTTTGGTGACAGAATCTATGTGCCGATGATAGGAGAGGGAGCTGTCCAATGGGACACCTAGGTATTTAAAATCAGGAACTTGTTCAAGTAAGGTCCCTGTTTGGTTTAGGATGGTGAGGTCATGGGATTTGTACTTGCTCCTGGCATTGTAGAAGGTCATAACCTTTGTTTTGCTGTAGTTCACGACCAGTTTGTGTGACTTGAACCATTCTTCGATGCGCATGAATTCAAGCTGTAATTGTTTCTCGAGGAGCTCTGCGTTTTGGTGGTTGGTGAACATGACTGCATCGTCGGCGTAGAACAGTAATTTCTGGTGGCAGACACTGGGAAGGTCATTGAGGAAGAGGCTGAAGAGCAGTGGCCCCAGGATGGACCCCTGTGGGACCCCTGAAAGGACTGGCTTTTTTCCGAGGTGACACCGGCAATCCTAACCCACTGGACCCTCTCCCCAAGGTAGCTTGAAAACCAGAGCAGCGCTTCATTGGAGAGCCCAATGTTTGATAAATGCTTGAGTAGGAGTGGGTGGTTCACAGTATCAAAGGCTTTTGTAAGGTTGATGAATACTGCCCTACACAGTTTCCTTGATCGAGCATGGTATGGATGAAGCCTGTAAATTCTAATAGTGCAGTGGTGGTACTGTGCCCTTTTCAGAAACCATGTTGCTCAGGACACTGGATGTCATATTTTTCCGGGTACTTGACTAGTTGGTCTGAGGCAATGCACTCCAGGGCCTTAGACAATGGAGGGAAGATGGAGATAGGTCTGTAGTTGGAGTGTAGTGATTTGTCTCCACTTTTGTGTACTGGTGTGATGGTCGCCTGTTTCCAGCGAGATGGGAACTGGGACATCCTTAGTGATAGTTTGAGGACCTTTGTCAGGGGTTCAAGGACTTCTTCAAGGACAAGTGCTAACAACTTCAGGTCAAGGGAGTCACCACTGTAGCCTGTGTTGTGATTGGCCTTCCGAATATAGGTTCTGGCTTCATGCACTGGGATCTCCTTGAAGTAGAATTGTGAGGCAGGGTGTAGGAGAGGAGTAGTTGCAGGAGGGTTACTAACAGAGAGGGCATCAAAGAAATTAGAAGGGAGGACACTATCCAAGTTGGAGAATGCATTGTTAAAGGTGTTGGTGATTGCATACAGGTCAGATGTTGGTGTTCCATTTATGTTGAGCATGGTGGGTGGTGACTTAGGGTCCTTGCCTGAAAAGTCTTTCGAGTTACTCCTATGACAAGTAAGAACAGTGGAGTTACTTTAAAAAAATTGCAGGCTTTGATGCAGCGAAATGGGGGGGGAGCACTGGAACTTCAACTATAGCTTCTGTTTGGTCACACACCAGGTGCCACCCCACTAATTTGCTAAGTTGCACTGTAAATGCATGGGTTGAGCTTGCCAAACCCTTTATACTGATTTGAATGTAGGAAAATTGTGGCCTTCTTTTTACTGGTGAGCTCCCCATTAAACACCTGTGAGCCTTTCACTGGCCAGAGCCCACTATATAAGTAATGAAGACAGGAGAGTGGTCTCTTTATTAAAAATAGAGAAAGTAGGGAGATCTCAACTCTGATATGGCAAGTTAAAATGTGATGCTTTTTACCTGACCGATGGAGGTGGTCACTTTGCTGAAGTGGTCAGGCTTAATCATGGTTTAGCTGGATAATGAAACCAAGAACCTCTCCTAAATGTATGACAAGTAAGAACAGTGGAGTTACTTTAAAAAAATTGCAGGCTTTGATGCAGTAAAATGGGGGGGGGGGAATGACAACTGGAACTTTAACTATATGCTTCTGTTTGGTCACATGCCAGGTGCAACCCCACTAATTTTATTAAGTTGGATTGTAAATGCAGGGGTTGAGCTTGCCAAACCTGTTATACTTTTTTAGTATGGTGCTGGAATCCCTGTGGGAGTGGCACAACTGTAGCCCTGGTCCCAAGACAGAGGCCCTTGGTGGTGGCAGTAATTCTGCCATAAGCTACAAGACATACTGTATAGGAACTGGACTTTCTCCCAAACCCAGGTTTGGGCTGGTGAGCCTTAACATGTACACATTGGTGTTCAGAAGGGAAAAAGGTGACATGATAGAGACATATGTATTTGTGAGATATCAACAGCGTAGATTGTGCCGGTCACCGCTTTCCCTGCTTCCCTCTGCTTTTCGTGGTCCATGTCCCTGTCCTGTTCCCTCTGCATCTCCCTGTACCTCTGGAATGCACCCCTTTAGCCTTTGCCTTTGCAGCCACTTTTCTTGAGAACCACAGTGGTCTCTTTTTCCTCCTATGTTTGCTCACTTCTTTCAAGTTTGTTGCCTTCACTATGCCCTCCATTAATTTGGCCCACTGTTCCTCCACCCCTCCCAGGCAATCTCCCCCTGCTAGGTCATCTCTGAAACACTTTTTTTTTTTAATTTGCCCTCCTAAAGTCCAGGACCCTTGTCCTTGTGTAGTTTGTCTCTGACACTGTCTGCAATGGAGAAGGTTCAAGATGGACATAAGGAGGTATTTCTTTATGGAAAGCATCCGAGAATTGTAACTGTATTTTTTCGCTACATGTTCTCCATTTATGATCCTCTCTCAACTGTGATTGTAGAAACTGTGTTCTGTTGAATTTCTAGTTGTTGTTGTGTTAGATGTGCCATCTAAAATGGCCCAGGTCATGCCTGAAAATGGTCCCTGGGATCAGAGTATCTTACCTGGTAATTAAATAAATAAATAAATGAAAACCGTGAAACAGATTGCTGAATGACATGGGTCAAGCAAAGTCCTTGGCTGGGTTCAACCACAGAGGGGACAGACACAAGGGAATAGTGCAAACTACAGGAAAAGGGGACTGAGGTACAGAATTCTGGTGAGAGAAGCTGAAATAACCTCAAACCCAGTCTAGGGCGGGTACAGCTTCAGGATGGCCAGGCAGACTAGCTAGACCACTGGGTCTTTTTCTACCATTAAATTCTATGCATTTATGTGTCTATATGCCTGCATGGTGCTACAAGGAGACTGTCAATGTAACTGAAGTGTGAGCAGGCCCGACCACTAAGGCAAGGTGACTCCCCATAGGCCAAGACCTATTCACACTTCACATGAAGTATAAAAATGAATAACATCTTTTTAAAGGTAGGAAAAAAAGGAATGCAAGTAAGTGTGCTACCCACCCTTTGACCTGCCTTGTTGGGTGTCTCACTGATCAGATGGGGGTAGGCATGGCCTTGGGTGACTCCTGTGTCAAGAGGTATAGTGATGGTATGGCTCATCAGAAGTACCTGTGCTAAAACACCATTAGCATGCACAACCTCCTTCTGTTCACGTCAGCTATAGAAACAGTCATGACAGAATAAATAATCAAATGGGGGTGCTTACAATGGGCTGCATGAACAACTCGGCTCAGTGTAGGAGGGTGGCAGTAAAAGCCAACAGGATACAGGGGTGTACAGCGAGGAAATCTCCTCCAGAACTAGAGGCGATCCTTCCCCTGTACAGGTCTCTAGTCAGGTCACATCTGGAGTACTGCATGCAGTACTGGCACACATTCCTGGAGAAGGACATCAAATTGTTGGAAGGAGTACAATGGAGGGCGACAAAGATGATCCAGGAATTGGAGGGAAAGTCCTATGAGGATACGCTGGGTGAGCTGAACATGTACTCCCTGGAGGAGAGGAGGGATAGGGGGAATATGATTGAAACCTTTAAATACCTAAAGGAGCTAAACACGTTTAATACAGAAGTGATTGTCTAGATTAGAAGAGGGAAGGATACGAGAGGGCATCAGCTGAGGTTGGAGGGAGGAAGATTCAGGAGGGAAATCAAGAGACATTTTTTCACAGGACAGGTGGTGAACGGGTGGAATACTCTGCAGAGGAGGTGGTGTCCTGTAGGACGGTGGGCAGTTTTTAGGGGTTGGAACAGAGTGAGGGGGTAATGATGATAAGGGGTGGGAGGGTGGGCAGCTGCAACCTAAGGGGCTAGCTGCACAATCAAGCAGACTCGATAGACCGTGAGGCCTGTTTCTGCTGGCATTTTCGAATGTTCGTATTTTTATACCCTTGATTCACACCAGATAGATAGTTCAAATGTGCATCCCCTTTATTTAGGGATAGGCGTTCCACGGTTTTTCAGTTCATGCTTCTCGTAGTTCATTTTCTAAGCACATTTTTAGGGCCACCAGCCAGCATCACAGCTCATTACTGTTAGGCCCAACATCATTTAATTGTTGTTGGTACACTGGTAAGTATACTAGGCTTTCATGTGAGAATCTCCTGTCTCTTGCAACTACTTTGGCACTCCTGTCACCATCCCCCTGCCATGGGTGCTACTGTTACCCCATACAGAGACTCAAATGGATACTATGCCTACTGTAGCTCTGGTTCTACCGTAACCCCTAGGTGGCGTTATCCCAACGGCTACTACCCCTGCCTGCTTAGCTAGTATCAGGTTAAGGGGCCAGAGTTCTGAAATGGGTGCCTCCACCCGGAGGTCAGGGTTGGTAGTGGTCAAGCTAACCTGAGTACAGCCCTGCAGGACACTGTAACCCCCCCTTTCCTTACTAGTGGCCAGAACAATACACAATAATCATTTTCACAATACCCCTGATACACCACACAAGTATCCACACTGTTTGCACTTACCACCAGGGCTTTCCTCTGGCCCGGCCCTGGGGATCCTCTGTAAAACAAGGTTATACACAGCAAATAACAGCAGTACAGTACTCTTGCACAAACTGGAACCACAGTCAGGGTAAATACAAAAAAAGAGTTAGATCTAATTTATTTAAGGGGCTTGAACAAGGGAGGGTGTAATCAGGTTAATTTGCTTAAAGGCTCTATCAATCAAACAGTTATGCATGCACTTCAGGGTCCATAAACAGTCACACACTCTGGATACCCAGATGGAGAATGGTGGGCTAGCCAGGAACGTTGCAGCTGGTTGGAGCCCTGTGATGGAAGAAAACAACATGCACAACACACACTATTTGTAATCTGGAGCCAGAGGGCTCAGTTCGTGAAAAGAAAACAACAAGACAATCAGATGACGCACTTTTAGATTAGGCTGTTGTTGCCGGGGGCTACCCTGATGATTACTCATGATACCCAAGACTGGACACAGGCTGGATGAAAATTGAGACAACAGATGGTTAATCTGGAGTGCCAGGAGAAGCAGGGCCCACACGATTTGCCGAGGCATCGTTCCTGTTCAAGCGTGGAGCAAGGGGCTGATCCCCAGGCAGGTCTCTCATCTGTGGCTTTATCTGTGCAGTTGGGTAGTCTGGCAGGGCCAGCGTGGCATGGCCCAGGTCGAATGGAGATGAACGCGGATTCAATCCGATTAGGCTGGAAAAAGCTTCCAGCAAGCAGAACACAGTTCACACAGTGGGGAACCAAATCACAACCCACTTTCAATACACAGTACATTTAAATGTAAAGGATTCTATGGTACCAGCAAACAGAACACAGTTTACACAGTGGGGAACCAAATCATGACCCACTTTCAATACACAGCACATTTACATGTAAAGAAATTCTACTGTACAAGGCAAACCGCTCTCCGGTCATGATCCCAAAGTCTCTGCACAAACCGGGGATTCAAAAGCAGCTAGAAATCCTGACAGGCCGATTGTATTCAGAAAATCTTCGGTCTTCTTCAGGTTAAAGCCTGGTCACAGTCCAGTGGCTTAAATAGTCCACACAACTGGAATTCAGTCTGAATAAACTCTATTTTCCCTCTCAGGGACAGCAGGCAGACAGGCAGGTCAAAACCCAGCCCTTTCATAGTTCTCCCATGCAAAACTACACAGGACTGCTGCTCAAAAATCACTTGAGCTATTACTTCTTCACTTCTCAGCTCAAAACTGAAACTAGCTGCAGCAGCCTGGGAAATTCCCCAAGATCCAAAAGGTTCGGTTGGCTGATCCTCTTGTCAGTCACAACAAAGGCTCCCCCTTCAGGTGCAAAAAGGCGCAAAAAAAAAAAACAAACCTACAATTCTTACCAATTTTGACTCCAGACAGCTCCTGTAGTCTGGCTCCATTTTCGGTCCTACCAGTACTGATTGGTCCAATTCACAGTCCAAGACCAATATAGTGGAGATAAACAAAACAGTCCTTGCTGCAAAGAAGGCAGGTTAGACAAACTACATTATCACTCTAAATGATTTTCAGCAAATAGTTACATCTTACAACAGAGCTCCCTCTCAGTTTACTTATGACTGCAATCCAGGAAGCTCTTAAAGAGACAGTGCACAGCGGCTATACAGGCACTCTCTGGCAATCACATTTAAACTGCTAAAATGCAGGACACCAGCCTGGCAGTGAGCATTTAGGCAAGCTCAAGGAAGACTTTTCAGGAACCCCCATTTATAGGAGGGTTACACCCTTCCCTGCCTGGAGAAAACCTGGCATCTGCGTCAAGTCTGTATCATCATGCATCAGTTAACATAAACTTTACTATACATATTCACTACACTTCATGATACTATATCCATTCTGACAACACATTGTGCATATTTCACACAGGTAAATTGAACATTACTATACGTAATAACTTCTTATACCTTAAACAATGCAAGAGGGGGCCCTTCCCTATCAGCTAAATTGGGGCTGGATGGGGCAGGGGCACCATGGTGAGAGGGCAGAACAAGTAACCTGGAATGGGCCGTAAAGCTCAATTTGGGCAGTGAGCTTGGTGAAACATAAATACCTTTGTGCACCACACTGAGAAGCAAATCCACTGGCCTCCCAGGAGAATCATAACTGAGGCGTACTACTGGCTTAACAGTTCAGCCAGTCTTTATGAGGGGGACAACTACAGTCTCTGTACTCTCAGTATTGCTCTGGGGACTCTCGTCACTTGTGAGCGTTGCCTCTGCCTGGATGGGAACGTCCAAACTTGTGGCACCTTCGACTCCTTGCTCTGCAGGCTCCGTTTCTACCTGTCTAACACTTGACTCATTGTGTGAGGGCTCAGGCACAATCAAGCTTTGAGGCACTGAAGGGGGGGTGGTCAACACTCTCATAGTGTTCTTCAAGTTCTGGTATGTCACCAGAAAGTCTCCAACCATCAGCTCCTTTGGGCAATTCATACAGTTCCACAATACACAGAGACTCAACATCTTCAGATATGATACTTTGCACTTCACTTTCTGGGAGCATTGGCTCCAAGGATGAAGCTGAGGGGTAAGGCAGTCCAGAAGGCCCAGCTTCATCCCCACAATTTATCAGGGGGTTACCTCGAAACTGCTGACTCAGTTCATAAGAAAGGTAATAGGCATGGTCGTATTCACTTTCATCAGAAGTGGACTGACAGTCACTATCATTCTTTCCCACTGCAGAGGAAACCTTAAATCTGTCACCACTGGGGTAGGTAGACTCGGTCTCTTTCTTACAGCAGCACGAGTCACTGGCCCAGGGGTCTCAATTTCTGGGGGTTCAGCCTCAATCATGACTTGGCTGATAGGTAGCAAGTGGTTACGGTGCATGGTCTTGACAGTTTTGGAGTTGTTATCTGGGCACACCTTGTACACAGGTATATCACCCAACTTTCCAACTACTACATGGGGAAGATGGTGCCACCAATCAGCAATTTTGTGTTTACCATGCAGTCCCAAATTGCATAACAACACACAGTCTCCAGGTCAAAGCTCTTGAGCCTTTACTTTTTTATCATGCCTCTCTTTGCTGGCATGGCCCAGGCTGAATGGAGACGAACACAGATTCAGTCGGATTAGGCTGGATAAAGCTTCCAGCAAGCAGAACACAGTTCACACAGTAGGGAACCAAATCACGACCCACTTTCAATACACAGCACATTTACATGTAAAGGATTCTACAGTACCGGCAAGCAGAACACAGTTCACATAGTGGGGAACCAAATCACAACCCACTTTCAATACACAGCACATTTACATGTAAGGAAATTCTACTGTACCAGGCAAACCGCTCTCCGGTCATGATCGCAAAGTCTCTGCACAAACTGGGGATTCAAAAGCAGCTGGAAATCCTGACAGGCCAATCGCATTCAGCAAATCTTCGGTCTTCTTCAGGTTAAAGCCTGGTCACAGTCCAGTGGCTTAAATAGTCCTCACAACTCGGATTCAGTCCGAATAAACTGTATTTTCCCTCTCAGGGACAGCAGGAAGACAGGCAGGCCAAAACTCATCCCTTTCACAGTTCTCCCATGCAAAATTACACAGAACTGCTGCTCAAAAATCACTTGAGCTGTTACTTCTTCACTTCTCAGCTCAAAACTGAAACTGGCTGCAGCAGGCTGGGAAATTCCCTAAGATCTAAAAGGTTTGGTTGGCTGATCCTCCTGTCAGTCACAACAAAGGCCCCCCTTCATGTGCAAAAAGGCGCCAAAAGCCCCAAACTACAATTCCTACAGATTTTGACTCCAGACAGCTCCTGTAGTCCAGCTCCATTTTAGGTCCCACCAGTACTGATTGGTCCAATTCACAGTCCAGGACCAATATAGTGGAGATAAACAAAACAATCCTTGCTGCAAAGAAGTCAGGTTAGACAAACTACATTATCATTATCACTCTAAATGATTTTTAGCAAATAGTTACATCTTTCAACAGAGCTCCGTCTCAGATTACTTATGACTGCAATCCAGACAGCTCTTAAAGAGACAGTGCACAGAGGCTATACAGACACTCTCTGGCAATCACATTTAAACTATTAAAACGCAGGACACCAGCCTGACAGTGAGCATTTCAGCAAGCTCAAGGAAGACTTTTCGGGAACCCCAATTTGTAGGGGGGTTACACCAGCACCCCTTGCAGGACAGTTTTGCCCCTTAATGAGCCTAAGCTCATTCCAAATAAAATAGGAAGCATTCTCTTAACCTTAGTCTAGAAGCTACCTCTGGTAGAGCTCTAACCATTACTTAACCCAGTGTCTGTTATCACATGCCCAACTTGTTCAAATATCACCTCCAATTCAGTTACTTCCATGGCATCTTCGGGGAACCCTCCAGGGTCGAATGTCATCGATGCACATCCCTTGAGGGGATGCCCAACTGAGAACTCACTTTTGCCTCCTGAGTTATTTTCCAGCCATCTGTAGCCTCCGATACTTCCTGGTTAGTCTCACAGCCTACCTGGAGCTTTTAGACCCAAGAACTGAGCACTCAGTGACCCTCAGCGGATCCCAAGAGAGCAGCCTCAAACTGTGGCATCTTCCTCCTCTCCAAGAGGTGTCCATGCCTTGATGTGGCCCCACAAATGCATGGCTACCAGATCACCCCTCTGATTGTCTGTACGGCCTCCAGACTGCCCAGCCCTAAACCCTCTTGTCCCCAGCTGACATGGGCAGGACGATTCTGACAAGGGGTGCTGTGCCACTCCAATGTTGGCACCCTGCCAATGAGCCAATTTTGGCAGTCCCCCTCTGACTCTCAACAGTGCACTGGAGCCCAACAGAATCCAATGCTATGCTAAGGCTGGCACATTATCATGGAGCCAAGACCAGAAGAATCCCACAAAGCACCCAGAACCCAAGTCTGCAAGCTAGTACTGGTACAGTTGCTGCCTCCTACCTTGAATGCTGCTGAATGTGATCAGAAGGGGAAAGTAGAACTTGGTACAGAATAGGGGAGGGTTTTTGTGTGTGGGCTGTAGAAAGGAGTGCTGAAGGAAGCAATACAGGCTGATAGAACAACAATGTGGCATGCCAGTGAAGATGACAGTAGGGGTGGAATAGGGCTGCAGGGGAGGGGTTGGCAGCAGGGGATGGGGGACTGGTTCAGGGGACAGAAGGGCCACAGACCAACCAGGATGGGCAGAATAGTGAGTTGCAATGGTTATGGGGCTGCTATCTGGATGAGCACATTATGGAAGCTGGGGGAGGTGTCCCATTTGTCACAGGCTGAGGGAACTGGAGGCAGAGGTACAGTGGTTAGGAAGGGAGTTAGCGGGGATTGGGGGAGTGGGTATGATCAATGGAACAGGAGGGCCACCTCTTTGGGGATCCAGGGGTATAGAACCAGTGGAATGGAAGGGCATAGGGAACAGGGTAAAAAATTTTAGAAACAGTAAGGGGGAACCTCAGGGTAGTACAAGGGAAGAAGTAAACAGTAGAAGTCCAGGGTCAGGTAATAGGTTCGCGGTGCTGGCTTCAATGGTGGATGATGAGAGAGGGGCTCTCCAGGAGGGAGCAGGAGGAGAAGAGAGTATTGAAAGTCCAGGTGGCAACAGTCAGGCAGAAGAGGGGGACAGACAGTGGTAGGGGTAGTAAAGGGAAAAGGGTTATAGGTAAAGGGGAGGGTGAGGGGGGTAAGGCAGTGGAGGCAGGAGGGAAGAATGGGCCCAGCAAGGAAGGGAAGGAAGGTGATGATGCTGGGAGAGGATTGGGATTTAGGGGAGTAGAGGAAGGGGTGGGACTAGGGTAGAGGCTGGGGCATAGCAGAAGGTATAGTTCAGCAAGCAGGGGCATGGGGCATATCATGTGAGAAGGGGGGGCGGAGTCCCAGTGCAAGGGGGCTCAGTCCTTAAAGGGGTCAGATGGGAAAGTAAAGGGGAGCTGCATAGTCGAATATGGGTGGAATCAGTACCTGGATTGACAGCGGGTAGGGCAGGACAGACCACTCTCAGGTGTGCAAGGAGAGGAAGGGAGAAACTGCATGAGTGGTGCACTTGGGTACAAATGACTTGGGGAGGTAATACAGTCGAGTTAGTAAGGGAGAGGTTCGAAGATCTGGGGAAGTTGTGTGAGGAGACAGGGAGATCAGTGGCCTTCTCAGAAGTGTTCCTAGTACCTAGGGCAAGCACGGCGAGGAAAGGAAGGATAGAGGAGTTCAACTCTTAGCTGGAAGCATGTGTTGAACCAAAGGGTATGGGCTAGTGAGAGGCTAGAGTAACATCTAGTACAAAACAGAAACATAGAAGTTGATGGCAGATAAGGACATTAAGGCACATCCGGTCTGCCCATTTCTTTTTCTACCTTATGAATGTGCCATCGGCCTTTACTCTGTCAATGGCCTATCTAATAATAAACATCTGTATTGCTCCCTTATGCCTATCCCATGCCTGTGTGAAACTCTGCACTGTATTCATATCCACCACTTCCTGAGGTAGGCCGTTCCATGCATCCACCACTCTTTCTGTGAAAAAGAACTTCCTTACATTACCCCATCATCGGCCTCCCTCTAATCTCATGCTGTGTCCTCTTGTCCTGCTATTTTTCTTATATTGAAACATGTTAGACTCTTTCACCTTGTTAATGCCCTTAAGGTGTTTGAATGTTTCGATCATATCACCTCTCTCCTTCCTTTGCCCTAGGGTATACATATTGAGCTCCATTAATCTCTCCTCATATGTTTTCTGATGCAGTCCCTGCACCATTTTGGTTGCCCTTCTCTGGACTGCCTCAATTTGGTTAATGTCCTTGTGAAGATGTGGCCTCCAGTACTGCAGGCAGTGCTCCAGATGGGGCCTAACCAGTGTCTTGTAAAGAGGGATTATTACTTCCCCCTTACGACTTGTGATACCCCTAATAATACATCCCGACATCCCCCTAGCCTTAGCTACTGCTTCAGTGATCTGCTTGGATGATTTCAAGTCATCTGTGATGGTGATGCCCAAGTCTCTTTCTTCTCTTGTGACTGCCAGCAACTCCCCTCCCAACCTATAGGTGGCTTCAGGGTATCTCTTCCCTATGTGCATGAGCTTGCACTTCTTTGCATTAATCCCCAGTTGCCACTCTTCCAACCATTTTGCCAGTTTATCCAGATCTCTTCTCATTCTGCCCACCCCATCTGGATCACCTACTCTGTTGCAGATCTTGTCGTCACTGCAGACAGACAAACCTTACCCTCCAATCCATCTGCAGTGTGTCACTGATGAAGATATTGAAGGGGAATGGCCCCAGGACTGATCCCTGAGGTACCCCACTTGTGACTTGTATCTCTTCTGATTGTATACTGTTTACCACCACTCTCTGTTTTCTGCTCATCAACCAGTTTGCCATCCAGTCGACCAACTTCTGACCCATCCTGAGCCTACCCAACTTCTTAATCAACCTTCTATGTGGAACAATATCGAAAGCTTTGCTGAAGTCAAGGTAGGCGACATCAACTGTCCCCCTTAGTCCACTACTCTGGTTATCCAGTTAAAGAAATCTATGTGATTATTTTGACAGGACCTTGCTGTTGTAAACCCATGCTGTTTTGGATCCTGTGCTCCTATGGATTCCAGGTGTTGCACTATCCTTTCCTTAAGGAGTGCCTCTATAATCTTGCCCACTACTGAGGTAAGACTGACTGGTCTGTAGTTCCCTGCCTCCTCCCTGCTACCACTCTAGTGGAATGGGATCACATGAGCCCTTCTCCAGTCTTCTGCAACTTCTCCTGTGCTCAGAGACTCACTAAACATTTCAGCTAATGGCTCTGCTAGTTCAACCCTTAGCTTCTTTAGTACCCTGGGGTGTATGCCATCTGGTCATGTTGCCTTGTCCACCTGAGCTTATTGAGCTCTTGTAGGACCCTTTCTTTTGTGAAGGGACTAGAGCACACCTCCCTCCCCCCTGTATCCACGGTGCTGAGCTGTGGGCCCTGCCCTACCTTCTACTCAGTAAATACTGAGCAGAAGTATCTTTTACATGGTCCTCCTCACATGCCTCTTCATCCCCTTTGAGCTTAGCAATACCCCCTCTGGACTTTCTCCTTTCACTAATGCTATAGAAAGTCTTGTCATCTTCTTTTACAGTGACCTATTTGCAGAGGACAGATTACATTTGAGTAAGGTGGGACAGGGGTTTTTGAAACAGGCTTGGGGAATACGTAGTAACTAAGGTGGATTTAAACTAGGTGTGGGGGGAGGCAAGTGTGCAGCAGGTCTGCTGGGCCACTGGAGAGGGGAGCCGAATGAGCTTACCTTACCCACCAAGCTAGCAGGGATAGTACCAGGGTAGATTCTCGGGGGAGTTAAGGATGGGGAGACACAGGTTAAGTAAGGGAAGGGAACTAATTGGAGGGTTGTCTCCCTAAATGCAAGAAGCCTGGGGAACAAGCATTTGTCAATGCTGAATGTTTGCTTGCTGGCATTGGCAGTGGTAGTGTAGAAGTTACAGAGCTGCGTAACACGAATGGCAGTGAAGTATTGAACTGAAGCCAACCCCACCACCACCCTGCAGAGAGTGACAGGCATTGGGGTGTGCCTTTGGGTTGTCAGGCATAACGGCCATGCCATTTCACCACACCCACCCTGCAGACACTGACAAGTGTCACGGTGTTCCTTAGGGGTCTTTGGCCTTGTCGCACCCATTCCATTGGGAAATACGGTGAGATGAGTGTGATATAGGAGAATGGGGTGAACATTGGGGCGAAGAGTCCAAGGCATGCATGATGCCTCTCATTGGCTGCAGGGTGTGGAATGTGAGCATTACAGGCAAGAATCCCAAGTCACACCCTGATGCCTGTCATTCTCTACAGGGTTAGGCGTTATGGTTGGAAATCCTAATACCTCAGGTATTCGTTGGTATTTTCACTTCAAATGTTCAACATGGTTTTTGTGACCCCACCTCATGAACAGGGGAATATCAGTTTGTTAGCAGCTGCTTATGCACAGCGACTACGGCATTTAGCACCACAGGTGCAAAACATTCGAACAGGATGTAAAATGACAGCTGTACTGTTCATGGGGAGGTGTAAAAAATGGCAATGTTGCAAATCTCTACTAAAATGTTTAAAAATGGTGAAGTCACGGCGTACATAGAAACTGTAAACGCAACCGTGTAATATAATTAGGTTGGGAATTTTTTTTACAGCAGATTGTCAACTCAGGCATTTTGGTGCCTCCGATCATGAACAGTGTCACTGTGGTTTTCTTTATCTGTCCCGAACAATGATTTCCCACAGCGACCACGCATCTCTGCGCTGAAAGTGTGAAAACACACTTCGGCCATGTTGTGAAAAATGACAGCTGTACTGTAAATAAGGAAGTGTGGAAAAATGCCACTGGTGAAAATCTGGACTTAAAATATTACAAAGTCATGAACTTACGAGGGTGCGTGGAAACTACGCAATGCTCACTCATAACACAGTCATTTTATGGACTTTTGTCACCAAATTTTCAACATAGCCATTTAAGACCTCTGCTCACGAACAGTGTAACTGTGATTTTCTTAATCTGTCCCAAACATTGCTTTTCATTGCACCAACAGCACCATTATGCTACATGTGCGAACACATTTAGGTGACATATGAAAAATGGCAGCTGTGCTGTTCATAAGGAAGTGTAATAAAATGGCAATGTTGAAAATCTGGAGTGAAAATAATAAATTCGCAAACTTATGAGCATGCATAGGAACTGCGCAACGCACGCTCGTAAAACAGTCATTTTTAGGAATTTTTTCACCAAATTTTCAACATAGCCATTTAAGACCTCTGCTCATGAACAGTGTCACTGTGATTTTCTTAATGTGTCCCATACATTGATTTCGCACATCGACTGCGCCATTGGCGGCTACATGGGTGGAGACACATTTTGGGCAAGATGTGAAAAATGACAGCTGTAGTACTCATAAGAAGGTGTGGTAAAATGGCAATGTTGAAAATCTGGAGTGAAAATATTGAAAATTTGCGAACTTATGAGCGTGCATAGGAACTGTACAATGCACGCTCATAAAACAGTCATTTTTGGGAATTTTTTCACCAAATTTTCAACATAGCCATTTTAAGACCTGTGCTCATGAACAATGTCACTGTGAATTTCTTAATTTGTCCCATACATTGATTTTGCACACCAAATGCACCATTGTGCGCTACATGGGCAGAAACACATTTTGGGTGAGATGTGAAAAATGACAGCTGTACTACTCATAAGAAGGTGTGGTAAAATGGCAATGTTGAAAATCTGGAGTGAAAATATTGAAAATTCGCGAACTTACAAGCGTGCGTAGGAACTGCGCAACGCACGCTCGTAAAACAGTAATTGTTAGGAATTTTTTCACCAAATTTTCAACATAGCCATTCTAAGACCTCTGCTCATGAACAGTATCACTGTGATTTTCTTAATTTGTTCCGTACATTGATTTCTCACACCAGCTGTGCCATTGTGTGCTACATGGGCGGAAACACGTTTTGGGTGAGATGTGAAAAATGACAGCTGTACTACTCATAAGAAGGTGTGGTAAAATGGCAATGTTGAAAATCTGGAGTGAAAATATTAAAAATTTGTGAACTTACGAGCATGTGTAGGAACTGCGCAACGCACGCTCGTAAAACAGTCATTTTTAGGAATTTTTTCACCAAATTTTCAACATAGCCATTCTAAGACCTCTGCTCATGCACAGTGTAACTGTGATTTTCTTAATTTGTGCTGTACATTGATTTACGACACCGACTGCGCCATTAATAAGCTACATGAGGCAGAAACACATTTTGGATGAGATGTGAAAATGACAGCTGTACTACTCATAAGAAGGTGTGGTAAAATGTCAATGTTGAAAATCTGGGTGAAAATATTGAAAATTCATGAACTTCACACGTGCATAGGAACTGCATAGCATCGCGTCAAAAACAGTCATTTTGGAATTTTTCCACCAAATTTTCAAAATAGGCTTGAAAGCCACCTTATAAACACTGGCAGTGTCGTTTCGTTAATCGGTCCTGAAAGGTGATTTCGCACAGTGACCACGCAGTGACTGCGAAATCACCCTTCGAGCCCGAAAAACGCCATGACAGAGACATCATTCATGAGAAGGGGTCCCAAAAACCCCATGTTGAAAATTTGGTGCAAAACTTCCCAAAAATGCCTGCGATATGCAACAAAGTTGAAAAAACCCTATCTAGCCCATTATACAGCTTACCGGCATTTCCTCAGTTCGCGGTCGGCTTTGAAGAGTGCAGACGTGTTCCCGGTCCACATCAGATCGTCGCGCCGAGCTCGGAGGTAAGTATAGGAGTGAGGGGTGTGGGAGGCAGGGTGCGCGGTGGGTGGGTGTGGGTTGTGGGGGGCAGGAAGACTGCGTGGGACCATTTTTGCTTTGCAGTAAAAAAAAAAAAAAAAAAACGATGCGGGGCGTTTGCCACGCTGGGGTGGGCTCCCAGCGTAGCAGAAAGACGGCTGGGGAGTGGAGCCGATGGGGATTGGGCACCCCGTCGGCTATATGTGTGTGCGGGAGGGAGGGCAGCACGCAGTATCGTCGCGTTCTGTGCGTGTGTGTGTGTGTGTGTGTGTAGGGGAGATGCGCATGAGCAGGCGATATCTTATCGCTGCTCACTGAAACACGTAGCTCCCCTTTCAACTGTATGCCACTGCATTTTGGAGCTTGTCATAGACAGCTCCAGCATGCATTGGCTTACAGGGGCCGCGCCTGCCAACACACTGACTGAATTGGAAGAGGGGGTGACACACCTCCGAAATCTCGGATGATGGCACTATGTTTCTTGCACATGCGTGCAAGCAAACATAACAAAACAGCTGAGTTAGAGGTTCTCTTGGCAGTAGGGATGGTGGACATTGTGACCATCATGGAGACTTGGGCCACCCAATACCAAGACTTAGATTTGATTATCCCGGGGGACAGGATATTCAGAAAGGATAGGGGCAAGGGAAGGAGAGAAGGGTGGTGATTTATGTAAAGGAGGGGACAAAATCTTGCATATCCTCTGTCCTTACCCAGAACTACAGTGCTGCCCATTGCTGGTTCACTTCCAACCTGCTGCTTGTTAATGCTAAAAAAAAACCCAAGGCAATGCTATTTGCATCTAAATCATTCCTAGCCAAATCGATCGCTGATAACTTCTCTCTCCTAATCCTCTCTCCCAATGGCCTTGCCCTTAATGGTTCCATATCATAATGGTGATCATGGTATACTGATCGTCGTTACGGCGAGTGTACATTGCTGATTTTGGCAATGCACACTTGCAGTGAGTATAAAGAGGGCGCCCGAAACCTACGGGGTTTTATTTAATGTGGGGGACTGTGCCCCCCCACACACCCTACTAATGGATTCTCAGCTCCAGGATGGTGCATGTCAGGGGGTGGAAAACTTAACAAAATAACAAGCCACCCCCGGCAAAAAAAAAATGTGCCGTGTCGGACCCGAACCCTGCACATCTCAAGCGACCACCTACCCCACCATGCTAGCAGTCCAGCTTGGCAGCTGCCCACCACACCACCTCCCACATACCTTCCCTCCCCTTCCCCCCCACACACGTATGTATATATGTGTACATCCGTTTGCCCTACCTCATCCACGCTGGTATCTCGCTACCCTGCCAGGTAGTCCTGTATACAGGCGCCGTGATTGAGCCACCCTTTTTGCAAGCACTCAATCATGGTCACCCTGTATACAGTATAATACCCTTGACAATGTCTCCTCCTTTAAATATTTGGGGGTAACACTCGACCCCACTCTCTCCTTCACAGACCATGTTAACCTTGTAATTCACAGGATTAACCAGAAACTTGTTGCTGCTTACCGTATCAAACCCTATCTGTCCAAAGAGGACCACCTGGCTATAGTCAGAGGCAACCATCTCCCTATCTTGGACTATTGCTCCCCAATTTGCTCTCCAGTCTCCTCCACCCTTCGAGGTAGACTCTCGTCTGCCTATAATAGCGCTTGTTGATTAACTCTATCTGCCCCCTACTTCACACATCACTGCAACCTCTACCACTCTCTCGGCTGGCTCTCTCTACAAGGCCACTTTAAATTTACCCTTGGCTGCTTTGTGGATACTATCATTAGAAACAGCTCTGTTTCCCCTCTCTCCACCCTCTGTAAGTTCCATACGCCTACTGCCTCCACTTTGCTGCTGTCCCTCCTCTTGAGGTTTCGCAAACCTCGACCAAAATGGGTAGAAATGCCCTAACAGTAGTGGCCTCCATGTTTTAGAATGGGCCTCCAGCACCTCTCAGAGCCTCTAACGCTAACCTTACCTTTAAACACAACCTCAAATCCTGGCTACTAGCCAAAGACAGCTGCAACTGTGCGCCTAGATAGCTTCCCCTACACGTTTCGGACATCCTTTCCTTATGTTGCTCTGCTTCTCTACTCTCTCTCCCTTCCTACTCTTTTGGTCGCTAGTCTAATTGGTTTAATAGCTTTGAGAGGGGTGGTTTAGATGGTTTCTGCCTCTGCGTTTTCTGTACCTGTCTGTATACACCGTTCAATCTGTCTTTGCTTGCTTATATTTTTGTATCACCTGGTGTACTTATTTTCCTAACTGTACCTTGTATTTATACCATGTCACTTTTATTATGTAACTATGTGTTTTTTATGTGTACTTGTACATCGTGCCTTTTGGCCCGGGTCATGCCTAAAATAAGGTGTGCAAAGGATGGGGAGGATGGTAGAAAAGAGGCTTGCAATTCCAGGATTCAGAAAGTAGGACACTGAGGATGGGAGTGGTGTACAGGCCACCAGCTGAGGCAGAGGACTTGGGACAGGGAGTTAACGGAGCAGATTAGGAGGGTCTGCAGGAAGGGAAACATTGTGATCGTGGGGGACTTCAATCTATCAGGAGTGGATTGGAGCACCCCAGTCACCTCGACTGCAAGGGAGCAAATGCTTCTGGAAGCATTCCAGGATAGCTTCCTGACACTGATGGTTATCAAGCCGATCCGGTTGGATAAAACTTTGGACCTAGTACTGTCTAACGAGAAGACTGTAAGGGAGCTGTGGGTGGAGGGACCCGCTGGCTGGGAGTTACCACTACTTGGTGTGGTTCATGCTGAGCATGGGCAAAGAAGCTTTAAGAACAGGAACCAGGGTAGCTGACTTCAGACATGCTGACTTTGACAAGATGGGGAAAATTTTGGAAAGACACCTGGCAGGACTTAATCCATGCTTAGATGCAAACTAAAAATGGGAAATTATGAAATTAGGACTGATGGAGGCTACGGAGTCATGCACCAGGCACTGAGTAAGAGGGGAAGGGCTAAGAAGCCAAGCTGGTTGAATCGAGAGGTCTTGGAAGGGGTGAGGGCAGGAAAAAAAGCAGCATTTAGGAGGTTCAAGAAATCAGAGAGGGAGGAGGACAGGGAAATGTATTTGAAGAAGTCCAAGAAGGTAACCAGACTAGTCAGGGTGGCCAAGGCTTCCAGAGAGCTGAGGCTGGCACAGGGCATCAGTGACAGGGAAAAGGACTTCTTCAGGTACATAAGGGAGAGAAAGAGCAGCAAGGACCAGATAGTGAGGATTAGGAAGGACAGGGGGTGGGTGGAGAAAGGGGCAGAGCAGGCAGAAGCACTAAATAAGTACTCTGTTTTGTGTTCACGAAGGAGAAGGGTGGGCAGCTACCTCAGGGGATGGGGAAGGTGGACAAGGGGGGGATGGGATGACAGATGAGGTAATTACAGAGAGCAGGGTGCTGGAGGGTCTGAAGGTCGCTGAGAGTGGATTAGGCACCGGAGCCAGACGGTATTCACTCCACTGGCAGAGGTCTTGGTGGGGCTACTGACAGACCTGCTCAATACTTCCCTGGACACAGGATGCATACCACAAGATTGGAGGATGACTCATGTGGTGCCTATCCATGCAAGTGGCACAAAGGAAGAACCAGGCAATTACAGACCAGTAAGCATCACATCCATCGTAGGAAAACTAATGTAGACAATCCTGAAAGAGAGGCTAGTAATCTTTTTGGAAGACAATGGACTCCAGGACAGTCAGCAACAGGGGTTCATCTCAGGAAGATCCTGCCAGAACAACCTAGTCGAGTATTATGACTGGGTGATGAGGGAATTGGATAAGGGCCATGCAATCGATGTCCTGTATTTGGACTTCAGCAAGACCTTTGATTCTGTGCCTCATGGGCGGTTGTGGGGGAAGTTGGAATATGCAGGAGTGGGGAAAAAGATGGTAAACTGGATCATGAACTGGCTGAAGGGGAGGCAGCAACAGGTGGTTGTGGGGGGAACTCTCATTCCTAAGGGCTGTGGTGAGCAGGGTTCCACAAGGCTCAGTACTGGGCCTGGTGCTGTTTGGGATATTCATAGCAGATATCTCACATGGCATCAAGGGCAAGATCAGTCTGTTTGCTGATGATACCAAGATGGGGGCAGTGGTGGATGACATAGTAGGGTGGCAGGGGCTACAGGATGACCTGACTAAACTGGAGTAGTAGTTGGAAATGTGGCAGTTGGATTTCAATATGAAGAAGTGCAAGGTTCTGCACTTCAGAACAAGGAACCTGGGGAGGAGCTATCAGTTGGGAGGGGTTCAGATAGGTACCACCAAGGAGGAAAAGATCTAGGGGTGGTTATAATGTGGAATATGAACAACTCAGCTCAGTGCAGGAAGGTGACAGTTCAATCCAACAAGTTGCTGGGATGTATTGCGAGAGGAATCTTATCCAGAAGAAGGGAGGTGATCCTGCCTCTGTACAGGTCACTAGTCAGGCCACACATGGAGTACTGCGTGCAGGACTGGCATCCATTCCTTAAGAGGAATATCAGATTACTGGAGGGGGTACAGAGCAAAGCAACTAGGATGAGCCAGGGATTGGAGGATAAATTCTACAAGAACAGGCTGAGTGAGTTAAATATGTACACCCTGGAGGAGAGGAGGGATCGGGTGGATATGATCAAGACCTTCAAATACTTGAAGGGGAAAAACAAGACAAGTACAGAAGGGTCTTTAAGTTAAGGAGGAGAAGGGACATGAGAGAGCATGATCTCAGATTGGAGGGGGGAGGATATAGGAGAGAGATGAGAAATTGTTTCACGGAGAGGGTTGTGGCTAAATGGAACACTCTTCCCAAGGAGGTAGTATCGTGTAAGACAATGGGCAGTTTTAAAAGGGGGTGGGACACAGTGAGGGGGGGTAACAGTGAGGGGGAAGGGAGGGGGGAACAGCTACAATGTAAGGGTGCAAGCTGCACATTCGAGCAGATTTGATAGAACATAAGGCCTGTTTCTGCTGGCATATTCGTATGTTCGTATGAATGCCCTTCTCCAGCTCCAGTCCTGATGTAAGACCTACTCTGCTTCCTACCCAAACCTCCTATTTATACCTCTGTCACTAATCTCCACCATCACCTCACCCTCACACCATTCTGAAGTGCAAGGCAGTTGGTGCTCTAGCACTTATTGCTTTGATTGCCATATTTAGTAACATCCCATCCCCTTCTGAGAAAGGGTTGTGTGAAGGAAAAAAAAATCTTAAGCGATTTACAGGCCCATTTGGGCAGTGTTTGGGGGGAAGGGGTGCATGTCATTCTGTTTGTTAAATGCTGCCATGTTCCTCATCTTCTTTAATCTGGTGATAAGCATCTGGTGAGTCCATGTTCAGCCTTTTGTTTCCAGGCACCAAGATGCTGGAGTGCACTTCCTAGCATCATCAGAAATGCTCCCACTGTTGTCCATTTTTAAAAATTGTTTGAAGGCTTTTGGCTAATTATAATTCTGTGTTTCTTTACTTTTAAAACAAAAATCCAAACATCTGTCTCTGTCTTGCTTTATGGTTATTATCTCCACTCAGTTTCTGGTCTTTGAGTGCAATCCAAGACCACCAGGGAAACCAGCTGTGGTGTTTTTAGTGCGGTCCTTGTAAAATGCATTCTAAGACAGAAAATTAAAGAGCTTTCTTCCAGCTCTAGTCTGTGGCATGAAGCCATGATGGAAAATGGAGAAGGCTAGGCTGCACGCTACTCAGGGGACCTGATGTGCTCTTACTAGCGCTGGCCATAGTGATCAATGGCCCCTTGGCAAGCCTTCTTCCTGGCCGCCCCATTAAGGGAGTGAAGAGCCCAAGAAACATACATATCCCTGCAGCTTCCTCCATGTGTTTTCCTGTTCAGTTCAATAATGTGCCTCACTAGTTCTTGCATGCCTCAGGAAATAGAACAGAATCATTAAACAGCTTCTGACAACTCCGAGGAAATTTTGGAAAACCATAATGTTTAGACGCATTTTATCCTTTATTTCACATATTGCTGGAATCTCCTCTCAGTTGCCATCCATTGTTTATTAGTATTTTATCTCCTTACTGCCAGGTAGTAGTAAAATATTTATTTTGCAGCAGGAATTACACCACTGGGGCTATAAGCCCTATTCACATTGTGGCCCTACAGGATTACATAAGTTACATGTTACATTAAAATTTGGTTTTGACGTTACATATACATAAAATGTACAAGTAAGTGGATAAAACATAAGAAATTCATTACATTAGTACATGAAATATACATAACATTTATTGTTCACTCGTTCACTCAGGACAACCTAGTCACAGGACAAAGCATTCTGGTCTTTGAGAGCTAGCTCACAAAGAAGGGTAGCCCCCCCCATCTGAGTGACCCCACCCAGCCCTTACACCCAGCGCCACCAGGTCTTTACCCCCTGCCAACTTTGTTCCCTCATGGCATTCCCTCATGGTAGTGGTCCCTGGGGCGTACAACTTTACTCCACTGGGTCATGATCTGGTCCATGAGGTAGATGCCTGGTCAGCAGGGCAGGACTTGCAGGGGATCAGTCATCATCCTGCCATCTGCAGTCTTTCATCTATTTTCTCCCTTGGCCTAACTGTATACTATGTCACAGAATGCATGCGCACAGTGGTATGCTGACACTAATCGGCACTCAGCAGGTTCCCTATGTCCCTCGGCAGCCTCTGCTATGGGACGCTCATCACTCCTTCCCCAACCAGCCCACTGAGTTCTGAGTATGTTCCCAATCCCAGGTCACTGGAGTAACGTGTGGAAGTGATACCAATGTGCTGCACGGCCAACCCTCAATTTATTAATTACCAACTCAATCTGGGATTTGGGATTTAAGGTGCTACACTGCATCAAATAACTTTTAATATTTAGAGATGGTAGCTTTGAACGTTTAAGTAGTCTGATAAGTTCAAAATGAGTATTCCTCAAATGAGAAGCTTTCTTAAAGGGCCAGGGACATGCTCTTTGCCATTGACATTCTCCTTGCCATAAAGCAGTCACACCAATTCAAAAATATTGACAGTGATTCTGTGATTTACAGTAGTGGTGTCATGCTCTGATATAAAGTTGCTTGAGGGAGCATTGTTCAGCAAACATTCAGGATGGGCAGCTTAAAAATGAATTTTTAAACACACCACAAATGGATGAATCTATAACTCTAGGCATGCACATAATGAGCATGCCAGGAGTCACCGCTTAAATTTTCAAATACTAAATTAAGCATAAAACACTGGTAACCTTGGCATGCACTCATGCACAAAGGAGATGGACATTTTTTATGGAAAATGCTTAGTTCTTTATTAATAAAAATTCAGCAATCCTAATGCCTCCGCCACACCACACAGAAAGGATCCCAACATTTCATGCAGGCACACTGCGCTTTGTCAAGATTTCTGCTGAATTTTTATTAATAAAGAACTAAGCATTTTCCATAAAAAATGTCTATCTCCATTGTGCAAGTGAGTGCCAAAGTCACCAGTGTTTTGTGCTTTGCTTTTTTTTTTTTTCACCAGTGAGCACCATAAACTTCGAGCGGCTCTAATTTTTTGTTGTACAGTAAATTAAACATGTTAGTGATCTTTTTCAACCAGGATTAACTTTGCAGAGCTCAGTGCAGTCTGTGTTAACTCAAACACTACTTAGACAAACATGTTCACGAACGAGTTCACTACGTAGCACCTCAAGTGTCATACAGTACTGTTTTATACTAATAGATATGCAGGAGTATCGTTCAGCAGGCATTAAGGATGAGTAGCTTAAAATGAATTTTATAGACATCTCAAATGGAGAAATGCACATATCCAGAGTGATAATGGATGTGCTGTACACAGCTGCAGAAGAGAGAACATGCAGATGAGTAGTGAGAGGATGGGGTGCAATGATGGAGCGTGATGCAATGAATGGGAGGAGACTAGCAGCTCACAAGAAGTACAGTAAATACCAACAAGCATCAGTGCATTGCATCAAGATTGAAAGGGAGCAGAAGGGAAGCTAGAAAAGGGTTGTAAGTGCATTGTATTTGCGGGGAACTTTGTTTGGAAAAGAGTTTCAATCTAAAGAAGTTAGAATTGCCACTGCATTGTCATCTCTAAAAAATGAAACAGCAGTGCGTTGGATGAACAGTTTAATGTGATTTGTACTGTATAAGTAAACAAAGAAACCTAGCCAGGAGGACTGGGAGAGGACTCTGGGGCAACTACTGTCTTCAGCAGAGAAAACACATCTGATGTTTAAATGCTTGGGGGAGCATGAACACACTGCAGAATTTGAATTTCATGTTAAATTCCATCCTATCTCTGTGGGCAGCACCTTGAGCTGGAGCTAATGCATTTTGTCTTTGCACTACTGAACTCATGTTGTAAGCATAGTCTTGTTAGTGGGTATTTAATGCACAGCACAGCACAACATCTTATCTTTCTTTCTTTTCTGAGGGATGGATTAATGTATAGACCAACAACGTCCAGGCCTAGGAATCCTGCCTTCATGGGTGTGGGTGTGGGGGTGGCAGCCCTGAGTGGATCATCCTGGTTACTGGAAGGAGACTCATATCTGGAATGGAAATTTGATTTGCCTGCATTTGCTGTGGTGCCAGGTTCAAAATAATAAACTTTCAAACACTCTTAAAAGATGAGCCCCAGTTCCTAGCTACAGTAGCCAGTCTGAAGGAGATATCAGCACTACTGCAGCTACTTCACTAATGCATTTTTGCTAGCTGTTTCCTGCCCAAAGCTGGAATTGGGCATTAGGCACCCTCAATCCAAGCAGCTGCTGTGCCCTTCAACTCAGAGGGTCCAGAGTGTGACTCGGTGCAAGGTATCAGTCTTCAGGATTAAAATGTGTTTTAATGTGCCATGTTGAAACAGCACACAAGGGAGTCTGTGAGCTAGGCAGAAGCTTTCAGAATGGTATCTCACTGACATGAAGATGCCTAACCACAGTAGAGGGGTGGGACCTTGTGGCTAACCATCCTGGAGGCCCCAGAAAGATAATGTCACCTTTGAGTCAGCCCACTTCAATTAGAACTCCACTGTTCTGTGGTTATCCTCATATTCTGACTTCCTCTAAGGATTCTTTATCCTTTCATAAGTTGCACAATGTAATCTATCATTAAAATGTTAGGTTTACATGGGGAATATAAATGGCTTACACTGACCTACTGTATGCAAGGCAACTGTTTTCTAAATCTGATATGCATACATTTTTCTGGTCACAAATTACAAATAAATACATAAATAGATAAACAAATAAATAAGTCTTGGATTTAAAATACTGAAAAAAATGGTGTATAAATAGGTAGCTCCTGTCATTTGTGTTGTAAAAATAACTGGAGTGCATATTGTTATAGTTCTATGTTTATCTTACTGTATAAAAGGGGCATCAAAATAAAACAAATACCATTGGTCAAAATAGATCATGTAACCATAAATTAAATATCTATATATGCACGGCTGAGAACCGGTTCTGGCTTCCTGTGGTACCACAGACTGTTTATCTGGCCCAGAGACTGTAATAGCAATACACTGGGCATCTGTTAAGCAGTTTCTTACATCACCTTGGCACAGTCACCTAAGTGAAATCCACACAGAAGGAGTCAAATGGAAACCTTACCATCATCTCAGTTTAATTTTCACTCTTCTGGCTCTCACAGTTAATGGATTGCTGAAAATATTCTGCAAGGTTCACCACCCAAAAAGAAATTAAGAAAAAAGAAACATTTAGAAAATGAAAAAGAAGGTAGGCACCTAGATTTATCATAACTTCAGCTTAATACCATTGAAGCAGACAAAGATAAGCCAAATACAAAAAAAAAAAAAAAAAAACACAAACTGGGCAATAAATGTACTGAATGACTGGGCACAGCAGAAGCAAATCCAAACAGAGTATAAGTCAGTTTAACCCCAGGATCTGAATGCAGTTCTCCATGAATTCTATGCCTCAGTGAGACGCAGTGGCAGAACAGAGTACAGCGTAGCTACCTACCTGTCACTAAGAGCAGGAATAAACCTCTATTTAGGCACTATAGACATTCTAACAAACATGAATATTGTAACTAGCTCTGAATTCAAAACACCTAATAATATTTTCACAGCAATACTGAAAAGGTACCGTAAGTCTGGAAAAAACAAGGCCTCACATTATGGTAGAATCACAGACACTGGTTTAATAACACTGAGGAACTTGAAGGCAATTTCAGTGGCCACAGTGCAAGACTTATCAGGAAAGTTGGCTTGACGTCTAGATGTACTTTGCCCACAGGGGGTGGGAGGGTCTCCTTGACCTGACATTTGACTCCTTTATAATTAACCAGAGACTGGAGTCTGTTACATAAGCCTGAGCTTTAATGAAAATACAAAGAACCATAAATTGGCCACTGAAATGAATAAAGACATCCTTTGAGGTTTTATGTTTAAGCAGCCAGAAGATGACATGTGCCCGGTTTCATCTTTTCTAAAGTATGTGTCAAAATGTCCACAGGACGGCAAAGCATTTTACTTGCACCCTCGGAAAGTACTGTACCTCAACATATCTTAGACACTGAAACATGTTGGTATTCACAAGAGCCGATGAGCATCAATTATCTTGGCAATATGATGCCCCATCTTTCTAAAGAAACCGGATTAACAAAAATATACACAAACCACTGTTTGCGTAATATCATAGTTCACATACTATCAGATGCAGGACTGGCATCCAAAGGGGTAATGTTCTGGATATCGATGCAAACAATCTCTCAAAAATTACTGGTCTGCTTCAATTTCTGATAGGCAGCAATGGAGTTCCATCATCAGAAATGCCAATAAACTGAAAAAGAACTACCAGTGTGAAACAACAGTGTTATCCAGTCAAGTTGCAAGCAACTCCAAAGGCACACAGCACAAAACCCTCCACAACTACGTGAAAAGTTCTCTCCCCTCCACAACTACTCCTTCAACATAGTCAATTTAAACATATCAGGTGGAACAGTCCAGTTCATCTGTAATCATGGGGAAACAAAACTGACCCAGGTAATCCATCTTTAAACATGTGCAAATCTAAATAAATCTCAGACTTTCAAAAAAGCCATAATATCTTTAAATTAGTTATATCTCCTTAAAGTACAGACAGCAGTGGGCCCAGACATGCAGAGACCATGAACAAAAGGCAAGCAGTATCTCAGTAAAATATGGGGAAAAACAGTGGAAATGCATTTGTAACCCCTAGATGGCGCTATCCCAGGGGCTACTACCCCTGCCTGATTTGCCACTAACAGGTTGAGGGGCCTGGATCCAATGGTGGGTGCCTCCACCCAGAAGTCAGGGTTTGCAATAGTTAAACTTACTTGGTCACAGCCCTCTGGGACACTGCAACTCCCTTTCTTCCCACTAGTGGCCCACACACAATATATCAGAATTACCTTCACAGTATACACTTACCCCCAGGCTGGTTCAGGCACTGGGACCTCCTCGTAAAATAAGATACAGTGCAACAATCACAGTACAATACTTTAACATAGACAAATACACTCAAGCAGTATAACTTTACCAAGAACAAAGCTCGGATTTATTTGGGGAATATAACAAGGACAGGGGAAATCAGGGTTAATTAGCTTATCACTTTACTCATCTACCTATGGCTCTGTACAGGCTATCCCTACGATTACTGTCCCTGGGTACCCAAGCCCTAGTGGCTAGTCAAACCCGTGGCAGCTGGTAGGGCCCTTTCCCTAGAAAGAAAGAAAAATTAGTTTAAACAGTCAGCAGTACAGTGATTCATTTTGGATTCAATGTGGCAATTCAACAAGGGAGCGACCCTGAATTAGTACTCACGACCTCCAAACAAGATAGGGTCCTTCAATGTCAGCAGGGCTACCTTGAGCTCCACGAGACTCCTCACACATTTATATGGTAAACAGAAAGTACTATACCAGGCAGGCTGCTTCTCTATCCCGATCAAGTAATTACTGCACAATACCCGGAGAACACACAGCAGATTCAGTTCCTGACAGACCGAGTGCAATTCAGCAATTTCTCCAGTCTTCTACAGGGTGAGCCTGGTTTCTACTCTTCAGATATCCTTTGATTCTCTTCACAGGACAGATTCAGTCCTAACAAGCAGTTACACAAGCTTGCAGACCGAACTCTCAGCCCTCACAAGTTTCCCGACTAAAACTGCACACTGAAAAGCACAGGCTCCTTCCTTCTTCACTGCCAGAGCTCAACTGAAACTCCAACAGACAAAACCGGCACTTCTGAGGTTCCTCACAGTTCTTGACTGGATTGGCTGTCACTCACAATGAGACTGCTCCTGTTGGTCCAAAAAGGCAGAAGTCTAAACTACACTCCCAGAAGTCACTGCCCCATACAATCCTCTCTTGTGGTGGCTCAGATTATGAGTCCAAGTTCTGATTCACCAAGGCACCATTTTAGAGCTAGCTTACCCCTACACTGATTGGTCCAGTTCAGCAGTTCAAAACCAGAATGAGGAACTAGGCAGACACAGTTCTGACTGCAAAGAAAGCAGGTTAGACAAACTGTAATTTCTTATTACAGCTAAATGATTTCTGGCAAACAGTTACATCTTTTAGATAGGTTCCCTTTGCACCCTAGTGACTGCAAAAGTGGAGTGAATTGGCAGCAGCTCGAGTGGTACTCAAACAGAGAAGCACACAGTCCCCCATACAAACTAATTATGTCTGCAGCAGACAGCTCTTAAAGAGAGACAGTACCAGAGATCTAAAACACTCACTGATAAATGGCTAAATGCCAAACACCATTCAGGCTTAGAGCATTCAAGCAAGCTCCTGAAGTCTTTTGGAACCCCCATTTGCAGGGGTTACACCCTTCCTGGCCTCAGGAAAGCTTGCGTCCGGACAAGAAAGTACCCATAAGTTTCAACTGCAACCATATACATTTGCATTAGGCTCGCATATGTAATCATCAGTCAATATATAATTTACCAGAACACATTTCTGAAACATTGCAGTACATCACTCTTTACACAATATTACATTACATTGTGCCATAACTCAAGTTATTACCTCTTGTACATGAAACCTGAGGCCCTTCCTATCAGTTACCTTGGGGCTGGATGGGGCAAGGCACCATATTAGAGAACAACTGAAGTAACTTGGAGTTAGCACTGGCGCTCAGTATGGGCAATGAGCTCGGGACATACACTCCTTTATGGACAACATTGAGAGGCAGATCCACTGGCCACAGAGGAATCATAAGTGCACCACAGGCTTTACAGCTCGACCAGTCTTTCTGGGGAACTGTTACAGTCTCTGCACTCTGAGCCTCATTTTCAGCATTGTCCTCACTTGTCAGAGTCTCCATGGGGTAGAGAGGCTAGAACTTGGGGCACTTTCAGCTCCAGGAGTTACAGTTTCTGAGTCCACAACATTTGGCTCGCATGAGAGCTTTGGACACTGGCAGTGGACTGTCAGGGCTCAAAATACTCTTCTTGTTCTGGTGTATCACCAGTCTGACCCAATCCATCATTTCCTCCTGAAAGCTCAAACAGTTCAACCATGTACAATGATTCCATTTCATCTGATCTGATGCTTTGCACTTCATAGGGCGGACATTGCTCCAGGGACGAAGATGGGGGCTTAGACAGTCCAGAAGGCCCAGCTTCATCTCCAGTATTGACTAGAGATTGCCCCGAAACAATTGACTCAGTTAAGTAAGAGGATAGTATTCAAAGTCACTCTCACTTTCTTCCGATATGGACTGACAGTCATGCTCAACTGGGACTTGTGGAGGAACACTTTAACTTTGCTTCTGTAGGTGCAGACTTTCTTGATCTTTTCTTAGCAGCAGCTCTAGTCACTGGTCCAGAGGGCATCTTCTAGGGCTCAGACTCAATTAAGATTTGTCCAATGGGCAGTAAATGATTTCTATGCATTGTTTTACATCTTTTGAATTATTCTCAGGCCTTACTTTGTACACTGGCAGATCATCTAGTTTGCCCACTACAATGTGAGGAGATGGTGCCATCTGTCAGCAATCTTGTGCTTGCCATGCAGTCCCAGATTTCTTAGCAATACCCGATCTCCCTCCTGGAGTTCCTATTACTCACCCCTTTTATCATACCTTTCTTTGTTGGCCAGATTTCTTTTGGCAGCCATGGTTTGAGCCAGTTAGTACGCATGAGTTAGCTGGGCCTTTACTTTTGCACATACTGTAATAGTTGTCAGCTTGAACCCCATCAGGAGAGACCCCAAACACATCTACGGTGATGACTTCTCTTCCAAACATCAGGCGGTAGGGAGAACCCAGTGGCATCACTTTTGGTGCAGTTATAAGCATGTACCAGGGTGCTAATTTGTTGGCTCCATCTAGGCTTGTCCTTTGGGTGCAGGTGCCTAGCATATCTAGCAAAGTCGGTTGAAACGTTCAGGCTGAGGGTCCCCTGGGGGTGGTAAGGAGTGGTTCTGGACTTTTGCACTCCCACAGAAAGCATCTCTTTGATCAGGCGACTCTCAAAATCTCTCCTTGATCAGAATGGATTCTTTGTGAGGCCCCATAGTGAACAAAAAGTTTTCTACAAGTACTTTGGCCACAGTGGATGCTTTCTGGTCTTTGGTGGGAAAGCTTGGGCATATCTCATGAAATGGTCAGTGACCACCAGCACATTACTGATATTTCTTTGATCTGACTCCAAACTCAGAAAATCAATACAGACCAGCTCCATGGGTGCACTGCTGGTGATGTTAACAAGGGGGGCAGCCCTCTGGGGTAAAGCTTTCCTCTGTAAGCAGTGACTACAAGTTCGAATGTGTTGCTCCACATCAGCCCCCATCTTAGGCCAATAGAATCTGGATCTCACCAAGTCAAGTGTTCTGTCTATACCAAGGTGCCCCATGTGGTTGTGCAAGGACATCAGTACTGAGTCTCGAAAGGCAGTGGGCAGCACTAGCTGTTGTTTGTCTACTTGTCCCCCTCTGTCTGCTGTTTCTCTGTATAACAGTTTATTGATCAGTTTCAACTTAGGACCTTCTTTGTATAATAGTGCAGTTCTCAAATCCGTGGAGCGTAATTTGGACACATCTTTCCTGCATAGAGGGCTTCTAAAGCTGCTTTGATCATGGGATGCGAGGTTGAGCCCGCCGAATACTGTCATTGTTCAGCTGAGGCAGTGCACCAATGTCTATTGCAGAAAAGTGGCAATAAGCAGCAGGTATGCAATTCTCAGAGGGTCCCAAGAATTCCACCATGCAGTCCACTGCGTCCATGGACATTTGTTCCTCCCTGTCAAACTTCCGGCAGAGTGCCCGAATGTCAGGTTCTGCCAATCGGACCCAATCATTCTGGGGAACAGGCCTCCGGGAGAGAGCATCAGCATCTAATTGGTTCAGACCTGCTCGGTATTTGAGAGCATAGTCATATGTAGATAATGCAGAAAGCCACCTATGCCAGTGGCATCCAACTTAGCTGAGGTCTGCACATAGGTCAAAGGATTATTGTCAGTTTTACTAGTATTTTAGCCCCATACAAGTACTCATGGAATTGGTCAACAATAGCCCACTTCAAAGCTAGGAACTCTAACTTATGTACAGGATAGTTCTTTTCGGATGGGGTCAAGTTCTACTGGCAAAGGCCACTGGTCAGGCCATTCTCGTGCTCTTGGTACAACACAGCCCCAACCCTTGCAAGCTAGCATAAGTGTGCAGGACATAGGTTTTCTTGGATCGGCATAGGCCAGCACTGGAGCATGGGTAAGTTGATATATGATCTCATGAAAAGCAGTTTCACAATCAGGAGTCCAGCGGGCCCCAAATACTTCACTCGGATGAAAATACACTCTTTCAGTCTTGAGGGCGCTGACTTTAGGTATTTTTGTGGGTTGGGGATACCCTTGAGTAAGGTTAAGTAAGGTGGATCACTCTTGAATAGTCCTTGATGAAGCTGATAATAACCACAGAATCCCAGGAATCTTTGCAGTTCTTTTAGATTTTTGGGCTGTGGCCAGGTAGTCAAGGCCTCAACTTTACTTGGATCGGTCTGTATTCCCTCGATGGATACTATGTGTCCCATACTTTACTGATGTTTGAAAGAATTGACACTTATCAATGGACAGTTTAAACCAAAGTCCTCCAGTCGGTCCAATACCTTAAATAATCTGCTCTCATGTTCCTCCAGTGAGCTGCCAAACACAATAACATCATCTAGGTATACCAGGCACTGTAGTAAGTTCATGCCCCCACTGCACGCTCCATCAATCGTTGAAAAGTGGCTGGGGCACCTGAAATCCTTGAGGCATCCTCATGAATTCATAGAAGCAAGCGGACAGATAAAGGCTGTCTTCCACGGTCCTCTGGGGCCATCGGGATCTAGTAGTACCCACTGCGGAGATCCAGCACAGAGAACAACTTGCTCCCGTTTAGGCAGTCAAAGCATCCTGAATGTGGGGCATTGTGTACTGATCAGGGATAGTCCGCCGGTTTAAGGTGTGATAATCACACACATCCTTACTGTTCCATTCTTTTCCTCACTACCACAATGGGAAGCATAAAGGCTTCTGGATTCTTGTATTACACCAGCAGCTAACATCTCTTGCAGATGCCGTCTCACATCATCTATGTCAGCAGGTGCAGAGCGTCGAGACCTCTCACGAAATGGTCTTTCGTCATGCAGCCAGATATTGTGCTCAGCTCCTGCGCGCATCTACATCCCATTCCTTTAAAGAAAACACCTGGTCTCTCTGGGCAAGCTTCTCACTGATCCTCACTTTCCATTCAGCTGGCAGCGGGAGTCGCGAAATCAAACAAGTCAGGCGTTACTCTGTCATTCTTCCTCGAGCTCTTGCTGCTGGGTAGCACTGCAGTGTCTGCACAATGCACATTAGCCAGGATGCAACCTCTATTTATTCGAATGTCTCTTTCAGACACATTATGAACTTGGACCATTACCCTTCTGGCATAAGCATGGACTCTAGCGGGCAAAATACTAAGCTTGACCAGCAGTCCTCTGGCAATTTTCATTGCCTGGTGCATCCAACATTAATATTTTATTCTTAACATCCTTTCTGATACAGACCTCTCCTGTAAGGTACACTGGGCATTTGGTGCCAGGATCAGAGACTCAGGATCCTTCTTCCATACAATTCCGACCGGTTCCTCTGGTTCTATTTTTCAGCATCTCTCTGTGCCTCATAGGCCTTCTTAATTAAAGCCGGAACTCTTAAAGCTCTACTAGTTTTTGACCCTGTTTTCATAACACAACTGTGCCAGCCTTCCGAACATATGAGCATTTGTTCCAATCAACAAAGGGACACCATCATAGAGTCCAGTGGGGGACACACTAAGGCTAGGGTCTCTACTTGTTCAGCCACTCCAGCCACGGAGGTGGGGAAAGACAGCCAAATTCGGATATACCCGGAATAGGGGTAGGCCTTCCACTTAACCCCATACATGCAGTCCTTCTAATGGTTGTAAGGTACGTCTGACAAATGCTTCTGATACCAATCCTGGAACATAATTGTCACTTGGGAGCCACTGTCTAATACAGCTCTTGTAGACACTCCATTCACCTTTACAGTGGTCTCCATGGAGGGACCCACTATTCTGGACCAGTCTGGAGGCGGTAGTGGGGCCTGGGCAACTGACCTTGCCACAAAAGGACGTGAGTTAGCATTTTGGTGTCCTCACTGGGATCATTTCGCACCTCTTAACCACTGATTTGTTCTCAAGCTCTCCTTGTAGCCTATATGCAACTTTGTCAGTGTCTTTTGGGGACGGCATTCCCTTTTCATGTGCCCATCTTTCCCACAATTATAGCAAAACATACTTTCTGGAGTTTGAGCGGCGAGGCGCCACACTGGGAGCCAGGGCGAGGTATTACTAACTGGAAACATTGGTGCCATCTCTGTCTACGGCATGATAAGCATTTGGAGACATCTCGTCAGTTTCTCCACTTCCATGGTCAAGGAATCAGATTCGGAGCTGTTATCAGCAGGAGATACATGGTGGGTACCCCCACCCCATAGCAGATTCAGTCGGATATAGGTCAGGGGTCTGCATTTGCAGGCGCCGCCTTCATAAAGGACTGTTTTTTGAATTTTGGATCTCTCTCTCAACAGTTCGCCCCATTGTGGCATATCTTTTCCTTGTCAGAGCACTCATTTACTACCAACCTCTGCCCCTGAACTTCACTTGATGGGTCCTCTCAGTCACTCGGGTCATAGCTGCAGCTGTTGGTGCAGGTCCCTCCGAGTGCTTTCCTCAACTCCTCAATTTCTCTCATTAACTCATCATAGGAGGTGGGGATTCAGTCATTTTCCAGGCGTAACTGAGCAACAGCAGTTCTGAGAAGGGGCAGACTTAGGATCCTGTCCAGCCTGGTTCGGTCCAGTTCAATCGCTGGCAAACTACCCTTTCTGAGGCATTCTTGCAACAATTTTTCCAGCCGAGATACATACACAGACAACAACTCCCTTGGTACTGTTGTGCATCTCTTACTTCCACCATAGGTCTTCATCAGAATCTGGGCTCCCATAACATTCTCCAGGGCCTCAAGATGGCCTGTGCAGTCACTTCAGGGTTACTGGCCCGTTTAGCATGGATGGTAGCCAGGGCAGGACCTGGAGGCTCTCACTAACCTCTTTACGCTCGGCCTCGAGCATTGCCATTCTGGCACTTGGGGGCAACATAGTCTATCCAGGTCTCCCAGTCATCCTCCCTTGGGGGTGGGAGGGTGCCAGAGAAGATCCTCAACCTTCGGTAAAGTCGTGACTAATGGCAGGTGCAGAAATAGGAGTCTGCATTGGTTCAACCACCATTCACGGGTACTGGGCGGGAGAGGGTGTTGGAGAGGAACACCCCAGGTGGCAAGAATAGTTTCTTCAAGTCCTCCACAGTTTTCCCTTCCCCAGCAACCATTTAGCAAATTTCTCCTCAAAAAGTTTCAGATAGTGGTGGGGGCTCATTCCCCGGTCTTACTGTCCTTAGTTATCACTTCCAAGCAGTGAGGGCTCCTCTGGGGTAATGGTCTGTGGCACTTTGAGCTATCTATGGGATCCTTAAACTCTACTAGGGCCAGGAAAGTGTGGGTGAGCAGATTAGCATGCCGACCCACCACCACAGGGTTTTGTAAACCTTCCACCTTGGAAAGTACTCCTGCACAGTGTCCGTATTGATACCCAGGGGATGTCCAGGATAAGCATAGCATTTTGGGGTCGATCTCCTCCAAGTACACCTCCACCAGCCGGTCACAGCCACTTCTGTCGGGTACCCATTTATTTTATTTTTTTTCCCTTAACAGTGGTTTGTAAATATGGCCACTAGAGGACACACAATCCCAGTGGTGAGCCTCCAAGATGTAACCCCTAGATGGTGCTATCCCAGGGGCTACTACCCCTGCCTGATTTGCCACTAACAGGTTGAGGGCCTGGATCCAATGGCGGTGCCTCCACCCAGAGGTCAGGTTTGCAATAGTTAAACACTTGGTCACAGCCCTGTGGGACACTGCAACCCCTTTCTTCCCACTAGTGGCCCACACAATATATCAGAATTACCTTCACAGTATACACTTACCCCAGGGCTGGTTCAGGCACTGGGACCTCCTGTAAAATAAGATACAGTGCAACAATCACAGTACAATACTTTAACTAGACAAATACCTCAGGCAGTATAACTTTGCTGAAACAAGCAGCTCAGATTTATTTAGGGGAATATAACAAGGACAGGGAAATCAGGTTAATTAGCTTATCACTTTGACTCATCTACCTATGGCTCTGTGCACAGGCCTATCCCTACCAGCTACTGTCCCTGGGTACCCAAGCCCTAGTGGCTAGTCCAAACCGTGGCAGCTGGTAGGGCCCTTTCCACAGAGAAAAGAAAATTAGTTTAAACAGTCAGCAGTACAGTGATTCCATTTGGATTCAATGTGGCAATTCAACAGGGAGCGACCTGAATTAGTACTCACGACCTCCAAACAAGATAGGGTCCTTCAATGTCAGCAGGGCTACTCTTGAGCTCCACGAGACTCCTCACACATTTATATGGTAAAACAGAAAGTACTATACCAGGCAGGCTGCTTCTCTATCCGATCGCAATTACTGCACAATACCGGAGAACACACAGCAGATTCAGTTCCTGACAGACCGAGTGCAATTCAGCAATTTCTCCAGTCTTCTACAGGGTGAGCCTGGTTTCTACTCTTCAGATATCCTTTGATTCTCTTCACAGGACGGATTCAGTCCTAACAAGCAGTTACACAAGCTGCAGACCGAACTCTGGGCCTTACACACGCTTCCCGACTAAAACTGCACACTGAAAAGCACAGGGCTCCTTCCTTCTTCACTGCCAGAGCTCAACTGAAACTCCAACAGACAAAACCAGGCACTTCCTTTGAGTTCCTCCCAGTTCTTGACTGGATTGGCTGTCACTCACATAGACTGCTCCTGTTGGACCAAAAGGCGCCAAGTCTAAACTACATCTCCCAGAGTCACTGCCCATACAATCCTCTTGTGGCTGGCTCAGATTATGAGTCCAAGTTCTGATTCGTCCAAGGCACCATTTTAGAGCTAGCTTACCCCACACTGATTGGTCCAGTTCAGCAGTTCAAAACCAGAATGGGGAACTAGGCAGACACAGTTCTGACTGCAAAGAAAGCAGGTTAGACAAACTGTAATTTCATTATTACTCTAAATGATTTCTGGCAAACAGTTACATCTTTCAGATAGGTTCCTTTGCACTCCTAGTGACTGCAAAATGGAGTGAATGGCAGCAGCTCGAGTGGTACTCAAACAGAGAAGCACACAGTCCGGCCATACAAACTAATTATGTCTGCAAGCAGACAGCTCTTAAAGAGACAGTACCAGAGGCTCTAAAAACACTCACTGATAAATGGCTTAAATGCCAAACACCATTCAGGCTTGGAGCATTCAAGCAAGCTCCTGGAAGTCTTTTGGGAACCCCCATTTGCAGGGGGGTTACACATTCAGAACTGTAAAAGCTGTCTCCATTTATAATGTGGCTGATCTTTGCTTTCTAACCCCCCGCCACCCCTCTAACCCACCATGTCCACAACCATAGTGCTTGATACATGTCTAGCAACAAACCCATAATGTGACCGGGAGAGAAAAGCAGAACAATATACTACATACAGCAACCACCATGTCTTGCCATTTGCCATGTGATTTCTTGCAGCATGAGTTCACGTTCTGTATGAGTTCACTACAGCACCAAAACAAGCGCTGAAAAGTTACTGAAACTCCACAAAAAAATACGACTTCATCGTTAAGTTTAGGTGCAGTTATAGAGTTCTAGCAGACTATTATATTATTTTTAGGTAGAATTGATTTTTCACTTTTTAAAATGTTACTTTTTGACTGCATAACTATTTAAAAGCAAATGTATCTGCATATTTAAGACGTCAAAGCACAATCTGTTTGCTCTAACAATATTAATTAATGTTTTATTTATCAATTGCAAATTTAATTGTTGCTCAAAACATTCAATTCCTACATGAATAGGGACTTGTTTTTTTTCCAATTTCTAACAGTTTCAATGTTTATATACTGTTAAATTTTTAGTATCAGTATTTTTAGTACCCAGGTCCATCTTGCAAATGAGCTCCTGCTCAACGATGAACACCTGGTTAAATAAAGACTTGATTGATTGATTGAGTATCAGTAAAAAAAGTGAAACCCTAACATTGTGATGTCAAGTACTTTATTTACCATGGTGGCCCATTGTATAAGGGTGATAAGCCACTTCAGGGTATGCATTGAGAAAACAATAAGATGGTAGAAACCATGTTTGTGATTGAAGATCAGTTTTGGTTGCAGAGGGACTGATGGAAGATAGTTCTGGTTGTAGGACGACTGATTTGTTCATTGCGTGACGTGGTTTAGAGCCAGGATGACTGGGTCAGGATGATTGTGTGTGTATATAGAGATTTAATGTACAATCAGCTGATGTCTCTTGGCCAATGAGATTTCTAGATTTTTTCTTGCCATTTTATAAAGTATGCCACTTCCAAGGGGCATAAGGACACTTGGCCTTTGGCCTCATGCCTTAGCACACCTCTGGGGCGTGCATTAAAATCCTCGAATGCACACCCTGTCATGGCTTATTATTTACATAAACACACAGTCATCCTGGTCCTAAACCACATCACACAAGGAGCAAATCAGTCCTCCTACAACCAGAACTATCTTCCATCAGTCCCTCTGCAACCAGAACTGATCTTCCATCACAAACACAGCTGCTACCTTTACACTGCAAAAACTTTCAACTGGACCCTAAAAATAAAACTACCTTAAATAAAAAATAAAACAAATTAATTAAACATTGTTTCCCAGATCACCACACTCTCCTTACACACAAAAACAATTTAGAAACATTAAGTATTGTTTATAGTTTTCTTTGCAACTGTTTCCTTACTAACTGTGAAAAATCCCTCTTCTGTCTTTACCTGCTCATCAGGGAAGTCTCTTCTGTTTGCCTTGACAGTGAGATAATTGAGTCACTGGCTCTAAAACAGGCCTTTGTTGTCCGTGTGTACAGTATGTTAGAAGGGTAACATTCTACCAGCGGAACTGAGCAGAGTTTTGAATCCCTGTATTCCATGGTAAACATTCCATGATAAACATTCTGAGTCTCGAATGAGGGGAAAAACAGAAAAAAAAACCAGGATGAAGAAAGTAGGCAATATAGTAATACTTTATAAACAAAGAGAAAACATTGGAAAACACAGTTACACAGGCAGAGGCAGACCCAAACTAGTCATATAATACATTGCTGTCCCTCAAACTCACTAATTTAGCATTTTTCAGTGAGTTGCTATTCAGTCAATTTTACCACTCCTCTACCCAAGTCTGGGGACTATTTTTTCACCATATTTAAATAAAATAACATACTATTATTGCATTTTTAATAATGTGTCCAGAGTTTTGTTTGATTATTATAGAAATAGTTGTTACCGATTTTATAAGAGCGATGACACACTTCAGGGTATGGGTTGTTAATTGATAAGAGCACTACCCAGCTGCTGTAGTCACTCGGCACAAACGCCTCATGCCTAATAATGCACCTGGGGGTGTGCTCTTATCAATCAACAACCCACACCCTGTCATGTCTTATTGCTTTCATACTGCATGGATTTGCACTTAGTCTCCTGTTACTTAAAAATTCCCTTGTTGGACTATGAATAAAATGTAGGCCAAACAAGGTCTGTCTGAATTTGAAATCTCCCAGCACTCCTTGTCCTGTGATGAAAACAAATAATCATTCTGTAGAAGGAATGAGTACTGGGACGCAGAAGAATGACTGAGACATACTAAGAATACTGGGCAGAATCACAAGGTGAGTTGGATTTGGAAGGAAAGACTTGGGAAACTGCTTAGCTCATTGCCATGTTTTTTTGTTTAAAGGATAGTGTTGGTTCTTCAATCAAAATCAAATCAATGTTTATTTATAATGTGCTTTTCAAAATACCAAAGCGCAAATACATAACAAAATTGACATACATCAACAATAAATGCAAATACAAAAACTATTAAAAGGCAACAGGACAAACTTATTCAAAAGCTAATTTGAATAAGTACTGTAGCTCTTCAGTGAGGCTTTAAATGACTCAGTGGACAGGCACTCTCTAATCCAACGAGGTAGAGAATTCCACAGGGTTGGGGCCCACGAAGGAAAAAGCTCTGGCCCCAGATGACTGAAGGCGAACCCTGGGAATCTCTAGCAATCCCTGGTCGGCAGAATCGAGTTGGCGGAGAGGGCGGTAGGGCTGAAGGAGATCTTGCAAGTAGCCCGGTCCCAGTCCATGTAGGGTCTTACAGGTCAGCAACGCGACCTTGAAGGTGATCCTCTATTGCACCGGCAGCCAGTGCAGTTCACGCAGCACAGGTGTGATATGGCAAGTTCTTGGTAACCCAGTCAACAACCTGGCTGCAGCATTCTGCACTTATGATGGAGATCCACCCTTGGCAACCCTAGATATAGAGCATAACAGTAATCAAGATGTGAAGAAACAAAGGCATGAACCAACATAGGGAGGTCATCATGTGGAACAAGGTGTTTTATCCAGGCTATATTCCTCAGATGGTAAAAGGAAGACTTGACAATGGCTGACACCTGTGCCTTAAGCGTCAGCTCGCTGTCAAGCATTATGCCCAGATTCCGCACCTGTTCAGAAGGTCTCAACTGGTTACCCCCTAACACGAGGCCAGAGGAAGACCCAGGAGTCAAATTCTCTACACGGTGACCTGGATCCACCACCAACACCTCAGTCTTGTCCGGATTCAGTCTCAACCAGTCAGCACTCATCCAATCCTGAATCTCAGTGAGGCAGTTGTTAAAGACCAATAATGAGTCATTCTGTTAGGGTACAAAGGACACATAGACCTGAGTGTCATCAACATAGCAATGAAAACTCATCCTATAACACCTTATAATGTCTCCCAACGGCAGCATATACACCATGAACAACATGGGGGAAAGCACAGATTCCTGCGGCACCCCACAAGGCAGAGCAAAGGGAGCAGAGAAAATAATTTCTGATACTACCCTCTGAGTTCTGCCCATGAGGAAAGAATGGAACCATCTGAGGAATGTCCCTGACAGTCCACAGAGTAGCCGCAGGCATTCTAGCAACATCTCAGGGTCCACGGTGTCAAACACTGCAGAGAGATTAAGGAGGACCAAGATTGAGTGGCTCCTGCAGGCTCTCACTATTCGGAGATCATTCAGTATTCGAACCAATGCCGTATCGGTACTGTGCCTCTTCGTGAAACCGGACTGGAGAGGATCATAGACTTCATGGGTAGTAAGAAAGTCATCGAGCTGCAACGTGACTACTTTCTCAATAACCTTGCCCAAAAAGGGCAGGTTAGAGATCAGTCTGTATTTGTATTTGTATGTAACTAGTTAGGAATTTACACAGGTCTGTCTTTTAAACTGGATTATGTCCAAATGACATGTATTACCTGTATAAAAATAAATTTTACCTACCTACCTATAGTTAGCGAGACAGTCTGGGTCAAGGGAAGGTTTCTTTAAAAGGGGTGTCATAATAGCCTCTTTCAGAGACTCCAGGAACACCCCTTGGTCCAATGAGCACCAGACTATCTCAGCAAGGACTGGTCCAATCACATCCACGCACTCCACAAGGAGGCTCATAGGACCAGGATCCAAACTACAGCAAGTCGGTTGCAAGCCCTGGACAATCTTCATGATATCCATGATCGCTGGCTGGTCAAAATCTGTCCAGGCAGACTGAGGGCCTGTAACCTCGCATCGATCACTGCCATGCTCATTTGAATGCATTTTGCGGATCTCTGACCTGATCGATAATGCCTTATCATCAAAGAACTGAGCAAACTCATCACACTTTATTTGTGAAAAAGCTCTCCAACCCTGCAGGCAGGCTGGATTGCACACCCTCTCCATGGTCCGGAAGAGCTGAGCTGGTCAATTCCTTGATGCAGCTATCTCCCTGGACAGGAACTCTGCCTTCTTACAGGAGATTTCTGATTGATACTCTGTATAATGGGCAATCAATCTAAGCCTGTCACCTTCCAGGCCGGATTTCCACCAGCAGCGTTCCAATCTTTGCCCTACTCTCCTCAACTCCCTCAATGTCCCATCAAACCAAGGGGACCGAGGGTGAAGGGAGAGGGGGCAAACACGGACAGGTGCTATGGAATCCAGAGCCTTCAGCACCATAGTATTATAGTGCACTACTCAGACATCTGGTTCCATGCACTCCATAGGCCAACTTGATAGGTCCAGCACTGCCATAAGACCGTCGGGGGTAACACTCTTCAAAGGGCGGTACTGGACCATCTCCAAAGGGGTTGGTCTCATGGGGGGGGACTGCAAAAATGAACCTTATAGAGTGATGGTCTGACCACCCAACTGGTTCCGCCACCAGTTCCGTGAGCTCCATCCCCAGGGTGAACACCAGATCCAGAGAGTGACCCTGCATATGGGTTGCAGCGGTAACAACCTGCGTAAAGCCCAATGAAATCATCAGTTGGGGAAGGTTTTGACCTAAATGGGAGAGTTCATCGTTGACCCAGGCATTGAAATCCCCCAGGACCAACCACCTGGAGGGTTCCAACCCCAGGTCGACAATGAAGTCTGCAACTTCCTGCAGAAAAACTTTCTCATCACCAGGTGGACGGTAGATGAATAAGATTCTGCTGCCCATACCTGCTCCCATGATACATTCGAAGGATCTAGGGGTCACCACTGGAACCTCTACAAGGTCCAATTATGATTTAAAACAAATAGCGACCCCCTCCCCTTGATCCAGTCTCAGGCGATGTATCACACAGTACCCGGCTGGAACAGCTGACCTCAATATGGGAGCAGCATTCTCATCCAGCCAGGTCTCAGTGATGCAAGTCTCACAGCCACCAGCCCCAGTAAACCTCCCTGGGTTCAGACTAGGTTCAGCCCAGCTCACCGTGGAAGGCAACACTCCAGGATCAACAACGGAATCACTACAGTCCACAAGGCCCGAAAAACAGGAACCGCTGAGTCTCTCAAACTGGCCTCAGAATCCTGATGGCACTACTCCTGGCCGTATCTCCAAATACTCCACAGAACCCTCTGTGCAGTCCCGAGGCAACATGAATCCAGCGGTCGAGCCCACAGTCCCAATCAGCATACTCCCAGCTCTGGGTAACACAAATAACGAAGAACTTCCTAGGTCTTGAGTCAGAATAATCCAAAAGTCTTAAACCTGCACCTGTGCGTCTTTTGATCTTGGAGAGTTAACAATGTTAAAGAGATAGCGACATACTGTTGCTATTCCTGCCAACAGCTACCAGCAAATATTACGCATTACAAATAACAAAATAAAACAAAGATAAAACAGCAGAACATAAATGTAAAAAACTAATAAAATAAGCTAATCTACTACTACTATGGTGTGGCTAGCCCAGCGTGGCCGCCGTCTTGGATCTTCTTGGTCCATTTGCTCCAGAACCTTTACACCAGGATCTGAGCAGGACTGTTGGGAATCGTGCTGAGAAACAGGTCATGGTGTGAGAGACACAGACAGGAACTGGGCAGAAACTTGCAGAGGCAAAGGACAGAAACTCAGTGGGACTGGGCGGTCTGTTGGTGCAGCAGAAGAGTGCCACTCCTGTGCTGGTAACCTGCATTTGACTACTGTAGTTATCCTTAGCTGTCAATGAGCACACAATCCATTATAATCCATTATAATCCACCAACAATCCACTAACATTAGAGTTCCTCAGGGTTCTATATTGGGCCCCCTTCTTTTCTCTCTTTATATAAACAACATTTCAGATACCTTTCAACACTGCTGACCTATTCTTTATGTGGATGACTTTGTCTTTTACGCTAGCTCCTCAGATGTAATCAGCATCAATGCATCGCTGATTGCTGATTTTAGAAATGTCCAAAACTGACTTTGTGCACATAAGCTTGTGCTTAATGCACATAAGACAAAAGTAATGTTGTTTGGCTCTGCTCCAAAGCTCAAGGGCTGCCCCATCTCATGGATAGTAAGTGACTTAGGAGGAGCACAGACTGAATCAGTGGAGTCCTTTAAATATCTGGGGGTCCTTCTCAACCAATCTCTTTCTTTTAGCTCCCATATTCAGGCTATCTGTAAAGCTGTCAACTCTAAACTTGGTGTGGCCTACAAAACTAGCTACCTACTAATGCCATCTGCTGCGCTAGCTATTGCCAGAGGGATACTGCTCCCTGCCCTTACCTATGGTGCCCCTATTTTTTCCATTGCTCACAAAACAACCCTGCAAAAGTGGGACGTCACATACAACAACATACAGTATACTGTAATGCCTCGTCGTCACCTCGGCTCAATAATCACTGCCACCTATACAGTGACCTTAATTGGCTCTCCCTCTTAGCTAGTAGACAATACATGTTGGGAACACTTACTGATTCCATTGTTAGAGAAAATACTCCCTCATCACTTGCAGCTTTGCTTGCTCCTGCTACCTCCAATCTTTGACTGCGATCTGCAGATAAATCTCTGCTGAAGGTGGCTAGATGCCGTACATCTAAAGGTGCAAGTACCTTCCAGTGTGGGGCCCCTCAACTCTGGAACTCCCTTCCTCTTGGCCTCAGACAATCGAAGTCCCATCTCTGCATCAAAAGGGAATTCCATCGTAATCTATTACTTGCCAACGTGTGCATTTGCTTTGACCCTACTTGATATCGCTTTCCTTTTCCCATGTTTTTAATTACCTCTCCTTATCTCTCTTCTATCACTCTTCATTACTTGTCCTACTACTACTACTACTACCACTACTTAAATCACTTCCTCTACTTTTCACTCCATTTCTCTCCCTCCCCCTTCTTCCCTCTCTCTTCTCTACCCACAAGTCCCTTAGCAAGCCTGTTATCTTGCTAAACCTCTAGATGGGTCATGTCCTTAGTCCCCCTCTGATACTTCACCTAGGCCTCCAAATTTTCAATCTTCTTCTTGATTCATCTGTTATGACATTCCTTCTTACCTCTAGCTATTGCATGCTATTTCTGGTCTCTCTCTTTCCCTTACACTGCTTACTTGAATTGCATGTGTATCTTACTCTGCTGCTCCACATCGTTTAGGTTAGTCATGTTTATGTAATTTCTCTTTGTCATGATTTGATTTGCTTACTCCTGCTTATGTAACTTACGTTTGTTCATCACTGACTATACATGTTATGCCATGTACTGTTGGACTGTTGAATGATTATATGTGCTAGGTTAGTCATGTTTATGCAATAATGTCTCTTGTCATGATTTGCTTAATCTGGCTTATGTAATTTAGGTTTGTTCATCATTGACTGTACTTGTTTTGCCTTGTACTATTGGTCTGTTGTATGATGATGTGTTGTGTACTCTCCTGGGTCGTGCCTGAAAATAGTCATTTTATTGCTAGTGCACTTACCTGGTCAACAAAAACTAACTAACTAACTAACTAAATAAATAAATAAATAATAATAACCTTAAACTCTCTGTTTGACCCCTACAGAAGAGATCACAGACTAGAGCTTGTGCAGATATAAGAGGTGTTTAGGTAACAGGTGTGATGCTGGTTATAGTGAAATGGTCCACTTTTAATTACTGAATTAGAGATTGCACTTCAAATTCTTGTATTGATCCCCTGGCTTCAGCTCCATATAGTCTCTCACAAAAACCATAGCACTTTTATGTGGCTGAAACCAGGGGTTTGATTTAAGAATTAAAAAAATCAGCCTTGGAACTTAGTTTTTGGCAACTGCCATTCCTAAACTGCTGAGTGTTTTTTATTGCTGTGCTGTATTTTCTAATATTATTTATAATTTGTCATCCAGCTACAGCTCCATATAGTCACTCATATACACCATAGCAATCATGGTACCAGCATGTAACTGAAACTATATACTGTATATGTAAGAATTAAATTAGAAAAATCAACCTTACATTTCTTTTTGCGTGACTGCAAACAGTATGTTGCCGAGTCTGGTTAATTAGTATGATATTTATCTTGTTTGGTGGTCCAATTGCTGCAGATGGTTAAGTGAGATTTGTTTGTTTATTGCCATTCACGGACTCGTAATTGTTTTTGTGTTGTTGATAATCAGTTTCACTTGTTTTTTTGATATGGATCACCTCCTCCCTGGGTCAAGGCAGAAAATACAGTATCATCTGGCCCTGCTTTCCCAGTTAACAAAAACTAAATAAACAAAGATACCGTAGTTGAAACAATGGGGTCAGCAGCAGTATGTAAACGAGTCTCACTAGATCCCACATACACACATTTGCAAAAGATCAAGTAAATTAGAAAAATGTATTCTTTTACAGGTTCCGAAGCTGACAGAGTTTGTTACAATCGCAAACTTTGTGTAAGTGCAATTATTTAAAAAAATCTTAATTCACTTGTGATATGATAAGGAAATAACAGATAGCTCTAGATGAATGGGCATAGCCATGGCCATGTGTGTGTGGGGGAGGCAAAAGTTAATTGGGTTTAGGGCCGCTGAACATCTTAATCTGGCTCTGTCTGTACTGATAGGCACGTTCATTTTCAATTCATTACACAACACAACAATTCACATTTCTGTTTTGTCACAGTTGATCAGAATCCAGACCCTGGGTTAAAGCCATCACCAACAGAGGCAGACAAGAAGTGGAAATACAGATTGACAGGTGTCAAGTACTGAATGACAGGTGTCACCATCTGTACTGGCAGTACTTCAGTTCAGATTTTTGTCTGATAGGAGAACCATCATATGCCATGGCTCCAATCAGCAGCTGAATTCTGAATTCTGAGTTACCCATTTAACTAAAAAAGCTGCAATTGTTTTAAGTCGTTGTTTTTAAGTTTTAATTTACTGTGTTGTATACAGTTTAAATATCATACATTTGTATAGATTTAGAATTGTCTCAATGTATTTTGAGCACACCACTCTTTTACTGTTTTATTGATGACTGTGGATGCCTAGGTAAGTAGTTGTTCATAGACTTTCCTGCAAAATAAATATAATGATTCTGGCCACATCACTGAGTTGGATATAAAAATTAGATTACTGCATGGTACAGTATTAAGATGAGGGTTCTGCTTTTTCTTCTGCTGGCAATAAAGAGACAACAAAAAAAGGTAATTACTTTTCCTAACTTTTGTTTTATGAGAGTTTGGCAAAAACTGGTAGGATTTCTTTTCCTCAAAAAAGCCTTATGCCAAAATCTTCATTTTGAGAAAAAATTTGCCATTTTACACAAACATTGTATTTTTGCTCTTTTTTTGCACAAAACAACACTTTTTCCACAATTTCCTTGTAATTTGGCCATTTGTATAAAAAAATGGCCAAATAGAGTGATTTTCATGGAAACACAAATTGGACAAAATTGGGTTTTTGCATGATTTTCGCCTGTCAAAATAACATTTTGTCCAGCCCTTTCAACCAATTTTCCAGTCATCTGGATAATGAAATTTGCCACTGTTTAATGGTAATGCCTTTCAAGGAACATGATCAAAATAAAATCTGTTGTCTTCAATAAATTATTTTTCAACATGACTTTTTAAAAACAATAGTTGCCAGAATGTAAGTCAGATGGATATCCTCATTAGACAATCTTCATCTTATTTATTTATTTATTAAATTTTGATAACCGGGTAGGCCTTCTGAGCCCCAAAGGTCCCTTTTTCATGGGGCGACCCGGAGAGAACATTATATGTGGTTTTACATACAGAGAGTAGGTTACATAGACAGAAAGGTTACATAGAATATACATGTCAGTTGTACAGGTTACAGTCATTCATTGCATTGATATCGAGCCTAAGTCTTGGATGTTAGCTATGTGTACTGTAACCAGGCAGAATCCCTTGGGCGAAGGTTATCCAATGGGTTTCAAGGCAATCTGGAGAAGTGAGTTTGCAAGAGCGGGGGTTTAGAGAGACTGTGGGGTTGGACTTTCAAATGTTTGGACAGTGGCATACGCTGGCTTCAAGCATGTGCACCTTGAGCCTGGTACGGAAGTTCGGGAGAGTGGATGCTTCCTGCACCAAGGGGGGGAGCTTGTTCTACAGGGAGGGGGCAGTGAAGGTGAAAGACTTGCCTCCCACATTGGTCCGAGTCTTAGGTGTCAAGAGTATCATCCGCCCAGATGACCTAAGGGGCCAAGGGTTGTTCTTGGTGGTGATGGTTGCTGCCAGGCTGGGTGGAGCGGCTGGGTGGAGGACTTTGTAGGCCAGGCATAGTAGTGGGTATTGGAGGTGAGCATCAAAGATTGCCCACTGTAATTTGGCGAGTGTGTCACAATGGTGGTTTCTAGGGTGGTCCTGGGTAGCAAAACATGCTATCTTGTTGTACAGGACTTGCATTTGGGTAAACTCCAGCTTGGCCATTCCCTGTATTACAGGGGCAGCGTAGGTCAGCAGGTGGAGCAGGACGCTGGTTGCAATGGATAACCTGGCTTCAGGTATAATCTGGTCCTTTAACTGATACAGGATACCCAGTTTGCAGTGGATGGACTTGGTCATGTGTTCCACGTGCTTCTTGAAGTTAAGGCCCTGATTCAGTATGAGACCTAGGTACTTTAGGGAGTCCACTACCTCAATGCTTGTCCCGTCATGTGCTGTGAGCTGTAAGGAGTTGGTCCTGTCCTGTCCTAAGGAGCTGGGTCCGAAAGGCATAGCTCTTGTTTTGCCTGCGTTCAGGATCAGCCTGTTCATCTTTAGCCAAGCCTCAAGTGATTTCAGATCAGTTTGGAGTGTGGGCCCAATTTCCACTAGGCTGTCTGAGGAGCGGTATATGACTGTGTCATCCGCATATTGTACGACTGAGGCCCCCCCCACAATAGAGGTTGAGGTCGTTTGTGAACAGAGAGAATAGAAGGGGGCCAAGGATTGAGCCTTGTGGCACTCCCTCCTTTAGGGGTAGAGGGTCTGATAGCACACCATTCCAGATGACCCTCTGAGTACTACCAGATAAGTAGCTCTTGAACCATTTGATAGCCTGGGGATCTAGGCCTATACTGCTTAGTTTGGTGAGGAGGAGATTGTGGTTGACAAGGTCGAATGTTCTGGATAGGTCCACGAATACAGCTCCTGAGGGGAACCCCCTGTCCATGGCACCCAGAATGCCTGTCGTGAGACTGGTGAGGGCGGTGTCTGTCCCATGGTTAATTCTGAAACCATGCTGGGGCTAGTACCTGGTGGGTCTCCAAGTACTCTTGAAGTTGGTTATATATGAGTCTTTCCTGTAGCTTTACGAGCAGACAGAGCAGGGAGATTGGTCTGTAGTTGCTCATGTTTTCTCTGGAGCCACACTTGTGGATGGGTACCACATTTGCCTGCTTCCACTGGTTAGGGACTGCACCTTCCAGCAGGGATCTGTTTATTAGCCAGGTCACGGGTCTGGAGAGGGCCTGGGCTCCGTCCTTGAGTAGCTTGGGGTTGATCCCATCAGGTCCTCCTTGGCTTCTGGTTTTCAAGGCTCTCAGGAGGGTTTGAAACTCTTTTGTTTTAACCAACCACAGGTGAAATAGTGGACGGCTTAGGTCGGATAGTTTTGACTTTCTGGGTGATTGGGTGGGAGGAGGTAGTCTGGCCTTGTATTCTTCAAGGTTGGTGAAGTACAGGTTAAGGGCTGAGACAATTTGTGGGCTATCGCTCACTGTCTTACCTTTTATTTCCATAGGTCCTGGTTCAGCCTTTGTGTTTCCCTTGATCAGTTCATTTATGTGAGCTCAAAACAGTTTGGGACAGCCCAAGTTGTTTTTCTGTAGTCTTGTGACATAGTCTCTTTTTGCCTGTTTTGTGTTGTGCTTGCATTTGTTTCTCAACGTTTTGTATGCCACAAGATCTTCTGGGAGAGAGGTAGTTTTGAACCTCTTCCAAGCCTTGTCTCGGCTGATTATAAAGGCCTTCAGGGTTTTATAGATCCATTTGTAGCAACTGCCCTTTGCCCTGAGTTTTTTCAGGGGGGCAAAGAGGTTGGCTGCTTTGTTTATTGTGTGGTGGAGGTATTCAACTACCTCATCTAAGGAGGGGAGGCTCCTGTTAGGTCTCCAATCCTGGTTGTTGAGGTAGTCATTATATTACAATGCCATGACGTTAGAGTAGTCCCGAGCAGTCAGTATTAGGGGCTGGACCTTAATCCCTCTATTTCTCCAGACGCAGAATGTTGGCGAGTGGTCTCTCAGGGCATCTGACAGGATCCTGGCTTTCTGGATGTTGCTGGGGTTTGACACCAGTGCCCAGTCCAGAGTGGTATGGTTCCCAGTCTTATGGTTCAGCCTGAAGGGTTCTGCGATAACCTGTGCCAGATTTGCCTCTTGTGTCAGGGACAGGAGGTCTTTGCTGGGATGGTGGGCCCAGTTGAGGTTGGGCAAGGGTGACCCTTATGAATATGGATTCACTGTCAGGACAGGCATTCTGCCTTAGAGTTATGTGCAACGCCCTAAGGCCGTCCTTGGTATAGATAAATACACCACCCCCTCTCTTGCCCTCCCTGTCTTTACGGAATGTGATGTATCCTTGGGCCATAATCTCATGGGCGAGAATGTGGGCCTTGAGCCAGGTCTCTGATATTGCTAGAATATCTCGCCTGTAGAGGTCTTACCATGCTTGCATCTCTTGCATTTTTGGTCTGAGACTGCAGACATTCATGTGTGCGATCTTTAGGTCCTTGGTGGATATCCAGTGAGGGTCCTGTGGGGATGAAATTAAGATATTCGCAGTGGTGGGGCCTGGGTTTGTCTGGACATCTTCTGCCAGGAGGAGTAGTGTCATTAGTAGGTCCGTTAGCTTTTGGCTGCTAGCTGGAATTAGGTTACTCCGGATCCTCCTTCTTAGAAGAAAGAGTGATTCATAGCATACCCCCCTTCTTACTAGCTCATGTACTGTCAGTAGGGGTTGTATGCTGGGGAAGGATATAGTGTTATAATGGTAAGTGAGAAGGGGGTCATTGTCGGAGGCTTTCCTACCGTCTGGGTCGCCCAGACCTATCTTCCCATCCACCCAAAGGAGTGACAGTATATACAGCATTGCCAAGAGCACTCCTCTGATGGGCAGGTTGGCACCATGCTTCCTTCTTCCACTCAGCCCGGGGCTGAGCGGGCTGGGATGCATTGGTCTATCTTTGGGGGACATGCTTGAGAAGCAGCCTTGCCCTGGATTTGTACACTGTTTGCCCGTGCTGCTCTCCTGGAGAGTGCTCTCTAGGCACACTATTCAGGGCCATTGCCAGGATTTTTCCAAGGAGGGTTCTTTTTTCACAGTCTGCAACCTTTTATTTTATTTTTTTTCATATACATTTTTCGTTTTTCTGTTTTGTTCCCTACCCCTCCCAGGGCCACAGGGTACACATGCAAGTACGCGCATGAAAACACACGCCAGGATCCGGTGGCCCCTTGCACCCCTCCTGACTTCTGTCACTGCCCGTACCACCTACTCACCCACCGGACCTCCACCCGATGGGAGCGAGACTATGGATGGGTAGGCAGCCACCCCTTTGGAGGGGAGAACCATGGCTCAATCCTGCTCCAGCCCTCCCCCCCATGCCGGTACCCGGTGACCCAAGGTTGTTCCCAAACCCAGGTCACCAGTGTAGCATGAGGTAAGGCACCAGTGCCTCAGCCTTCTGTGCTACTGGGCCAGCTTGCAGTCTGCAACCTTTAAAAAAAAGCTGTGGGTCTTAGGGCCGCCAGGACCCCAGATGACATAGGGTCCTAGATGCTCTGTGGTGCATTTTGTGGCTTACTGTGAAGCTAAAGAAGTCATATCTGAGATCTCCTATACCCGTTGCTCTAAGCAAAATTATTATCTGGCTGGCTGCAGGGTGAATACCATCGAACAGTATGGTTCACAATAAACACAGCAATAGAGTCAAGCCATACAAAGACAAAAGTACTGGACTTTAGGAGGGCTGACTTTGCCAAAATGGGTGAGTGCCTAAGGAATGCACTAGCAAATGGGCAGGAAGGAGGGGTGGAAGAACAATGGGGAATAATAAAACTGCCATCACAGAGGTAACGAGCTCGTGTGAAGCAAATAAACAAAACAAACTATGTAAGAAACCACTATGGTTCTCAAAGGAAGTAGCAGTGAAGGTTCAAGAGAAAAGAAAGCATTCAGGAAGTATAAGGAATCGCAGAAGGAGCAGGACAGAGAACTGTATCAGTTAAAGCAAAGGAGACTGGAAGGCAGTCAGAACAGCAAAGGCCCAAACCAAGGAAAAGATAGCCAACCTCAGTTAAGAAGGGGGACAAAACCTTTATAGGTACATCAGGGAGTGAAGGAAGACCAAGGAGGGATAGTGAGGCTTAAATAAAGGGAGGGAGGGTGGGCAGAGGAGACTGTGAAAAGGCAGAGATAATAAACAAATATTTTTGCTCAGTATTTACAAATGAAGAGGGGAGGTACATAAAACAAACAGTAGAAACACTCTGGATACAGAAGTTGATACCAGCCCATTTACAGAAGAAAGGGTTCTGAAAGAACTCTTAAAACTGAAGGTGGACAAAGCAATGGGGCCTGATGGGATTCATCCCAGAATTCTAAAGAACTAAGGTAGAACTAGTGATACCACTGACTACCCTTTTAACAAATCATGGGAGGATGGGTGGTACCCGAGGACTGGAGGAGGCAGATGTTATTCCCCTTACAAAAGTGGGAGCAAGGCAGAAGCAGGAAGCTACAGACCTGTTAGTTTAACCTCAGTGATAGGGAAAATGATGGAATCAATTCTGAAGGAAAGAATTGTGAGTATCTAGAGGCCAGAGGGGACAGGACCCTAGCAGCATGGATTCACAGCGGAAGGTCATGCCAGATGAATCTGATAGATTTCTTTGACTGGGTGACCAAAGTAGTAGATCAGGAGGGCTGTGGACATGGCCTACCTAGACTTTAGCAAGGCATTTGACACAATCCCACACAAAAGATTAATATACAAGTTAGCCAGCCTGGGAGTGGGTCCCAAGATGACAGCCTGGGTAAAGAATTGGCTGGAGAATAGGACACAGAGAGTAGTAGTAAACGGAGTCCACTCAGAAGAAAGGAGGGTTACTAGTGGGGTACCACAGGGTTCAGTATTAGGACCGGTCCTCTTCAATGTCTTTACAAGCTACATTGCAGAAGGACTGGAAGGAAAAGTATGTCTCTTTGCAGATGACACAAAGATCTGCAACAGAGTTGATGCACAGGGTGGGGTGGAAAGGATAAGAAGGGACTTGGCAAGGTTAGAGGAATGATCAAATGTATGGCAGCTTAGATTCAATGCTAAGAAGTGCAAGGTAATGCACCTGGGAAACAAAAACTCAGGGGAAGAGTACACAGTGGGGGTGAGATACTAACAACAACAAAAATGGAAAGGGACCTGAGGTAGTCATATCAGATGATCTAAAGGTGGGCAAGCAATGTGAGAGGGCAGCAAGGAGGGCTGGGGGGATACTGGGATGCATAGGGAGAGGCATCACCAGTAGAAAATAGGAAGTTATTATCCCTCTGTACAGACAGCTGGTGAGACCCCATCTGGAGTACTGTGTGCAGTTCTGGAGACCCAATCTCCGCAAAGACATAGACAGGATGGAAGCTGTCCAGAGGAGGGCAACTAAAATGGTGCAGGGTCTGCACCGGAAGACATATGAAGAGAGACGAAAAGAGCTTAATATGTATAGCCTCGAGGAAAGGAGGGAGAGGGGGGACATGATAGAAACTTTCAAGTACCTCAAGGGAATCAACAAAGTCCAAGAGGGTCGATCTTTCAAAAAAGAGGTGTGCAAGAACAAGAGGACACAATTTGAATATGAGGGGCGGCTCAGAGGTAATTTAAGGAAGTATTTTTTCACAGAGAGGGTTGTGGATGCATGGAACGGCCTTCCGGAGGAGGTTGTGGAGTCAAAATCAGTGGTGGAATTCAAGCATGCATGGGACAGTCATAAGGCAATTCTAGGGGGTGGAGGTAGGAAGAAGTAGGCTGCTGGTTAACTAGGATCTGCAGCTTATCCAGTAGGTAGGGAAATGGGCAGACTGGGTGGGCCAAGCGGTCCTTATCTGCCGTCAAATTCTATGTTTCTATGTTTCTATATATGTATTCAGTACTGGAGTGCAGCAAGATGCTGCTACTGTAATATATCTAAGGCATTGTCTCACACATATTATGTTATCAGTTTTAATATCTGCAGCTGTATCTACTGGTGTGTAGGTAAGGGGTCTGGGGTGCCAGGCCCCCAAAAACTTTGGGGTACTAGATAATCTGTGGCTCATTGTGTGGCTTATTTTAAACCAAAACAACTCATCTGTGAGCTCCCCTCCACCTCCTGCTCTAAGGACAATTATTACTATCTGGGTGGCAAAGATTGTGTGTGTGTGTGTGTGTGTGTGTGTGTGTGTGTGTCTGTCTGTCTGTGTATGTATACATATATGCACTGAACCTCAATGTGGAGTCTGTAGCTGGTTTTGGCTGGGTATTGTGTACTACTAACTTACTGCACTGTTGGCTTTCTTCTAGGGCAGGGGTCTGGGGCTGATAAGCTCCCAGAAACCATGGGCTACGGTATGCTCTGTTGTGGCTTATTTTAAGTCTATATAACTCATATATGAGCTCCCTTTACCCCTTACTATAACCCTCACCCTCCCCAACTCAAAATACCATTTAAGCAATTGAGTCACTGCAACATGGCCTACAGCAAGGCTAGCAGGATGCTGGGATATAGTGATAGGGGTATTGATAGCAGAAGAAAGTTAGAAAGTTAGAAAGATAGAAAGAAGAAAGCAGGAGGCAGTATAGCGCAGTGGTCTAAGGCACTGAGCTGCAAATTTGGTGACATCCAGCGGACCAGACCTGGGTTTGAATCCCACAGCTTCCACTTGCATACTGTGTGACCCTGAGCAAGTCACTTAACCTCCATGTGCTCCCAGGTCGGTCCTGTAAAAAAGTTTTCAGCTTAATGTGCTATACCTGGTTAAACAACTAAATAAAATAAAAAGAAAGGAGGTAATACTTCCCTTCTACAGATCCCCGGTGAGGCCTCACCTAGAGTACTGTGCCCAGTTCTGGAATACGCACCTCAGAAAGGATAAGGATAGGCTGGAGACAGTGCAGCACAGAATAACGAAAATGATTCAGGGACAGCAAGGCAGATCCTATGAGGAGCGCCTCAAGGCACTAAATATGTACTCATTGGAGACCAGAAGGGAGAGGGAAGATGTGATAGAGACCTTCAAGTTCCTTAAAGGAATTAAAGTGAACTGCGGGGTATTATTTATAAAACCTGTGTACCAATTCACGGTCACATGGATGCGAATGGAAATTAACAGGAGGTAGGTTCAGGAGAGATGTGAGGAAGTACTATGTAACCCCTAGATGGCGCTATCCCTGGGCTACTACCCCTGCCTGATTTGCCACTAACAGGTTGAGGGGCCTGGATCTGATGGCTGGTGCCTCCACCCAGAGGTCAGGGTTTGCAATAGTTAAACTAACTTGGTCACAGTCCTCTGGGACACTGCAACCCCCCTTTCTTCCCACTAGTGGCCCACACAGCATATCAGAATTACCTTCACAGTATACACTTACCCCAGGACTGGTTCAGGCACTGGGACCCTTGTAAAATAAGAAGATACAGTGCAACAATCACAGTACAATACTTTAACATAGACAAATACCTCAGGCAGTATAACTTGGTTGAAACAAGCAGCTCTGATTTATTTAGGGGATATAACAAGGACAGGGGAAATCAGGTTAATTAGCTTATCACTTTACTCATCTACTTATGGCTCTGTGCACAGGCTCATCCCTCACCAGTTACTGTCCTAGGTACCCAAGCCCTCAGTGGCTAGTCCAAACCGGTGGCAGCTGGTAGGGCCCTTTCCCACAGAGAAAAGAAAATGAGTTAAACAGTCAGCAGTACAGTAATTCCATTTGATTCAATGTGGCAATTCAACATGGAGCAACCCTGAATTAGTACTCACGACCTCCAAACAAGATAGGGTCCTTCAACGTCAGCAGGGCTACTCTTGAGCTCCACGAGACTCCTCACACATTTATATGACAAACTGCAACAGGCAAAAGTCCTTTAATGGCAGCAGGATTCACTTGAGCTACACAAGCCTCCTCACACATTTATATTGTAAACAGTAACAGGCAAAAGTCCTTTAATGGCAGCAGGATTCACTTGAGCTACACAAGCTCCTCACACATTTATATAGTAAAAAGAAAGTACTATACCAGGCAGGCTGCTTCTCTATCCCGATCGCAATTACTGCACAATACCCGGGAGAACACACAGCAGATTCAGTTCCTGACAGACCGAGCGCACTTCAGCAATTTCTCCAGTCTTCACATGGTGAGCCTGGTTTCTACTCTTCAGATATCCTTTGATTCTCTTCACAGGACGGATTCAGTCCTAGCAAGCAGTTACAATGCTGCAGACCGAACTGGGCCTTACACTGCTTCCGACTAAAACTGCACAATCGAAAAGCACAGGGATCCTTCCTCTTCACTGCCAGAGCTCAACTGAAACTCCAGTAGACAAAACTGGGCTTCTTTGAGTTCCTCCCAGTTCTTGGCTGGATTGGCTGTCACCACAATAGACTGCCCCTGTTGGTCCAAAAAGGGCCAAGTCCAAACTACATCTCCCAGAGTCACTGCCCATACAATCCTCTTGTGGCTGGCTTAGATTACGAGTCCAAGTTCGATTCGTCCAAGGCACCATTTTAGAGGTACCTTAACCCACACTGATTGGTCCAGTTCAGCAGTTCAAAACTAGAATGGGAACTAGGCAAACACAGTTCTGACTGCAAAGAAAGCAGGTTAGACAAACTGTATTTTCATTATTACTCTAAATGATTTCTGGCAAACAGTTACATCTTTCAGATAGGTTCCCTTTGCACCCTAGTGACTGCAAAATGGAGTGATTGGCAGCAGCTTGAGTGGTACTCAAGCAGAGACACACAGTCCCTCCATACAACTAATTATGTCTGCAAGCAGACAGCTCTTAAAGAGACAGTACCAGAGGCTCTAAAACACTCACAGATAAATGGCTTAAATGCCAAACACCATTCAGGCTTGGAGCATTCACAAGCTCCTGAAGTCTTTTGGGAACCCCCATTTGCAGGGGGTTACACCTTCCTGGCTTGGGAAAGCTTGACGTCCAGGGCCAAGCAAGTACCCCATAAGTTTCAACTGCAACCATATACATTTGCATTAGGCTCACACATGTAATCATCAGTCAATATATCATTTTACCAAGAACACATTTCTGAAACATTGCAGTACGTCACTCTTTACACAGTATTACGCACACATTGTTCCATAACTCAAGTTATTACCTCTTGTACATGAAACCTGAAGAGAGGGGGCCCTTCCCTATCAGTTACCTTGGGGCTGGACGGGGCAAGGGCACCATACTTAGAGGGCAACACAAGTGACTTGGAGTTAGCACTGATGCTCAGTTTGGGCAATGAGCTCGGGACACATACACTCTTTTATGGACAACATTGAGAGGCAAGTCCACAGGCCTCCCAAGGAATCATAACTGAGGTGCACCACAGGCTTTATAGCTCGACCAGTCTTTCTAGGGGAACTGTTACAGTCTCTGCACTCTGAGCCTCATTTTCAGCATTGTCCTCACTTGTCAGGGAGTCTCCATGGGGTAGAGAGGCTAGAACTTGGGGCACTTTCAGCTCCAGGAGTTGCAGTTTTGAGTCCGCACATTTGGCTCGCATGGAGAGCTTTCAGACACTGGCAGTGGACTGTCAGGGCGCTCAAAATACTCTTCTTGTTCTGGTGTATCACCAGTCTGCCCCAATCCATCATTTTCCTCCCTGAAAACTCAAACAGTTCAACCATGCACAATGATTCCATTTCATCTGATCTGATGCTTGCACTTCACTTTCTGGAGCATTGGCTCCAGGGACGAAGCTGGGGCTTAGACAGTCCAGAAGGCCCAGCTTCATCTCCAGTATTGACTAGGGGATTGCCCCGAAACAATTGACTCAGTTCGTAAGAAGGATAGTATTCAAAGTCACTCTCACTTTCTTCTGATATGGACTGACAGTCATGCTCAGCTAAGACTTGTGGAGGGGAACACTTGAACTCTGCTTCTGTAGGTGCAGACTTTCTTGATCTTTTCTTAGCAGCAGCTCTAGTCACTGGTCCAGAGGGGGCATCTTCTGGGGGCTCAGACTCAATCAAGATTTGTCCAATGGGCAGTAAATGATTTCTATGCATTGTTTTTACATCTTTTGAATTATTCTCAGGCCTTACTTTGTACACTGGCAGATCATCTAGTTTGCCCACTACAATGTGAGGGAGATGGTGCTATCTGTCAGCAATCTTGTGTTTGCCATGCAGTCCCAGATTTCTTAGCAATACCCGATCTCCCTCCTGGAGTTCCTGTGCTTTCACCTTTTTATCATACTTTTCTTTGTTGGCCAGATTTCTTTTGGCAGCCATGGTTTGAGCCAGTTGGTACGCATGAGTTAGCTGGGCCTTTAACTTTTGCACATACTGTAAATAGTTGTCAGCTTGAACCCCATCAGGAGAGACCCCAAAACACACATCTACCAGTAGTCAAGCTTCTCTTCCAAACATTAGGCGGTAGGGGGAGAACCCAGTGGCATCACTTTTGGTGCAGTTATAAGCATGTACCAGGGTGCTAATTTGCTGGCTCCATCTAGACTTGTCCTTTGGGTGCAGGGTGCCTAGCATATCTAGCAAAGTGCGGTTGAAACATTCAGGCTGTGGGTTCCCCTGGTGGTGGTAAGGAGTGGTTCTGGACTTTTGCACTCCCCACAGAGAAAGCATCTCTTTGATCAGACGACTCTCAAAGTCTCTCCCTTAATCAGAATGGAATCTTTGTGGAGACCCATAGTGAACAAAAAAGTTTTCTACAAGTACTTTGGCCACAGTGGATGCTTTCTGGTCTTTGGTGGGGAAAGCTTGGGCATATCTCGTGAAATGGTCAGTGACCACCAGCACATTACTGATATTTCTTTGATCTGACTCCAAACTCAGAAAATCAATACAGACCAGCTCCATAGGTGCACTGGTGGTGATGTTAACAAGGGGGGCAGCCCTCTGGGCAAAGCTTTCCTCTGTAAGCAGTGACTACAAGTCTGAATGTGTTGCTCCACATCAGCCCCCATCTTAGGCCAGTAGAATCTGGATCTCACCAAGTCAAGTGTTCTGTCTATACCAAGGTGCCCCATGTGGTTGTGCAAGGACCTCAATACTGAGTCTCGAAAGGCAGTGGGCAGCACTAGTTGTTGTTTGTCTACTTGTCCCCCTCTGTCTACTGTTTCTCTGTATAACAGTTTATTGATCAGTTTCAACTTGGGACCTTCTTTGTATAACAGTGCAGTTCTCAAATCAGTGGAGCGAATTTGGACACATCTTTTCCTGCACAGAGGGCTTCTAAAGCTGATTTGATCATGGGATCACTGGACTGAGCCCGCCGAATACTGTCATTGTCCAGCTGAGGCAGTGCACCAATGTCTATTGCAGAAAAGTGGCAATAAGCAGCAGGTATGCAATTCCTCAGAGGGTCCCAAGCAATCCACCATGCAGTCCACTGCGTCCGTGGACATTTGTTCCTCCCTGTCAAACTTACGGCAGAGTGCCCGAATGTCAGGTTCTGCCAATCTGACCCAATCATTCTGGGGAACAGGCCTCCGGGAGAGAGCGTCAGCTGCTATGTGGTTCAGACCTGCTCGGTATTCGAGAGCATAGTCATATGTAGATAATGCAGAAAGCCACCTATGGCCAGTGGCATCCAACTTAGCTGAGGTCAGCACATAGGTCAAAGGATTATTGTCAGTTTTTACTAGTATTTTAGCCCCATACAAGTACTCATGGAATTGGTCAACAATAGCCCACTTCAAAGCTAGGAACTCTAACTTATGTACAGGATAGTTCTTTTCGGATGGGGTCAGGCTTCTACTGGCAAAGGCCACTGGTCTCAGGCCATTCTTGTGCTCTTGGTACAACACAGCCCCAACCCTTGCAAGCTAGCATCAGTGTTCAGGACGAAGGTTTCTTGGATCGGCTATAGGCCAGCACTGGAGCATGGGTAAGTTGATATATGATCTCATGAAAAGCAGTCACATAATCAGAGTCCAGCGGGCCCCAAATACTTCACCGGATGAAAATACACTCTTTCAGTCTTGAGGGACGCTGACTTTGGTATTTTTGTGGGTTGGGGATACCCTTGAGTAAGGTTAAGTAAAGGACGGATCACTCTTGAATAGTCCTTGATGAAACGCCGATAATAACCACAGAATCCCAGGAATCTTTGCAGTTCTTTTAGATTTTGGGCTGTGGCCAGGTGGTCAAGGCCTCAACTTTACTTGGTCGGTCTCTGTTCCTCGGTGGATACTATGTGTCCGCATACTTTACTGATGTTTGAAAGAATTGACACTTATCAATGGACAGTTTAAGGCCAAAGTCCTCAGTCGGTCCAATACCTTAAATAATCTACTCTCATGTTCCTCCAGTGAGCTGCCAAACACAATAACATCATCTAGGTATACCAGGCACTCTAGTAAGTTCATGTCCCTCACTGCACGCTCCATCAATCGTTGAAAAGTGGCTGGGGCACCTGAAATCCCTTGAGGCATCCTCATGAATTCATAGAAGCCAAGCCTACAGATAAAGGCTGTCTTCTCATGGTCCTCTGGGGCCATCGGGATCTGGTAGTACGCACTATGGAGATCCAACACAGAGAACCACTTGCTCCCGCTTAGGCAGTCCAAGCATCCTGAATGCGGGCATTGTGTACTGATCAGGGATAGTTCGCCGTTTAGGTGCGATAATCCACGCACATCCTTACTGTCCCATTCTTTTTTCTCAATACTACAATGGGGAAGCATAGAGCTTCTGGATTCTTGTATTACACCAGCAGCTAACATCTCTTGCAGATGCCGTCTCACATCATCTATGTCAGCAGGTGCCAGGCGTCGAGACCTCTCACGAAATGGTCTTTCGTCATGCAGTCGGATATTGTGCTCAGCTCCTTGCACATCCTATGTCCCATTCCTTTAAATAAAACACCTGGTCTCCTGGGCAAGCTTCTCACTGATCCTCACTTTCCATTCAGCTGGCAACGGAGTGGCGAAATCAAACAAGTCTGGAGTTACTCTGTCATTCTTCCTCGAACTCTTGCTGCTGGGTAGCACTGCAGTGTCTGCACAATGCACATTAGCCAGGATGTAACCTCTATTTACTCGAATGTCTCTTTCAGACACATTATGAACTTGGACCATTACCCTTCTGGCATAAGCATGGGCTCTAGCGGGCAAAATACTAGGCTTGACCAGCAGTCCCTCTGGCAATTTTCCATCGCCTGGTGCATCCAACATTAATATTTTATTCTTAACATCCTTTCTGATATGGACCTCTCCCTGTAAGATACACTGGGCATTTAGCACCAGGATCAGAGACTCAGGATCCTTCTTCCATACAATTCTGACCGGTTCCTCTGGTTCTATTTTTTCAGCATCTCTCTGTGCCTCATAGGCCTTCTTAATTAAAGCCGGAACTCTTAAAGCTCTACTAGTCTTTGACCCCTGTTTTTCATATCACAACTGTGCCAGCCTTCCGAACATATGAGCATTTGTTCCAATCAACAAAGGGACACCATCATACAGTCCAGTGGGGGACACACTAAGGCTAGGGTCTCTACTTGTTCGCCACTCCAGCCGGAGGTGGAAAGACAGCCAAATCGGATATACCCGGAATAGGGGTAGGCCTTCTCACTTAACCCCATACATGCAGTCCTTCTAATGGTTGTTAGGGTACATCTGACAAATGCTTCTGATACCAATCCTGGAACATAATTGTCACTTGGGAGCCACTGTCTAATACAGCTCTTGTAGACACTCCATTCACCTTTACAGTGGTCTCCATGGAGGACCCACTATTCTGGACCAGTCTGAGAGGCGGTGGCGGGGGCCTGGGCAACTGACCTTGCCACAAAGGACGTGATTTAGCATTTTTGGTGCCCTCACTGGGATCATTTTGTGCACCTCTTAACCACTGATTTGTTCTCCGAAGCTCTCCTTGTAGCCTATATGCAACTTTGTCAGTGTCTTTTGGGGACCGGCATTCCCTCTTCATGTGCCCATCCTTTCCACAATTATAGCAAAACATACTTTCTGGAGTTTGAGCTGGCCGAGGCGCCACACTGGGAGCCAGAGCGGGGGTACTACTAACTGAAAACCTTGGTGCCATCTCTGTCTGTAGCGTGATAAGCATTTGGAGACATCTCATCAGTTTCTCCACTTCCATGGTCAAGGAATTGAGTTTGGAGCTGTTATCAGCAGGAGATACATGGTGGGTACCCCCACCCCCATAGCAGATGCAGTCGGATAGGTGGGGCCCATACTTGCAGGCGTGGCCTTCATAAAGGACTGTTTTGAATTCCCGGATCTCTCTCAACAGTTCACCACATTGTGGCATATCTTTTTCCTTGTCAGAGCACTCATTGACTGCCAACCTCTGCCCCTGAACTTCACTTGATGGGTCACCTCAGTCACTCGGGTCGTAGCATGGCTATTGGTGCAGGTCCCTCCCGAGGTCACCTTTCTCAACTCCTCGAATTTCTCTCATTAACTCATCATAGGAGGGTGGGGATTCCAGTCGATTTGCCAGGCGTAACTGAAGCAACAGCAGTTCTGAGAAGGGGGCAGACTTAAGGATCCTGTCCAGCCTGGTTCAGTCCAGTTCAATCGCTGGCAAACTACCCTTTCTGAGGCATTCTTGCAACAATTTTTCTAGCCGAGATACATATACTGACAACAACTCCCCTTGGTACTGTTGTGCATTTCTTACTCTCCACCATAGGTCCTCATCAGAATCTGGGCTCCCATACACATTCTCCAAGGCCTCAAGATAGGCCTGTGCAGTCACTTCAGGGTTACTGGCCCATTTAGCACTAATGGTAGCCAGGGCAGGACCTCGGAGGCTCTCACTAACCCTCTTTCACTTTTCGGCTTCCGAGCATTGCCATTCTAGCACTTGGGGGGGCAACATAGTCTATCCAGGTCTCCCAGTCATCCTCCCTTTGGGGGATGGGGAGGGTGCCAGAGAAGATCCTCAACCTTCGGTAAGAGTCGTGAGTAATGGCAGGTGCAGAAATAGGAGTCTGCATTGGTTCAGCCACCATTACGGGTACTGGAGCGGAGAGGGTGTTGGGGAGAACACCCAGGTGGCAAGAATAGTTTCTTCAAGTCCTACACAGTTTTCCTTCCCCCAGCAACCATTTAGCAAATTTCTCCTCAAAAGTATCAGACAGTGGTGGGGCTCATCCTCCGGTCTTTACTGTCCTTAGTTATCACTCTCCAGGCAGTGAGGGCTCCTCTGGGTAATGGTCTGTGGCACTTTGGAGCTATCTATGGGATCCTTAAACTCTACTAGGGCCAGGAAAGTATGGGTGAGCAGATTAGCATGCCGACCCACCACCACAGGGTTTTGTAAACCTTCCACCTTGGAAAGTACTCCCTGTACAGTGTCTGTATTGATACCCAGGGGGATGTCCAGGATAAGAATAGCATTTTGGGGGTCGATCTCTTCCCCAGTACACCACTCCACCAGCCATTGCACAGCCACTTCTGTCGGGGTACAAATTTTTTTCTTAACAGTGGTTCGTAAATATGGCCACTAGAGGACACACAATCCCAGCGGTGAGCCTCCAAGATGTAACCCCTAGATGGTGCTATCCCAGGGGCTACTACCCCTGCCTGATTTGCCACTAACAGGTTGAGGGGCCTGGATCCGATGGCGGGTGCCTCCACCCAGAGGTCAGGGTTTGCAATAGTTAAACTAACTTGGTCACAGCCCTCTGGGACACTGCAAACCCCCTTTCTTCCCACTAGTGGCCCACACAGTATATCAGAATTACCTTCACAGTATACACTTACCCCCAGGACTGGTTCAGGCACTGGGACCCCCTGTAAAATAAGAAGATACAGTGCAACAATCACAGTACAATACTTTAACATAGACAAATACCTCAGGCAGTATTACTTGGCTGAAACAAGCAGCTCTGATTTATTTAGGGGGATATAACAAGGACAGGGGGAAATCAGGTTAATTAGCTTATCACTTTACTCATCTACCTATGGCTCTGTGCACAGGCCTATCCCTACCAGTTACTGTCCCTGGGTACCCAAGCCCTAGTGGCTAGTCCAAACCATGGCAGCTGGTAGGGGCCCTTTCACACAGAGAAAAGAAAAATTAGTTAAACGGTCAGCAGTACAGTAATTCCATTTGGATTCAATGTGGCAATTCAACAGGTAGCGACCCTGAATTAGTACTCATGACCTCCAAGCAAGATAGGATCCTTCAACATCAGCAGGGCTACTCTTGAGCTCCACAAGACTCCTCACACATTTATATGACAAACTGCAACAGGCAAAAGTCCTTTAATGGCAGCAGGATTCACTTGAGCTACACAAGCCTCCTCACACATTTATATGGTAAACAGTAACAGGCAAAAGTCCTTTAATGGCAGCAGGATTCACTTGAGCTACACAAGCCTCCTCACACATTTATATGGTAAAAGAAAGTACTATACCAGGCAGGCTGCTTCTCTATCCCGATTGCAATTACTGCACAATACCCGGAGAACACACAGCAGATTCAGTTCCTGACAGACCGAGCGAATTCAGCAATTTCTCCAGTCTTCTACAGGGTGAGCCTGGTTTCTACTCTTCAGATATCCTTTGATTCTCTCTTACAGGACGGATTCAGTCCTAACAAGCAGTTACACAAGCTGCAGACCGGAACTCGGGGCCTTACACGCGTTTCCCGACTAAAACTGCACACCGAAAAAGCACAGGGATCCTTTCCTCTTCACTGCCAGAGCTCAACTGAAACTCCAGTAGACAAAACTGGGCACTTCCTTTGAGTTCCCCCAGTTCTTGGCTGGATTGGCTGTCACTCACAATAGACTGCCCCTGTTGGTCCAAAAAGGCGCCGAAGTCCAAACTACATCTCCCAGAGTCACTGCCCATACAATCCTCTTGTGGCTGGCTCAGATTACGAGTCCAAGTTCTGATTCGTCCAAGGCACCATTTTAGAGGTACCTTAACCCACACTGATTGGTCCAGTTCAGCAGTTCAAAACTAGAATGGGGAATTAGGCAAACACAGTTCTGACTGCAAAGAAAGCAGGTTAGACAAACTGTATTTTCATTATTACTCTAAATGATTTCTGGCAAACAGTTACATCTTTCAGATAGGTTCCCTTTGCACTCCTAGTGACTGTAGAAATGGAGTGAATTGGCAGCAGCTCGAGTGGTACTCAAGCAGTGAGACACACAGTCCCCTCATACAAACTAATTATGTCTGCAAGCAGACAGCTCTTAAAGAGACAGTACCAGAGGCTCTAAAAACACTCACTGATAAATGGCTTAAACGCCAAACACCATTCAGGCTTGGAGCATTCAAGCAAGCTCCTGGAAGTCTTTTGGGAACCCCCATTTGCAGGGGGGTTACAACTACTTTACGGAAAGGGTGGTGGAACTCTGGAACAGTCTGTCAGCTGAACTGGTGGGTGCAAAAACAATCAGAGGATTCAAGTAGGGCTGGGACATAATGAAGGGAATAGTGGTTACTGCGGGCAGCAGGACCAAGGAGGAGAATAGAGAGAGGATGGGGAAGTGGCAGTGTAGATCCCAGCCAGACCCTTCCAAACATTGCATTGCCTTTCCACTGTGGGACCTCTTTTGCTTAACTTATGAAAAGTTAAAACAGCCATATGAAACATGACAACTTTGTATAGAGGAGGATTTAAGTAATTTATTTCTAAATTTTTAGCCCACCCACCGAACAACTCCCTTGTTCAACTGCTCAGCCAATCCCTTGATATGCAGTTATTAAGGGACACATCTTTGGCAATAGTGGCTGACAAAATTTACCTGCTGGTGACTGATAATATTATAAGTCGAAGTCCTCTACTTCTTTTTTGCTCTCCTGGAGATGTCATCTCTGAGCCTGCCACCATGCTCCATCTTCCTCGAGTGCTAGCTGACAGTGTGAATTGTGGGCAGCGGCTGTGCTGTATTCCAGTCACATTCACGATGCTGAAGTGAGCTGCAATTGACCAGCCAGTCAAAGGGGGATGGTGCGGAGAAAGACTCACAAAGCAGCTCCGGTCATCTTACTGGCCCTGAGGGAGCTGATTGGTAGCAGATGGGGGGGGCATGCATGCCGAGAAAAAGTGCTGGGGTTCATCATGTGTGCATAAGCACTCTGTGACAGTCACAAAATAAAAAGAAGTAATGAAAAAAATGTCACAAATTATGAAAAAAGGGGGGAGTTTCAAAAGGGGGGTTCTTTTGAACAATACAAACCCCCTTACAACGGCTGTGCTATTTGTCAGTTACTGCTTTCTTGGAGAGTATTCTCTAGGCCCCTGAAAAATAAATAATGGGGATTCTGCTGGTGGGGGGCAGTGCTGCACTCTTACTGTTTGTACAGCAAGTATTACCTAGTTCTTCTTTTTAAGTCACAACTATGTTAGTAAATAATCTCTGTGCTATTTCGGTTAATACTCCTATTTTGGGTTAGTTAGACACTCACGCTAACTATAGCCCTCGCCTGATGCTGCCTAGGTTTACAGAAGCAGGCTGCACCTAGTTCTGATTATCTAGGGGTGAGTACACGCTCAGGCTGTCCTACTATTACTCCTTCAGACAAATAGTTAGAGACGTTAGCGCTAGCCCTGGGCTACAGAGGTTTCTGCACTGACTGGGTGGATCTCTTAATTCTGCAAATAACAGGCTTAGTCTCCTGTCCTCTTCATTTCCTGGAACCAGTTGTAGAGGTCAGCAGTTACCATTTCTATCCAACTTCCATGCATTAATGAGTGTACAGACTTAAAAGTACTGAGTGTCATTTCCATGCATTCCTGTTGAACTAAGCTATTACATTTACAGTACAGAACAGACAAATTTTAGTTTCTGGTGGCTCCATACCTCTCAAGTGTCCCTGATTTTCAGGGATGTCCCTGATTTTCACCTCAAAATTTTACTCTGTCCCTCCTAAAATCTGTGTTCCCTGACTAAACAGTGATGATTGTAAGACTAAAATTATGTCAAACAATACAGTTGCAGGCTTCTTATTCTTTAGAAAATGTATTATACACCGAGTCCCTTATTCTGCCAGCTTCCTGAGTGGATAGCACCAATTTTAAAAATGTGTCCCTGATTTTGGGCCTTTGTCCCTAATTTTTTTAAGCCTTGTCCCTGATTTATGAGGCAGGAGGTTGAGAGGTATGGGTGGCTCTGTCACTTGTATGGGTAAGCAGTTATCACTTGAGTCAACCTACCACACATTTCTGGGAGTGCAGACCTAAGAGTACTACATGTATTTTACATACGTTCCTGTTTAGTTTAAACTATTTCAGTTGCAGTGCTGTATGATTTTAGTTTTTGCAGGCTGTATCGCATGTGGGAGTTCCCCGTTTTTGATGCTTGGGTGGTTCTGCGCGATCACCCTCCGTCTCCTGTCTCGAAGGTTCAAGGACTGAATTTGAACCCTGGTTAGAGGGAGGACCTACAGTGCTTGTGGGAGTGGCTGCTGAGCATTTTAGGGGAGGAAGGAATGGGGTAGGCGGGCCGGAGAAAAATACTCTCCTGTTTAACTGTTCCGCTTGTGCACTGGAGATTCGAAAAGTCCACAGTACGTTCTCCAGTTTTGCCATTCTTTCTTTCTTTTGTGGAAGCGATGTGTTTCACCACCTGCACACACCTGCTTCAGGCAGGAGACAATCTCTTTGCTTGTTTTGAGGGAGGTCTGCCTGGCTCCTGACTGCGCACTGGCAGCTCTACCTCCATAGGTCACTTGGTTGTGGGGGGGGGCCCACTTGTGCCGAGGTCGCCCTTGCCACCACTGCTCCGGCTTGTAGCTCCCTCCAGTTGTGAGCCCCGGGGCTCCGATTAAGGTTGTTTTCAACTTTACAAACTTGCCGCATCACAGGAATGGCAGGGACCAATCCTGGGCAGTAGCTGGTGGTAGGGCTTTTGAAAAGTTTGCCCCAAAAAGCTGGATCACCAAATGCACAAAGGGGTCTCTCCCATTTAACTGTTCTGCCTGTGCAACTGAGATTCGGAAAGTCCACAGTACGTTCTCCGGTTTTGCCGTTCTTTCTTTCTTTTGTGGAAGCGATGTGTTTCACCGCCTGCACACACCTGCTTCAGGCAGGAGACGATCTCTTTGCTTGTTTTGAAGGAGGTCTGCCTGGCTCCTGACTGCGTGCCAGCACCTCTACCTCCATGGTCACTTGGTTGCGGCAGGGGGGGGGTCCCGCTTGTGCTGAGGTCACCCTTGCCACCCCTTCTCCGGTGTGTAGCTCCCTCCAGTTGTGACTTTGTGCCCATGTGGAACTCTGGGGGTTATTCTATTGCTGAACATACAACATGAAACTTTTCATCTGATCCTAAACCTTCGGTATCTACATTGCCAAGAGATTTCAGAAAATGATTTGCTTTAAAATACAGTCATTAAGGAACACTGTTGGTTGTTTTGCTTAATGGAAAACACGGCACCAAAAAAGTTTCAGTTCAGGGTAATTGTTGATAATTTTATAATCATTTATCTTTAGTAAATGATTTAGCCCTAATTGAAAACTGGGCACTTACTAATGGAATGTCACTAAACATTGATAAATGCACAGTTATACATTTTATAAATAATCCCAACTATACATGCATATTAAACCAAAAAGTATTAAAAAAAACTCAACTAAGGAACAGGACCTAGTAGTAATAGTTAACAACAAATTAACACCAAGGGATCAGTGCCTTGCTATAGCAGGGAAAGTTATGAATTTGGTACACAAAGTAAGGAGATCTTTTACAAGTAAAAATTTAAGCAATAAGCCACGAAGGGGTGTGGGCGATCGGGGATTTGCCACGGCTGGAGTGGTTTGCCCACGAGGTGCAGCCAAGTGGTTAAATCCGCGGCAGCCGTGGTAAATCCCCTGATCACCCACACTCCAGAGTAGCTTATTGCGATTATACCAAGTACTGCTTTTTTTATTATTTTAAAAAATGCAATACTTGGTATAATACTTAAATAAGCCAGGCAGTTTTTGTTTTCTTTCATTTTAGTGATGCATAGTCTCCACTTAGCAGGGAAACAAGATGGCGGTCGAAGTTCCGCAATTTCGCCTTCGGATTGCTTTATTGTCAAGATGCAGCTGGCTGGCACCTTTTGAGGTGATTATCAAAGGATTTACAATGGAGGTAAGGTGCCAGCCTGCCGTTTTCATTGGTCAGTGTCCGAGGTCCATGGTATAAACACAGATAATCCTTCCCACTTATAGAAGTTACATGCACCCAATACTTGACTATGGGTCCCAGTTTTGGTCCCCCAGCCACTAAGAAGGACATCTCAACTCTAGAAAGAGTGCAGAGAGCAGTTACTAGGATGATACCTAGCAACAAAGAGAAAATATACCCCAATAGGTTGTATACTATGGGACTTCACTCACTAGAGGCACATAGAGGGGTGATCTTCTGTTTCTATTTAAAATATTAAAATCTAAAGAACAGATGAAAGAATGTGGACTAAAATTTTGTGATTCTCATTACAGTCTTAGGTCTCATAATAAAAAATTGAAATTACCAACATCACATTCAAATAAGAGAAATACATTTTTCACTCTTCGAACTGTAAAGGCCTGTAATATGGTCCCCCAGCTACTGGTAGATATACCTACGCTAAATTTATTCAAAAACAAATTAGACAAGCTTTATTATAATAATCAAAGAATGGCATAATTTCCCATGTTTATGGGAGACATTCATGATGGGCCTTATGGCTCCCTTATGTCTAAATACACCCAGTAATATCTATTATACAATGGCAAAAAAATTTCCAGGGCTCTGATTGGTCAGTGTATGCCTGAGACAGTGATGTTATTGAACAACAACATCACTGTATGAAGGCCAGGCACACAGATGACTGGATAACAGTAAGAAATCCCTCCTTCCCCATGCAAGGCACCACAAAGCTGACACTGCTTTCTACAAACAGAGCAAAACAGTACGGACAATGAAGTGGCGGAGTAAGCCCCCGTGTAATTTCTTCATTTCTCCGTCACTTGGGGCAAATACAAAATTTAGTTCTGCCCCTCCATTCCTTTGAGAAAAAAAACATGGCACCATTCCTAACTCAGTTTTAAGGAAAGCACTGCAAATGCAAACCGGCACTCTGCTCTGTTTTACTTTCACTTCCCCACATATAACCCCATAATGTTTCTGCCTGCACTACTGTGTTCCACTTAATTTCAAACTATTTTTTTACTGGCAGTCCAAACAAAAACTGGCCATAGAAATGAGCAGCTTCAGTCAGTGAACTGCTGGTCACGCGCTCAGTTTAAACAGCCGTACCTGTCGTCCACTTCAGCATCAGTGCTAAAATACAGCTCATCCCCACTCCTTGCTGCCACAATATTTCTTCTGAAAGCTGCATACAGCAGCTCATTCAAATCAAAGTTCCAGCCCCTCAGCCCTGCCAAAAACTTCTCCAGTCATTGGGTACATTTCTGACTTGACCCGCGATTGTGACCTGAAACACATAATTCTCCGCTTGACTTTCTCCCGGTAAACACATCTTTCGGCAGTTTGCAGTTCCACAACAGAGGTCAGTTAAATGAAGAGACTTAAAGAAATAAACCGAGATGCATATGTGAGGAGTGGGGTGGGGCAGGAGACAATATGCCCACACAATAACTGTAATAATACAATGGCTTGTTAGGGACTACTTTATGTCTGAGTCGTGAAGCACAGGTTTTAAAAGTAAAAATATTTCCAAACAAAACAATTTATGTGTGTCTGTCAATTCCACAACTGTCCTACTAAAAATCATACATCGTGCCATTGTATAATAGCAATAAGGCACTCCAGGGTGTGTGTTATTGTCTAATAACATCACTCCTGGGGTGGTGGAAGCACTCGGCTATGCCTCGTGCTTCAACCCACCCCAGGAGTGATTTTATTAGACAATAACACACACCCTGTCATGCCTTATTGCTTAAGTAATACGTAGTAAGGTAGAAACCACTTTCTTTGAGTGTGGTCAGCCAGTTGTGCATACTATCTGAGTACAGGTGGATTGGGTTCTATGCAACCTCGCTTACATCAAACCTATTAAACAAACTTAACTTCTCCCTGTGCTTGTGGTTGTTCAGCAGGATTATATTTTGTATTCTACGTATCTTTTTGTCTTATACCCTCCTCCCAGTGCTCTGGCTTGGGGGGGGGTACCTCTGTGGAGACCACTCCAGCCTCAACCTCTGTTAGTCCCTAGCTACCCAGCTCAAGGTGGGTGATACACAACAACAGGTCCAAGATTGTCACTGGCCATCATCACAGCGGTGGTGAACCCCCCTAATTTTCCTTCCCTCCCACATTCAGTGTTATCGGACCATGACAGAAATTGGCCTTGCACATTGCAATGCAAGTCTGTAAGCACAACTTGTCTCGCCAGTGAGCAGACTCCCCAAACCCACTGAAAGGAGCCAGTGTGAAGGTGGAGCACAGCCGTCTGCCTTCCTGAGCTGGCTCATGCTTGTTTCGGCAGCACTCCCCAGTGATGGCTGGCTGTGGAAGGGTGCCTGGTATTTGTGTTCATATGCTGACTGTTTTCTATAATAAAGTCTACTGCAGTAGTGTATCTGTCTTTTCTCTCCTTTTTCTCTTTCTGTAGTGCCCCATATTCAGGTTGGCCACCTGAGCGCAAAACGGGTGCTCCTTTACTGTATTCTTCATTTTCTATCAGTCTAGCACTTTTATTTCCCCTTTCTGCTCTGCATAGGAACAAATGCCAGCCTTCCCTTGTCTCGTTTACTGAGGTATGGTGCGTTTCAAAATCATAACTTAACCGCAGGAACTTGGACTGGAGCTACTCAAACATGAGCATGAGACTGCGGGTGTAGCCGCTGGTTTTAATGTGTTTTGTGTCTGTTTAGAAAGCCCTGCTCCCAGACTATTAAATAAAGCACTTGGGGATAATGTCTTGGAACAGGTAGTTAAGCGTAAGAACAATTAAAAAGTAGTAGTTTGAGTGTTTGAAGTATAGGTACACTGCAGCCAATCCTGTCTGCTATTATTTCAGTGTGCAGTGCTGTACAGAGTGCCTTGGACACGCTGGCTCAGTCTTGGGTGTACATTCCCTTTGCAAATAGCTGAAATGCAAATGTTATAAAGGGGTTTTAAAGCCACTATGTTGAAAATTTCAGTTGTGATTATAAAAAGATGAGTACACTTTTTAGAGTTTAGAACATGACGTTTACAGCATGAAGCACCTTACTGGGCAGTTAGAATTCATAGATACATAGACAGTGTCGGCAGATAAGGGCCTATCGCCCACCCAGTCTGCCCATTTGAGCTTGTAAGTTCAGTTTATGTTTTCCTAGAAGTCTGTTGCCCCTTACCCCTGACCTCCAGAATTCCTTTATGTCTATCCCATGCATTCTTAAATCCCGTGATTGTTTCAGCCCCCACCACTTCCTCGGCAGGGTGTTCCACTTGTTCACCACCCATTCTGTGAAGAAATTCTTCCTCATGTTTCCTCTGAATCATCCTCCCTCCAACTTCGTCCCATGCCCTCTAGTCCTGGAACATCTTTTTTGCTTAAAAATAGTGTATTCCTGCACCCTGTTCCTCCCTGTGAGATAATTGTATGTCTCTATCATATCCCCTCTCTCCCTCCTCTCCTCCAGGGAGTACATGTTCAGTTCCTTCAACCTGTCTTCATAGGACTTGTGATGCAATCCATGCACCATCTTTGTTGCCCTCCTCTGAACCTTCTGTACCCTGTCTATGTCCTTACATAGGTATGGTCTCCAGAACTTTACACTGTACTCCAGGAGGGGCCTCACTAGTGTCTTGTATAGCGGAATTATGACTCCCTTTTCCTGCTGGTGATGCCCCTGCCTATACATCCCAGCATCCTATTTGCTTTACCTGCTGCCTTGTCACACTGTTTCCCTCCCTTGAGGTAATCAGAGATGATAACCCCAAGATCCCTTTCCTGCTTGGTGCATGCTATATCCTCACCCCCAACTGATATATTGTGCCAGGGTTTTTGTGCCCCATATGCATTATCTTGCACTTCTTTGCATTGAATTTCAACTGCCAAACCCCTGACCATTCTTCAAGTTTCTGCAGGTCCCTTCTCATTCTGTCTACACCCTCTGGTGTGTCTACTCTGTTACAGAGCTTTGTGTCATCAGCTGAACAGTGAAATTCTGCCTTCTAGGTCCTGTGCAATGTCACTGATGAAGATGTTGAATAGGACTGGTCCCAGCACTGATCCCTGTGGTACCCCACTGGTCACTCTTCCCTCTGTGGAGTGACAGCCATTTACCACCACCCTCTGTGTCCTGCCACCCAGCCAGTTACCAACCCACCACACTACTGTCCTGCCCACACCCATATTCCCCAGTTTGTGTAATAGTCTTCTATGTGGCACAGTGTCAAAGGCCTTGCTGAAGTCCAGATAGACCATGTCCACTGCCCTCCCTGATCCACCTCCCCTAGCCACCCAGTCAAAAATTCACCAGGTTGGTCTGACTATGACCTCCTCTGTGAACCAAGCTGCCTTGGGTCCTGTAGTCCACTGACAACCAGATGTTACACCAATCTCTCCTTCAGTAGTGCTTCCATGATCTTTCCACTACCTAGGTGAGGCTGACTGGTCTGTAGTTCCCTGCTTCCTCTTGTTCCCGCTTGTATAAGGGGACTACATCTGCTGTCCTCCAGTCTTTGGGTACCTCCCTGTTTCCAGTGATCGGCTAAACAGGGATGGCGGGAGGTTCAGCCACCACCTCTCTTAGTTCTTTAATGACCCTGGGGTGCACCCCATCTGGCCCCATTGCTTTATCAATTCTTATTACTTCCAGTTCCTTCAGGACCCTTTCTCATGTAAAGGGACTGTGTCCATTTCTGCACCATTCTCACCCTTGTACCCTTCAGACCCATTACCCTCCTCTTCCTCAGTAAAGACTGAGCAGAAATACCTGTTCAATATGTCAGCTTTACTGTTGCCATCCTCCACGCGGCCCCCATCCTCCCCCTTCAGTCTCACTATCCCTCCCTTTGTCTTTCTTTTTTCACTTATGTACCTGTAAAAGGTTTTGTCCCCTCTACCCACTGATTTTTCAATGTGTTCTTCTGTCTGAGCTTTGGCTTCCCTTACTGACCTCCCTGCCTCCCTTTGCTTCTCCTGGTACTTCTCCATATCCAATTCTGCCTGTGTCTTTTTGTATTGCCTGAATGCAATCTTTCTGGCTTTCACTTTCTTTGCTACCTCTTTGGAAAACCATAATGGTCTCCTCTTCCTTTTCCTTTTGCTAACCTGCTTAATGCATAATTCTGTTATTCTTGTAATCCCCATTTTAAATACTGCCCACTGTTCCTCAACCCCTGATTCCTGTCCCATTCCCCTTAATGCCTCTTTCAAGTATCTCCCCATTTTCCCAAAGTCTGCCACCCTAAAATCCAGGATATGTGTTTGTATGTGGTTTGGTTCTGCTCTTTCTGTGATTTCAAACCACAATGACTGGTGGTCACTGTTCCCTAGGTGCTCCCCCACTGTTACCCCCATCACACTGTCCCTGTTTGTGAGAACAAGGTCCAGTATTGCCTTCTGCTGAGTTGGTTCCATGACCAGTTGTGTGCTCCGTGCTGTGAGGCTGCTAAATATTGCACACTCCGAGACATTGCATGTGGCAGTCTGCAATATTATCCCCAAAACTCGTGCTGTCTGTGGTTTTGGTTAGTTAGCATTAGATAGTTTTTGTCCTTTTTATGTTGGCTTGCCACGCTTGCATGCAAGTCAACATCTTGCCATAGAGGCAGATTTTGGAGGTGCGTCAGTGTGGGCGAATGCAAGGCTCGCATCAGTAGGTGCATCCGGCATTCCCCAATAAGGCAGCATGCTTGTGCTGACACCAACATTATGTAAAGTGGACAAAACTTTTAAGGAAAGTGCCGCTGCAATCAGAGACAAGCTCCTCATGCAGCGGCACCAATGACACGCCTCCCGATGAGAATTTCCTGGTTAACGTTTAAAATGAGACTTAGTTCTCAAAGAGAATACCACTGTAAAGGAATGAGACTGGATACCACTGTTTTCTCTTTAATTGTATTTACCAGAAAATGCAGCAAATAAAGAAGGTGTTGTCCCTAAATGCCTAGTTCGCCTGTCCAACTAGATGCTACAGTTTTGCTTTGTCGTTTGTTTGTTTACTTTGGCATTCAGACTTCTAAGATAAATAAAGAAGGTGCTAAAAATGTAAAATGGGTGGTCAGGAGCAAGTCCAGTGGGCGGTGCGGTCAGTTTTACCAGCAGAAGGGGGCTCTTGTTAACTGCTGAGAGAGAGAGAATGGAGAAGAAGGAATCACGTATCAGCCAGCCTCAACTTGCTACTCAATGACTGGCTGCAGTGTAACAGCTTTTCAACTTGGTACCAAAGTCTGCACCACAGCTCGCTCATTCTAGCTGTCCCGCATTCCCCTGCCTCCTGTCTCCGTTCAGCTACACAGCTCTTTGAACGTGCATGGAAACATTACTTTTTACCTGTTTATCAAAGTGCATTCTATTTTGATTCTTTTCTAAACTGTTTTTTCCCCTCACTCTCTCCATTTCTGTCAGTCTGTGAAACAGACCTCCCCAGTCGCTCACTTAACCCCTTTGCTAATTACCCGTTCTTCCACTCCCCAGGACTTGTTGCCTGCCTGCCTGCAAGCCACCCACCATATTCTGATTGCAAGGAGCTGGCAAAGGATTATCACCCGAGTTATTCTTTTGATCCGAACGGAGGCAAAAAAAGGAAACCACAGAAGTTATACTAATTTGAAGTACAGCTGTGGAGCACACATGATTGTGCTGGATGTTGCCGGTTTGGAGGGCATCTTGGTCGGAGTGGCAGAGGAGAAAAAGGAACAATAGTAAATGGATGCTGCGGCTCTGAGATTCCGAGCTAGCGGGTGGGCAGCTGTGGGGAGGGAGCAGTCCTCCCACAGCTGAAAGCTGGGGAAAGCACTTGGGAACTGGTGGGCTAAGTTGAACTGCATACAACTTTTATAATTTTTTCTATTTTTTTAATGAAAAAAATGGGGTTGTTAAACATTTTCAAGTTTTGGGGAGCTTGGATTAGCACACCAGAATGTAAGAAAGTGATACAGTTGTTTTGTTTGGTATATTCTACATTAAAATGTAACCCCCCACCCCAAGGAAATGGTTTGTTGGATTGTAAAAACTTGCTTTAGCAAAGTGAAAAAAAAAGTTTGTTGCAACTTGGAGGGCAACTGATGATGACAGACGAAAGTGGTGGTAGTCTCTTGCATTCGGTGGGGGAGGAATGTCAAGAATGGTAAAGACGTGATGGTTTATTTTGTGATTGTATCCCTTGTTGCATGAAATACCAGTGTAGGAGCAGGGGAAAATAAGTACATTAAAGTATAATATAAAAAGTTGTGTTACTCAAGAATGATCTTCTTGCAAAATCAAATGTTAGGTCGGTATAGATTTTGATGTGGTGGCATAGGGAGCTACAGAGGAGCTATGTTGCATTTTCTAAGTTTGCAAACCCTTTATTAATTTAGCCTTTGTAATAATCTGTATCTTCTTTTTTTAATGTTGCCAAAAACATCTCCATCATGAGTCATGCACAAAGCATCATAAACTAATGAAAGAAAAAGGTTACTCTGGGCACTGTGCTGTTAATAAACATAGAAACTTAGACTTTGATGGCAGATAAGGACCACTTGGCCCACCCAGTCTGCCCATTTACCTACCTATTAGATAAGCTGCAGATTCTAGTTAACAAACAGCCTGCTTCCTGCAACCCCCCATTATAATTGCCTTATGTCTATCCCATGCATGTTTGAATTCCCCCACTGTTTAGACCCCACAACCTCTCCAGGAAGGCGGTTCCATGCGTCCACCACTCTCTCCATGAAAAAAACATTTCCTCACATTGCCCCTGAGCCATCTCCCCTCTATCTTTAAATTGTGCCCCCTTGTTCTTACACATCCATTTTTCTGAAAGGTGCTACCCTCCTGGACTTTGTTGATTCCCTTAAGGTACTTGAACATTTCTATCATGTCCCCCTGTCCCTCCTTTCATCAAGGGTATGCATATTAAGCTCGCTCAGTCTCTCTTCATATGGTTTCTGATGTAGACCCTGCACCATTTTAGTTGCCCTCCTCTGGACTGCTTCCATCCTGTCTATGTCCTTGTGTAGATGAGGTCTCCAAAACTGCATGCAGTACTCCTGATGGGGTCTCACCAACTGCCTGTACAGAGGGATAACCACTTCCCTTTTTATGTTTGCTTGCACGCATGTGCAAGAAACATAGTGCCATCATTCGAGTTTTCCAGAGGTGTGTCAGCCTCTTCCAATTCAGTCAGTGCGTTTGCAGACGTGGTCACAGTGCGCCAATCACTGCTCCAGCTGTCTATGACAGCTAAAAATGCCGTGGCATACAGTTGAAAGGGTGAGCTCCGCTTCAGTGAGCAGAGCTCCCCCCCTCAACACGCACGCATGCATATTGCATGCTGACACGCTCCCTCCCCACGCACATGCTGTATAGCCGACGGGGTGCCCAATCCCCGGTCGCTGCACGCCCCAAAGAGTCCAGGTGCCACGCTGGAAACCCACCCCAGCGTGGCAAATTATGTATGAGGCGACAGGTGCCCAATCCCCCAGTCAGCTACAGCCCCCAACAGCCTTCCAGCTGCTATGCTGGGAGCCCACCACAGCATGGCAGACGCCCTCATAGTCTTAGAAAAAAAAAAAACCTGTAAATACAAAACTGTCCCTTGGCGCTTCTCCCTGCCCCTCCACAACCGCATGCCCACCCCACTCTGGCTCTGCCTCTCTCACACCCCTCACCCCATATACCTCCGGAGCTTGGCGCGACGTATCTTCGTGGACAGGGAACACATCTGCACTTTCAAAGCCACCGCTTAACTGAGGAAATGCTGGTAAGCTGTATAATGGGATAGATAGGGTTTTTCAACTTTGTTGCATATCTCAGGCATTTTGGGGAGTATTTGGGCCCAAATTTTCAACAATGGGGTTTTGGGACCCCTTCCTCATGAATGCTGTCACTGTCATGGCATTAGCCTCGGTCCTATGGTGATTTACAGCCACTGCATGAAATCACCTTTCCAGAATGATTAACAAAATGACACTGCCAGTGTTCATAAGGTAGGCTCACAAAAGCCCATTTGAAAATTTAGTGCAAGAAAAATTCACAAAAATTACTATTTTGGCGTGCGTGCGCGGTTCTATGCCTCGTACGTAGTTCGCTAATTTTCAATATTTTCCTCCAGATTTTCAACATTGCCATTTTACCACACCTTCTTATGAGGCAGTACAGCTGTCATTTTCACATCTCACCCAAATGTGTTTCCGCCTATGTAGCTATTATGGCGCAGTCGATGTGGGAAATCAATGTATGGGAAACGTTAAGAAAATCACAGTGACACTGTTCATGAGCAGAAGTCTTAAAATGGCTATGTTGAAAATTTGGTGAAAAAATTCCCAAAAATGACTGTTTTAGGAGCGCACGTTGCGCAGTTCCTACGCACGCTGGCAAGTTTGCTAATTTGTAATATTTGCACACCAGATTTTCAACAGTGCCATTTTACTGCACTTCCTTATGAGCAGTACAGCTACCATTTTTCACATCTCGTCCAAAATGTTTTCGCACATGTAGCGCACAATGGTACAGTCGATGTGCGAAAACAATGTTTGGGACAGATTAAGAAAATCACAGTGACACTGGTCATGAGCAGAGGTCTTAAAATGGCTATGTTGAAATTTGCACAAAACCCATAAATGACTGTGTTACGAGTGAGCATTGCGCAGTTTCCACGCACCCTCGTAAGTTCATGGAATTTTGTAATTTTCAGTCCAGATTTTCACCAGTGGCATTTTTCCACACCTCCTTATGAACAGTAAAGCTGTCATTTTCCACAACATGGCCGAAATGTGTTTTCACACTTTCAGCACAGAAAAGTGGTCGCTGTGGGAAATCATTGTTCGGGACAGATAAAGAAAATCACACTGACACTGTTTATGATCAGAGGTCCCAAAATGCCTGTGTTAACAATCTGCTGTAAAAAAATCCCCAAACTAGTTACATTATGAGTGTGCATTGCACAGTTTCTACGCATGCTCGTGACTTCACCAGTTTTTTTAAGATTTTCACAGCAGATTTTCAACATTGCCATTTTTTACACCTCCCCATGAACAGTCCCACTATCATTTTTCACATCCTGTTCAGAATGTGTTTTTGTACCTGTGGTGCCAAATGCCATAGTCACTGTGCAAAAGCAGTTTTCGGCTAACAAACTGATATTGCACTGTTCATGAGGTGGGGGTCACAAAAAAACATGTTGAAAATCTGGAGTGAAAATACCAACGAATGCCTGAGGCGTTAGGGTTTCCGACCATAACGCCCCACCTGTAGAGAATGACAGGCATTAGGGGTGTGACTTGGGATTCTTGCCTGTCATGCTCATACCATTCCACCCTCACCCACACCCTGCAGCCAGTGAGAGGCATCAAGGTGTGCCTCGGACTCTTCGGGCCCAAACTTCACCCCATTCTCCTATACTGCACCCATCTCACCGTGATTTCTGATGGAATGGGAGTGCAGCGTGTCATAAGGGCCAAAGACCCCAAGGCACACCGTGACACTTGTCAGTGTCTGCAGGGTAGGGTGTGGTGAAATGGCGTGGTCGTTATGCCTGATGACCCAAAGGCACACACCAGTGCCTGTCACTCTCTGCAGGGTGGTGGTGGGGTTGGCTTCAGTTCAATACTTCGCTGCCATTCCTATTACGCAGCTCTGTAACTTCTACACTACCAATGCCAATGCCAGCAAGCAAACATTCGGCATTGACCAATGCTTGTTCTACTTGTGATACCCCTCCCTATGCATCCCAGTATCCCCCTGGCCCTCCTTACCGACTTCTCACATTGCTTACCCACCTTTAGGTCATCTGATATGATTACCCCCAGGTCCCTTTTCCTTTATTGTTGTTGTTAGTACCTCCCCCGCTGTCGTGTACTCTTCTCCTGAATTTTTATTTCCCAGGTGCATTACTTTGCACTTCTTTGCATTGAATCTAAGTTGCTATATGTCTGACCAGTCCTCCAACCTTGGCAAGTCCCTTATCCTTTCTACCCCCCCTTGTGTATCAACTCTGTTACAGATCTTTGTGTCATCTTCAAAGAGGCATGCCTTTCCTTCCAGACCCTCTGCAATGTCACCTATAAAGACGTTAAGAGGACTGGTCCCAGTACTGAGCCCTGAGGTACTCCACTAGTAACCCCCCTTTCTTCAGAATGTGTTCTATTCACTATTACCTTCTGTGTCCTGTTGTGCAGCTAGTTTGCTACCTAGGCTACCACCCTGGGACCCACTCCCAGGCTGGTTAACTTGATTATTAATCTTTTGTGCAGGACTGTGTCAAATGCCTTGCTAAAGTCTAGGTAGGCCATATCCACAGCCCCTCCCTGGTCTATTATTTTGGTCACCCAGTCAAAGAAATCGAATAGATTCATCTGACATGACCTTCCTGCTGTGAATCCATGCTGCTTTGGGTCCTGTACCCCGCTGGCCTCTAGGTACTCAACAGTTCCTTCTTTCAGAAGTGATTCCATCATTTTCCCTACCAGTGAGGTCAAACTAACAGGTCTGTAGTTTTCTGCTTCTACCTTGCTCCCACTTTTGTGAAGGGGAATCACATCTGCCCTCCTCCAGTCCTCAGGTAGCACCACATCCTCCCATGATTTGCTAAAAAGTGTGGTCAGTGGTGTCACTAGGTCCTCCCTTGGTTTTTTTAGGATTCTAGGGTGAATTCCAGCAGGCCCCATTGCTTTGTCCACCTTGAGTTTTAGGAGTTCTTTCAGGACTCTTTCTTATGTAAATAGACTGGCGTCAACCCCACTACCCAGAGTGCTTCTATTGTTAGGTTTAGGCAACTCCTCCTCTTCTTCTTTTGTGAATACTGAGCAAAAGTGTTCATTCAGTATCTCTGCCTTTTCACTGTCTCCCTCTGCCCACCTCCCCTCTCCTTTATTAATCTTCACTATCCCTCCCTTAACCTTTCTATGCTCCCTAATGTACCCATAAAAGGTTTTATCCCCTTCTTAACTGAGTTGGCTATCTTTTTCTTGGTTTGGGCCTTTGCTTTTCTGACTGCCTTCCCACTTCTTTCTGCTTTAATTGATACAGTTCCCTGCCATGCTCCTTCTGTGATTCCTTATACTTTTTGAATGCAGCCTTTTTCTCCTTAACCTTCCCTGACACCTCTTTTGAGAGCCATAGTGGTTTTTTATTCCGTTTTGTTTTCTTTATTTGTTTCACACAAAGGCTTGTTGCCTCCATGATGGTAGTTTTGATTTTTCTCCATTGTTCTTCCAAAGCCTTGCAGTCTGGTAGAGTGAGGAGGGGGTGATGTGTCCTCCTGTTCTTCAGATCAGCTGGGAGAAGTTTCTTGTGCAGCTCGTAAGGGTAAATTTCCTCCTCCTGTTTCCCCTCAAAGTACTTCATTTCCTATAGACCCCCTAGAAACTTCATTATACTTTACTGACAAGTGCTCTGGTAACTTTTAGTCAGCCGCATTCTAGTGTGGTTGGTTGAAGATGCAGGAATTGCTGTAGATGTGGTAGTCGGGGAGCTGTGAACAAATATATCTTAAATCACTTTCAGTAAAAGGACACAAAGAGGAACTGTGCTGCCCTATGTGAGTAGAAATGATTGAAAAAGGTTGTTATACCTTTTATTTGACCAACATAATTTAATATATGAGCATTTGAAGCCACATAGACACCTATGTCAGGCATTGTGACAACACAGCTACAGGGACATTTTATACAGAACACTCACGTTAATTATTCTTGTATTGTTGAAGGAAAAAGAGGTGACTGTCCTGTTTAGCAAGTTTCTTCTCTGTGTTGCTGACTTTCTACATCAGGCTGTGAAATGCAGTGTTGTCCATGCTAGGGTTACCAGATGTCCTCTTTAGAGTATGTGTCTGTTCTCCAGCTGCCAGATATTCTTCATGTGACTTCATCATCCTGTTTTTATTATTATTATATTATTATTATTATTATATATTTTTTACACTCTCTACCCAGGACCCCCTTGTAAATGATCTGTGAAGGCAGGAGACTTTAAACCCATTTGCCGGGTCTGGGCACAAGGGCTCATCGGGAGGTACTATGGGCTCTTTTTGGCATCCCAAAATCTGGTACGCCTACATGGTACCAAAAGGGATTGTGCTGTGTCTGTCAGAGAGGAATTTATTTTTTGGACCCCCTTCAGTGCTGAAGGTGACTTGGAAAGATGCTATCAGTCTATCAAGATTAAAATGTGTAACACTGACCTTTAAAAGTCACAGCAAATGGCCAGCATGCATAATAAGAATTATAAGAATATTTTATTTATTTATTTATTTGCTTTTGTTAACCAGGTAAGCACACTAGACAGCACGTGCCTCTTTTCAGGTGCGACCCGGGAGGATTACAAGTGTACAAATCAGAGTAAACAGGTAGAACACGGAGCACATTAAGCCATTAAATAATGGTTACAACGAGAGGTACATAGTGAACAGGTTCATACAGGAGCAATGTACATAGTGAAATAGGGACGAGGGGTAGAATAGCAATATGTACAGGCAAGGGGGTAAAACAAAAGTACTTACAACAAACATCACATAGTTGTTGTCATAGTGTTGTAAAAACTGTTTCAATAGCGTTAGTTTACATTTTTAATGGTTTGCATATGCAGCAAAAGAGCTAACATTATAACAAAATCGTGAAATCTTTGTGGAGCAATTTCTGTGTGTGTGTGTGTTTGTGTGTGTGTCTATGTGAGACCAACATATTCAAATGATTAGCATGGCACTTACCAAGTTAGTACCACACTAACCGTGTATAGCACCAGCATTTAGGAGGTGCCATATTCGGAGGCGCTAGGTGTGCTGCACTGTCCTGGAAGCATGACAGTGCAGACAATACCATTGCACCTATGCAAATGAGAAATGAGGACTCTTGCATGCGTGAGGGGTGCCGTGACATATTAAACAGTTTTGGCAGTTTGCTTATAGTCTGCTCACTTTATTGAATATAATCAAATTGTATATATTTTGTACCAAATCTTTGTATACTATCCTCATGTTCCCCTACCCCCATCGCACCAGGAGACGAACAACTTGTTGCTCAGCATCCCTTTCTGGTGAAATACTTCAGTTATTAAAGAAATAAAAAAAGCCTCATTTCAGCAAGATTTAATGCTGTGAAAACCCTGCCCTTAACAGTATGCAGTGGCTGCATCCCCCCCAAGCCCATGCTGTAATTATTTGTAATATCCCTGATGTCTACAGGTTCCCTCAGCAACCCAGTCACCCCTGTTGTACAGTTTCTCCAGTCTCCTTAGCATCTAGTGGTCCCCCCAAAGCACCCATGCATGAATATCATTAATCACCCACACTGTGCATAACCTATATATACCCTAGTGACTAGTGGTCCCCTTCCCCACAAACAGTAACTAATCCCCCCCACCAACCTGCTCACCCCATACCAACCATCACCCCCATCACAGAAACCAGTCCACAGACACAGACCGTGGTGGCTACTTGCACAGCCCTTGCTCACCTCTCTTGGCCGGGTCACTGTCTGGACTGTCAAAGAGTGATCATGAATACAGTGTTAAAGTTAAATATCTGACTGTTGCTTAGGACCAGCTGTGAGCTGTTTACCGCACAGCAGTACTGACTGTGTTATGGCCGACTCTAAATATTGTGGCTGTAGTGCTGTGCTTGAAATCTAAACTTCTGCTGTTTGCTTAACTGCCCCAAGGTCTCTGAATTACCTTTTAACAATTTTTACAGTCTTGTATGAACACCAAATAATGTTCTGTATATCATCATAATCACCTACTGTCATCATCAGTGTGCAAGTCAGCACATTGTTCTTAAGGTGTATAGCACTGCTTCTCTTTCAACAACAACAACAACTACAAAATTAATTCAGAACCCAGTCCTGGTCTTTTGAGAGAATTAGTTTTCAATTTACTAGTAACTCTCAAGGGGTCTACCCCCGCCCCAAACACAGCAACATACAGGTACTGTAGGCTGTCAGTTCCACTATATGGACTTGAGTGTTACTGGCTCAAAACCTTGAGGGGTGGTCTCTGACTGACTGTTGTCACTTTGGGAATTCTTTCCTTCCTAACTGTTAGAAGTCACTTTGGGAATTCTTTTCCCTCCTAACTGTCAGAAGTCAGTCAGCAGAGGCCTAGTAGAAATGTTGAACCCAATGGTCTCATACAAAGGGTGAAACCAGTAGCCTCCCACTAAATTAAGGGCCTGTTGTATTCGATGGCTCTGTGTTTGCGAGCAGGGGAGGAAGTGTTGTTATAACCAGTGAGAGCTCAGTCTCTGGTTATTTTGCAAATTGCAGGGTGCTGGTTCTATATTTGAAGTTCTTGTTCAGTTATGTCTGTGGGTTCTGACCACAGACACTTTTTTAGAGAGTTCGTTTTGTGGCATCTTTGCTTGTCTTCTCAGTTCACTGCTATTCCTGTCTTGCACACTTGTATGGAAACTACACCTTTTACAGACCTCTACCATGGATTCTTGTAACTCGAGAATTTCAGAGGGTGAGACTTCTTTCCAATTGTGCAAATATGTCCAAAGACTAAAGAGATACTGCATTCTGCTCTGGCTTACATCAAGTAGAATCTAGTCAGGATCTTTATATGGTGTCTTTCATATACTCCATGTCTCAAAGTGTTTCGTACGTCAGTGAGTTACACTGTGGTAGAGCATGGGACTATGCAGGCAGACATATGAGCCATTTAGCAAATTGATTACCTAAACGCGCACCCCAATTCCTGTCAATCTGTGCAGGGTGGGGGTGGGGTTAGTGTCACTTCAATACTTTACTGCCATTCCTATTATGTGTAACCCCCCTGCAAATGGGGGTTCCCAAAAGACTTCCAGGAGCTTGCTTGAATGCTCCAAGCCTGAATGGTGTTTGGCGTTTAAGCCATTTATCAGTGAGTGTTTTTAGAGCCTCTGGTACTGTCTTTAAGAGCTGTCTGCTTGCAGACATAATTAGTTTGTGTGGGGGATTCGTGTGTTTCTCTGTTTGAGTACCACTCGAGCTGCTGCCAATTCACTCCATTTTGCAGTCACTAGGAGTGCAAAGGAACCTATCTGAAAGATGTAATCGTTTGCCAGAAATCATTTACAGTAATAATGAAATTACAGTTTGTCTAACCTGCTTTCTTTGCAGTCAGAACTGTGTCTGCCTAGTTCCATTCTGGTTTTGAACTGCTGAACTGGACCAATCAGTGTGGGTAAGCTAGCTCTAAAATGGTGCCTTGACGAATCAGAACTTGGACTCATAATCTGAGCCAGCCACAAGAGGATTGTATGGGCAGTGACTCTGGGAGATGTGGTTTAGACTTCGAGCGCCTTTTTGGACCAACAGCAGCGTCTATTGTGATGACAGCCAATCCAGTCAAGAACTGGAGGAACTCAAAGGAAGTGCCCGGTTTGTCTGTTGGAGTTTCAGTTTAGATCTGGCAGTGAAGGAAAAGAAACCCTGTGCTCCTTCAGTGCACAGTTTCAGTCAAAACCTGTGTAAGGCCCAGAGTTCCGGGTCTGCAGCTTGTGTAACTGCTTGTTAGGACTGAACTGCTCTGTGAAAAGAATCAAAGGATCTCTGAAGAGTAGAAACCAGGCTCACCCTGTAGAAGACTGGAGAAATTGTTGAATTGCACTCGGTCTGTCAGGAACTGAATCTGCTGTGTGTTCTCCGGTAATAGCAGTAATTGCGATCGGGATAGAGAAGCAGCCTGCCTGGTATAGTACTTTCTTTTTTTACCATATAAATGTGAAGAGTCTCGTGAGCTCAAAAAGTAGCCCTGCTGACGCTGAAGGACCCTATCTTGTTTGGAGGTCGTGAGTACTAATTCAGGGTCGCCTCGTTGAATTGCCACATTAAATCCAAATGGAATCACTGTACTGCTGACTGTTTAAACTAATTTTCTTTTCACTGTGAAACGCCCCTCACCAGCTGCCACGGTTTGGACCAGCTACTAGGGCTTTGTACCTAGGACAGTGACTGGTAGGATAGGCCTGTGCACAGAGCCATAGGTAGATAGTAAGTGATAAGCTAATTAACCTGATTTCTCCCTGTCCTTGTTATATCCCCCTAAATAAATCAGAGCTGCTTGTTTCAGCAAAAGTTATACTTCCTGAGGTATTTGTCTGTGTTAAAGTACTGTACTGTGATTGTTGCACTGTATCTTATTTCACAGGAGGTCCCAGTGCCGGAACTAGTCCTGGGGTAAGTGTATACTGTGAAGGTAATTCTGATATATGTGTGGGCCACTAGTGGGAAGAAAGGGGTTGCAGTGTCCCAGAGGGCTGTGACCAAGTAAGTTTAACTATTGCAAACCCTGACCTCTGGGTGGAGGCACCCGCCATTGGATCCAGGCCCTCAACCTGTTATTGCAAATCAGGCAGGGGTAGTAGCCCTGGGATAGCACCATCTAGGGTTACATCTTGGAGGCTCACCGCTGGGATTGTGTGTCCTCTAGTAGGCCATATTCTACGAATCACTGTTAAGAAAAATAGGTACCCGACAGAAGTGGCTGTGCACCCGCTGGTGGAGTGGTGTACTGGGAGGAGATTGACCCCAAAATGCTATGCTTATCCTGGACATCCCCTGGGTATCAATACGGACACTGTACAGGAGTACTTTCCAAGGTGGAAGGTTTACAAAACCCTGTGGTGGTGGGTCGGCATGCTAATCTGCTCACCCACACTTTCCTGGCCCTAGTAGAGTTTAAGGATCCCATAGATAGCTCCAAAGTGCCACAGACCATTACCCCAGAGGGAGCCTTCTGCTTGCAGTGATAACTAAGTACAGTAAAGACCGGTGAGAATGAGCCCCCACCACTGTCTGAAACTTTTGAGAGGGGGCTAAATGGTGTGGGGAAGGAAAACTGTGGAGGAGTTGAAGAAACTATTCTTGCCACCTGGGGTGTTCCTCCCCAACACCCTCTCCCGCTCCAGTACCCGTAATGGTGGCTGAACCAATGCAGACTCCTATTTCTGCACCTGCAATTAGTCACGACTCTTACCGAAGGTTGAAGATCTTCTCTGGCACCTCCCACCCCCCAAGGGAGGATGACTGGGAGACCTGGATAGACTATGTTGCCCCAATGTTGTCTAGAATGGCAATGCCTCGAAGTCGAAAAGCTTAAAGAGGGTTAGTGAGAGCCTCCGAGGTCCTGCCCTGGCTACCATCCGTGCTAAACGGGCCAGTAACCCCTAAGTGACTGCACAGGCTCATCTTGAGGCCTTGGAGAATGTGTATGGGAGCCCAGATTCTGATGAAGACCTATGGTGGAGAGTAAGAGATGCACAACAGTACCAAGGGAGTTGTTGTCTGTGTATGTATCTCGGCTGGAAAAATTGTTGCAAGAATGCCTCAGAAAGGGTAGTTTGCCAGCGATTGAACTGGACCGAACCAGGCTGGACGGATCCTGTTCAGCTCCCCTTCTCAGAACTGCTGTTGCTTCAGTTATGCCTGGCAAATCGACTGGAATCCCCACCCTCCTATGATGAGTTAATGAGAGAAATTGAGGAGTTGAGAAAAGGCGACCTCGGAGGACCTGCACCAATAGCTGCGCTACTACTCGAAAGTGACTGAGGGTGGCCCATCAAGTGAAGTTCAGGGGCAGAGGTTGGCAGTCAATGAGTGCTCTGACAAGGAAAAGATATGCCACAATGGGGCGAACTGTTGAGAGAGATCCGGGAATTCAAAAAACAGTCCCTTTATGAAGGCCACGCCTGCAAGTACGGGCCCTGACCTATATCCGACTGCATCTGCTATGGGGGTGGGGGTACCCACCCATGTATCTCCTGCTGATAACAGCTCCAAACTCAATTCCTTGACCATGGAAGTGGAGAAACTGACGAGATGTCTCCAAATGCTTATCACGCCGCAGACAGAGATGGCACCAAGGTTTCCAGTTAGTAATACCCCCGCCCTGGCTCCCAGTGTGGCGCTTCGGCCAGCTCAAACTCCAGAAAGTATGTTTTGCTATAATTGTGGGAAGGATGGGCACATGAAAAGGGAATGCCGGTCCCCAAAAGACACTGACAAAGTTGCATATAGGCTACAAGGAAAGCTTTGGAGAACAAATCAGTGGTTAAGAGGTGCGAAATGATCCCAGTGAGGGCACCAAAATGCTAACTCACGTCCTTTGTGGCAAGGTTCAGTTGCCCAGGCCCCCACTATCGCCTCTCAGACTGGTCCAGAATAGTGGGTCCTCTCCATGGAGACCACTGTAAAGGTAAATGGAGTGTCTACAAGAGCTGTATTAGACAGTGGCTTCCCAAGTGACAATAATGTTCCAGGATTGGTATCAGAAGCATTTGTCAGACGTACTTTACAACCATTAGAAAGACTGCATGTTTGGGGTTAAGTGAGAAGGCCTACCCATTCCGGTATATCGAATTTGGCTGTCTTTCTCCACCTCCGTGGCTGGAGTGGCTACAAGTAGAGACTCTAGCCTTAGTGTGTCCCCCCACTGGACTGTATGATGGTGTCCCTTTGTTGATTGGAACAAATGCTCATATGTTCGGAAGGCTGGCACAGTTGTGTTATGAAAAACAGGGGTCAAAAAATAGTAGAGCTTTAAGAGTTCCAGCTTTAATTAAGAAGGCCTATGAGGCACAGAGAGATGCTGAAAAAATAGAACCAGAGGAACCGGTCGGAATTGTATGGAAGAAGGATCCTGAGTCTCTGATCCTGGCGCCAAATGCCCAGTGTACCTTACAGGGAGAGGTCCGTATCAGAAAGGATGTTAAGAATAAAATATTAATGTTGGATGCACCAGGCGATGGAAAATTGCCAGAGGGACTGCTGGTCAGCCTAGTATTTTGCCCGCTAGAGCCCATGCTTATGCCAGAAGGGTAATAGTCCAAGTTCATAATGTGTCTGAAAGAGACATTCGAGAGTAAATAGAGGTTGCATCCTGGCTAATGTGCATTGTGCAGACACTGCAGTGCTACCCAGCAGCAAGAGTTCGAGGAAGAATGACAGAGTAACGCCTGACTTGTTTGATTTCAGCGACTCTCGTTGCCAACTAAATGGAAAGTGAGGATCAATGAGAGCTTGCCCAGAGAGACCAGGTGTTTTCTTTAAAGGAATGGGGCGATGGATGCGTGCAAGAGCTGAGCACAATATCCGGCTGCATGATGAAAAGACCATTTCGTGAGAGGTCTCGACGCCTGGCACCTGCTGACATAGATGATGTGAGCGGCATCTGCAAGAGATGTTAGCTGCTGGTGTAATACAAGAACCAGAAGCTTTATGCTTCCCTTGTGGTAGTGAGGAAAAGAATGGAACAGTAAGGATGTGTGTGTGATTATCGACCTTAAACCAGCGGACTATCCTGATCAGTACACAATGCCTCGTGATTCAGAATGCTTGGACTGCCTAAACGGGAGCAAGTGGTTCTCTGTGTTGGAGCTCTGCAGTGGTACTACAGATCCCGATGGCCCCAGAGGACCGTGAGAAGACAGCCTTTATCTGTCCGCTTGGCTTCTATGAATTCATGAGGATGCCTCAAGGATTTCAGGTGCCCCAGCCACTTTTCAATGATTGATGGAGCGTGCAGTGGGGACATGAACTTACTAGAGTGCCTGGTATACCTAGATGATGTTATTGTGTTTGGCAGCTCACTGGAGGAACATGAGAGCAGATTATTTAAGGTATTGGACCGACTGAGGACTTTGGCCTTAAACTGTCCATTGATAAGTGTCAATTTTTCAAACATCAGTGAAAGTATGGGACACATAGTATCCACCGAGGGAATAGAGACCGACCCAAGTAAAGTTGAGGCCTTGACCACCTGGCCACAGCCCAAAAATCTAAAAGAACTGCAGAGATTCCTGGGATTCTGTGGTTATTATCGGCGCTTCATCAAGGACTATTCAAGAGTGATCCGCCCTTTACTTAACCTTACTCAAGGGTATCCCCCAACCCACACAAAATACCAAAAGTCAGCGTCCCTCAAGACTGAAAGAGTGTATTTTCATCTGAGTGAAGTATTTGGGGCCCGCTGGACTCCTGATTGTGAGACTGCTTTTCATGAGATCATATATCAACTTACCCATGCTCCAGTGCTTGGGCCTCTATGCCGATCCAAGAAAACCTTCACGCCCTGCACACTGATGCTAGCTTGCAAGGGTTGGGGGCTGTGTTGTACCAAGAGCACGAGAATGGCCTGAGACCAGTGGCCTTAGCCAGTAGAAGCCTGACCCCATCCGAAAAGAACTATTCTGTACATAGTTAGAGTTCCTAGCTTTGAAGTGGCTATCGCTGACCAATTCCATGAGTACTGTATGAGTAAAAATACTAGTAAAAACTGACAATAATCCATTGGACCCATGTGCAGACCTCAGCTAAGTTGGATGCCACTGCCATAGGTGGATTTCTGCATTATCTACATATGACTATGTCTCGAATACCGAGCAGGTCTGAATCACATAGATGCTGATGCTCTTCCTCCGAGGCCTGTTCCCCAGAATGATTGGGTCTGATTGGCAGAACCTGACATTCGGGCACTCTGCCGGAAGTTTGACAGGAGGAACAAATGTCCACGGACGCAGTGGACTGCATGGTGGATTGCTTGGGACCCTCTGAGAATTGCATACCTGCTGCTTATTGCCACTTTTCTGCAATAGACATTGGTGCACTGCCTCAGCTGGACAATGACAGTATTCGGCGGGCTCAATCCCGCGATCCCATGATCAAGCAGCTTTAGAAGCCTCTCTATGCAGGAAAAATGTGTCCAAATTACGCTCACTGATTTGAGAACTGCACTGTTATACAAAGAAGGTCCTAAGTTGAAACTGATCAATAAACTGTTATACAGAGAAACAGTAGACAGAGGGGACAAGTAGACAAACAACTAGTGCTGCCCACTGCCTTCGAGACTCAGTACTGAGGTCCTTGCACAACCAATGGGGCACCTTGGTATAGACAGAACACTTGACTTGGTGCGATCCAGATTCTATTGGCCTAAGATGGGGTTGATGTGGAGCAACACATTCTAACTTGTAGTCGCGCTTACAGAGTGAAAGTTTGTTCCCAGAGTGGCTGCCCTCTTGTTAACACTCACCACCAGTGCACCCATGGAGCTGGTCTGTATTGATTTTCTGAGTTTGGAGTCAGATCAAAGAAATATCAGTAATGTGCTGGTGGTCACTGACCATTTCACCGAGATATGTCCATGCTTTCCCCACCAAAGACCAGAAAGCATCCACGTGGCCAAAGTACTTGTAGAAAACTTTTTGTTCACTATGGGCTCCACAAAGAATCCATTCTGATCAAGGGAGAGACTTTGAGAGTCGCCTGATCAAAGAGATGCTTTTCTGTGGGGAGTCGAAGTCCAGAACCACTCTCTTAACCCCCAGGGGACACACAGCCTGAACGTTTCAACCGCACTTTGCTAGATATGCTAGGCACCCTGCACCCAAAGGACAAGCCTAGATGGAGCCAACAAATTAGCACCCTGGTACATGCTTATAACTGCACCAAAATTGATGCCACTGGGTTCTCCCCTCACCACCTGATGTTTGGAAAGAAGCTCGACTACCAGTAGATGTGTGTTTTGGGGTCTCTCCTGATGGGGTTCAAGTGACAACTATTTACAGTATGTGCAAAGTTGAGCCCAGCTAACTCTCATGCGTACAACTGGCTCAAACCATGGCTGCCAAAAGAAATCTGGCCAACAAAGAACGGTATGATAAAAGGTGAAAGCACAGGAACTCCAGGAGGGAGATCGGGTATTGCTAAGAAATCTGGGACTGCATGGCACACAAGATTGCTGACAGATGGCACCATCTCCTCACATTGTAGTGGGCAAACTAGATGATCTGCCAGTGTACAAAGTAAGGCCTGAGAACAATTCAAAAGATGTAAAACAATGCATAGAAATCATTTACTGCCCATTGGACAAATCCTGATTGAGTCTGAGCCCCAGAAGATGCCCCTCTGACCAGTGGGACTAGCTGCTAAGAAAAGATCAAGAAATTCTGCACTACAGAAGCAAAGTTAAAGTGTTCCCTCCACAAGTCCCAGTTGAGCATGACTGTCAGTCCATATCGGAAGAAAGTGAGAGTGACTTTGAATACTATCCTTCTTACGAACTGAGTCAATTGTTTGGAGCAATCCTAGTCAATACTGGAGACAAAGCTGGGCCTTCTGGACTGTCTAAGCCCCAGCTTCATCCCTGGAGCCAATGCTCCCAGAAAGTGAAGTGCAAAGCATCAGATCAGATGAAATGGAATCATTGTGCATGGTTGAACTGTTTGAGCTTTCAAGGGAGGAAATGATAGATTGGGGCAGACTGGTGATACACTTCAACAAGAAGAGTATTTTGAGTGCCCTGACAGTCCACTGCCAGTGTCCGAAGCTCTCCATGTGAGCCAAATGTTGTGGACTCAGAAACTGTAACTCCTGGAGCTGAAAGTGCCCCAAGTTCTAGCCTCTCTACCCCAGGAGACTCCTGACAAGTGAGGACAATGCTGAAAATGAGGCTTAGAGTGCAGAGACTGTAACAGTTCCCTAGAAAGACTGGTCGAGCTGTAAAGCCTGTGATGCACCTCAGTTATGATTCACTTGGAGGCCTGTGGACTTGCCTCTCAATGTTGTCCATAAAGGAGTGTATGTGTCCTCGAGCTCATTGCCCAAACTGAGCATCAGTGCTAACTCCAAGTTACTTGTGTTGCCCTTCATATGGTGCCTTGCCCCGTCCAGCCCAAGGTAACTGATAGGAAGGGCCCTCTCTTCAGGTTTCATGTACAAGAGGTAATAACTTGAGTTATGGTACAATGTATGTGTAATACTGTGTAAAGAGTGATCTACAATGTTTCAGAAATGTGTTCTTGGTAAAATTATGTATTGACTGATGATTACATGTGAGCCTAATGCAAATGTATATGGTTGCAGTTGAAACTTATGGGTACTTGCTTGACGCGACGCCAAGCTTTCCCAGGCCAGGAAGGGTGTAACCTCTGCAAATGGGGGTTCCAAGACTTCCAGGAGCTTGCTTGAATGCTCCAAGCCTGAATGGTGTTTGGCGTTTAAGCCATTTATCAGTGAGTGTTTTTAGAGCCTCTGGTACTGTCTCTTTAAGAGCTGTCTGCTTGCAGACATAATTAGTTTGTATGGGGACTGTTTGTTTCTCTGTTTGAGTACCATTCGAGCTGCTGCCAATTCACTCCATTTTGCAGTCACTAGGAGTGCAAAGGGAACCTATCTGAAAGATGTAACTGTTTGCCAGAAATCATTTACAGTAATAATGAAATTACAGTTTGTCTAACCTGCTTTCTTTGCAGTCAGAACTGTGTCTGCCTAGTTCCCATTCTGGTTTTGAACTGCTGAACTGGACCAATCAGTGTGGGGTAATAGCTCTAAAATGGTGCCTTGGACGAATCAGAACTTGGACTCATAATCTGAGCCAGCCACAAGAGGATTGTATGGGCAGTGACTCTGGGAGATGTAGTTTAGACTTCGCGCCTTTTGGACCAACAGCAGCAGTCTATTGTGAGTGACAGCCAATCCAGTCAAGAACTGGGAGGAACTCAAAGGAAGTGCCCGGTTTTGTCTGTTGGAGTTTCAGTTTAGATCTGGCAGTGAAGGGGAAAGAAACCCTGTGCTCCTTCAGTGCACAGTTTCAGTCAAAAAAATGTGTGTAAGGCCCAGAGTTCCGGTCTGCAGCTTGTGTAACTGCTTGTTAGGACTGAATCCATCCTGTGAAAAGAATCAAAGGATCTCTGAAGAGTAGAAACCAGGCTCACCCTGTAGAAGACTGGAGAAATTGTTGAATTGCACTCGGTCTGTCAGGAACTGAATCTGCTGTGTGTTCTCCGGTATTGTGCAGTAATTGCGATCGGGATAGAAGCAGCCTGCCTGGTATAGTACTTTCTTTTTTACCATATAAATGTGTGAGGAGTCCTCGTGAGCTCAAAAGTAGCCCTGCTGACGTTGAAGGACCCTATCTTGTTTGGAGGTCGTGAGTACTAATTCAGAGTCGCTCCCTGTTGAATTGCCACATTAAATCAAATGGAATCACTGTACTGCTGACTGTTTAAACTAATTTTTCTTTTCACTGTGAAAGGGCCCCTACCAGCTGCCACGGTTTGGACTAGCCACTAGGCTTGGGTACCCAGGGACAGTGACTGGTAGGGATAGGCCTGTGCACAGAGCCATAGGTGTAGATAGTAAAGTGATAAGCTAATTAACCTGATTTCCCCCTGTCCTTGTTATATTCCCCCCTAAATAAATCAGAGCTGCTTGTTTCAGCAAAGTTATACTTCCTGAGGTATTTGTCTATGTTAAAGTACTGTACTGTGATTGTTGCACTGTATCTTATTTCACAGGAGGTCCCAGTGCCGGAACTAGTCCTGGGGGTAAGTGCATACTGTGAAGGTAATTCTGATATATTGTGTGGGCCACTAGTGGGAAGAAAGGGGGGTTGCAGTGTCCCAGAGGGCTGTGACCAAGTAAGTTTAACTATTGCAAACCCTGACCTCTGGGTGGAGGCACCCGCCATTGGATCCAGGCCCCTCAACCTGTTAGTGGCAAATCAGGCAGGGGTAGTAGCCCCTGGGATAGCGCCATCTAGGGGTTACATATGTATCTCTCTAACTCTTGCACTATCAATGGCAATGCCAGCAAGCCAACATTCGGCATTGATAAATGCTTGTTATGTTAGGGATGCTCCCATTGTAAACAAACAGCCTTTTACACTATCAGAACCTGAAGTTCGCTCCTACCTGAAAACACAGGGACTGGGTGTGGTGCTCACACTAAGGCTGTTGCTTCTGCTATCTCCCTAGGAGGCAGCTGGCCCTTTCCTTCACTTAGTTATAGCAGGGGGAAGGGGAGGAGCCACCTGTTCCTCTAGCAAAGCTGTTTTTTTGTTGTATTGTTTTGTTTTATGAATTTTAACATTAGCAAACATGTATGAAGGTAATTCATTCAGTTGAGCTCATGGTATTAAAATAATAAAATGATTGTGGGCTTTTTGCTGTAACATTTGGTTTGAGGGAGGAGTCAGCAATAGTCACATGTTCATGTTTTACTGTAAAGGAGGTATCCTTTCTAGGAGACCTCAGATCTGTCTTGGGATCAGCCAGTTACTGATCCCTCTGTTTAGATCTGCTCCTTTCCAGACCTGTAGCCAACTCTATGTGCTGGTAAGGTGACTGTTGCTTCTTGTACCTCAAGAAAGCAGGAGCTGAATACTATTTGATGTTGTTTTTATTCATTTTGTATTTTATTTGCCGAAATGATGTTGATTTTGATGGCTTTTTAAGTTGTTTTTGTCTGCAATAAATTTCTGGTCTGGCAATTGCCTTTCCAACTCCTTACATCTCTGTGTCAATGTCCATCAGTACACCCACAAACCACAACACTGGCATGATACCAAGTCACCGAGTTCATTCCTGAACTTGGATCACCAGGCACTTCCACTGGATCATTAGGTGATTCATTTGGGTGAATGTTAAAGATCCCATGGCACTTCCTGAATAGAATACAGGGATTTCTCTGTGTCCTGGTCACAAGTCCACAATTTACACATGCACCAATAGATTTACCTGTTGTATTTGAAAACAGTTCACATCTAAGAACAGGGAACAGAAACCTAATGTGTAGTGTACTAGCAAAATGTGTTCCTGCTTTTCACCAGAGGTAGCTGCACTTTACTTATGTTCAGGAATGAGCTGTGTGTTGTTTGTATATTGCATTTACAGTACTGCTGTTGGAATCTTATGTTTCTCTAGTCCCTGTATGTATGAATTTATTGTATGTATATGCTGAATGTATGTATTGTACTGTATGCATGTACTGTATGTATGTATATATGCATCTATGTAGTGTACTGCATGCATGTATGTATGTACTGTATGGCTGTATGTATATATATACTGTATGAAAGTATTTATGTACAGTATATACAGTAATATGTAGTGCATGTTTGTATTGTATGGCTGTATGTACGCAATGTATGTATGTACTATCTGTATGTATTACATGCATTATCTATGTACTTCATGTACTGTATGTACGTACTGCATGTATATACTGTATGGAGACAGACAATGGCAGCAGAACTAGACCAATGGTACATCCAATCTGCCAGTGGTTCCCTATCTAACCCTGGTATCTAATGTGCATCTAGGGTCCCAGCCCTTCCCATCCAATGCCCTATCCCCCCCTCCCAGTTTCTATTGCCCCAAGTAACCACTGTACCCTTCACTCTGTCCTAACTGTGCATGAAAATAATTAATGGTTTTAGTGCCAACATCTTGGCTGGTTGACTATTCCATGGTTCTACCACCCTTTCTGTAAAATAATACTTTCTCATAGCCCTTCTGAACTTCCATCCTTTCAGTTTCCACTTGTGCTGTTGTGGCCTGGGATTGTTACTCATGCTAAATAATTCCCTGCAATTCACTTTGTGTATTCCTTTCAGGAACTTGAAAGTCTCTATCATACCTTCCCTCCCCATTCTGGGTTGCAATGAGTACAAGTTCATTGCCTTGAGGTGCTCCTCATATAACCGGCCCTGTTGGCTCTGGATCATCTTTGTATGTAACGTGTGTATATAATGTATGTATGAATAATATTTAATGATCTTACTTTGACGCGTCAGGACCACACGGAAACCTTAGCTAACATTGTCTGACTGGTGACCGCCCACTGACCGCATGTGACCGACATCAGCATGACACTGTACAGGAGGCAGTCCGCATGCCTGCCTTCAGGTTCTTTCTCACCATCTACCTGTGCACATCAGATCTCACAGAAAGCGTGCTTCAGTTGACTGCCTTTTTGGATGAGTATTCCTCCAACATTTCTTTATTTTTTCTCTAGTTTTAGCCTTATAGAAACATAGAATTTGATGGCAGATAAGGACCACTTGGTCCACCTAGTCTGCCCATTTTCCTACCTAACAGATAAGCTGCAGATCTCAGTTAATCAACAGTTTACTTCCTCCTACCCCCCACTAGGACTGCCTTATGTCTGTCCCATGCATTCTTGAATTCCCCCGCTGTTCTTGACTTCATGACCTACTCAGGGAGGCTGTTTCATGCATCCACAACCCTCTTTGTGAAAAAATGCTTCCTCACATTACCTCTGAGCCGCCCCCCATCTTCAAATTGTGCCCCCTTGTTCTTGCACATCTCTTTTTCTGAAAGATGCCACCCTCTTGGACTTTGTGGATTCCCTTGAGGTACTTGAAAGTTTCTATCATGTCCCTTCTCTCCCTTCTTTCCTCAAGGGTATACATATTAAGCTCCTTTAGTCTTTCTTCGTATGTCTTCTGGTGCAGACCCTGCACCATTTTGGTGGCCCTTCTCTGGACAGCCTCCACTCTGTCTATGTCTTTGCGGAGATGGGGTCTCCAGAACAGCACACAGTACTCTAGATGGGGTCTCACCAGCTGTCTGTACAGAGGGATAACAACTTCCTGTTTTCTACTATTGATGCCTCTCCCTATGCATCCCAGTATCCCCCCAGCCTTCCTTACTGCCTTCTCACATTGCTTGCCCACCTTGCCTTGATTCTTTTCTCCCTCATCCTCACCTCTGATAGAGTTCTTCTGGCCATGGCTCCCTCGATTAGGCAGCCTTGCCCTTCTGCCTTGGATCTGTGCTTTTCTCTGGGGACTCTGCAGCCTGCCAATTCTTCTAGTCCACATGGCCTCTTGTTTTTTCCACAGATAGCCTCCATGGATAAGGAGCAGAAATGGAGGGGGACCTCACTGGGAAGATCTTCTGGTGTCTTCAGGCAGAAGGATCACCAGGACAAGGAAAAGCATCGGGACCAGGATTGGTCTCCTTTTATGTCTGCGGCTTCCCCTGGGGGCTGTGGGTGGTGAGCAGTCCTCCACCAGTCTCAGAAGTGCCCCTTGGGCCAAGTACACTTCCTCTTTGGAGGAGTGATCTTTAGGCCCTCTGCCTGAGCCAGTTTTGGTTCAGACAGTCATCTCTGGTTCTCCGGGAATTTTCACCACTGTTAGGCCCTTTTTCTCCTCTGGGTCTAAGTCTTGGGGTGAGGCTAGTAAGTCGCTCATCAGCCCCTCTGGTGAGTGCCCAGCCGCTGTTGACCAGTCAGTCGCTGGCTCTGTTGGCAATTGCCCAGTCATAGCTGCTAAGTCACTCACCGGCTTCTCCAATGACCACCCAGCTCTGGCTGATAAGTCACTCGCTGGCTTCTCTGGTGAGCACTGAGAACTGGCTGGTAAGTTGCTCACCACCCCCTCTGGCCAATGCCCAGCCCCAGCTGTTAAGTCACGTGCTAGCTCCTCCAGCAAACGCTCAGCTTCAGCTGATGAGCCGCTCATCAACTCCTCTGGTGAAAGCCCAACTCTGGCTGATCAGTAGCTTGCCAGCTACTCTGGCAAGCACCTTGCACTGGCTGGTAAGTCACTCGCTGGTCCCTCTGACGAATGCCCAGCTCCGGCTGTTCAGTGTGTCGCTGGCTCTTCTGGCAGTCATAGAGCCAAGGCTGAGTAGTCACTTGCCAGCCCCACTGGTGAATGTCCAGCCATGGTGCTTCCTTCAGGCCCTCTTATTGCACTCGACATTGATTCTTCGAACCAATGCCCGCTGCCGCTTTGGCTGCAGCCACCCTGGGAGGGCTGCCTCTCCAGGGAGTCCTCCCCTCCACCTTCTTCAGTGGAGTCTCCAGACTCTGCTGTGCTGTGGGTGCCAGCAGAGGGGCAACGGCCACCTGCCAGTTCTTTCCAACCCCCGGCACTGAGTTGTGTTTCCCTGGTTCTCTCGCTGGAGGTCCAGGTCCCTACATCTCTAAGTCCCCCATCGGGATACTTTTCTTTTTCCCTGACATCTGAGGGTTTTTTGGGTTCAGTGCTGGTCCTTCCTCAGGGAAGTCCGATGCAGAACTTGGCTTCATCTGGCCCTCTGCTTCATTGCTCAACTGCCTTAAAGCCTGTTTGGAGCTCCATGTTGAGTAGGATGGGATCAGTATGTGCAGAGAAAAGTACAGCATTGTCTGCATAGAGAACAAGGTTATTGTGACAGGCTTTAGGAGTAAACTGACAAAAAGGCTGAAAAGTAGGGGCCCAAGAATAAAGCCTTGCATGACTCCAGATCTCACCAGTGGCAGTTGGAAAGGGTGTCATTGATTTTGACTTTCTGTGACCTACCTTTGAGGTAGCACTTGAACCAACAGGTGACCTCATTGGAGAGTCCAATGTATTGCATGGAGTGGAGTAAGAGTGAGTGGTTCATGGTATCAAAGGCCTTAGTGAGGTCAATGTAGACTGACCCCAGCAGCTGACCCTGGTCCAGTGCACTATGTATGAATTCTGTGTATTGCAGTAGGGTAGTAGTTGTACTGTGTGCTTTCCTGAAGCCACGTTGCTCAGGGCATTGAATGTTGTATTTTGCCAGGTTCTTGGTCAGCTGATCGGCAGCAATACATTCTGAGGCTTTGGGGGAGGAGGATAGAAATGGGGTGGTAGTTGGAGGAGAGTGATCTATCCCCACTCTTATACACTGGTGTGACAATCGTAGCTTTCCAGCATTGAGGAAATTGCTCAAGGGAAAGTGAGAGGGTGATGAGTTAGGTGATAGGCTTAAGGGTATAGTCAAGGGTGAGGTAAACGAGCTTAAGGTCAAGGGTATTGCTGCTAAACCTAGATTTGCCAAGGACTTTAAGGAGGTATTTCTTGGCATCCTTAGAAGTGACACGTTTGAAATAGAAGGGTAAGGGGGAGCCCAGATAGATTGGACCATAGTCATTTGGAGTGTTGATGCACATGGAAAAGAAGTTGGGGGGAAGTATACCACTAAGATCAGTGAATGCAGCATTGAGAGTGTCTGCAATTTGAGAGGGGTCATGTACAGGAGCACAATTTGCAATAATTAGGTTGGAGGATGTTTTATAGGGTCTCCCTGTGAGGTCCTTAATGTCATCCCAGAAGCACTTACCATTGCCCCAAGGAATAGATAGTTCATGTTTGTAGTATTCAGCTTTGGCCTTTCAGCTAGTGCAAGAGTTTATAGTGGCTTTATAGCGCTGCATGTCAGCAGGACTCCCAGTAGCTAGCACTCAGTGCCAGAGGTTATCCCTGTCACATAGCAATTGTAGAAGAGCAGGGGTGATCCAGTGATTTGTAGTGCCTTTTGTCTTGCTTTTGTAAAGCAGGGCATAGATGTCACATGACTTGTTGAATTGGGTAATGAAATAGTCAAGGGCAGTGTCGATTGATTGGGCACTGTCGATAAGTGACCATTCACAGCATGCAAGATAGTCCCTGAGGTACTTAAGTTGTCCCTTTTTTAGTATACGTTGAGATGTTAATTTGTCTGGAACCTTTGGGAGCTTACTTGTCCAGCTGCAGGTAACTGGGGAGTGGTCACTAAGACAGTCTGATAAGACCTCTGTTTGGGTTATTCTGTCAGGGTGGTTGGTAAGAATAAGGTCTAAAAGGGATGAGCACCCCGTTCTGTGGTTGATCATCATGGTGGAAGTGACAAATTGGGTGATATTGACCGCAGTGATGGCATCCTTAAAGTCGTCAGCGTCCAGGGCCAGCCTGTTACTATTGAGGTCACCCAGCACCACCACTTCTGTGCTAGGAGGGAGGTCAGTTAGGAAGTCAAGGACTAATTTAAATCCTGTAGCTTGCATGCGGGGTGGGATGTAGACAGACAGAATGGTGATTGATTTGCCTGCCATCCTGGAAATATTTTTAACAGCTAGTATTTGGGCGTTGTTAACTGGGGCAATCTGTGGGAGGGCTTGCATGTTTAGCGTATCTCTTATGTACAGTGCACAGCCTCCTCCCCATTTATCTATCATGTCCTGTCTAAACATGGTATACCCTGCTAGAGATATGGAAGTGTCAGAGATGTTTGGGGACAGCCAGATTTCGTTTATTGCAAGCACATCCAGTTTATGGAGTGAGATCCTGACTTGCAGATCATCAAGTTTGAGAAAGAGGCTTCTAATATTCATTGAGGCAAGTTTCAGGGAGTTGAGGTTCTTACAGTATGTGTATCATGAATGAGCTGAAGTGGGCCAGGGTTGGGGTGGACATTGCTCGATAGGAGAAGGAGGAGAATGGCGATCCTATGTAAGTATGATTTGATGAGCCGCAGTGTGGTATTTTGCTTAGACCAGGCTTGCTTTAGCAGTATGGAGTGATAGAATGAAGTGGGGAAGAACTGGGGAAAAGGAAAATACAGTGCCTGGGGTCTGCAGGTGGTGTAGACAGCGAAAGTGATGGTACGAGGGGTGCTGTTTGTTGAGGTGCTGTACGAGTCAAAACACTGAGGAACAGATCTTATTTGTGTAGGCACGAGATAGGTTGCAAGGGCAGGGGCAGTGATAGTATGTTGTACAGGTATTACAAGGGAGAGAAAGAAAGCAAGCGTCAGTATAGTGCTATGTGTACCAATGACATTCAAGCACAAAAGCATGCCTAGTCCCTGAAGGAAAGAGGAGTTTGAAAGGCAGAGGGGCAGGAAAGGAGGATGCAGGTTATGAGATTAGAGGAGGGAGGGAGGTAGAGGGCAGCCAGCAAGTAGACATGCCATTTATGCTGACAGGGGCTTAAGTTATGTGATACCACACTGGGGAATAGGGTATTGAAGGAAAACTAGGGTACAGTCACTATAAGTAAGTAGGGCAGGTTCCTGATTAATTACTTAGAATATACACAAAAGGCGGAGCTGTGTGGATGGGAGACCATTTAATAGAGTGTTGGGGGTAGGTGGGTGGGTCGAAAAACTGAGGCAGAAGGAGCAGCTGTGGAAAGAGCAAGCTTCGCTGAGCAGGATCCGAGTTTTGGAAAAAGGCTTCAAGTCCTAGAAATAATCTTGCTAATAGCAACTGGACTATATCAGAAACTGTTTGGAAGAAGTTCATGCTGTTCTTGTTAAATGTGCTGAATGTTCATTGTGGGTCGAGGCCTGTTTCCCGTGACCAAAGTGTTATGCCAGCTGGAGGTTTCACCAGCAAATTAACTGAATTGTACTAAAGTGCCTATCACACCTAGGCCTTTGCCAGCTTGGCCCAACCCGAACTGCACCCAAGATTGTCCTCCGTGAGAGACCAGCTTTGGGGATCCAGCCCCTGCACAGAGACAACTCGCAGGTTGCAGCCACCTAGAAGGAAAAGCCTTGAAAAGAATATGTGTCAAGAAGGCCTTGTTTCCACAGGCTCATCGGTGATCTTCATGAGGTCTTCATATCGCCAACAACATATAGTCAACTGGTAGTGTTTGTAAATCCGGGGTAGCTCCCTGCAATCAATAATTTAATTATCTGTGGTACCATCTGATTGCTTCAGTAGAATTTGAGTTACAACAGACTGGGCCAACCGGCCAGGATTACAACTAATCAAAGCTCTGTTTTGCATGCTAACTACCTTTCTTTCCATCAAGGGCCCCAACAACAGCTGCATCGCTGGCCACACCCAGGCAATGCCTCTGGCTAGCCAAAATAACATCCTGGGTACCCAGTGTTGTAGAACTGATTATTTGGGACTAAAATGTGCATGCCTAATCCAATTAACAGAAGCACTCTTGATAGGGGGGTCGATTCCAGTCCTTTCACAGAAGAAAGGGTTCTGCAAGAACTCCTAAAACTAAAGGTGGACAAAGCAATGGGTCCTGATGGAATTCACCCCAGAATTCTAAAAGAATTAAGGAAGGAACTAGTGAAACCACTGGCTACTCTTTTTAATAAATCATGGGAGGATGGTGTGGTACCCGAGGACTGGAGGAAGGCGGATGTGATTCCCCTTCACAAAAGTGGGACCAAGACAGAGGCAGGAAACTACAGACCTGTCAGTCTGACCTCTGTGGTAGGAAAAGTGATGGAATCACTTCTGAAGGAAAGAATAGTTGAGTACCTAGAGGTCAGTGGAGCACAGGATCCAAGGCAGCATGGGTTCACAGCGGGAAGGTCATGTCAGACGAATCTAATAGATTTCTTTGACTGGGTGACCAAAGTAGTAGACCAGGGAGGGTTTGTGGACATGGCCTACCTAGACTTTAGCAAGGCACTTGACACAGTCCCACAAAAGATTATTAGTCAAATTAACCAGCCTGGGAGTGGGTCCCAGGGTGGTAGCCTGGTAAAACATTGGCTGGACAACAGGACACAGAAGGTTATTGTAAATGGAGTCCACTCTGAAGAAAGGCGGTTACTAGTGGGGTACCGCAGGAGTTCAGTATTGGGTCCAGTCCTTTTAATGTCTTCATCAGTGGCATTGCAGAGGGACTGGAAGGAAAAGTATGCCTTTTGCAGATGACACAAAGATCTGCAACAGGGTTGATACACAAGGAGGCGTGGAAAGGATGAAAAGGACTTGGCAAGGTTGGAGGAATGGTCAGACATATGGCAGCTAGGATTCAATGCAAAAAGTGCAAAATAATGCACCTGGAAACAAGAACCCAGGGAAGAATACACAATGGGTGGAGAGGTATGCTGACAACAAAACAGGAAAGGGACCTGGGGGTAATCATATCAGATGACCTTAAGGTTAGCAAGCAATGTGAGAAGGCAGTAGGAGGGCCAGGGGTATACTGGGATGTATAGGGAGAGGCATCAGCAGCAGAAAACAGGAAGTTGTTATCCCTCTGTACAGACAGTTGGTGAGACCCCATCTGGAATACTGTGTCCAGTTCTGGAGACCCCATCTGCGCAAGGACATAGACAGGACAGAGGAAGTCCAGAGGAGGGCAACTAAAATGGTGCAGGGTCTGCAAGAGAAGCCGTATGAGGAGAGACTAAAGGAGCTTAATATGTATACCCTTGAGGAAAGAAGGAAGAGGGGGGACATGATAGAAACTTTTAAGTACCTCAAGGGAATCAATAAAGTCCAAGAGGGTAGCATCTTTCGAAAAGAGACTTGCAAGAACAAGGGATACAATTTAAAGATAGAAGGAGGCGGTTCAGGGGCAATGTGAGGAAGTATTATTTCACAGAGAGGGTAGTGGATGATGGAACAGCCTTCCTGAGGAAGTTGTGGGGTCTAAAACTGTGGGAGAATTCAAGAATGCATGGGACAGACATAAGGCAATTCTTGTGGGGGGCAGGAAGATATAGGCTGTTGGTTAACTAGGATCTGCGGCCTATCCTGTAGGTAGGGAAATGGGCAGACTAGATGGGCCTAGCGGTCCTTATCTGCCGTCAAAGTCTATGTTTCTATGTTTCTATGCCAATTCAGTTTAGCAATCATTCAACTAGATTCACGTCTCCTAAATAAATGTTGTTGTTTTATATTTAACCTGGCTTATGGGTATATTATTAGTTGGGTTGCAGTGTTAAAGTGCATACCTGTTGTGCTAACCATCTTTCTGCAAGGGGTTCCAGGGCATTTTCTGAAGGCCAGACCCTGGTGGTAAGTTTGAAGTGTGTATACATATTGTTAATGTTATGTACTAACTGTGTACTAATTGCTGGTGAAAGTACATAGCCACTAGGAGGGTTGGTGGGTGGTTATAGCTACCCAGAGGGTTATAACAGGTCAGGTAGACATCCCCACTATTGTTACTCTGGGTGGAGGCACCATAATACCGAATCCAGTGACCCCTCAACCTGTGGTCAGAAAATACAGATGGGGTAGTAACCTTAGAGATAGCGCCTCCTGGGGGTTACACATGGCAGGGCAGACTGGATGGACTGATGGGCATTTTGTTGCTGTCACTGTCTATGTCATAGAAACACAGAACTTAAACAATGGTGACAGGAAAAGAACAATGGTCCATCCAGTCCATGTCTGTTTTTCTCTCCTGTTAGCCTTTTCATAGCTGGCCCGCATCTGTATTCTGAAATCAGGGCACAAGAAGCTTCAGAAGTTCCTATTGAAAGTAATGGAGTGGTTCAATGATCAGTGAATGCCTGTGCTGATTCAAAAAGCGTTGTATGTAGACCGGTCTTTGTGCTAGTCTTATAAAAGGTCTTATTGGAAAATGACATTTTGGAGTTGACCCTGACTAATATGGTACCACAGAACTGCTTATATCAGAGGGTACCATTATTCAAACAAGGGCTTCCTTCCTCATGAACCATCTACACTCATTGCTAGAACATGCAGTAAGAAGAATCTGCATTTATACAGCTTTTTTCATATACACCTTATGCCAAAATGTTTAACAGGCAATGAAAGAGACTGGTAGCGAAGTGACTGTGAACATGTAGTGGCAGCCATTCACTCATCAGCACCCTCACAGAACCATGGATAATTGCTTGAACAGTTTTTATGGGAAGGGGAATGTTGGTGAGGACACTGTAGAAAATCCCTTCCTCTTACAAAGTGACAAAACAACAATGAAAATGTGCACTTCAATGGTTTGCTGATGCTGTTCCCTTGGCAATAAGGCAAGTACACAAGAAACACATGTAAGCCACCCCTCGCAGGGCTGGCTTACTAACCTGTGCTCTCCTCTGATTGGTTGGGGCCCTGGCTTGGGGCATTCGAGTTTCCCGTCCCATTTAGGTGGGGAGCATTACTTCATGTCTGGGTATAAAAAGGGGAAGGAGCCATTTTAGTGGGCAGTTGCCAGGCATCATGTAGGGAGAGTAGGGTTGAGGGGTTAACACACCCTCGGCAGGGGAGGTTTCGGCCTGTGAGCATCAAGGCTACACATTATTTGTTTTCCAAAGGGACGGGAGGCAGAAGGGTGGTGACCGTGGAGTCCAGGATCTGGGAAAACACCGGAGGGAAGGAGAAAAGTTACAGGAAGGTCAGAGGAGGTTGAGTTCAGGAGGTCTGGTGTTCCAAACAGTAAGGTATGGCAGTGGGGCTGCCGTGGTGGTGGACGCATAGAACAACTTCCTTGCAGAAGTGGTGGCGGCTGAAATGGTAGTGGAATTCAAAAATGCATGGGATAGACTGCCCAGTGGTGCTGGAGGTGGAGCCACTGGCTGCTACACCTCGCACCACGCTGGCGACCCTGGTTCGGGAACGAGCCTGGACCCCAGGGGGTCGGCAGGGGCAAGAGAAGATTGAGCATCCGGAGGACTGCTCTCCTCTATTGGGGGGAGGGAGGCTTCTCATCCTGCTTGTTAACTGCCCTCTGGTGGTGGCTGGAGGGCAGTATGGGTCAGAAGACATGAACCGACATCCTTATGTCGGTAAGGGAGGGGGGATAGGAGAAAAGAACAAAAAGGGAGCTCGTGGGCTTCATGATGACCCCATGTCCCTGTGTCACCCAACTTCTGGATTTGTGTCTGGGTGAGGGGGAGAAAGCTGGTGCTCTCCTTTCTTACCCCACCACAGGGGGCAAGCCATGGGGGAAATATCGGGGGTTGGCTGAGCTGGGATGCACGGAGCCAGAGGATGAGTCCCTCCAAGGGAGGGCCATAGCCATCTGCCAGGCTCCAAGGCACTGAAAAACCTATATAGAAAAAAATGCATGGGATAAACATTAGGGAATCCTAGCAGCAGGGAAAAGAGGATAAGCCACAGATCATAGATCATTTAAGGTCTTCAGTATATGCTGGAGGTAGGATAAATAGGCAGATTGGATGAGCCAGGCGGCCCTTATCTGCTGACAAATTCTATGTTTCTATGTAAGAAGGGGAAAAAATAGGTGAAAACTTGTTACTGCAGATTAGTAATAGAAATCGTAAGTTGCGTTAACTTCTACCTCCCATGGAGACATCAAGTTGCAGTTTAAGAAATCAAGTGAAATGGAATATGCCTAAAGTAAGGACAAAAGTGTACGAGAAATCCTTTTTTCATTCAACATATGGGTGACATACCCCGGTTTTCCTCCTCTTCTTCTTTATCTTTATGGTTCCTTGATTGGTTCTTACAAAAATAAATCCTGATGACATTGGTGTAAAAAGAGAACTTGTGTATAAAATGTACATTTTTCCTGTTGAAAAATGTGTTCATCCTTTTTAAAATGAACCCTTGGTTCGGAGCTATGTAAATGAATCTGGTTTAGATCACCTTTCAAAGTTCTGTATTAGATTAGAGTAGTTGTATATGTTTGATAAATGATGGGAAACTGACCTTTGGGTCTGGGTTGCAATTACGTTAACTCACTAACTGCAATATATATATGCACCCATACACAAAAAAGCTATGTTTCCATTGAAGGGTTGTGATGACATCATAGGGACCCTGACAGCCAAGCTTGAGAAATCCTTAATGTTGTCACAGCTTTGAGATGGAAACATATGCTACGCAGGGCATGGTTGCCCATATGTTATTTTTTTACAGCATTTTTTTTTAAACTGAAAAGATTTTAATGAGTGATCATGCCCGCATGCATGTACACATGCACACACACACACTGGATCGCACCTGGAAATGAGCTTCTGCTCTGTGTTCCTTTCCCGGTTACCAAATTTTAAATAAATAAATATATATCACTCAGCTGTTTATAAAAAAGAAAAGTGAAGCCAGGCCCTCAGCACAGTGGTAGCGCTACTGCTCGCTCATGACACCAGTGACCTGTTTGGGTACAAACTCAAGTCACTGGGAACCAGCTGGGGAGGAGGATTCAATGTCCCAGAGGATGCTGTTCTACTCCAGAGAGGGAGGGCAGCCAGCTCTGCTGCTATACTGCCACATGGGTGACTACAGGTTGCTATGCAGTCAGACCAACTAGGGGGTGGGAGGACATCAGCTGGTGCCACACTGCAAATGCTTGTGCACCCAAGCTGCCACCACCCTAGGGGGTACCAGGGGAAAGGTGGAAATACCCCATTCAGCTATATGACATTGGCTGCTGACAGGCCCTGTTTCTGACTACCCAGGCACCACCTCCCAAGCAAATCTGTTCATTGGCATGAGTTGGGGAGCCTTGCCACCCCTGCCAGAGGGGGACACACTGGGGGACCATGGAGGAGAAGGTAAGTCCTGGGGGATGCCAAGGTGATGGGGCTGCAGTGGCCAAGTAGAAGGAGGCTGACCAGAGAGAAGGGGAGAAGTAGAATAACAATAAACAAAGGAAGAAAACCCATTCACTCCCAGCTACTAATTACCCACCCAGTTACCACACCTGTATTCCCCCAAGAATTATATAGGATTTGTTTTACTTTAAAAAGACACGTGATAGCCAACATCCACTTCTCGTTTACTTGCTTGTATTATTAAAGTATGTTGCTGGTTTACAGTGGAGTGCTGGTAGCTCATTTTTAAATTAAAAAGGAGTGAACAAGAAGTGGACACTGGCTGTTATATGCCTCTTTTAAAGTAAAAATAAAGTTCTATTTCATTCTATTGGGGAAGATTGATGTGCCGACTGGGTAAGAACTTGACAACTGGGAGTGATGTGGGTTTTTAAACTTGGAAAAAAAAGAAAAAGAATATATAGGTGTGTAGGGGGGACATTGGGAGGATTATGAAGTGGAAAACTATCAGGGATAATGGCAATCTGAATGAGGAGGTAATCATCTGAAAAGTTGTGCCACAGTATTGCATGACCTTGAAACTGTAGTACAACAGCTTTTTAGCCTCTATGGAATTTCATACATGGATAGAATACTGCATGGGCAACCATACACAACAAAACTGTGTTTCTATTGAGGGTTTGTGATGACATCATAGAGAGGACTTCAAGAGTCAAGCTCGAGAGGTCCTTGATGTCATCAGAAGGCCTGAGATGGAAACACATGCTGAGTTGGTATGGTTGTTTTTTTATAATTTTATATAGGATATGGTCCTCTACACACTGCTTTTAGTTATTCACCTTGCTGCCCGATGAGTGAACATGCTGCACAGACTCATGCTGTCCCCAGCATTGTTTCAGTTTTGTGCAGCTGTTTCACTGTGCCAAGCATGCGTACCTCTGTGACATAGCTTATGTGGCACAGTGAGAAGTTGTTGTACCACAGCAGTTACTTCACTACTGGGATACAAAAGGAGTTTTTGAGCATCTGAATTTCCATACAACACAACCCGAGAACATGTCAATGACTCAGCAGGTCAAACACTTGTCTCTGCAAGGCTGAAAGATCAGATGGTTGTGGGTTCTAGCCCCACACCAGGAACATGGGCAAAAATCCCAATACTGACACTATAGTCCTGTCTTCTTGTCCTGGCGGTAAAGAGCTCATTGCACTTCTCAAAAAGAGCAGGGGAACGTCCCCTGTGGAACCAATTGGTAAGTAGTGGCACTTGCACAGAATTGAAGAACACAATGCGTTGTTAAGCAAAACAAATCTCTTATTTTCTTCTATTTGCTTGATTGCGTGCAGAAATCAGATGCTTAATCCAAATGTAAGTAATCAGTGTCATCCTGCTGCTCCAGCTCATACCCCTAGCATCTCGTCCCTCTTGAGTCTTCAAAAGGGGGTCTTGCATCTGGCCATATCTTGAAGGACAGTGTTGCGAACTTCCCCTGTGTCCTGGCCAAATTCCCCCATTCAGTAAAAATACCACCAACAGCTCAATCTGATTCAATATGTCAGTCTGTAGCTGTATCCTCCCAATCCCTGGGGTGATGCTAAAAATAGGCAGACTTACCAAGCCCTCCTTTCTCAGTTAACAAAAACTAGATAAGGTAAACCAACAATGTGCTGTAACATAAATTAGATCATAAATGCTGATTCAATTGCTAATGGAGTCTCCAGGAGTGTACTTGCAAAATTCTTACTGACGTGTGGCACTCTTGTTTCCCCCCAAACTATATGTGTATTTGATGAGCAACTAGTACAGAATCAACAAATAAGGAAATCTTTAGCCCACAGAGTTTTTAAAGTAATCTAGTTGTTCACTTTTCCCCATGTCATGAAATTTCCTTTTGAGTTTGTGTGGGGTTTGGAAAGTGACTCACACATAACTCAATTAGTATTTTCCAACCCCTGCAAAAATAATTATTTTCATCCTCAACCGCATTATCCTTTTAGGCATCCTTTCCTTGAGTGGCTGAGTATGAAAAAAATGTTTATTTGAAAAGACTGGTATGTATATAAGAGCATGTCTGAACCTTCAAAGTAACACATGGGTTCCCTGTAATGATCCAGTTGTCATTTTTGCAAAGAAAACAGTGGAGTGCATAGCTGCAAGGGAGAGAAAAAAAATGACTGCTAAGAGCCCCTTGGCTGTTAACGTAGTTTATTTCATTCCACCATAAAGACCCCATGTAGATGCAGGGTGCATCAGTCATCTGTAAGCTATTTAGGTTAAGTTTTGTGATAGACACCAACCTTCCATCATACTCACCACAGTTGTATCTGATTTTCACAGATGCGTCACCCGCTGCTCAGTACAATTTGCCTCTCCAGAGAAAAGCAACACAGCACATCATATTCAAGGAAGGCAGAGGTGATCCTCTTGCACAAGACTGGAAGTAGGGAAGAGGCAGGCAATTACAGACCCATAAGCCTGACCTCAGTGGTGGGGAAGCTGATGGAGTCCCTGCTTAAGGAGAGGGTAGTGAAGTTCCTGGAGTCAAGCAGTGCAAAAGACCCAAAGCAGCATGGATTCACTGAGGGTAGGTCCTGTCAGACTAATCGTATCGATTTGTTTGACTGGATGACCAGGGTGGTGGATCAGGACAGTGGATGTGGCCTACTTGGATTTCAGTAAGGCCTTTGACACCATTCCTCATAGAAGGTTGCTTAACAAATTGGGGAATCTGGGAGTGGGCTCTAAAGTGGCAAAATGGGTTGGTAACTGACTAAAAGGCAGGACCCAGAGGGTGATAGTAAATGGCATAAAATCAGAAGAGGGGGAGGTGACCAGCGGGGTTCCACAGGGATCGGTGCTGGGTCTGGTTCTATTCAATGTCTTCATAAGTAACATTACAGAGGGACTAGAGGGAAAAGTACTGTATGCTTGTTCACAGCTGATACCAAGATCTGTAACAGAGTCGACACAGAGGAGTGGCTAGATAAAATGAGGAATGACCTAAGACTACTTGAGGAATGGTCAAGGATTTGGCAGTTGGGTTTCAATGCTAAGAAGTGCAAGATAATGCACCTGGGACACAGAAACCCAAGAGAGGAATACAGGATGGGGGAGGGTGGGGCAGGTTCTAGCCACCACAAGTCAGGAGAGAGATCTGGGGGTTATCATATCCGATGACCTGAAGTCAGCAAAGCAATGCGAAAAAGCAGTGGGGAAGGCAAACAGAATGCTGTGGTGCATAGGAAGGGGCATAACCAGTAGGAGGTGTGAAGTGATGATGCCACTGTATAGATCACTGGCAAGGTCTCATCTGGAATACTGTATCCAGTTCTGGAGACCGCATCTCAGGAAGGACATAGACAGAATGGAAGCAGTCCAGAGAAGAGCAACAAAAATGGTACATGGATAGCACCACAAACCTTATGAGGAAAGACTCAAGGAACTAAACAGCTATTCACTGGAAGAGAGAAGGGAGAGAGGTGAAATGATAGAGACTTTCAAATACCTAAGAGGAATAAACAGGGTACAGGAGGGGAGCATATTTCAGAGACAAACATGCACAAGAACAAGGGGACATAACATGAGACTGGAGGGAGGGAGGCTTAGGGGGAATGCTAGGAAGTATTTTTTCACAGAGAGGGTGGTGGATCCGTGGAACAGCCTACCAGCAGAGGTGGTGGAAGCAAAAACAGTACAGGGATTCGAAAGTACATGGGATACCATGGCCGGGGCATTGGCCAAAAGACTTATCCTGATGAGATGGAGAACCCCAGATAGTCCTACATTTCATCAGTTTCTTTTGGCCTTAGCCCAAGGGGCCTCGTTTGAGAGGATCTCGAGTTTTGCCCATGGTTCCCTATCTCGCTATGATCAATGCTGGCAACCGTATCTAAGGTCCAACTATTGTCATAATAACTTCTCCGTTTGAGGTTTAGTCCACCTCACTCCAGTTAAAGGTTGGGGTTCTTCCCCCCTTTTTTGGGTTTGCAGGCCCTCCCCTTTTCTTTCTTTCCTTCCTTCGTCCTTTCTCTCATTTCTTAAAGCCCTTGCCATATATCCTTTTGATGTACTTAACCATGGAGAATGATTGCCAAGCTGTAAATAGTTAATATTTTAACTACATGGGAACCCAACACGCCTAGGGCAGAGTGAACTGACATTTTTGAAGGATACCCTGTATGGTCATTACTGATTGTCATCCTGTTGTGTCAATTGTCACTACTGATCAATCCGAATGTATATTATGTATGATTCTTTCTATGTATACTCTGCCATGTGTGCATGATTGGCCTTATTGTCAACAATAAAAAATGTTTAACAACAAAAAGTACATGGGATAAGCATAAAGGCACCCTGCTGTACAGCAGAGCAGGGGAAAGGCAGTCCAGATAAGAGTAGGGATTGCCAAACCAAGTAGGGAAATGGGCAGACTAGGTGGGCTCCATGGTCCTTATCTGCTGACAGATTCTATGTTTCTATGCTTCAAGGCATTGTGCTTTTCTCAGAGGCAAACCAGCATTCTTCTGATCCTTCAAAGGAGAAGCATGTTAGAATTTTAATCAGCTTTGATCTTTCGTTTGCTGTTTATTTGCTGGTCCTGTTGTCCTCCCGGGGCTAAGTACACAGAGGACTGTACTTAGTCCCCAGAGAACTAGCAAACATCTGATCTTAGCATATAAAATCTCTAATATGCACTGCAGGCTATTGAAGGAAAGGAGAGTGCAACACCTGGGGTCCATAGGAGCACAGGATCCAAGACAGCATGGGTTTACAAAAGGAAGGTCCTGTCAAACTAATCTCATAGATTTCTTTGACTGGGTAACCAGAGTGGTGGACCAAGGGAGAGCAGCTGATGTTGCCTACCTTGACTTCAGTAAAGCTTTCAATACTGTTCCACATAGAAGATTGATTAATAAGTTGGGTAGGCTTGAGTGGGTCAGAAGTTGGTCATCTGGGTGGCAAACTGGTTGACAGGCAGAAAACAGACAGTGGTGGTAAATGGTATACAGTCAGAAGAGATGCAAGTCACAAGTGGGGTACCTCAGGGATCAGTCCTGGGGCCAATCCTCTTCAATATCTTCATCAGTGACATTGCAGATGGACTGGAGGGTAAGGTTTGTCTATTTGCAGATGACACCAAGATCTGCAACAGAGTAGATGATCCAGATGGGGTGGACAGAATGAGAAGGGATCTAAATGAACTAGCAAAATGGTCTGAAGAGTGGCAACTGGGGTTTAATGCAAAGAAGTGCAAGATCATGCACATAGGGAAGAGAAACCCTGAAGCCACCTATAGGCTGGGAGGGGAGTGAGTTGCTGGCAGTCACAAGGGAAGAAAGAGACTTGGGCGTCATCATCACCGATGACCTGAAATCATCCAAGCAGACCACTAAAGCAGTATGTAAGGCTAGAGAGATGTTGGAGTATATTAGTAGGGGTATCACAAGTCAGAAGAGGGAGGTAATAATCCCTCTTTACAAGACACTGGGTTAGGCCCCATTTGGAGTACTGCGTGCAGTACTGGAGGCCACACCTTCACAAGGTCATTAACCAAATTGAGGCAGTCCAGAGAAGAGCAACCAAAATGGTGCAGGGACTGCATCAGAAAACATATGAGGACAGATTAATGGAGCTCAATATGTATACTCTAGAGCAAAGGAGGGAGAGAGGTGATATGATTGAAACATTCAAACACCTTAAGGGCATTAACAATGTAAAAGAGTATAACATGTTTCAATATAAGAAAAATAGCAGGACAAGAGGACACAGCATGAGATTAGAGGGACGCTGATTAAGGGGTAATGTGAGGAAGTTCTTTTTCACAGATGGGTGGTGGATGTATGGAACAGCTTACCTCAGGAAGTGGTGGATATGAATACAGTGCAGGGCTTCAAACAGGCATGGTATAGGCATAAGGGAGCAATACAGATGAGTATGACTAGATAGGCCATTGACAGAGCAAAGGTCGATGGCACATTCATAAGGCAGAAAAAGAAATGGGCAAGCTGAATGGGCCTTGCGGTCCTTATCTGCCATCAACTTCTATGTTTTTGTGTTCTATGAATCTCCCACTGCTGCAGCCTGGTCTGATGCTGGTTGCAGGGGATTCTGGGTTTTCTGGTTGTAGCAAATGACAGCTTGGAAGTCAGTAGAATAAGCCTGATAAATCTACTATACTGCAGTAAACAGAAAGGGGAAAAAAAAAATGTTTTTGCACACAGAGTGCAAATCGAGACCAGACCCATATGTGAGTGTGGGGCTGTTAGTGCTGACTGTTCCTCTTTTAGAAACTTGATACTAAATTGGTGAAGGGTCAGGAAAATTAGATTCAAATGGTGGTGACACCCCCAAGGTGAAATCCTGCTTCCATTCTAAATGTATTTTTAAAAGTTTTCTTGTGCGTACCAAATGACTAACACTGGCCAGTGCTGCATGTTCTGTACCCTATCCAGATGAGGGCTAGAACAGGACTAGGCCATGGGACCATGGGATAAAAGGCATCCAGGAGTTAACATTAACTGACTCTGGCCCTATCCCGAGAATAGTCCAAGATACTGAGCCTTTGGCTTTGTGAAGCATAATGCCCTCTCATTCATCCCTGAAAGCTCTGCAGGCATTAATTTGAGCATGCAGCATTCAGTATGATTTTTGTTGTAATATTTTTATGCTGCATAAAATTAATTAGAAACATATTGCACGTTAGTTAATGATACATAACAGCAATGGTAAACTTTTTTTGTGACATCCGATACACTTTTGCATGCTAATGATGTCCTGTTTCCAAGCATGCAGTCTGTTTTTAATCATCCCTAATGAGCTGCAATCTTAATTAACTTTACATTGTTTAAGATCCATTCCTTTGTGAATGTGATCTGGCCAAGGAGGCAATCACTTGGCATACTAAAGCATCGTTTAATCAGTCTCCTGCCCATAGGGGGTGCAGATTCTCTACAGCTTACCTAGTTACTACTTGCACTGTCTGGTACTAGGCTCTGCCTTGGATACAGCAGCAACAGCTCTGCAGTTTCATTTTGTACTGTATGTGTACTGTACAGATACCTCTCAATTCTCCCTCATTATGAAGGATGTCCCTTATTTGACCCTTCAGAACTGCTCTGTCCCATATTCAAAAAAGTGCTGTCCACAGGAGGGATGCTGTAAAATCAGATTTAAAGCAGAAATTCTTAACATTCTGTAATGCTAAATTATAAATTGAGGGAGTGCTCCTGGCCAATTGGAGAGCTCCTTTCTCTTGTGCGTAAGACATTCTTATTCTGTAAAGAGTATCTCACGTGCGGCTGCCCTGGTAATGGACATGTGGGGTGCATTTTGTTTTGTTAATTTAATTCATCATTGATCAATGACAATCAATAAAATATTAATACTGCCACTGAGACCACTCTTAGAGTTGTAAGAGAGATCTCACTTATATCCTTAAGGTATCAGAACCCCTCACCTACAGTCTGAGGTTACCCTAAGAATGGGCATGAGATCACCCTTACAATTGTAAAAGTGGTCTCAGTGGCAGTATTAATACACAGTAAAGTTAAACTTTCCACAGATAAAAGCAATGATTTCCACAGTGTTTTGAGCTTGAATTCTCATGTTTGATAATCTGTCCCTCATTTTAGGGCCAGTGTCCCACATTGTCACCCATGTAAAGACCCAGTGTCTCTCATTTAAGTGACAAAAGATTTACATATACTGTATAGATATATATCTTTGCAAAAACTAGGTTAATGCATCAGTTACAGTTGATATCAAACCATAAAAAGGAGGGAAATATGATGTGAGGGTTTCCAACCCTATCACCCACCCACCCTGCACACACCAACAAATGGGGGTGCCTTGAGGTCATCAACCATAATGCTCTCCCTATTCCATAAGTAAATAAGCTGAGATGGGTACAGTATAGGAGAATGGGGTGAGCATTAGGGTTAACGACCTCAAGGCACCCCCGGACTCCTGTTGGTGTGTGCAGGGTGGGGGTGGAGTGTTAGGGTTGGAAACCCTCATGTCATATTTCCCTCCTTTTTATGGTTTGATATCAACCCTAACTGATTGATTAACATAGCTTTTTGCAAATAATTTCCTTACTTTTTGAGACAGTGTAATCGTAGCCTCATTTGCCTGTGGAAGCGCAGCACCCTTTGGGCCCTGCGCTCCCATCCCTCCATAGAAGCGCATATGTATGCCACTATGGAAGGGCCCTACACTTGCATTTACAGGACAACAGTGACCAAATTGGCAGCATAGCCATCTTATTACCCAGCCTCATGTATGTAGTACAGCACATTTTCAAATTCCAGCCAAAACATAATTCAGTATAACTACAACACCATTCCACACCACAAGTGCAAAGACACATTTTAGCCAGGATTTGAAAAATGACAGCTGTGACATACATGAGGTGGGGTAATAAGAAGTCTATGTTGAAAATTTGGGGTTAAAGTCTTCATAATTTCCAAAGTTACAAGCCTGTGTAGTGAAATTGCAATGAATGGTCATAACTTTTCCAGTTTTAAATATTTTGACCCCAAATTTTCCACATAGTCTTCTTATGACCCCACCACATGAACAATATGACTGTCATTATGCAAATCCTGGCTGAAAGGTTAATTCACCAAGCAACTGCAAAGTCACCTTTTGGGCAGAAGTTGCATAATGACAGTCATATTGTTGATGAGATGGGGTCCCCAAAAGGCTATGTTGAAAATTTGGGGTCAAAATGTCAAAAAATGTCTCAGTTACGAATAAAAGTTAAAATCCCCATTGAAATACACTGAACCACATTTACCTTAGTTTCTCTTATTGTAGTCTCCGGTTCCAGCGGCAAGAAGTGTCTTCAATCGGAGAGTGGATCTCCAACCTGGGACCTGTTTGGGTGAGTGACAGTGTGTGGGGGTGTACTGGGGTGGTGGGTGTTGAATGGGTGGTGGGGTGTGGGAGCTGATCGGTGAGGGACCGTTGTATACAAAAAAACACACACAAAAAACCCTGAGGATGGTTTTCTTTCTTTCTTTCAGGTTTTAGAGCCAGAGGGGCTCGAGGATCTTAAGAAGCAGCAAAGGAGCTGCTATTTATTGAAGCACTGAGAGAGAGAGAGAGAGAGTGTGAGAGGGATAACGCAAAGCCTTGGTGTGTGTGTCAGAATCGAGGAGACAGCAGCAGATGGATTTTAATTTAAAATAGAGAAGCCATCCCGCAGCAGCATGCAAGCCCTGAGGCGCTGTTTTGTGAATGGGGGGGGGTTTAAGGAGCAAGGAAGCAGCACCCGGTGGGCTTAAACATAATTTAAAACAGAGAAGCTGCCCCGTAGCGGCACGCAAGCCCTGAAGAGCTATTTTGTGAATGAGGGAGTAGTTTCAGGAGCGAGGAACCAGCAGCAGTGAGAGTGGTAGGTGCCATGTTCTGAAAGCCCCACCCTGGTTTGTGCAATGCTGGTGGCTTTAAATTAAATTTAAAAGCCTGGATTGTGTGCTCCCAGAGGGGAGGAAAAACAATGGAGCTGTACTGCACTGGTATGCAAGCCCTAAGGGGCTGTTTTGTGAATGGGAGGGAGACAGAAACAAGACTCTCCTTCAAGCAAAAGGATCTTTTTTGTGACTTCTGTCGAAAAAGGATTCTTTTTCATAATATGCTGGGTCACGAAAAAAGACTCATAATGTTGAAAAAAAAATAGCTTTTCAAGGGCAAATCACTATTGTTGAAGTGCAGATTGCACCTAACGGGGTCCTGATCAGCCAGCTAGGTGTGGTGGTCTCTCTCCAGGATGTCATTTTTGTAGCTTTTACAAAAAAGTTTAAAAAAATGTAAACAAGATGGTGGCAAACAAAGAAGGAATTTTCCCATATGAGACAGGATTTATTTTTCATTTCATACTGCTATTTTTTACTGCTTACTGAGCATGCTCAGAAATGTTTTTTTCTAATTTTTAAAATGCAATAACTTACAAGCAGTTTAATATTTTTTTTATCAGAATAGCAAAAGGTACATCTGTGGGCTAGTCCCTTTCTGCCCTGAAACTTTCAGACCAAACTCTCTGGGCTGTAGGCAAATTCAAAGAAAAACCCCAGCAAAGTCAATGAGCAAAAAAATGCTTTTTGCACCGTTCCGGAACTTAGAAACTGCACATCCAGAGATCTACCCTGGGTGACAGTGCATGTTAATTTGCATGCAAATCCATTGATCAGGGGAAATGCCAAACCACACCCAACAACTAACACACTGAAATCTGGCCAATGGAAAATCATGGACACAAATGCTCACAGCCTGGGAAATAAGATCCCAGACCTTCAGGCAATAATGTCAGAGGCTAAACGGGACATAGTAGCAATTAGTGAGATGTGGTTTACCAGTAACCACACTTGGGAGACTTCAGTACTTGGCTATGTAGTGTTCCGAAGAGACCGAGGTGCAAAATGGGAAGGGGGGGTGGAGTGGCCCTGTATGTCAAAATATCAAAGCTACAGAAATTCAGAATACACATAAGGAGCCAGAAGAACTGTGGGTCACCCTGGAAACAGAAATTGGGACAGCCATAAGAACCGGGGTTGTCTACAGGCCCCTAGACCAGGGGGAGGACATAGACAAATTACTGTTAGAAGATATACAAAACATGACAGCTAAAGGGAGGTTCTGATAATGGGAGACTTCAACATGCTGGATACAGATTAGTCAATACCAGCAGGAATATCTGCCAGAACTAGACACATGGTGGATTCCCTGTAGGGGGAGAGCGTCAAACAACTGGTACAACAACCCACAAGAGACAGGGCTATCCTAGATCTAGTACTGACTAACAGGGAAGGGATCACAGATCTCCAGGTAGAAGGTCACCTGGGGGCCCGTGACCATCACATGGTATGGTTCAATTTGGCCACTACATCTAAATCATCCCTTTCCAAGGCAAAAATATGGGACTTCAGAGGAGCTGACTTTGATAAGATGGCCAACAGAGTTAAGCTAGTCCTGGCAAAAAGAAACCCAGGTGAGGGGGTACAAGCAAAGTGGGCAAGCATTAAGGATGCAATACTTGAAGCAACATCCCATTGTGTTAGACAGAAAAAGAAGTGCAAAAGAAGAAGGAAACCACTTTGGTTCTCGAATACAGTAGCAGAAAAGGTCAGAGCTAAAAGGCTGGCCTTCAGGAAATATAAGGGAACACAGTGGAATGAAGATAGGGAGGCATACCAAACTGCCCTAAGGGAAGCAGGGAAGGCAGTAAGGCAGGCAAAGTCCCAAACTGAGGAAACACTAGCATGAACAGTAAAAGAAGGTGACAAGACTTTCTATAGATACATTAGTGAAAGGAGAAAGTCCAGAGGGGGTATTGCTAAGCTCAGTGGAGAAAAGGGAGCATGTGAGGAGGAGGATCCTATAAAAGCATCTATCCTAAAGAGATACCTTTGCTCAGTATTTACTGAAGAGAAGGTAGGGCAGGGCCCACAGCTCAGCACCATGGACACAGGGGGGAGGGAGGTGAGCACTACTCCCTTCACAAAAAAAAGGGTCCTACAAGAGCTCACTAAGCTCAGGGTGGATAAGGCAATGGGACCTGATGGCATACATCCCAGGGTACTTAAGGAGCTAAGGGTGGAACTAGCAGAGCCATTAGCAGAACTGTTTAGTGAGTCTCTGAGCAAAGGAGAGGTCCCAGAAGACTGGAGAAGGGCTCATGTGATTCCGCTCCACAAGAGTGGTAGTAGGAAGGAGGCAGAGAACTACAGACCAGTCAGTCTTACCTCAGTAGCAGGCAATATCATGGAGGCACTCCTTAAGGAAAGGATAGTGCAACACCTGGAATCCATAGGGGCACAGGATCCAAGACAGCATGGGTTTACAAAAGGAAGGTCCTGTCAAACTAATCTCATAAATTGCTTTGACTGGGTAACCAGAGTGGTGGACCAAGGGGGAGCAGTTGATGTTACCTACCTTGACTTCAGTAAAGCTTTTGACACTGTTCCACATAGAAGATTGATAAATAAGCTGGGTAGGCTCGGGTTGGGTCAGAAGTTGGTCAACTGGGTGGCAAACTGGTTGGCGGGCAGAAAACAGACAGTGGTGGTAAATGGTATACAGTCGGAAGAGATGCAAGTCACAAGTGGGGTACCTCAGGGATCAGTCCTGGGGCCAGTCCTCTTCAATATCTTCAATAGTGACCTTGCAGATGGACTAGAGGGTAAGGCTTGTCTGTTTGCAGATGACACCAAGACCTGTAACAGAGTAGATGATCCAGATGGGGTGGGCAGAATGAGAAGATATCTGGATAAACTAGCAAAATGGTCAGAAGAGTGGCAACTGGGATTTAATGCAAAGAAGTGCAAGATCATGCACATAGGGAAGAGAAACCTTGAAGCCACCTATAGGCTGGGAGGGGAGTAGCTGGCAGTCACAAAGGAAGAAAGAGACTTGGGCATCATCATCATTGATGACCTGAAATCATCCAAGCAGACCTCTAAAGCAGTAGGTAAGGCTAGGGGGATGTTAGGGTGCATTAGTAGGGGTATCACAAGTCCTAAGAGGGAGGTAATAATCCCTCTTTACAAGACACTGGTTAGGCCCCATCTGGAGTACTGCGTGCAGTACTGGAGGCCACACCTTCACAAGGACATTAACCAAATTGAGGCAGTCCAGAGAAGGGCAACCAAAATGGTGCTGGGATTGCATCAGAAGACATATGAGGACAGATTAATGGAGCTCAATATGTATACCCTTGAGCAAAGAAGGGAGAGAGATGATATGATCGAGACATTCAAACACCTTAAGGGCATTAACAATGTGAAAGAGTCTAACATGTTTAAATATAAGAAAAATAGCAGGACAAGAGGACACAGCATGAGAATAGAGGGAGGCCGATTAAGGGATAATGTGAGGAAATTATTTTTCACAGAAAGGGTGGTGGATGCATGGAACGGCCTACCTCAAGAAGTGGTGGCTATGAATACAGTGCAGGGCTTCAAACAGGCATGGGATAGGCATAAGGGAGCAATACAGATGAGTATGAATAGATAGGCCACTGACAGAGGAAAGGCCGATGGCACATTTATAAGGTAGAAAAAGAAATGGGCAGACTGGATGGGCCTTGCGGTCCTTTTCTGCCATCAACTTCTATGTTTCTATGAACTACTGCAAAAGGTTATTAGAGTGCAAAATTTCAAGTTTAACATTGACGTGCCTACTCAACCCTAACTATGGGGGGGGGGAATGCACCTAAATATATATATAATATATATATATAATTTTCTCTCACCTACAACCAAGACAGCATGGAATTTTGTTCAGAAATGTAGAAACATTCAGGACAGAAGGGACTTGTCCCAAAGGTGTGCCTTTTGAAGGGCTCATGAAAAACTGTTAATCGGTTCCAGAGTTACAAAGTTTTAAAATTTGACTTCTGAGGATGCTCAGTGAGGTTTTTGAGATAACTCTCTGATGCAACCCAGAAATTCTTTTTCATTAGCATATTTAGGTCATGACTAATTGTGATTTTGGGTTATGAGAAAAAAAATGTAGGTCATGATAGCCACCATCTTGTTTTTTTTTCTGGGACAAAAATTTGAAAATATTGAAAAATTAGCTATTTTAAAAAAATAAATAAACACACACAACTTGCTAAATGACCCATTGAGCTCTATTCTGGTGTTTGTTTTTCAAAAATCAGGTCAGAGGTACCTTTCTGGACTTTAAGTACTTTGGCTCTCACAGAGATGACTGATTCTTTGAGCCACACATTCTTGTATCGCACATTTAACTGTGACATAAGAATGTGCAACTCAGGAATTTTTAGTGTGCAACAAAAATGGAATTCTTGGGTTGCTTTTAAATGTGCAACCCAAGAATTCCATTTTTGGTGTGCTCAAAAATTTCTTGGCCAGGATATTCAGACTGCGCCAGGCTGTGGAGCAAGCCTGGGTGCAGTGCAACTAGGCTGCGCAGGGGCATTGACAGGGTGATATTCAATGGAGCTGCACCATGGCACAGCAGCATTGAATATCACACCCTGGCCACCCGCAGTGTGCATGGCCCAGTGGCATCTGTGTTAAAAGATATGTCCAGTATCCCTGGTGGTCCAGTGGACCGCTCATAGCCCGATCGTGGGCATATGTAATAAAAAGGAGAGCTCCAATATCCCTGGTGGTCCATCGGTACCTCCCTCCCCACCTGCCCACTGAGTTCCACTGCCCGCTTCCCCAGTCAGTGGCGGGTGGCAGCACCCCACCACACCTGCCACTCTGCCCGCCTTTGACGGCACCATCCAGTAGGGCTGTCGCCCGATGGTCCACAAGCGTGAGCCAATGGGTGTGCAACCTATACCCGTACTACACAATCCAGACATGTGAATGGATGGCGGGCTTAGGTGGCCACCCACAGGTGGCAACTGCCGTGTTGTGCCCTGCAATACAGCAGCTCACCTGTGGGTGGCCAGCTTTTCCTTTTTTTTGGCTCACCTGTGTGCAGCGCAAGTAGGGGTTGTGCATGCATGGGCTCAGCACATCCTGTGCTGAATATCGGGATGTGTGGAGCATGCATGGGCACCCCCCCACCTGCACTGCATACATTACTGATGCACTCTGGCCATTGGGATTTGTGCCAGGCTCAGTCCCCGTTTGAATATCGTGCCGGGGTGCATCAGTGGATTGAAGAGCCTTATCTCAAGAATGGTGTGAGGAGCTCGCTCTCTTCTTTGCAGATAAGGTTGCCAAAATCAGATCGGACATTCGCTCTTCCCCTCCTAATGGGAGCAGCGGTGGTCGTCAGGAGATGTCAAGCAACCAGCTGGAATGGTCTGACTTCAGCCTTCCCATAATCAAGGATGTTGTGATGATCATTCGAGCACTGCGACCGACCTGCTGTAATTTGGACCCTGGTCCCACGCGCCTCTTAGTGGGTTGCGTGGATAAGATTGGCCTAGTCCTAGCTCTGATCGTATGGAAGTCTTTGGAGAGGGGGATTTTTCCAGATCCCCTCAAAGAGGCTATAATTAAACCCCTTTTAAAGAAACCCTCCTTAGACCCATACTGTCTAGCAAATTACAGGCCAGTCTCTAACTTACCCTTTGTGGGTAAAGTTATTGAGAAAGTGGTCGCAGTGCAGTTGGAGGATCATCTGGCCAACAACAATATCTATGATTCGCTCCAGTCTGGATTTAGGAAAAGGCATAGTACCGAGACAGCGCTGGTACGGGTACTAAATGACCTCCTAATGGCTAGAGATCGTAGGACCCGATCCATCTTGGCACTACTTGATCTCTCGGCAGCATTTGACACTGTTGACCATGGTGTGTTATTGGAGCGCCTGCGGTTAGTCTGTGGACTGTCTGGTACGGTCCTCAGATGGTTTCAATCTTACCTTGAGGGTAGGACTCAGAGAGTGGTGTCGGGAATTTTTTCCTCAACATCATTCTCCCTGCCCTGTGGGGTACCGCAGGGCTCCGTTTAAGCACCCATGTTGTTTTCGGTGTATATGCTACCATTAGGGGCGATTATTAGATGGTACGGTCTGGGTTTTCACTGCTATGCTGATGATACCCAGCTGTATATGTCTTTTGTGCCCGGTCAGGACGCTGCCTTGTCGGTATTTAATAACTGCCTTGAAGAAATCCAAGAATGGATGAATGGGGTTAGCTGAGGTTAAATCCGGAGAAAACTGAGGTGTTGGTTGTGGATTTAGGTCACTGTGAGGCGGGTCTGCCAGAAGGATCACCCTCAGGCCTATGGCTTGGAGGTGTCCAGCTGACGACCTCAGACCAGGTGCGAAACCTTGGCATAATACTTGATGACCATTTGACACTCAAATCCCAGGTGTCAGCGGTTGTGAAGACTTCCTTTTTTCATCTGAGGAATATTGCCAGGGTGAAGCACTTGGTTCCTCCAGAGGACCTTCCAACATTAATCCACGCCTTTGTTACCTCCCGGCTTGACTACTGTAACTCCCTATACCTAGGGCTATCGGGGGTTGAACTTCGCCGTCTGCAGCTGGTGCAGAATGCGGCAGCCAGGCTGTTGACTGGAGTCTCTAGATCCAGACACATAACGCCTGTGCTCCACGGACTGCACTGGCTGCCAGTGTTTTGGCGAATCACCTTCAAGGTCGGTTTGCTGACCTATAAAGCCCTACATGATCTGGGACCTACCTACCTGAAAGAGCTCCTGTGCCCCTATAGTCCCTCTTGCCCCCTCCGATCCACTGACGAGGGATTGCTAGAGATTCCCAGGGTACGTTTGAAAACATCTGGTGCTAAATCTTTTAGTTTTATGGCACCTACCCTGTGGAATTCTCTACCTCGTCAGGTGTGAGACTGCCCGACCGTCCTTAGTTTTAAAAGGGAGTTGAAGACCCACCTTTTTAATATAGCTTTTAAGGATTTCTGTTGATTTGATTTACTATATTTATTGTCATATTTATCTGTACAGGCGCTTTGATTTAAGAAAAGCGCCTTTTAAAAATAAAGTTGAAATTGAAATTGAAAAATTGAAATTGCGCATGGTGCAACAGTGTTGTGCCATGCGCAACCCTTCTGAATATCTGGGCCCTTGTGTCTAATATATTAAATGCACAACACAAGAATGCCATTTTAAGTGTGCTCAAAAAACTCTTGTATCTAATATTTAAGCAATAAGAAATGACAGGGTGTGCATTATGGTGAAATAACCGCATGCCTCAGGTGCCATTAAATGCACCTGAGAAGTGCGATTATTTCTCCATAATGACACACCACTAAAGTGTCTTATTGCTCTTATAAAAATGACATTTGAATATATGACTTAAAATGAATAAAAATAAGAAGAAAGTATTTTAAAAAGATAAAAATTTGACCTTTTATTCAACTACGCTTCCATTTTAACTCTGAATATAAAAAATAGTCCCTATTCTGGTAACTGTGGGGTTAGCTAAAAACAAAACTTAATGGAAATTGTGCGTGGCACACATTTTTATAAGTAAAAATGTTACCTTGCATTTTAAATTAATACAAGTACTGTTTCTAAATGGAAATGTGTTCAAAACTTGAAACCTGCCAGGTTGCTTTTCTTTGGTGTGGGGGTGATAAATTTTACCTGAAAATACCCATGTATGATTCAAATGTATGTGCTTTTACAAACTTCAGGAATACACTGAATTTCAGCAGTTTGGATCTCCCTCTGCCTATTTACCTGTGTTCTCCCACCTTTGATCTTTGTTTATAAAGTGTTATTGCCTGCTTTCGTCATCCTGGTGTTCTTCCTTTGACTTTCCCGCATTCAAGAGGAATGTTTACCATTAAATGTTTACCATGGAATACAGGGATTCAAAATTCTGCTCGATTCCACTGGCAGAATGTTCCTCTACTAACATACTGTACACACAGACAAAAATTGCCCCTTTTTGAGCCACAGACTCAATTATCTCACTATCAGGGAAATCAGAAGAGATTTCACTGATGAACAGATAAATACAGAAGGAGGATTTTTCATTGTCAGCAAAGAAACAGTTGTAATGAAAACTATGAACAATACTTAATGTTTCTAATTTGTTTAGGTGTGAAAGTAAAGTGTGATAATTAGGGAAACAACATTTAAATAATTTGTTTTATGTTTTATTTAAGGTAGTTTTATTTTTAGGGTCCAGTTGAAGTTATTTACACTGTAAAGGTAGCAGCTATGTTTGTAGTGGAAAATCAGTTCTGGTTGTAGGGGGACTGATGGAAGGTTGTTCTGTACTAATATTGAATGGTCAAATGACTGGTTTTAACCAATTAAAGTTCTTTAATTTTTAGACCTATTTTATAAATGAATTAACTGTACAACACAAGAATTCTATTTCTGGTTCACTCAAAAAATTTTTGTGTCTCGCATACTTTTACTCATTACTTGACTGTTTTAAAATATTTTAGTCCCAAATTTTGATATACTGTCTACATGACCCTACCTCATGAACAAGGATGGTGGAAATTTTCAAATACAGGTCAAAAGGTATTTTCACAGTCACTCTGCAAAATCACCCTTTGGATGGGATTTAACACATTTTAGTGACTGATTCATGGCGTGCCATCAAAATGTTAAAAAAAAGTGATTTGGCCTCAATGAGATGGATGATTCTTGTGTCATGAGACATAAATTCTTGGGCACATTTTAGTACAACTAAAGAATTTCTTGTGCAAACCAAAAATGGAATTCTTGGGTTGCACATGTAAGCGTAGCCAAATCATTTTTCGTGAGTACCAGAAAATGCTTGTTTTTCTGCTGAGTAAATTTTTTGATCACAAATTTAGTGCAACCCGAGGATTTTATGTACACATCAAAAAATGCTTCTTTTTCTGCATGATTTCTTCTTTGGTTACACATTTATGTGTGACCCAAAATATTTCATGTAAACTAAAAAAAAAGCAGTGTTGGAGCTGACAAGAAATTTTGATGTGTGGACATAGAATTCTTTGGTCACACATTCAGTGTGACCCAAGAATTTTTTGTGGAAAAAAAAAACAGTTTTTGGGCTGGACCAGGATTTTGATATGAGGACAAAGGATTCTTTGGTCACACATTAAGTGTGACCCAAGAATTTTTCGTGAAAAAAGAAAATGTTTTTGGGCTGGACAAAGGTTTTGATATGAGGACAAATAATTATTTGGTTACACATTAAGTGTGACCCAAGAATTTTTCTATGCAACGTTAACATTTTTGTATGTTGAACAATTGAAGATTTTTATGTGTGATCTAAGGATTTTTAGGTTCCACACTGAGTAGAGCAATTCCGGCTCATGACATTAAAAAATTTGCTTTTTTTTTGTGTCTCACATACATTTATTCATAACTTGGCCATTTTTCAATATTTTAGTCCTAAATTTTGAATATATTGTTTACCTGACCCTACCTCATGAAAAAGGATGGTGGGAATTTTTAAACACAGCTCAAAAGGTGGTTTTTACAGTCATTCTTCAAAACCACCTTTTGTGAGGGATTTAACACATTCTAGTAATTAACTTAGTGTCATGGGATCAAAATCATAACATTATGAAGAAACATTGTATGTAGGGCCAGCCTTTTTCACAGTGAGTAGTGTGTTGTGATCTTGTGCCAGTAAGCTTCTTTGGGGTGAGCTCAATGAGCTAGCTGGATGGGCTGAAGCTAAATAGGTAAAAATTAATTTTTAAACAGGAAGAAAAACATGTCATTTGGGCTGTGAAGCCCAGTTTTCAAGACAGTCCTGTAAAGCTGGGGGTGATGCAGCACAGCAGCACGAGGGACTGTGCTCTGTTGGCTGCATGGGCAACAAGTAACCATACAGTGAAGCAAAGTCTTCTCTTGGCATATGGCTCAGAGGGCCCTGCACCTCTGCACTTATAGCTCTGGGCTATGTGCTTCTGCAGCTAGACAGAATCTTGTCCCTGCACATCTGCACCTATAGCCACATAAATGCATAGGGCCCCAGGAAGACACAAAAGATATTTGCATCTCTATAACTTCTGCAGGCAGACAGATGGACACGTCCCTTGGTGCAGGGCATAGAGTGCCTCCATCTGTTCACACTATTTATGTATGATTCCACTATCTCAAAAATAAAGGAAATTCATTGAGAAAAACTGCATTAATGCACCACTTGGGGTTCAACTTAATCCCACAAAAGTAGGGAAATTTGGTATTAGGGTTTAAAATCCTAATGCCCAACCCCCAGCAGAAAAAGGACAAAACCAAACAAGCACAAACAAACAGCCATCATCATTTAAAACAAACACCATGCAACTGTTTCCAGATGAGACAAATGCAGTAGCACTATTCTGCTACCTTCATGGATTTATATCTACAGCTGCAGATGCACAGGCCCCATAAGGGCCAGTATTTCTGCAGCCAGAAGTGTATGTATGTCTTATAGTGTGCATGAGTACCAGTGGCTGCAGAAGTTCTGGTCTCACAGGGGCCTGTCCTTCTACACACAGATGTAGTGTTGCAATTTGGGTGTCATGGATTTCTATCCGTGGCTACAGAAGTGCATGGGGCCTGCACTTCTGAAGCCAGTAGTGTGTATATGTCTTACAGTGTGCATAAGTATCCATGGCTACAGAAGCACTAGCCCCACAGGGGCCTGCACTTCTGTAGCTAGAAGTCAGTGGGTATGTCTTACATCTAAGGGGCCAGTGTTTTTGTAGCCAGTAGTATGAGTATGTCTTTCAGACAGAAGTAGCATTGTGATTTGGGTATCGTGGATTTCTATCTACAGCCAGAGGTGAGTGTGTATGTCTTGCAGTGTGCATGCTGCAGACACAAATCCACAAAGTTAGCACATCAAGCTACAACATTTGTGTCATCTGGAAACAGTTGTATGTTTGTATTACCTCATGTGGCAAACTGCTCTTTCCTGGACTCAGCCTGCCAATGTTACTACCTTTCTTGAACTCTTCAGATGCCCGCAAGGGCAATCAGTAGCTACTACCACTCAGCATAGACAGTCCCTTGGAGTATCTCTAGGTCTGAGTCCCTCCAGAGACACTGCTCACAAAGTACAGTGCTCCTTGCTTAAGGGCAACTGACCCATCTCCCGTGTCACAGCTCAGAACTCCTTACTTTATAAACAGAGCATGGCAACTGTAGCATTCTCTTCCTCTTCGGAGATTAAAATACAGGTTTTGTCAGTAATAAATCAGTTAGCCAAACCTAAAAGGATTCAGTCACAAAAACATGAATTACATAAAAATATAACATTTTAATACATACAGATATTTGCACAAATAATACCGGTTATTACAACAAGACTATCTGGAATAGTAATTCTACAGAAATGAAAAGAAATGTTTTGAGCAGTAGATTACACATGGAACAAATATCCCTCTCTCTCTCTTCTCTCTCTAGCAAGATATAATGGCGTACCACATAAGACACTTCAGTGAATCAGGGCAGACTCAAACTCTTAGATGGTAACTTGTTCACAGTCACAAACCTGACTACCTCTTCCAGGCTGTGCCAGATGTCAAAACTCTTCAGCTGCCCCCTCATGACACATCATCCAGTATGTTACTCTGACATCATAGATTCAACATTCTTTGTATCTTGAGCTGGGTTGGAAAACCAGGCTGATCTGGACTTTAGACAAATACATCTGTTTTTGGTCCAAAGACCTGAGCCCAACAATAAGGTTTGGTTTAGCTAGCAGTTTTCTGAAATGGAAAGACACTTCCTAAGCTCACCCATAAATTGTGCATGGATCCTGTCATGATAATGGACAGCACAGATAGCAAATTGCCATCAGTGCCAGTGGGTCTGTGCTGATAAGAATTTTGACCTCCCCTTAGAAATTCCACTTTTGTTGCTTTAGCTGCTACATTCTAACTGATACTCATGCAGAAAGAATTGAATAAAAGAAAACAAGAAAAAATACAGTGACAGGTATACATAGCAAATTGTTACACCTGATGATGCCTGCCTGTGGCTGCCTGTGTGGTCTTGCCCTTCTGCTGGTTGGAGGGATGGGGGAGTCAGGGTTAGAAACCCTAATGTCACATTTTCCTACTTTTGTGGGATTAAGTTGAACCCTAACTGGTGCATGAACACAGCTTTTGCAATATATATATATATATATATATATATATATATATATATATATATATACACACACTCATATATCTATATACAATAAATTCCACTTGTATGCCTTTCGGCTATACTGTATACACATTCCGGATGTATGCACACAATCCTGCTGCACTGATTCCTGGTCTGTTCTCTTAATGTTAAAGTATTCAGTTGTATGTGTGCAGAATTTCAATTGCATGCACATCTTTTGGCAGAGAGATGCTCACAGGTGGTTTCTTTCACCTATTTACCAAGTGTTAATGGATCTTTGCTAAGAGTGCCTTTGTCTCTCAAACATCCTCCCCACACTGTAAGGAAGCATGTTAGCTTTTGAGACTTTGGATCCCCCATCCTCTTTCCCAGTCCAGTCATCTCTCTCACTATTTCTTTTTACATTACTGCTGACAGTAGCATTATTACTGCAAGTAGTGTAAATGAACAACTTCAGCCTTTACTTTTGACTAAGCATACTATTAATGCTACAAGGATGAGCTTACCCAGTCTCCCTTTAAATTACTGCAGATAACTCAGCCACATGGATCTCTTAAGCGCGAATCACCAGATCTTCCAATCTTCTTGATTAGTTTTACCTCTGGTCTCTGATTTGTTCCATCACCCTTGGAGTGTGCCCTAGAAATGTCAGTGATCTGAACTTGTGTTTTCCATGCATGATTCCACATGCTGTTCTGCCTGCACACTCCTGATGCAGTTACCAAATCACTTGACTTCAAGATTTGCCCGATTTGCTTTACCACTGGTCCCTGATTTGTTCTGTCAGTTAGGTAGCTTAGGGAGGCTTTTAAAGATAGGCGCCATTGAGTTCAGTGGGTGCCCATTGCAATCAATGGTATTCTGGTTGTATGCAATTTTGGATGCATGCAAAAAAATGTTATGTCCTGAGCATGTGCATACATCTGGAATTTGCTGCACATCATAGTTTCTCTCAGTCTAATCTCTCTCTCTCTCTCTCTCTCTCTCTCTCTCTCTCTGTCTTGCTCTCTGTTCCAAACAACATGGATACACTCTGAAGTCACAGACCCAGTGCAAAGCATTATGAATACGCAAGCCCTTGTTTGGGGTAGGCTGACAAGGCTTTAGCAGAACAAAATTTGCCTGAAAAGAGGGCTTTCACATTTGTTCTAGTTTAGCCTGAAAACAAACTACAGACATATGTTCATCCTCCTGGCCCTCGTCAGTATACTGACATCATAAAACATGTCTATAGTTAGTTGTTCTCAATCTAAACTGGAACAAATGTAAAAGCATGTTTTCAGGAAGATTTTGTTTGGCTGAAGGCTTGTCAGCCTACTACCACACAAGGTTCTGTGATGCTTTGCATTGAATCGCAACTTTGGAGTGCATCTCAATGTTATGGAGTGGCATACAGAAAACAACTGGGGGGGAGGCTGTGCAGAATGCAGCATTTCACCAGAGGGATCTACGCGGTATGGCAATCCACTTCCAAATACTTTTCAGGATTTCTTTTTCAATGTTGCAGAATTGCGAAAAGCATTTCTATGCAACTGCTGAATAACTTTCCACAGGTTATGTAAAGCCCAGAATCGTTTTCTGCAGGTTGCGGAAAAAGGGATATGTGGGTTATGTAGACCCTGGATTCCTAATCCACAAACATCATTTTGCTTTCCAAATTTCAGAATTCTGCTGCCAACAGAACTCCGCAGAATTTTCAGAAATTCCAGAGAATTTTCTGTTGGAATTTGAAAATTCTGCACACCATTACTATCTGGACATTTGTTCTCTCCCTGTGTCCTTCACAGATCTGACCCACTACTCTTTCTGCAAAATGCATCTACCTGCATCAGTACTAAATCCTCTCGCTCTCATTGGTCTATTTCTTCTGCATGCTGCCTGGCAGCTGTCTGTGAAACCTGCCAAATTCATGGAAATGTAACACTTTGTACAAATTGGGCAAAAACTCACAAACTTGGACTTTCTACTCTCAGTGTGGCCACCTCGTACCTCATTCCTTTGGGCCCTCCAATGACCCCTGCCATCTGGACACTCTGCAGGCCCTTGAATCCTTACTTTGATACTTCCAGCACCTTCACCATCAGTAGTGTCAGATTTATCCCAACACTTGGGATCCCTGGCTGCCACCTGGGAAAGCAGTTTGTTTGGCATGACAGAGGCTAGGGGAGAGGTCAAGGGCTATCAGAGAATCATTGTTTTGGGGGCTTGAGACAACTGACCTACTGGGACAGTCTTTTTCTCTTCTCTCCCCTCCAAATCTCACCAAATTTAAACTAGGTAGCAACCTGCAAGCCACCTAGTGTTGAATTTCTGATGAGACTCCTGAAGTAGTTCCCATACTCACCTTTGTTAATTTCCTTAGCCAAGAACTCAAGAGAGTAAGGCTTAAGCTACAAACTCAGCAGAGATATTGCAACCTACATTCACAGCTGATTCTATTGTGCCAAGTGATGAGGCATCTGCTTGGCATGCTGGAGACCCAAATTCTTTCCCCACACCAGGGATGACTGGAGCGGAGACCAGTAGACGGGGTGGGAAGAGTCTGTGTTGATACTCTTCTCAGTAGGGGAGAGAGTGACAAGTGTGCCACTCTGTTAGAGTGACTCCTGGTGGTGACCCAGAAGAAGTGCACTTGGAGATTTGGGTAACCACATGCTGATGCAGCAAGGAAGTTGTAACATACAGCTATACAAAGGAAGGGGAAGAGGACACAGGGAAATGCCCACCTTAGTGCCCCTGATGATGTCCCTCCCTTCCCGCCTAAGCCAGCTGACCCCTCAGTGCTCCCTCCCCCCAAAATGGAACAAGGAATAAAATAGCACAGAAAGGAGTTAGGTCTATATAGTGCCTTCCACATAAACAGTATCCCAAAGCATGTTTCCAATCTGGGAGGGGGAGGTGGAGAATGCTGCTGTCGAGCTTGTTTTCTGACTGAGTCATCGACTTCTGGAGGTGGTGCTGTTAACTGGAGGTGGTGTTGTTAACTGGAGGTGGTGCTGTTAACTGGAGATGGTGTTAACTGGAGGTGGTGCTGTTAACTGGAGGTGGTGGTGTTAACTGGAGGTGGTGCCGAAATGACCTGGATTTCAGTCGGATTTGTGCCAGGACAGCAGGAGAACCCTATATTGGTGGGTGGTTCGGCTGCCGGAGTCTGTTACCACTTGGGCGGACCAGGCCTTAGATTGGCCAGGGAGACAGCCAGCAGGCCTGTCGTTCTCCAAGGCTCTCCACGGGGTCAGCTGGTGGGCTGGCACCAGCGGGGAGTCTAGGTTGCTGGGGCAAACATTTCCAGCAGCAGTCCTCATAGACAGGGCTTTCAGGCTTTTGTCATCACCTGGTAATTTGGATTATCACTAGAGGATCTTTTCAAAGGAGGTGTTCCCACCAAAAACATATGGACAAACCTCACATTTTCTTATTTTAGTTATTTCTGTTTTTGGGCAGTGAGAGTGCCTGTTTTACCTTAGATCCCCCAGGTAGTGAGAGGGTCTGGGGGTCTGAATTTTATCTGATACTGTCTGCATTATTTGATTTCTTATACCTCGGTGAGAGGAGGTGTATTTAAGAGATTTCATTTCTACATTTGATGGTCCTAAGTTACAGTTTACGTGGTTCAGTATTTATTTATTTCTGTGACCTGAATTTTTTCAAGTGGAAGCTCCCTTTGTGGTGGTACATTATTTTCTCCCCTGAATTTGAACTCCTCACACAGAACTATCTCCTTGTCTGAGACTATAATGTTCGTCCTGAAAACTCAAATCCTCTTTGAGTGGTCTTCATAATTTTAACTTATTATAGTTTATTGTATGTGTGGGAGGGGGGTGGATAGTTTGATTTATTTGAACTGTTTGAATCTCTCCTCTCGGTGAGAGAGAGAGAGAGAGTCAGAGAGAGAGAGGGCGATTTTCAAAAAGGGGGTTTAATTTAATTATAATGTATGTTAGAGCGCTGTTAACCTTAGGAAATCATCATTTCCTAAGGTTGTTAACCTATCGATGTGCGTAGATATGTTGTTAACCTATCGATCCTCGTCACATCGATAGGTAACTGCTAACAGCGAGTAATCTCTTGTATGTCGCGCTTTTTCGACACGGAAACCGACTGAAGGGAAACCGACGAGGGAAGGACTGAAGGGCAGCGGTGACTTTTTTAAAAAGCGTAAGCCCTTTTTTTTGATAGTGGGACCACTTACACTATAAAATAATGTATAGTCCCTCTATCGTTAACGGTCAATTTTAACCGTCTCGAGGTTGCCATGGCGACGTAAACCTCTCGAGCTTCGCTCTCGAGGTTTACATGGTCACCCTGGCAACCTCTCGACTGTTAACTGACCGGTTAACGATAGAGGACCATACATTATCCTCTATGTTAATATCTGGTTGTTTACCTTTTGTCTTATTGTGGTTTAGGCTCCCTCAAGTGAGAGTTGTGGGAGTAGTGAATTGTATTATTTATTTTGGGTTTTACGTTATGAGGGTTTTTTTCTTTTCTTTTTTGGCTTGGTGTATTCTACTCATTTTGGGCTCATAATATGTGTTGGAGACCTGCGCTCAGGTCGTGCGCTATTCATCCTCTGCCATCCTCGCCCTCTGCCCTTATTCCTCCCCCCTTTAAAGTTTTCAACCTATCACGCTGCAGAGCCCTGGGCATTGCCTGTGGCGGTGGGGTGGGGCAGGGGCCGTGAATGGCGGAGGATGAATGAGTGGGGCTCTCACATCGGGGTAGTTAGTTCCGGAAGACACCCTGGGGTGAAATGGATTCTGGAACGTGGTCCTACATGTCTGGTCTCCATACCCAATGACACCACCATTATTGGTGGACAGGTAGCCGGGGCAGCCCTGGAGACCCGTCCAACTTGAGCAGTGTTGTGCAATGCCAGATCCATCAAGAACAAGACTGCAGTTATTGCAGATCTTGTTGGGACAGCTGATCTGGCTTGCATCACTGAGACCTGGCTGGATGAAAATGCTGGCTCCACGTTGGAAGCTGTGATTCCGGCCGGGGACTCGGTGATGCACCACTCAAGATTGGACTGGGGGGGGTGCAGTCTATTTCAAGACTGAATTGAGCCTCACAAGTGTACCAGTTGAGGAAGCTGGGTCATTTGAGTATACTGTAGCAGCAGGTGTAGGCTGTAGGATAGCCCTCATCTACCGTCCTCTCGGGGATAAGAAGCAATTCCTTCAGGAAATAGCGGACTTCGTGATCAATGTGACGTTTGAGTCGCCCTGGCTGATGGTCCTGGGTGACTTCAGCATCTGGGTCGATGATGAACTCTCGCAATTTGGACAACACTTCCTCCAGTCAATGACATCAATGGGCCTTACACAGATTGTTACCTCTGCTACTCATAAACAAGGTCAGTCTCTTGACCTGGTTTTCCTCCTGGGAATCGAAGCCTCTAAACTGGGAGTGGAACCTGTCAGATGGTCCGATCACTACACCGTGGGGTTCAATTTCTGCACCTCCCTTCATAGGCCTGCCCCTGTGGAGATGGTCAGATGCCACCCATTATGGGATGTGAGCCCTGAAGGCTTGGTGGTGGTTCTTGGCCTATCAGAATTTCCTGTGGCAAGCGGGAGCCCAGAGGCTTTGGTTCTGGCCTATAGTAAGGTCGTTTCCACAGCCCTGGACTCTATCACTCCTATCTGTGTTCTTCCTCTCTCCCTTTGCCCTCTGTCCCCTTGGTTTGATGAGACCTTGAGGGAGATGAAGCAACTAGGACGAAGGTTAGAGAGTTGCTGGCAGAAATTCGCCTTGGGGGCTGACCATTTTAGATTGTTAGAATATAATCAAGTCTATCAATCAACAAACTCTCGTAAGAAGGAAGAGTTTCTGTCAAGGAGATTGCTGCCACTGAAAACTGACTGGCTCAGCTCTTTCGAACTGTGGACAGGCTGTGCAACCTGGCCTGCCTGCAGCCTCAAAGAGCCTTTTCACAACTGGAGTGTGACGAGCTTGCTCATTTTTTTGCAGATAAGGTCACTGACATCAGGGCGGAGATCCAACTGGCACACTCTATGGGGGATGCTATTGATCGGTGTTCAGCCACTATCCCCCATTTTTCCTGGAGTACCTTTGACCGGCCGGAGTTCGCAGATGTCATGTGGACTGTCCAGGGTATGCACCCTACATGCTGTAGTTTGGACCCGGGCCCAATCTCCCTGATTATGGGGTGTTGTGACATCATTGACCCAGTCCTGGCACAGATAGTCTGGTGCTCCCTTGAGTTGGGTGAGTTTTATAGCTCCCTGAAGGAGGCAGTGGTGACACTCCTCCTGAAGAAAGCTTCTCTGGACCCAGACTGCTCTGCTAACTACAGACCTATCTCTAACCTCCCCTTTGTGGGGAAGGTGATTGAGAAGGTAGTGGCTGTACAGCTGGAGAACCATCTGACCATCCATAACATCTACGAACCCCTCCAATCCAGTTTTCAAAAGAGAGACAGTACCGAGACTGCGCTGGTTCGGGTGTTCAATGATGTGATGGCGAGAGATTGGAAAAGCTGTTCTATCTTGGTGCTCCTTGATCTCTCTTCAGCATTTGACACCGTGGAACATGGGGTGCTGCTCAAGCACCTGAGGTTCATCTCTGGCCTGACTGGTACAGTCTTTAAGTGGTTTAAGTCCTTCCTCACTGGCAGAATCCAGAGGGTGGTGTCGGGCATTTATTCCTCGATCGTCTCTCTGTCATGTGCAGGGTCTGGGAATGGTACTGTCCCCATGCTGTTACTGGTGGCATGCTGCCCCTCGGAGACATTATAAGATGGTATGGGCTGAGGTTTCACTGCTACGCTGATGATACCCAGCTCTACCTGTCTTTTGCACCCGACCAGGATAGTGCACTCTCGGTATTTAATAACTGCCTCTCTGAAATATAGGATTGGATGAATTCCAGCTGGCTGAAGTTGAACTCAGGAAAGGCTTAGGTGATGGTTGTGGACCCAGGTCACTAGATAGGGGGGTCAGGGGCTGGTCAGCCTATGGGACCTTCCCTGGGAGGCTGCCAGCTTCCTGCCTCTGAACAGGTGCTGGACCTAGGGGTGATGCTTGACGAAGGACTGACACTGCAATCTCAGGTGTCGGTAGTCGAGTCATCCTTTTACCATCTGAGGAACATCACTAGGATCAAGCACCTAGTTCCATCCAGTGACCTTCTCAGGCTGATCTATGCCTTTGTAACCTCACGCCTTGATTACTGCGACTCCCTTTACTTAGGGTGACCAGGGGTTGATATCCGCCGCCTGCAGCTGGTGCAGAATGCAGCAGCCTGGTTGTTGACGGGGACTCCCCAGACGTGTCATATCACACCGGTGCTGTGTGAACTGCACTGACTGCTGATTCAGTGGCGGATCACCTTCAAAGTCGGATTACTGACTTACAAAGCCCTACACGGACTCGACCTGGACTACCTGAAACAGCTTCTGTCCCCCTACTCCCGCGAGCGATTGCTCCACTTGGCTGATGAGGAATAGCTAGAGATTCCAAGGGCATTCTTAAAATCTTCAGGGACCTGTGCATTTATGTATGCAGACTCAGCCCTTTGGAATTCTGTACCCCGTCAGCTATGGGAGTGCGCCACTGTGGGGGGGGGCCTTTAAACAGGCATTAAAAACCTACCTGTGGCACCAAGCCTATTCTGTTTGAGTATATTGAATTTTACTATCTGCTTTATATTGCTGTTTCATTTTATCGTTTTATTTATTTTATGTAAAGCACCTTGAGAATTTGACAGGCGCTTAACAAATAAAACTATTATTATTATTTAGGCAGACAGGGAATTCTAAAAGCACAGAGACACATTAAAGGGAGATTATAGAAATACTAAGCACAAGGTGGTAATAACTTGCTCAGGGTTGTATAGTAAGTGGTGTTGGTTGGATTCAAGTTTGGATCTCCAGGTACACAGTATGGCATTTTGCCCACTAGGCAAAACTGCCTTCCTGAAAATTATAAAATTACAAAAATCGCACTTGTGGCTTATAATAGAATAATGACCTTGTGCCCAGCATTTCCTGACAGATTCATACTCAGCTTTGGTTGGGGTCCTCCTCTGCACCAGTTGACCATTAGTTGCCTGAAAGTGGCATAAAGGCTGCTGGAAGAGGGATCCCAGAATTGGGGCAGGTGGTGTTTATGGGAGAAAGAGCCACAAAAGGGCTACAGCCTGAAGCTAGACAATAGAAAGATAAAAACATAGGGCCAGATATTCAAAAGAGTTGAGCCATGCACAATAGGGTTGCGCCTGCGCAAGTCTGAATTTGCGCCATTCAGCGATATTCAGCAGGAGGCAGTTGCGCCCCCAAAATCATGCTGATCAACAGCGCATTGATAATGAAGGCATGCACAACTGAAGGGGGAGGAACCATTCATAAATGGCGCAGTGTGATATTCAAAGACTTGCGCAATGCACAACAGTGGAGCAAGCGGAAGTTGCGCCATAGTGGAAATGAGCCAAAATAAAAAGGAGCAAGGAAGAGGTGCAAGAACGCTACAGGGAAGCCACATGTGTCAGAGGCAGAGGCACAGACAGGGCAAGTGGCTGGAACAGGGCAGGCCAGAGAAAGGCCACAGCAACAGACAGGCACAGGGAAGGTGTGGGGAGCCACACAGCTCAGAGGCTAGCACAGGCAGGTGTACCCAGTGCAGGGGAGGTAGCAGCCAGGACAGCGGGGGGAATAAAGTAACAGCTGCCGGGAGGGGTGAACACAAGCCAGAGACATGGCCAGTGCCACCTTCCACATGGAGGCCATAATGAGGGGGGTGAGAAGGCGGGTGGCAGGGAGACATGCCATGGAAGGGCCCGTCGGTGGTACGCCCCCAACAGGCAGTACCAAGCCCGAACCAGCTTTGAGCTGTACACAGATACTGAGATTGTGGGCCGGTACCGCCTGAACAGGGCAATACTGAGGTGGCTCTGTGAGCTGTGCAGTGATGTGATGCAGGCACCCACACGATGGAGCCATGCCCTGTCAGTGGAGACCAAGGTAACAGCCTGAATGTACTTGTTCGCCATGGGTACCTTCCAGAGACCAACTGGGGACACCACAAGCATAACCCAGTCGGCCACGTCATGCCACCTCTCCCAATTCTTCAGTGCACTGTTGCCACATGCTGAGGAGTACATCCATTTCCCCAGCACAACAGCGGAGCGCACAGCAAACATACAGGAGTTCCACAGGGTAGCATGTATGCCTGGCATGCTAGGGGCAATAGACTGCACCCATGTGGCCATACGCACACCACCTGGCCACAAGGGGGTTGCATACATGAATCGCAAGGGCTAATCCAGCATCAACTGCCAGGTGGTGTGTGATGCCAGGGGGCGCATCATCAATGTCTGTGCCACGCACCCTGGGGAAGCACACAATTCATTCATCTGGCACCAGTCGGCACTGTGCCACAGATTTGAGAGTGGGGACATCCCCACTGGACACCTAGTGGGTGAGTATGCAAACCAAATGGACAAATCTAGGGCCTGGGGGGGCATGGCCAGAGGTGCCATGGGTAGTGGCCTACATGGCTTGGGGCAGGGCGATGCTGATCACCAAACTAACCTCCACCCTCTACACACAGATGACAGTGGATACCCACTCCGTCCCTGGCTGCTCACACCCTACCGGCAGCCCATGACCCCATCGCAGCAACGCTACAATAAGGCACACGCCAACACATGCAATGTCATTGAGCAGGTGTTCGGGATGCTGAAGGCACGTTTCCATTGCCTGGACACCTCTGGTGGTGCCCTACAGTACAGCCCCTCAAAGGCCTGTGGGATATTCCTGGCCTTTTGCATCCTGCACAACATGGCCAATGAATGTGGGATAGCCGTACAGGCCGAAGATGGGGACAGCGATGGGGACAATGAGGACGCCGGTGACGATGGTGATGGGCAGCCCCATCACACGGGACCCCGACTGATCCAGCTGACACAGCTGCACCGGGACACCATCATGGAGGAGCACTTCAGCCAACCCAGGTAAGTCATGGGGCCATGTGCAACCACCAGTGGCTAAGGCACAACCCAGAAACACGCATGGACACACACCAGGGGTGCATGCCATCAAGGAAGTGGCAGGGCACAGAAGCACACACAGAACCAGGGGTGGGTGAGGATTAACATGCCACATGGACGGACACACACACACGCACACACACAATGCACCAAACGTGCACAGAGGGCAGGAGGCACACCGACCCAGAACGCCAACCCTAGCAACACACATGTCCACAGGCCACCACGCCCACTGCCTGTCCATGTGCGTGTGTCAGATGCTGGGCACCATTGCACTTTGGTGTACAGCACAATGCAGGCATAATCATGCACACGTAACTGCGGACAGCAGCCAGGAGGGTGTGCAGGTGGACTGTGTGTCTGCGTGCAGGGCCGGGTACCAACCCGTGCACTGGCCACTGAAACACACAATGCACACAGGGCAGCACCAGACAGTAGCCACGCTGGGAGACAGGTCAGTCTTGCGACACAGTGTCACGGCCACCATGGATGCGTGGGCAGCCCCGCTGAGACCCGCCAGCACTGGCAGGCTAACCACTGGCCTCATGGGGTGGCACCAATGGTCCCCCAGGGGTTCCAATGTGTGAACGTGACCATGCCCACACAGGGGTCTGCAGCACACCAAACATGCCTGCACCAGGAGTGCTCGGGATGCCCACAGCTGAACCCGGCATCGACAGGGTGGGAGTTGCACGACGCCAGGAATGGGGGGTGGAGAGTGCACTGCGTGATGTCCATGACGCATGGGCACCTGACTGTGTGCCCATTGTGGCCATGACAGCAATGAACGCCTATGCATGCCTGTCAATGGCATCGGTCACATCCTCCCGCAAATGGTCCATCCGTGCCAGGATCCATTCGGCGTCCCTGCTGCGATGCTCCTCTGCCCACTCCAGAGCCACACACAGTGCTTCCCCAGACGTTGCAAGCCGCATCTGCTGCTGGACCGATGCTCACAGTAGGCGGGTGTGCTCATCCAAGAGGTCATCAGCCTCCTCAGCATCCTGTCCCTCAGGGTGGTCAAGGGCCTGATGTTCAGCACCCTTTAAGGACCAGGTATGGGCATGTCCACAGGCAGTGCACAGACGCGGCCGCTGAACCCTGTACCCCCAGGCCCGGTGGGTGACTGTTGATGCTGCCCCTACGGCTGCCGCACTCCAGGGCTCAGTGGTGCTGCCGCAGTGGCCGCAACAGTCCCACTGTCCTGAACAGACACCAGTGCTGCCCCACTGGTGCTGACAGGCACAGCCTGGGACTGTGCTGACACGTAGGCCCCCATGGCGGCACCAGCCACAGCCATTGGAGCGAATTGCCCTGCTGTGTGTCCATCCTGTGGCACACACGTGTCACTGCCCATGACGGTCGTGTCATCATCACTGGTGCCGGACTCTGCCCCGGCCACAGCCACAGCATGCTGGCATCCATGGATGCCAGCATGCTGGGACACAGGTAGGGCTTCCTCCACACCTGTCTCAACGACATCAGTGTGGACAGACAGGCGGCCCCACTGTCGTACAGACCCACATATACCTGTGGAGGTGGATGGTCCCACCTTCGACTCTGTCCAACTGTCCGCAGTGGACAGGCCCACCACCGCTGACCCATGCAGATGCTCAGGATCTGTAAGGGAAAGCAAAGTCGCATTACTGCATGTGACCTACCCGGCCCCCCCCCCCCAGACAGACCATGACTTACCATGCAGAGATGGGCCACCACCCGTCTGGAAGCCACCGCCCGGAACTCCCTCTATGGCACTTCGGTGCATGCTTGCAGCAAGCCTCTCCTCTGCTGGGGTGAGCTGAACCACCTCCGGCTGTCCCCCACCTGTTGCAGCACATGCCACCCTGATGGCAGCCACCTTCTCCTTTACCCTCCTCCTGTCTGTAGCCATCTTCTTCTTACACTCCTGCATGGAGCGCTGGTGACTGCCATGCAGGTTCACAGCACGTGCCACCTCCTCCCATGCAGCAGCACAGGCCTGAGTGGTGCCCCCGCCGTCCACTAAGCAGTGGCTCCTGAGCCAGGTAGGCCTCGAAAAGGGCCTCGGTTTCAGCCTTAGTAAAATTCAGCCTCCTCCTCCTCCCACCACTGTTGTCCTCCTCTCCAAGAACGTGCTCGGTCATTATGTAGCCTGTAAGAATGGCAGTTGTTACCTGTGACTGTGCAGTCCCATGCATGTCCCTGACTCCACAGTCCACATTCCCACACAGCATGCAACTCACCAATAAACTGCAGTAACCGACTATGGCCACTGCAGCACATTGTCGCACCTTTATAGCGCAATCTATGCAAATGAGGCGAGGAGCAACTTTAATTAGATGCAAATTGCAGTGCTACACTATTGAATGGTTGATCTGATGATTTGCATATGACGGCTGAATATCGCTCTGTTGCACTTTGCGCAATTGTGTTGAACGTGCTGAGCCAATGGCTCAGTTCTGTGGCATGCATAGTACACCTCACTGCACATGCCCAGGTTGCTGTCGCAGGCGTCTGCCGCGCTGATGACGTGCTGTGCACGGTAGGCAATGCAGAGCACAGCCACCATTGTGCCAGTGGCGCTATAGCGAAGGTCACTACATGGCGCTGTGGCAATGGGCCTTCATAGGCGCAATGGCCCAACTGCCCGATAGTCCACTGTGGTGCTGGAAAACAGGCAGCCAATCGCGCTACAAGCATTGTCGTCTGATGGCGCTGTGCGTGGCCTTGCGCCAGGGACCCGTGACCCTGTGCCTGACCTTTGCCCCCTTGGCGCCATGCGTCAGGCATAGGTGCACCTCTATCGCGCTGCTCGGTAACAGCGCGATAGGGAATGGTAGCGCTGTACCGCGCAACATCTGCAGGTGGGATACCGTGCTGCAGAGCGCCATATTGCCTACTATAGCAAACACAATGGCGCGGAGAAGGGCTGCTCCCTGGTCTGCCATTGAATTGGCTAATCTGGTGGCCACAGTCAAGCCACACCATGGGCCTCTCTTTGGGGAGGACCCCCTGGATAGGGCAGGGTCCCAGGTGTGGCAAGAGGTGACCACAGCCCTCGAGGAGGTGACAGGCAGAGGCAGAACAGTGGAGCAGTGCAGGCACCGATATGGTGACCTGCAGAGGAGGGAGCCGGAGCTACTGGCCAGACTAAGGTCACGTGCCAGGAGGGGCACGGTACCACGTCCAGGTAGGGGTTCCATCAACACACTGTTATCGTCCATATGAGTCACATTGTTGTTTGTGTCCAGCACATAGGGGAGGGACCGTATGGGGCTGACCGTGGCGGTGTTCACAGGGTGTGGGGTGGGTGGGTCTGGCTGGGTGGGGAGGCACACTCCTTGGGGCAGGGAGACTTTGCTTCGGGAATGCACTGATGTTCTTCTCTCCTTTTTGTCCCCACAGGCCCAGACGAAGTGCGCCGACTGCGTGTGGAGCGGAGGGTGGTGGAGGCCACAGCCAGGCAGGCCGAGGGTCAACAATGGCCACCCGACCAGCCCGATGAGGGTGACTGACAGACATCCATGATTAATATTGCATGCTGTGTGACAAGGTGGGCAGTGGGGCATGGCCACCATTCATTAACATCACTGCCATGCACGCCACTGGTTACAGTCAACACTGTCCAGTGGTAATGCATGTCTGGGTGTGCGTCACTGGTGGTGCATGCGTGCACCAGGTGTATGGCTGTGCCACTGCCTTTGCACCACATAGCCATGTCACTAGATGGCCACGGTGGTGTTGTGCATGACTTGGCTGGTGGGTGTGTGCAGCGTTCCGCATGGCTGTATGCGCCTGGGTGGGCAGGTCCTGTGGACGTGATCACTGCGGCTGGTCACACACCATCACAGTGGTATGTCCCATGGCTGTATGCCATGCACAGTGGGTGGGCTGTTTGGGGTTGTGCATTCACACCTGTTGACTGTGCTCCCTTGTCTTAGGTGCGAGACATCTGAAGGACATCAGGGACACCCTGCAGGAGCTCCTCACCCTGGCACGGGAGACGGTGACGCTCCTGAGGCGTATTGATGAGTCAGGTGTCCTTTGGAGGCACAGCGTGAGGGGGAGCCAGAGCCTGGACCAGCGTGGGAGACAATAGTCCCTTGATCCTTGACCTCCCATCCCCCCCTGGACCCACCCTCACACCCTCCTATCCCATCCATTCATCCACCCTTCCCCTGCCCACCCCCACCTTTTTGTGTCCCCCCAAAAATATGTATATAGTTGTTGTTCATGTAAATAGTTGATTTCTTTATTTTTATAATACATATTACTTTTCTATGAATACCGTGGTGGTCTCTGATTTGCAGCGGGCTATAGGTGCTCAGCTGCAGTGGTGTGCATGGCATCAGGGGTGGTGCAGTCATGGGTATGTGTGTGTCTGTGTGGAGGTGTTTATGGTGTGGGGGTAGATATCAGTCAGTGTCTGTGTTGTGTGTGTTGTTCCCCGTGCACTGGATGACTGTGTGCAGTGGTCCATGGCATGTGCTCTGTGTGAATGGTGTACCCATCGGCCCATCCATGACCTGTGCAGCCGACACACATGCCTGTCTGTGACCTGCATGATCTGCTGGCATGTCAGTGGTGGCATTCCCTGCAGGGCGGACACTGTACCCGTCGCTTTGCTGGGTTGCCCATGTCACTGGTGTGGTTCATGCCTGGCTCAGGTGGCACTGTGGGCAACACAGTCATTTCCCACCTCCATGCTGTGGCTTGTGTGTGTTGCAGGGGATGTGCCCCACTGTCTGTGGCTTGTGCTCTGGGTGACACATGGTGGGGTATTGGTCCATGGTGCCTGCGCAGGGTGGTTGGCACTCCAGTGCCATGGTGGACTGCAGGTTGTGTGTACACGGCTTACATGGGCCCACAATGGGGGCTTGGTTGCCTCACCACCATGTCCCTCTGTCGTTGTGCCCTTGGGTATGGGTGGGTGTCTGTCCAGATCCTGTGTGGCATCTGGTGTGGTGCATGCTTCCACACACCACTTTGGGTGTCTGTGTTGGCTGTTGTGGCCAGTGGTGGGCCGGAGTGTGTTACTGGAATACTGTGCATAGCGCTGTACCACTGGGTGAGGTGTCAACTACACGACCGTCCAATATGGGGTCACTTTTGTGCCAACGAATGGTCGGTCTTTCAGCAGTACCTCGGGGAACTGTGCGTGGTGGCACTTTGTTTGCCATTGTTGCATTGCCGTGTGCTGCAACCTGCTGATGGGTGCTCATGGTGGGGCTGGCTTGCATGGTTCTGTGGTGCACCGGGTTGCATTGACACTGTGGGGGTGGTGGCATGCATGGGGATTCTTGCAATGGTGGTCACTGCTCATGGGGGTGTCTGGGGGTCACGGTGCAGGATGTGCTGTGCACTGGGGGATGGTGTGGCACAGGGTGGTCCGCCCTCCTTGTGTGCCAGTCACAGCTTGTCAGTAGGTGTGATGGGGCACCATGGCCAGGCTGTGGGTTGTTTGCTTGTCTCCATGGACCAGTGGTTATTCCAGCCCTCCCCTGGTTGTGCAGTGCTTGGGGTGTGGGGGGGGGAAATGTCTGTTCTGCTGTGTGTTCCTGTGCCCATCTGTGGCATGGGTGGTGGGCCCCTACCCCCCTCATTGTGCAGTTACATTGCTCTGCAGCTGGGGGGCTCCCTGCTTGCGCTATGGCGCCTCTGGACTGCTCAGTTGAACATCCCTTGTTGCGCTATAGCGCATCATATCTGCTCAGCTTCCCTTCCCTAGTTGCGCTATGGCGCAGGTTGTGCGATATTCAGACATTGGCTGTAGACGCAATTTGGCCTGCTCCTTTTTTGAATATCGCGTCTGTTGCTCATGGGCGCAATAGACTTGCGCTTGCTCCTGCTATTGCACACTTTTTGGGCGCAGTTTGAATATCTGGGTCATAGAGTTTTTCAGCAGAAAAGAACTGCTTGGCTCCTCCAGTCTTCCCAGATGTCCCCCCCAATCTGTCTCTGTAGACCCTAACTGGTCTCTGGTGACCCTCCTTCCTCCCTGCCTATTCACTAATACACCCTGATGTCTATCTTACTCATGCTTAAAGCTCCCCCGTTGTTTTCAAATCCACCACTTCCATGTTAGTTTGTTCCAGCCTTTATCACATGCCTCTGGTCCTGGTGCTCTTTACAGTATGAGAGAGACTCCCCTCCTGTACCTTGTTTACCCCTGTCAGGTACTTAAGGACAAGACTACAGGGGTGGATAGGATGCACCCGATAGTGCTTATGGAACTAGCATCAGAACTGGCTGAACCCCTTTCAAGACTATTCAGTAGCTCCCCAAAGTCAGGGGTGGTTCAGAAGGATTGGAGGGTAGCAGTTGTCATCCCACTCCACAATGGAGGAGGCAGAGCAACCAGAAAACTACAGACCCTCCATAGCTGGTAAAATAATAGAAACACTAGTCAATGAGGACCTTGTGGACAGGAAGGACAGAAATGGGGTCTAGGATGGTAAGCAGCATGGGTTCACAACTTTGCAGCAGGAAGATCTTGTCAGAAGATATAATATTCTCTGACTGGGTGACTACTGCAGTGGACAAGGAACAATCCTTGGATTTGCACTACTTTGACTTCAGCAAGGCGTTTGACTCTGTTCTGCACAGAAGGTTGCTGAAGAAGTTAGAGGGTCTGGGCTGAGGATGGTGGTAAATGGGGTCAAGTCAGGGGAAAGGGAAGTCACAAGTGGGGTGGCACAGGGTTCAGTCTTGGAACTGGTCCTTTTCAATATGTTCGTCATTGACATAGGAGAAGGAATACAAGGCAAGATGTGTTTCTTTGCAGATGACACTAAGCACTGTGGCAGGGTAGACAGTGAGGAAGGGGTTAGGGAGCTGTGGAGGGATGTGCAAAAATAAGAGAGGTGGTCCAAAGTTTGGCAGTTGAAATTCACTGCCAAAAAGTGCAAAGTGATGCACAAAGGGAACAAGAACACCATAAAGGAATATTGGATGGGAGAGGTTAAGTTGGACATTGAGGAAGGGGACTTGAAAGTTATCATAAGTGATTCCCTACAACAGCCAATGTAACAAGGCCTTCAATAAGGTAACCAGGATGTTGGGGGTATTTGGAGGAGGTCTGACAGCAGGAGGAAGGAGGTGATACTGCCTCTTTATAGAGCACTGGTGAGGCGGCATCTAGAATACTGTGCCCAGTTCTGGGGCCCCACTGAAGAGAAGACAGAGACAGAAACAGTCTAGAGACAGTACAGCATACAGTGACCAAAATGATTTAGGGCCAGCACAGCAGATTCTGAGGACTCGCTTAAGACCATGAACATGTTCTCACTGGGGACCAGAAGAGAGAGGGGAGATATGATAGAGACCTTCAAGTTCCTGAGGGGAATGAACAAGGTAGATTGTGTGGAAATATTCAGCAGGACTGGTGAATCAAGAACACAAGGGCATGAATGAAAGTTGGTAGAAGGGAGCTTCAGGAGGGATATGAGAATGTTTTATTTTACAGATGACTGGCTGAGCCATTGAACATTCTTCCGGCAGAGGTGATGGGTGCAAGAACCCTTAATGGCTTCAGAAAGGCTTAGTTAGAAAAGGCTTAGTAGTTACACGGGGGGGGGAGCAGTAAGGCAGGTGGTAAGGGAGGTTAGGTGAGGGCATAGCCCCCAACTAGACATGATGTCCTGGGGTAGGTTAGGGTAGAACAGGGCAGACTAGCTGGACCAATGGTCTTTCTCTGCCAACATTTTCTCTGTTTCTATGCCACAAAAGAGGATGCCCGGGCATTGTGGTTATCCATAAAGATGTTAGCAACCACTCATGGGTATATAGGGCATCGCCCTGCACCATGGAGGCTGCACACAGCACATACTGAGGCCACTGCAGTATATGCAAAGCCTTCCTTCTAGGGACTGCTGCCTCTGACTTGATCCTACGCCACCATCATTACTTGGTCAGCTTGGTTGGGAGGCATGAAGGGAAGTAGCCACATTCTGCAGTACCCCCAAAGCAAAGTACGAACTGAGAATGTGACTGACGTTCACTGGGCTTGTGGAGCAGCTTTGGGGGAGGAGAAGTTGGGGCCAGCTCCACGTGACCAACATGTATGCCAGCCCTGTTTAGAGGGTCGGGCCCTAAATCTCTTTGTGTGGTCTTGAAACAGTTAAGTGTAACTCCCTACAGATGGTGAAATGTGTTCCTAGTTAAGCTGCAATTCTGAACTGCCCTCTGTATCATTTTAAAGCATTTTCAAATTAAAAGTTTAAAACCCTTTTGTGTATTGAAATGTCATTTAACCTTTAGATTTTTGGCTTCATCTCAGTAGCAGTCATTTAAAATATTTTTCATTAATAAGTGCAGTACTTATTTCAAAGTCTGTGTTAAAAACATCTAACTGTCCCCAACTGACCTCACAACTGCAGTGTTAATAGCATGATAAACTGTAGCCACATGACCAGCAGTGTGATGTTATGCCAAGCAAACTATGAAGTCAGAAACTCATAATGAAAGCATTTTTACAGACTGCATACAGTCATATTGCAAAACCTGAAAAAGACAAGTTAAATTTAAAAAGGGTGTTCTCTAGTAAGCTAATAACTAAGTATTCATGAAAGTACATACTGAAGTGCTTATTCAATGGGTGTGACTAAAGTTACACCTACTGTAGATATGCAGTGCCTTTTCTGTCTGCCCCACTTCATTTAGTAATGTTGTGCACACCTAGCTAGCAGCTGTGAGTACACGCCTTTTCTTCTCTGTTGCATTGACTCTAAGCATTCCAAGATGCATACGTTATCTTTGAATTTTGATGGTTTGGTGAATTAATAAAACCTCTCCCAAGACAATACTGCAAACGTTGCTTTTTTTTTCCAGACAGGATAATTAAGCAATAAAACATGACAGAGTTTACATTGTAGGAGGATATTGGCATACCTCATTTTTATGTTCGTTGTGCATGCAAGTACAGACGAACATGTTGATATGAGAGTTACAAGAGAGGGGTGTTGGGGTGCCAGCCCAATGGAGAGCGGTGCTATAGGGGCTGGTCTGAGTCAGGCGAATCAGTAGGCAGTGCCCTGATGTCACTGGTTTTGTGAGGGGCTGGTTTTGGCAAGTTTTTTGAAGGGCAGAGCCGATGCAGCAGCAGCATGGCTCTGTCCTTTGAAGTACAGGCAGACTGATCAGTTGGGCAAATGGACAATCCTCCCGCTCCCACCTACTGCGTGCTGTCCCTCTGCTCCGTCCCAGCCCCAGCAACAAATAAACCCCCTCCCTCCCAATGTGTGCCATCCATCCCGTACCCTCTGAGTGCCCGTTCCCGCTCCCCGACATTGGGGTGCCCAATCTCCATGTCGGCATGTTCCCCCCACCACCACCACTATTGTGGCACACTGGGAGCCCACCCCAGTGTGCTGAAATAATGTTTTTTTTTTTATGTTTCTGACACCAGGATGCCCCTCCCAGGGTTGGATCGTCCCCACCCAAAACCTGTCTATTTCCTTTGCTGACCTCAGGGTGCCCAATCCCCATGTTGGCATGACCCCCCCCAACACCACTATTGTGGCACACTGGGAGCCCACCCTAGTGTGCCTAAATAAATTTTAATATTTCCCCCCTAAAATAAAGAAAACTGCCCCCACCATGTTTTTTTTAAGACCTGTAGAAAAGAAAGCGGTCCTTCATCTCTCAGTCCACCATCCCCCATCCCGACCCTCACTCTGAGCATCCACCTCCCCTTACCCCTATTTAACATAGAAAAACAGAATTTGAAGGCAAATAAGGACCGCTTGGCCCACCTAGTCTGCCCATTTCCCTACCTAACAGATACGCTGCAGATCCTATTTTATCGACAGCCTACTTCCTCCTACCCCCCACTAGAATTACCTTATGTCTGTCCCATGCATTCTTGAATTCCCTCACTGTTTTTGACTCTACGACCTCCTCAGGAAGGTTGTTCCATGCATCCACAACCTTCTCTGTGAAAAAATAGTTTCTCACATTACCTCTGAGCCATCCACCCCTCTATCTTCAAACTGTGCCACCTTGTTCTTGCACATCTCTTTTTCTGAAAGATGCTACCCTCTTGGACTTTGTTGAGTCCCTTGAGGTATTTGAAAGTTTCTATCATGTTCCCCCCTTCCCTCCTTTCCTCAAGGCTACACATCTTAAGCTCCTTTAGTCTTTCTTCATATGTCTTCTGGTGCAGACCCTGCACCATTTTGGATGCCCTCCTCTGGACAGCCTCCACCCTATCTATGACTTTGTGGAGATGGGGTCTCCAGAACTGTACACAGTATTCCAGATGTGGTCTTACCAACTGTCTGCACAGAGGGCCAGCAACTTCCTGTTTTCTACTGGTGATGCCTCTCCCTATGCATCCCAGTATCCCCCCAGCCCTCCATACTGCCTTCTCACATTGCTGGCCCACCTTTAGGTCGTCTGATATGACTACCCCCAGGTCCCTTTCCATGTTTGTTATTGTCAGTATCTCACCCCCATTGTGTACTCTTCCCCTGGGTTTTTGTTTCCCAGGTGCATTACTTTGCACTTCTTTGCATTGAATCTAAGCTGCCATACATTTGACCATTCCTCCAACCTTGCCAAGTCCCATACCCCATACTTACCTCCAGAGGTCGGTGCTGTCATCTTCTCTGGACCAGGACACACCTCTGCACTCTTCAAAGCTGACCGGCAAACTGAAGAATCAAAGGTAACCCGTATAATGGGAGTCAATGGGGGGCTTTCAACTTAGGTTAATATCTTGGCCTGTTGTAAAAATTTTGGCACCAAATTTTCAACATGGGGTTCTTGGGACCCCACCTTGTGAACACTGGCACTGTCATTTCATTTCTCGGTCCCGAAAGGTGATTTTGTGGTCATTGCGCAGAATCACCTTTCTGGACCGATTAATGAAATGACAGTGCCATTGCTCATGAAGTGGGGTCCCAAAAAGCCCATGTTGCAAATTTGGGGAAAAAAATTTAAAAAGACTGCGTTATGAACGTGCGTTGCGCAGTTTCTACACATGCTTGTAACATTGTCAATTTTTAATATTTTCTCTCCAGATTTTTAACATTGCCATTTTTTTCACACTTCCTTATGAACAGTATAGCTGTCATTTTTCACATCCTGCCTGAAATGTGTTTTTGCACCTGTGTTGCAGAATGGAGCGGTTGCTGTGTGAAATCAGCTTTTGGAATGGATTAACAAATTTGCAGTGCATTGTTCATGAGGGGAGGTCTTAAAATGCCCATGTTGAAAATTTGATGAAAAAATTCCAAAAATTACAGTGTTACAGGAGTGTGTTGTGCAGTTTCTATACATGCTCATAACTTTGCCACTTTTTCAGATTTTCACTCCAGATTTTCAACATTACCCTTTTTTCACACCTCCTCATGAACAGTACAGCTATCATTTTTCACATCCTGCCCAAAATGTGTTTTTATACCTGTGGTGCCGAATGGTGCAGTCACTGCGCAAAATCATCTTTTGGGATTGAGTAATGAAATGATAGTACCACTGTTCATGAGGTGGAGTCCCAAAACATCCATGTTGAAAATTTTGAGTGAAAATGCCAACAGACACCTGGGGTGTTAGGATTTCCAACCGTTACCCCCCCCCACCCTGTAGATACTCACAGGCATCGGGCATGTGCCTTGGGATCATTGGCCATAATGCTCATACCATTCCACCCCCACCCTGCAGCCAGTGACAGGCATCAGGATGTGCCTTGGGATCATTGGCCATAATGCTCATACCATTCCACCCCCACCCTGCAGCCAGTGACAGGCATCAGGATGTGCCTTGGACTCTTTGGCCCTAACATTACCCCATTCTGCTATAGTGCACCTATCTCAGCTTATTTCTTTATGGAATGGGGTGAGCATTAGGGCTGAAGATGCCAAGGCACACCATGATGCCTATCAGTGTCTGCAGAGTGGTGGTGGAATGGCATGGGCATTATGGCAAATGACCCAAAGGGACAGCCCCAATGCCTGTCAGTCTCGGAAGGGTGGTGGTGGTGGGGTATTAGGGTTGAAAACCCCAATGTCTCATTAAGGAAGTAAATCAGGGAGTGACGGTTGATGTCACCTACCTTGATTTCAGCAAAACCTTCGACAACGTCCAACATAGAAGGCTGATTAAGAAGATGGGTAGTCTAGCCATGGGACAGAAGCTGATAAACTGGGTTAGAAACTGGCTGATGGCCAGGAGGCAGAGGGTGGTGGTAATGGGATCCAATCCTAGGAGAGTTGGGTGACCAGTGGGGTACCTCGGAGAGCTGTCCTGGGACCAGTGCTGTTCAATGTTATCATTACAGATATTGCAGAAGGGCTAGAAGGAAAGGTCTGTCTGCCTGTTTGCAGATGACGCCAACATCTGTAACAGAGTGAATACTCCAGAAGGGGTAGCAAAAATGAGCAGGGACATGGAGAGGCTTGAAAAATTGTTTGAGGAGTGGCAACTGAGGTTCAATGCAAAGAAGTGCAAATAATGCACCTGTGAAGAGGGAAACCTGGGAAGAGTTACAGGATGGGGGAGTGCTGACGATCACCAAGGAAGAAAGGGACCTAGGAGTTATCAGTTCTGATGACTTAAAGGTGTCAAAGCAGAGCACAAATGTTGCAAGGATGGCCAGTGGCATGCTGGGGTGCATAGGCAGATGTGCCACTAGCAGAAGGCGTGAGGTGGTGATGCCATTGTATAATGCACTAGTGAGGCCTCACCTAGAGTACTGTGTGCAATTCTGGAGGCCGCAAATGTGCAAGGACATTGACAGGGTGGAGGCAGTCTGCAGAAAGGCAACCAAGATGGTACATGGCTTGCAACACAGAACATATCAGGAGAGATTAAAAGGACCTCAGTATGTATGTACTGGAGGAAAGGAGAGAACAGGGGAACATGATAGACATGTTCAAGTACCTTAAGGGCATAAACAAGGTGCAGAGATGGACATCTTCCAATGGATCAAATGTTCGTCATTGACAAATGCTTGTTTTTTATCCTGAAAAAAAGAAAACCGTTCATCATTGTCTGCTGTGTAACCCCCCTCCCCCAAACAGTATACAGACACTGGGGGTGCCCAATCCCCCAGTGTCCTCATCTGTTCAGCAAACTACCTAAAAAAAAAATATCCCTTGTCATTTGTTTTTTCCTGTAAAAACAGAAAACCGCCCGTCGTTATCCGCTGCACCATTACCCAACCTCCCACCCCTCCCACTCAGGACCCATCACCCCACCCCCACCCACTATACTTACCCACCAGAGGTCAGTCACTGGAATCTTTCTTGGACTGCAGACACATCTTCTCTCTTCAAAGTCCAACAGCGAACTGAGGTAAGCTCTTCAATGTATTTCAATGGGGTTTTTGGTGTCAATGTATTTCAATTGGGTATTCAACTTAGTGACACAACTTTGCCATTTTTAAATATTTTTGCCCAAAATTTGCAACATATGTTTTCTGGGACACCACCTCACAAACAACTTCACTGAAGCAATTTTCAAACATCTCCTCCCCCCTCCCATGACACCAGTGCACATGCCGAACATTCGGCATTGACAAACGCTTGTTTTTTTTTTTTTTTTTTGTGAGGCACAAGGCATTGTCGAATAATACACATTTTCATGATTTTTTTTAATTCATCCACCTCACCAGAATAGTCCCAGTACATCCCAGTATTTGGCATTCCATCTCAGTTTTAAATATGTACACAGCAAAATACCGTTTTTTAAATTAGCTCGTTAAACCTCTTTTTTTCCCAACCCACACCATTTACCAATTTGAACCTTTCCTCCTCCTTCTAAATATTATCCCCCCGATTTCTTTTTTTCTATCTTTCCTACATTTAATAGATGGAATGTTAACTCTGGATGGAAAACAAGAATTAAAATCTCTGCTCCATTCCACTGGCAGAATGTTCACTCCCACCTTCAGACCAAAGAAGGCTTCAGAATGATGGAGCCAAGTTTTCTATTTTTGCTGTAGCAGGTTGAAAAGCAGAGATTTCTCTGGTAAGGAGGTTAAGCTAGGAGGATTTTTCATGGTAAGCAAAGAAACACCTGAAATTAAAACTGTAATATTACGTCATCTTTTGATGTGTGTATGGTTGTGTAAGAAGAACTACACGAGGGAAAATAATATTTAATTACCATTTTTTTTTTAACTTTGTCAGTTTAGATGTTTTAAGTGTGTAAAGGTGGTTGCCTTGTTTGTGATGGGAATCAGGGATGTGCTGTTTGTATTGATTTTACTGCGAAGAAGCTGCTGGAACTCTATCAGGTACTAACAGCACAGATAAAGATAACCCTCAGTCAATCAGGTTTCACAATAGTCGCAACCCATTTTATAATTTTTTTGTAAACAACAAGACACACCAGATGGTTGATTGTCTGTACTTAACGTGCATAGACAGGCAAGAGGTGTTTGTATTGGACATTTGCAAATGTGTGTGGGACTGAGTTCCACACTGCAATGCCAGTTGCAGACTGAAATCCCAGAAGCTGCAGAGATTGAAATTCACTGCCACAGCAGTTGCAGAAGAAATTACAGCAGGTCCCTCCGACCATGACAGTTTTCTGCAGCTGCAGGGATTTCCCAGGCAACACCACCCGCAAGCTGCCGCAAATTGTGGAGCCGGTCATAATCCGGCTCCACCTTTGTGAATACCCGTAGCTACGGAAAACCTGCAGATCCACAAGTGGCAATCCATAGTGATAGGTTTTCCCACAGCTACAGGTATTTCGGGATGTTTGTGAATCTAGCCCAATGTCTTTAGCACCTGGAAGTGCATTGAGGAAGCAGTAAGATACAATGAAGTGTGGATTATTGCCTGATATGAGCAAGCCCCAGGTGCACTGGGAGGCACGAGGCACTTTCACCCAGCACGCCTATCAAGCAATAGCCAACAACCTGGTGTGTCTTATTCTGCTTATAAAATGGGTCCTAAAAAGTAAACTTTTTCAAGAAAGGTAAACATTTTTAAAAATGGTTATATTTTGCACGAGGAAGGTTTTTTTTTCATTTAGTACATAGTAGTTTGTTTACTGTGAGAAATACTTATAGCAGTGTACATACTGCTGAGGCGGTGGAATGCCATTAGAGGGCCCTTGGTGAATAGTAATTCCTGCCCATTCCCAGCTAGCAAACCCCAGCCAGCCTCCATCCCAAATGTCTGTTCTTACAGTCTGAACAACTAGATTACGGCAGACAGAGAAGGTTACCAAGCTTGGTAAATGTTTCAGGGAGATCTGTCCCCGGTTATTAATCCCCACCTGACCCTGTCCCAAGTGGCTGTCCAGCACAATTTATGGGATTGCACACTTCATTCTCTAGCCCAGAATAAGAAAACCAATTGGCTTTTTGGAGCAGTGTGCTAGACCGCGAGCAGAATCAGGCATTGACATTGGTGCTATGTGCAATGTTTTATATATGTGTGTGGTGGTGGGGAGCACAGACGACAGTGCTTTTGTGTGTGGTGGGAAGTGGAGAGTGACCAAGTGGCCAAGCTTTCAGGGGGGCAGTGGGTGCATCATGGACTTAGAATGACTGCCAATCTGTCTGGCAGCAATCTCAATTGAGAACTGTACTACAAATACAAAACAAAAACAAACACAAAGCCAGATTGCGGATCCATTTTTTTTTTTATATATAACTTTCCTGTTTTTTAATTGTGGTGCGGGGGTGGGGAGTTATTCAGAAGTGTAAATAAATGTGTTTTGTATATTAGGGCAAATAGTGGGGTTTGACAGTTTTGTACAGTGCTTTTTTCTCAAAGTTTTCTGAAAGGCCTGGTTGTGCTGTGTTCTAATTGGCTAAAGAAGTGCCAGTTGGCAGAATATGTACTCATAAGGACATGGCCAAAGGTACCTGTCAGCCAATCAGGATGCAGGAAATTTCTTACCCATTTTATAACTCCAGATAACCAAAACCTGGTGTACCTTATTGTGCTTATAAAATGGGTAAATTGAGAAAGAATAAAACAAAAAGCCCAACTTTTAAAATTAGAATATGCATTTTCTTTTGTTAGGTCTAACTAATAAAAGTAATCCCTCCCCACCAGTTCATCATTTGTCTTTCCACACATTCAACAGATGAAATGTTCGCCACAGGATGCAAACAGTGCCCCAGTACCGCAGACTGGAGAAATGTAGTTTCAGAGATTTATTTCCTGGAGCATCTTACTGTCTCCATCCATGACTGCTTGGAACAATTTTGGATATGGTGCCAGGGCTGCACATAGTATCTTCTTGATTTTTAGCCAGAATTTGTGTCCTAACGTTCCTCAGCTAGCTGGGTGTGGCACTATTGGTGTTTCTGGGATTATTAGACAGTTTCCTAGTCTTCAGTGTGCTGGTTGGATTTTCAGTTTTAATATAATATTCTCAAAGTCACTGATTTACGGTGATTAAAATAATAAAATCCCATTTGCAAGACTTGAAATTCCAGAAACTGAATCAATTATTGGTAGTCTAATTTCCATGTATTACTGGGATTCTGCTGTCCTTCTTTTAGCATGTGTACAAATAATCACAATAAAAGAAGTCTTAATATACAGAGCATTAAATGAAGTAAACTGAAAATAGTACAAGAAGAAATTATGAGAAAAATGCATGTTCTGCAGATTTGCTGGTCTGGTCTAAAATGCCTAATTCCATGAAATTAGAAACATAGAAACATAGAATTTGATGGCAGATGAGGACAGCTTGGCCCACCCAGTCTGCCTATTTCCCTACCTAATGGATAAGCTGCAGATCCTAGTTAACCAGCAGCCTACTTCTTCCTACCCCTTCCCCCTAGAACTGCCTTATGCCTGTCCCATGCATGCTTGAATTCCACCACTGTTTTTGACTCCACAACCTCCTCTGGAAGGCCGTTCCATGCATCCACAGCCTCTCTGTGAAAAAATACTTCCTTAAATTACCTCTGAGCCGCCCCTCTATCTTCAAATTGTGCCCCTTGTTCTTGCACATCTCTTTTTTGAAAGATGCTACCCTCTTGGACTTTGTTGATTCCTGAGGTACTTGAAAGTTTCTATCATGTCCCCCCTCTCCCTCCTTTCCTCGAGGCTATACATATTAAGCTCCTTAAGTCTCTCTTCATATGTCTTCCGGTGCAGACCCTGCACCATTTTAGTTGCTCTACTCTGGACAGCTTCCATCCTGTCTATATCTTTGCGGAGACTGGGTCTCCAGAACTGCACGCAGTACTCCAGATGGGGTCTCACCAGCTGTCTATACAGAGGGATAATAACTTCCTGTTTTCTACTGGTGATGCCTCTCCCTATGCATCCCAGTATCCCCCCAGCCCTCCTTGCTGACCTCTCACATTGCTTGCCCACCTTTAGGTCATCTGATAGGACTACCCCCAGGTCCCTTTCCATTTTTGTTGTTGTTAGTATCTCACCCCCCATTGTGTACTCTTCCCCTGGGTTTTTGTTTCCCAGGTGCATTACCTTGCACTTCTTAGCATTGAATCTAAGCTGCCATACATTTGACCATTCCTCTAACCTTGCCAAGTCCCTTCTCATCCTTTCCACCCACCTTGTGCATCAACTCTGTTGCAGATCTTTGTGTCATCTGCAAAGAGACATACTTTTCCTTCCAGTCCCTCTGCAATGTCACTTATAAGACATTGAAGAGGACCGTCCTAATACTGAACCCTGCGGTACCCTACTACTAACCCCTTCAGAGTGGACTCCATTTACTATTACTCTCTGTGTCCTATTCTCCAGCCAATTCTTTGACCAGGCTGTCATCTTGGGATCCACTCCCAGGCTGGCTAACTTGTATATTAATCTTTTGTGTGGGACTGTGTCAAATGCCTTGTAAAGTCTAGGTAGGCCATGTCCACAGCCCCTCTCTGATCTACTACTTTGGTCACCCAGTCAAAGAAATCTATCAGATTCGTCTGGCATGACCTTCCCGCTGTGAATCCATGCTGCCTTGGGTCCTGTGCCCCTCTGGCCGCTAGATACTTGACAATTCTTTCCTTCAGAAATGATTCCATCATTTTCCCTATCACTGAGGTTAAACTAACAGGTCTGTAGTTTCCTGCTTCTGCCTTGCTCCCACTTTTGTGAAAGGGAATCACATCTGCCCTCCTCCAGTCCCCCGGTACCACCCCATCCTCCCATGATTTGTTAAAGAGGGTAGTCAGTGGTGTCACTAGTTCTACCCTTAGTTCTTTTAGAATTCTGGGATGAATCCCATCAGGCCCCATTGCTTTGTCCACCTTCAGTTTTAAGAGTTCTTTCAGAACCCTTTCTTCTGTAAATGGGTTGGTATCAACTTCTGTATCCAGAGTGTTTCTACTGTTTGTTTTAGGTACCTCCCCCTCTTCATTTGTAAATACTGAGCAAAAATATTTGTTTAGTATCTCTGCCTTTTCACAGTCACCCTCTGCCCACCCTCCCTCCCTTTATTAAGCCTCACTATCCTCCTTGGTCTTCCTTCACTCCCTGATGTACCTATAAAGGTTTTATCCCCCTCTTAACTGAGTTGGCTATCTTTCCTCGGTTTGGGCCTTTGCTGTTCTGACTGCCTTCCCAGCTTCCTTTTGCTTTAACTGATACAGTTCTCTGTCCTGCTCCTTCTGTGAGTCCTTGTACTTCCTGAATGCTTTCTTTTTCTCTTGAACCTTCACTGCCACTTCCTTTGAGAACCATAGCGGTTTCTTACATTGTTTTGAATTGTTTATTTGTTTCACACAGAGGCTTGTTACCTCTGTGATGGCAGTTTTTATTATTCCCCATTGTTCTTCCACCCCTCCTTCTTTCCCATTTGCTAGTGCATTCCTTAGGCACTCACCCATTTTGGCGCAGTCAGCCCTTCTAAAGTCCAGTACTTTTGCCTTTGTATGGCTTGACTCTATTGCTGTGTTTATTGTGAACCATACTGTTCGATGGTCGCTAGTTCCCAGATGGCTACCCACTTCTACATCTGTGATCCTTTCTCCATCTTCATTTGAGAGAACCAGGTCTAAGATTGCTCCCTCTCGAGTGGGCTCCAGTACTAGTTGTCTAAGGCATGCCCCCTGTAGGGCATCTAGAATAACCCCACTCTTTGAAGTGGCTGCTGCAACTGCACTCCAGTTAACATCTTGCATATTCAGATCACCCATCAGCAATATCTCCCCTTTTCTGCCATTCTAAGTATACTTTCTATCATTTTCTTATCCATTTCTTCCCCCTGAGAAGGGTCTGTATACAACCCCGTAGGATTGTGGTGCCATTGCCTGTCTCCAAATGTACCCACAGTGCTTCTTCTCCTCCCTGTTTACCTTTTGTTCTGTTGCTTTGATTCCTCTCCTTGTGTAAAGAGCTACTCCTCCTCCTCTTTTACCCTCCCTGTCCCTCCTGTAGATAGTGTATCCTGGTATGTTTACGTCCCAGTCATGGTTTTGTGTGTACCATGTTTCTGTGACTGCCACGATATCCAGATGTTCCTCCTCCATCAAGGCCACTAATTCAGGAAGCTTGTTACTCAGACTACGGGCATTGGTACTCATTGCTCTCCATTTTTTGATGGCTTTACCTTCTGTTGCAGCATCCCCCACTGACCTTTCTACCTCTGTCTTTTTCTCATTTAGTACCCTGTTTTGTAGGGAGAGGCTGGGATTTTCCTGCTGCTTATCAGTGCCTCCCCCCTTGACTAGTTTAAAAGCTTGCCAATGAAGCATTTAAACCGATTGCTCAAAAGACTTGTTCCCTTCCTGGACAGATGCAGACATTCCTGCCAGTATAGGCTGGTGTCCCTCCAGGTGGAACCCCAGTCCCCAATGAAGCCAAACCCCTGTGCTCCACACCATTTTTTCAACCATTCATTAAACTGAATGGTGCAAAGTACCCTTGCCTCACCCATGCCATTGACAGGCAGCACCTCTGAGAAGGATACTGTGTGTGCTACTTGTCTTAGGCCCCTCCCCAACTCTACAAAGTCCTCCTGCACTGCTCTAATCTCATGATGAGCCAAGTCATTTGTCCCTAGGTGGACAATGACATCCATCTCAGACTCCCGTGCAGCTGTTCTCGTGATCCTGAGGATGTGCTTCCTGTCCCTCCAAGCCATGGCACCAGGCAGGCACCTTACTTCAGTTTTCCCTGCTCCCCCCAGTTCTATCCCCTTAATAACTGAGTCCCCCACCAGGAGCTGCTTCCTTACCCTGTGGTGTCCTCTGCCTCCTTCCTGTGGGTCTCTCTTGTGACAGTTGTCCTCAGCCTCCTTAGTCTCCTCTGCCTGTGCATCTATAGGGGAGCTCTGCTCCCCCAGAATGGTGTATGGATTGTGGAGTGGAACAACTGACTGGGTGTGCCTCTGTTCCACCATCCTCACCCTCCCTGAGCCCACTGTGGTCCAACTGCTGTGCTTTCTTCACAACCTCTGAGGTAGTGGTGGTGGCTCTGGTGCTCCCTGGATGGGGGAGGTTCCCTTCCTACTGTCCACTGTGGCCTGGGGGAAGGTTCCCTTACTACTGTCCAGTGTGGCCTGAAGACGGGCAACTTCCTCCCTCAGGGCAGAGAGTTGTCTGCAAATAGAGCAGCATCTCAGCCTCCAGAAAACTCCCGGAAGACTCCTGCCCCATTAGCTATTACATTGCACTACTCCCACATGTTTATCTACTTTTGTGTGTGTGTGTGTGATTGGTTTGTTATATAGAAATATATATATTATACAATGTGTATGCTTATATTGCAGTGCAGTGTGCTAGAGAGGATATGACAGTGATATGCACCTTGCACTCTTGAGAAATGATGTCAGAACCCCAGGTATAAAGGAACTATTTCCAGGGGCGGGTGGGGTTAGGGTGGGCAGGGTTGGGCCTAAACTGTGCCCCTCACAAAACAATCAGCTAAAGCTCTGACCCACCACTGCGATGAGTGCCTTCCTGTCAGCAAGATGCCCTACACAACAATTTGACGGAGAAAAGACCCTGCTAATCAAACAGAGAAAAATCCAGACATCCAAGTCAGACACAGGTAAACCTCCCCAGCCCCAAAACAGCCTGGTGGTTTGTGCTCTGAAAGCAGTGAGCCCCAAAATAAGTCAGCTGTGCTTTAAACTCTTCCTGCACTGAAAATCTTAAGAATTGTAACAAAAGTAAAGCTAGATCCACCTACCTCTGTTGCTTGAAAGACTGTCTTTTCCTGATAATTCTAAGTTCCTTATTTCACTTTTCAGTTAGAAGTAGCCTCCATCTGCAGAATATCTGCTACAAACCAAAGACAATTATAAGGTTCACCTCCCTCTGTTGTGAGCACAACTCGCTTTCTTGCAAATCCTATGTTCAGTATTGCAGCTTCCAGCCAGAGGTAGTTTCACCTGAAGAATATTAACTTCTTTTTACCAGTGTGCAGGCAGTTCAAATTCCAGAATTTTACCAGGTTTTCTGGTAAAATCCGAAAGCCAGTGATTTTAACTATTCTACTTTAGTGGTGTCACTTTAAAGACGTGCAGTCTGTTTTCTTACTACTGGGTACTGCTAATCTGTCCTTGTCAACTGGACATCTACTGAGATGTCATGTATATAAATATTGTTGTACTTTTCTGTCTCAATAAACTATTAGTTAAAAAAATGGATGGAATGTTATTACAGAATACATGAAGAATTCAAACGTTTACAGTATTTGTCTGGCATAATGCTCAGCCCCTAACACACAATAGAAGGCCTTGCATGGAGCCAAGTCTCAATGTTATCTACAACAGGGTAAGCAGCAGAGATTGCTCTGGCAAACTGGTTAAGAACTGGAGGGAGATTTGGGGCACCAAAGAAACACCAAGAATTAAAACTGTGAATATTTGTTTTTTCAATTTTACTTTGTTTTAATTTGTTTAGGTGTGTTTGGAAGGGATCAAGAGAGAAATTAACTATTTTTTTAATTAACAGAATTTTACTTTTTAAGGCATTGTTGAAGGTTTTCAGTAAGTAAAGTTTTTTTTTATTATTATTTAACAGTTTGCAATTTACGGGCTGAGTTCCATAAGAAATTAATCTCATTTATAGAATGTCCCAAGTCATAAAATGCAAACTGACAAAACTTATAACAATAAAATACATCAAGACAATATTACAAACAAAGGTTGACATTCCATAATATGAATAGATACAATGGCATTGTCATCATCATCTAAAGTATTTATTGTGTAGCAAAAAGCTATTACAGTTAAAATCAAGAAAGATAATAAGAATAAATACATTCACAGATACAAACAGTACATCTAGAAACAATAGTGTCTGTATTAATATTGCACATCATACAGCTTTAAATTTAATTTTTTTATACTTCTTTTATTAGATAATGAATTAGTACATAGCTCTTCTATTATAACATTCATTAAGTTCACCTTTACATCCAGATTATACAGTTCATAGCTATCTGTAACTATAGCTATTAGCTTAATCATGTTAATACACACTTTTTAAAGTTAATCAAAAACTTTATACATAAAAAAGAAAAAGAAAATAAATAAAGTACAGACAATTAAAAACTGGAACAATTTTCGGGTTGAGAGCAGACATAAATTAAGTAAATACAATTTGTTAAGTCTATCATGCCAAGGAGTTATTCTCTTTGTACATTCCCCATTTAATGTGTTATTGAATATTTATTTATAGAGGGATCCGGTCTTGAGGAATAGTGCTCTGGGGTAAGTACTGTACTGTTAGCTGTAAGAGTTTCCCTTACTTAGTAGCATCTCCTCCGGTTTCCTATTGAATCTGTTCCTGGTTTAACTCCCATCTAGTCCAGTATGTAATGTATGATTCCATCCTGTTGTTTAGAGCATACAACATTTGCTCATTATGTTGTATGTTAAGGACTATTGCTTTCCATTCCGCTGTATTAGGGGGTGAATTCTGAAGCCATTTTTTAGTGATGGACTTATATGCAGCACCTAAAAAAATAGCCCATAGATACAGAGTAGCTTTATCTTTAATTCCTTTAGGTGGGATACCTAACAGTAGGTTTATCCCTGTGAGTGGGTGTTGGCAGCCCAATATATTAATTATATGGTGTGAAATTGTGAGCCAAAAAGTGTTTATTTTTGGGCAATCATAAAAAATGTGTTTATGTGAAGCCCTGGTTTCCCCACACTGTCGCCAACAACCTTCTGGTGCCCCTGGATTTCTCCGAGCTAGTGTGGTAGGTACCAAAAAAAATCTCACTCTAACCTTCCATACAAACTCCCTCCAGGAAGGGGAGGAGGTAGTGGACCAGGTATTCTTCCATACTTTGGGCCAATCTTTGAGGCTGATTAACTGGTTAAATTCCTTTTCCCAGCTAGCTTTGACTGGGTCCATGGAGTGTTCATTAAGCAGGATCAGGCTTTTTCACCCAGTGATGAGGACCAACTTTGAGTGAATGGGGTTTGGTCCTCGCACAACTGAGGCTTTCTCTCTTTTAATCTAAGTTGTTTAACTACGTAGTCCCTTATTTGGTAGAAATAGATCCTATCTTTCTCATGCCATGCAAATCTCTCTTGACCTTCTTCAAAAGTTATAACTGTATTTCCTTTAATAAGTTGCCATGGGGCTGCCATACCCTTTTTGGCCTGGAAGATATACCAGGGTTTTAGTAGGGGAGAATCAAATTGTGTGTTCACCAAAAACCATTGGTATTTCCAAAAATTATTTAGTATTAGTTTATTTTTGGTTCCTCTCCTCCAGCCTTCTAAAATTGTAGAAGTAGCTTTGGGTGTGACTTGTTGAGTTTGTTTTAGCAGAGGGGGGAAATAAGACTGCTGGCAAAGGGGGAACACTTCCCTAGAAATATCTATTTTCTTCCAGGCAGCTTGATATGTTTGGGTTTCCCAGAGTAGTGCTAGATGCATTTGGGCTGCTGTCCAGTAATCAGTAAGGGAAGGGAGAGATATTCCCCCCATTGTCTTTGGGAGCGAAAGTTTTTTAAGGTTAAGCCGGGGTTTCCTGAAAGGCATTAAATGATTTCTGCCATAAGAGAGGGTCTTTGGGGAGATGGTACAGGGCACACATTAAAAAAGATATAATAGACGGGGAAGTGCATTCATCTTGAGGGACATGGTACGAGTATAAAAAGAAGTTGAAAGAAGATCCCATCTTCTCATGTCATTCTGCAAAGTTTCAACTAGGGGAATATAGTTTTGTTTGTAGAGCTGGAAAAGGTCTTTGGGGATCTGTATTCCCAAATGTTTAAGGGAGAAACCGTCCCATCTAATGGGATATCTGGAGCTGAGTGAGAGTGAAGGTTCATATTTTACTTAAAGGGCTTCAGTTTTGTTGATATTAAGGGAGTATCCAGATAGATATGAAAAGTCTTGAATTTTCTAAAGAACAGCTGGCATTGAGGATTCTGGGTTGGTTAAGTATAGTAAAAGATCATCTGCAAAAAGTGCTAATTTATGTTCTGTTGCTGAGATGTTAATGCCTTGAATTTCAGGGGAGTGTCTTAGGTATTGTGCTAGGGATTCGATATAGTATGCAAAAAGGATGGGGACAGGGGGCAACCTTGCATAGTTCCCCAATAAAGGGAAAAACGTTCTGATATATTTCCATTTGCTCAGCTATAACCAGAAGGCCTTTTATAAAATTTAAATAGGGTTTCTGTAAACTGATCTGGAAAACCGAAGCAGGCAAGGACCCTCCTCAGAAATTTCCATGAGACCATGTCGAAAGCTTTTTCTGCATATAGTCCGAGGAGAAGTGTAAGTATGTTCTGGGATTGGGTGGGTTCCAATAGGTATATAGTTCATCTTACTTTATCTTGGGCCTGATGACTGGGAATAAACCCACACTGGTCCATATGAATTTTACTGGGGGTGAATTGGATGAGCCTTCTAGCCACGATAGAGTTTAAAATGTTACAGTCTGTATTCAATATGGATATGGGTCTGTAGGATGCACAGTGGGTGAGGTCCTTGCCCGGCTTCAGTATAACTGAAACTATGGCCTCATTCCATGATGGGGGGATGATTCCTTCCTTTTGTAGTAACATGGGCAAACACTCTATTAAGTAAAGGGGTTAAGGTTTTGGAGAATGACTTGTAGAATTCCCCCAGGAGTCCATCAGACCCCGGCCATTTCCCTGTTTTTAAGTTGCCTATTACTGTTCCGATTTATTTTTTTGTTATTGGAGTAGTCAATTGAAGGTTTTGCTTTGTGGACAAATCTGGAAGGTTTAGGGATTTAAGGAATTTTTGTATTTCCTGTTCTGAGGGGGTGTTCATGGCTTTATAAAGTGATGAGTAATAGTTAAAGAATGCTTCTGTTATTCCTTTAATAGTATTTTGCATTGTACCCATTTGTGGGTGTCTGAATTTCATTATATTAGTGTTTATTTTTTGTGCACTAAGTTGACGTGCTATTAATCTAAGGGAGTGGGGGCCACCGTCATAGTACTTATGTCGTAGGAACATTAGTTTTTGTTCTATAGTATAATCTAGTATTTTATTAAGTTCCTTCTTTAAGCCAATTAAATCTTTGCTTCTGGATTTGTTCACTTTAATGTTTTGCAGGTCTTCTAACTTTTATTTTTCGTTCTAAGGATAGGTGCTGTGTTTCTCTTAGTTTCTTTTTGTTCTCAGAGATGCATATCAATTTCCCCCTAATGATTGCTTTAATAGTATCCCAGAGAATAGACACTGTAGTGTCTGCAGTATTATTCTCTTTTAGGGCCTGGGCAATTGTGTCTTCTATAGATTTTTGAACTTGTTTGTATCTTATCAGGGAGAGTTTCAACCTCCAAGAAGTTGTTTTCCTGCCTGTCTATGGACGAAACTGGCAGAAAATCGGGGCGTGGTCTGATAGTGTATAGTCTCCAGACCAGATCTTTATTATTTCTCTCAATTGTTCCTTAGGGGTTAAGAGGAAGTCCAAACATGAATAAGTATTATGAGCTGGGGAATAAAATGTATGTCTGGGAGCTGTGCCATGTATATGTTTCCATATATCTTGATAGCCTAGTTCCTGAAGTAATTTCCTAAGCTGACTTGTAGTTTTCTTTCTCCTACCTTGGGTTTGCTGATTTGAGTTTCCTTCTGTTATATTTAAATTGAGGCCGCCACCACATATCATTTGCCCCTCTGACCATTCCACTAGTTTTGAAAAAAAAGCTCTATATGCTTCATATTCTGAAGCGGGGGGGATGTATATAGATGCAAAAGTTGTTATCTGACCATCTAAATATCCCTTTACCATGGCATATTTCCCTTCTTTATCTGTAACCCTGTCTTTTATTTCAAACTGAGTTCCCAGCATTATCAAAACTGCTGTTCCCCTTCTCCTCTCTCCCTTATAGGAAGAGGCCACCATGTGGGAGAAACCCAACCGTTCAATTTTTTGTGCTCGGCTGGAGAGAGATGTGCCTCATGCAATAAAACTATGTTTACCCCAGCCCTTTTCATGCTCTGGAGGATTTTATTCCTTTTAATGGGATTTGTAATTCCATGCACATTATATGTGCTTATAATATACGGTAGCGTCTTATTCATATTTAATCCCCAATTGCTTTCTTGGTATCCATCTCATTGATTTGATTTCTAAGATGCTGTGGCCTCTCCCCATTTCATAGTCTATCCAACTTAATACATCAGAATCTCCATCTGTCTGTTTCACAAACCCGAAAAAAAGGTAACACTTTATGTGAGCCAACATGGCTTTAACATGAACGATGACAACTAAATTAACAATAACTGGTTGCTTCCAAGATGGGGCTAATATAAACATTTAGCCCTTGTGTTCTATCTCTATTAAGAGAAGAACGAGGAGGATTACTAGAGCTTCCGTTTCTGGAAGACCTCCTAGTGAGCCACAGATGATATTGTGCTCCTGTAATGAATACAAAAAGGAAAATGCAAATTAGGTGGAAAACCAGATACCAAAGGTATCTAGGTCACGGGCTGCACAAGGTCTATCATGTCCTCATATTCAGTCCACTGACCTATGAAACACATTATGACAAAGCTCATTTAAGTAACAGAGTACAGTTGAGTTGTTGGCTTAACCTAAGGATGATAATTTGAGACGTATTTAAGTTCAGAGGTCACTGAAGGACACCCCCCTCTGAATCACATCCCATCACTTCGCTATATATACTTCCTCACATTTCGCTGTTTATTTAGTATATGCAATCTATGTAAACTTCCTTTTTTATAGTGTCTTTGCCAATTGCTTTCTATAGGTGGCGGTGTTTGTTTGGCTGGGGATACTAGTGATCATGACCGTAGGTTCAAAACACCATTTGGTAATGAAGGAAGATTCTGGGGGGGGGGGTGTTTTCAAATTCAGCTTATTTATAGGGTAAAACACCTCTGGCAAGTATTGGAGCTTAGTAGTTCAGTTTCTTATTGCCATTCCGCTTATTTCCCCTTCTCTTATGCCTTAGGTTAGAATCCCTTCCCCTATATTTTGTGTAGATCCTTTAGTGAGAAGTTGGGAGCTCAGGGGGCCACTCATATCCTTTACAAATGAAATGGTACCCACATACTGTATGTTCAGGGGCAGTGTAATTCTTTTGTCCCCCCAGGTTCATTTTAATTCCCAATCTGGTCTATCCCCCCACCATTAGTCATGATCGAGCATCTTATTTAACTCGTTGGTCTTAACCTCCTTAAGTACTGCCCTGCCTCTTTCTAGAGGGTAAACAACAAGAATAACACTTAATAAAGTAGAGAAAACAGTCAGCGGGGGGGTGGGGAGTGAAGGATGCAAATGTTCTCCATTAAGTTCGAAACGTTTGTTGTCCAGATAATGCAGATTTTACTCCGTAAGGGGCCAACTTGTGGCAATGATCTGGGTTACCAAACCCGTAATGGTAATTATGTTGTTAATTATATGGAGATTTGAATCTCTAGATCCTTCAATAACCCACACCAATTCCCCCCCCCAGTCAGCTTCTTCAGTGCGGACTAGAGCTCATAGTGTTACTTAGGAGAACTTATCTCTTGCTAGACCTCCGGTGATAGGAGAAAGTTCCTGGAGGGGTTTTGCCTTGGTTTTAGGCTACTGATAATTTGTCTGGAGAGTTTACAGCGATTCAGGTTGGATTGTCTGCCTTATCACCCTTCTTGCTGAGTATTCTCTACAATCTGCATAGTGCTTCTCCGTGCTGCAGTAGTTTGGTGCCCATTGTCTTCCTGTTCTGGTTTCGCTGCCAAATCTGCCCGCCCCTCCTGATATTTTGGTTCCGGTTTTCTGGTATCTGTATTTTTCTTTCCTTTAAGGCTTCTGTTGCTTCTTCAACCGTGGAATACACTTTCACCCTATCTTCCCAGAAAATCCACAATCTAGCTGGGTACGGAGTATGAAAACGGATCGCCTTTTCTCAAAGGAAACTCAGGATTGGAAGGTGCCAGAGCCTCTGTTGCTGCACTTCTTGTGGGTAGTCATGATCCAAAAATAATCTGTGGGTCAGGTATTTCATTTCTTTTTCCATCCAAGCTCAGCGCAGGATATCTTCTTTGTCACTGTATGAGCTTAGTTTGAAGACAATAGAGCGAGGTTGGGCTGAAGGATCCATAGGTTTTGCTTGTAAATATCTGTGTGCTCTTTCTACATGGAAAGTGTAGGAGTTAGGCAAGTCCAATATATAGTTTAGCAAATTCTCTATGAAGGGAGCTATAGGGGTGGTTTTCATGCCTCCAGGGAGGCCATATAAGCAGAGGTTGTCCCGGCGTGATCGGCCTTCTAAATCTAGACATTTTGACTGGAGCTCTTCAGTTTTCTGTACCAGGGCCTGCAATATTTCAGTGAGCTGAGTGGTAGACTCTTCATTTTTGGTGACTCGCTCTTCTATTGAACCTATGCATGTTTCAAGGATAGTTAGTTGTTTTCTGACAGCTTTGAATTCCTGCTTATTTTCTGATCTGGATTTGCGGATCTCATTCAGAAGGGTTTTGAATCTAGCACGAGATAATTGTTCTGATTCTCCGTCTGTATCATATCCAGTCACGTGGGAGCTCGCCGGGGAGAGGTATCTACTGGGGGGATCCTCCAGCAATCGAGTGCCATCCATGCTTTTTTCTTTCCCTCTGGTTCAATTTCTGCCTCTGTAGCCTTCTAGTTGCTTCCCTCCTGAGTTTCATGACATTTTTTGTTGTCTTATTTAGGTTTTAGGAGGTTAGGTCAGTAGACTGGACAGGGAGCTCTAAACGCTAAGCTCCTTGCAGCTCTGTGATGTCACTGGAAGTCTACAGCTTTAAATGTTAAATTAAAATTCAGCTCAAGGGACTGTTTACAGGCTAATGAGACGTTAACATTCTTTGCTTCACTCTACCAATAGCATTCAAAAATCTAGCTACTGTAGCTTCTCTACTGTGAAATTATCTGCTGTATGTATAATGATAATTGTTAAGATTTCCTTATCCATTTGATACGTGGGATTTAAAACAGATCCAAACCAATATAGGCTCTCTTGTACATAATATGTGCAATCTCATAGTACATGGATTAGATCCTCCCGACCTCCTACCGTGCAATCACATGTGTCCGACACATTTGTCTCGTTATTATATTTACATAAGAGAACATTGCTTGGGAATTGTTCGAATTTATATCTTAGGAATGCAGTCCTTAGTTTTATATCAATCAGGATATTTAAATAAGGTTTATAACCAAAGAAAAATTATATTTACTGAACCATCTGGAGTAATGTAAATCTTCTATACTTCTTAGATCCTGACAATTCCAGTAGGTCCCCACTTTTTTTGTGATATATTTTTTATACTGAAGACTTAAGGTGATTCCTTTGTCAACCATTATTTTTAAGTTGGCCAACATGTATCTATTCATAATGTTCATAAGAAGACTATACCAATAATTACCCCTACAGCCTAGGTTGCGCCAGTACTCATTTTTCTCCAAGGCATTGTTTGATCAGCGTATTCTCAGGGAGTCTAGTGATCTTGACCCAATAATTCAGTTTTCTGACATCTTGTCCTGCCCTAATATTTATGAGACCTAACTCAGCCCTTATGTAAGCAGACTGGCAAGAGTGCCCCAGTGTTAGTATACTTCTGAAAGTTTTATATAAGGGAGACATCAGGGTCTTCAGTTTGTTGTCCTTAAGATCCCAGACATCTAAAGCATATAATAGCTGAGCATTCAATTTTGCTTGTATGGCTTGTAAAAATGGTCTTATCGAGCATCCACCATATTTATAATTAAATCTTGCTAAGCCAGTTATAGTTTTTTTATGTTTTTCTAATAGGGCCAAATACTGCGAATTCCAATTGCAATTTGCATTAAATTCTATCCCCAAGTAAGTGTAATACTGTATCACCTCTACCAGGTACAATGGTAAAGAATGCAACTGCTTCAAACATGTGCAATCAGGTACAACAAGTACAAATAGATTGCTCTTGTAAGAGAAACTTCTTCAAATTTTGTTTAAAAATACTCACAGAGAGGGAATTCTGTAATGAAGGGGAAAGCTTGTTCCAGGAAAGAGGGGCTTCATATGAGAAACTGCCTCTTCCAAAGTGAGTATTGAATCTAGGCAACTGTAAACCCCTGTTAGAGACATCTGTAAGATTATGGCTATGGGTGGAGACTAAGGGCCCCATATTCAAAAGTCCCAGGCTGCATCCTGCAAGCACCTGTGCCATGCAACTGAGATGCACCGGCACAAAATAATAGTATATTCAGAAGATGGGATACGAGATGCGATCGTGCATGTTCGGCTGAATACCCCAACATGCACAATCATGCAGCAGGAGATGCATGGTGCAGCAGGTGATCTGAGCCCTATGCAGAGCATAGGGAAATGCTCAATAGGCAGCCACATGCACAGTGCGTAAAATTGCAATGTTCAGCCTGAATATGCAAATGGCCTCATTGCAAATTCCGAGCCCATTCCCTGCATGTGCAGCTCATTACTGGAATGTGTTCAGGCCATTTGCATACCCCAGGCATGCTCAGTTCCAGCTTTGCAGGGCTGCCCCACCACCCCACAAAGGTGAACAGGAGATACTGCAGCCTAGCAGGCAGCTGAGATGGAATGTTTGTATGTGGGTTGGTGAACTGCATTGGTCTGGGTACAGTGCTTTACCAATAGCCATGTACAGGGTTGAACTCAGGTACAGGGGGCCCACCTGGACAGTGGCCACAGGGGCCAACCTGGACAAGCAACAGGGGAGGGCAGAGGGTGACACAGTCTGATCGGTATACCACATGCATGTGATACACCAGCTACGTGTGCAGCGTACAGTCACCTGCAGTGCTCCAGACACCCTAGTATCAGAGGATCATGATGATAACTGCAAGGAATGGCAGCATTCCACCATGGGTGTGTGCCACAGTTCAGTCCCTGGCCCATGCAATGCTGCCACTCATACCACCAGTCTACCTGGGCACTGTTGCCTCAGACATCACTCTGGGTACATGCCACTGCCTGGTTGCACCCTGCAGACCACATGAGTGCAGGCCTTGGCCCCTGGTACATGCGATGCAGTGTGGTCATCTGCTCTGCTGGTGTTCTAGGGGGGCATCCGACAGCACTGGCATGTGGCAGCTGGGTGTCTACGTCCCAGGTGCAGTGTGGGGGATGGCTCTCAGGGTGGTTCCCATGCTGTGCTGACACCTGTGGCTTTCGGCACCTCTGTCCTGGCATGACTGCTGTGTATGGGTGCCTGGGGCATGTACGAACATATGAACATACGAAGGTGCCAGCAGAACAGACCTACCGGTCTATCAAAGTCTGCTTAATTGTGCAGCTAGCTCCCTAGCAGGCAGCTGCCCTCCCCATCCCCCTTTAACCTCCCATTGGTGTCCTCCTCTCCACCCTTACCCACCCCTGTACCATGTCCCAGAGGGAGGCAGTATAGCGCAGTGGTTTAAAGCTCTGAGCTGCAAATCTGGTGACATCCAGCAGACCAAACCTGGGTTTGAATCCCACAGCTTTCACTTGCATACTGTGTTACCCTGAGCAAGTCACTTAACTTCCCTCTGCTCCCAAGTCGCATCTGTAAAAAAGCTTTCAGCTTAGTGTACTATTCCTGGTTAAACAAATAAAAAAAAAACAAAATGTCCCAAGCATTCTTAAAGCCAATCACATTTTTGTTTGCTATCATCCCTTCCAGTAGTGCGTTCCACCTCACCACTACTCTGTCTGTGAAGTAATGCCTCCTGACTCTCCCTCCCTCTATTCTTAGCCCATGCCCCCTAGTTTCCCTCCTGCTCCTTAGTTTCAACATCCTCTTTGCCCCCCCTTGTTGACACCCTTCAGGTACTTGAAGGTCTCAATTATGTCTCCCCTCTCCCTCCTCTCTTCCAGTGCATACAGTTAGGTCCTTTAGCATCATCTCATAATCCATACCCTTCATCCCCTGAATCATCCTCCTCACCCTCCGCTGTACTCCCTCCAGCAGCTTGACATCCCGCCTCAGATACGTCATCCAGAACTGCACACAGTACTCCAACTGCAGCCTCACCAGCACCCTGTAGAGGGGCAAGATCACCTCCCTGTACCTGGACACGAATCCCTGTGCTATGCACCCTAGCATCTTGCTTGCTTTCACCGCCGCTCTCCTGCATTGGGCAGTATTGTTCATACTTACTGTTACCAATACCCCCAGGTCCTTTTTCTCCTCAGTGCTCCCCAGCTTGATCGCCCCCCAAGCCAGTATTCTCTCCTTGGACTCCTTGACCCAGAATGCAACAGCTTGCATTTTTTTGCAATGAACGCCAGTTGCCACTTCCCTGACCATTCCTCCAGCTTGGCCAAGTCCCTCTATAGTTGCAGACATCCCTCTTCATTGTCTATTACATAGAAACATAGAAGTTGACAGCAGATAAGGACCACAATGCCCATCCAGTCTGTCCATTTCTTTTTTACCTTATGAATGTGCCACCGGCCTTTGCTCGGTCAATGGACTATCTATTCATACTCATCTGTATTGCTTCCTTATGCTTATCCCATGCCTGCTTGAAGCCCTGCACTGCATTCATACCCACCACTTCCTAAGGTAGGCCGTTCCATGCATCTACCACCCTTTCTGTGAAAAAGAACTTCCTCACATTACCCCTTAATCGGTCTCCCTCTAATCTCATGCTGTGTCCTCTTGTCCTGCTATCTTTCTTATAATGAAACATGTTAGACTATTTCACCTTGTTAATGCCCTTAAGGTGTTTGAATGTTTCTATCATATCACCTATCTCCTTCCTTTGTTCTAGGGTATACATATTGAGCTCCACTAGTCTGTCCTCATATGTTTTCTGATGCAGTCTCTGCACCATTTTGGTTGTCCTTCTCTGGAATGCCTCAATTTGGTTAATGTCCTTTGAAGATGGAGAAAGTGACAAAGGCAAGAAGGACAGGGATGGGGCAAAAGGGGGCAAGGCCATCAGGAAATGGAGGGTAATGAGTACCAATGCCCGTAGTCTGGGCAACAAGCTCCCTGAGCTGGTGGCCTTAATGGAAGAGGGATGCCTGGATATCGTAGCAGTCACAGAAACATGGTACACAGAGAACCATGACTGGGATGTTAACATACCAGGGTACATAACCTACAGGAGAGACAGGCAGGGGAGAAGAGGGGAGGGAGTAGCTCTATGTAAAGGAAGGGATAAAAGCAACTGAACAAAAGAGTAAACAGGGAGGAGAGGAGGCACTGTGGGTCACCTTGAGACTGGAAAGCGCACTACAATCCGCACAGGGGTTGTGTACAGACCCCATGTCAGGGGAAGGAATGGACAAGGATATGATGGAAGGCATTCTTAGAATGGCAGAGAAAGGGAGATACTGTTGATGGGAGATCTGAATATGCCAGATGTTAACTGGAGCACATTTGCTGCAGCCACATCCAAAGCAGGGCCATTCTTGATGCCCTACAGGTGGCAGGCATTAGACAGCTAGTTTCGGAACCCACTTGTGAGGGAGCAATCTTAGACCTCGTACTCTCAAATGGGGGCAGTGAGAGGGTCTCAGATCTAGAAGTGGGTTGCCATCTGGGGACAAGTGACCATCAAACAGTGTGGTTCACGTTAAACTCAGCTACAGAGTCAAGCCATACAAAAGTGAGGGTACTGGACTTTAGGAGGGCTGACTTTGGCAAGATGGAGAGTGCTCAGAAAAGCACTAGCAAACAGGCTAGAAGGAGTGTGGAATAACAATGGGAATTATCAAAACTGCCATCACAGAGGCAACAAGCCTTTGTGAAGCAAATAAACAAATCAAAACGAAAGAAAAGCCACTATGGTTCTCAAGAGAGGTGGCTGTGAAAGTCTGGAAGAAAAGATAGCATTCCAGAAGTATAAGGAAACACAGAAGGAGCAGGACAGAGAGCTGTACCAGTTAAGGCAGAAAGAAGCAGGGAGGGAAGTCAGAATAGCAAAGGCCCAAACTGAGGAAAAGATAGCCAACTCAGTTAAGAAGGGGGATAAAACCTTTTATAGGTACATCAGCGAGCGTAGAAAGACAAAGGGAGGGATAGTGAGGCTGAATAGAATAAACGGTGGGTGGGTAGAGGGGAACAGTGAAAAAGCAGGAATACTGAACGAATATTTCTGCTCAGTATTCACAAAAGAGGAGGGGGAAGTGCCTAATCCAATTAACAGAAGCACTCTTGATAGGGGGGTCGATCCCAGTCCTTTCACAGAAGAAAGGGTTCTGCAAGAACTCCTAAAACTGAAGGTGGACAAAGCATTGGGTCCTGATGGAATTCACCCAAATTCTAAAGAATTAAGGAAGGAACTAGTGAAACCACTGGCTACTCTTTTAATAAATCATGGGAGGATGGTGTGGTACCGAGGACTGGAGGAAGGCGGATGTGATTCCCTTCACAAAAGTGGGACCAAGACAGAGGCAGGAAACTACAGACCTGTCAGTCTGACCTCTGTGGTAGGGAAAGTGATGGAGTCACTTCTGAAGGAAAGAATAGTTGAGTACCTAGAGGTCAGTGGAGCACAGGATCCAAGGCAGCATGGGTTCACAGCGGGAAGGTCATGTCAGACGAATCTAATAGATTTCTTTGACTGGGTGACCAAAGTAGTAGACCAGGGAGGGGCTGTGGACATGGCCTACCTAGACTTTAGCAAGGCATTTGACACAGTCCCACACAAAAGATTATTAGTCAAATTAACCAGCCTGGGAGTGGGTCCCAGGGTGGTAGCCTGGGTAAAACATTGGCTGGACAACAGGACACAGAAGGTAATTGTAAATGGAGTCCACTCTGAAGAAAGGGCTGTTACTAGTGGGGTACCGCAGGGTTCAGTATTGGGTCCAGTCCTTTTTAATGTCTTCATCAGTGGCATTGCAGAGGGACTGGAAGGAAAAGTATGCCTTTTTGCAGATGACACAAAGATCTGCAACAGGGTTGATACACAAGGAGGCGTGGAAAGGATGAAAAGGGACTTGGCAAGGTTGGAGGAATGGTCTGACGTATGGCAGCTAGGATTCAATATAAAAAAATGCAAAATAATGCACCTGGGAAACAAGAACCCAGGGGAAGAATACACAATGGGTGGGGAGGTAGTAACAACAACAAAACAGGAAAGGGACCTGGGGGTAATCATATCAGATGACCATAAGGTTAGCAAGCATTGTGAGAAGGCAGTAGGGAGGGCCGGGGGTATACTGGGATGTATAGGGAGAGGCATCAGCAGCAGAAAACAGGAAGTTGTTATCCTCTGTACAGACAGTTGGTGAGACCCCATCTGAATACTGTGTCCAGCTCTGGAGACCCCATCTCCGCAAGGACATAGACAGGATAGAGGCAGTCCAGAGGAGGGCAACTAAAATGGTGCAGGGTCTGCAAGAGAAGCCGTATGAGGAGAGACTAAAGGAGCTTAATATGTATACCCTTGAGGAAAGAAGGGAGGGGGACATGATAGAAACTTTCAAGTACCTCAAGGAATCAACAAAGTCCAAGAGGGTAGCATCTTTCAGAAAAGAGACTTGCAAGAACAAGGGACACAATTAAAAGATAGAAGGAGGGCGTTCAAGGGCAATGTGAGAAGTATTATTTCACAGAGAGGGTAGTGGATGCATGGAACAGCCTTCCTGAGGAAGTTGTGGAGTCTAAAACTGTGGAGAATTCAAGAATGCATGGGACAGACATAAGGCAATTCTTGTGGGGGCAGGAAGATATAGGCTGTTGGTTAAATAGAATCTGCGGCCTATCCTGTAGGTAGGGAAATGGGCAGACTAGATGGGCCTAGCGGTCCTTATCTGCTGTCAAAGTCTATGTTTCTATGTTTCTATGTGGCCTCCAGTACTGCATGCAGTACTTCAGATGGGGTCTAACCAGTGTCTTGTAAAGCGGGATTATTACTGCCCTCTTACGACTTGTGATACCCCTACTAATGTACCTCAACATCCCCCTAGCCTTTCCTACTGCTTTAGTGGTCTGCTTGGATGATTTCAGGTCATCTGTGATGATGATGATGATGATACCCAAGTCTCTTTCTTCCCTTGTGACTGCCAGCAACTCCCCTCCCAGCCTATAGGTGGCTTCAGGGTTTCTCTTCCCTATGTGCTTGATCTTGCACTTCTTTGCGTTAAACCCCAGTTGCCACTCTTCTGACCATTTTGCCAGTTTATTCAGATCTCTTCTCATTCTGCCCACCCCATCTGGATCATCTACTCTGTTGCAAATCTTGGTGTCATCTGCAAACAGACAAACCTTACCCACCAGTCCATCTGCAATGTCACTGATGAAGATATTGAAGAGGACTGGCCCCAGGACTGATCCCTGAGGTACCCCACTTGTGACTTGTTTCTCTTCTGACTGTATACCATTTACCACCACTCTCTTTTTTCTGCCTGTCAACCAGTTTGCCACGCAGTTGACTAACTTCTGACCCACCCTGAGCCTACCCAGCTTATTAATCAATCTTCTGTGTGGAACAGTATCAAAAGCTTTGCTGAAGTCAAGGTAGGCAACATCCACCACTCTGGTTACCCAGTCAAAGAAATCTATAAGATTAGTTTGACAGGACCTTCCTGTTGTAAACCCATGCTGTCTTGGATCCTGTGCCCCTATGGATTCCAGGTGTTGCACTACCCTTTCTTTAAGGAGTGCCTCCATAATATTGCCCACTACTGAGGTAAGACTGACTGGTCTGTAGTTCTCTGCCTCCTTCCTACTACCACTCATGTGGAGTGGGATCACTTGAGCCCTTCTCCAGTCTTCTGGGACCTCTCCTGTGCTCAGAGACTCACTAAACAGTTCTGCTAATGGCTGTGCTAGTTCTACCCTTAGCTCCTTTAGTACTCTATGCCATCAAGTCCCATTGCCTTGTCCATCCTGAGCTTATCGAGCTCTTGTAGGAACCTTTCTTTTGTGAAGGGACTAGTGCACACCACCCTCCCCCCTGTGTCCATGGTGCTGAGCTGTGGGCCCTGCCCTTCCTTTTCTTCAGTAAATAGTGAGCAGAAGTATCTATTTAGGATAAATGCTTTTACATGGTCCTCCTCCTAACATGCCCCCTTATTCCCTTTGATCTTAGCAATCCCCCCTCTGGACTTTCTCCTTTCACTAATGTATCTATAGAAAGTCTTGTCACCTTCTTTTACTGTTTGTGCTAGTGTTTCCTCAGTTTGGGCCTTTGCCTGCCTTACTGTCTTCCCTGCTTCCCTTAGGGAAGTTTGGTATAACTCCCTCTCATCATCCTGCTGCGTTCCCTTATATTTCCTGAAGACCAGCCTTTTGGCTCTGACCTTTTCTGCTACTGTTTTGAGAACCAAAGTGGTTTTCTTCTTCTTTTGTGCTTCCTTATCTCTCTAACACAATGGGATGTTGCTTCAAGTATTGCATCCTTAATGCTTGCCCACTTTGCCTGTACCCTCTCGCCTGCATTTCTTTTTGCCAGGGCTAGCTTAACTCTGTTGGCAATCTTATCAAAGTCAGCTCCTCTGAAGTCCCATATTTTTGCCTTGGAATGGGATGCTTTAGTTCTAGTGGCCAAATTGAACCATACCATGTGATGGTCACTGGCCCCCAGGTGACCTTCTACCTGGAGATCTGTGATCCTTTCCTATTAGTCAGTACTAGATCTAGGATAACCCTGTCTCTTGTGGGTTGTTGTACCAGTTGTTTGAGGCCCTCCCCTGCAGGGAATCCACCATGTGTCTAGTTCTGGCAGATGTTCCTGCTGGTATTGACCAATTTGTATCCGCATGTTGAAGTCCCCATTATCAGAACCTCCCTTTAGCTGTCATGTTTTGTATATCTTCTAACAGTAATGTGTCTATGTCCTCCCCTGGTCTGGAGGCCTGTAGACAACCCCAGTTCATATGGCTGTCACATTTCCTGTTTCCAGGGTGACACACAGTTCTTCTGGCTCCTTATGTGTATTATGAATTTCTGTAGCTTTGATATTTTCATTGACATAAAGAGCCACTCCAACCCCCCTTTTTGCACCCCGGTCTCTTCTGAACAGCACATAGCCAGGTACTGAAGTCTCCCAAGTGTGGTTACTGGTAACCCATGTATCGCTAATGGCTACTATGTCCAGTTTAGCCTCTGTCATACTGCACCCATCTTGGTGTCATCAGTGAACAGGCTAATCCTGCTCCCCTACCCCCTGCACAATGTCCGAGATGAATAGCCCAAACAGCACTGGACACAGCAGCAAGCCCTGTGGCACCCCGCTCATCACAGGTCTAGGCCACAAGACTCCCCCCCACCACCACCCTTTGTAACCTACCCCATAGCCAGTTTGAAATCCAACATGCCATCTTTGTCCCCACTTCCACCCCGGACAATGTCACCCCTAGACACCCATGGGGGACTGAATCAAAGGCTTTGCTGAAATCCAGGTATAGCACATCCACAGCATGGCCCCCATCCAGTTCCATCATCACCCAGTCATAGTACTGTATAAGATAGGTTTGGCAGGATCTCCCTGAAATTAACCCATGCTGCCTCCCATACTGCAGGTTATTGCCCTCCAGGAATGCCACCAGCCTGTCTTTTAGTATCGTCTCCATGAGCTTACCTACTATGGACGTCAGACTGACTGGCTTATAATTCCATGGCTCATCTCTTGGACCACTTTTATGTAACAGTATCACATGGGCCATCCTCCAGTCCTGAGGCACCTCCCCCGTTTCCAAGGAGGTGATGAACAGGTCCACCAGTGGTTCCGCTAGAACCTCTGCCATCTCCCACAGCACCCTGGGGTGGATACCATCTGGCCCAGGTGCTTTATTCACCTTCAGCACTCTCAGCCCTTCTAAAACTCTGCTACCCTCTATCCTGTCATCTGTTAACTCACACGCCCAATTCCCCCTCCCTCCTGACCAGGGTGGTAATGGACTTCCCCTCCTCCCTTGTGAACACTGAGCAGAAGTACTCATTCAGTGCTTCCGCTTGTTCCTTCCCCTTCTCCACCCACTCCTCCCCCCCTTTTTATCCTCACTATACTGTCCCTGCACTTCCTTTTCTCCCTGATGTATCTAAAAAAATCCTCCTCCCCTCCTTTTATTCCCTGTGCTAATCTGAGTTAATTTGTGGCTTTCGCAACCTTAACTCTCTTGGTCACCTCCTTAGACCATTTGGTGTACTCCTCCCTCTCCTCCTCTTTCCCCATCCCTCTGAACCTCAGGTATGCCGCTCTTTTTGCCCTTGCCCCTTCTATCACCTCCCTGTTCAGCCAGCATGGTCTCTTTACCCTACACTTCTTACTCTGTAGCCTGGTGCACATTTCTGTTGCCTCTGTGATTCCTTGCTTTATTATGTCCCACTTCTTCGTTGTCCCTTTTCCCACTTTATTCCTTCGAGTCTCCCCTTCAGCAATTCCCTCATTCTCCAAAGTCTGTCCTCCAGAAATCCACCACCTTTGTTGCTGATCCCTCTGGCTTCCTGCTCATTGTGATGTTAAACCACACCGTTTGATGATCGCTGTTGGCTAACGAATCCTCCACCCTTATGCCCCTCACTGCTTCACTGTTAGATAGCATTAGGTCCAGAGTGTTCCCCAGTCTAGTGGGTTTGGCAACCAGCTGTGTCAGGAACCCCTCCTGGAATGCATCCAGGGGACCCTTTCCCTGGTGCTGGAGGTGACTGGCATGGTCCAGTCCACCCCCGGCAGGTTGAAATCCCCCAACTATGACTACCATCCCGCTTCTGCATACCCTACTGATTTGTTCTGCCAATTTCCTGTCCCTTTCCACTGTCTGGGATGGTGACCTACACACCATCCTAAACCTCAACTTCCTTCCCCTGGAGTCAAGGAGCTGTATCCACATTGCCTCTATTCTCCTCTCCTCCCTTTTGCCCCTTGTACATTTGATCCCCTCCCTCACATAAACAGCCACCCCCACCCTTTCTCTCCCCACAGTCCTTTCTGTGCAGTCTGAACACTGGGATTGCCAGATCCCAGTCCCGATGATCTGTGGCCCATGTTTCTGTGAGAGCTGTGATGTCCACCCTCCCAACAGCCAAGAGCGCCTGTAGCTCCACCACCTTGTTGCCTAGGCTTCTCGCATTCACAGAGACTACCCTCCATCCCATCACCCTTCCTTCCTTTTCCAGATCCCCAGATGTCCTGGTGGATCTCCAAGGCCTGTCTAAGGATGGCCTGTCTGCAGCTCTGCAGCCTTCCTGTGGGTAGCTGGCTGATTTAAGCCATCCTTTTGTATGCCTAACTTTGAGCAGCACATTTCTGGGATGCACGGCAGATGTGCCACACATTTTGGCTGAATATGGATGTGGGGCATATTTGTGTACTCGCCCCATTTTTGCACCACATACATTGCTTCTGCATGATCGCATGTTTGGAAATGTGCAACGCATCTCTCCCTATCAAATATCATGCTTCTGCACAATTTCTGGGATGCGCTGTGCATCTCCATTTTGTGCAGCGCATTTCCTTTGAATATGTGGTCCTAATAGTCCATCTGATTGGTAGATTGATGTCTGGTGATTTACTGCCTTATAAACCAAAGTTAACAAGTGAAGAGTGAGACAAGATGCAGGGTATGACCTGTTTAATTTGGTCAGTAGTGGGCAATGATGTTTGTTTCAATTTGCTTTCAGAATAAACTGCAAAATCTGGTAATAAATAGTGTCTAATAGGGAGAGACTGGAAGCATTGGCATTCTGGTAGATTGTCTCACCATAGACTAGAACGAGTAGTAAAGCCTAGGTCACAATTAATTTATTATCCAAGGATGACAAACAATGTCTGGCCCATCTTAGGTGGGCCAGGCATAACCGAGATTTAGAGATAGTGGCAACAATGTGAGATTTAAAAGTTAAAATTGGACACAAATAAGCCCAAGATACTTAAATTCGTGTGCAAGGTGTAAAGGAGAATTATTTAAAGTAATAGAAGAAGGAGGGGGTACTTGATTCACAATGGGCTGTGGCCCAAACAACATTGTTCAGGTCTTTTTGCTGTTTAAGAGTAAAAGATTAGCAGAAAACCAGTGAAAAACCTTGTTAAAGTCTGCTTGAAGAGTAGAAGTCAGAAAAGAAAGATTCTTGAGATCGAAAAAAAGAACGATGTCTTCAGCATAGAGTCAAACCGAACATGTAGTAACAACTGAAGGTAAAGGATCTACAAACAAAGTAAAAAGAATAGAACCCAGAATAGACCCCAGTGGCACCCCTGTGGATATAGGAAGAGAAGAAGGCAGAGACCCCTCCTAGAGAACAGACTGAGATGTAACATGTAAATAAGAAGCAAAACAATTAACTACAGTAGAAGAAAACCCATGTAACTATAGACGTGCCCGAACTTATTAGTGGTTAATAACATCAAAAGCTCTGGAAAGTCAATAAAAACAGTTCCAAAACAGTGACCCTTGTCCAAAGCTCTGGAAATAGAATAATGGAAATCAATTAATGCAGTTTGTTTGTTTATTTACTTTATTTATTTAATGGTTTCAGAATTGCAACCCTTTGAGTCAGAGACTCATTTACAAAGACCCCACGTCAGAGTACATAGAACAAGGTAAACATATATAACATGAAACAATGGAAGTTTCAAATACATTGTAAAAAATTCCTATACAGAGTGGTAGCTAAGGTTATGACATTTACAGGTTTACACAAAAAAGCCGATACTAGTAAAAAATAGCAAATAATACACTAGAAGGAGCAGAGACATAATTAGAAGAACCGGGGGGGGGGGCAATTAGGTAGGACGAGTGTCACTGCTATATGCAGTTGCAGCTCCAGGAGTTGAGGAGAAGGAGCCGCAGAGCAGTTTTGAAGGGCCCAAGCTTTCTTTCAGAGGAGATGGCTACAAGGAGGGAGTTGAACCAGGATGGGGGCTCTGTAGAGAAAATACATCTGGGGAAGGGAGGTCCTGACTCTGGGTACATAGAGAGAGAGGGCTTGGAGGCGCTACATGTGGAGAAAGTGGGGGATGTGCGGATGATTTTAGACAGGCCTGGGGGGGCCCAACCTGCAGCAATTTTCTTGGTAAAGACACAGAACTGGTAGAGCAGCCACTCATCAAAGTTGAGAACATTTGCCAAGGAGTACAGCATGCAGGTATGGATAAGTATGTTGGCACCTGTGAGCAGTCAACAGGCCTTGTTAAGTGACAGTTTGAGTTTGTTGAGGGCAGTGTCGTCTGCGGCCCTGTAGATCAGGAGGCCGTAGTCGATGAGGGATAGGACAGAGGAGGTTATAGGAAGTCTCAGCGCTTCAGGGGGGAGGCTGTCTCTGCGGCGGTAAAGTAGGCCAATACGTGAAATGACAGCAGAGCAGAAAGTATTGATATGGTTGTGGAAGGAGACAGCAGGGTCAAAAGTAATGGCAAGGTATTTGAAGGAGTTAACTTGTTCAAGGGGGAGGAGTCTATTGGAAAGGACACTAAGGGGGTAGTTTTTGTATTTATTTTGGTTATGGGCAAAGAGCATGATCTTTGACTTCTTCAAGTTAAGCACAAGTCTGTGGTCAGTGAACCAGCTTTCAGCCCGGCTAAAGGAGTTTTGGAGGGCAGATTGGAGGCAGATGGGATAGTGGGAGGAGAAAAGGACCGCATCATCAGCATAAAGAAGAACATTTCCAGTGCAGGTGTTGCGGAGCGTGTTAAGATAAAGACTTAAGAGCAAGGGACCCAGGATAAAACTCTGGGGAACCCCTGAGCAAATGAGGCAGCTACTAGACAGGGTACTGTTAATTTTAACGCACTGTGAGCGGTAAGTGAGGTAGCTGGAAATTCAGGCATGGACACCTTGGGAGAACCCTATTTGCTGGAGGGAGGATAGGAGGAGGGGGTGGTTGACAGTATCAAAGGTTTTTGATAGGTCAATGAAAACTGCTACGGCAAGTTGCCCCTTGTTGAGGGCTAAGTGTAAGTAACTAGAACATTCAGTGAGGGTGGTGGTGGTGCTATGCCCTCAGTGGAAGCCATGCTGCTCCAGGTACAGGAGGTTGTGAGTGGAGAGAAAGTCAGTGAGCTGATCGGCCACTATCTTTTCTAAGGTCTTTGAGAGCGGGGGAAGGATGGATATTGGCCTGTAATTCCTGGAGGCGGTACGGTCACCGCTTTTGTGTATGGGAGAGATGACTGCAGTTTTCTAGGTGTGGGGGAACTGGTTGAGGCAGAGGGAGTGATTGAGCAGGTTGGTAAGAGGGTAAGAGTACAACATCCAGTATTAGATGTAGTAGCATGAGGTCCAGCGAGTCGTTACTATGGTTGGTACCATTCAGGGCTTTGAGTATGTAGGGCTTGGCATCATGTGGGGAGAGTGCACAAAAGTAGAAAAGGGAGTAGGGTGGGAGGAGGTTGGGGGGAACAGGGTCAAAGAAGTTGGGAGGAGCACTGTGCTAAGGTCAGAGAAGGTGTTATTCAGTTTGTCAGCAATGCACTGCGGGTCATTGGTGATTACACCGTTGATGTTGAGCTGAGACGGGGGGGGGGGGTTGGATTTACTGCTTAGCTCCTTAATGTTGTCCCAAAATTTATGGGCCAAGCCCCAAGAGGAGGCAAAAGTTGACCTGTAATAGTCTGCTGTAGCCTTGCGGATGGTCCAGATGCATTTGTTTCTTGTGGCACGGTAAGTCTGCCTATCCATGGGCTTGCCAGAGTCAATGGCTCTGTGTCATAGGTTGTCCCTGAGTCGCATTTGGTTGATTAGGGAAGAGGTGACCCAGGGGGAGTCATTTGCTTTAGCAGTGTGTTTGGAGGGGGAAGCAAAGGTGTCACAGGCAGAATTGAAGGAGTGGACAAAATAATCAAATGCAGTATCAATATCTGGGGCTAGTTTTATGGGTGACCAGTCCCAGTGAGAGAGCTGTTCTTTGAGCTGATCAAGTTTGCCTGGTTGAAGACGTCGTCGGAGGACACATTTGGGTGCTGGTTTCTGTCTTGCAGGACCAGGAGAAGATTATTGGGAATGGTCACTTAGAGCATTGGGCAGTACAGTGGTGCCAGCAATCTTATGTGGTCTGTTCGAGAGGACAGTATCCAGCAGGATGGCAGTTCCATTAGCCAGGTTTGTCCAAGTAGGGTGGGCAACCAATTGGGTTAGGTCGAGGGCCGCTATGGCATCTTTGGAGTGTGAAGCAGAGCTGGTGAGCCAATTGATATTAAGATCTCCCAACAAAATGTGTTCAGCTTTGGGGGGTAGGTGGGAGAAGTGATCAAGTAAAGACTGGAGAGCAAGATTCTGTTTGCGTGGTGGGATATAGGCAGCAGTAAGTATAAGTGGGGCTCTGGAGGTGTCGGGGATGATTTTGAAGGAGAGGGCTTGAGCACCAAAATCCAGATGGGGGGCATGACCTTAGAGAGAATCACGGAGGTAAAATGTGCAGCCACCACCATGCTTACCTATCCTATCTTCCCTGAAGAGGGTGTACCCAGGGAGTGCGACAAAAGAGTCAGGGGTGGATTTAGAGAGCCACATTTCAATGACTGCTAAGATATCCAGCTGGTGCTGGGCAATCCAGCCTTGAAGGATGAGAAACTTCCTAAGAAGACTGCAGATATTCATGGAGGCAATATGTAGCCCAGCTGCAGGTGGGGGGTGGCTGGCACTGGCAGGGGTGGGTCAAGGATTGGGGTGGACTTTCCCAGACAGCATGAAGAGGACAAAAAAATCACTCTAAATAGAGCAAGATGTCTATGGCAGGAGGGAGGAGAGTCGTATGAGGACCCCGCCAGGAGGGAGACTGGGATGGGCAGGAAGCATATCAGAGGAATGGCCAGGAAGAGGGGGGGCCATGGGGAGTCAGAAGATGGAGACAATGGGAGCAGGTGTGCAGGAGGGGGATGCAAAGGTGGGGGAGAGGTGATAGTGGGGGGCAATGGCAATACAAGGTTGGACAGGAGTGGGGATGTATGATGGCTCATGGCAGCTGGGAAGTATCAACATAAGGGAAGGGTGGGACACTTATGATTAGGGTATAAGTGTGAGTGGAACTGGCGGGGCAGGGATTGTGATAGACATGGTGGGAGGGCAGTAGCCTAGGAGATACAAGGAGGATAAAAAGACTTCCACCAGTGTGGTAGCCCAGTTGGCGCAGCGGTAGGGCCACAGACTATGGCACTGAGGGTACAGGGTTCAATACCCAGGGGGGAAGGGTTAGACTGGGCAGTCAAGAGAGAGGTGGGGAGAGGGAAAAGGTGCCTAAATGTGGGTGAAAAAGAGGGGGAGAGGGTGGCACAGTAGCAATTCCTAGTGGTTACTGGGTGTAATGAGTACAGGTAGCAAGAGAGGAGGCAGTCGAGGGAACAGGATAGAAAGAGGGGAACAGGCAGTACAGTGAAGGGAACAGGCTGTACAGTGAAGGTTTGGAGAAAGGCACAGCACTACCACCTAGTGGTGGGTTTGTGTAACCTGCACAGGGAGAAAAATGTGTACTTAGAAATAAGGCAGCAGGAAGTCACGTGACAGGGTGTGGTCCACAAATTGGGGAGATGCCCCTGGGTGGGAAGTCGATGCAAAGCGTCGACAGGCTAACACCACACAGCAGAGTTCAGGGGAGGCTGTAATTACCTTTAGGGCTCTGTGATCCTCTCAATCAACCAGTAGTGAGTGCAGCCTTCTGTGCTGTGCAAGGAATGGGGTTCTTGCGGCCTAGAGAGGAGAACAATAGGGTAATTAATATGCAGTGGGAGGGGGGCTTTCAAGGCTACAGCCAGAGTACTGGATCGAACTGCACATGCGCAAGCTTGTGGATGCAGCAGTACCAAAAACGGGCCGAGGGTGAACAATGCAACCCATGAGGAGAATGCCAGAATGCCGCTACCAAGAGGTAGGACTCTGAGCTAACTCCAGACCATCAGGTAGAGATCACAAACAGTGCTAGCATACCAAGACATAAATGAATGAGCACCCTGCATACAGTCGCTTGGAGAAGCAGTTCAAGCTAGTAAACTCACTGAAACAACAGCAGTGCAATGAGGCTATGCTACCCTTAAAAACAGTAATAGAACAACCAAAGTCCTCCAGCTGCTTAAGCTCAAGCTACAAGGCACAGTAACTAAGCCAGACCACACTAGACATATAGTACACAGGGACTCTGGCAGTAACAACTAAACAGCAATTATGGAGCAGAAACATCGTGGTGGACAGCAAGCTAAATTGTTCTTAAAGCTCCTCCAGGTGTCCTGAGGTTTCCTGAGGTTTCCTGGTGAGAGCAGCAGGATTAAAGCAGCTGCAGAAACAATCAGTGAAAGTCGGAGGGTAGAAATGTCCAAACACCCCACAGCAGAGTTCAGGGAGGCTGTAATTACCTTTAGGGCTCCGCGATCCTCTCAGTCCCCCAGTAGTGAGTGCAGGCTTCTGTGTTATGCAGGGGATAGGATTTCCGTGGCCTTTAGGGATCCGCAGTCCTCTCAGTCTCCCAGTTGTGAGTGCAGGCTTCTGTGTTGTGCATGGGATAGGGTTCCTGTGGCCTTTAGGGCTCCGCGATCCTCTCAATTCTCCAGTACTGAGTGCAGGCTTCTGTGTTGTGCAGGGGATGGGGTTCCCATGACCTTTAGTGCTCCACGGTCCTCTCAATCCCCCAGTAGTTAGTGCAGGCTTCTGTGTTGTGTTTGGGTAGAATGGAAAGGCCTAAAGCCAGATTGGGCTGCGGAAAGAACTTGGTAAATACTTAGGTAATCCACAGTCTGTCTATGAACATATGAACAATCCTTTCAGATAGTTTGGAAATGATGGGATGTAAAGAAATTGGATGGTAATTTTCTGCTAGAGATTTATCCTCACTTTTATGAAGGGGGATAACTATAGAGTGCTTCCAAGCAGAGGGAAAAGTTTGAGTGACAAGAGACAAGTTAAATATGTGAATCAGTAAAGGGTTATTAAATTAGCACAGAATTTAAGCAGAAAATTGTCCAAGTTGTCATTGTCCTTAGCTGAGTCCTTTCTCAGAGAGGCCAGAAAATCAGCTGGCAGTTGGCAGCTCTGTTTGTGAAGGCAATCAGGGATGAGTGAAGTGGGTCATGAATTCTGTATGTAATTGGCTCAAATTGCAAATCCTAGTGGCTGAACTTGTTCCAACCTATGCATTTCTAGGTGATTAGCATACAGGTCTTGAAACTGATTTAGCCAATCAGAAAGCAGGAGATTTTCAACCAATTTTATAATCTAAAGATAATTCATAGGTTCATAGATTCTGTCAGCAGATAAGGACCTCCTGGCCCACCTTGTCTGCCTGTAAAAATCTCCCCTAATAGTGCTACCCAACTCACTACTGGGGGGCCGTCATCCACCCCCTCTGTTATAATATTGTTCTTTTTAATGTAGAAACACAGACAATGATGGCAGAAAAAGACCAAAGGTCCATCTAGTCTACCTGGAGTTCCCTATCTTACCCGAGAGCTATTGTCCATACATGGTTTTATCCCTCCTGGTCTAAACCCCTGTTCCACTCCCTACTGCTACCAACCTGAACCACCACCAGAACTTTCACTCTGTCCTAGCCGTGCTTGAAACCATTTATGGTCTTGCACCCACCACCTCTGCTGACAGACTGTCCCACGTCTCTACCACTCTTTCTGTAAAACAGAACTTCCTCACATCCTTCTTAAACCCCTCCCCGCATTACCACTTCTGACCTGGGTTCTTGACTCTGCATTCCTGCTAAACAGAGCCCCACAATTCATATTGTTGATTCCCTTCAAGAACTTGAACGTCTGTATCACAATCCCCCTCTCTCACCTGGTCTTCAGTGACAGTGAGTACACGTTAAGTGCCTTGCTACTATCTTCAAAAGATCTACCCTGTTGCCTCTAAATCATCTTGGTCTCCCTGCACTGCACTGCCTCTAGCTTACCCTTGTCCTTTCTTAGGTGAGAACTCTCGAACTGAGCACAGTATTCCAGGTACAGCCTCACCAGTGACCTATATAGAGGTAATAGTAGCTCCATTTTTCTTTCGTTAGTACCCCTTCCAATACATCCCAGCATCTTGTTAGCCTTACTATAGGCCTTGTTGCACTGGCTTGATTGTTTGAGGGAGTTATTATTGATGACTTCCAGGTCCCTTTCCTCTGCTGTAGTGCTTAGTTTAACCACTCCCACCCAATACTCTGCCCTGGGCTTTTTTCCTGCATAACCCTGCATTTTTTTGCATTAAATTTCAACTGCCAAAACTTAGACCACTGCTCTAGCCTTTGAAGATCCTTTCGCATCTCCGTAATCCCTTCGTCGCTATCATGCCACAGAGCTTTGCATTATCTGCGAAGAGGCAAAGCTTGCCCTGGATGCACTCTCCAATATCGCTGATGAACAATGGAAGGGTGATGTAAGCAGCCAGAGATCCAGTCAGGGCTTCTGCTCAAGGACAAGAGAGCCACATGGGGATTTAAATCTGTTATTAAATTTAACCCGGAGCACATTCTTGGGCTGCCAATACAGTGGGTGGCAGGAACAGAGGGCTGCAACTAAACTGGCTTTTGACCTTGAGGGAAGGTTCCATTCTCAGTGTGCTTCTGGGTAAGGTGCCATCCTGGGGTGAGTAAATCTCAGGAACAGCAATCAGGTGGGGTTGATTGAAATCAGGTGAGGTTACTGAACATTGAAAACCAGGTGCTAAAGGTACTACATCTGCCTCAGGGTACCTTTTCAGCAACTAATTCTGTACAGTGCATTTGCAGCAGGGTAAGATGGGACAGAGGTGAGCTGGAAATGGGGCAGTAGTCTTTTGTTGTCTTTATACAGATCTACTGTACATACAGCATCTTGCAGCAGGGTGGGGAGTTGTGCTGTGAATTAAGCTAGTAGGTTTGTTTTGGAACGTCAGGAGTGTTAACTTTGAGGGGAGGATCTAACAAACAAACACCAAAATCCCTGGACTTTAATAACTTGTGTGTTAACTAACCTGCCAATAAAGCATCCTTCTCCATTGCAGTTCAGCAGCTGCTCATTGTGCTGTCTCTGTCTCTCCAGGAAAGGGGTCAGGTGAGATCTGAGGAGGGTGACATAAGCAACCAGAGATCCAGTTGGGGCCTGTGCTGCTCAACAGGATGTCCCACCTGGGGGAGGTTCCACTGGTGTATATAAGCAGGCACTCCTAACTTGTCACACGTGTTTGTATACCAGCACGAGTGGAACTGCACAGGAGTGGAAAAGGCGTAAGACTGGTATCCTAGGTATTTGCAGGCATCCACGGGAGGAAGCAGGTATGTGGGGACATTCACTGCTGGGAAGGATGGATGGTCAAAGGTTGAACAAAGTGGGGAATAGATCCAACACCCTATCTAAGGTAGGAGTAAAAAGGGATTTAAACAGGGTACAAGGGAACACTAATAGCAATCCAACTAGGGTCAGATAGCAAAGGGTTAAGGGAAGGTGAAAGTGCTGCTACCACAACAGGAAAAAGCAGAGAAAAGTAAGGGGGTACAGGAAGGAGGAAAACACATCAGACAAGAGGGAACTACTTGTTGAGAGGGGTTGGAAGAGAAAACCCTGTCTAAGAAAAAGGTACAAAAGGAGCATCGAAAACAAAAAAAGGAGAAATCTTGAAACACTCTATTGGGGTAAGGGTACAAAAGTATTCCAGGTAACACAGGGAGAGTAATAATTGGGAATGCTGGAAGTGGTGCAATGCAGTGACTGTGGGGTGGCAGTTTTCAGAGAAATCTTCTGGAGACTGCGATGCTGCCCCATCTGCACGCACCTCTCTGGGTTGAGTGAGGCAGTCGCTAAACTCCATGCCAAAATGGCTAGGATTCTGGGGACATTTTCCCCCACCCAGGGGTCACCAGGTTTGCCACCATTACCTCGGGGGATGCCAGGGAGGAGGAACAGCTGGAGTATGGTGGACTGTGGAAGGGTGGGGGTGATGGGTCAGAAGCACATTTCTCACACTGGTACCACTACATAATTCCTATACCAGTCTGGCAAGGCAGGATGCTGGGAGGAGGCACCAATGGTAGGGAGGATGTGGGGGTCATCCTTAGTGGAGATCCCAAGGAGGGTGGTAGAGGACCCCAGAGAAGGGGGAAGCAATGTCTGGTGGGTGACTCAGTTCTGAGGGGGATAGATCTTGGAATAGGAAGGGGGTAGAGGGATGTTAGATACCTAACTTGCACCATCCCCACAGGATTGTGGAATATCTTAAATCCAAAGGGTTACAAGACCTGAGGCAGCATGGATTCACAGGGAGAGCTCATGTCAAATGAATCTGATAGATTTCTTTGACTGGGTGAGCAGGGAATTAGATTAGGGTGGAGCAGTGGACAAGGCCTATCTACATTTCAGGAAGGCATTCAACACTGTTCCACAAAGGAGACTAGTAAGCAAGTTGGGTAGCTTAGGAGTGGGTCCAAAAGTGGTAAACTGGGTAAGAAATTGGTTAGGAGATAGGTGACAGATGGTGCTGGTAAACTGAGTTTATGGGGAACGGGAGAAAAAGGAAAAAATGGTTGGCATGGGCTACATGAAGCTCTGTCTACCTACCTTTGTCCCACGCTGTCACCCAGTCCCTGGCCCAATCTAGATGTAGTTCTCTGGGTAGGGGGAGAATGGCCCTCCCCTCCCCAACCCCACAACAGGGGGCAATCTGTGGGGATCCTGGGCCCGAGATACGGGAGAGACAAGATGCTGGACAAGAGGAGGCGGGGACAGGGTTGAGAGCCTGCCTTTGCCAAACAAAAGGAAAAATGCTGTATGGAAAAAAGTTCAGTGACGAGGCTGGGAGGTGATGTCAGGCAAGTCTGAGGACAAGAAAAGGCTTAAGAAAGAAAATTTATGATTTTTACTGATAGATGAGGTGTTTTGCCAATTATATTTTTGTTAACTTCCAAAGATTTGGTCTCTTTTAAGAATACAAACATATGAACAGATAAAAATGTCAGCAGAGGAAGGCCATTATGATGTCAATGTGAAGTTCAAGTAACATGTTACCTGACACTCCACATCCCCTCCCTTGACACCCTTACCTTCCCCCTTTATCGTATTCCACCACCCCTCTTAAAACCCCTAACTGCTTTCTGACTTACCATCTCCTCTGGTAGTCCATTTCACCCTGCGACCGCACTGTCTGTGAAAAAGTGTCTCCTAGCGTCCTTCTTCAAACTTCTTCCCACCAGCTTGCAACTATTTCCCCTTTGTGTTTCTGTTCTCCCTGAACCTGAAATGATCCCCAAGGTCGACCTTGTTAACATCCTTGAGGTATCTTGACATCTCAATAATGTCCCCTTGTTAACTTCTCTCCTGTAACTGCTTCCCCTGATGTCACCTTCTCCTAGCCTCAGCTCCTTCTGCTCCAGTGCACCCCTTTCCTAGTACTTCCTTCCCACCCCTCTTGGGCAATGTTAGAGCCTATAAGAACTTACCTGACTGCTCCTTCCATCCTGACACTGTGTTTTTTCCTTATCGTTAGTTCCCTTTCCATGTCCCCTTGGCTCCCACCTACACTCCTTGCTCACTCCCCCTTTGACACCATCATGGTGTTTTGCATTCCACTCCCTAACTGCTGCCACCTTCCCCCCTACAATCACTACATGCCTTTGCGGGCACTCCATGTACTATGTATCTCTCCCTACTCACCACTTGCATCCCCCTCCTCACCCCCTCTCATGCTCCACCAAGCTCCTTTCAATCAATAATTGTGTTCAAGGATGCTTCAAATACACGCTGTAATCATGGTTGCGTAGGTTTAACCTATATATACTGTACTACAGTTGCTATACTTTTTAGCTGCGCGTACTTTTCATGGTCTTAGCTTAATGGATCTTTCTAATATAATATTTCGTATGTATTACAAACTTCCTGTGTATAATTACTTTTCTGTAAATACTATTAAGTGTGAATTAATTTTTTATGTATTGTTTACCCAATTATGATGTAAGAGAGTATTCCTTTGTATGTATTGTTAACCTCTCCTTTCCAGGTCCATCTCAAAAATGAGCTTGCTCAATGATGTTCGCATGGTTAAATAAAGATTTTGATTGATTGATTGATTGATTGATTGAGTAGGTACATGTTTAGGCTGTCCAGCCTATGTTCGTATGAGAGCCCTTGCTGGCCCTGAATCATGTTCGTAACTGTTCTTTGAATTGTCTCTAGCAGGTTGATGCCCCTTTTTGTTGTAGTTGCTCCTTCACACAGTGCTTCAGGTGCAGCCTCATTATTGACCTGTACAGTGGCAGTATGACCTCTTTCCCCCTACTGGTGAAGCCTCTGCCTATGCAAGCTAACATATTTGCTCTCACTGCTGCCTTGACACATTGAATGGAGTGTTTCAGATTTGTTAGTGACTGACATTCCTAGGTCTTTCTCTTCCTCGGACACTGTGACCATCATGCCTCCCAGTATGTACTCAGCCTTGGGGTTCTTACTTCCAATGTACATGTCCTTGTACTTTTACGTGTTGAACCCCAGTTGCCAGATTCCAGACCATCTTTCTAACTACCAGGTCCTACCTCAGATCTCTGACCCCCTCCTTCATGTTCACCCTCCCACAAAGCATGGTGTCATGCTCAAAGAAGCAGATTTATGCTGTCCTCAATGTCATATTAAACACATGAACAGTACAGGACCAAGAACGGACAACCATCATTTTGAACACATAGAAACATAGAAACATAGACTTTGATGGCAGATAAGGACCGCTTGGCCCATCTAGTCTGCCCATTTTCCTACCTACAGGATAGGCCGCAGATCCTAGTTAACCAACAGCCTATTTCTTCCTACCCCCCACAAGAATTGCCTTATGTCTGTCCCATGCATTCTTGAATTCTCCCACAGTTTTAGACCCCACAACCTCCTCAGGAAGGCTGTTCCATGCATCCACTACCCTCTCTATGAAATAATACTTCTTCACATTGCCCCTGAACCACCCCTCTATCTTTAAATTGTGTCCCCTTGTTCTTACACGCCTCTTTCTGAAAGATGCTGCCTCTTGGACTTTGTTGATTCCACTGAGGTACTTAAAAGTTTCTATCATGTCCCCCCTCTCCCTTCTTTCCTCAAGGGTATACATATTAAGCTCCTTTAGTCTCTCCTCATACGGCTTCTCTTGCAGACCCTGCACCATTTTAGTTGCCCTCCTCTGGACTGCCTCTATCCTGTCTATGTCCTTGCGGAGATGGGGTCTCCAGAACTGGACACAGTACTCCAGATGGGGTCTCACCAACTGTCTGTATAGAGGGATAACAACTTCCTGTTTTCTGCTGCTGATGCCTCTCCCTATGCATCCCAGTATACCCCAGCCCTCCCTACTGCCTTCTCACATTGCTTGCTAACCTTAAGGTCATCTGATATGATTACCCTTTCCTTTTGTTGTTGTTACTACCCCCACATTGTGTTATTCTTCCCTGGGTTCTCGTTTCCCAGGTGCATTATTTTGCACTTCTTTGCACTGAACCCTAGCTGCCATACTTCTGACCATTCCTCCAACCTTGCCAAGTCCCTTCTCATCCTTTCCACGCCTACTTGTGTATCAACCCTGTTGCAGATCTTTGTGTCATCTGCAAAGAGGCATACTTTTCCTTCCAGTCCCTCTGCAATGTCACTTATGAAGACATTAAAAAGGACTGGACCCGATACTGAACCCTGCAGTACCCCACTAGTAACCCCTCTTTCTTCAGAGTGGACTCCATTTACAATTACCTTCTGTGTCCTGTTGTCCAGCCAATGTTTTACCCAGGTTACCACCCTGGGACCCACTTAATTTGATTATTAGTCTTTTGTGTGGGACTGTGTCAAATGCCTTGCTAAAGTCTAGGTAGGCCATGTCCACAGCCCCTCCCTGGTCTACTACTTTGGTCACCCAGTCAAAGAAATTGATTAGATTCGTCTGACATGACCTTCCCGCTGTGAACCCATGCTGCCTTGGGTCCTATGCCCCACTGGCCTCTAGGTACTCAACTATTCTTTCCTTCAGAAGTGACTCCATCACTTTTCCTACCACAGAGGTCAGACTGACAGGTCTGTAGTTTCCTGCCTCTGTCTTGGTCCCACTTTTGTGAAGCGGAATCACATCCGCCTTCCTCCAGTCATCGGGTACCACACCATCCTCCCATGATTTATTAAAAGAGAGCCAGTGGTTTCACTAGCTCCTCCGTAATTATTTTAGAATTCTGGGGTGAATTCCATCAGGCCCCATTGCTTTGTCCACCTTCAGTTTTATGAGTTCTTGCAGAACCCTTTCTTCTGTGAAAGGACTGGGATCGACCTCCCTATCAAGAGTGCTTCTGTTAATTGGATTAGGCACTTCCTCTCCTCTTTTGTGAATACTGAGCAGAAATATTCGTTCAGTATCCCTGCTTTTTCACTGTCCCCCTCTGCCCACCCACCGTTCATTCTATTCAGCCTCACTATCCCTCCCTTTGTCTTTCTACGCTCGCTGATGTACCTATAAAATGTTTTATCCCCTTCTTAACTGAGTTAGCTATCGTTTCCTCAGTTTGGGCCTTTGCTATTCTGACTTCCTTCCCTGCTTCCTTCTGCCTTAACTGGTACAGCTCTCTGTCCTGCTCCTTCTGTGTTTCCTTATACTTCCGGAATGTTATCTTTTTCTTCCTGACTTTCACAGCCACCTCTTTTGAGAACCATAGTGGCTTTTTCTTTCATTTTGATTTGTTTATTTGCTTCACACAAAGGCTTGTTGCCTCTGTGATGGCAGTTTTGATGATTCTGCATTGTTGCTCCACACCTTCTTCTAGCCTGTCTGCTAGTGCTTTTCTGAGGCACTCTCCCATCTTGCCAAAGTCAGCCCTCCTGAAGTCCAGTACCCTCACTTTTGTATGGCTTGACTCTGTAGCTGAGTTTAACGTGACCACACTGTTTGATGGTCACTTGTTCCCAGATGGCAACCCACTTCTAGATCTGAGATCCTCTACTGCCCCGCTTGAGAGCACGAGGTCTAGATTGCTCCCTCACGAGGGGTTCTGAAACTAGCTGTCTGAGGCCTGCCACCTGTAGGGCATCAAGAATGGCCTGCTCTTGGATGTGGCTGCAGCAAATGTGCTCCAGTTAACATCTGGCATATTCAGGTCTCCCATCAACAGTATCTCCCTTTCTCTGCCATTCCAAGAATGCCTTCTATCATATCCTTGTCCATTTCCTCTCCCTGATATGGGGGTCTGTACACAACCCCTGTGCGGATTGTGGAGCCCTTTCCAGCCTCAAGGTGACCCACAGTGCCTCCTCTCCTCCCTGTTTACTCTTTTGTTCAGTTGCTTTTATCCCTTCCTTTACATAAAGAGCTACTCCTCCCCCTCTTTCCCCTGCCTGTCTCTCCTGTAGGTTATGTACCCTGGTATGTTAACATCCCAGTCATGGTTCTCTGTGTACCATGTTTCTGTGACTGCTACGATATCCAGGCATCCCTCTTCCATTAAGGCCACCAGCTCAAGGAGCTCACATTGAACAATTCTGGACAAAGCACCAATACCTGTGGGATCCCCCCTTATTCCTGAGTACTGTCCCCCACCATAACCACCACCCTTTGCATTTTCCCTCCCAACCAATTTGCAACTCACCTTGTCAACTTGTCCCCCACCCCAGGTCCTCCAACTTCTTGATCATACTGGCTCCCAAAATGTAGGACCTGGAAAAATTATGCTCCAGTCCACCCAGCTTCAGAAATGGTTAGAACAAAGTAGGACTCCACTGGAAATGAAACATTGTTTCTGAACTGGGCTATCCTGAGTAAATAATTTGTACCCCCCCCCAAGAAAAGACCTGTAAGGTATTTTGACTTCCAAAGACTGGAATGACTTCCAAATTATCCCAGCCCCTGCTCAAAGCTGGTGCTGACACTGCAGTACAGTACTACAGAGTGTTGTGGCATTGTTGGAGGTGCCATCATCCAGATGAGATGGGAAACAAATGTGTCGCTACTGTTCCTTTCTGGTGGTTGTCTAGGAGGGGTGGACTTTTTAGCAAGTGAAGGGAATATTGCTAGTGTCCTGGCCAGCATGCCCTTCTCTAAATAAGATCTGTATACATCACTGTTTCGTCTTCACCTGTAATACTGTGTGCAGTTTAGGGAGTCCACATCTGAAGAAGGACAGGGAAAGTGTGGATGCAGCGTAGCAGAGGGTAACCATGACAATCCAAGGACAGCAGGAAAGGATGTATGAGGAGAGTTTGGCAGATCTGAATCTGTACATACTCAAGGTGAAGAGGGAGAGAGTATGACATTATTGAAACATACATATAACTCCATGGATAAATAAAGTGAACTTCGGAGAATAGTTCAGTTTAGTTGGAACACGAACATCAGGGTTGTCTCTATGAAGCTGTCAGGGGAAAGTTTAAGAGAAATACTAGGAAGTACATATTAACATATGAAGAAGCCAGCTGAAAAAGGCCATTTGGTCTGTCTAGTCTGCTCGTATTGTAGGGTCCTCAATTTAAGCTGCTGTCCCTACCCCCATCCCTAATCCACGCTTCCCCTTCTTCCACCCCTCCCTTGAGTCTTACTTTCCTCTAACTCTATCCTAGCCTCTCTTGAAGCTGCTCACTATCTTTGATGAAACCACTTCTTCCAGAAGCACTTTCCAACTCGCCACCACCCTCTCTATGAAGAAGTGCCTCCTAGCCTCCCTCCTGTCCTGAATCTCCTCCCCTCCAATTTGAGACTATGTAACTCGTGTTTTGGTTTCCACTAAGCTTAAAGTGACCCTCCTTATCCACCCTATTTATTCCTTTCAAATAACTGAAGGTCTCAATCATGTCCATTCTCTCTGTTGTCTCCTCCAGGGAGTATATGTTTAGGACCTCTCCTCATATGTTGTACCCTGCTGGCCCATGATCATCTTCATTGTCCTTCTTTGGATTGTCTCCAGCAGGTTAATATCCTTTTTAAGGTATGGGCACCAGTACTGTACACTGTACTCCAGATGTGGTCTCACTAATGAACTGTACAAGGGCAGTATTATCTCATCTCGCCTGCTGTTGATCCCTCTGGCAATGCAGCCTAACATTTTATTTGCCTTTGCTGCTGCTTTCCTACACTGCGTAGAGTGCTTCAGATCACTAGCGATCATCACTCCCAGATCTTTCTTCTCCTCTGATGCAGATCCCCAACCCCTCCCATGCTGTATTCCATCCTGGGGTTCTTGGCTCCAGTGTGCATAACTTTACATTTCATTGCATTGAAGCCAAGCTGCAAAATCCTGAACTGACTCTCGAGTTCTTCCAGATCCTCCATTAGGTCCTGTATCACTCCTTTCTGCTGTGTACACCCTCCCACAGAGCTTGGTGTCATCTGTGAATAGTCATGTTTTGCCCTTAATGCCCTCCCCAGTTTAATTTATAAAGACACTGAATAGCACCAGTCCTAGTACTAAGCCCTGTGGGATGCCACTGTTGACCTCCCTGGTGCTAGATAGCTCACCCCCCCAGCACCACTCTCTGGATCCTGCCCCTCAGCCAGATTTCCACCCATCTGGTCAACTTCTCCCTAATCCCAAGATCTGCCAACTTTTTGATCAGTCTCTTGTGGGGTACAGAGTCAAAGGCCTTGCTGAAGTCCAGGTAAAAGATGTCAACCGTTTGGCCCCTGTCCACTATTTTGGTGACCCAGTCAAATAAGTGAATCAGATTCATTTAACATGATCTCTCTCTCATAAACACATGCTGCTTCACATCCTGGAGACCATGCTCATCTAGATACTCTATCAATTTTTCCTTAACTATGGTCTCCATCGGCTGGCCCACCGGCGCAGTGCTAGGTTTACCACTCACGGTGCCAGCGACCTGGGTTTGGAATCGGACTCAGGTAGCTGGAGGGCCAACTGTGGGGTGAAGGATCGAGTGCCCATCGGCCACCCTCCTTCTCCGGGAGGGGAGGATTGTCTGTCCTGCTATTCTACCACCACCCACTTGACCACGGGTGGCGGTGCAGCTGGGACAGCCAGTGGGAGGGGAAGATGTAGGCTGGGAGCTGGAGCGCCTGCACGTCATCATGTGCTCCGCCCCTTGGCCCCCCTTGCATGCCTATGTCCTCATGGGATGGCACCAGAAAAAACAGGGAAAAGGGACCCTGTCACGGAGGACGGAGACGGGACCTGGCTGCCCCAGATAACCCACAACCGGGCTCCTGGTGGGTGCCACAGATGAACCTCCTGACACACACTAATGAACTGGAGGGGGTAAAGGGGTCCCTCCTTGTAGGCTGAGGCAGCATGGAGGTAGGTCCGACTGTCACTACGGGAGATACCCGGGGAGGGATTAGGGGATCACAGTCTAGGGCTCCCTGAGGAAGTTTCACTGTGGCAGAGAGAAGGGACAAAAAAAAAAAGGTTTCCATGAATTTGCACATGACTGAGATCAGACTGACCAGTCTGTAATTCCCTGGGTCATCCTTGGGACTACTCTTTTGGAGGGGCACTACATGAGCTATTCTCCAGTCCTGCAGTACCATGCCTGACTCCACTCAACTATTGAACAGGCCAGCCAGCAGATCTGCAAGCTCCTCAGCCAGTTCCCTCAGCACCCTTGGGTGTATGCCATCCATGCCTGGTGATTTGTTCACCCCCAATGCTATCAGCCCTGTCTTCACCCTATCCACCTATATCATTACATATGTGCCCTGCCTCCCCAATCCTCTTCCTCCCCTTGTGGTACCGGTCTGTCTTTCTCCCTGGTGAAGATGGAACAGAAGTACTCATTCAGTACCTCTGCTTTGCCCCCATTCTCCTTGGCCCACCTGTCCCTTTTCCCATCTTTCTTGTCCCTTTTCTTGCTAATATAGCAAAAAAATACCTTTTCCCCTGCCTTAATTCCCTCAGCTAGCTGCAGTTCCTTCTGAGCCTTATGACCAGATGGACCCAGCACAGGTAACAAGGGTTGCTAACCCCACAGCAGCAAACAGTCAAGGAAGGTAACCTGTACTCGCAGACTTTTGAATTTCAGGGCCAATACTTTTTGCAGCTGTGTGGCACAACAATGGGTGCCAATATGGCACTCAGCTATGCCAACTTCTTTCTAGTTTGGTGGGAGGAGCTATGGATATTAAAGCCAGTTACAAACCCTTTCCATAATTATATAAAAAAGTGGCACCGTTACATAGATGATTGTGTCTGTGTGTGGCATGGAAATGTTGAAACCATAGGGGAATTCATGAATTGGCTGAATCAGAACAATTTAAATCTCACGTTTACATACACAGCAGATAAGAATAGCCTTAAGTTCTTGGATCTGGAATTCCAAGGAACATGTGGGGGATGTTGTCACTGTGGCAAGATAGGCCTATATCCTTTATTAATGTTCCTATGTATGTGCTGTAATGTAATTCAGAGTTAAGACACTGTCTCTTTAAGAAGGCCTCTTAACAGCTAATCAAAACAGAACTGAATTACCAAAATCTAGTTTGGATCTGGTACTCATCTAGATAAGAAACAGACAGATTTATGACCCTAAAAGTCATACTTCTAGTACAGTATAAAAATGGTCAGACTAGACATTTAGCCTCCACTAGCAGGAAAGGGCCAGCAGGAGGTCAGCTTAAGGTCAACCAGAACCAGAAATGCAGAAAACCAGATGTTACAGGGGTAAGACATGGAACCACAGTGACACCTGCAGGATGAGGTGAAATTGTTGCATCCCAATATCTGTATTAGCTCAAGAATATTGAGCCCATTCCAGAGGCGAGAGGAGATGGGTGGGGCTTGGAAATGACCAGACTTTATCTAATAGACCCATCTTGAAATCAATGCATTCTATTGAAGGTTTTCAGAGTAGAGGGTACATTAGCTTAAAGTTAAAATCCTGAGAAGGACATTTTTTTCCTTGAGCATCTCAGAGCTGAGAGAACGTCAGCTGTTTTATATACTTGTGCTGAAGTATATAATAGGTCCTTGACCATCCTTTAGACCAAGACCTGTGTTTTGTGGAAAACTGATTTTTCACCTGCTAAACAGAAATTCTGATTTTAAGTCAGAATTTGGGAACAAGGACTTCACTCTTCAAGATAAACCTTGAGTATTGAAAAAGAACACTCAGAGGCTGAGTTATACTTCCAACAAATCTTGTGTTTCCAAAGAACTTTTCTTCAGCTACACAGAGTGAGAAGGTTATTCTCAATAAGGACACTTTTCTGGACTTTGAAACATCAGAATAAGGTATAGTTTAGAACAACAGTATATAGTGTTTTCTGTAAACCATCCAGTGTTATTTTTGGTATTGTCTGCAGTTCAAAGATCTTCCAAATTGTAGAATTTAGTGTTGTTTATATTTAAGTAATTTTTTATGATTTTCTTATCAACTTTGCCTGGGGTCTGATTGTGTGAGCTAACATTTTAACAGAAGGATTTTGTAAAGACTGCGTGTCTTGATAATGAAGATAGTGACTGCTCGGCTATCCTACAAAACTACTTAGGCAAGAGGCTGCCAGTGGCAGTGGTGGGATTCAAACTCTGAACATAGTACAGAGTCAAGGGAGCTCAAAACTACAGTTTACACCCTCCCACTGGGAAAAAGGAAGGTTTGTAATGCTCGCTAAACCCTACAACTGCTCACAAGTTCTGTAAAAAGGGGGATCCTCTCTGCAAACAGGAGGTCCTGCCGTGCCCCTGAGGTTGGGCTCATGACAGATTTGGTGCCAGCTACTGGGATTTTGAACAGTTTTATAAAACCATCACACAATCAAGGGCAGAATTTGGAAAGGGGAAAAATAAATTTGTTTACAGACAGTAGACCCTATCCTGTTTGAATCTGTTTTTTGATAAAGTAGTGTAGTATAGAGGAAAGATGTCTTCTCAGTACAACGCTATGAATCTGGAGCAACTGAGAAAGATCTGTGTGGAAAAGGGCATTTCCAGTGAAAAACCAATTCAAAATGTGATCTGCTCAACCCTGGCTTTATAAATTTATTTAATTGTTTTTAGAGGGGCTCCCAGCCACACCTAGCAGACTGCACTTTATAAATGTGAGACAAGTAAGCTGGAGTATTGTCTTTGCAAACAGAGAATGAAACAGCAGGACTCTAACTCAGATCAGTGAGGTACTTTTTATATTATATAAAGTGCAGGACCAAACTGATTGGGGCCACTTTGTCTGAGTGGTTTGGCTTGTTAATATTTTGGCCAAAGTTTGATAACTAAGAACCCCTATTTGGGATATGAGAGATTAAAAAAATCCTCCATTACAGGCCTGTTGGGCAGTTTTTTTTTGGGGGGGGCACACTGAACTTTTGGTCACAACCAGAAGCCCCTCTAAAAACAATGAAATAAATTTATAAAGCCAGGGTTGAGCAGATCACATATTGAATTGGTTCATTCCCAGTGAGAACAAAAATAAAAAGCAACTCACAGAGGGCCTTATGGCAGCTAAGACTGAGGATGCCCTTCACAAAAGTGGGAGCAAGGCAGAAGCAGGAAACTACAGACCTGTTAGTTTGACCTCAGTGGTGGCGAAAATGATGGAATCACTTCTGAAAGAAAGAATTGTTGAGTACCTAGAGGCCAGCGGGGCACAGGACCCAAAGCAGCATGGATTAACAGCAGGAAGGTCATGTCAGACGAATCTAATTGATTTCTTTGACTGGGTGACCAAAGTAATAGACCAGGGAGGGGCTGTGGATATGGCCTATCTAGACTTAAGCAAGGAATTTGACATAGTCCCGCACAAAAGATTAATAATCAAGTTAGCCAGCCTGGGAGTGGGTCCCAGGGTGGTATCCTGGGTAGCAAACTGGCTGCACAACAGGACACAGAAGGTAATAGTGAATGGAACACAGGGGGATACTGGGATGCATAGGGAGGGGCATCACAAGTAGAAAAAAGGAAGTGGTTATCCCTCTATACAGACAGTTGGTGAGACCCCATCTGGAGTACTGCGTGCAGTTTTGGAGACCTCATCTACGCAAGGACATAGACAGGATGGAAGCAGTCCAGAGAAAGGTAACTAAAATGGTGCAGGATCTACATCAGAAACCATATGAAGAGAGACTGAGAGAGCTTAATATGTATACCTTTGATGAAAGGAGGGACGGGGGGACATGATAGAAACTTTTAAGTACTTCAAGGGAATCAACAAACTCCAGGAAGGTAGCATCTTTCAGAAAAAGAGATGTGTAAGAACAAGGGGGCACAATTTAAAGTTGGGGGGATGGCTCAGGGGTAATGTGAGGAAATTCTTTTTCATGGACACAGTGGTGGACACATGGAACCGCCTTCCTGGAGAGGTTGTGGGGTCTAAAACAGTGGGGGAATTCAAACATGCATAGGACAGACATAAGGCAATTATAGTGGGGGGCTGCAGGAAGTAGGCTGTTGGTTAACTACAATCTGCAGCTTATCCAATAGATAGGGAAATGGGAAGACTGGGCGGGCCAAGTGGTCCTTATCTGCCGTCAAAGTCTATGTTTCTATGCCCCACTGTGCTTAGAGACACAGGTGGTGACTTTAGAGGCCCAGAGCCCAGAGGAGAAGGAGCCATCTACAGGCAAAGAGCTGGAGATGAGGAGGCTGCGGATGCAGGAGAAACAGCTTGAGAATGAGCACAAAAGGCTTGAGATGGAGCAAAAAAGGTTTGAGACGGAATTAGTGGAACGAAGGCAACAGAGAGAGGCCCAAGCAGAAGAAAAGCAGCTCCAGAGAGAGGCCAAAGAACGACAGCACCAAAGAGAGGCCAAAAAAAAAAAACAGCTGCTACCGGCCTGGTAGTGCTGAAGGTTGAGCTGTGGACACCTTACCTCATGCTATGCCAGTGACCTGGGTTTGGGAATGACCTTGGGTTGTCAGGGTGCCAGCCTGGGGGGACGGAAGGAGCAGGGTTGAGTGAGACTTCGGCCTGCTGTCCTCTCCAGGGGGAGGTGGGGTGGGTTGTCGCCGCTCCCATTGTTCCATCCCCACCGGGTGGAGGTTTGATGGGGTAATGTAGGCAAGGGCAGCAGTAAGGATGGGCAAAAGGGGCTGAGCTGGCTTCGGGTGTGTGTGCGCACCTCCACGCACATGTACAGCCATGTGCCGGGGCCCTAGGGAGGTGCAGGCAAAACCTACACAAAAGCCTATAGAAAGCTATATTGAGCTGTTGCTTCCCCCGCTGATGCTTTGCATTAGCTGTCCTGCCGCCCCCACCACCACCCTTGGTGAGCACTCCATTAAATAGCACACATCAGGTGACTGATTTAACCAATCAGTCTACTTTCCCATCTGCAGGTTATCACTGCTTACCACTAGTGGCCGCTACAGCTATCTCCCTTGTTCTCACTGTACTAAATCCCCCTCCTGGTAACATTATGTCACTCATAGACCTAAAAGCAATACTAGTGATAACACTCCTTGCATCTTTTGTATCCCTACCACCTGTGGACCACCCAAATCCACTACCAGGTCCCCCAAACCTCTCCCTATTCCACTGCCATCCCAGTCACAGCTCCCTCACCTCAAATGGCCTCTCCACCCCGGGGGCACACTGTTCCTGGATTCCTGGCCCATCCATCTTTCCCCCATCTTTCCTTTCAGGGCTGGCCTTATTTAAACTGCATACCCCAGGATTGTTCACTCAGTTTCCCCAGTCTCCCCTACCCAACCGCAAACCAATAAAAGTACTACCTAACCTAAAACTGTTTCTAACTCTAGCACTCCTACTCTCAGGAGACATTGAGTTAAATCCCGGCCCTACCTCCAGCGTCAGCTGTCTCCCCCCCCACTGGCCAACTACCCAGAGGTCTGAAAATAGTCCATCTAAATATATGCAGCCTCCTACAAAAACTGCCACTACTTCAAACCCTAGCAAATACTCTATGCCCTGACGTCCAAATCATCACAGAGACCTGGCTGAAACCCCACAACCCGGACGTTGAAGTGGCTCTTCCTGGTTACTCCATCACCCGACAGGACCACCCAGGCAAAAAGAGAGGTGGCGGCACGGCCATCTATGTAGCATCCCAAGTACATTTCTCTCCTGTCGCGCAACCTGCCTTCCCTGGCAACATTGACTCCTCGCTGATAAAAATCTCCCTACCACACTCCATCCCTATTTTTATAGCAGGGACCTACTGTTCCCCTGATTCCACTTTAACCTCCATTACAGCTCACCTAGACACCCTAAAAACCATTACCTCAGGTGGGGAGCTCCACATCCTAGGTGACTTCAATTTAAACTGGCTCACTAGTGCTAGCTCCAAACTCCGTAACCATGTAGCCAGTTTAAACCTGACTCAACTGATCACCAAACCTACGCGGCTAAACCACAAAACGCTAAACCACTCCCTACTCGACTTGGCCCTCACCTCTCATCCACATAGGATTATAACCTCAGGCCTCCTTCCGGACTCTCTGAGTGATCACCATATGATATCTATCATACGCAAAGTTTTCAAAACAAAACCACCCCCTCCAAAAACACTCCATATCAGATCCTATAAATCCCTTAACTTAGATGGACTTTGACAAGACTTAGCAAACATGGATTGGTCCTTCATATCCCAGGCCCCTTCCATGGATCATGCCTATGACTTCTTTAAGTCAAGATTTCTTGCCGTCTGGGATTTCTATGCCCCAACCAGGAAGGTTAGGGTAAGGAGTGCCTATCTGCCGTGGATCATTGCCGACCTCCTGGAGCACCTCCGCGCCAGGGATCAGGCGTGGAAAGTTTATAAGACATCAGGGTTGCACACCGATCACCTACATTACCAAACCCTCAGAAATACCTGCACCAGGCTTAGCCACAAGGCCAAAGCCCACTACTTCTCTTCTTCCCTCCAAAATAATCTCAATCATCCAGCCAAGTTCTGGAGGTCTATAAAGTCACTTTTCTCCCCTCCTGCCCAGCCACCCACTCCTGCCCTAGATATGGGCGGCTCTATCATAACTGAACCTCTAGCAGTTACCGCAGCTTTCAACTCTGTGTTTACTAGCAGCGGGTCCCCTCTCTACTCAAACCCCCTACCTGCCACACAAATCGTGACACCTTCACCCCCACCCATGCCGTCCCCCCACCCGGTTTTCTCCTTCACTCCAGTTACCCCACCAGAAGTACTTAAAACCCTACTCGCCCTAAACCTCTCAAAGGGTAGATGCACTACTGGTATAGATGCCAAAATGCTCTACCTTTCCGCACCAGCAATTGCCGAGCCTCTAGCGTCTCTTTTCAACCTCTCTTTCACCTCTGCCACCCTACCTTCAAAATGGAGTCATGCCACAGTCATCCCCCTTCTGAAAAGCGGTGACCCATCCTCCCCTAGCAATTACCGCCCAATCTCCCTACTGCCCACCCTATCCAAAATCCAGGAACATCTCGTCCTCTCGCAACTTACCACCTTCCTTGACTCCTCTTCTTTCTTCACCCCTTACCAGTCTGGCTTTAGAAAATCCCATTCCACTGTTATGTCCCTCCTCAGACTCACTGATTCCATCCTCACCGGCATGGATAATAGCCTCATCACATCTGCCATTTTCATCGACCTAGCCAAGGCTTTTGACACAGTCTCTCACACCCTCCTTCTATCAAAACTCTCTAAAGCTGGCCTCTCCAGTGCGGCCACATGCTGGTTCAACTCGTACCTGGGAGGCAGGACCCAATCGGTAAAAATTTGTGCCTCCACCTCAAACCCCCTCCCCGTCTCCATTGGAGTCCCTCAAGGCTCTGTCCTCGACCCTATCCTATTCTCCATTTTCCTCAATGACCTTCCCTCGATCTGCCAGCATGCTGATATTCATATGTATGCTGACGATACAGTCTTGTACACCTCAGGTCACTCCCCGCAGGAAGTTGCATCCAAAATCCAGCAAGACTTCCCAGAAGTCCAGCACTGGTTTCGTAGAAATCAACTTATCCTAAATGCTAAAAAAATGATCTCTGTGACCTTCGGTACAAGACAAAGACTCTCCCGTCTCCCTGCTTTCCCCATTGTCAAAACACTAGAAGGGTCCCCTCTAGAAGTCTGCACCTCTTTCAGATACCTAGGCTGGACCAACAGCTAGACTTTTCCATGCATATCGAGGCAACCCTTAAAAACTACACCCTCGGCTGGGGGCTTTATACTGAAACCGTAGCTGCATCCCTCTCCAGGCCTGCAAAGAGAGCCTTCAGAAAATGATCCTCCCTATCATCGACTATGGGGATGTAGTCTATAGCTCTGCCCCTAAATCTACCCTGGCTAAACTGGATTCTCTTTATAACTCCTTCTGCCGCTTTGCACTGGATTACCCTCCCACCACTCACCACTGTGACCTCTACAGTCACCTTAACTTACCCTCCCTTGTCAATCAGCACTTTTACCACTGCAACAGACTCACAGCAAAATTCTGGACCCAGTCACTGCCCTCCTACCTAGCCACTACCCTAACAGCCCAAAAAACATCAGTATACTCACTCAGAAATTTAGACTCCCGCCTGCTACAAATCCCACACATGACTACCTCTGCTGGCAGTCAGCTTTTAGAGCCCATCTACCTAAACTATGGAACTCTCTGCCAGCTGAAGTCTGGCTCTCCCCCCCCCCGGGCAACAAATCTTCCTTTTAAAAGGGCAAGTCCCCATAAACTGCACATGTCAACTTGGCACGCAATAGCATGGGCCATGACTTAACTTGTGAGCAAAAATGTGATGGCAAACCACCAAATGCAATCCATCTTTGTCCACCCAAGCGCTTAATCTATCAAATTTTAATTTGCCACTACTTTTTCCTTCTTTTCTGCCTACTAATCTGATGTCACTCTGTTTCTTGCATCCTGTACTTGTAACTGTTGTTGTGTTTTATTCTTCACTGTAATTATACAACCTTGTACATTATTGTATGTAACCTTTGTAAAAAAAAATTTTTTCTGTCCGAAAAGTTTCTGTAAGATGACTTGTATGTACTATCCCATTTTCCCCCTTCCCCCAGGATGCATCTGGAATCGAGCGGTAGTCTGCTCAGTATGTCTTTCCTGGTAAAACTTTTAAATAAATAAATAAATGTTAAAAAAAAAAAAAACGCTCCAAAGAAATGAACAGCAGTGACAGAGGGAGTTCAAGCTGGAAAAGCTGAAGCACCAACAGACAGCCACCCCAACAACACCTGAGCAGGTAAGTGGTGTGGCTGGGTCTGAAACTCCAGGATTAGGGTACAAGTTAAATTCAAAATTAATGGCTGAGTTTAAAGAGGGAGAGGATATGGACATGATTTTAAATTAATTTGAAAAGGCCTGTAACCAGACCAATCTGCCCAAAGAGACCTGGAGTTTTCAATTGTCTCCACTGCTTACAGGCAATGGGAAGGAGATATTGGGGCAGATGGACAATCTTAACAGTAAATATTTTGAGAAGTTAAAAACTGTTTTTAAAAAAAAATATGATCTGAACCCTGATGCATACAGAGCAAAATGTTCTGGAAACTCTGAAAGGATCTGGAAATGAGCTTCGAGGAAGTCGCCATTAAACAGCATCAATATTTAAAACGCTGGGCAGTGGGGATGAAAGCAGATTCTGTTGAAGCTATTGAAGGAGTGGTATTGGTTGAACAGTTTTATTGGATTTGCTCACCTGACTTAAAGCTTTGGCTAGAGGACTGAGATCCAAAGACTGCCAAAGAGGCTGCAGAGCTGGTGGATCACTATGCTCAAAGCAGGGCTGCTCCCAAAGGAAATTCAGGGGTGAAAGGGAAGTGGGCATTGTGGACAACCAAACACAACAGGGCCCCTGCAAAAAGAAGGGAACCCACAGGTGCCCAAAAGGGAGTTTGGGGACAAGACAAATAATAAATGCTGGTATTGTAAACAGCCAGACCATCTTTCTAGGCAGTGTCCTAAGAAGGCCCAGAAGGTTAAAGGGCCTGCGCAAACTGAGACAGTTGCCCACTGTATCACTGATGCTATCCCTGACAATATGATGGGGCACATTCACCCAGTCATGGTGGATGGAGTACAGACATGAAGGCTAAGGGATACAGGAGCATCTCTTACCATGGTGAAAGGGGATCTGGTGGGGGTTGAACAAATACTGCCAAATCAGTTTGTCTCTCTGAGAGATTACACAGGGGAATAATAAAACTTACCCATTAGCCAGTGTTACCCTGGATTGGGGAAATGCAGGTGAAGGGGTAAGGAAGGTGGCTGTAGCTGACAAACTCATTATGGATGTTATTGTGGGGAATGATGTTCCACAGGGAGTGGTTTGTGTTGTGATCCAGAGCCAAAAGAATAGGGGCTCCTTTGATCTTTGGGACCCCACAGAAATTCAGACAGGAGAGGTTGGGAGACAGGCCAGCCAACCTGTGGCTCTTGCAAAAGAGGGTGATACCAGGTGGATGGAACTTCCCCTAGTGGCAGGTAACCCAACTGCTACTGGAGGTTGCTCTCAGGAGGAAGGAGGGACACATAGCCCTGGGGAAGGGGAAGGTTGTGATACTGAGTCTCCTACTGCCACAGCTATGGACTTCAGTCTGGGAACTGATGGGGACATGCCCCACGCTCTGGGTAAATGGGAAGACATAGCAGCAGCACAATGGACAGACCCTAGCTTAGAGAAGCTGAGGGCCTGTGCAGAGTCTGCTGGGACACAGGGAGGTGATGGAAAGCATAGGGTGTATTGGGACAATGGACTGTTGTACACTCAGGACATCAGGACAGAGGGAGGGGTGATGGACAGGCAGATTGTTGTTCCCCAGGATTATCATGGGTTATTGCTCAAGGTAGCTCATGATATTCTCATGTCCGGACATTTGGGCATTGCTCGCACTATGCAGCACTTAGCCCACAATTTCTATTGGCCCAATATTACCAAGCAGGTGAATGAATACTGCAAATCCTGTCACCGGTGTCAGGAAATAGGAAAGGCTGGAAGCAAAGCCAAGGTTGCCCTGATTCCCTTACCAATTGTGGAGGAGCCATTTCAGAAGGTTGGAATGGATATTGTGGGTCCTTTGAATACCCCAAGTTCCTTGGGGAAAAACTATATATTGACAGTGGTTGATTATGCTACCTGCTACTCCAAAGCCATCACGCTGTCCTCCACAAAGACGGACAAGGTGGCAGCCACTTTGTTGGAGATTTTCTCCCATGTTGGGTTTCCACAAGAGGTTATCTCTGATTGAGGGGGTAAGTTCATGTTGGACCTAATGACATGTATGTGGGAGAAGTGTGGTGTCGTACATAGGCGCACAACGCCTTACCACCCACAAGCCAATGGTCTTGTAAAGAGATTTAATAGGACCCTAAAAGCTATGCTGTTGCCATTTCCAGAACAGCATGGGCGGGACTGGGAGAAATACCTGCCCCACCTGCTGTTTCCCTACAGGGAAGTGCCACAAAAGTCGACCAGATTTTCACCCTTCAAGCATCTTGTATGGACACAGTGTGAGGGAGCCTCTAGATTTAATACGAGAGGACTGGGAAGGTAAGCATGCCACCCAGGGGACTTCCATAGTGGAGTACGTATTAAAATTCAGGGAGACGCTGAAGGAGCTTATGGACATGCCCCAGAGCAACCTGGCAGCTGCCCAGAAAAACCAAAAGACCTGGTATGATCGTGGAGCCAGAGCTCACTCGTACGGGGTAGGACAGGAGGTAGTGGTTCTGATCCCGGTCCAATAGGACAAGCTTCAAGCTGAGTGGGCTGGGCAGGGCCATATAAGGTAGTCTGGCAGGTGAACAATGTTAATTGTACTGTAGAGTTACCTGACTGAAAACACACTCACAGGATATATCATGAGAACATGATGAAGCCATATTTTAATAGGGCTGACATGGTACTTGCGCTTTGCATTCCTGGGGAGGAGCGAGGTAGGGAAGACCCTCTTTTCAACTTGTTAGCCGAGAGCAAGCAGGCATCATCTGTGGAGACCATCACGCTGTCACCCCAGTTGACACCTGGACAGGCCCAAGAATTGAGGACTGTTTTGCGAGACTTGGCCCCTTTATGTATGGCAAAGCCTGGATGGACACCGCTAGTGGTGCATGATGTAGGCACGGGGACCCAAGCACCCATACGTAGAACAGCTTACTGGGTGTCAGAGGCAGTCCTCAAGGACCTTAAGAAGGAGGTGGGGGAGATGCTGATTCTAGTGGTGATCCAGAAATCCCATAGCCCCTGGGCCTCACCTGTAGTCCTTGTACCAAACCGGATGGGACTATACAGTTCTGCATAGATTATCATGGGCTTAACGCCATCATGAAATCTGATGCCCACCCAATGCCACTCACAGACGAACAGCTTGACAAACTGGGAGGGGCGACATACTTGACTACAGTAGACCTGACAAAGGGGTACTGGTAGGTGGAACTGACTAACAGGGCTAGGGAAAGGTCAGCATTCATCACCCAAATCAGCCTGTTCGAGTTCAAGGTCATGCCCTTTGGGATGAAGAATGTCTCTGCTACATTCCAGCGGTTAGTAAATCAGGTGTTACAGGATACAGAGAACTTTGCAGTCGCCTGCCTGGACAATACTGCTATCTTCAGCAACAGCTGGGAGAAACACCTGATACACCTGAGGGAGGTATTTGGCTGAATACAGGCCACAGGTCTGACTATTAAGGCAGAAAAGTGCCATCTGGCCATGAGAGAGGTTGCTTATTTGGGACATGTGGTGGGGTGAGGCCAACTCTGCCCAAACCATGGAAAAATAGAGGCAATTGCATCATGGCCCATGCCTGAAACCCAGAGATAAGTCAGGAGCTTTCTTGGGACAGCAGGGTATTACAGAAAATGTGTTCCCAACTACAGCTCCTTGGCTGCTCCTTCATCTGGGTTGTTGACAAAGAATAAGCCTAGGAGGATAAAATGGGATGCAGACTGAGCAGGCCTTCACACAGCTGAAAACCTCGCTGTGTAGGGCCCCAGTGCTGGCTAGTCCAAACTACAACAGGCCATTTGTGGTACAGATGGATGCCTCAGATGCGGGAATAGAGGCAGTCCTCAGCAAAGTATCCAATCAGGGAGAGAGCACCCCATTTTATACTTAGGCAAGATGCTGCTTCCATAGGAACAAGCCTATGCAACAGTAGAAAAGGAATGTCTTGCCTTAGGGCATTAAAAAAACTGCAACCGTATCTTTATGGGAGGCATTTTAAGGTCCAAACAGACCACAACCCGTTAGTATGGTTGGGCCAAATGAGTAAAACAAATGGAAAACTTCTGAGATGGAATATTGCCATGCAGGCTTATGACATGGAGATTTCGCATAGGCCTGGGTCTAAGAATGGGAACGCAGATGTCCTATCTTGTACACTGGATCTATAACAGAATTGGGAAAATGTGCCATCAATAGAGGCATGTTCCCCCAGGTTCTGTTTTAGGAGGGAGGGATGTTGCAAGATAGGCCTATATCCTTTATTAATGTTCCTATGTATGTGCTGTAATGTAATTCGGAGTTAAGACACTGTCTCTTTAAGACGGCCTCTTAACAGCTAAGCAAAGTAGAACAGAATTACCAAAAGCTAGGTTGGGTCCAGTACTCCTCTAGATAAGAAACAGATAAGTTTATGACCCTAAAAGTCATAACTCTTGGATAAAAATGGTCCAACTAGACATGTAGCCTCTACTAGCAGGAAAGGGCCAGCAGGAGGCTTAAGGTCAACCAGATCCAGAAATGCAGAAAACCAGATGTTACAGGGGTAAGACATGGAACCACAGTGACACCTGCAGGATGAGGTAAAACTCTTGCATCCCAATATCTGTATTAGCTCGAGAGTATTGACCCATCCCACAGGAAACAGGAGATAGATGGGGCTTGGAAATGACCAGACTTTATCTAATAGACCCATGTCGAAATCAGTGCATTCTCCTGAAGGTTTTCAGAATAGAAGGTACATTAGCTTAAAGTTAAAACCCTGAGAAGGAAATATTTTTTCCTTGAGCATCTCAGAACTGAGAGAATATAAGCTGTTTTATATACTTGTGTTGAAGTATATAATAGGTCCTTGACTATCCTTTAGAACAAGACCTGTGTTTTGTGGAAAACTGATTTTTCACATGCTAAACGGAAATTCTGATTTTATTTATTTTTTAAATTTTTATTTTATCCCCACCCTGACCCTTGGCACTGTACCTGATGGACCACTGCAGTGCGAGCTCGGAAGGACCCCCCCACCCTGCCGTGGTTTACCCCCTAGGTGAGGATGGTGGGAGCAGACAGTCAGTCCCTCAAGCCACCCCTCCCGGTACCTTGGTTCTCGTCAGGGTCCTCACTCCTGAGCCACTTCAGCTGGTGGCAAGGGCCTACCTAGCCCTCTAGTCAGTGTCGTGCTGGGTCGGGGCATTTTTTTCAAGTGTACACCCCCCTTGGAGCCATGACATGCGCTTGATGTCATGGTATTACACCAGCATCCATCACACTCCACTCCCTCTTGTATATTGCTCTGGAATGCTGAACCTCCAGTCACTGCCAGAGAGGTCAGCCAAGTACCGAGCCATTGCTCCCCCTACCACCCAGAGGAGATGAGCAGTCCTATGGACACTCAAGCCTCCTCCCCTCAGTTGGCCCTCCGACAACCCCAGCTAGTTTCTGAACTCTGCTTGCCAGTGTCGAAAATGGTAGTGCTACCACTGCACCGGTGGGTCAGCCTTGAAATTCTGATTTTAAGTCAGAATTTGGGAACAAGGACTTCACTCTTCAAGATAAACCCTGAGTTTCGAAAATGGATACTCAGAGACTGATTTTTACTTCCAACAAATCTTGTGTTTACAAAGAACTTTTCTTCAGCTACACAGAGAGAAGGTTATTCCCAAAAAAGACACTTTTCTGGACTTTGAAACATCAGAATAAGATATAGTTTAGAACAACAGTATGTAGTGTTTTCTATAAACTATCCAGTGTTATTTTTTGGTATTGTCTGCAGTTCATAGATCTTCCAATTTGTAGAATTTACTGTGTTGTTTTTATTTAAGTAAACTTTTATGATTTTCTTATCAATTTTGCCTGGGGTCTGATTGTGTGAGCTAACATTTTAACAGAAGAGTTTTGTAAAGACTGTGTACCTTGATAACAAAGATGGCGACTGCTTGGTTATCCTGCAAAAATATTTAGGCAAGAGACTGCCAGTGGCAGTGGTGGGATTCAAATCCCGAATGTAGTACAGAGTCAAGGGGACTCAAAACTACAGTTTCCATCTTCCCACTGGGAAAAAGGAAGGTTGGTAATACTTCCTGAACCCTACAACTGCTGATGAGTTCTGTAAAAAGAGGGATCCTCCCTGCAAACAGGAGGTCCTGCTGTGCCCCTGAGGTTGGGCTTGTGACAGTCACTACCAGAGGTTACAGAAAAGAGACTGCAACTAAATCTCTGCTAAGAGCAGAGAGTGCCCCCCTCCCAAGCTGAAGGAATTAATACCTTTCAGCCAAATGTTAAGGCTGAAAATAATTTGGAGTGATGAAACTGAGTTTTTGGAACAGACTTGGGAAAAAAGATTCCTTCAGAGAGGCTATGAAACAGAAAGTTTAACTACAGCTAAAAACAAGGCATTGTCTATTAGTAAATCTGAGTTACTGAAAAAAATTATTGACAGATAAAACCAGACAGAGACAATAAATGGTCCCTTCACTTTCGTGACAGAATACAATAGTCTGGCAGGGCGTATAGTCAACATAATTCAGGTGAATTGACCTATTTTAATGGGGGATGGTGTAGTTTCCAAGGCACTACTGCCTTGGAAACTACACCATCCTTAAACCAAGAGTTTAATTTTCCAAAGTACAGAATCTCAGGAACATACTTGTCCATAGCAGGATGCCAGCAGAATCCCAAAGCACATTTGCAAATTAGTTACTACCAAGACTGAATGGTTTTCACCAATGCAAAAGATTGTCCATAAGTAAATATGCTAAAATATGGAAAAGCTTTACACATCCCAAGCGTGTCACGTGTGGTGGTGGTGTCAGCAGTTCCAGGTTTGGGAAAGTATGTGGTTTACACGACTCCTGTAAGGTCGAATTTGTTCGCTATTTTTCTTTTATGCCCTATGTATATATCTGCTGACTTTGCTGACTTACGACTTGCCTGTGGTATGGGTAAAGTAAACCAGTGTTTCGTGCAATAAAGTTACCTGTTATTTTTGCTATCAAAGCTTTCGGCTCCAAGCCTGCTTTTTGGCTTTGAATTGAGAGCAAACCACACAGCTCAGCAACTTTGGAGTTGTTTTTTAATAATTTGTACTGACCACTCTGGCTTATGCACCCAAGCTCCGGATTACATGCGAGACACCCATCTGAGCCTGTACTGGCTCTTTCATTTTTGAACATCCCAAGGACTGTAACATTACAGTAGACATGGGAGAGTGTATCACATGCGATACACCATTTACTGTCTATGTTCTTTGGTGCCCCTGTAAACTAATTTATGTAGGTTGTACTATCAGACCACTAAAACAGCGGGTACAAGAACATATGAGATCCATTGTAAATGCTAGACAACATATACCTGTGGGTGTACATTTTGAAGAAAAACATGACTCATATCCAGATATGCTTGGTTTCTGTGGAATTGAACACATAAAAATGATGACAAAGGAAGATGACAGACAAAACCAACTTTTAAAACGAGAGTGTTTTTGGATTTTTTCTTTGAATAGTGTAAAACCACATGGACTAAATAACATTTGGGACATAAAACCCTATTTAAAAACATTTAGACTAAATTTGTTACAAGATTTGGGCTGTCACTGCACTTTGAGTACAGTGAATGCACTTTGATGGTTCCCCCTAAATTTACCATTGTGCATGGGTCTAAAAAGTTAATTGTTTTTTTAGAAAAATGTATTGAAATACTATAATCAAATGCTCTTTCGCTGATTTTTTGATTTGTAGCCTTGATTGAAAAACTTAGAAAAATATGCATAACAGGATAGAAGATTTAAATACATTATTGTTTTGATATTTCAGTGACTTTCATATGTACTGTACTAAATATTTCTTTGTTCGTTTCTTTATCTCTACAGGCCACTGTCTATCTGTCTGCTATTCACTGGAGAGCACCTTGTTGATTGCATTCACAAGAAGCAGATCGCTTTGGAATTTCTCCCTTCTATCTTTTTTGTCAGTTAAAGCTTATGAATAGCCTCAACTTGACTGCATTAGCGATTGAATTGAATTAATACTTATAAAAATTAGGTATTCTTAAAAATCTATGATTCTCAGTTTTGGCAATAAATTCTCATTTTATAATACACATTTATTTTGATATGTAACCTTATTTGTTGATTTAAAAATGTTTGGGATTTTTGCTCATGTTTAATTCAGAAGGTGTCACTATAAATGTGTGATGTTGTTGTCCACATCTACACCCCCTGACAAAGAGTTTTGGCTCGAAACACTGGGACATTGTGGCATGTGGTCCTATCTGTGCACACTCCACTTGTTTATTAGGCAATAAAGCCTTTGCAAATCTACTTTTTGTGTGGTGGTACTTTTTGCAGTCTGCAAGTGCAGGTAACCTTCCTTGACCCCATCTGAGCCTTAACCTGTCGAACCACCTTACCTGCTACACTAGCCATCGTCAGGTAATCCTCCCAGTCTTCCTCTCTCTCTTGGTCCTCCTGAATTTCTTGCAGGCTAAGCTTTTGTCTCACACTGCCCGGGTGACCTCTGTACTAAACCAGCCGGGTGCTTTGACTCTTGAGGTCTTCCCCTTAAGCTTAACACACTCCTCTGTGGCAATTGTTATTCCCTCCTTGATGACAGACTACCTTTGATCCACTCTCATATCACCTTGGATGCTTGCAGCTGACTCTCTAGCAACTCAACCATCTTTCTGAAGTCCACCTTTCTAAAATGTAGGATTCTAGTGTAACCATTCCTAGCCTTCTATCTGCACAAACACTCACAAGTGGTGCTGCCTAAGGGATATAGGTTGGCACCTGGGTTCATGGTTAGAATTGGCTTTGTAAATGGCAGGGTGCCTCCACCTATGGGGATCCTTATAGCAGCGAACTGCCAGGGTGCTTCCCCATGGGAAATTAATACAGCCCCCTCCCTTGGTGACAGGTAGATTAGTAACACAGTCCCCTCCCAACTTATTACTCTAAACATGCAAATATTACACTACACAGTAATGGCAAGTACTCCAGCAATTGCAGAAAAATAACCAAAGTGGTTTATTTTGGGGTCTGGAAAGTAAGATAGGGAACAAAGGAAGCAAAGGGAGTAAAACATTCAAAAATCAACTTAAAATAAACACTATAATCGCTCGGATGAAAACAACACAGTAACACATTACAAACCAATATTCCCTCTGTTTCCAATCCTTCTCCCCCAACTGGTGCACCAGTTAACCCCACAGTCCCTGTGGGAGCTCTCAAATACCTTAGTGTACACACAAGGAGGAGTTGCAGGCCTGTGATGAGTAGACAATGGGTGCAGTTGCAAAATACAAATGTATTTTATTTATTGAATTTTGTTGACCCAGTAGGCCCACTGAGACCATTAGTCCCTTTTTCAGGGGTGACTGGGGGGAGGAGATACAGATAATAACCAACTGAAATTGAACCAGATTAAGCTGTTGGCAGTATTTTTAGTGAGTGGGGGAAATTTAGCCAGAACACGCAGAGCACCAAGAGGAAGAAGCTACTGGTATAACAAAACTTCTCTACTGGGACCTTCAATTTAGGGTAAAAAAAAAGTTAGTGTGTTTGTCAGAGTTAGTTGAAGTGAATTGTTATCTGTGTATCTGTTATCTGTGTTATCTGTGTAGTTATCTAGGTACTTGTCACAGGTGGCTGAAGGGAATTATCTGTGAAATTAACTAAGTATAGAAAGATTTGCAAAGTAGGGGGAGTGGCTTAGCTAGAAGGAGCCAGGTTAAAACCAGATTTAAACACTGCCCTAGATAGCTTCTGCCAGATAACAAGCAGAGCACCAGGAGGAAAGAGCTGCTGTTATAACTAAACTTCTCTACTGGGACTAAGAACTAGAACTCTTGTACTGGGACCTTCAATTTAGGGTAAAAAAAAGTTAGTGTGTTTGTCAGAGTTAGCTTAAGTGAATTGTTATATGTATATCTGTTATCTGTGTTATCTGTGTAGTTATCCAGGTGCTTGTCACAGACGGCTGAAGGGAATTATCTGTGAAATTAACTAAGTGTAGAAAGAATTGCAAAGTAGGGGGAGTGGCTTAGCTAGAAGAAGCCAGGTTAAAACCAGATTTAAACACTGCCATAGATAGCTTCTGCCAGAGAACAAGCAGAGCACCAGGAGGAAGGAGCTGCTGGTATAACTAAACTTCTCTACTGGGTCTAAGAACTAGAACTCTTGTACTGGGACTTTCAATTTAGGGTAAAAAAAACTTAGTGTGTTTGTCAGAGTTAGTTGAAGTGAATTGTTATCTGTGTATCTGTTATCTGTGTAGTTATCTAGGTGCTTGTCACAGGTGGCTGTTGAGAATTATCTGTGAAATTAACTAAGTAGAAAGATTTGCAAAGTAGGGGGAGTGGCTTAGCTAGAAGGAGCCAGGGTTAAAACCAGATTTAAACACTGCCCTAGATAGCTTCTGCCAGAGAAAAATCAGAGCACCAGGAGGAAGGAGCTGCTGGTATAACTAAACTTCTCTACTGGGATTATATTGCCCTCCTTCCCTCCCCTCCACCCAAAGACAGTTCTAGTTTTATAGGCACAGGATTTGACTGACAACAGGAACTTCCTGTTTGGGAGCAGGAAGTGAGTGATCACAGAGCCACCAAAGACTCACCATCCTAAAAGGGCAAGAGTAGCTCTCCATTCCCCCCTAGTTGCTGGAGGTCTGACTCTGAGCAAGTAAGGAGACTACTGAGAAATAGAGGAACTTCTTGTCTCAGCACAGGAAGATCAGGAGCTAAAAGGGCACAGAGGCACTACATAAGTAGAGAGAGAAAAAAATAAACAAACAGAGGAAAGAGTAAGTATTCCAAACAACAATTAGGGGGCCAGAAATAAGACATGATGAGAGTGGTGCAGTGCAGTGGCTGTGGAGCAGCAGTCTTCCGGGAGATGTTCTGGAGGATGCAGCATTGTCCCATTTGCAAGCACCTCTCTGGGCTTAGAGTGGAGGTTGCTCATCTCCAGGCTGAGTTGGCCAGGATTTGTGGGACTTCCTCTCCCACCCAGGGACCACCAGGGTCACTGCTGTTGCCTCAGAGGTTGCCAAGAAAGAGGAGTGGTTGGACCTCTCCTCAATTTCTATGCTGTTCTGGAAAAGTGTGGTTCCTCTAAGGAGGCACCCACAGTGGAGACCAAGGAGGATGCTGAGAACCTCCACAAAGGAGACCCACAGAAGGGTGGCATGGGACCCCACAGGGGAAGGAAACAACTCCTGGTGGGGGACTTCATTGTTAGGAAGGTAGAACTGGGGGAGGAAGGGGAGAGGGAGGTAAGGTGCCTGCCTGGCGCCATGGCTTGGAGGGACAGGGAGCGAATCCTCAGGATCACAGGAGCAGCTACATAGGGGAAGGAGCTGGATGTCATTGTCGACCTGAGGACAAATGACCTGGCTATTAAAGGGATCAGAGCAGTGCAAGAAGCATTTGTGGAGATAAGGAGGGGCCTTAGACAAATAGCACGCATGGTAACCTTCTTGGAGGTGCTGCCTGTCTATGGTACGGGTGAGGCTAGGGTGCTCCACACCATGGGATTCAATCAGTGGTTGAAAAACTGGTGCAGAGCTCAGGGATTTGGCTTCACTGGGGACTGGGGGTCCACCTGGAGGGATGCAGGCCTATACTGGCATGATGGTCTGCATCTGTCCAGGAGAGGAACCAGGATCTTAGATGATAGGTTTAAATGCTTCATTGGCAAGCATTTAAACTAGCCAAGGGGGGAGTCACTGGAGAGGAGCAGGGAAATCTTAGCCCCCCAAAAAATCAGGGTACTAAGTGAGGTAGACACCAACATAGAGATGTTGACAGGGAGAAGTGCAGGGGTAAATGGAGAAAGTGACAAATGCAATAAGGACAGGGATGGGGCAAAAAGGGGTAAGGCCATCAAGAAATGGAGGGTAATGAGTACCAACACCCGTAGCCTGGGCAACAAGCTCCCTGAACTGGTGGCCTTGATGGAAGAGGGGTGCCTGGATATCGTAGCAGTCACAGAAACATGGTACACAGAGAACCATGACTGGGATGTTAACATACCAGGGTACACAACCTACAGGAGAGACAGGGAGGGGAGAAGAGGAAGCGGAGTAGCTCTCTATGTAAGGGAAGGGATAAAAGCAACTGAACAAAAGAGTAAATAGGGAGGAGAAGAGGCACTGTGGGTCACCTCAGAGACTGGAAATGGCACCACAATCCGCACAGGGATTGTATACAGACCCCCATGTCAGGGGGAGGGAATGGACAAGGATATGATAGAAGGCATACTTAGGATGGCAGAAAACAGGGAGATATTGTTGATGGGGGACCTGAATATGCCAGATGTTAACTGGAGCACCTTTGCTGTGGCCACATCCAAAAGCAGGGCCATTCTCAATGCCCTTCAGGTGGCATGCCTCAGACAGCTAGTTCTGGAACCTACTCATGAGGGAGCAATCTTAGACCTCGTACTCTCAAATGGGGACAGGGAGAGAATCTCAGATCTAGAAGTGGGTTGCCATCTGGGAACAAGTGACCATCAAACAGTGTGGTCACGTTAAACTCAGCTACAGAGTCAAGCCATACAAAAGTGAGGGTTCTGGACTTCAGGAGGGCTGACTTTGGCAAGATGGGAGAGTGCCTTAGAAAAGCACTAACAAACAGGCTAGAAGGAGGGGTGGAGAAACAATGGGGAAATATCATAACTGCCATCACAGAGGCAACAAGCCTTTGTGTGAAGCAAATAAACAAATCAAAATGAAAGAAAAAGCCACTATGGTTCTCAAAAGAGGTGTTGGGGAAGGTTAGGCAGAAAAAGATAGCATTTAGGAAGTATAAGGAAACACAGAAGGAGCAGGACAGAGAGCTGTACCAGTTAAGGCAGAAGGAAGCAGGGAGAGTGGTCAGACTAGCAAAAGCCCAAACTGAGGAAAAGATAGCCAACTTGGTTAAGAAGGTGGATAACACCTTTTATAGGTATATCAGGGAGCGTAGAAAGACAAAGGGAGGGATAGTGAGGTTGAATAGAGTGGATGGTGGGTGGGCAGAGAGGGACAGTGAAAAAGCAGGGATACTGAATGAATACTTCTGTTCAGTATTCACAAAAGAGGAGGTGGGGGAGGTGCCTAATCCAATTAACAGAAGCACCTGGATAGGGGTGCCGATCCCAGTCCTTTCACAGAAGAAAGGGTCTTAAAGAACCTCAAAACTGAAGGTGGAGAAAAGCAATGGGGCAGATGGAATTCACCCCAGAATTCTAAAAGAATTAAGCAGAGAACAAGTGACACCACTGACTACCCTTTTTAACAAATCATGGGAGGATGGTGTGGTACCTGAGAACTGGAGGAAGGCAGATGTGATTCCCCTTCACAAAAGTGGGACCAAGACAGAGGCAGAAAACTACAGACCTGTCAAGTTTGACCTCTGTGGTAGGGAAAGTTATGGAATCACTTCTGAAGGAAAGAATTGTTGAGTACCTAGAGGCCAGTGGGGCACAGGACCCAAGGCAGCATGGGTTCACAGTGGGACGGTCATGTCAGATTAATCTAATTGATTTCTTTGACAGGGTGACCAAAGTAGATCAGGGAGGGGCTGTGGACATAGCCTACCTAGACTTTAGTAAGGCATTTGACACAGTCGCACACAAAAGATTAATAGTCAAATTAACCAGCCTGGGAGTGGGTCCCAGGGTGGTAGCCTGAGTAAGACATTGGCTGGACAACAGGACACAGAAGGTAATTGTAACTGGAGTCCACTCTGAAGAAAGAGGGGTTACTAGTGGGATACCACAGGGTTCAGTACTGGGTCCAGTCCTTTTTAATGTCTTTACAAGTGACATTGCAGAGGACCTGGAAGGAAAAGTATGCCTCTTTGCAGATGACACAAAGATCTGCAACAGGGTTGATACACAAGAAGGTATGGAAAGGATGAGAAGGGACTTGGCAAGGTTAGAGGAATGGTCAGAAGTATGGCAGCTTGGATTCAATGCAAAGAAGTGCAAAATAATGCACCTGGGAAACAAAAACCCAGGAGAAGATTACACAATGGGGGGAGGTAGTAACAACAACAAAAATGGAAAGGGACCTGGGGGCAATCATATCAGATGACCTTAAGGTTGGCAAGCAATGTGAGAAGGTGGTAGGGAGGGCTGGGGATACTGGGATGCAGGGAGGGCATCACCAGCAGAAAGGGAAAGTTGTTATCACCTGTACAGATGTAGGTGAGAATCCCATCTGGAGTACTGCGTCTAGTTCTGGCGACCCCATCTCACAAGGACATAGACAGGATGGAGGCAGTTCAGAGGAGGGCAACTAAAATGGTGCAGGGTCTGCAAGAGAAGCCATATGAGGAGGGACTAAAGGAGCTTAATATGTATACCCTTGAGGAAAGGAGGGAGCGGGGGGACATGACAGAAATGTTTAAGTACCTCAGTGGAATCAAAAAGTCCAAGAGGGTAGCATCTTTCAGAAAAAGAGATGTGCAAAAACAAGGGGACACAATTTGAAGATAGGTGGGGGATGACTCAGGGGCAATGTGAGGAAGTATTATTTCACAGGGAGGGTGGTGGGTGCATGGAACAATCTTCCTGAGGAGGTTGTGGGGTCTAAAACTGTGGGAGAATTCAAGAATGCATGGGACAGACATAAGGCAATTTTTGTGGGGGGGGTAGGAAGAAATAGGCTGTTGGTTAAATAGGATCTGCAGTTTATCCTCTAGGTAGGGAAATGGGCAGACTAGGTAGGCCAAGCAGTCCTTATTTGCCATCAAAGTTTATGTTTCTATATTTCAGTAGGGAAATTCCCCTCCTCTTTTTTGAGAAGTGCCATGGGATCTTTAATGCCCACCTGAACAACCACCAGGACAGGCAGCCGGGACCTTGGTTTAACATCTGATCTGAGAGATGGCACCTCAGGAGTGCAGCACCCCCCTTCATGCTGCACTACAGTGTCAGTATTAGGATTTAACCCAAGTGCTTGGTGTGGGGACAGAACCCACAGCCTTCTGATCTTCCAGCCACAGAGGTGAGACTGCAACCTGCCGAACAACTGACACTTGTAAATTACACCAGTGGATGTAAATACACAGATGATCCTGGCTGTAACTGCTGCTATGGGCTTAGCTTAAGGTCGCGCAGGAAGCCCAGAGGGTAAACTAACTAGCTAGCTATCTGGACAGTTAGAAAAGCAATTGTTTGGCTAAAAGACAGTACTCACAACCTTTAGATGACCAGGTGGTGCAGGCATTGGGGACATCTCCCCTGACTGGCAGTTGGATAGAACAGTGAGGCTGGTGTTGATGCTGAAGATGATCCTCTTCACTCCACAGAGGGACTTGTCTTCATCTACCTCAGAAGGTAGGCCTGCAGTTGTCTTCACCCCACAGAGGGACTTGTCTTCACCCACATCAAAAGGTGGGCTGGCAGTTGTCTTCACCCCACAGAGGGACTTGTCTTCACCCACATCAAAAGGTAGGCTGGCAGTTGTCTTCACCCCACAGAGGGACTTGTCTTCACCCACATCAAAAGGTAGGCTGGCAGTTGTCTTCAACCCACAGAGGGACTTGTCTTCACCCACATCAAAAGGTAGGCTGGCAGTTGTCTTCATCCCACAGAGGGACTTGTCTTCACCCACTTCAAAAGGTAGGCTGGCAGTTGTCTTCACCCCACAGAGGGACTTGTCTTCACCCATCTCAAAAGGTAGGCTGGCAGTTGTCTTCACCCCACAGAGGGAAAAGAAAAAAGAGCTCAGCACACAAAGCTTTTCAGTGAACAGCAAGTGCAAAATGTATTTTGGCAGGGTGCCTTAATATTTCTTAATTGCTTATTCATTTTGTCCCTAGTTCTCCCAATAATTTCCTTTCCAGAATAAAAACTTGTTAATTTTACATACATGGACAAAAAATTATTTTTACTAGTTTTCTCCCATTTCGAACTCTAAAAGTTTTGTTTTTGTCTTTTCCATTTAATGGTAATTAATAGTGTTATCATTATGATTTATAGTATTCAAATAACAAATAAAATGTTTTAGAATTAGGTGACGCAGCACAACTTGACCTCCCACTTTAACAAACTATAGCATGGATCTAATTGTAAGCTTGTGACTGCTGATTAATACCTATGCTCATTAGGTGATTTTCTATAACATAAATTGTCTTTAGCTTCTGCTGTTTTTCGGCTGTATAAGTGAAATGGTTCACAATGACATGAACATTGATTTACTGTGTTTTTCATAATAAACAAAATCAGACAGAAAAGTGAATCAGATTTACTTAATCCACATGTCACTTAAGCCTAAAAGAGGTTCATTTAATACATTTTTGTAATACTTCTGTAATTGTTAAAAGATTTGTATGTATGAATTGTACAGCACTGAAATGCACTGTCTCTTTAAATGATAATGTTTAAATACTTGTCGTGTGTGTGAGCTCCTTAGATCTGCCCCTAAGAAAGACCCGCTCGAGGGTTGAAGTGCTGGGCTTGGTCTCCTCTGGTACTCTGCCGAAATAAAATTTGCACTTGCTGTTCACAGAAAAGCTTTGTGTGCTGAACTCTTTTTTTCTTTTTGTATGTTTAAAGAGTTAACTACTTGCTCATGCAGCACCAACAATCCTGAGCGCACCAAAAAACTTTTTTCATGTTATTTGTGCCATTTGCTTGGTACAGCCAGAAAACGCCATGGCATTTAGTTCAGACAGTTTTCAATTCAATTTTTGAATTCAGCGAGGAGGTTACTTTCGATTTTAACTTTCCTTCAGAGTGACTGTGTCTGAAGACAAAACCAAAGCAGTATATTCTGTTGTGAATTTTGCAATTACTTTGAGAAGCATGACAAACCTCAGCGCAACTCCTAACTTGATTTTTGAGGAGGAAAATCTGAGTAGAACAGGTTCATATCTCTGAGGAAGAAGACAAGCTTCTTGACTGCCTACAGGATCCAGAGGACCTCCACCGTTGTAGGGAAGGGAATATCAAAAAATTTTTCCAGCAGATAACACAGATGAAAGTGCCCCAACCTTAAAAGATTTTTTTCAAGAACTGGAAAGACTCTGGGTAAGATAATTTAATTTATATTATAGTAAAATCACCCTTGAGAAATATTTGGAATGAAAAATCACACCCAGGCTTGTGTATAGATAAAACTCCAAGCTCTGGTTTTGATGACAAGGAGTTAAAAAGTGCTTGGGAAGAGGCTGCAACTACTGTAGAACTAGTTATTTTCATGCAAAGTAAATTTAGCGCAAACACAAATGCAGCCATAATTACGTAAATTTATTTTAGCGCTAAGTCATAAGCACCACATTCACTGTAATGAAAAAAGATACTAAAAGTGCTAGTTAGCGCAAATTTATTTTCACGCAGGTACTTCAGCGAAAATAGTTAAAATTATTTTACAGTGAAAATTTCAAGTTCTACAGTATTTGTATCATTAGCTGGATCAAAGCTCTTATTAAACGTGATTTATGCTTACAAACTGATACTAATGCTGAGATAGCGATAATTCAAAACAAATGAGTTAATTTCAAGAGCAAGAAGGACTTTGATAATTTGAACAAATTTTATTCAAAGAAAATTAACAAACATGAAAAAGATTGGATAGCGAGAAAATGCACAAAGATAAATAGAGACTTGGGTGATTACTCCAGGAAGGAAGTTTTTGCCTAGGAAATAAAAGATGGCTTGAACAGCAGAGGGCGGTCAAGATCTATGAGACATGACTGGAATAGGAATAGAAACCGGAGCAGAGAAAAAAACAAAAGAACTGTTAATTTTAAAGAAGGAAACAGACAGAAAGAGCTGAAGCACAAATTGAGACAAGTACCACAAACAACACTGGTAAAGTTTTTTTAAGCCAAGGAAGAGCAGAGATTGAGAGAGGAGGAGACTAGAGCTCAGGGAACGATTCCAAAAAACCAAAAAGGCAACACCAGAAAATGCTCAGGGGATGGAGAGGGAGAAAAAAGTAGGCCAACACTACTGAGATCTCCGAGAAACAAGGATCAGAAATCATCAACCTGAGTAAAATTGAATTAACTACCATACAAAAACACCTTTTAACAAAAGGTTTCTCTTTCATACCCACACTGCAACTAGATAATTTTAAAGTGAGGGTGGACATATTTAAACTGATTAGGAAACTAAAGCTTAAATACTTTTTTGGCAAGAACGCCACGAGTGAACTTGTGGAAATGGGATCCTCTGTTAACCAAAAGATTTCAGCTGATCCTGAGGATTTTGTGGACAATCCTAACCTACTTGATTTTTCAGACATGGACTTGTTTACCAGTGAAGAATTGGCTTGGGACTATAATCTTACAGATAATATAGATGTTACTGCTCTATTAGAGGAATCCATCAATGTAAGTAATATTACTGAAACTAATACCTTAGAACATTTCAAGTTTAAACTCGTCTGTTTTTTGCCCTCAGGTTTTCAGCCCTGCAATCTCAGTGTTCAAAAAATACTTATTAAAAGATACAATGAAACTTTTTGAGACTTCACAAATGAAATTTCATGAAAACATGAGTGGAGAAGAATTTCAAGCACTGAGAGAGCTAGAAAGCCTGAAAGGTATAATAATCAAAAAGATCTGACAAAGGCAACAACATTGTGTTAATGAATGAAGCATTTTATAGGGGTAAATGCCTTGAATTATTACACGATCAGAATAATTACAAGAAACTGAAGGGGGATCCTACAATTAAATATCAAGTTGAGTTATGTGAATGTTTGGAATGGGGTGTGCAGTGTGGGTGGTTAACAAAGCATGAAGCTGATTTTATTAAGACTGATTATCCTATTGTACCTACATTTTGTCTGCTACCCAAAATTCATAAACGTTTAGAAAACCCCCCAGGGAGACCAATTATCTCTGGAAATGGCTCACTTACTCACCATCTAAGTAAGTTCATTGACAGTTTCCTTCAGTCCATGGTTCGTAAATTAGATTCATACATCAGAGATAGTATGGACATATTAGATCATTTAAAAGGGAAAGTATGGGATGCGAGACACTACTGTTAACTATTGATGTAAGCAGTTTGTATACTTCAATTAGGCATGACTTAGAAATTTTAGCAGTAGATTTCTTTTTCAATGAGTAGCAGTTAATTTCCACACACTTTTTATGATGGGCAATAGAGTTTGCTTTAAACCACAATTACTTCTTATTTAACAAGGAGTATTTTTTACAAATATGTGGAACTGCAATGGGGCAGCCTTTGCCCCCTCTTATGCCAATTTGTTCATGGGGTACTTTGAAGAGAAATACACTAAGGATGCAAATTTGAACAAATTCAGAGTAACTCCAAACACATGGTTTAGAGTTACTGACGATGTGATCGTTGTGTGGAATGGTCCAGAGGAAACAATCCCAGAGTTATTTCCTATCTAAATAGCAATTATTTGGATCTTACATTTACATGTACAGCTAATAAGGAAAGGATTGTTTTTCTGGACCTAGAATTAGAAGGAAAGAAATGGTGAATTGATAACTACAAAAGGTCGTAGAAAAGAAACTGCTGCTAACAACATTCTCCATGCAAATAGCTCGCACCCAAGAAAATTGATTAATTCAGTTCCATATGGAGAATTAATTAGGCTAAAAAGGAACTGTTCTAGTGAAAGAGAATTTGAATTACAAACTATGGAATTGAGCAATGGACTGCAGGAGAGAGGGTATTCTAGGGTAATTTTATCTGAGACGCATGAGGAAGTGAATAAGCTAAATAGAAAGGATTTGCTAAAGTCAAAAAAAGACACATTGCAGGTGATGTAGAACAAAATAAAGTTAACTTCATTACTGAGTTTATTCCACTAGCAGGCAAAGTGGGTAGTATAATTCACAGATATTGGCCACTGTTGCTCACAGACTCAATCTTGGGAGTGAGAACTCTCTGACAAATCCAGAGTGACTTTTGCAAATGACAGAAATATAGGTGATAGAATCACACACAGTCATTTTGTGGAGACCACTGAAACAAAGGACACATCTAGCTGGCTGAAAAGCAAACCAAATGGCTACTACAAGTGTAGCAGATGCAACATCTGCCAGTATGCAAGCTCTGGCAACGTATTCAATAAAGACGGTAGACATTTTGATAGCCATGATTCCATCACCTGTACTGCTCCGTTTGTTATTTATGTATGCTGGTGTAATTGTCCCACATTTTATGTCGGTAAGACTACTAGATTAACAAAATGGAGAATTCAAGAACATGTTAAGGCAATTGGCAATGGCAATATCTGTAATTCTATAGGTGCCCATTTTTTAGAATACCATAATGGGAAACCAGATTGTTTTAAATGTATTGTTCTTGAGCATGTTCCGAGGCACCCTAGCTGGAGGCAACAGGGTCAACATTTTGTCTCAGAAAGAGACTACGTGGATCATAAACTTGGATACTGCAATACCACTAGGCCTTAATGATGAAATTGACTTCACCCCGTATTTATGAATTCATTTTTTGAAAAGATGAACTTATATTCTGATGTCTGCCTGAGTGATGATGTAAGTGCTTATGAATGAAATTGTAATGAAGCTTAATGTCTTTTGTTTCTTTGTATCTTTTTCTAGGGATGTCCTTTTCCCCAATATCTGAAAAAAACTAAAGTGAGAGCTACTCAGTATGCCCACAGAGCAAGGCTTAGGCCCTCTGCTACACTGGACCTGGAATAGGCCATCCCAGAATATTACTTCCTATTCCTCTATTCTAAGGTTACCCATTTTTTGAATACCCTCTCTAACCTTACCTTTTTTCCCATCTGTTCTTGTATTAAATAAAGTAGTGTTTAATCCCTGTTAGAATGTCGACCATAGTTTAGTTTTCATTGTTCCACAGGTGCTGGGACTTCTGTATGATGCAGAGAATCTCCTATAAAATAAACCTACCCCCATCTCAGTCTTTTCCTTTTTCTAACTCTAAAAATATGCTGGTCATGGGATTACTCTGTGTTTATTCTAATAGACTTGTAATTTTGAGGTCCTAGAACTGCCTTACTATTTCTTAATTGCTGATTCATTTTGTCCCTAGTTTTCCCAATGATTTCCTTTCCAGAATAAAAACTTGTTAATTAATTTTACATACATGGAAAAAAAATATTTTTACTAGTTTTGTCCCATTTCAAACTCTAAAAATTTTGTTTTTGTCTTTCTTTTCCATTTAATGGTAATTAATAGTGTCATTATGATGATTTATAGTATTCAAATAACATATAGGATAGTGTGTGGTTACCCATACACTACAAGGCTATTCTTCCACCGAGTGGATGCAATACCGACTGATGACCTCGAGATCGAAGCTTGAGAGGTCTTCAAGTCGGCATTGTATCTACAAGGTGAAAGAACAGCAGAGTAGTGTTTGGGTAACCATAAACTGTTCTTTATAGTGTATGGTGCCTGAAAAAAAGACAAAAAGAGACTCACTTTTCCATATTTTCACTCGGTTCTGCTGAGGCCGTCGATTCACAACTGCTGCTGTCCAGCACACTTGTGCGCCCCTCTCAGACAGCAAGGGATGAATCAGAACGTCTGCCGTAGCCCCTTGTATTATGACATCCTCACTAACGCAGAATGAAAAGTCATTCTGCGTTAGAAGAGACGTCTACTGCAGCAGAACAACTTTTTTCGGTGTATGGATTTCCATACACAACCGCATTCCACCATACACTATAAATTGAATGTTTTTGAATTAGGTAACCTTTTGCAGCACAACTTGACCTCCCACTTTAACAAACTATAGCATGGATCTAAATGTAAGCTTGTGATTGCTGATTACCATATTTCACTGTTTAGAAGCTGCGGCTTCTATTACATACTTTAATTTTGAAGCGGGGCTTCTATTTGAGGACGGATACTAATTGGGGGTGGCTTCTATTAATAATACTATGGTACCAGTAAATAACATTCACCAGAAATCCAAAGGTGTGCTGCAGTACAGCTCTGGTTTACCTGTGTTAGGATGGCGAAGCGTAAATGCTACGACCTTGACTTCAAACTATCGGTTGTTACTGTCTAGCTGCTATGGCAGATGGTAGAAAACTCCCTCCTTTCATCGTTTTTAAGGAGAAAAGAAATCCAAAGGAGATTTCCAGAGTTACCGGAGTTATTTTGGCAATGTCAGAAAATGGGTGGATGAATGAAGGGCTTACTCTACAGTGGGTAGATACAATATGGGTTGGACTAGCATTTCACAAAAGGATGTTGTTATGGGACACTTTCCACTGCCATATTTCACCTGCTGTCAAGCAGAGACTTAAAAAAAGAATACTGTCATGGCAGCGATACCTGGGGGCTGTACAAAACTTCTGCAGCCCGCTGATGTGTCATGGAATGCCCCATTCATATCACGGTATTGTGAGTGTTATGATGTGTGGCTCTCCACTAAAGAAAGACAGCTTACAGCCAGCGGAAACCCCAAAGCGCCATCTAAGCTCCAAATGTTGGAGTGGGTCAAAGATGCCTGGGGTGCTGTCAGCAAAGACAATATCATCAACTCTTTTAACGTTTGTGGCATCACATCCACTGATTTGGATATCATCGTCTGCGCAGGAAAAGAGGGGATTGCTGTTGATGCTCGGCAGGCCATTACTGAAAAGCTGTCATCTCTGTACTCAGATATGGATGAAGGACATTTAATTTGGTAAAAAAACAAAGTTTTTGTCATTCACCAACCAGTTTTCATTTTCCTTCAGTAGCTGATACCATCCATTCGCAGGATTCGCAGGACTCTCATGATATTGTGTTCTTTGTTGAGGAGCCTGAAGCTAGTGGCTCAGAAGCTGAAGCCGACCCGGACAGTGATGATGAACTAGATTAAAATACGTTTGGATGCCTGACCAATTTTACTTGCATAACCAAAAAAATAAAAAATAAAATGAGAGGCAATAAAGCTACTGAAAAACTAATCGTTAGTCATTTTTCTTCATTCATTCTTAGCGTGCCCCTGGTTATGACGTTGGTTTTGAGTTGCGCGATGATGCGGTAGCAACCAAAGCCCACGTGGTAGCAACCCGATGTGCGGAAACTTGCTCACTTGCTTGTGCTGTATACTGTAGTAGTGGAAAATAGTGAAGTTACCATTCGGCTGACTGTGTTCAAAGATTACCGGTGGATATTAACTAGGGTATACTAAGAAATTTGGCGTTTTGCTCATTAGGTGATTTTCTATTGCATAAATTGTCTTTAGCTCCTGCTGTTTTTAGGCTTTATAAGTGAAACTTTTCACAACGACATGAATATTAATTGATTTACTGTGTTTTTCATAATAAACAAAATCAGACAGAAAAGTTAATCAGATTTACTTAATCCACATGTCACTTAAGCCTAAAAGGTTTTCCTTTAATACATTTGTGTAATACTTTTGTAATTGTTAAAAGATTTGTATTTATGAATTGTACAGCACTGAAACATACTGTCTCTTTAAATGATTGTGTTTAAATGCTTGTTTTGTGTGTGAGCTCCTTAGATCTGCCCCAAAGGAAGACCCACTTGAGGGTTGAAGTGCAGGGCTCCATCTCCTCTGGCACCCTGCCGAAATAAAATTTACACTTGCTGTTCACAGAAAAGCTTTGTGTGCTGAGCTCTATTTTTCTTTTTGTATGTTTAAAGAGTTGGCTACTTGCTCATGCACCACCAGCAATCCTGAGCGCACCAAAAAACGTGTTTCACCCCACAGAGGGACTTGTCTTCACCCACCTCAGAAGGTAGGCCATCAGTGACAGTGGATCTTCACCCCCACAGAGTGACTTGTCTTCATCCACCTCAGAAGATAGGCCAGCAGTTAGGCAGGCAGGCAGGACCTCAGAGCTTTGGTCCCCAGTCAGAAATCACATTTTTTTTGTGTCAGAATCTGAGAGGCAGTGGAGTGTTCTCATCTCACAGAAACACAAATAAATAATTCTCCAGCAGTCTCTATTTGTTGCCAAATTTCTAGGCAGTTCACAAAGGCTAAGGTAAATCCCCTTCTTTCTGGGATTTACCATGTAGTTGGCAACAAAGTCCACGGTTCTCAGTTTGTTTTGGCACAAACTAAAAGGTTTTAGGCTGTGACAGAAGAAGGAGCTGTCAGAAACAGATGCTTTCTCTTCTGAAGCTCACAGTCTCTCTCCAGTTTGTTTTGGCACATGCTTCCCAAGTTTCAGGCTTTGACAGCACAAGGAGCTGTCAAAAACCAGTTGCTTTCTCTTCAACAGCTCACACAAACTGACCCAAGGTTAAACTGTCAACCTAGAATGCTAGATTTGAATACACATCTCATTGGTTGAAAGGAGTCTCAAGCTCCACCCCTTGATTGGACTACTGCAGCTACCAATTGGGTCCCTTATTGTCTTCAGGCAGACCACCTCCAACATGGCTGCCCCCATACAGACTTACACAACTCAAATAAATATTATGAAAAGTAAACAGTGTTGGCAGCATCTGGCTGCATGGTGAGGACCCTTCTGGTCCCATCTAGTGTCGCTAGGGCCAGGGGACACTTTGGGGGGGACAGGAGCCCCGCAGAGAACTCCGTTCTGTGAGCTCCCCAGCAGGAGCTGTCTTAAACAAGCATTTGTCAATGCTGAATGTTGTCTCGCTGGCATTGGCATTGGTAGTGCGGGAGTTAGAGATACATAATAGGAATGGCAGTGAAATATTGAACTGATGCCACTGCCACCCTGCAGAGACTGGCAGGTGTTGGGGTGTGCCTTTGGGTCATCAGCTATACCGCTCATGCCATTTTACCTCACCCTACCCTGTAGACACTGACAAGTGTCGTGGTGTGCTTTGGGGTCTTTGGGCCTTATACTTACCCCATTCCATAAGAAAATACGCTGAGGTGGGTGTAGTATAGAAGAATGGGGTGAACTTTGGGTCCGAGCACTCCTAGGCTCACCTCGATGCCTGTCACTGGCTGTAGGGTGGGGGTAGGGGTGGAATGGCATGAGCATTACAGCTGATGATCCCAAGTCACACCCCTGATGCCTGTCAGTCTCTACAGGGTGGGGTGTTACAGTTGGAAAACCTAATGCCATAGACATGTATTGTTTTTTTCACTCCAAATTAACAACATGGGCTTTTTGTGACCCCACCTCATGAAGAGCATCACTATCAGTTTGTTAGCCGAAACGTGATTTTGCACAGAACATAGTACATAGTACCTAGAAACTGACGGCAGATAAGGACCGCAAGGTCCATCCAGTCTGCCCATTTCTTTCTCTACCTTATGAATGTACCATTGGCCTTTGCTTTGTCAATGGCCTATCTATTCATACTCATCTGTATTGCTCCCTTATGCCTATCCCATGCCTGTTTGAAGCCCTGCACTGTATTCATTTCCACCACTTCCTGAGTTAGGCCGCTCCCTGCATCCACCACCCTTTCTGTGAAAAAGAACTTCCTCATGTAACCCTCCTACAAATGAGGGTTCCTAAAAGCTTCCTCGGAGCTCGTTTAAATGCTCCATGCCTGGCTGGTGTTCGGTGTTTAAGCCGTTTCAAATGGATAGCCAGTGAGCGCTTTTAAGGCCTCCATATACTGTCCCTTTAAGGGCTGCCTGTTGCAGTCATAATTAGTTGAATTGTGGGGGGGGCTGTGTGGTTGTATGCCCGAGTCCCGCCCGGGCTGCTGAGTAAGCACTCTATTCTGCCATCACTACTGGTGCAGAGGGAGCCCTGTTAAAAGAGGAAATTACTTGCCAGTGATTCTTTGAATAGTAATGATAATGTAAGTTGTTCTAACCTGTTTCCTTTGCAGCCAGAGACTGTTCTGATTATTCCCTCCATGTTGGTCCCAAACTGACGAATTGGACCAATCAGTATCCAGGGCTCTTTTGAGCTGGCTGACCAATGGGGGAACTGCTTGCCCTTTGAGAAAGGCATTATGGGCTATGGTACTATTTCGCACCACTGAGAGCAGTGAGTGAAATGGACCTGGGCAGGTGACGCGCAATTGACCGGTAGCTCGAACTAGAAGGAGTGCCCCATGCTCCTGGGGTTAGATGCGCTGTGGCTGAGGAGAAGAAAGGAGCTCTGTGCTTCTGCGCTGTGTGAGTGTTCGCTCGGGAAGCGCATGAAGGCCTGAGGCGGCCGTTTTTGCCTTTTCAAGTGCATTGGACTAAATCAGCCGGTGGGCAGTCGAAGGAGGCTGGTGCCAGCCCAGCTACATACCAGGCTCAACCTGAGAGGACTGGAGAATCTGCTGATTCGTGCTCGGTCCACCCGTGATGTTGAAGCTGCCATTTGCTGCCAGAGTTCTGTTGCAAGTTCGTGTGGGGCCTGAAAGCAGCTGCCTGGTATGGTACCCCTCTGTTGTTTGCCATATAGATGTGTGAGGAAGTTGGTGAAATTCAGCCTGTTGGTGGTGACGGAGACGGTATTTGATGGAGCCGTGAGTACTGAATCAGGGTAGCTCCCTGCCAAGTCTACACACAGTGGCTTCAAGTTGCCTCATTACATTGCTGACTGCCTAACTGAACTTTTTCTCCTTCTGACCTGCTCAGGATCTTAAAGGTTATCTGTGTAAGGGCTCCAACCAGCTGCCACGATGGACTAGCCGTTAGGGCTTGGGTACCCAGGGACAGCAAATCTTAGGGTTAGGCCTGTCCACAGAGCCCTAGGTAAATAGGTATAGTGATAAGCCAATCATCTTGATTTACCCCTGCCCCTGCAGTTTGTCTCCCTTGAATAAATCAGATTGTTCTTTTGGCAACTGCACCCTGGCTACTGTGTACATTATTGGTGAACTGCTGCATAGGGACTGTGATATAACTGTACTTTATTTTACAGGGGGTCCCCGGAGTGAGTCGAGAGATACTGGCCAGGGGAAAAGTGTACGGGGGAAAAGTATTGTTGGTACACCGTGTGAGCCACTAGTGGGATGAAAGGGGGGTTGCAGTAACCCAGAGGGCTGTGACCGAGGCAATCCCGACAGTGCTACCCCCGACCTCTGGGTGGAGGCACCAGTCAACGAATCTAGGCCCCTCACCCTGTCTCAGTGGAGGCAGGCAGGGCTAGTAGCCCTAAGGGTAGCGCCCCCTGGGGGTTACAAATTGGAAGCACCGCTGGGATTAGCGTCCCCTAGTGGCCAAGTGAGGAAGTACATAAGATATGGAAAAATTGGAAGGGGATGTGTTGGGGAAAATTAAGTTGGGGCCTATTGAGACAATGGTACACAGACTGATGGGGTGGGGTGAAGCCGAAGAGCTGAACTCCCAGAAAATTGTGTTACTGTTAGATGTGCCTTTGGGAACTCCAACTGCTGACATCACTTCCGCAGCAGAGCGAGTAAAATGTTTAGGCAAAGTGGAGGTAAAAGGGCGTATGGCTGACCTGCTCGACCAGATGTTGCAGGTGCTTCTCCTGTGCAGTGTGGCCATCGACCCTGAGAAGGTACCTCCAGTGATCTACTCAGAGGGTGCCTCACAGGGATGGAGGCTAATTCATATTCGAAGTGGGTCAGTCACTCCTGGGGGTTCCCCCCAGATGAATAGTTTTAAAGATAAACTGCTTAAATTGCTGGCTGTGGAGGGGAGGACTACCCAGGAGCTGCTGCAAGCATTGGACTTGTCTAGTGATGCTACCCCTCAGGGTTCCCCTGGCACCTCCCCCTGTCCCCCCAAGAGTTCTATTTTGGCTTCACTGCCCCTAGTAGTCCCACCTATACAGCTCGATTCCTACTGTAAGCTAAAACTTTTTTCTGGCACAGTGCCAGTGCCTCCAGTGGAGGATGACCTGGAAGCTTGGATGGACTATGCCACCCCCTTAGCCCAGGAATGGCAATGCTCTGAGGGGGAGAAAAGGAAGAGACTGATAGAGAGCTTGCGGGGTCCCGCTTTAGAAGCCATTAGGTTTTTGCGGGCCACCAGTCCGGAAGCCACTGCTGCAGAGTATCTCTCTGCTTTAGAAGGGGTGTTTGGGAGTACAGAGACTGGTGAAGTTTTATTATGGAAATTCAGGCCTGCTAAGCAGTGGAGGAATGAGAAACTGTCCGCCTTCGTCACTAGGGTGGAGTAGGCTTTGCAGAAGGCCTATAGGAAGGGTGGAATCACTGCCACGGCCTTGAATCAGGTCAGGTTAGAACATGTTTTAAAGTCTGCCAGATTCTCTAGTATAATACTGTTAAAACTTAAGTTACATGATCGACGGGCCACCCCGCCTGAATACTGTCAATTAATGAGGGAAATTAGGGAGGTGGAGACCGATGAAGAGGGGTGGGAGCCATGTGTGGGGGCAGTGAACCCTAGTGGAACCCCTGAGCCTAGCAACCCTTCGGAGATCAGCCTGTCTGGAAGGTCTGAGGGATCCCCAGATTTTCCAGGTGCTGTGGGAATGCGAGTGATTTCCTCCAACCCCCATGCAGACAGTGAGTTGAGGGCCGAGGTCAGGAACTTACGGGAACTGGTGAGGGACTTGAAGCAATCTACTATGTACCCTGGTGGGTCCGGGGCCCCTGAGACAAGCAGAAACCAGACCCCCGGCCCAAGGGAGCCCCCTCACCCCTCTCAGGTCCCCCACAGATAAGGTGTCAACCACCAAATAGTGACCCCCGGGACCCCAAGTTCTGTTACCATTGTGGAGAAGATGGGCATTTTCAACCTGATTGTCAGAGGCCGGAGAATTTAAGGAAAGTCAACAGTAGACTGATCACTTGGCATCACCGGGCCCAGTCTCGACCCCCCAGGAAAAGTTTTGTGACGCGGGCCCAGGCTCAGCCAACTCTCAATGCTGTGGCCCCGACTGGTCTGATGTGGTCGGGCCTTCAATGGAGACCCCAGTGCGAGTAAATTGGATTCCCACTTGAACTGTATTAGACAGTGGCTCACAGGTAACCATCATGTTTCAGGACTGGTATCAGACACACTTACCTGAGGTGCCTCTGCAACCCTTGAATGGTCTACATGTGTGGGGGTTGAGCGACAAGGCCTATCAGTATTTGGGGTATATCCGAGTTTGGCTGTCATTCTCTACATCTGTGGCTGGAATGGATGAGCAGGTGGAAACCTTAGTTTTGGTTTGCCCACCCACTGGACTGTATGATGGGGTGCCTTTGTTGATTGGGACGAATGCTCATATGTTTGGACGATTGTCCCAGTTGTGCTCAGAAAAGCAAGCATTTAAGACCAGGCGAGCCCTAAGGATACCCGCTATGATTCAAAAGGCAGTTGCAACTCAGAAAAAGGTTAGCCAGGAGGAACCTGAAGGCCCGGTGGGGGTGGTGTGGAAAAAGGATCCAGCCCCAGTGATACTCGCCCCGAATGCTCAATGTGTCCTGCATGGAGAAGTACGACTAAGAACGGATGTTAAGAATAAGTTGTTGATGTTGGATGCGCCTGGGGAGGGGACACTGCCTGAGGGACTGTTGGTAAAGCTCAGTATTTTGCCGGCTAGAGCTCATGCTTGTGTCAAGAGAGTGATGGTTCAAGTGCATAACGTGTCTGACAAAGAGATTCGAATAAGACGAGGGTGCACCCTGGCAAGTGCCCATTGTTCAGATACTGCAGTACTGCCAAATAGCAAGGGTCCCGGGACAGACGACCAAGTTACTCTTGACTTGTTTGATTTTGGTGACTCCCCATTGCCAGCTGAATGGAAAAAGAGAATCAGTGAGAGGCTTGCCAAAAGGTACCAGGTTTTCTCCCTAAAAGAGTGGGATGTGGGATGTGTGCAAGGGGCTGAGCACCACATTCGGCTGCACGACGAAAGGCCTTTTCAAGAGAGATCCCAGCGCCTGGCCCCAGCTGACATCGATGATGTGAGGTGGCATCTGCAAGAGATGTTGGCTGCTGGTGTGATACAAGAGTCCAGGAGCCCCTATGCCTCCCCCATTGTAGTGGTAAGGAAGAAGAATGGGGCGGTTCGGATGTGTAGACTATCGCACTTGAATCGGTGACTCATCCCCACCAGTATACCTATTGCCAGGACGCCTGATTGTTTAAATGGTAGTAAGTGGTTCTCTGTGTTGGACCTCCGTAGCGGGTACTACCAGATCCCAATGGCCCCAGAGGACTGAGAGAAGACAGCATTCATTTACCCCTTAGGTTTCTATGAGTTCATTCGGATGCCTCAGGGGATTTCAGGTGCCCCAGCCACCTTTCAGCGCCTGATGGAGAGGGCCATGGGGGACATGAATTTGCTCGAGTGTCTGGTCTATCTAGATGATGTCATAGTGTTTGGATGTTCATTGGAAGAACACGAGCAGCGATTATTCAAGGTCTTGGATCGGTTGGAGGAGTTTGGCCTCAAGCTGTCTATAGACAAGTGTCAATTCTTCCAGACTTCTGTGAAATATGTGGGCCACATAGTGTCTACTGAGGGCATAGAGACTGACCCTAGCAAAGTGGAGGCCTTGACTACATGGCCTCTGCCCAGGAATTTGAAAGAGCTGCAGCGGTTTCTGGGGTTTTGCGGATATTATAGGCGATTTGTCAAGGACTATTCTCGAGTGATTCGCCCCCTCCTTAACCTCACTCAGGGGTACCCTCCTACACACAAAAAGTATAAGAAAGGTGTGTGCTCCGAGGCGGAGAGGAGATATTTCCAGCTGAGTGAACTGTTTGGGGATCGTTGGACTGTTGAGTGCAAGGACGCTTTCTATGACATCATATATCAACTTACACATGCCCCCGTGTTGGCCTATGCTGATCCGGCCAGGCCCTACGTCCTCCATACTGATGCCAGTCTTCAAGGATTGGGGGCTGTGTTATATCAGGAGCACTCGAATGGTCTGAGACCTGTAGCTGTTGCCAGCAGAAGTCTGACTCCTTTGGAAAAAACTATCCTGTACATAAGCTAGAGTTCCTGGCTCTGAAGTGGGCCATTGTTGATCAGTTTCATGACTATTTGTATGGTGCCAAGATATTGGTGAAGACTGATAACAATCCTCTGACCTATGTACAAACCTCAGCCAAGTTGGACGCCACTGGCCACAGGTGGCTCTCTGCCTTGGCCACCTACGACTATGCTGTTGAATACAGGGCCGGCTTAAACCATATAGATGCGGATGCCCTCTCTCAGAGGCCTGTGTCCCAAACTGATTGGATCAGGTTGTCCGAGCCTGACATAAGAGCCCTTTGCCAGAAATTCGACAAGGAAGAACAGATGTCCCCGGATGCTGTGAACTGTATGGTGGATTGCTTAGGGCCATCTGAGAACTGCATACCTGCTGCCTACTGTAATTTTTCCACACTGGACACTAGTTCACTGCCCCAGTTTGACAATACTAGTCTTCAACAGGCTCAATCCCGAGATTCTATGATAAAACCGGTTGTGAAAGCTTTGCAGACAGGGCGGGATGTGTCCAAATTGCGCTCCACCGACTTAAGAGCCGCCTCATTATACAAAGAAGGGCCCAAATTAAGGCTGATTAACCAACTACTATACTGAGAGACTGTGAATAAAGAGGACCGGATCGTCAGACAACAGCTGGTGCTGCCTTCAGAATTAAAGGAACTGGTCTTAAGGTCCCTGCATAATCAGATGGGGCATCTTGGCATCGACTGAACACTCGATCTGGTACGAACCTGGTTTTACTGGCCAAAAATGAGTGCAGATGTAGAGCAGTATGTCAGGACCTGTAGCCGTTGTTTGCAAAAGGAAAGCCTTACCCCAGAGAGCTGCTCCCATGGTCAACATTACCACTAGTGCCCCTATGGAATTAGTTTGCATTGATTTCTTGAGTCTAGAACCAGATCTGAGAAATATCAGTAATATATTGGTGGTCACCGATCATTTCACCCGGTACACACAGGCATTCCGTACTAAGGATCAGAAAGCAACCACGGTGGCTAAGATACTTGTTGAAAACTTTTTTTGTCCACTACGAGGCCCCACAGCGGATCCATTCCAACCAGGGAAGGGATTTTGAGAGCCGCTTGATTTAAGAGATGCTGTCTTTGTGGGGGGGGGGGTGCGAAAGTCAAGAACCACCCCTTACCATCTTCAGGGAGATCCCCAGCCTGAAAGGTTTAACCGCACACTGCTCGACGTGTTGGGCACATTGCAACCCAAAGACAAACCAAGATGGAGCCAGCAGATTAGCACCCTGGTCCACGCTTATAACTGCACCAAGAGTGATGCCACGGGATTTTCCCCGTACAAACTGATGTTTGGAAGAGAGGCTAGATTGCCCATGGATGTGTGTTTTGGAGTTTCCCCCGAAGGAGTGCAAGCAGAAAATCATCTACACTACGTACAAAAGCTGAAGGCCCAGTTAAACCATGCGTATCAATTGGCCCAGACCATGACTGCTAAAAGAAACTTGGCCAATAAGGAGAGGCATGACAAGAAAGTGAAGACATTGGAGCTAAGAGAAGGGGATAGAGTGTTGCTGCGAAATCTGGGACTGCATGGAAAACATAAGATTGCTGACCGACGGCATCACCTCCCTCACATTGTTGTGGGACAACTGGCAGATTTGCCTGTATATAAAGTGCGACCCGAAAACAATTCCAAAGATGTGAAAACTATTCACCGAAATCATCTGCTGCCAATCGGGCAAATCCTGATTGAAGCCGAACCTTCAACTGCTGCCCCCTCCCAGCCTGTGACTAGATCGGCTGCCAGGAAAAGAACCAAACCCGTGAATTCTTCATCTAGCCAACCAAGAGAGCCTTGTCCAAATCCTACAGAAGGGGATGATCAACAATCGGTGTCGGAAGATAATGAAGATGATATTGAATACTATCCCTCTTTCGAACTGAGTCAGTTGTTTCAGGGTAATCCCCTTGTTAATTCTGGAGATGAGACTGGCCCGTCTGGACTGTTTGAGCCCCATACTTTGTCTCCAGAACCAAAACCTCCAGAAGATGAGATGGGTAGCAGCAAAGCCCAAGGGGTGGGGTTGTTAAGCCTGGCTGAACTGTCTGGCCTGGCTGAATTATCTGACTTCTCGGACAAAGAGACTGAGGTGGGGGAACAAGTCAGTGATATGCCAGAACCAGAAGAATATTTTGAATGCCCTGATGGTTCCTCACTAGTAGCTACACAGCCCTCAGTTGAGCCCAGTGGAGTGGATCCTGGGGTAGAGGGTCAGACCACTAATAGTACTATGAGCACTGGGCCCTGTTCCTCTGTGGAGATTCCTGTCACTAATGTCAGTGAGGCTGAGTTGGAATCAGGGCCTGTTTCAGGTTTTCCCGAGACTCCTAGACGCTCCAGCCGAGAAGTACGGCCTGTAATAAAGTTGAGTTATGAGTCTCTGGGTCAGCCAGTGGACCTGCATTTAAATGTGGTCCACAAAGGGGTGTATGTGTCCCCGAGCTCCTTGCCTAAGCTAGCTTTGGGGGATAACTCTAGTTTGTTAGTATTACCCTTTGGGTGTGGTGCCCCTATTTTAGGTGACCTGCCAGTAACTGAAGGGGAGGGGTTCCCCAGTCCCGGGTTCACGAGCAGGAACTAATGATCTGAGTTAACAGGGGAACCAAAGGTTATATGTGTGTAACGTTGTATAAGCCATAGTACACTGTGAATATAATATTATGTATGTAATGCAAAGTGTGATATAGTGTTAATTAAGCTGTTTGCCTTAAAGTGATTTAAGGGTAACTACTTGACGCGGACGCCAAGTTCTTTCAGGCAAGGAAGGGTGTAACCCCGCTACAAATGGGGGTTCCTAAAAGCTTCCCCGGAGCTCGTTTAAATGCTCCATGCCTGGCTGGTGTTCAGTGTTTAAGCCGTTTCAAATGGGTAGCCAGTGAGCGCTTTTAAGGCCTCCGTATACTGTCCCTTTAAGGGCTGCCTGTTGCAGTCATAATTAGTTGAATTGGGGGGGGGGGCTGTGTGGTTGTATGCCCGAGTCCCTCCCGGGCTGCTGAGTAAGCACTCTATTCTGCCATCGCTACTGGTGTAGAGGGAGCCCTGTTAAAAGAGGAAATTACTTGTCAGTGATTCTTTGAATAGTAACGATAATGTAAGTTGTTCTAACCTGTTTCCTTTGCAGCCAGAGACTGTTCTGATTATTCCCTCCATGTTGGTCCCGAACTGACGAATTGGACCAATCAGTATCCGGGGCTCTTTTGAGCTGGCTGACCAATAGGGGAACTGCTTGCCCTTTGAGAAAGGCATTATGGGCTATGGCGCTATTTCGCACCACTGAGAGCAGGAGTGAATGACTGGCAAGTGACGCCAGCCAACTGGATCGGGTAGCGCCCGAACTAGAAGGAGTGCCCCATGCTCCTGGGGTTAGATGCGTTGTGGCTGAGGAGAAGAAAGGAGCTCTGTGCCTCTGCGCAGTGTGAGTGTTCGCACGGGAAGCACATGAAGGCCTGAGGCAGCCATTTTTGCCTTTTCAAGTGCGTCGGACTAAATCCGCCGGTGGGCGGTCGGAGGAGGCTGGTGCCAGCCCAACTACATACCAGGCTCAACCTGAGAGGACTGGAGAATCTGCTGAATCACGCTCGGTCCACCTGTGATGTTGAAGCTGCCGTTTGCTGCCTGAGTTCTGCTGCAAGTTCGTGTGGGGCCTAAAAGCAGCTGCCTGGTATGGTACCCCTCTGTTGTTTGCCATATAGATGTGTGAGGAAGCTGGTGAAATTCAGGCTCAGCCTGTTGGTGGTGATGGAGATGGTATTTGATGGAGCCGTGAGTACTGAATCAGGGTAGCTCCCTGCCAAGTCTACACACAGTGGCTTCAAGTTGTCTCATTACATTGCTGACTGCCTAACTGAACTTTTTCTCCTTTTGACCTGCTCAGGATCTTAAAGGTTATCTGTGTAAGGGCTCCAACCAGCTGCCATGATGGACTAGCCGTTAGGGCTTGGGTACCCAGGGACAGCAAATCTTAGGGTTAGGCCTGTCCACAGAGCCCTAGGTAAATAGGTATAGTGATAAGCCAATCATCTTGATTTACCCCTGCCCCTGCAGTTTGTCTCCCTTGAATAAATCAGATTGTTCTTTTGGCAACTGCACCCTGGCTACTGTGTACATTATTGGTGAACTGCTGCATAGGGACTGTGATATAACTGTACCATATTTTACAGGGGTTCCCCCGAGTGAGTTGAGAGATACTGGCCAGCGGAAAAGTGTACGGGGGAAAAGTATTGTTGGTACACCATGTGAGCCACTAGCGGGATGAAAGGGGGGTTGCAGTAACCCAGAGGGCTGTGACCGAGGCAATCCCGACAGTGCTACCCCCGACCTCTGGGTGGAGGCACCCATCAACGAATCTAGGCCCCTCACCCTGTCTCAGTGGAAGCAGGCAGGGCTAGTAGCTCTAAGGGTAGCGCCCTCTGGGGGTTACACTCACATTGCCCCTTAATCAGCCTCCCACTAATCTCATGCTGAGTCCTCCTGTCCTGCTATTTTTCTTATATTGAAACATGTTAGATTCTTTCACCTTGTCAATGCTCTTAAGATGTTTGAATGTTTCAATCATTTCACCTCTCTCCCTCCTTTGCTCTAGGGTATATATATTTTGAGCTCCGTTAATCTGTCCTCATATGTTTTCTGATGCAGTCCCTGCACCATTTTGGTTGCCCTTCTCTGGACTGCCTCAATTTGGTTAATGTCCTTGTGAAGGTGTGGCCTCCAGTACTGCATGCAGTACTCCAGGTGGGGCCTAACCAGTGTCTTGTAAAGAGGATTATTACCTCCCTCTTCCAACTTGTGATACCCCTACTAATACACCCCAACATCCCCCTAACCTTACCTACTGCTTCAGTGGTCTGTCTTGGATCCTGTGCTCCTATGGATTCCAGGTGTTGCATTATCCTTTACTTAAGGAGTGCCTCCATAATCTTGCCCACTACTGAGGTTAGACCGACTGGTCTGTAGTTCCCTGCCTCCTGCCTGCTACCACTCTTGTGGAGTGGGATCACATGAGCCCTTCTCTAGTCTTCTGGGACCTCTCTTGTGCTCAGAGACTCACTAAACAGTTCTGATAATGGCTCTGCTAGTTCCACCCTTAGCTCCTTTAGTACTCTGGGATGTATGCCATCAGGTCCCATTATCTTATCCACCCTGAGCTTATCGAGCTCTTGCAGGACCCTTTCTTTTGTGAAGGAACTAGTGCACACCTCTATCTCCCCCCTGTGTCCATGGTGCTGAGCTGTGGGTCCTGCCCTACATTCTCTTCAGTAAATACTGAGCAGAAGTATTTATTTAGGATAGATGCTTTTACATGGTTCTCCTCTTCGCATGCACCCTTATCCCCTTTGATCTTAGCAATACCCCCTCTGGACTTTTTCCTTTCACTAATGTATCTATAGAAATCTTGTCACCTTCTTTTACTGTTTGTGCTAGTGTTTCCTTGGTTTGAGCCTTTGCCTGCCTTACTGCCTTCCCTACTTCCCTTAGGTAAGTTTGGTATGCCTCCCTATCTTCATCCCGCTGTGTTCCCTTATATTTCATGAAGGCCAACCTTTTGGCTCTGAACTTTTCTGCTACTGTTTTTTAGAACCAAAGTGGTTTCCTTTTTCTTTTCACTTCTGTTTCTCTCTAACACAATGGGATGTTGCTTCAAGTATTGCATTATTAATGCTTGCCCACTTTGTCTGTACCCCCTCACGTGTATTTCTTTTTGCCAGGGGTATCTTAACTCTGTTTGCCATCTTATCAAAGTCAGCTCCTCTGAAGTCCCATATTTTTGCCTTGGAATGGGATGATTTTGTTCTAGTGGCCAAATTGAACCATACCATGTGATGGTCACTGGCCCCCAGGTGATCTTCTACCTGGAGATCTGTGATCCTATCCCTGTTAGTCAGTACTAGATCTAGGATAGCCATGTCTCTTGTGGGTTGTTGTACCAGTTGTTTGAGGCACTCCCCCTGCAGGGAATTCACCATGTGTCTAGTTCTGGCAGATGTTCCTGCTGGTATTGACCAATCTATATCTGGCATGTTGAAGTCTCCCATTATCAGAACCTCCCCTTTAGCTGTCATGTTTTGTATATCTTCTAACAGTAATGTGTATATGTCTTCCCCCTGGTCTGGAGGCTTGTAGACAACCCTAGTTCGTATGGCTGTCCCATTTCCTGTTTCCAGGGTGACCCACAGTTCTTCTGGCTCCTTATGTGTATTCTGAATTTCTGTAGCTTTGATATTTTCATTGACATAAAGGGCCACTCCACCCCCTTTTGCACCTCTGTCTCTTCTGAACAGTACATAGCCAGGTACTGAAGTCTCCCAAGTGTGGTTACTGGTAAACCATGTCTCGCTAATGGCTACTATGTCCAGTTTAGCCTCTGTCATTATTGCCTGCAGGTCTGGGATCTTGTTTTCCATACTGTGAGCATTTGTGTACGTGATTTTCCATTGGTCAGATTTCAGTATGTTAGTTGCTGGGCGAGGCCTGGCATTTCCCCTGTGCATTGTATGGGGAGCTGGACTTTTTTCCTTACCTGATGATGCAAATGAACTACAAACATGCTGAACTCCTGTTTGACCACTAGCTGAGGGGGGAGGGATGTTCTTCCTATTCGACATATGCGGTGTTGCACCCCTCTCCCCATTTGCTGGTTTAAATATTCTAAAAAGATGTCAAACTTCTGCCCCAATGCACTCCCTCTGTAGTCAGATGCAGTCCATCAAATTTAAAGAATTTTCACTCCCAAAACTATTGCCAGTTCCCTACAAATTTGTGTCCTTTTTCCTGGCACCAGTCCTTGAGCCACATGTTTAGCTCCCCTAGCTCCCCTTCTCTGACCTTCTGTCCATCTGTCCCCCTCTCCCAGACTGGCAGGATCTCAGAGAAGGAGATGCCGGACGAAATGGATTATAGTTTGTCACCCAGCCTGGTTAGGTGTTCCTTGGTCTCCACAACTGACCAGCTGGCGAAATCGTTAGTCCCTATGTGTACCAGGATGTCAATGTTTTCTCCCGCTTCCTGAACAATTTTAGCAATGCGATCAGTGTCTCTCTATGCTGATGTACCTGGGGGACATCTGACCATTACCCCTGGCTGGAGAGAGGTATGAGCTCCCCGAATCATGGAGACTCCTATGATCAGAAGTTTTTTGGATTTCCTTTTTGCTTTTTTTGTTTTGGGTGAGTTTTGTTGTGCTAGCTCCTGTGCTGCAGTGTCCTGCTCTGCAGTGTCCTCTGCCCCTCTGTTTGATTTCAGAGACAGAGGCAGATACCTGTTTGTAGTTTTTATATGGTTTGTGGAGGTGATATGTTGGAGAGCACCGAGTTATGGTGCACCTGATTTGTCCCTCCTAACCACCTGCCAGCCTCCCGGACCAACTACCCTCTGCTGTCGAGGTGCTTCTGTTGGATGTTGGGGAAATGGCGGGTGGTCCTTATAATATATTTCCTCTTGAATATGCAATATGAGGTACGCAATTTCTGTCCGTGCTGCCTGGAGCTGAGCCCTTAGATCTCCAATGGCCCAGCATGTAGGACAGTGTCCTAAATCCTGTAAAATTGTCCTTCTGAAAAGTGTTCCACAGTACCTGCAGTTAATGATATCCATTCCAGATAAGTTGCTGGGTTTATAACATGGTCAGAGTAATTAGAAGGAAGAAAATGAAAGCAAAAGTTTGATTTTGTGTTTTGTTTGTTTGTTTTTTTAGAAATTGTTATAACAAGGCAAATTACTAGTGCCCCTGTAAATGAGGTCTCTGTGTGGATACCCCTCTGATCCGTCCCTTCCTGCTTTGTTACAGGAAATGTCACGACTGTACTACCCTATAAAAGGAGTGTAGTGTGGAGTGGTTGGGGGATGGGGGTGGGTGGCTGGCCCTTCCCCTGCCAAAAAAGAAGAACCATGGACAAAAGAAACAAGGTGATAAGTGCAGAAACAATCAGCCAGCAACAAATGCAGTAACCCTGAAAGCTTATCCTAATGATAGATAAATCTGTAAAACCTGTAAAGCATCACCTGTAATAATTTCACGGAAGATATACCCTGTAAGAAACACTTTGCTACAGAGAAAAAGAAAGCAGTAACAGAAGAAATACCTTGCAAAAGGCAATTTGAATCAGACGATTACAGCAGTAATCTGTAAGCACACACCTGTACGCACAACCTGTAATAATGCAGCAGAAGGTATATCCAGCAACAACAATTTGTATCAGAGAAAAATAAAGCAATAAAATGTTAGCAACAATCCTTTTGAGCACAAAATAAAAATAACAACACACAGTAAATCTGCCTAGCCAAAAGAAGCCTTAATCCTTTTCCTTGCTCTGGTAAGATTCTTTGCTCTGTCCTTTCAAGCAACCTAGAAGAAAAGCGCTCAGGTGAAGCTAGGTGCCTTGGCCAGTAAACCTAGCCATTTGGCGCCACAGGTACGAAAACACATTTTGGGCAGGATGTGAAAAAAGACAACTGTATTGTTCATGAGGAGGTGTAAAAAAATGGCAACGTTGAAAATCTGGAGTGAAAATATGAAAAATTGGTGAAGTCATGAGCATGCATAGAAACTGTGAAATGCACATCCGTTACCCAATTATTTTTTGGATTTTTTAACCACATTTTCAACATAGGCATTTTGGGACCTCCCCTCATAAACAGTGGCACTGTGATTTTGTTAATCTGTCCCAAAAGTTGATTTCCCACAGCGACCACGCCATTGTATGCCACAGGTGCAAAAACACATTTTTGGCAGGATGTGAAAAATGACAGCTGTACTGTTCATAAGGAGGTGTGAAAAAATGCCAGTGTTGAACATGTGGCATGAAAATATTGCAAATTTGCGAAGTTACAAGGGTGCGTGGAAACTGCGCAACACATGCTTGTAACACAGTCATTTTATGGACTTTCATCACCAAATTTTCAACATAGGCATTTTAGGACCTCTGCTCATGAACAGTGTCACTGTCATTTTCTGAATCTGTTCCTAAAACTAATTTCCCACAGCGACCGTGCTATTCTCTGCCGGAAGTGCAAAAACACATTTTGGCCAGGATGTGTAAAATGACAGCTGTACTGTTCATAAGGAGGTGTGGAAAAATGGCAATGTTGAAAATCTGGAGTGAAAATATTACAAATTCATGATATTACGAGCATGCGTGGAAACTGCACAATGCACGCTTGTAAAACAGTAATTTTTTGGATTTTTTTCACCAAATTTGCAACATAGGCTTTTTGAGAGCACACCTCATGATCATGGCACTGTCGTTTCGTTAATCCATCCTGAAAGGTGATTCCGCACAGTGACCATGAAATCACCTTCCGGGACTGAATAATGCCATAACAGTGACTGAATTCATAAGGAGGAGTCCCAATAACCCCATGTTGAAAATTTGGTGCCAAAATTCAAAAAAATGCCCAAGATATGCACCAAAGTTGAAAAATCCTGTTTATGCCGTTATACAGCTTACCGGCATTTCTTCAGTTCGTGGTCGGCTTTGAAGAGTGCAGACGTGTTCCCGGTCCACTGAAGATCATCGCATTGGGCTCCAGAGGTAAGTATGGGGTGGGGGTGTGTGTGTTGGGAGGCAGGTTATGCAGAGGGTGGGGGAGAGTTGGGGGAGGGGTCAGGAGAGACTGTGAGGGACCATTTTGTGATTTACAGGTTTACAAAAAAAAAGAACATCGCAGAACATTTATTTATTTTTTTTACAGGGACATTTGGCATGCTGGGGTGGACTCCCAGCGTGTCACCCGAGTGTGTTGGGGGGAGCTGTAGCCGATGGGGGATTGGGCACTCCCGTCAGCGCATCCCGAAGGGGGGGGCAAGAGTCAATGGGGATTGAGCACCCCCCTCGGCACACAACAAATGGGGGGGGCCTTATGCTGACGGGGAGTGGGTTCCCCCATCTGCAAACTGAACTGGGAAGGGGAGACTGAAGCCGATGGGAATTGGGCCTTCCACCGGCAAAGAAAGACTGTTGGGGGGGCGCATGATGCCAAGGGGGATTGTGCACCCCCTCAGTGCATACTTACAATGGGATGGGGGTATTATGCCAACAGAGAGTGGGCTCCCCTGTCAGTAAATGAAGTGGGTCAGGGCATGCCGACAGGGGGATTGGGCAACCCTGAAGTCAGCAGCAGCAGTCAGTGCCACCATGTTTAGTGAAAAACTTCACCAGTAAAGGCACATCGGGAGGCATGTTATTGTGCCGTTGCATGACAAGCTTGCCTCTCATTGCAGTGGCACTTTTGCTAGATGTGGTGGCCACTTTACGTATTGCTGGTGTCAGCACCTGCATGCTGGCTTATTGGGCAATGAGGGATGCACTCACTGATGCATGCCCTGCATTTGCCCACAGTGACCGCACCTCCAAATCTGCTACTACTGCAAGATGTTGGCTGGTGCGCAAGTGCGAGCCAACATAAAATGGCACTCCAACTGCACAGGATCATAGGACTTGTAGTACCCAGTCATTATTTTGTCCCAGTACTCCCCTACCCACTGGAGGCTTTGATCGGGTTGGGGAGCATTTAAAAGACTTATTTTGTTGTTTTCAGTTCACCCCAGCCCCCACTGGTGTCCAGTGGGGCTGGGGAGATGAATGTACTAAGCAACGCTACTGCTGCATCACTCTAGGTTCTCTAGGGTATTGAAAACAATTGACAGCCTTTCCTCTGGCTCTGTGCCTTGCTTGTGCAGCAGTTTGAGGGGCGGGGAAGCTAACACACTAGCAGCTCGCCAGCTGCATCCATGTCAGGTACGTTGAACACTGAAAACTCTGTTTATCTGCTCCTCGGCCCTGGCAGCAGTCCAGAAGTGGACCGGGGGAGTGAAGAAGCAAACGGCTATATGGTGAGGAGCTATCAGGCAGCAACAGGACCACGTTGGGACCCCAGGTAAGTTCCCAGTTTGGGTAGGGGTGTTACATAGTGTTAGTGGGGGCATTTTCCATGCACACATCCAACTGGAATCACTGTGGATGGTCATTAGAAGCCAGGGGCTCCTCAACTGATATATCTTGGACATGCTCCCGATTCGTCAGAACCAGATCAAGGATTGTCCCTTCCCTGGTGGGCTCTGTGATGCCTTGAGTCAGGAACCCACTTTGCAGTACGTCTAGGATCACCTAACTCCTAATGCAGGTCATGGCCGGTACCCTCCAGTCAGGCTTGGGCAGGTTGAAGTCTCCACAATTAACGTCTCCCTTCCCTGCAGCTGTCAATATCTGCAAATTCATAAAAATATAATAGAAACATAAAATCTGCCAACAGATACAGACTGCCTGGCTTACCCAGTCTGCCCATTTTTTTTCCCTTCCTATACTGCCACCGAAGACCCTATCTGATCTTTGGCTTGTCCCAGCTTCCTCAACAAGATTTCTTTGTGCCTATCCCATGGATGCCCAGAAGCCCACCACAGTTTTTGCCCTCACTAACTCAACTGGAAGACCATTCCAGGCATCCACCACCCCCTCAGTGACAAGTACCTCCTCACATCCCTCCTAAATTCCCCCCCCCCAGCTTCACTGCATGCCCCCTTGTTCTCATACGCTTTCCTCTCAGAAAAACTACTCCTCTTCTGTACTTTATTCAACCCCAATATTTGCAGGTCTCTATCATGCCCCCTCCCTCCAATCCTCCATGGTGCACACACATACTGAGAGACACCAGTCTCTCTCTCCATAGGGCTTCTGATGCAGAACCCGCACCACCCTAGCTGCCCCCCCCAGAAAGCCCCCTACCCATCCATGTACCTCCCACGTTGCGGTCTCCAGAACTGGACACCACATTCCAGATGTGGTCTCAGCAATGATCAATATAGGGGTAATACCACCTTACTTCTTCTGCTGGTGACACCCCTCCCTATGCATCCCAGCATCCCACCGGCCCAACCCACTGCCCCATCACATTGCCTCACCACCCCAAGGTCATCCAGCATGATTACTCCAAGGTTCTGTGCTTGCTCTGTGCCTGTCAAAACCTTTTTCCACATTTTATACTCTGGGTTTGTGTGCCCTAAGTACATGACTTTGCACTCCTTCACATCGAAACCCAGCTGCCATATCCTCAACCACATGTTGAGTTTTTTCAGGTCTCCGCTCATTCTCTCCACCCCTCTGGAGTGTTACTCTATTGCAAATCTTGGTGTCATCCACAAAGAGGCAAACCTTCCCCTCCAACCCCTGTGCAATGGCACTTATAAAGACATTGAAGAGGACCAGTCCCAGCATTGAACCCCAAGGTACCCCACTGGTCACTCCCCCCTCCTCTGAGTGAGTGCCATTCAGTTCCTTGTCTCTTTCCTCTTCCTGGTTGGATGGTCTGTAAACCATTCCTGCCTCACCCCCCACCCTCTATTAGGCAGTAACTGGATCCACATAGCATCCGCCTTCCCCTCCTCCGATTCCTCCCTCATATATTTTATAACCTCCTTGATGTATGCCGCCACCCTTCCGCCTTTTCCTACCATCTTGTCCCTCCTGTATAATTTATACCCAGGGATTGAGAGGTCCCGGTCATGATTTGGTGTGGCCCAAGTCTCAGTGACCACCATGATGTCCACTCCCCTCTCTGCCAAGAACGCCTGCAGGTCATCCAGTTTGTTTCCGTGACTTTGTACGTTCAGGGACACCACCTTCCACCTAGATTCTGAGCCTCCTTCCCTTCTCTTACTTCTACCCCACCATTCTCATTTCTCCCTGGTGCTTGTGCCCCACCACCCCCAGATGAGAACCCCTTCACTCCCCCTCCCCTTCCAACCTTCTGTCCCTCCTGTACTGCTATGGAGGGGGAGGTCTGCTAGCCTCCTGTTCCAGGTCCTCAAGGGAATCAACAAAGTCCAAGAGGGTAGCATCTTTCAAAAAAAGAGGTGTACAAGAACAAGGGGTCACAATTTGAAGATAAAGGGGGGCGGCTCAGAGGTAATGCAAGGAAGTATTTTTTCACAGAGAAGGTTGTGGATGCATGGAACGGCCTTCCGGAGGAGGTTGTGGAGTCAAAAACAGTGGTTGAATTCAAGCATGCATGGGACAGTCATAAGGCAATTCTAGGGGGTGGGGGTAGAAAGAAGTAGGCTGCTGGTTAACTAGGATCTGCAGCTTATCCATTGGGCAGGGAAATGGGCAGACTGGGTGGGCCAAGTGGTCCTTATCTGCCATCAAATTCTATGTTTCTATGTTTCAGGTACTTTTTCATGGAGAGTGTGGTTGGGGGTGGTGGAATGGACTGCCAGAGGACGTGGTCTATGGGAAATCAGTGAGGGGGGGGAGTCAAATGAGGGTGAGACAGCTACAAGTGCTTTGGAAAGACCACATCAGAAAGGATGGGAGGAAGGGGACAGTGAAGAGCCTCTAGGATTCTCTCATTCAACATTAGTGAGATAGGGAATGAGCAGTCACGATGGGCCAATGGGCTTTATCCTGCTGACAAACTCTATGTTTCTATGTCTGTCTTGCACTGTAATTGTAATCTTAGCATCTGCTCACCTCCAAAGACCCTCTTGTAAACTAGGTGTTGAATCTAAATGAGGTTCCCTCAGTGCAAACATTGTAAATAATGTAAATAATTCAGGCTGTGCAGCTGTGTATTGTGGATGTTGTTTAGTACATACGTGTGCCTGACAGTTGGAATTACTGGCCACAAAGGGTCTCGGTCCCCATGGTTCTGGAGTGAGCCCCTGTATCTCATGTAACATTGATATTTACATTTATTTAATTAATTAATTTAAAGATTGGTAGCCGGGAAAGGCACACTGAGCTAAGGCTCATTTCCAGGTGCGATCAGGGGGAGAAGGGGGAATAGGAGATTACAATATAATGAAACAGTTACACATGAGAATACAGTATACAATGTCAGGCAGTACAGTGATACATACATAGCAGTGCAAATAGTTGACCTCAGAGGTATAGAGATGCTTCTCTATGCTGATGATACTGTTCTCGTTGCCTCCCACAATGACCCCATGCTGCTACAGAACTCCCTCCTACTAGTCTTTGACTCTGCAGCTACCTGGTTCACTGAGCACCAACTTGTTATCAACCTTAAGAAAACAAAAACGATGCTCTTCTCCCACCCCCAAAATAAGTACAGCAAGTTTCCCTTAGCTGTCCACTCCACACCCAATCTCATCATTGACCAGGTGCAGTCCTATAAATATCTTGGTATAACCTTTGACCCTGCACTTTCATTCCATGGACATATATCTGCCCTAAACTCTGTTGCCAACTCACGGCTAGGCATTCTTTACCGGCACAAGAAATGCCTCCCTCCTGGTGCCCTCCACCTGGCTGTCACCTCCTCTGTCATGTCTCTCATTGACTATGGCCTTCCGGTCTATGGCTCAGCAGATCAGACTGCCCTCAACAAGGTTCGCCTCACAGTTAATAAGGCCTGCAGACTTATCACTGGTGCTCCCAGACTCACTCACACATGTGAGCTGTATACCCTGGCTACCCTACTCAACCTGGAAGAGCGACTCATGTATCAGACATGCCAGCTCACCTTTAAAGCCCTCGCGTGACCTATCCCCATAGGTCTATCCAACTCCATTCGACTGTACTGCACCGACTCCTGATCACGCCGCAGCTCATCAAGAGCTACCCTAGTTATTCCGAGAGCCAGGACCTCTCAAGGTCAGAGGGCATTCCCCTACCGTGGCGCCCACTGGTATAACTCCTCCTGCCAGTGTCTCAAACTCACTAACCTTAGCTTGCTTTTAAGCCCAGGCTCAGAAACTTCCTGCTTAGCTCTCGCAAATGCAACTGCCGCTAGCCTAGTGTAAAAATATATATATATATATATATATATGTAACCCCTGCAAATGGGGGTTCCTAAAAGACTTCCAGGAGCTTGCTTGAATGCTCCAAGCCTGAATGGTGTTTGGCATTTAAGCCATTTATCAGTGAGTGTTTTTAGAACCTCTGGTACTGTCTCTTTAAGAGCTGTCTGCTTGCAGACATAATTAGTTTGTATGGGGGACTGTGTGTTTTTGATTGAGTACCACCAAGCTGCTGCCAATTCACTTCTATTTTGCAGTCACTAGGAGTGCAAAGGAACCTATCTGAAAGATGTAACTGTTTGCCAGAAATTATTTAGAGTAATAATGAAATTACAGTTTGTCTAACCTGCTCTTTGCAGTCAGAACTGTGTCTGCTAGTTCCCCATTCTAGTTTTGAACTGCTGAACTGGACCAATCAGTGTGGGGAAGCTAGCTCTAAAATGGTGCCTTGACGAATCAGAACTTGACTCATAATCTGAGCCAGCCACAAGAGGATTGTATGGGCAGTGACTCTGGGAGATGTAGTTTAGACTTCAGTGCCTTTTGGACCAACAGCAGCAGTCTATTGTGAGTGACAGCCAATCCAGTCAAGAACTGGGAGGAACTCAAAGGAAGTGCTCGGTTTTGTCGGTTGGAGTTTCAGTTGAGCTTTGGCAGTGAAGAAGGAAGGAGCCCTGTGCTTTTCAGTGTGCAGTTTTAGTCAAAAACGTGTGTAAGGCCCAGAGTTCCGGTCTGCAGCTTGTGTAACAGTTTGTTAGGACTGAATCCGTCCTGTGAAAAGAATCAAAGGATCTCTGAAGAGTAGAAACCAGGCTCACCCTGTAGAAGACTGGAAGAATTGCTGAAAATTGCACTCGGTCTGTCAGGAACTGAATCTGCTGTGTGTTCTCCGGTATTGTGCAGTAATTGCGCATCGATACAGATGCAGCCTGCCTGGTATAGTGCTTTCTTTTATATGGATGTGTGAAGAGGTTTGTGTACCTCAAGTGAGCCCTGCTGACATTGAAGGACCCTATCTTATTTGAGGTCGTGAGTACTAATTCAGGGTTGCTCCTGTTGAATTGCCACATTAAATCCAAATGGAATTACTGTACTGCTGACTGTTTAATTCTCCTTTTCTGTGTGAAAGGGCCCCACCAGCTGCCACGGTTTGGACTAGCTACTAGGGCTTGGGTACCCAGGGACAGTAACTGATAGGGATAGGCCTGTGCACAGAGCCAGTAGATTATTAGAGTGATAAGCTGATTAACCTGATTTCCCCTGTCCTTGTTATATCCCCTAAATAAATCAGAGCTGCTTGTTTCAGCAAAGTTATACTGCCTGAGGTATTTGTCTATGTTAAAGTACTGTACTGTGATTGTTGCACTGTATCTCATTTCACAGGAGGTCCCAGTGCCGGAACCAGACCTGGGGGTAAGTGTATACTGTGAAGGTAATTCTGATATATTGTGTGGGCCACTAGTGGGAAGAAAGGGGGTTGCAGTGTCCCAGAGGGCTGTGACCAAGTTAGTTTAACTATTGCAACCCTGACCTCTGGGTGGAGGCACCCGCCATTGGATCCAGGCCCTCAACCTGTTAGTGGCAAATCAGGCAGGGGTAGTAGCCCCTGGGATAGCGCCATCTAGGGGTTATATATATATATATATACTCTGTTTGACAATGCTCACTGAGCTGCCCCTTCCTTTCCCTACTAATCCTCCTCCCTATCTCCCTCCCTTCTACCCCCACCAGCTCTCCCACCATAAGTTTTGCACCTTTGTTGTCTTTTGCTTCATTGGAGATTGTATTCTATTGTAACAAAATTGTAATTGAACTGTAACTTTTTTGTTTGTAAGTACTGTGTCCCTTGTACTACTGTTCTGATGTCCTCTTTGTGACGAGGTACCTTTGTAAATGAGCCTCTGGCTCAAAGGTTTCTAAACTGATGTTTAACTAAATAAATAAATAAATAAAGACAAAACAAGAAGAATGAATTTGATATAGATTGGCAGCTAAGAAATAGTGGCGTGGTGTGAGGCAGACTAAGGTGAGAAAAATCATGCGTAAGGTGGTCATGAAGTTTAAGAAGTAGAGAAGGCAAGGCCATATGGCCTCATGGACAGCAACAGGAGGTGGTCTTAGTAGACGCTTTAGGGCTGGGAAGGAGGGAGAAAGGCGAGAAGTAACAGGGAGTTTATTCTAGAGGGATAGGAGGCTAAAAGAGAAAGCTTTTTGGTCTGTAGAAGTGTGTGCACGGGGGATGCGAAAAGTACGGGTCTGAGAGGAGCGGAGGGGGTAAGAGGGGGAGGTGGCAGGGGAGAGGAGTGAGGAGAGGTACTATGGGAGTGGAAAATGGGAGCAGTAGCTCTGTTCAAAGAAAGGGCCCACATATCTCCTGAAGTGGAATTTCATCCCTGTCTAACTCAGTGCAAAATCATGCACCTAGGGTGTAGAAAGCCAGAAGCTGAGTATCGGATGGGTGGAGGTACTGACAATCATCAAGCAGGACAGGGACCTTAAGGTTATCTTATCTGATTGCCTGAAAGTGGCAGAGCAGTGTGATAAATCAGTGGGATGCTGGGATGAATAGGGAGAGGTAACTCCAGCTGAAGGAAGGAGGTGGTGTTGCCACTGTATCAATAGCTTTTGAGATTCCACCTGGAGTACAGTGTTCAGTTCTGGAGTCCACACCTCAGAAAGGGCATAGACAGGGTGGAGGTAGTATAGAGGTGGGAAAATAAAATGGGGCAGGGGTCACACCAAAAGCCCTTCAAGGAGAGACTGAGGGATCTCAACATGTACATCCTGAAAAAGAGTAGAGCGAGAGGGAGCATGATTGAGACCTGCAAGCACCTCACTGGGGTGAACAGGGTGCAGGAGGGGAGTCTCTTTCTTTCAAATGAGAAAGTGCACCAGTACCAGAGGGCAGGCGATGAAGCTGGGGCTAAGAGGGATGTGAGGAAGTACTACTTCACTGAAAGAGTGGTGGAAGCCTGAAACAGACTGTCAGTGGAAGTGGTGGAGGTGAACAGTGGGGTCTTCAAGCATGCATAGAATAGACAAAGGGAAATATTAGTAAACAAGCAAGGAAGAGGGAGTGTCGCTGGAGACCAGTTAGGGTCTTTAGAGACAGAATAAGTGGGCAGACTGGGTGGGCCAAGTAGTTCTTTTCTCTGCTGACAAATTCTATATTTCTATGTTTTGTAAAGTGATTTAACATACTCTGTACATTGAAATTCCTGTATCAATCCCAAGTCTGTTAGGCCAAGGTGAGAAAACCTGTTTTCATGCAAATTACCTCAGTACAGTAATAAATAACAGGGAGGAGAAATACAGAACTAATCCGAAATGTAAGCTGAACTGCGTCCAAATGTTATGCTTTTTATAGTTCTCCTGGAGGAGTTGGCTGCTCTTTAAGCACTCTAAAATGAAGAAATACTGTTTTAACAGTATGTTGTCAAACTCAAGCATGGCACATAGGAAGACAAGTAGCTCCCAGCCCCTCCTCTGGCTTTTGGAGAAGTTTTATTTACATAAACTGTATGACTCAGGTGTGCAAAATTATTACTGATTCTAAATATGATGATGGGAGAAAACAGGAAACACAAACATGCAGGTTTTGTCATCTGTTACTACTTAACCCTATACTCTCTATAGGCTGTAAGTTTCCCGTTATTGCCCTTGAGAATTTGAGGTCATCTAAGGGACAGAAAGGGTTATGTTTCCACATCTGCTGTTTGCCCCTTCCCCCCACTTTGTTTAACTGGCACAGGATGGTCTGATACCTCCTTTCACTAAATGAGATCCAGTCTCCCCTCCTGGATCTAATAAAAGCTGCTTTGTTTGGATAGTGACTCATCTCCCTCTTACTCACATTACCCTGGAAGCTAATTTCTAATATCTAAAATATGCAGGGTAGTCACTTTTTTAAGGGAGGCAAAATATGAAAGACTCCCCTGCCCACCACCAAGGCACAACAAGCTGCCTGCAGCAAAGGCGGAGGAGGGCAATCATCATGTTTCGCTTCTGTGACCATTCTGTGGTAATGTTTGTAGTAATTATCTGTCAGTAAGTGAGAGCAACTCATCAGGGACATTTTTTCCACCTTTAAAAGTTTGGGTTTTGGACCTGAAGCTTGGCATTGGCGGCATTTTTCTGCTTAAGCTGTCTCCCTCACAATGTTTGTGGGCCACCTGTGCATTCTCAGAAGCCAAGCAGAGGATACTCTGCAATTTGTGTAAACCACAACTCCTGTCTGCCGAGGAATGGTGCAATCTCCTCCCCCAGAGCCAGAAAGGAGCGGGTGCTACATTCTTGGGAAAGATTCAGCTGTATAATGTGTTCTAGGATAAGTAAAATCATACAAAGCTGAGTCCACCATCCCAACCTTATTGCTCCATTGGTGAAACTTTTGGCTCTATTCTTGTACTCAGTTGTTCTTGTTTTTGGTAGCTGTTCACCATGCCTTGGGTGACTTAATGTCCTTGTAGTGGAAATGAATGTCTCTTTGGTATGCCCACCCCTTTTTCTTTCTTTTGCTTTTTAGTCTCATATTGGGGCTTTGACCCCTCTTGGTGATCTCTCTGCTGGCTATAGGGAGACTGCTATGCCCTCTTTCACCTTTTCTCTTATGTACTTCCCACTTTGTGGGGTCCTAGTGGTCCCCATTATTTCTGAATTACCCTTTCTAGACCCATGCCTTTTCACTGTTTCTGTTTTGTGAACCATTTCAGACCCCGGCAGACTGTACCACGTAGTACATTCAGTAACATCTTGTATGACTGACCCCCCTCACTGAGTGGTAGCCCATTACTGGCGTCTTGTTGGCATTTTGGATTGTTGCTCAGTGACGTGATATAGTATACTTGTTAACACCTACATTTACATATGACTAGAAGGTAAGTAAGCAATAAGACACAACAGGGTGTTGGTTGTCTGGGGTTAATGCAAGCTCAAGTGCATAATGAGGCACTGGGTGCTTGCGCCATCTGCCTGTAACACCTGGAAGTGCCATGCACCCAGATAACCATTGACCTGGAGTATCTTATTGTGCTTATAACATGGGTAAACTGAGAAACAATTTAAAAAACAAACAAAAAAAACAGGTATTTTCTTTTGCTAAAAATAACTAGTAAAAAGTAGTACCTTCCCACCGGTCAATCATCTGTCTTTCCCCACATTCAATAGATGGAATGTTTCTTTATCATACAATAAAGGAATTCAGCATTCTACAGAATTCCCCTGGCAGAATGTTCTCTCCCTCACAAACAACAGACGGTCCTATGTAGAGCCATGGTCCTAATTTTACCTGTAGCAGTGTTGGCAGCACAGGTTGCCCTGGCAAGCTGGTAAGGATAGTACCTTTTGTGCATTTAGTCAAGTTTAAAGTGAGTGATTCTGAATATTAAATTATATGAGAATTAAATTTAGCTATGAACAACAATTTGAGAACTTAAATCACCTGCTGGGATTAGATCTCCATTTGCCTATTTTGCATGTGTGACACAACTTCTACATCATAGGAACTGTAGTTCATTTACCTGTAGTTCAGTGGCACACTGAATTAGGGTTGCCACCTTAAGATGAGGTAAAACTGGATGCTGAGCCACACCCTAAATTCCTCATCTGCTTCCACCCCTTTTTAATGACTGAGTGTATCACCTCTCCTCCAAAGCCATTTATAATGTCAGAGAAGACTTAAAAATTACAGAAAAACATTTTTATGCCGTTATTTTTTTATTGTTTTATTCCTTAGTAACCAGATAACAAAGCACAAGACCCATTTACTGGGGTGACTCGGGAGCAAAGGAGGGTTAAGTATATTGCACAAGGTCACACAGTATGCAAGTGGGAGGCTATGGGAATCAAACCCAGGTCTGCTTTATGTATGAAGCTCATTCACTGTTCACTGCTCTAACTTTTGTAAAACACCCTCCAATTTTCCTTTCCACATCAATCATGTATTCTGATAAGCTTTGACTAGTTTTTGGTAAATTAATTCTCAATGTTTGTGGTACCCTCAATTCTGCATTGTGATCCTTTTAACTCGGCAGCTACTGCAGTTTCTTTTCATATTTCCAGGACATTCCACAAGTTCAGACACACCATTTCACGCTTTTCAGCTGACTGGCCTGTAATGGTGAAACTAATCAGGAATGTTCAGGTAGTATAAATAGAAGAGAGGTAGCTGCTGAGGACTCAGGAAAGAGGGACTCAATGTAATGATAAAGGCAATAAAAATTAGATAATTAATTTAAGAAACATGGGTCTAAACACATCAGAATACAGGACAAACAAAAAGGAACACAGGAGAGCATGTAAAGGTATAGAAACTGTTTCCTATCACAGCAGTAAAAGACAATGCTGTACTTGAAAGTCAGAGTGGAAAAGATTAAGTTGATATATTGTCCTGCTAAGGGTATTTCTCACCATTCTTTATACCTCTCAGACAGACTTTAGTATCACTGTTTATTTATTTAAAAGTTTGATAACAGGGAAAGGTACACTGAGTCAAGGCTCATTTCCAATTGCAACCCGGGAGAGGAGGGGAAGGGAGTAGGCATACCGGTAATTACAATTATCACAAGTGCAATAACAGCAAATACAAGTGCAAAAACTCAGTTGGTAACAATATAGAACAGTGGATATACAGGGGTTGCAGATGAGCTAAGAAGCTCACACTATATAGGGGTAGGCAGTACAAAATCTAGTAGATGAGCTTGGGTGACGTTGGGTGGGGGGATGGCTCGGGGTAATACGAGGAAGTATTTCTTCACAGAGAAGGTTGTAGATGAATGGAATAGCCTTCCTGAGGAGGTCGTAGAGTCAAAAACAGTGGAGGAATTCAAGAATGTATGGGACAGACATAAGGCAATTCTAGTGGGGGGGTAGGAAGAAATAGGCTGTTGGTTAACTAGGGTCTGCAGCTTATCTGTTAGGTAGGGAAATGGGAAGACTAGGTGGGCCAAGTGGTTCTTATCTGCCATCAGAGTCTATGTTTCTATGTTCACCCTCCAGAGAGAGTAGATTGAGGGCCAGAAGTTCAGGGAATAGTCGGAAATAGGAGTCTTTGACTAGAAAGGAGAGTTGACGCAATGGAGAGAAAGGGAGCAGAGGAATCAGGAAGTGGGTGACAGGTACATGGAGGGGGAGGAGAGAGCTTTATTAGGCATTTTAGTGTTTGAAGGAGGGGATTGACAAAAGGGGAGAACAGGTTCCAAAGGTAGAGGAGCCAGTAGGAGAAAGCAACAAGGCACAATTTGAAGATGGGAAGTGCTCAGAGGTAATTTGTAAGTATTTTTTCACAGAAAGGGTTGTGGATGCATGGTACGGCCTTCTAGAGGAGGTTGTGGAGTCAAAAACAATGGAGGAATTCAAGCATGCATGGGACAGTCATAAGGCAATTCTAGGGGGTGGGGGTACGAAGAAGTAGGCTGCTGGTTAACTAGAATCTGCAGCTTATCCATTAGGTAGAGAAATGGGCAGACTGGGTGGGCCAAGCGGTCCTTAACTGCCATCAAATTCTATGTTTCTATGTTTCTATGATTGGTACATGAGTGAGGGTGAGGAATAGAGAAGGTGTGGGTGTCCCTTGAACATAGAGGGTAAGGGAAGGGGGAGAGGAGAGAAGATAGGTAGGGAGGGAATAGAGCCAAACCAGTATTTGGCAATGAAGGTGGAGCAGTGGGACTGGTGACATGAGGTGGGGGATGGAAAGTGAAGAATAGAGGGAGAAATGATGGGTGCAGAGAGGAGAGAAAGAGGCAAAGTAGCAGGCAGCATTGCAGAGGGTATCCAGTCTTGCAAGAGAAGAGGGAGGAGCAAAGATATAGACCATGTCCACATAGTCAAAGATAGGGAGTATCATTTTGGTTATCAGCTCCCGATGTACTTGGGTGGGGCAGCTGTCCTTGTTAGAGTATAGGATGCTGAGCTTGGGGAAACGTTAGGAGTGTATGACATCAATGTGGACTGAGAAATCTAATTTACAATTCAGCAACACGCCATGTTATTTGAAGACAGAGATGACCTCCAGTTGTATGCCATCCAGGGTGGAGAAGACTGAGGAAGGCAAAAGCCTTGCTAGTTACTGGCTGGTGCCAAAGGTCATGAACACAGTCTTTTTGGTGTCAACTTTGAGCTGTTGGCATGGATCCAGTATAGCACATTGTGGAAGTTGCGCTAGAGTGAGACTTCTACTGCAGAAGCAGAAGGACCTGATGAGTAAACGACTGTGTTGCCTGCACACATGTGTATATGCGAAGAGTCACAGGCAGAGGGGAGATCATTAACAAGAATGGAAACTGGTATAGGGCCCAGGATGGAGCTTTGGGAGACACCTGCTAGGGTGGGGGACAATGCACCACCTACCTGACTGTTGATGGCCTGTAATGTAAGATCAGAACCATTCAACTGCAGGAGCACAGAGGTCAGCTGAGAACAGCTTGTGCAAGATCAACGAGTATGGCGGCAGTGATATGTCCTTGATCCATCCCAGTAAGTATGGAGTCAGTTACACACAGCAGGGAGGAGATGGTGGAATGGCTCCTTCTAAAGCCAGATTGGAAAAGAGAAAGGAAAGAAGTGGAGTCTAGAAAGCCAGCAAGCCTGGAGTACACTAGGGACTCCTGAAGTCTGGCAAGGAAGGGAAGGGAAGGATTGAATCAGCCTTTAGTTTCCTAGGGAGGAGGGATCACCCCGCTTGTGAAAAGGTAATACTTTGGCAACTTTCAATGCATGAAAGACAGCACACAGGAAGAAGGATAGGTTTAAGAGGTGAGTGAGTCAATGAATGGTAGCAACAGTGGCTATACAGTAAAAAGAAGTTTAGGATCCAAGAGATCAGGGATGTATTTGGAAGGGTTAAGAGACATGAGGGCAAGGGAAATTTCCTTGGGGTGAGACAAGAAGGAAGCTAAAGCCTTCAGACAAGAAAGACAAAGGAGACAGACAGAGAGAGAGAGAGAGAGATCATTAGAGACAGGCAGGTAGTGCACAGGTAGGGAAGAAGTTGTTAAAAAGGGAACAATAGCAAGGTGGTCGGAGACCAGTGAGCCTTCTGCTGGGGCGGGATCACTTTCCAGAATTTGGCTACAAGAAATTTAGATTGGACTGAAGGTTGACTTGAAGTAATGGGCCTTAGCTGTCTGAATTGCCTTAGTACAGGAGTTCCTTAAGGACCTGTAATGTTAGTGGTTAGATGCGGAGTGGGAGGTCATGAGACCCTACTGGGTCAATATCTCACACATAGAACCATGCATGGAATACCGCGCAGAATACATTGCGCAGTGCACTAGTGCGATAGGGTAGAAAACCCTGCAAGACATACATGGTGCACGCAGTTTAATACCCTGTCACGCATGGGTGGGGAGGAGGAGGAGGAGTGTTGTGTAGGTGAACACCTCCATTCGGAAGGTGGTCTGCTGAGCTGCCACAGTGGCTCAGTGGAATGAGCCACGGCAGTACAGGAGGTTGCTGTGCATCTGTGGACCGGGGCTTGAATCCCTGTCCCAGACTTTCTGGAAACCACATTGTGGCTGTTTTTTTTTTTATGTCCCTGTCCTGGTGTTTCTCCTGTCTCGGTTGCCCCCAGAGTTGATTATTTAATAGGAGGGGTTTGGGGGGCCCAGCCTCCTGAAATGGGGGTGCAAGGGCAGAGCCCCTGCAGAAAACAAAACATCCACATGTTCCCTTCACCAAAATGCTTTTCAGCACTGTGTCTGTGCACCAGCAATGTATCCACAGATTTTACAGCATGGTACATTGCTGCACGGTTCTGTCTTTCGAGGTTATGACCCCATGCCTCTTGAAACAAACCCATGCAAGGTCCCAAGACTTGCACATTTCAGAAAGATCAGGTGTGATTTAGAGGTGGTGGGAGCATTTCAGTGTGGTCTTTTGAAGGGGGCATGTTTGTTCCAGTTGGTTAAAATGGCAATGAAAAGTGAAAGGGCAGTGTCAGTGTCACAGGCAGAATATACATTGGAGCAATCTGAAGAGGCAAGGTACTTTAAGAAGGCATGAGTGTCCAGTGATCTGAGAGACCTGTGCCAGATGTATCTGGGGTCAGATTGAGGGTGATGCACTTTCCTAACACAGTAGGTTAAGCAGTGGTCACCGAAAGTATCACAACGAATGCCTGCAGCCACAATGCAATGGGGTTCGGAGGACAGCGCCCAATCCAGGAGGGAGTGGCTGGAGGAGTGAGGGTTGAGTCTGGTGGGTTTAACTGTGTGAGATTCAGGGACTCAATAGTGTGAAGGGTGGGTTTAGAGGTGGGGGAGAAGAGCCAACTGACACTGAAGTCTCCAAGGAGGATGAACTCGCCAAAGGCGGAAAGGGAAACAAGAAAGGAGAGGCAGTTGAGGAAAGAGGAGTGAGAGATCTTAGGCAAGGCACAGAGGACACCAACAAAGATAGAAAGGATGGAAAGGAGGGAAAGTTTTACTAGCAGTACCTTGATTTAAATTTGTTTATATGTGTAAAGAGGTTATCATGAGAGAAAAGGCTATTTCATTATTTTTTTAAGTGTATGGGTGTTTCACTTTTTAGGTCATTGTTAAAGATTTTCAACATGTAAAGGTGGCAATTATGTTTGTGATAGCAATTAGGGATGAGTGACGTGGCTCATGAATTCTGTATGTAACTGGCCCAAATTCCAAAGCACATAGCCCAAATTTGTTCCAACCTGAGAGTTTCAGAGGAATGAACATACACATCTTGGAACTTACTGTAGTTAGCCAGTTTTTTTTAAACTGAATATACTTTATTGAGTTTGTAAGCGAATTACACACACAACAGTGTACAGAGCAGGAGCCATGTTACTAATACAGAAGAACAGGTACAAACTCAGTGCTACTGATGGTAGAACTTGTCAGTGCTATATTTAGCAGTATGTCTTATATGACTGTTATATGTACCAGGTTGCAACATTTACCAACAAACAAACAAGACCCCCCCCCATAAGAACCCTCCCTACCCTCCCTCGCTCCCTTCTCCCACACCACCAGAAAAGACAAATACATCAGACATTGTGAGATTGGGGTTAAATATAGGGATTCTCAATAACATGGATTATACTATCGGTTGGTATCAGGGCTAGAACATTTCTCTAACAGACTTACAAGGTACTATTAATGTACCCCATTAAATAGTCAATAAAGTGTGTAAGGGAGCCCATATTTTTGGATATTTCTTAGTACACTTTGAAATATTCTCCAGGAGATGTTTGGCTTGCAGGGCAAAAAGGATTTCGTGAAGCCATTCCATATAAGTTGGAATTTGTGGGTCCAGCCAGTGACGTAATTAAGCAATAATGCCCGACAGAGTGTGTGTCGTGCTGAGATAACGTCACGCCTCAGGTGGTTGGGCACGAGGCCGTGGGCCGAGTGTGTCCAACAACTGAGGCGTGACGTTATCCCAAATGACACACACCCTGGAGGGCATTATTGCTATTATACAATGGCTCGTTGTATATATAAAGTAAAAAAATAATTTTAAAGAATGTTTTTATTAGTGAGGAAAAATATTTTTGTTTCTTAAGAGGAGATGCAACAAAAGAGAAATGGCCATGGTGGTGGTCCAAATGGGTTCACAGTGAGGCTGAGACTAGACCCGTGATGTTGTACTGATTAACACCACGGGTCCAGCCCAAGACTGACCAATCAGAGTCCAGGATTTTTTCTTGCCATTGTATAATATAACCTTTTTTGGTACAGAGTGAGATTAGAGTCATATGTTTACGTTGAATGCCTATTAGGCTGTCACCAGAATCACCCAGAATACATATCTCTGGCCAGAAAGCGTCAGTTAAACCCAGAATGGGATCGATTCTTGATTGGATAGCAGTCCAAAATGGAGAAACCTTGTCACATTCCCACACAATATAGAGTAATGTGCCTGGATGTCTCACATCTTGTGCACAGATTAGAAGGAAGTCTTCCCATTCTGCAGAGTTTTACAGGGGTATAGTAGAGGTCATGCAACACTTGTGTAGTTTGCCAGTTATGAAGCAGGGAATTTTCAACCCATTTTATAACTGTATTTAATATGTGAATCACCTTATGTATATCTTTGCATATTATCATTAATCTTGGATGTGTTGTTTTAATTGAAATGGGCACATAGTTTGATGTATCATGGTGGCAGTGGTGCTGTTCTATATATAAGTTAGTAATAAGCCACCACAGGTTGCACATTAAGTAAAGAATAAGACATGACAAGGTGTAGTTTATGGCCTGATAAGAGCATGCCCCAGGTGTGTAATAAGGCACGAGGCGCTTACGCCAAGTGCCTTTAGCGCCTAAGAAGTGCTCTTATCAGACCATAAACCACACCTCAGAGTGCCTTATTCTGCTTATAAAATAGGCCCCCCAAGTAGAAATAAAAAATAAAAAAGGTGTCAAAATGAAAAAAGTAAAAAAGGATTTTTTTAGTTACAAGACTAAAAATAGTTCCTCTTACTGTATGTACTGTCCTATATATAGCTTAGTCACCAGTAGAGCTACACACACATACACACACACACACACACACACACCATCTCTGATTAGTTCCTCGCAGTCCCCCCAACACACACACACACACACACACACATATTGTACCTGTTTGCCTTTTGTGCACAGTTTCAGTTTGCATATTTAAAAAAATGACAGTGGCAGTTTTACAGTGAGCGCTCTGTTCCCTCTGTAGCCACAGTAGTGCAGACCATCTTCCCTTCAGTGCATCTCACTATCTCAGCGTGGTTTTCAAAGGGAAGCCACCAGGATTTTTAGCAGTTTGTAATTGTTTTAAAAAAAATATATGTCGGCAGTTTTACAGGGAGCGCTCATGTCCCTCTGTAGCCTTAAGAGACTGAGCTACTAGCGAGCGTGTCCCTATGAAGCCGTTGTACCTTGGAGCAGCTTTCTGTTTCAGTGGGTCTGTTGGAGTGAGTGCAACTTTTCTAACAGAAGAATGCTGCAATGAGCAGTACTGAAAACTGCTGCTACTGGGAGCGACAGTTTAGGTCACAGTCGGAGAGGGGGGGCGGGGCTGAGGCACAACACGGGGAACAGAGAGCGGTGCTGAAGGGAGGGCGAACGAAGTGAAAGTCTGCGAGAGAGCCTTGGCTCAGTGGGCAACCAGAACATTTTGCAAAGAGAAAGTTATATAAAGGTGGTCTTGTTATTTTCACTACATAAAACTTTACATTGGGGTTTTTCAATTAATGCAGTACGTGGATTGTTTTGGAAGTCTGAGCACTTCAGTACTATCATGTGTGCAGTCGGGGTGGGCAGGTTATCAGCTAGACAGTCTACCCTGTCTGTTTATCTGTGTGCCAGAACAAAACAAATGTTGCTGGTAGGCATGGAGGCATGGCTCTTTAGCCATGCTGTATCCTGATTGGCTGAAGAAGTACCGGTTGGCACAGCATGCCCTGATAAGGACACGGCCAAAGGCATCTCTTCACCAATCAGGATGCAGAAAACTCTTGACCCATTTTATAAAGGATTTTAATGTATGCCCCAGGGTGTAGTAAGGCATGAGGCCAAAGCCATGTGTCCTTACGCCCCTGGGAAGTGCATTAAAATCCTTTAATGCAAACCATGGAGTGGCTTATTACACTTACAAAATGGCAATTTAGTGTTGGTAAGGACTTTTAAAAAAGGTTAAGTTTTTTTTTCAAGTAAAAAAACGTTTAAATATGATTGTCAAGAAAATAGTAATTTTAAATAAATAGTCCCTTTTGTATTATGTGTATTATATTTGTATTGGGTTTTGCCAGCAGGTGGCACTGTATGCTGTGAGCTTGATTTATGGTCTGTATGCGGATCCCCTTATGTTTACTTATATTGTTCTGCTGTGCTTTGGTTTGGCAGTACCCTTCCCTCACCAGGAGGAGTGAATCTGAGGCAGCAAGCTGTATGTACTGGAGTAATATTTCATAGAGCAGGTAAGTTAGTTTTACATTGTTAACTTTTTCCCAGTCACAGCCCGTTTTCCCTTGTCTCACCCATTACAGTTAACACCTGACCTGCTCTGCTCAAGAGTAGCAACACCCTTTTACTGTGGAACTAAGTGTTTTATTTTAAACTGCAGTTTTTTTTTTTGTATTACCTGCCCCAGGGTGCCCTCTCCACTTGCAAACAGCTGGCACTGGTTAAATCCTTTCCACCTGCTTTGTTTGTGGAAGTGTGCTCGCTCTGCTTAACGTCAAACAGTTAAATGAACTGAACAGCCGCCACTAGTCTGCCCTGCTCCGTGATTGTAATCAGTGGTGGAGATATAGCCAGTGTAGCCGGTGCAGTTGCACAGGGGCTATGCATTTAGGGGGCCACAGCTGCAGGTATGGCTGGCCACTGGATTTCAGGGTTGCCAAAATGCCAGTGCCATTGCCAACAGTGAGTCAGTCCCATATTTGGACATCCTCCCAAACTTGGCATAGTAGTGAGCACAGACTGCATAGAATCATCAGTTTCCCTTCCAGTGGCGGCTAACATTATCTGCAGCACCATGTACGCATCTCGGGATGTTAGTTTTAGAGTGAAGCTAACATTCTGACGTGCGTAAGGTGGTGCTGTAGCTAATGTTAGGCCTTAGCTATTTTAGCATGGGAAAAGCACTGTCCTTTGGAGAAGTATGGAACAGCTCTGTGGTGCCACCATGTGGTGCGACCATGTCGTTGTCCGTCATGGTGGACAGCAAATGCGTACAGACATGCACAGTGCATGTGGAGTGGGACCCTGCCTGCCAGATAATACCATTCGTGAGGGTGGCTGAACACTCAGTGAGTCTATTTCAATTGGTCAGAGCTGAGTGAGAAGAAGCTGCAACTTGCAACGAGCAAGTGAGACCAGAGCAGGTGCCGGGTGGTTGTGATGCCAGGCCCTGGCCGAGTCAAGGGGATCATCCTCTGAGTAGTCGGTGTCTATTGAGAGAGCATGACTGCATGGCCGTGGCTGTGGCCTATATGCAGCTCTGTGTCTGTGCAAGTGGAAGGGGTAGAGGAGGAGACTCAGGAGCTGCCATGTGTCTCGAACATTGAGCCCTGACAGTCGTGTCGGCCCATGCGGACCCTGCCCTGGTGGGCATGTTGTGTGAATGCTGCTGCAGTTAGGAGGGGTCTCTGGATGCGGGCTGCCCCAGCTGCTCCTGGGCAGAGTGAGAGCGCATGACATGGCAGCAGCCGTATGCAGTGGAGAACTAGTGGATTCAGTGCTCCAGGCTCTGAAGGAAACAGGTGAACTGGATCCAGAGGGGAGGAGGATAAGGCATCCCAGACACAAGCCGTGTGCTGTAGTAATATGCATTGTTCACTTCCAAAAAGGTAAACGTGTTTCTTTGTATGTGGGTGTGTGTGTGTGTGTGTGTGTGTGTGTGTGTGTATGAGAGAGAGATATGAATGAAGTGACCTGTATGTTAGGGGGTGCCCTTTTGTATTTTGTGTTTCTGGTGTAAACTCAGGTCAGCATCTGTTAGCCCAGTCTAGTAGTCACACCTTGTTTATGGATGTGCTGCGGCAGGTCTAGTAACTGAAGCTGGAATCGAGTTATTTCTGTTGTGATGCAGACCCATACTCTGAAGGGTACTAGTGATATGCTGTAATGGTTTGTCATACGCTGAAGGGTACTAGTGATATGTTGTAATGGTTTGTCATACGCTGAAGGGTACTAGTGATATGCTGTAAGGGTCAGTGATGGAGAAACAGAAAGATGGGCCAATCTAAGCAGAACCAAAGTACAACAATTAGATCTCTCTCTGATCTTTGAGGCATGGGTTATCCCGGAGGATATTGGTCATACAGCCAAATTAAAAAAAAAAAAACACAATTGCACTTACCCCAATAATACAAAGCCCTCTTAAGGGGTGGCTGGCTCCCTCTCCCTGGGCTAAGGTACAGATATGGCACACTGATGAGTCCAAATGAGGATGAAACATGCGTATGTGTCTGCTGTTGCTTAGCCTTTGCTGCTTGTATTGTGAGGCCTTTCAGCACCATGCAATTCTGATTAAAGCTGGGCCAGTCCAAATTCTCTCATGGGGATTTGCATATGTTTTCCATGATGTTTTGCATTATTGGGGTATGTGCAATTGTGTTTTCTTTAATGTTTGTATTGCTGCGTTCTCTTCCCCTTGCAGTTTGTCCCCATTGCTTACTTTGGTCCAGTTCCTGTTTCTTTGTCTTTTTTTTCTGTGTTTGGCATAAAGCGACTGACAGTACCATGTCCATGATACAGTGGGTACTTTTGTTGATGCAGCTCCAGCAGATGGAGATGTGGTGCCGGTCTGCAAGATGCGGGTGGGTGGGCAAAGTATTGTGGTCGTGATCAGAACATATAAAATACAGTCGGGGAAGTGGAGAAGCAGCTTAAATCTCTTTAAGAGGTAAATGGTGGTGATTTTTATTTATTTTGTTTCTGATTTAAAACACTTTTACTGGCTGTAACTTGCGTGAATGGGACGGCCATAGTGTCGCTTCACGAGCAGGAAAAACTGGCAGATCCTAGGTTTTCAAATTCAAACTGGCACATGACACCAATTTACTTGTGAGGCAGACCAGGCTGGCACTTATCTGCCAGGCTTTACTGGTAGTTAATGTTCCCTCCTCCTATGGCTCTCAGCCAGAGAGATCAGAGTATCCAGCCCATTTTCTAAGGAGTTTAATATATGGTCAGCTGACATCTCTTGGCCAATGAAATTGCTAGATTTTGTATTGCCATTTTATAAGTCTTTATTCTTTTGTATTCTTACAGCGAAACCAGATATTGCTTTTTATGTGTGTATTTGTTGTATCCACTGATCTTACTTTGAGGAAGGCTCTTGCAGCAGGCCAACATTGGTAGAACTAAGCTGCCAGGTGCCAGGACCACACAGAAAACTTTCTAGCTAGCAGTCTACCACGGGGAACCGCCCACCACCAACATCAGCCTCTGATGTCACCAGATTCTATAAAGGTGGGTGGTCCCCCACACCCTCCTCAGTTCTTTTCCCGTTGTTGACCCGCGCACGTCGGACCTTAGTGAATGCAGCAGATACTGTCGACCGCTTTTACTTGCATGTGTCATGCTTTTTTATTTTTCTTTCTTTTAAGAAGTAACATTGAATTTTCGGTGTTTCAGCTGTTGAGTTTATGTCTTCTCCGCCAGTCTTGCCTTCTGACCACTCCACGAAGTGTGCCTGCAGCAAGCAAATTCCTGAAAAAGATGGCCATTCTGCTTGCATTCTTTACCTAGGCCCCAGCCATGACACTGAAGCCTGCCAGATTTGCCAGAAATTCAACCAGGCTACTAGGAGACACCGTCTTAAGATCCTGGAGAGCCACCTTATTAAGCAGAAGCTGGGCACAATGGAAAAGGAGCTTCAGGCCAGAAGCTATTTGTCCCCGCTGGCACAGTCTTCCAGGGCTTCTTCCACTTCACAAAAATCTGGTGGGAAGCATTAGCACCTGGACAAACACCAGGACTGGTCTGCTTCCCTCTCGTGGTCACCTCATAATTCCTCGACTGCGTTGGGGTTGTCCTCCTGTGGGAGGTCCTTCCTCAGCCCCACCACATCTCTCCTCTACCAGGCTGCTTGTGGTACAGCCACTCGCCCACATTGCTGTTATGGGCAGTGGCTCCTCAGGGCAGGGGACTTCATCTCCTGCCTCCCAGCCCCTAATGATCAGGCCCATTTCTTCTACCAGCTCTCAGTCAGGTGGCTCAGACAATGTTGGTGTCTTGGGCGGTGGTTCCTCCACCGCCTCCCCCCATCCAAGGCACTGCCTACGTCGGTCCTCCTTGCAGGGCCCGATGTCAGCCCTTCAAGGCAGCCCCTGCAGCAGGCTACCACAAGTTTGCCCAGCCTGGTGTCACCTCTGCCTTCACCTGTGAGGTCTCCTTCCTCCAAGGTGCCTGCCTCTCCGGCTCACCCAGTGCTGGCAGATCCCTTTCCCAGGTGCACACTGCCGATGCCCACTGGGCCACCACCAGTACTGCCACTCCCCCAGACAGTGGGCCTGGTGCTGGCATCACCTCTTCCACAGCCTATGCCACTGCCGACTCTGGACCCCCAGTCAACGCTGGGTGGTCCCTTGCCAGGGTATCCTACACTGGCCCCACCGCCATCATACACTTACGCGGTGACATCTTATCCCTACCACTGGTCTATAATTTACCACCGCTGGTGGGCTACAATGCCCTGTTCAGTGTGGGTTCCATGTCAATATTGCGCATCCAGTTTCGGCAGTCAATAGTAACATGATAATTCTGCCTCAATTGTTAATAGTGCACCACAAATCACCGCGTTGCGAGTACCGTGCAATCACCCGATTGCATGCTTAAAATAAGAGGTAGTCAGGCCCAAAATCTTGTTTCAAAGGGCTTCTGTCCATAAACATTTTATTGTGTTCATGTCGTTACAATATTTTAAATCATCTAGCACTGATCTTTTACTCATTGTTTAATGCATGTAACAGCTTTGAAAACTCACTTACTTTTTAATTGATCCTGGTAAATAATAGCAAGGGGTTTGGAACACTACACATACAGACAGTTGTGTTTTCATGCTGTCACTTAATGAGGCTGGACCCGTATGTGAGCCGGCAGCAGTTCAGGTGATCAGAGGTTTAGAAAAGAGGATGTTGGCTGCATTTTAAATTTTAGAAAAATAAACATAGAAACATAGAGGTTGATGGCAGATAAGGACCGCAAGGCCCATCCAGTCTGCCCATTTCTTTTTCTACCTTATAAATGTGCCATCGGCCTTTGCTCTGTCAGTGGCCTATCTATTCATACTCATCTGTATTGCTCCCTTATGCCTATCCCATGCCTGTTTGAAGCCCTGCACTGTATTCATAGCCACCACTTCCTGAGGTAGGCCATTCCATGCATCCACCACCCTTTCTATGAAAAAGAATTTCCTCACATTCCCTCTTAATCAGCCTCCCTCTAATCTCATGCTGTGTCCTCTTGTCCTGCTATTTTTCTTATATTTAAACATGTTAGACTCTTTCACCTTGTTAATGTCCTTAAGGTGTTTGAATGTCTCGATCATATCACCTCTCTCCCTCCTTTGCTCAAGGGTATATAGCAGCTTATATTGGCGCCCTCTTTATTTAGCGCGGAGTGGGATGCAGTACTATTTAGCGCCCTGTTAAATTAGCGCATCAGCTTCATGTCTAATTACAGCACTATGCTCCCTGTAATATTAGCGATCAGCTTATTTTAGCGTTTTTGTCAGTTAAGCTAATATAGCGAAAAGGGGGTCCAGCCAGAGGGCGCTGTGCTGAAGATGTCTGCTTGATTCTTCATCTCCCTGGATTCACCAAATATCATCATCCATCTTACAGATTCCAGACTTCCTACCTTCACCAACATCTGAGATCTTATTTTATGTACTTCGCAGAACAGCTCTGGTACAGTATTTTTATTGCCTCATAATTACTGAACGAGTTATCTACAGCTTTTCAATTTCTCTATTAAGGCCTACAATAATGGCAGACCAATCTCCACATAACAGTTCTCTTAATAGAGTAGAGGCAATGTTTCTGCAACTAATAAGTGAAATCAATGTATTAAAAATTGCATCTCAACAAAATATCAATAATATGCAGGCACTTGATCAAAAAATCAGCGCTACTGATGTTAAAGCATCTCAAAATGAAGATTCCATTAACACATTACAGGCTACCATCAGGGAGCAGGACAGAGTTATTAGGAACCTTCAGGACAAAATAGATGATATTGAAAATAGAAACAGACGAATAACCTTAGATTTCTCGGATTTCCTGAAGGTGTTGAACTAGGAGACACCAGTGCTCTTCTAACTCATGTACTTCCTTCTTTGCTTAAATTACCAGCCGCCAAGACCTAATCATCGAGAGATCTCACCGCACCTTCAACCGAGGCCTGGACCCGACCAGAAACCCAGGTCCATCATTGCCAGATTTCTAAACCACGCACATACTGAACTGATTCTTCAAAAGTGAGGCAATTAGGTGCACTTACTTGGCAAGAAAACAGAATCCTAATTTTCAGAGACTATTCTAAAGAATTATCTAACAAACGAAAAGCTTACAACCCCATTAAAACAATCCTTCATCAGCGTGGAATTAAGTTTGCACTGCGTTACCCTGCAACAATGCGTCTTTTTTTGAATGATTCTACCAGAGATTTCAGTACCCCAGAATCTCTCTCTGAATTTCTGAATTGGACACAGCCCGCACTTACATTGCCTTACGATGCTAATGCAGCTCGTTCCTGCTCCAGCACAAGCACTTCACAATTACAATGTCTTGCCCTTCCTGCTGAAACTGTCCTTCAGGTCCCTGAGAAATCTGTAGCCATCATATCTGCCACTGTAGCTCCTGCCAGAAGCTCCAGCGCATACAAGAAAAAAAGCATCTGGTTCTTCTCTAAATAATAATACCTGCTGTTTAAATAATATCTTCCACCTCTCCAGCTTCCCATGTGGAACGTCACATCAGTTTTTCTACTCTTCTTACCTTGTCTAACAAATTCTCCCCACTCCAAGAAGATCTGCTCCAAGAAGATCTGCACTCATCCACGGAGGATCTGAGACAGACTGTATCCAACCCCTTTACTCAAGATCAGAAGAAGCTCTCAATGGGTAATGACTCTCCCGATTCTTCCTGGGCTGATCTTGTGTCCAGCTCTCCCTTTAAATCATCTGAACCACCCAAAAAGAAAAGGAGAAGAAAATCGAAGAGCAAGGCTACCTGAGGCTTTTCCCACTAAAAAAAAAAAAAATTGTAATAAATACTATGGCCCATAATTAGATGTGATATAGCAGTTTCTCACCAGAATCCCTCCTCTTCACACCACCTCACTCGATTCCTTCGGTACATTTACCGCAAAGTGCAGTCTCTATCGCACCCAACAGGTTTGGAGCACTTAAATGCAGTAAATCACTATCGCTGCTGAGAAGCCTGTATCTGTCTGTGGGAGGTGAGCCAATTGACACTGGAGGTATTTAATCCATGCGGGAGTTACTCTCAATGTATTCAATGGAAAAAATAAATAAATGAGAGAAAGAATAAATATTACAATGTTTGTAAGATCTCTTCTAATTAATCCTTGTGTGGTGCCAGACATTAGTATATATAATTGCTATTTACACTCTAATTTTTCATAAGCTTTGGCGCCACCATGTGGTCAGACACATACATACATATATAGAGTTCTGTATTTCATATCAGTGTGCCCTTAACCCCTACTATTATAGCATTTTTCCACATAAATCCTATCATTTGGAATGTGGAGGATGATTAGACAAATACTCTAAAATCATTTACTTATTTAATATTTATTTTGCATCACTTCTGGTATGTAGTACATCAGGTGCATTCCCATTATATCTCACAGATTTTGCACCAAAGTATGCTTCCAATTGTATTTCTATACATTGAGTTTTTCCGCCTTTTCACATTATTCTTCATCCCATTTTCTTCCAAATCATTGGAACTTATAAAATGATTCCACAATACACTGATGCACTATGAGCCTATAGTATATACTGCATTCCTAACCTAGCTTATGTGGATTAATACACATCGGGCATCCTTTATCTGGCTCACACTGTTTCAGCATTATCTTCCATCATGTTGGTATACTTTATTTAATATTGGACTTATTGCTAGGTCCAAGCTAATTCATTATGTTTGGAATTTAACACTATTACATAATTATCCTTTTTATTTGGTAGAATGATGTTTTGTTTTTTCAGGGTAATGCTTTAATTACCTCAGCACAAATCTCAATTACACTTCATTAATATACTGTTATATAAAGTTTAGTATCTTAAGATTATAGGGTAAACCGTATCTTGAGATTCACTAATTACTCTACCGCCTAGTAGTGTAGAGTGAGAGTCCTAGTATGTTACAAACTCTTATTGCTCTGCATTTCATAAAAGTTTCAAATTAATATTCTTGTTACTGAGTTTATACTAACATTTGTTGGTTCTAATGTTTAATTACTTGATATTCTTATCTCTATACTCTCCTCTCGTAGACAAAATGAATACAAATAATCATCTCGAACCCATACAAGTTAAGGGCCCTGCATACATTTGTTTATTATATATATTTACCTTTTGAATCTGTGACATCCTCCAAATTAATGGTATTGAGTCCCTCATTCCTATTTGTAACTAATTACCTTATATCCTAGTACCATGAGTGATCTAATCTTACATTCATGGAATGTCAAGGGACTCAACTCGCCTTGTAAATGTAAGCAAGTACTTACCTATCTTAAAAAGCATAAAACACATATTGCTTTCTTACAAGAAACTAAACTTTCATCAGAGGATGTCGACAGACTTAAAAGGGACTGAGTCGGTCAAGTATATCGTCATCTTCTATCCAAAAACATGGGGTTGCTATCTTAATACATAAATCTCTTAATTGGCCCCATAAAAATCATTAGAGACCCGGATGGTAGGTGGATTATAACCCTATTAAACACCACAGCAGGTCCGCTTATGTTTGTGAATGTATATGCACCCAACTTTGATTCACCCATTTTCTTCCATAATCTATCCCAACAAATTATGATTAGTAATAAAAATAATTCACCTATTCTTATTGTTGGTGACTTTAACTTAGCACTACAAGCATATTTAGACAGAAGTAACTCATCACATGATGCCCACCCCCGTAGTATTAATGCTTTATCAATGCTTATGAAGGATTTAGATCTCTCTGACATTTGGAGACTACATCATCCCAGACAACGAGATTACACCTTTTATTCCTCTTTACATAAATCATATAGTAGGATTGATTACTGGTTCTCTTCTCCCCTCATTACTGAAAAAATTATTGATACATCGATTCTCCCTATTGTTATATCTGATCATTCCCTATCAGTTTGCATTTACTCTGGGGTCCACCTTCTTCTAAATCCCCATCTTGGCGTTTAGACCCACTTTTACTCAGAGACCCTGAATTCACTCCTTGGATTAAAAACCCAGATTCAAGATTTTCTTTCTATTAACGATACTCCAGATATGTCTCAAGGTACTATCTGGGAAGCATTAAAAGCCACTATTAGAGGTAAATTATAATTTGCAGCGCATAGAAAGAAATTAAGAGAACAACAATTAGCTAATTTAGAAAAATCACTAAAGAAAAAGAAACCCAATACTATAAATTAAATAAACCCAATCATAATTCACAGCTTCATCTGGAAATTCTACAATTAAGAATTAAAATTAACGAGTTGATATCCAGGAAAGCTGAACTTGCCCTTTTAGGATTAAACATGGTTATTGGAACAAGGGATAAATACGGAAAGTTGCTGTCTTACCAGCTAAAAACTCAACAGATGCAAAGACATATAGCAGGTCTAAAAGATCCATCAGGTCAGACACACACGACAACCTTTCAATCAATCGTATTATGCAATCCTTTACCATCAACTATACTGCAACCTAATACTACAAATCCCAACCTAATACAACATTTTCTGGAAAAATTGAATCTACCCACCTATCCCCTCAGGACAAAGCTGTGCTTGATAAACCAATCACTTTACAGGAAATCCAAACTGCTTTATCATCATTAAAAACGGTAAAGCACCTGGCAGTGATGGGTTCCTCATTGATTTTTATAAAACCCTATCTGACACTCTTTGTCCTGTATTAGTCAATGTATTCCAAGAAGCAACCTTAATAAAGAAACTCCCATGCACAATGACCGAAGCCATCATAACAGTCTTACCAAAAAAAGACAAAGACCCTTTACTTCCTTCAAACTATAGACCGATCTCACTTCTCAATACTGATGGAAAAATCTTTGCCAAATTATTAACTCTCCGCTTAGAATCTTTAATGACTAAACTCATCCATACTTCTCAATCAGGATTTATCAAAAATAGAAACAGTTCCGATCATCTTCGCTCATTACTCAATTTAATTCACAAAGCAAAACTCTTAAAACCCTGCAGCTGCAATAGCCATTGACTTTGAGAAAGCATTTACTCTCTCAATGGGAATATCTATATCAGGTGCTATCTCATTTTGGCTTACAAATAACAATGTTTGTGCTTGATTCAATTACTGTATACCTCCTTCGCTCGAGTTCTCATGAACTCTATTTTGTCCCCTCCTTTTACTTAGCAAGAGGCACCAGACAAGGATGCCCTTATCGCCTTCATTGTTTATACTTGCCATGGAACCTCTTTCTGCATCCCTACGTCAATCCGGTACAATTAAAGGCATTACTATTGGTAACTCTCACTATACTTCACTCTCATATGCAGATGATCTCCTTATTTTATTTGAAAACCTTGAAAGTTCTGGGCAACCTTTAGTTAAACTACTGAATGACTTCACCTCCCACTCCGGACTAGCTCTAAACCTTAACAAATCCGAAACGCTACCACTGAATACCCTTTGTAGTCCCCTCATGAACAACTCATTAGGCTTTCGTTGGGCCCCCCAAGGTATATCTTATCTTGGTATTCGGATCACCCCGACATTGAATAAATTATGGGATGCTAATCTTTCCCCTCTGTTAACCAGTATCCAAACAACACTTGATAGATGGAAGCTACTTAAACTTTCTTTTAATGGTAAAATTTCCGCCATTAAAGGTCAATAACTCCTAAAATATTATACCTATTTTCCAATATCCCTTTGATACTTCCCTCTAGTTTTCTTACCAAAATAGACAAATTATTGGCAAGCTTCATTTGGGAAGGCAAAATACCTAGATTTAGTCGTAATAAACTTAGATCCCATTGGTCAAAGGTGGCTTTGGCCTTCCTTGGTTCCAAGCCTACTTATGGGCTTTCCGTACATCTCAAACAATTAAATGGTTTAACAAACCCAACATCCAGTCTCCTTTATGGGTCAATATGGAAACATCCTTATGTCCTGGTAATGTGGCGACTTCTTTCTTTTATAACACCCTTACCTCTTTTTTAAAGTCTCACCCTACCATAGCTGCTTATATATTCTATTGGAAAATCATTCACAAACATATTAAATCTAACCCCAAACCCTTAGCTTACACCCCTATCTGGGGTAACCACCATATATCTCTTGATAATCACCCCATTTTTTGTCGTACCTGGAAAAATAAGGGTATTCTCTTTTGCAGGATATACTTGAACCAAGTCATTAAAGTTAAATCTTACACCGACCTATGAGGCATATGGAATCTTCCCCATCAGGATTTTTGGAAATATCTACAGCTTCAGTACATGCAACTCTTACCTCACACCCTTCTATCAATTCTCTGTATGATAAGCACATCTCTAAATGGATAAAAACAACATCCAATTTAAATAGCACTGTTTACAAAGATATTTGTGATATCCTTCATGACTACTCTGTCAATGCTAAAAACAGATGGAGTACTTTGCTACAATATAATATCACTAATGCACAATGATCCAGATGTTGGCTCTCCTGTCACAAATCTTTTAATGATAAACGCAGTTCCCTCATTCAAACCAAGATCCTTCATTTGTGGTACAGAACTCCTGTTGTATTACAATAACAATTGCTGGCGCTGCAGTTCCCCCAATGGGGATTTATTGCATATCTTATGGCACTGTCCCCTCATACAAAAGATTTGGCACTGTACTCACAGATTTGCAATGAAAGTGGTAGGTCAACCTTTTACACTAGACCCTAAACATTGCATTCTTGGTATTTTTAATCACCGTTCTTATAAAATTTCATATTAGCAGAGCAGATGGTTAAATATACTCTTCCTTCAAGTTAACGCATAATCCTCATGCATTGAGATCCAACATAATCCCTACCCTTCCGGTATCATTAACCAACTATTGCAATATGCCTCTCTGGACCGTATGACATATATCTTGTCTGACCGACTCATGTTATATAACAATTGTTGGCAGGGCTTTTTAATTTTTGGAATCAACTAAATCTTCCAACACCAATGTATGGACTTAATATATGGATTTTCCCTTTACTGATACATCATTGTAGTCTCGCCTTTTCCCCTTTTTATAGTTTCCTCTCTCTCTTCTTAACTTTCTTATATATCTTTTCTTTCCTATACTCTGTTCTCAATCATTCTTTATTACCCCACAATCCTTTTACGAATGTATTTTTTTCCCTTTTGTAGCATCATATATAATTATGTAACATTTTAATATAAACCATATCTAATCATACTATCCGCTTTAAGTTCACTACAAATGTCAAGTATATGTTAATTACATGACCTGTATTGTTTACTATATTTTAAATCAAAAGCTCCTTGTATTATTGTAGCAATGTTCTTATTATATGCTGCCTCAATTTCTTTAAAAAAAAAAAATCCTCACATTGTACTGTACTGTATTGTAAGAGGTTTGTCTGTATATCTTATGAAAAATTAATAAAAAAGTTTAACTGCTAATATAGCGAAAAAAAACTGAAAGCTAATATTTCCTGCTATACAGTACATATTGAGCTCCGTTAATCTGTCCTCACATGTCTTCTGATGCAGTCCCTGCACCATTTTGGTTGTCCTTCTCTGAACAGCCTCAATTTGGTTAATGTCCTTGTGAAGGTGTGGCCTCCAGTACTGCACGCAGTACTCCAGATGGGGCCTAACCAGTGTCTTGTAAAGAGGGATTATTACCTCCCTCTTACCAGAGGTGTTGCTAGGGCTGGGCCTCCGGGGCTGGACCCCCGAATGTTTTGTCTGGGGCCTCGAATGTTTTTTTGTTGGTGGTGTTCCCGTTTAAAAAAAAAAAACAGTGCAGAATGCAGCCCAGCCGCCTGAATTGCTTACTTAGCAGTACGCACGGAAATGTTCACTGACTGAGCCTCGCTCGTTTCGGCCCCATTGTCACGTCACCATGGCAACCATCACAGCTCCTAGTTCAGACTGTTTTCTGATTGGTGGGAGTCTGTGTGGTTGCCCTAGTGATGGCGCACGCTGATGGCAAACTCAAAGGGGGAGCGGGAGTGAGCGAGTACTATTTAGGACTCGGGAGCCTGAAAAATAAAATGCCTCCAGTGTCAGTGTGCCACAGACAGTGGCATGTCTTGTCAGAGTCGAGGTCTGATCGCAGCATTGTCGCATGCAGCTTGCTTGCAGAAGCAGTCTGCAGAATCAGAAGGGATTTTAATTTAAGTGGCGCTGCCAAGGCATCGGCAGGCAGGCGGGCAGCACACAACAATTTAATCGGTCAGTCGCCATCGGTCTAGTTGTCGAGTCAGGAAGCCAAGGAAGGGGTCACGGCGGGGGACTGGGAGGGAGCCGGGTGGACTTCACTAGGGACAGTCTCATTCAGGACACAAGAGGAGTAGAGGACAACGGTGAGACATCAGGAGGGAGTCGGGGACTAAGAACTTCTGACTTGGAGTCTAAGTTGCATGCACTTGGGAGAGACGATGAGACATCCGAGACAAGACAGAGAGAGTGATACAGAATTTAATTGGATGGATGCCATTGCCAGCATTGCCAGTGCCACTGCCACAATGAGAATGATCGATCATGATGCCTGTCTGCAGTGTCTCTGCTGTTACGTTAGGTGAGTCAACTACTCAGACTAGAGAGTCAATGTGACATAATAATACTGGGGTTGGGGTCCGGTGGTGGGTGGCCATGGAAAAACTAATAGTCAAAGTGACTGCATGTCTGCAGCATTTATTTGCAGTGGGGCAGTTGTCCTTAAGGGGAGCAGGCTGAGCCAGCAACAGTGCACTAGTCTGCAGCTGCGCTGCAGGAGGAGCTTCTGCTCTGCTAGCGCTTGTGCATGCTCTCTGGCCCTCAACGAGCAGCAGCAAGCTGCGTCACATGACAGACAGTTACTCTTCTGTGCCACCCATGTGCATTGTGGGATACCTATTTTGTAGTTTATGCTACTTGATAGTCATGTGACTATGAATTAGCATAAACTGCAGAGTGTCATCACAGTAATAGAGCCTTGTGAGTGGCCAGTGAGAATCATAGGGAGTGGCCTTTATTCAGTTAGAGACAGAGACAGACGAGAGGGAGAGAGACAGAGTGAAAGCAAAAGCACTTCAGTTGTTCAGTGAGTCAGTGCAGAGTTCGTCTCCTCTGTGTTTGTGGAATTTGAGAAAAAGGGAATACAACTTCTATATTTTGGCATAAAAACAGTCATTTTCTGTATTTCAGCAATTGCTGCTGTTAACTTTGTAGTTATTTTGCCACTACTGCTGTAAGGCAAGGAAGGCCTGTTTTTCACTCTAGGCCTACTAGGCCTGAAGGTCTCAAAGGAACATAACTTTTCTAGTCTAGTCTGTATCTTGTGTGACTGAGAACTGAGTCAGCTTCTACAGTCATCAACTCAAGTCGAAGTCAGCATAATCTAGGTGGCCTGGCTGTGAGGGCAGGGGGAAATGTTGTTGTAAAAAAAAAAAAATTTGCTGTAGTTGCAGTTTAAATCTGATCCACCTCATCCGTGACCCAGAGTACCTGAGGCTGAGATTTGTTTTTTTCCAGTACTGGATTTGTTGTGGTAGGGCTGAGAGGGCAGCAGTGTGTGTCGCTGTATTGCACTAATAAAGGAAAAAATTGTAGTTGCAGTTTAAATCACAGCAGCCTCTGATCCACCTCACCAGTGACCCAGTGTACCTGAGATATTTTTTTGCCAGTTGTACCGGGCTTGTGGGAGGGCTGAGGGCAACAGTGTGGGTCACTGTACTTTGTTAAAAAAGTTGTAGTTGCAGTTTAAATCACAGCAACCTCTGATCCACCTCACCAGTGACCCAGTGTTCCTGAGATATTTTTTTGCCAGTAGTACCAGGCTTGTGGGAGGGCTGAGGGCAACAGTGTGTGACGCCGTACTTTGTTCAAAAAAAATTGTAGGTGCAGTTTAAATCACAGCAGCCTCTGATCCACCTCACCAGTGACCCAGTGTTCCTGAGATATTTTTTTGCCAGTAGTACCAGGCTTGTGGGAGGGCTGAGGGCAGCAGTGTGTGACGCCGTACTTTGTTCAAGAAAAAATTGTAGTTGCAGTTTAAATCACAGCAGCCTCTGATCCACCTCACCAGTCACCCAGTGTACCTGAGATATTTTTTTGCCAGTAGTATCGGGCTTGTGGGAGGGCTGAGGGCAGCAGTGTGTGATGCCATACTTTGTTAAAAAATAATTGTAGTTGCAATTTAAATCACAGCAGCCTCTGATCCACCTCACCAGTGACCCAGTGTACCTGAGATATTTTTTTGCCAGTAGTACCAGGCTTGTGGGAGGGCTGAGGGCAGCAGTGTGTGACACCGTACTTTGTTAAAAAAAATTGTAGTTGCAGTTTAAATCACAGCAGCCTCTGATCCACCTCACCAGTCACCCAGTGTACCTGAGATATTTTTTTGCCAGTAGTACCAGGCTTGTGGGGGGGCTGAGGGCAGCAGTGTGTGACGCCATACTTTGTTAAAAAATAATTGTAGTTGCAATTTAAATCACAGCAGCCTCTGATCCACCTCATCAGTCACCCAGTGTACCTGAGATATTTTTTTGCCAGTAGTATCGGGCTTGTGGGAGGGCTGAGGGCAGCAGTGTGTGACGCCGTACTTTGTTAAAAAATAATTGAGTTGCAATTTAAATCACAGCAGCATCTGAGTGACAATAAACCTTAGTGTGTCTGTGCCATTGCAGTTGCCTTGCTGTGAGCCCTGAGGTGGCAGTGTGGGGCTCAGAGTCAGTTGTATTGCAAAGAAGTACTATATATCAGGACTTTTTGGTTTCCACTGTTTCATAAAAATGGATATCCGACATTTCTTTAAGTCCAAAGAAAAGAATACACATGAAGAAGTGCGAGTAATTGCCAATTCAGAAAGTAATGATAATGTTGCACTCCCTCATTCTATTGCATCATGTACCACTGTGCATGAGGGGAACGCTGAATCAAGCACAAGTGACCAGAACAGTCACAGTTATCTTGATGCTGGCACAGAAGGCATAGATAAAATGAACAGTGAAGTAGTAACTGCTCAAAATATCACAGACTTGGGAACACTTGAGACAGGGCCTATTCAGAGTAAGTTACATTGTTACCCACAGTGCACATTTGGAGGGAAAAAAGCTCATTCCAGTTTCACTGGTTTGAAAATTACAACTCGTTTGAATATTCTGTTACTCTGGATGCTGTTTTTTGCTATCCTTGTAGATGCTTTGGAATGAAATATGGAGCAACTCGCCCTAATAAAGATTCTTTGTTAAGCACAGGATTTGTTAATTAGAAAAGGGCACTTAACTCATTTAGAGAGCATGAAAATACTTCATATCATGCAAACGCAAACACCTCATGGGCTGGATTTAAAGACACAAAGAGTACTGGTGATATTGTTCACAAATTACCAGCTGCAAACATCAAAGAAGTAAATGACAGGCGATGCTATCTTGAGCACAACATTGCTGTCACATTATTTCTGGGTAGGCAAGGACTTTCTTTCAGGGGTCACGATGAAACGCATCGTAGTTTAAATAAAGGAAATTTTCTGGAATGCTTGGATCTATTAAAACAATTTGATCCTTTTCTACAAATGTATAAGGCACCTTCAGATGCCAGTTATGTTTCTCCCCAAACTAAAAATGAGGTGATTGCATATTGCACAGACAAGGTCATTTCAAAGATAGTTGCTGAACTGAACAGCTCAGGAATGTTTGCTGTTATGGCAGATGAAGCAAGAGACAAACATAAAGAGCAGCTAGCAGTTTGCGTGAGGTATATTGTACCTGGAACTGGAAGCATTACAGAGCATTTTATAGGATTCGCAGAACTTAAATCACTTAATGCTGGCTCCATTGTGGAATCACTGCTAAAATGTCTCCAAGACAGTGGAATTACAGGTGCAAAATGTTCTGGCACAGGCATATGATGGTGCCGCTGTTATGAGTGGGGCAGTAGGGGGAGTTCAAGCTTAGTTCCTCAAGCATCATCCAGAGGCTGTGTATGTGCACTGCTATGCACATGAGCTGAGTCTTGTACTTTGCCATACATGCAAATGTATTACTGAAGCAAGAGAATTTTCTGCACTATGAAAAATGTGTATGAGGTTTTTTAGCACTTCCCTTGTTCATCATCATGAGTTTGTCAATATACAGTGTCAGTTAGGCTTCAGCCCATCAGAGTTGGTCCAGTTGTCAGATACTCACTGGTCTTGCCAGATCCAATCTTCCCAGGTACGATTCTCACCTGTCTCGCTACCTACCTTCCCGGACAACATCGACTCCTCACTAATAAAAATCTCATTACCCCATTCGATCCCTATCTTTATAGCAGGGACCTATTGTTCCCCTGACTCCCTTTTAAATTCCATAGCAACTCATCTAGACACCTTAAAAACCATCACCTCTGGTGGGGAGCTCCACATCCTAGGTGATTTCAACTTAAACTGGCTCACTAGTGCTAGCACCAAACTCCGAAACCATGTAGCTAGCTTAACTCTGACTCAACTCATCACCGAGCCCACGCGACTAAACCACAAAATGCAAAACCACTCCCTGCTCGACCTGGCCCTCACCTCTCACCCACACAGGATTATAACCTCAGGCCTCCTTCCGGACTCTCTGAGCGATCACCATATGATATATATAATACGTAAAGTATTCAAAGCTAAGTCACCCCCCTCCGAAAACTCTCCTTATTAGATCTTATAAATCCCTTAACCTCGATGGTCTCCTACAAGACTTAGCTAACTTGGATTGGTCCTACATTCCCAGGGCCCCTTCCATGGATCACACCTTTGACTTCTTTAAGACAAAATTTCTTGCCGTCTGGGAAAACTGTGCTCCACCAAGAAAGGTTAGAGTAAGGGGAGCTCACCTGCCGTGGATCACTGCTAATCTCATGGAACACCTCCATGTCAGAGATCAGGCGTAGAAAGCCTATAAGACATTGGGGATGCATGTCGATCACTTACACTATCGAACGCTTAGAAATGCCTGCACCAGGCTTATCCACCAGGCTAAAGCTCACCACTTCACCTCATCCCTCCAAAAAAATCTAAACCATCCAGCCAAGTTCTGGAGGTCTATAAAATCACTTTTCTTCCCCCCTGCCCAGCCACCCTCTCCTGCCCTAGATGTGGGAGGCTCCATCATAACTGAACCACTAGCAGTTGCCATGGCTTTCAACTCAGTGTTTACTAGCAGTGGGTCCCCTCACCACTCCAACCCCCCACCTGCCACACAAAACGCGACATCCTCATCCCCACCCACGCCAACCCCTCTCCCGGTTTTCTCCTTCTCTCTGGTTACCCCACCAGAAGTACTCAAAGCCCTGCTTGCCCTAAATCCTTCCAAAGGTAGATGCACCACAGGCATGGACGCCAAAATGTTCTACCTTTCTGCACCGGCCATCGCCATGCCTCTAGCGTCTCTTTTCAACCTCTCTTTCACTACTGCCTCTATACCTTCAAAATGGAAGCATACCACAGTTATCCCCCTCCTGAAAAGTGGTGACCTATCCTCCCCAAGCAACTACCGCCCAATCTCCCTTCTACCCACCCTAGCCAAAATCCAGGAACATCTCGTCCTCTCGCAACTCTCCACCTTCCTTGACTCCTCCTTCTTCACCCCTTACCAGTCTGGCTTTAGAAAATCCCACTCCACTGTCATGTCCCCCCTCAGACTCACAGATTCCATCCTCACAGGCATGGATAACAGCCATATCACATCTGCCATTTTCATCGACCTAGCCAAGGCGTTAGACACAGTCTCACATATCCTCCTTCTGTCAAAACTCTCTAAGGCAGGCCTCTCCAGTGCGCCTACACACTGGTTCAACTCATACCTGTGTGGTGGGTCCCAATCGGTAAAAATTGGTGCCTCCACCTCAAACCCCCTCCCTGTCTCCATTGGTGTCCCCCAAGGCTCTGTCCTCGGCCCTGTCTTATTCTCCATTTTTCTCAACGACCTTCCTTCGATCTGCCTGCATGCTGACATTCACATGTACGCAGATGACACAGTCCTGTACGCATCAGGTCACTCCCCTCTGGAAGTTGCATCCAAGATCCAGCAAGACTTCACTGAAGTACAGCACTGGTTTCGTCGAAATCAACTTATTCTAAATGCCAAAAAATGATCTCCGTGACTTTTGGCACAAGACAAAGACTCTCCCGCCTCCCCACTTTCCCCATTCTCAAAATATTTGATGGGACCCCTCTAGAAGTCTGCACCTCTTTCAGATACCTAGGGGTCTGGCTGGACCAACACCTAGACTTTTCTGTGCACATATAAGCAACACACAAAAAACTACACCCTAGGCTGGGGGCACTATACCGGAACTGCAGCTGCATCCCTCTGCCTGCCCGCAAAGTGATTCTACAGAAAATGATCCTCCCTATTTTTTACGGGGACGTAGTCTATAGTTCTGCCCCTAAATCTACCCTAGCTAGACTGGATCCTCTCTTTAACTCCTTCTGCCGCTTTGCACTGGATTGTCCTCCCTCCACTCACCACTGTGACCTATACAGTCACCTTAACCTACCCTCCCTCGCCAATAGGTGCCTATACCACTGCAACAGACTCACAGCCAAATTCTGGACCCAGTTACTGCCCTCCTACCTAGTCTGTACCCTAACAGCCCAAAAACCATCAGCGTACTCACTCAGAAATTTCGACTCCCGTCTACTACAAATCCCACACATGGCTACCTCTGCTGGACAGTCAGCTTTTAGTGTCCATCTACCAAAACTATGGAACTCTCTGCCGGCTGACATCCGGCTGTCCCCCTTCCCTCGGATACAAATCTCCCTTCTAAAAGGTCAAGTCCCCATAAGCTGCATATGTCAACTTGACGTGCACTAGTATGGGCCATGTCAAATTGGTGTGGACAGTGTAAGGGCCAACCACCCAATACAATCCATGTTGCCCACTCAAATGCTTAACTATCAAATTTTGATTGCCATTACCTTTTATACTTATTCTGCCTACTACTATGCTGTTCACTCTCTGTTTCTTGCCTCCTGTACATACTATTTCTAGATTATTTATCACTGTAATTATAAAACCTTGTACGTATTGTATGTAACCTATTTAATTTTGCTGTTCTATAATTTCTGTATGTTACTTGTATGTAATATCCCGTTCCCGCTACCCCCAGGACGCATCTGGAATTGAGTGGTAGTCTGCTCAGTATGTCTTTTCCGGTAAAACCTTTAAATAAATAAAATAGAAAAATAAATCAAGGCTTTGATGAACTGTTATGTAGCCGTCCTTCAGTACCTTGCTCCTATTCACACTCCAAAAGCCATTGGACTGTTAGCATCCTTGCAAAAGTCAACCACAATTTACTGCCTGGTCATCTTTCATTCTCTTCTAAAGGTAACAGAAGGCATCTACAAAGTTTTACAAAGGAAGATCTAGATCTATCCACTGCAGTAGATTTTGTTGACTTGGTTCGTCACACTCTTGAAGAGATGCGGAGTAAGGACAGTTGCAATGAACTGTTTAAGGAAGGTATGGATTTCTGTAACAAGACTAATGTGGAAATACATGACACAAACAGAAGAAAAAAACAGAAACAGATGGACGATTTTATTGTTGAGGCATCAGTGGGAGTGCGGGACCAAACTTCTTCAAAAGTGGACTTTTGAAACAAGCTTTATTATCCATGCCTTGACAGAATGTCTGTTGAACTAAAGCAAAGATTTTCTAGTGTTGCAGTCGAGATAATAAATGGCATCCGTGCATGCAACCCATCGTCTGCAACATTCCTTTGCTCTGAATCTCTGGCCCCTCTAGCTCATCACTATGGGATTGAACTGCCAAAGGAGGAGTTGTTTGTTGCAAAAAATTACCTGAAATGAAAGATGGAAGAAAAACAAATTAATACAAATGAAGTTTATAGGCTACTAGACCCTCTTATGTTTCCAAAACTCAAGCAGTTGGTCCAGGCAGCACTAATTATTCCAGTGACAAGCTGTAGCTGTGAGCGCTCCTTTAGTGCACTGCGAAGGGTACATACATGGCTCAGAGGCACCATGACTCAAAACAGATTACATGATCATGCAATTCTAGTAATAGAAAATGAAATGTGTTCTGTGTTATCATCAGATCAGGTAATTACACGATTTGCAAAGAAAAGCAACAGACGGCATCAGTTGTTATTACCAGAGAGAGAGAGAGAACAGCATGGGGGAGAAGAAGAGAATGCACAAAAATAAAAATGATTAGGCAGTATTATTTAATGTTCTTTGTTGTTATTGTGTATTTCACTGCTGTATTTTTGAATGTGAACTTTCCAGTCTGAGCCTGAGCTGAAAAATTAAAACAAAATATTTTATTAAAGGGTCCATGTGATGTGAATATAAAAATAATGTCATGCGCCACCTTCATATGCCTGTGCATCACATTTTCCAATTTTGGTTAGTACCATGGTTAGGTGACATAGGTAGGATACATTGTTGCTGCATATAAATAGCAAAGAGCTGCTGACACCTTTCCTTTGGGAACACTTTGAAAAACTTTAAAAACATTTTAAATTTGGACACCATTCACCTTGCATTTTTTATCTACCTTCTATAGATTTCTTCTCTACAATACTTACTACTGATTGCCTCTGTAGCTTGCTCCCTACTTGAATTGCATATGCTCTGTTGTGACATCACCTTCTATTGCCTTGGGAATAACAGTGATGTGACGTATTATGACATCAAGTTGGGAAGAAAGAATAGGAGCCGATGAACACTCAGGGAGCAGCGCCAGCAGATATCCTGTTTCTGTTTCCATGCATGTGACCTCAATAATAACCAATAAGGATAAGAAATATAGAACAAATAAGTAATATATAGCTGCTTTGTGCACAAATATTTTGTTAAAAGTTATTCTCAAGGTGCCAGTGGTTCTTTACTTCTATAAATTCCATTTTCTTGTACTTCACTGAATTCCCTTAGTGCATCAAGTATCATATTTTACTCAGTCAGATCATGGACCTGTGTGACTGTGTGGAAAGTAATTTCATGAGGGTCACACTCAGGGAGGCCACTTGTGGCCTCCCTGAGTGTGATCCTTATGAAATTGGATGCCATTGCCCAGCCCTCCTCTGTGCCTAGTATACTTCTTAAATATCAATAGATTTAGCCCAGATCTACTGATATTTACAAAATATGCTATTGATTCTATAACTTTTAATCCACAACATGTAGTTTTTGCCTCTCAAGTGACAAGTCACAAGCCAACCCCCAAAAAAGGACACAAAATAATGGAAAAGGAATGGGGGGATAAAACAAGGCTGAAGTAGCAGAAAATGTGTTATTTAGCACGAGAGAGCACCAAAAGTTCTACATCTTCTGGGGGCCTAGTGGTCCCCAGACCCCTGGTCTTTTGTTTGGGGCCCAGGCCCCCAATGTTTACTCATGCTGGCAACACATCTGCCTCTTACAATTCATGATACCCCTACTAATACACCCTAACATCCCCCTAGCCTTACCTACTGCTTTAGAGGTCTGCTTGGATGATTTAAGGTCATCGGTGATGATGATGCCCAAGTCTCTTTCTTCCTTTGTGACTGCCAGCAACTCCCCTCCCAGCCTATAGGTGGCCTCAGGGTTTCTCTTCCCTATATGCATGATCTTGCACTTCTTTGCATTAAATCCCAGTTGCCACTCTTCTGACCATTTTGCTAGTTTATCCAGATCTGTTCTCATTCTGCCCACCCCATCTGGATCATCTACTGTGTTGCAGATCTTGGTGTCATCTGCAAACAGACAAGCCTTGCCCTCTAGTCCATCTGCAAGGTCACTAATGAAGATATTGAAGAGGAGTGGCCCCAGGACTGATCCCTGAGGTACCCCACTCGTGACTTGCATCTCTTCTGACTGTATACCATTTTCCACCACTCTCTGTTTTCTGCCCGTCAACCAGTTTGCCACCCAGTTGACCAACTTCTGACCCAACCCGAGCCTACTCAGCTTATTTATCAATCTTCTATGTGGAACAGTGTCGAAAACTTTGCTGAAGTCAAGGTAGGTGACATCAACTGCTCCCCCTTGGTCCACCACTCTGGTTACCCAGTCAAAGAAATCTATGAGATTAGTTTGACAGGACCTTCCTTTTGTAAACACATGCTGTCTTGGATCCTGTGCCCCTATGGATTTGAGGTGTTGCACTATCCTTTTCTTAAGGAGTGCCTCCATAATCCTGCCCACTACTGAGGTAAGACTGGCTGGTCTGTAGTTCCCTGCCTCCTCCCTGCTACCACTCTTGTGGAGCGGGATCACGTGAGCCCTTCTCCAGTCTTCTGGGACCTCTCCTGTGCTCAGAGACACACTAAACAGTTCTGCTAATGGCTCTGCTAGTTCCACCCTTAGCTCCTTAAGTACCCTGGGATGTATGCCATCAGGTCCCATTGCCTTATCCACCCTGAGCTTAGCGAGCTCTTGTAGGACCCTTTCTTTTGTGAAGGGTGTAGTGCTCACCTCCTTCCCCCCTGTGTCGGTGGTGCTGAGCTGTGGGTCCTGCCCTACCTTCTGTTCAGTAAATACTGAGAAAAAGTATCTATTTAGGATAGATGCTTTTACAGGGTCCTCCTCCTCACATGCTCCCTTTTCTCCATTGAGCTTAGCAATACTCCCTCTGGACTTTCTATTTTCACTAATGTATCTATAGAAAGTCTTGTCACCTTCTTTTACTGTTCGTGCTAGTGTTTCCTCAGTTTGGGACTTTGCCTGCCTTACTGCTTTCCCTGCTTCCCTTAGGGCAGTTTGGTATGCCTCCCTGTCTTCATCATGCTGTGTTCCCTTATATTTCCTGAAGGTCAGCCTTTTGGCTCTGACCTTTTCTGCTACTGTATTTGAGAACCAAAGTGGTTTCCTTCTTCTTTTGCACTTCCTTTTCTGTCTAACACAATGGGATGTTGCTTCAAGTATTGCATCCTTAATGCTTGCCCACTTTGCCTGTACCCCCCTCACCTGTGTTTCTTTTTGTCAGGGCTAGCTTAACTCTGTTGGTCTGGGCCTACAACGTTTTGTATTTTAAATGTCTGTTCTTGCTGCTGTCCATTGCTGTCCTAGTACAGTAATCTGTAAACTGTGCGTGATGCATCTGATGACCTCCATTGTCCTAAATGACCTCCGCTTAATTGATTCTCACAGTACCTTCCCCCCACCCGGACAGAAGAAGGAATAAAAATTTGTTGGTGCTGGATAACTTGATGCTGGATAATCCGTCTGTTTACATACTAGAACAGAGGTAAGATATACACTGGCAATTTGAAAAGTTGTTATAGCCGGCCTGGTGGTGCTGAGGGCTGAGGTGTTGGACGCCTTACCTCGCGCCATGCTGGCAACCCGTGTTTGGGAATGAGCATGGGCTGCCGGGGGTTGGCAGGGGAGAAGAAGGAGCAAGCGTCTGATGGACTGCTCTCCTTCTCCGGGGAGTGGGGGTTGCCAGTGATTAGCGCTGGACTGACCCCTAGTGGAGACTGGGGGACAGTTAGCTGACACTGTAGAAAGGGGGAGGAGATGGAGCAGATGCTAGGAGGGCGCGTGTGTGGATTTGTGCATGCTCTCTCTCTGCAGGCGTCATTGCACACCTCATCTGCTGGTGAGAAAACCAGGAAATGGCTATCACGGTGAATGATGGAGGATGCCTCGCAGGCACCGCTCCCAGCTAGCCATGGTGCTGGCCACACTGAATCTGGTCTCTGGTGGGGGTTGAGGAACCCTGCCGGCCCCACCAGGGGGGTAAGCCCTGGGTGTATGGGCCAGCGCTGGATGGTGGATGCCGGGAAAAGTGGCTGGGGGCTCCCTCTGGAGGAAAGAGGGCCGTGGCATCAAGGAGAAAAAGAAATAGCAAAAAAAAAAGTTGTTATGAATGAATAAACTGTGTTGCTGCTGCAGCGATAGTGAGCGACTGCCATGTGGTGTCTAGTGGGTCTAGTGGGTGTCTCAGTGAGGAGGATGAGGAGCTGTGGCTGCTGCAGCTAGGGTTTGTGTCAGCAAACATGTTTAACATTTTCTGCAGTTTGGTAATTTGCAATGTAGCGGTATGTGCTGTAATGTAACTGATGCTGTTTGCATTACACGTATACCACTGCACTTAATTGCTCGTGCTGAATTTGATGCGCGCACTTGATGTGATACCTTCAATGCATGGTGGACCCTCATTCAGAGACAGAACTGCACGCCTTGGGGCCAACCCCTGCATACCCCTGTCATCCCAACCAGGATCTGTCACAGCAGGATCCAGTCAGGTCTAGTGCCAGTGAAGCCCAGACATTGAGGTCTTCTAAGTCTCATCCCAATGTTGGCTCTGGCTCTCGCCAAGATGAGCACCCACCACTGGAAAGTGACCTGGATGAGTCAAATGGGGATGACTCAGATTCCTCGCAGTCTTCCTCTTCACCAGGGAGTCTTCAGAGGTTAAAGAACCCTCCAGGATGATTCCCAAGTCTCCTCCTGATGATCCATCTTTCATGGACATCATGTGTCACATCCAGTCCATGATGGGCTGGGAAACAGAGGAGCAAGACTCAGAGAGGTGTCAGCTGGCTGTGTACTTAAGGCAGCAAGATGACCTTTTGGTGGTGGTGCCACCCTTGATTGACTCATATGATGATGTCACAAGGGTGGTTTGGAATCACCCATTGACTACCCCTCATTGCCTAAGAAGGCAGACCATCTTTACCATGCCCTGCTGGTAAACTCTTCTTAGGGAGCCATCTTAAGGACGGACTCGGTGGTCATTAATGCGGCACATGACCGTACCAAAAGGCCCAATCACCTTAGTGCCCTTTATTCGGACAGAGAGTCCAGGCTGTTGGACCACCTGGGTAAACATGTTTTTGCATCCACTACCTTGACTGTCCGGACCATTAACTACTTGGCCCATATTGTCCAATATCAGAATGTCCTCTGGGACCAGGCCAGGGATCTGGTGCAGACTTTATCTGAGGATTCTACCAAGACACAACTTGCCCAGATCCTTAAGTCAGCTTCAAACATTGGCAGTCATGTTCTCCAGGTTGTCTACGATGCTGTGGACACCTCAGGCAGGGGTGCAGCTGCTGGTCTGCCTCCATTGCCATTCATGGTTTTGGGTATTGGGCTTTGCCTCAGATGTGCAGTCTAGCATTCTGGACACCCCCCTTTCAGGGCTCCATCCTTTTCAGTGGGGATGTTCAGGACATAATCTCCACCCTTCAGAACTCGGGTCAAGCTCTTAGGATGGTTCATTTGCTCTATCATATCCAACCTAGAGCAGATCAGTGTCAGTCCTTTCTCCACTCCTCCCATAAGCAGTCTCACCAGCCTGCCAAAGGTCAAAGCAAGTGAAGGACAGTGATGGTCCCGGCAGCTGCTACCGCCAGAGCTCCCAGAGCCCTGCTGTCACCCGCCCCCACCTCATGACTCCTTACCCCCCCAGCAAGGGTTCTGGGGGAGGCTGTCAGGGATCAGGGCTTCCTCTACCTCGATGGGTGGTGGGTAATTACCACGGACAACTGGGTGCTTCAGCTCATAGAGCATGGTCACACCCTAGAATTTGTAGAGTGGCCTCCAGAAAATCCTCCTGTAAACTCTTTATACCTCCCAGCCCATCTGTCCCTGGTCTGGGAGGAAATTCAGTCTCTTTCTCAAAAAAATAGAGCCTGTCCCTCTGGCTCAGTGGGGAAGCGGGTTTTACTCCCACTTCTTCCTCATCCCTAAAAAGACAGAGGATCTTCGACCCATCCTGGGCCTGAGTCATCTGAACCTGTACATCGAGTACAAGCGTTTCAGGATGGTCGCTCTTCATGACTGTTGCCCATCTTGCGCCAGGGGGACAGGATCTGCTCTCTGGACATGTAGGATGCCTACCTACATATCCTAATTTTTCCTGCCTATCATCACTTCCTCCATTTCCACTTTCAGGGAGCCCATTTTAATTATGGGTCCTCCCTTCTGGACTTTCTTCAGCCCCCTAGGTCTTTACCCTGGCAGTAGTGGCGGCTGCTCTGAGGAGGCAGGGCTTCTATGTGTTCCCCTACCTGGATGACTGGCTGCTAGCAGCCCCCTCTAGGGATCATCTGGTTCAAACCTTGGACTATACCCTCCATCTTTTTCAGACTCTGGGGATCACCGTCAATCTGCTGAATTCCTGCCTCTCACTGTGTCAGTTCCTTCAATACACAGGGGCAGTTCTGGACACCATTCTGGGTACAGCCTTTTTGCCCAATTGACAGAGTGGAATGACTGATGGAGCAGGCCCATCTGGTTTCCTCCAGTTGCCAGGTCCCCGCCAGGGTGTTCCTGTGACTCCTGGGATATATGGCAGCCACTATTGCCACAGTTCCTCTTGCCCGCCTACACATGCGGGTTCTTCAGTGGATCTTAAAGGTCCAGTGGGATCAATGCACAGATGACCTGCACCAACTGGTCATGGTCTCCAACCTGGTCCTGAGAGACCTTTCAGACTCATCTTCTCCCTGGTCTGCTGCTGGTGTTGATGAACAACATGTGTGTGGTGTATTACATCAACAAGCAAGGGGGAACTCACTCTTACCCCCAGTGTCGGGAGGGGATGACAGTCTGGTATTGGGCCATTGAGCAGAGTCTGGAGCTCTCGGTTCTGCATGTTCCAGATCATCCAAAACATTCTGGCAGACAGTCTCAGCCGCTCCCGGTTGTGGGCTCACAAGTGGGAGCTTCTGAGTTTGGTGGTCGAAGATCTCTTCGACAGGTGGGGTCATCCGGAGTTAGACCTTTTAGTGTTCCCACTCAACACAAAACTGCCACTTTTCTGATCGCTCAATCCTGGGCCTGAAGTTTTCTGGTGAGCTGCATTGTCCCTGTCCTGGTAGGGAAGGTTCCTGTACACCTTTCCTCCCTTACCGCTCCTCCAGAGGGTTCTGCTCAATCTCCAGTTAGAAGGGGCCAAGATGATTCTCATAGCCCCCTTCTGACCATGTCAGATTTGGTTCCTATTGCTACAACAACTGGCAGTGGAACCTCCAGTGACCTTGTCTCTGTGCACCGGCTTGCTCTCCCAGGACCAGGGCACCCTGGTCCATCTTGACTTCAAGTTCCTACATCTCCATGTGTGGCTCCTGTGGACCTAGCCATCGCCCGCTTTGGAGTATCCTCTAGGGTTGCAGACATCGTAGTGGTTGCCAGGAAACCTTCCACCAGGGCCACTTACACCATGAAATGGAAGCGTATTGCCATTCTCTGAAGCTGAAGCTTGGTTCGCTGAGGACAAACTTGTGCTTAACTATAAAAAACAAAGGCAATGATCTTCACCTGTCGCCAAAACAAACACAGGGACTTTCCCCTGCACATCCTCAACTATCAAAACGCCCCTCTAGAGCTAGTAAAATCCTTTAAATATCTGGGTGTCACCATTGAATCCTCCCTCACCTATCATGAACATATTCATCTTCTTTCCAAGGCCATCAGCTCCTGTATTGGACTCCTTTACAGGCACAAGTGATGCCTGCCACCTGAAGCATTCTGTTTGGCTGTGTCTTCCTCAGTCCTATCCCTGATTGATTATGGGGTTATTTTCTATGGCACAGCTGACAGCACTGCCCTCCACCACATCAAGGTTGCCCTGAACAAAGCTTGCCGCCTGGTCTCAGGGTGTGACAGGTTCACCCACACATGTGACCTCTACAGGCTTACTAACTGGCTTAACTTTGAATGCAGGCTAAAATACCACTCATACCTTCTGGCCAGGAAAATCACCTCCAACCTCGCCCCACTGGGGCTTTGCAACGGCATGGGGTCAATATGTCGCACGGCAGAATGCCGTGCAGCACAATCGCGCTGTGGGATTCTCGGATATCTTTTTTCTGTGGGGTCAGCGCCACCACACCACTATGGGGGGCTGCACCCCGAGCCCCCACTAAGATTATAACTCTGGGGGGTACAACTTGGAGAGCATACAGGTCGGGATTATCTGCATAGTGCTATACGCTATTAAGCGTACAACATTATGACCCGGTATGTTCGCAACCTGTTTCAGTCCCCCCCCCATCCAGATCTAACAGGGGCTCCTAAAATGCCCCTCTACTAATCCTTCACTGCAGGGCATCTCTGGAAATATGTGCCTTTTTCTACAGGGCTCCTCTTTGGATGAATGAACTACCCTCTGCTATCTCCTCGGAATTGAAACTTGGCCTCTTCAAATCCAGTCTTAGAGAGCTACTCCTCATCTCCTCTGTCTGTGACTGCACCTAACCTCTTCTAATTTCTGTCTCCCCTTACTACCTTCTAAATACATTCATTTCTGCCAGCTACCCTTAACCCTCATTCTCATTCCTCTTCCTCTACCCCTAACCTCCTACGCACAATACAGCGCTCCCTCTATTATCCGCCCAACTTTGTGCCACTGTTTTCTGGCGTATAAGAGAGGGTGGTGGATAATAGAGGGTGTATGTTAAATGATGGCAACTGTAATATTAAAAAATGTTAAACATTATATCTGGGTAATTTGCTGGTGTATATGGTGTGCATACACTTTTAAACCCTTAGACATACTGTATTTGCAAACATTTTATTTTATTTTGTGATGTGTTTTATTTTATTCAGTGAAAAAAATATTTATTATAAACATGCTCACACATACAGTACAGTATTTAAAAAAAGTCACAAGTGATCCAGGGAGTGAGATACTGGTAGATTCAGTGGTGATGTACATTCAAAAGCTGTAAGTGAGTTGGAATTGGTACTCTGCCTAGTGGAGTGGGAAAAGGAGTGGGTGATCCAGAGAAGGATGCCCCTGTACTTGTTGCTTATTCCAGTAGGAGGAGGAGGACGTATCTTCTGTGGTTTAAAGCAGGGAAGAGCTGAGTACTGTGAGAGTGCTTTGTGTCCGATACTGAACCCTCTAAAAAGATCAGGTGGACAGAGTTATTGAGTGCACCAAAGGGATTCAGGTGCCTCAGAGGAGGAACATAATGGAGAAAAGAAATTTCTCCATGCAGGTTAGATAGGCATAACATTACAAGCCACGTTCACTTTATACACGCCGACTCGGCTATCGCATCTGCCACCAACTTCCTGGTTCCCACTCCTGCATAAGCCACACCACCAGCACCCCTGACCCTCAACCCTAGAAATGACTCTTTTATGTGGTCTGTTGCTGAATTAATTAAAAGTTTGAATTTAGGCCATGAAAAAGCAACACAGTTCTGCTCTTTTATTGCTTTTTAAAAGCGTGCTACACAAGCTGTGTCTGTATAAAAAAATATATCCCCTAATCAGACCAATGCAGATCGGAAGATGCACAGATGACCGATGGGATTGTGAGGGGAGTTAAGGGGGGAGGTCTACATACTGTACTGTACAGTACAGTACTCACTTAGTAAGGCCAAGATGCTCTTGCAAAGTTATTTTTTCTATAAGAACACAAATAAATTTGATTTAAAAACATTGGCATTTTCTAGCCCATTATGCAGTGCGTGTGACACAAGACACCAGATGGCTTGGATGGCAGAAGAAGGAGGGAAATTACAATGGGAGATATAGTGGTTGGGCGAAATAAAATGCTGGTGGATGGCAGACACAGAGGGAGGCAGATGAAAGAGGGAATTAACATGGGGATCTGTCAGGACATGAGGTGAGACTGGCGGTAACAGAGGGTAGCGGATAATCAAGGGGCGGACAAGGGAGGAAGCACTGTATTTCTTTTCTTCTTGACCTGCTTGCTCCTGATTGTCTTTACCTGAACATTGTACTGTAATGTTTTCCCATATTTATGTGCCTGTTTGACGCCGGGTACTATGGCTACCCTCTGTATTATCCTGTATGCTAAGTGTAACACTTTGATTGTCTTTGCCAGAATATTATATAATATCGCATTGTATAATTATTGTTTTACTAAATTAATGTACTTATTTGATGCAGGGTACTTTGGCTACCCTTAGTATTATCCTGTTTGTATTCTCCTATGTACTATCTGTTCTGTACTATGCCTTACTTGACATGGAGCCTTTGCAAAGGAGTCTCTGACTCAAAGGTTTGTAATTCTGATCTGTTCAGTAAATAAATAAAAATAAATAAATTTGGGCTGCTTCACACCAATTGGACTGTTCACCTGCCTGGTGACTCAGGTGTTGGAGTATCTTCTGTCCTGTTCGAACTCAGGCTTCGGATACTTTTCACTCAAGGTGCATCTTTCTGTCGTCTCTGCATACCATGCACCTATTGGGGGCAGGGCTATGGCTCAGCTCAAGGTCTCCCGCACCTTTCTGAGGGTCATTCTGCATTTGAATCCTCCCATTTTGGAGCCGGTCCCTCCATGGGACCTCAATTTTATGGGTTCTATGTGGAAATCATGAAAAAAAAATTGCAATTGCCATTATAGCGAGTACATAATGGCGACCGCATAATTAGCGACAGCACAAAAAGGAACATGTCAAAATAGCGATCCAATCACGTTGATGCATTCCATGCAAACTCTTGTTGTAAATGTGCAAGTCCCTGTTTGGGTACGATCCATGAACTCCTGCTAAAAATACAAAATGTTCTGCTCCTTTCTGGGTTCAAGGCAAGTTTCTCCCTAGTCGCACATTTCTGTTTCATGTAGGCACAGGCAGTTTGAACTACTTGAACCTTACTTGTTGTAGTTCATGGTGAGTAGGCAGGCAGGCAGCAGTGTAAGACTCTGTTAGGAAACATCTGATCCAATCATGCACAGTAGCAGTAGGCAGCAGAACAGAAGCAATTCACAAAGAAGTATTTAATTACCTGACTGGCACAATTATGCTGGGTTAAACAATTATGCTAAGTCAAACAAATCAAGAACCTCTCTCCACATTTGGGCAGCTGAGTGCCATAATTTCAAATAATTTATATTGCTTCTGGTCCTCCTGATGTGCTTAATGTTGAGCGTGACTCCAATACACAAGAGGGCTCTAATGCGTTTGACTGCAGATGGTGCTGGCTTTTTCAGGATAGCAAACAGCTGATCAGGACTCGAGGAATGACTGGGAACAGAGACTGGGGGACAAATCAGGCCTCATGAGAGGAATGTCTGGGACAAGTGACGAAAACAGATTCAGGTAGGGACAGAGAGATGTGGAGGAAGACTCATTTTACTTGGAACAGAGTGAAGGCTTTGAGGATCCTCTCATGATGAGTGTGATTGCAAGACACAAGAGGTCTCTAATGTGTTATGGGTTTGTATTTCTGTTTGGGATAATGGGACAGACTTGGAAAAAGGTTTCAAAATCGGGGCACTTGACAGAAATGCCCAGGACCAGAGATAGAGGGAATGGAATAGGGACACTTGAGAGGAATGTCAGGGACCAGTGGAGGGGGGGTGCAGAGAGATGGAAACTCTAAGGATCCTTGATCGCAATTTAAACTGTCGCAGTTTTTGTACCATCCAAATTGCTATTCTGTCACGGCGGTGTTATTGTGCAGTCACCAATTATGTTTTCACTATATTTGATGTGTGATTATGTAGCCATGATTTTTGACTCGCGAGTATCACAGGATACCATTTTATGTTGTAGAAACTCACTTTATTTTCCTTTGAATCGGTTGCGAGTTGCGAGCTGTGCTTTCTCTCATGGAAAGTGCTGTTTTTAATTGCTGTTACTTCTGCTCAAAGGATTTCTGCGCTCCAGGCTCTCGTGCAAAGATCCTTATTTGTTTTTTCACAAAGACAGGGTGTCTTTCTGTACTAATCCTAGGTTTCTTCCCAAGGTGGTGTTGGAGTTTAAGTTGAACCAATCCATCCATCCACCTTCTGGTTCATTTTCCTGAGTACTTTAATCAGGAGGAGGCTTTGCTGCATACTTTGGATGTACATAGAATCTTAAAATATTATCCTCACTGGACTAAGACATACTAACATACTAAAATGCCAGCAGAATAGGCCTAATGGTCTTTCGTGTCTGCTTGTTTGGTCAGCCCCCACCCTGGGTGCTGACCTTGCCCCTCGCCTTCTCTGGCTTCTCCCTTCCCAGTTCGGATATTCTTGCTGCATTGGATTTTGCTTCCTGAACCCTTCCCTGTACCTGTCCCACCCTCTTGAACCCTCCACTGTCTCTGCCTCCACCAACCCCTAGGTAGTGCATTCCATGGCTCTACCACCCTCTCAGTGAAGTAGCACCTCCTCCTTTCTCCCCTGAATCTTCCCCCCTCTAGCTTCCACCCATGCCCTCTAGTGGCCCCCTCCTCCTTCCTTCGAAGCACCCTCACTGTTCCTCCCCTATTTACCCTCTTCATGTACCTGAAGACCTCTATCATGTCCCCCCGGTCCCTTCTCTCCTCCAAAGTGTACATATTTAGCCTTTCAAGACTTTCAAGGAAATCTGACCAGTCGTTTGTTTCATCTGCCACCGAGAGGGCACTCCAGTTTCCAAACAGTGTTTGTCTAAGTGGTTAGTAAATTGCATCATTTATTATTATCAGAAGTACAACAAGGACCTTCCAGGTCATTCCACCAGGGGTATGGCTTTCTCCAAGGCCTGTTTCAGAAATGTTTCTGCTATGGACATTTGCGCAGCTGTCACCTGGAGTTCTGTCCACACCTTCACCAAGCATTACAGTCTGGATATCTCCTCTCGGCACAGGGCCAGTTTTGGCCTAGCAGTGTTTCATTGCCTTCCCTCCTGAGCTCTTGGCTGCTCATATGTCCTCCTGGTCATACCCAGAACTGCTTAGGACTCAGTCCTACTGGTGTTGGTCTTCTGCAACAGCCTTTCTCGAAATAAGATAGCACAGTTACGTAAGAACTTACCATAACAGTAGATCTTTGAGAGAAGCTCTTGCAGCAGGCCCTACCTTCCCTCCCTCCTTCCTCCTTCCCCCTGCTGTTCCTTGTTTCTCATGCACTACTTCTGTCTTTTCTTCCTTAGCTCTTGGGAACCTCCTCAGTTCTTTATTCGCTGCCTGCTTGTGGTCTTCAGTGGGAGAACTGAGGAGGGTGTGGGGAACTACCTGCCTTTAAAGGAAAAGCTGACGTCAGAGGCTGGTGTTGGCAGTGGGCTGTCCCCCGTAGTACAACGTCTTTATACACACGTATAAGATATGAGCAAGGTATCAGTGCATGTAGGTATTTTCAAGAGAAAGGAAATGTAGCAGAAGATATACCTATAGATTTTATTTTGTCAGCTGTACAATTTCTACTGACCCATAATCATTTTGAATTTCTAGGAGAAAACTATAGACAAATATGTGGTACAGCTATGGGTGCATGTATGGCACCTTCTTATGCAAACCTCTTTCTAGGAAAATGGGAAGAACTATGTGTATTTCAAAACACTAATCCATACCTGAGAAAGTTAGTTTTTTGGACCCGTTTTATTGATGATATTTTGTGTATTTGGGATGGTAATCAAGTAGAGGTGGTGTCATTTATAGAACGGCTGAATGAAAATGATATTAAAATGAAATTTACATACAGAACAGATTCTACCAGTATAGAATTTCTAGATCTCACTATTAGAAGGTCTGAAATGTTTAGAGTGGATATTATCGTGAAAAACTACAGAAAACCAACAGTAACAAACAATTTGCCTAGGGCAGACAGTGCACATCCTAAAAGTTTGAAAGATTCCATTCCTTAAGGGCAATTCCTGCGTTTACGTAGGAATTGCACTAAGGATCAGGATTTTCTTATTCAGGCTGAAGAATTAAAAAGCAGATTTATAGAGAGGGGATACAGAAATGATGTCTAAACACAAGCCATAAACAAAGCACATACCCTACAAAGAGAAGAAATTTTGAGGGAAACGCCTAGAAAAGTGTCAGATTCTACCAAATGTGTGACCTTTGTTACAGATTTTAACAATTGGTCAGGCCAGATTGGAAATATTGTTTATAGAAATTGGCACATTTTACATGCAGACAAAAATCTAGGTGTTGTAATAGAGGAAACACTGCCGATCACTTTTTCAAGGGGACAGAATCTGAAAGATAGGCTGGTCCATAGTAGATTGACCAAGCCTAAAAAGAGTACCTGGTTGGGTAATAAACCCATAGGGAGTTATAAATGTCAAAGATGTAACATCTGTAGTTATTGTAAAATAGGGTCAGAATTTGTACATCCTGTAACAGGACATAGCTATATGATGAAATATCTTATTAATTGTGACACCTCCTTTGTGATCTATGCTTTATGGTGTGAATGTGACCAGTTCTATATAGACAGAACCACTAGGGCATTAAAACAGCGAATACAGGAATATGTGAGAAACATAATCAATGCCAGGACTGATACTCCAGTTGGATTACATTTTTTTCAGAAACACAATTCAGACCCTAAACATATGAAGTTTATGGGCATTGATTGGCAATAGCCCCTTAGATTTGGAGGGAATAGAACCAATGAACTGTTGAAACAAGAAAGTAAATGGATTTACAGATAAGTACAGTCAAACCAGATGGACTCAATGACCAATGGGATCTAAAACCATTTTTAAAAGACAAAAAGAAAATGCAGAAGTAATATATGGCATTAGTTATTTATATGTCTATTGTCAAATGTTTTGTCAAAATTTATATTTTTTTCTTCTGCTTTCTTTCCCATATAGGTTCAATGGATAATGTATGCATGTAGATCCCCACCTGAAATGGAAGGCCCTACTCCCATTCTGAGGATGGAAGTTGTGTGAGGGTGATCACATTGAGACATCTTCCCCAGTCGTATTTTTCTTTTTCCTTCCCCTTTCCCTTCGTTTTTCCTTTTTATTTCCCTCTCTCCCTTTCTTCTCCTTCCCCCATTTCTTTTCCATAAAACACCCCTTGTCATCCCTTCCCCTACCCCCACCCTTCCCTCTCCCTCCTTCCCTCCCCTCCCCACTTTCTTCTCCCCTTCTTCTTTCTCCTCCTTTTCCCTCTCCCTCTTCCCCACCTCCTCCCCTTTCTTTTCCACCTGCTTTTGTCCTTCATGGTGTTAATACTTAATATGTTCTATATGTCTGTTTCCTATATGTTTGTTTTACAATTGTCAAGTCTATTTGGCTTAAGCCTTGTATTTATGTCTTTATAGGTCTCCAAAAAATGACTCATTATGGTTAGAATACACCTATTTACTTATTGAGATATGGTCTACATTAAATGTAAAATATTATTAATGGATATATAACCTTATTCTAGTGGAAGAAAAAGAAAAAACTGGTGTTTATCTAACTATATAGAATGTACATATGTTGATGGTTAGTAAGGTGAAATGTAATTAGTCAGTTTGATATTGAGCTCCACTGTTGATTTGTTTTTAGTATATAAAAGAAATGGATAAAAAATAGAAATTTATTTGTTATATATATGTTATGATAGAAATTGGGTTTCACTTTGTTTTGTTAATTAAATAAATATAAGCACAGGTGTAGTAAATACATATTTCCTATGTCTCATTTTGATGAGGTCATTTGTTGTATATAAGAGTCTTTTGTATCCCTAGCTAGTTATACCCCCTTTGAAGGCACGAATGCCGAAGCACAGGGGTTCCTGTTTAAATTTCTGGCAACAATAAAATGCTATTTTAGCATTTATTTACTACGTTTGGAGTGCTCCTTTCTTTCGTTGTGTGTATTTGAGGTTAGCAACCTCTGGTAGGAGCACCCCCTCTCAAACTGAGTGCCGCTCTAAAGACTGTGTTTGTCCCCCGTAGTAGACTGCTAGCTAGAAAGTTTTCCATGTGGTCCTTGTGCCTGGCAGCTTAGTCCTACCAGTGCTGGCCTGCTGCAAGAGCTTCTCTTGAAGATCTACTGTTACGGCAGGTTTTTATGTAACTGCACTTTCCATATCTATACAATGGAAAAAAGCAACACTTAATGTAAAAAAATATTTTTTTGTTTTGGCCACGGGGTAAAGGGGGCTGCGCCTAGAGATTCAGCTTGTTGCCTGTTGTGCTGATCTGTCAGCAGTGTTTGCCTAGATGTGTTCCCTCTGGGTAGGGGCAGGGATGTACATACATATATGTTTATGTTAAGGATTTTAAACATTTTTTTTCTGTATATGCACAACCTTTCCAGACACTATTTTATAAGAAATGTGCTCTAAGGAATTGTACTGGGTTAAGTAATCTGACTGTAACTAAAGCTGCTAAAATTCTTGAGAATACCCTGGAGAAGGGGAAGCTGAGGGGGAAAACATTCTCGGTCTTTTGCCTACTCAGGGGTATCGACAAGACTGAACAGTTTGAGATGTTTAATCTGATCCCCTACAGCAAAATGCAGGGACACACCCTGCAACTCAGAGGTGATAAATTCCGAGGTAATGATAGGGGGAGTCGTGAACCTATGGAACAGACGAACAGCAGAAACAGTAGACACGAAGAACATACAGACCTTTAAAGTATGCATGGACAAAACATTGCTTACCAATTGAATCACTGGTACTCTGATTAGTAGAGTGGACACGGAGTCCATATAAATTGGTACAGGTTTAAAGAGCATGCTTATTTTATCCCTGCTTCGCTTGTGAAGTGGGCTGGGGGAGCAGAAATGATAGACTTTGAGTCCCTTCTGACCTTATATAACTGTGCAACTATGTGAAAAGTTAAATACTGTTGTAATTGTGCTGAAAATCTATGCCTGTGCTCAAGCTATTATTTACAAACTGTACCTTCTCCAAGTTGTAACCAGATCCTGCTGCAATTGGAAACCATTGTAAACAAGTCCTTGACTCAGTGGTATATCCGTTTCTCATGAACAAAGTTTATTATTATAAACAGTGCATTATCGGTTCTAGCTACATTCTAGGGACTAAAAACAGATACATTTATAGCCAGATAATGAGTCATGTCATTAGATAGTGGACAGCTCCAGCAGTACGAATAATTGGGATAATAAATTTTTGGTGATGACCCAGATACTTTATTATCCTTTCTGGATGGGACGTCAACTTAAGAAATGCCATTGCCTGAGGTATCCATGATATAGAATGGAATATCCAAGCAGTTTTACTCTGAACAGGAATTGACTGAATTCTGTTGTGTATACTGTATTTGCCTTAATCCTTTAACAGGGTTACAGATTAGTCTTCCCAGATATTTACAAGCAACTAGAAAGTATAAAGCCTAATGGACAGTGATCCTGCTTTCATATTCATTTGCATAATTATAAATAAAGAAGAAAGATTCAAAGAATATGTAAAATAGTAGCAGAAATGGGCTTAAAAGTTATGTTTTCCCAAACTTTTCCTTGTGAGGTCTAGGGTTCTTTAAGGCTGTGATTATAAGCACTATGATGATAGCCCCCTAAAACATTTCCTGGACAATTCACAAAGACCAAAACAAGATCTGTTCACTCTCCAGCAGCAAGTAACACACCACGTGCCACCAAGTCTACCACCGTTGCCTCAAAGGGTACCAAGGAGGAGGGCTGACTGGACTGTGGTGGGCTCCAGGAGGGAAGGAGTGGTGGGTCAGGAGCACATTTCTCAGCCAGTGCCACTACACAATGCATTCACTGCTCTGCCAGGATGGGACTGCCAAGAAGCGACACCTGTGGTACTGGCTGGGGAGAATGCGAGGGTCCTCCATAGGGAAGGGCCCCAAGACGGGAGGCAGAGGACCCCAGTAGAGAAGAAAGCAACTTCTGGTGAGGGACTCATTCATTGGGAGGAGGTAGTTTTGGGAGCAGTACAGATGGGGAAGAGGGAGGGGAGACGAGGTATCTATCTGGCACCTCGGCAGGGAGGAATGGAGAGTGGATCCTTAGGATCGATAGGGCAGTGGGACAAGAGGGGAAGTTGGATGTCATTGTCTATCTGGGGATTAAAGACTTGGCAAGAAATGCAGCAGCAGTGGTGCAGTGTAGGTTTAGGGAGCTGGGGAGGGGCCTGAAGCAGGTAGCTTGCATGGTGGCCTTTCCTGAGGTGCTACCTTTATACAGCTGGGAGAAGGCTAGGGAACACAGTACCAGGGTCTTCAATGAGTGGTTGATGGCATAGTGCAGGGAGGAGGGTTTTTGCTACATCAGTGACTGAGGTCTTAACTGGGGGGACAGAGGCCTGTACAAGGGAGATCGGGTCCATCATGCAGGAAAGGGATGGGCAGTCATGGGTGTTGGGGTTAGATGCTACTTTGATAGGCATTTAAATTAGTCAAGGAGGAGGCAGAAAAAATGAGGGAGGTAGAGATACCCCCCCCCTCAGAGAATGGAGCAACAGAGAGAAGAAGCCTAGCCAGAATTAATTCCCATGGGGTAGAGGGGCATAGTGACAAGGGGGAGAGGAGGAAGTGAGATAGATCTAAGACTGAAAGGAGGGTTAAGGAGGGTAGGCAAAGGGACAATGAAAAAGGAGAGGGCAGTAACAGGAAAATGCAAAGGGTGAAGGATGGAAACAGGAAGGGAGGGCAGAGTAGGGAGAGAGGGGCCAAAAAGAGTGGAGGGGCATGTGTGCCAATGCAAGAAGCCTAGGAAACAAAATTCCTGACTTTGAGGGAATGATTGTGGAGGCAGACCTGGAGATCGTGGCCATAGCAGAGTCATTGTGCCCTGACAACCACAGCTGGAAAATGACCATACCAGGATACACCATGTTCTGGAAGGACAGGACAGTCAGGAAAGGGGGGGGGGGGTGTTTTATATGTGAGGAAAGGTATAAAGGCCACAGAGATACTGTGACACCTGGGGTATAAGGAAGGGATAGCGGTTCTTTGGGTTGGCTTACAGAAGGGGACTGGGGCTTTTATCTGCATGAGGGCGGTATACAGACTATCAAACACAGGGGAGGAACTAGACAAGGTTTTGGGGGAGGCCACTGACAAAACAGTTAGCAAAGGGGAGGTATTGATTATGGGGGACTTTAATCTGCCAGATGTAGACTGGAGCATTCTGGCCACAGCTACAATAAAAAGCAGGGCCATCCTAGACTCCCTACAGTGGGAATTTCTCAGGTAGCTGATTACAGAACCTGCTAGCGGTAGAGCAGTGCTGGACCTAGTACTTATGAACAGGGACAGCATTGCAAACATCACAGTGGGCAGTCCCATGGGGACAAGTGATCACCGTACCTTGTAACTTGGCATATGGACTGGACAAGAGAAACAACACACTAAGACGAGAGTCCTGGACTTCAGGAGGGTAGATTTTAAAGAAATTAGAGACTGCCTCAGTAAATACTTTGATGGGAATGGCGGAGGGGGGGGGACCCAGTGGAAATGAATCAAGGGGGGAATGGCTAAGGCAACGACATGCTATTTGAAGGAAGTAACCAAGGGTGGGAGGAGAAAGAGGCCACTATGGTTCTCAAAGGAGGTAGCTGAGGCAGTAATGGAGATTAAAAAAACAGCTTTTAGGAAGTACAAGGAGACCCAGATGGAGGTGGACAGGGAGATATATCTGGGGAAAACAAAGGGAGGCAGAAAGGGTGAGGACACCCAAGGTACAAACAGAGAGGATCACTAAGGTGGTCAAACAGGATAGGACTTTCTTCAGGTATGTGAGTGAAAAGTGGACAGCAGTGGTTTGAATAATGAGAATCAGGAGGGGGGGAATATGCAGAAAAAGATCAAGAAAAAGCTAAAATGTTAAAGGAGAACTGCGCTGAATCTCTTAGTCATTTTTCCCAGTAGAAGCTGATTTTACGTTGATTGTGTGCATGCTTAAGTCAAAGTATTGATTCAATAGGGAATTTGAGGGTGTGTATTGCTGCCAGGCCTGTTGCAGTACATAAGCCTAGGGGCTCGGCAATCTACACCAATGACCACTCGGTGTGGTCCTGATCCAATTCTCTGCTGAGTGGGCTGAACAGTCATGCACTTCAAAGGACCAAAGCCGCTCCAATCAGAGAGGGCTTTCTGTCCTTTGATTTGCATTCTAAGTTCTGCCACTCCCCACAAAGAGAGAGAGAGATGGAGTACAGCAACATCACACAGCTGCTCTTCCACCTGACCACAAGCCTCCTCCTCAAGCTACCCACCCTCCCAGTAATCCTCCTCCATGAAACAGTACACTGCCACGCTGATCAACAGGGGTTACAATTCGCCATTCCTCCTCCTCTGCACTGTTGTCTCTCTCCTCCTCACTTTCACTCAACACACCCCGGCTTCACAATCGCCGCGGTGTAGCTTACAATTCTAGTGGCTCCTGCCACCGCTCACTCTCCAGGAACCCCCCCCCCGACTCACACTAATATTGCGGTGCGGCTTCACTTAAAAGCAGCGTCCTTGCTGCTTCTTTCTGCTCCTTGCTCACCCTAGGCTGCCTCTAAGCTCCGTAGAGCATAAATAATTAAAACACTGCCACCGGAGTGGTGATCAGGAAGGTGGTGTGGAGGCGATACCTTGACATGCCTCCTGCTGGCTCCATTTCTGTCCTCCTCTCCCACTCGTGAGAAGTAGGCCGCAGCCTAAGCTCCGTGCTGGCTAGGAAATTGGAGCACCTGCAGGCACTCTCACTAAAGCGCAGTCACACTGGCAGCTGGCTGTCCTTTGGCTGCACGGCAGCCCACACTTGCTCCTCCACCAAAAATCAATGCCCACAGCTCTAGGAAGCCCCCATTAGACCCCAGGCAAAGGGTTTTAATTTTTTTAAAATAAACGCTGGCCTCCTGCACCTGACTGGTAGCCCACTAGTCCACCAGGACTAACGTTTACACTGTGGCTCCCTCAGGGCCTTTCCTAACCCACTAGACCACCGGGGCATATTATTTTATATTAAAGGGCTACCAACCTTCACTAGCCCACTTGGGCTACTAACTAAAATATTGGTTACTTTGCCACCATTGGGCACAGGGAGTTTAGGCTGAGTCCCCTTTCCCCAAATCTCACTCCCTTTCCTCTGTTTCTTCCCTTTATCATTTTTCTTCTAACTTAACTATTTTTCTCTTTTATTTCTACAGGTCTGACAGGATGAGGGCTCCTACCTACATCAGATAAGTATGCTTTTATGTCTGTCCTGTCCCTGCCATCCTGTTTGGACTACCTTAAGAGCTACGGATCCTTTGTAATCCCCTTTTCTATCTTTTTTTTTGCAGGTACCTTGGCGTCACCCCTTCGGACTCCTACCCTGGCACCCTGTGGCAGGTAAGTCCCTCTATTTTACTTATTATTTTTGGTGGGTTGACTGTAGTGGGTGGCCACATCCATTACACCCGGCAACCTGAGCCATCCCGGGGGGGCCCAATCACCAGCATCAGGCGTGCCAGCTGGCATCCAGCAGGGGCTGAAAATCATCATGTTGCCAGCGCCAGGGTGGCGGGGATACCAGGGCCCACCTGACCACAGAGCAGGAGCTACAGTCGGCCACCTATTCTCTGCTCAGGTTCTTCAGTGCATTGTGCAGTACCCATCCATTAAATGTATACTGGGGTATCCATTCATTAAAATAATACAGATGTTGAAATTAGATCTTTCAGACACTAGTGGCTGGGCAAATCTACTAGCCCAACTATTTTATTTACTACAGTGTTACCCATACCTCTCAACTGTCCCTGATTTTCAGGTATGTCCCTGATTTTACCTCAAAATTTTACTCTGTCCCTCCTAAAAATTGTGTTTCCATGACCAAACAGTGGCGGTTGCAAGCATAAAATAATGTCAAACATTAATGTTACAGATGTGTTCTTCCTTAGAAAATGCATTTTACACTAAAACATTTATTCTACCAGCTTCCTGAGTGGATATTACCAATTTTTAAGATGTGTCCCTGATTTTAAACCTTTGTCCTTGATTTTTTTTAAGCCTTGTCCCTGATTTATGAGGCAGGGGGTTGAGAGGTGTGATGTAAACTTCCTCTAAAAGTATACATTTGGTAATATTTCATTTTGGTGATTGTATTGCTTAACAAGCAACCAATGTTTGGCATTGACAAATGCTTGTTTAAATACTAGTTCAAAATCTGTTATTGCTCTAGTTAGTCAGGCTTTTTAGTTATCCTAGTGGGTGTTTCTGATTTACATGCTGCTGGTAAGAACCATTTTAGAACTGTATGATGTAGTTTATGTCCCTGTTCTACTCTTCTATTGTTGGCACAATGCATTCATGTTCTGTTACAGAATTCTGTGGCTGAGAGGGACATAAACTACATCATACACTTTTAAAATGGCAGTTAACACTAGAGTGTTGTAAGCCCCCCTTACAGGAGGGGCTTATTGCTCCCATTAGGACTCCCTTTCCCCCTCCTACCCCCCACCCCCAGAGCTAGGGAATTCATTAGTGCTCTGGGGATTAATACCTGCTGGACGCCTCAAGGTGGCAGTAGAGGGCAGGTTTAGGAAGTATATAAGGCTAGAGACAGGAAGTCTAGGGGCCTTTGCCAGCCCGGGCAGTAGGCCTGGGGCTGGAAGGGGCAACTGGAGGAGCAGGGAAGGCAGGCAAGAAGGGAGCTCAGCAGTACAGGTGGGCCAATGAGGGGCCCCCCCCCAAAGTGCAGATAGGGATGGCTTTGGCAGCGATGTGGTGCCAAGGAGTAGGGGAGGAAGCTCTGTGGGGAGAATGGTCAGTCAGTATGCCTGCGTCATTGGGATAGGGATGGTGTAGGTGGTGGTAGTATGCCAGGATAGGCAGGAGACCATAGAGATCCCATGGTAGTGGTTACTCAGGTGGCCAGGACTGTTAGGGCAGTGGCAGGGTCCCCACAGGGAGAAGACCAGTGACAGTAGCTCTTTTCCGTACCCTGTGTGGCAGGGTGACCTGAGCTTAGATGGAGCCAGGGGGCCTTTCACCCAACTTGTAGGGCTTGCGTGGAGGTGCAGGTCCTGGGGTGCCAGCATTAAAGGGCCAGGCGGGTCACAGGTCTTAGGACAGGCCTTGGAGGGTACATCTGCTGGGGGTTTAATGCAAGCCCAGGATGTGTTGGACAGAGATGTGGGGCAAGGAGATGTGTACCTCTTCCCACGATTTGCCATCTGGGAGTCACTGAGAGAAGTGGGCTGCTCGGAGGGCCTGGGTGGTGGCAGAGCCTGGGTCCCTCATGTGGCAGGGTAGCCCAGGTAAGATAGCGCAAGTGCTAGAGCAGGGGTGGGTTTTGGGGCCACTGCACTAGGGAGGGAGAGAGAGAGAGAGAGAGAGAGAGAGAGAGCTGAGCTGCGGATGTGGGATTGGTGCCAAAAGTTTGGTAGTACCAGGGAGGTTCAGGTTCATTGTGAAGCCAGGGAGGCTGGGTTACAGGGCCTGGGTCAGAGGAAAAAATCCTGGCACCCTTAGTAGATTTGGGCCAAAATTCAGGGGCCAGATGGGGGAAGCAACCCGCTTTCCCTTGCCGCAGATGGGGCAGCCGACCAATGCCAGACCAGTTTAAGGAAGGTTGTTTGGGTAACCAAGGGAAAAAAGAGAGAGAGAGTTTGGCTTACCAGCACCAGGGAGCCAGGAGCCTGTGGGTTTCTTCTAGTCAAGTGGGTCCCTGAGTAAATCATCCAAGCAGTTAGAGAGACGAAATCCTGCTTGTACTGCCTGTAATCCATTTGTGCTGCTCAGAATGTCCAACTAGGGTAAATTGTACAAAGTTCAGATAGCCCCATGGAGTTGCTTTATTTGTTTGGTGGAAGATGAGACCCCTGCATTCCTGGAATCATTTGGGGTGCAGGAGCTTAAAATAAAGAGGCCAGTTTGGGAAGAAATTGGTAGTGATGTTCCTCCTTGTTTGAGTTAGAAGGAGGGGACAAATGAAATGGACCCCCCCCCCCGTGTGTCTAATCTATTTCACAAGTTTTTAATTCCAGAAGGGTTTTCATCATGCTGTATTGGGACTGAGGGGCTCTGGGGCTCAGAGGAGACAGGAGGTTGCAGCATGGAGATCCTGCTCTGGTGGTCAGTGTTTGGGGAGACTCCAAATTTGCCGTGGTGAGATCAAGAGTACACTTGAAAGTGAAGTCACCGAAAGGTAAGACAGTTATTTTCCTATCTTGTTTATGGGTGCACTGGCTTGGGTTGGCACTTTATTTGTGGTCCCCCCCATGCTCCCTGGACCATCTGTGAAGTTCAAGTATGCTCTAGATGGGGGGATGGGGGTCATAGTGTAAAGCAGAAAAACCCACTGAGGTTATTAAAAGGCCTGTATAGATGGAACAATAATAGAAATGTAAACAGTATTTGAAAGACTGTTTCCTTTGGGGAAAAATGACTTACAGATTCAGCGCAGTTGTCTTTTAAATGAGTACTTCTACTCGGTCTTATTGGGGGGCAACATGTATCAACAGGCATCAGGTGAGGGGGAAGTGGACAGAAGTCCATTTTTTGAGGAGAGAGTCTAAAGGGGATTGTAAACCCTAAAGGAATACAAAGTGATGGGACAGAGGTGGGCAGGATTCACGCAACAATTCTAAAAGAACTGAGCGAGATGCTAGCCATCCCTCTGGAACCCTATTCAGCACCTCATTCTGAGTGAGATGCTAGCCATCCCTCTGGCAACCCTATTCAGCACCTCATTGTAGATGGGGGGCAATTCCAGAGGACTAGAGGAGGGTTGATGTGGTCCCATGCACAAGAGAGGCAGCAGAGAGGAGGCTGGTAATTACAAACCAGTCAGTCTAACCATCAGAGGTAGAGAAATTAATGGAGGCTGGTGGAGTACTTGGAGGCAAATGAGCTAAAGGACCAATGGCAGCATGGCTTAATGGGGGGAGGTCATGTCAAACAAATCTCATGGATTACTTTGGCTGGGTGACTAGAGAGGTTGGATCTGGGGATGTGGCCCATCTTGATTTCAGTAAGGATTTTGACGCTGTGCCTCACAGAAGGTTAATAAAGAAACCTAGCAGCCTGGGGGTTAGGGAGAAGGTGGTAAGCTGGGTATTAAACTGGTTGAAGGATAGGAGGCAGAAGTGGTGGTAAATGGCAGACCCTTGGGAGATGCAAGTGACCAGCAGGGGGGGCCACTGGAATCAGTACAGGGACCCTTCAGTGTACTCTTCAATGTCTTCATAAGTGACATTGCTGAGGAACTGGAGGGGGAATGTGTGTCTCTTTGTGGATGACACAAAACTCTGCAATAGGGTGGACACTCAGAAAGGGATGGAGAGAATGTAAAGGGTTCTGGGGAAACAAGAGGAGTGGTCCTGGGTTATGGCAGCTGGGTTTCAATGCCAAAAAGTGCAAAGTCATGCACCTAAGGTGGGGAAACCCAGGAACTGTGTATAAGATGTGGGGGGGGGGGTTCTTACAGTCACCAGACAACAAAGGGACCTTGGAGTAATCATATCTGATGATCTCACGGTGGCAGGGCAGTATGACAAAGCAGTAGGCAAGGCATGTGTGATGATGGGGTGCATAGGGAGGTGGATTTCTAGCAGGAGAAGGGAGGTGGTGTTGCCTCTGTATCACTCACTAGTGAGACCCCACCTAGAGTACTTTGTTCTTTTCAGGAGGTCATGCCTCCACAAGGACATTGACAGGACAGAAGCAGTGCAGAGGAGTGCTACCAAAATGGTGCGGGGTTGCACGAGACCATATGAGAAGAGGCTGCCAGAGCTCAACATGTACTCCCTGGAGAAGAGAAGAGCAAGAGGGAACATGACTGAGACCTTTAAATACCTAATGGCTGTGAACAAGGTGCAGGAGGGGAGTCCCTTTAATAGTAGCAGGAGCACCAGAACACGGGGACAAGCTATGAGGCTTGGGGGGGAGTCTAAGAGGCATGTGAGGAAATACTTCTTCACAGAAAGGGAGGTGGACACCTGGAACAGCCTGCCAGAGGAGGTGGTGAGGAGGGAAGATGGTGAGTTTCAAGCATATGTGTGATAGGCACATGGGTATAATAAATAGAGGTAAAGAAGGGGGGAGGGACACCTGTGGCCAAATAGTGTCCAGGCCGTAGTTTTAGGCAGGGAAAATAGAGTAGACTAGATGGACCTACCGGTTCTTTCCTGCCGACACATTCTATGTTTCTGTGTTTTAAATCTGCTCTAGATTGACTGTTCCTCATTAATAGCACTGTGGAATATCCATACCCAAGGGCTCCACAGTTAGTGGGCAGGCCGCTGGACCAGCCTCATCTGCCTATCCCTCTGAGGCAGTGTTGTGCAATGCCAGATTTATCAAGAACAAGATGGCAATTATTGTCAATCTTGTTGCAACAGCTGATCTGGCTTGCATCACCGAGACCTGACTGGATGAAAGTGCCGGCCCTGTATTGGAATCAGCTGTTCCAGCCAGGTACTTGGTGGTACACTGCTTGGGGGAGTGGCAATCTGCTTTAAGTCAGACTTGAGCCTCACAGCCTTCCCAGTAGGAACAATGAGATCCTTCGAATGTGTAGCTGTTCAAGGGTTTGCAGGTGTAGGTTGCAGGTTGCAGATTCCTTCTCACCTACCGACCTCCAGAAGATGGGAAGGAATTCCTGCAGGAGGTCGCAGACTTCATTGCCAAACTGGTGTTGGAGTCTCCCAGATGGAGTATTCTGGGGGACTTCAATGCCTGGGTCGATGATGAACTCTCGCAGTTTGGTCAAGACTTCCTCCAACTAATGTGTTCATTGGACCTGACACAGGTTGTTACCTCTGCAACCCATATTCATGGCCATTCATTGGACCTTGTCTTCCTGCTGAGAATAGAGGTCTTAGACCTTATGTTGGAGCCGGTCACTTGGTCGGGCCACCATACTGTGAGGTTCTCTTTCGAGGCCCCCCTAATAGACCTTCTCCTATGGAGATGGTCCAGTACTGCCCTTTAAGGGGTGTGACCCCACAAGGTCTAACGGCGGTGCTGTACCTATCAGATTTAGTGAGTGCATGCAAGGAGCTGGGGGAATTGGTGCTGACCTATAATAGGGTTATTGCCAAGGTCCTTGACTCTATCGCACCTGTCCATGTTTGACTCCTTACCTCACACCAGAGGTCCCCTTGGTTTGATGCGACTATCAGGGAGATGAGCAGGAGGGGTCGAAGGTTGGAGCAGTGCTGGTGGAGGACCGGTTTGGAGGAGGACAAGCTTATTATGATGGCCCATTATAGAGACTATCAATCAGCAATCTCCTGTAAGAAGGCTGAGTTCCTGTCCAGGGAGATTGCTGCGGCAACTAACAGACTGGCACAGCTCTTCAACACTGTTGATAGGCTATGCAATTCAGCCTGTCTTCAGTTTGTGGGAGCCTTTTCACAGTCAAGATGTGATGAGTTCGCGCAGTTCTTTGCCAATGAGATTGCCTCTATCGGATCAGAAATCCAGTCAACGCCCTCTAATGGGCCTTGTGGTAACGGGTCTGAGATTGCAGGCAGGCAGTCAGTCCATCTGGCTCAACTTCGACCAGTTGACTGTCATGGATGTTGTGAAAGTCATCCAGGGGTTACAGCCAGCCTGCTGTAATTTGGATCCAGGACCAACATGCCTCCTAATGGGGTGTGTTGATGTCATCGGCCCAGTCCTAGCCAGGATAGTCCGATGTTCTGTAGTGACAGGGGTCTTTCCAGGGCCCCTAAAGGAGCTTGTTGTAAGGCCACTCCTGAAAAATCTTTCACTAGATCCGGACTGCCTAGCAAACTACAGACTTGTCTGTAACCTATACTTTGTGGGTAAGGTTATTGAGAAGGTGGTGGCCACTCAACTGGAGACTCATTTAACAGCTCACAACATCTACGATCCTCTCCAGTCTGATTTCAGGAACAAGGCATAATACCGAGACTGCCCTTGTTCGGGTGTTGAATGACCTCCTAGTGGTGAGGGATTGGGGGAGATGTACCATCTTGATTGACCTCGATCTCTTGGCAGCATTTGACACAGTGGACCATGGGGTGCTGACAGAGCATCTGCAGGTTTGTTGCAGACTGACTGGTACAGTCCTCAGCTGGTTTAAATCTTTCCTCACTGGCAGGTCGCAGAGGATAATGTCGGGATTTTTTCTTTTGCACCTCTGCCCCTGCCATGTGGGGTACCACAGGGCTCATTTCCCATGTTATTTGTGGTGTATATGCTACCACTAGGGGACATTATAAGATGGTATGGGCTGTGTTTTCACTGCTATGCAGATGACACTCAGCTATTCCTGTCTTTTGCGCCTGAACTGCAGGAGATGGTCTCAGTATTTAACAGCTGCCTTGCTGAGATCCAAGGCTGGATGAGGGCCAACTGGTTGAAGTTGAATCCAGACAAGACTGAAGTACAGGTGCTGGAACGTGGTCGCTGAGGGGTGAGGTGGCAATCTGGTCAGTTCTCTGGGCTATGGCTTGGGGATTCCCAGTTGCTCAACTCGGATCGAGTACAGAATCTTGTGTTTTGGACTGCGGCTTGACGCTTAAGTTACAGGTGTCAGCTGTGGTCCAAACCTCATTTTATCATCTGAGGAACAGCGCCAGGATTAAGCACCTGATTCCCCCTGGTGATATGCCAGCACTGATCCATGCCTTTGTGACCTCTCTCCTTGATTACTGCAATGCCCTATACCTAGGGCTATCAGGGATAGATCTTCACTGACTGCAGCTAGTACAGAATGCGGTGGCCAGGTTGTTGACTGGACTAACCAGGTCATGTCATATCACACCTGTGCTCCGCTATCTGCACTAGCTGCCAGTTAGGTGGCGGATCACCTTCAAGGTCGGTTTGCTGACCTATCAGGCCCTATATGGGAAGGGACCTGGATACCTGCAAGACCTCCTGTGTCCCTACTGCCCCCCCCACTTCACTCCACAGATGAGGGATTTCTAGAAGTTCCCAGGGTCCTCTTACAAACATCTGGTGCACACACTTTTGCATATGCAGCCCCAACCCTATGGAACTCTACCTTGCCACATTCGAGAAAGCTCAACCATTGATCAATTTAACCCTTGCAGGGCCACGGACTGATCTATCAGTCTAAAATTCCCATCCGTTCTAATTCTGTCGGCAGCCTAAGGGTTAAGCAGGAGCTGAAAACCTATCTATTTACACAAGCTTTTCCAGACCAGAAATGGATTAATAAACTTATCGCTTAGTAATAAGGAGTTATTTATGTGTTCTGTTGTATATGTATTGTATTTTAACTGTTTTTAGATTCAATGTAAAGCATTTTGAAATGCAGTGAGAATTATGCTATATAAAAAAACGAATGAATGAATGAATGTACAGTAAAAAAAAATATTATCTCTTTGTAATATTTAAGTGATAGAGGTACATATAGAATCATGTGTAGTCTATCATACACAGCAAAGCTATGTTGCCATCAAAGAGTTGTGATGACATCATAGGGACCTTGAGAGCCAAGCTTGAGAGGTCCCTGATGTTATCACAGCTCTGAGATGAAAAATGCATGTTGTGTTAGGCATGGCAGCCAGTAGGTATATGTTTTTTTTAAATTGTAAAGGTATGAATGAGTGATCATGCCCCATGAACATGGGGGCATGCAGTAAAGCTGGGGGGGAGGAGTTTAAGAGGGATGTGAGAAAACAGTTCTCCACAGAAAGGTTAGTGGATGCCTGGAACAGCCTACCGGAAGAGGTTGTGGGGTAAAGACAGTGGGAAGCTTTATGCATGTGTGGGATAAGCACATGGGCATAATAAGCAGAGGAAAGGGACGCAGGAGGGACACTAGCGACCAAATATGCACTACGGTGTCATAACAGACAGTGAAAAATAGGGCAGACTAGATGGGCCTACCAGTCCTTTTCTGCTGACAAATTCTATGTTACTATGTTTCTTGTAAATAACTGTTTGCTTAAAATATAGAGGATAATATATGGTTCTGTATCTGCAACAGGCTTGTGTAGCCACTGAGAGGGTGTCATGGTGACCGTTTAAACCTCGAGAGCGAAGCTCGAGAGGTTTAAGTCGACATGGCATCCTTGAGGTGGCTACACAAGCCTGTTGCAGATACAGAACCCTACATTGTCTTATTTTATTTCGTTTTTGTTTACCGGGTAAGGTGTCATAGCCACAAAATAAGACTATTTTCAGACACGACCCAGAAGGTTACAATACAAAATTGGTAGACAAAACAAATAACAGGTATAGTTCAGAGGTAATCAACCATACAAGAAAAAATCTACACAATGTTTTGTGACGTAAACAGTATTGCTAATATGATAGAGACAATGGCAGGAAAATACACAATAGTACAAAACATAATGAGCATACAATCATAGTGCAGTAGAAGTTTAACACATAATTCGTGGCAAGTACTACATATAACAATAACAAGAGGTCAGAGCAAAATTGACATTTTGAGAGCTGAGGAAGGTGATGTCAAGTGTCAAGCACCCTATGGGGGTTTAAAACAGGAACATAGGGCATGTTTTACAAGGAGAGAGTGATGCATCTTTTTAAAAGCAATATGACTAGGTGCAGAGCGAACATCAAGAGTTAGGGAATTCCAATATTTTGGGGCAAGGCAGGAGAAAGCTGAGGTTCCTTTAAGGGTTCTGCACCCAGGGGTGTATAATAGAAAGAGTTCAGTAGAGCGGAGACCATAGGTGGGGGACAGAGGCACCAGCATGCCTGCAAGAGAGGTAGGTAGGTTAGTTCTGATTATATTGTCCAGCAGAGTACCAAGGGCAAGGAGTCGATTGGCAGATGGAGAAGGCCATCTAAGGTCCACATATAGCAAGCAATGGTGCTTCAAATGTGGGGAAGCCGAGGCATAATGACAGACACTATTGTACGTTGTATCCCACTTACTGAGGGTGGTTTTCAAAGCATTTATGTAGGTGACAGCACCATACGCAAGGAATGGAAGTAGGATACCCCTAGCAATAGCCAGTCTAGCTGAGGGGGTAAGCATCCAGCTAGTCCTGTAGGCTATTCCGAGTTTGGAGTTTACTGACTTGCAGGTATTGATGATGTGTTGCTCAAAGTTGAGTGTTTCATCAAGCAGGACACCTAAATACTTGAATGATGTTACTTTCGTAAGGAGGGGGGGAGCCATTTGCACAGGAGACGTTGAAAAGGTTGCGGTTTGTTCTAAGTTTGGTTGCAGATCTGAAGAGCATGCCCTGAGTTTTACTTATGTTCAGGATGAGCCTTTTGTTGTGGATCCATTCTTGCATTATGAGAAACACTGATGTTAGTTGACTGTTTATTTCTTCTACGTTTGCAGAGGAGGTGTAGAGCACATAGTGTATGGTTTTGTATCTGTATGAAAAACATTAAACAGGGCACCAACTTTGTATAACAGTAACGCACCAATTATCCACATAACGGAGCACAACCACCCACCCCCCACACGCACACCTCAAGAGAAAGAAAATATGACACTCACTGGGGAACAAAGTCTGTTGACTTGCAAAAGGCTGGCAGCTTGTACAGGGACAACAGTCGTACTGGTATAAGATAAAACATTACTAAAATGGGCTGGCTGTATAGACTAGAGGTTGGAGTAACGAGGTGTGAACGAGCTTGGTACATCCAGCAGGCCAGACTTGGGTTTGATTCTCATGACCTCCACTTGCATACTGTGTGACTCTGAGCAAATCACTTAACCTCCCAGTGCTCCCAGGTCACTCCTGAAAATAGGTACTTGTGCCTAGTGGGCCTTACCTGGTTACCAAAGACTAAAATTAAAAAAAAAAAATCTACTCCATTGATTGCTGAAAAAAACGGCAAAAAAAACCACAGGAACTCTTTCAAATTATTTCACGATGGCTGAAGCGTTATGCCACGTCTTATCCACGTGACTACCTCTGACCCTGCGGAAAGAAAAAAAGTTGAGAAACAGGCAGGGGTAAGCTGTGAACTGGAAGTGTGCCATTTGAATCACACAGTGCTACTGACTACAGCCACTGTTCTGTTGTCTCGAGACTGCATTCCTAACATTCCTTTGCTGTTCTGCTGCAGTAGATGCATAGCTGATGCAGCACAACAGCAGAATGACGTACCTACTGCATCACAACAGCTCTGTTGCAGGTATGGATTCCTATATATGTAAAAGCATCCCAACATACACTATAATGTGACCAAGCTGTGGAAATCTTTGTAAGTTTTAAGGTTTCAGGTCGGATTTAGAAACATTTGAATTGTTATGTAGTTGACATTTTCTCTGGGTCAGCCGAATGTTGTCTTGCTGGCATTGGCATTGGTAGTGCAGGAGTTAGAGAGATGTATAATAGGAATGGCAGTGAAGTATTGAACTGATGCCAACCCCACCCCAACCCTGCAGAGATGGACAGGCATTGGGGTGTGCCTTTGGGTCGTTGGCCATAACGCTCATGGCATTTCACCTCACCCTACCATGCAGACACTGACAAGCGTCACAGTGTGCCTTTGGGTCTTCTGACCTTACGCTCACCCCATTCCATAAGGAAATATGCTGAGATATGTGCAGTATAGGAGAATGGGGTGAACTTTGGGACCGAAGAGTCCAAGGCACACCTCGATGCCTGTCACTGGCTGCAGGGTGGGGGGGGGTGGAATGGCATGAGCATTACAGCCAACAATCCTAAGTCACATCCTTGATGCCTGTCAGTCTCTACAGGGTGCAGTGTTATGGTTGGACACCCTAACGCCCTGGGCATTTCTTGGTATTTTCACTCCAAATTTTCAACATGAGCTTTTTGTGTCCCCACCTCATGAACAGTGGCATTATCAGTTCGTTAGCGGAAAGGCGATTTTGCACAGCGACTGTGCCATTTGGCGCCACAGGTGTGAAAACACATTTTGGGCAGGATGTAAAAAATGACAGCTGTACTGTTCATGAGGAGGTGTAAAAAATGGCAATGTTGAAAATCTGTAGTTAAAATATAAAAAATTGGTAAAGTCACGAACGTGCATAGAAACTGCTCAACACACGCCCGTAGCACAATTATTTTGGGGATTTTGCTAACCACATTTTCAACATAGGCATTTTGGGACCTCCACTCATGAACAGTGGCACTGTGATTTTGTTAATCTGTCCCGAACGTTGATTTTCCACAGTGTGCCAGATGTGTGGAAACACATGTTGGGCAGGATGTGAAAAATGACAGCTGTACTGTTCATAAGGAGGTGTAAAAAAAATGGCAATGTTGAAAATCTGAAGTGAAAATATTAAAAATTGTTGAGGTTTCAAGCGTGCGCGGAAACTGCGCGATGCACACTCATAACACAGTCATTTTTTGGAATTTTTTCACCAAATTTGCAACATAGGTTTTTTGGGACCCCACCTCAAAACAGTGGCGCTGTTGTTTCATTAATCTGTCCCAGAAGGTGATTCCGCATAGTGACCATGAAATGACCTTTCAGGACCAAATAATGAGATGATGGTGCATGTGTTCATGAAGTTGGGTCCCAAGAACCCCATGTTGAAAATTTGGAGCTAAAATTCAAAAACATGGCTGAGATATTCCACTAAGTTGAAATCCCTCCATTGATTCCATTATACAGCTTACCGGCATTTCTTCATTTTGCAGTTTGACTTTGAAGAGTCCAGACATGTTCCCACTCCACCAAGATCACAGCTGGACCTCCGGAGGTAAGTATGGGGTAATGGGGGCTGTGGGGAGGAGGGGCGGAGTTTGGGGGGCACTGCCCACAGAGTCGAGAAACCGTTTCTTTTTCAGGTCCAGAAAAAAGCGAACATTACAGGACCGTTTGTTCTTTATAGGTGAAATAAAACAAATGTTGGGCACACTGGGGTGGGCTCCCAGTGTGCCCCATGACTTTCAGGGGGGAAGTTGGCCAAACTGGGGTGGTCTCCCAGTGTGCCACACAATGGGTGTGGGAGGGGTGAAGAACATGCCAACACGATCGGCTTTGTGTGAGCTGTGGCACACTGGGGTAGGCTCCCAGTGTGCCACACAATGTGGAATGGGTTGGGGGACATGCCGACACAGGGATTGCACCCCAATGTCAGCTTTCTTTGGGGATTGTGTGGTGGTGGCTCCTTCCACTGCCATGTTTATTGAAATGTTTCACCAGGAAAGGCATGTCATCTGTGCTGCTGCATGACGAGCTTGTCTCCAATTACAGCAGCACATTTCTTTCAAGTTGTGTCCACGTTACATAATTCTTGTGTCAGCGTTAGCATGCTGGCTACTTGGGGAATGAGGGACGCACCTACTAAATTGTGCTCTGCATTCGCTAACACTGACACATCTCTGCATTTCTCCTACTACCACAAGATGTTGCTTGCGCATGCGCAAGACAACATAAAAATGATTGATTTTTCTGAAAGAAAGTGGCAGGGGTAGAGGGCAGGGTTGTTACTAGCTGTACCAGAAACAGGGATTTGGTGCCTCTGCAACAACCTCTGCGGGGTGCACTCTATAAGGGATCCCTGTTGTCTAGGATAGGCAGTCTTTGAGATACTAGAGATGGGGGTGGAAGCCAGTAGTGTTAGGGTGGGCTAGCCCAGAGGGGGAGAAAGTGTGTTGCAGCCCAGGAACCTCTGCAGACAACAGCTGGGGAACCAGTGCAGTTACCTATGCCAGGGTACTGGATGGAGGAATGAATCACATTTGAAAGCCTGCATTTTAGGTTGAATGCCCTAGAGACACTAACATGTTCCCAGAGGGATGGGCCTGTGTATGCAGTCCATCAGCATGACTGCTTAGGATGCTGGCCAGGGGAGTGCAGTTCCTGCTGCGGGCTCCTGCCGGGAGTTATGGGTATCCAAATGTTTCCTTGTGAGAAGGGTACCATTACAAACACTGTGATGCTTTCCCCCTAAAGTATGGTATGAACAATTCTCAAAGACCAAAACAAGCTCTGGCCTTTCTCCAGCAGCACTGTGCACACCATGTGCTGTAGATCTACAATGAAGCCCACCAGGATGAAGCCCAACTCTGCAGGATTCTGCAGTAGAGTTACTGCAGTAAACAATGCAATTTCAATGGGAGTTGATCCCTTTTGTCATGCAAGAAACCTGTGACACTGCGCTTCATCCTGGCGGGCATCACTGTACATGTGATATGTTTTATATATTTGCTGATACATCTGGAACACTAAATAGATACATAGTTTATGTATATTTAAACTTGTATCTCTATATGTATAGTTAATGTATATCTAAAATTTATAAAAATGTATCTAGCCAATATTTAGTAAATTAATGCATTTTAAAAAAAATCTTAAAACACTGAGTTGAAAAGATGAATTCATTATAATATAACATGCTTTTATTTGTATATTTGACATTATCTTGTTAGCAGCCATTCAGATACCTATACCAGAATTATAATTTAATAATGCACTTTTAACTCAGTCATACAGTTAACACATTTATACCCTCCTATACATAAAACTTACCTCTCAATCTTATGCTTAATAAAGGCTCACATTAGTATTCATACTACCCCTTTATGACTGCTTTTTATGTTGGGATGAGTTCCTATATATACCCTGCTCCTTTCCTTGCTGTCTGTAAGCTAATGCTTTTCAATTCAAAATTATTTCAAAATTAAAAATTAACATGATTGTAGTTGATAAACTGTGCTTTCAAAATATGTAAATTAGTAATACAACTCTCTACAGAGTACTAAACTAAGCACTTGCAAAATATATTTAATATAAAATAACATATTCTACATATACTCAACACATACTGTACTGGCATGTAACCAAATATATGATGATATGTAGAAATAATGCATTCCATATATATTCACATAATCTAGTCTACATACATTTGAAAGATATATAACATATACCCAAAGCATATTTATTAAATATGAACAATTTTAAATTGCCAAATACAACAGCTATACAATATTTATTATCAATTTACAATGAAGATAAATACACATATATGCCAGATATTTTTCAGATGTATAGCAGGCGAATCTTATTATAGCAATTTATGAAATTTATCTCAGAATATATCTATTATATATATACCATGGGCTTCATGAAAATAAATTATTTATTTTGAAAGGCTGGTTATGATCTCTATTAACCTCATGAGTGGTGGAGCCACAAGTGAGGTCTATAGATGACATACCTAGCCATTCAAAGTAAATCATTTATTTTCATGCAGCCTGTGGCATGTACCATTTATTCAGCGCCCAGTAGCTTGACAGGTGGAGGGTTCTAATGTAGTGCCGGCAGGCCTGGACAAACTGTTGGGTACAATGGATGATTCTGCTCAGAACATTAGGGAGCTGGAGTCGAAATATCCATTGTTCTCTGAGATGGAGTTGAAATAAATTATTTATCTAGCTCCCCAACTGATGAAAATAAAATCAGTTTTTTTGCAATTTTTTTTACACCCATTGGTATTATATTTATTGATATGGCTGGCAGTCTAGTCTGGAGGTTAGAGTAATGAACTGTGAATGAGCTTGCTATGTCTAGCAGACTTGGGTTTGATCTCACAACCTCTACTTGCATACTGTTTGACTGAGCAAGTCATTTAACCTCCCCAGTGCTCCCAGGTTATCCCTGAAAACAGGCAATTCAGGCTAGTGGGCCTTACCAAGTTACCAAAGAATAAACAAACAAACAAACAAACAAACAAACAAAAAAAATATATATATATATGTAGGGGCACGGTTGTGTCCCTATAGGTAGGGTTGAGTGGCCTGTTTAATGTTAAACCTCAAATTTTGCACTTTAATAGCTTTGTAACTGTTCAACAGATTTGCACAAAATTTGGTACTGTATGTGCTGTCCTATGGGTAGTTCTCTTGACGTGGCAAGTTTCATTTCAGTTGGATGTGTGGATTCTGAGATCCAGGTAGTGTAAAAAAATGAAAAGTCACTACTTTATGCAGTTTTTTCCTCATTGCCTTGCACCTAGACAGTTCAGAATTTTGGTGTGATTTTGTTTTATGGTAGAAAGAACCTAGATAACAGAACTGCCATGATTTGTTTGGTGCAAAAATATTAACCTGTTGCAAAGTTATTCAGTTTTTAAGTTCGCATTATTTACTATGGGAAGTTCATTGTTCAGGATAGAGGTAAAAAGTTTGTCAGAAGATTTGATCTCACGAAAAAGGATTCTGTCTCACACCATTCTTTTTTCATGAGAATCAAATCATTTTTGTGAGAGAAAAATCCTTTTTCGCGAGCCGCATCTTCTTTTTTCCTTTCCACAAACTAAAATTTGTGAAAAATACATAAAAATGTTGTCATTTTACAAATCAAACACCAGAACCTACCTAAACTGGCCCCATTTAGCTAGATTCTTGTTGTGTTTGTTTTGCACATTTAGGGCCAGAAATGCTTTTTCTGGGCACCCAAAATCACGGGTGCCCAGGTTAGCAAGAGGAGCCTTTTGCTGCATTCTCTGTATGAGAACAGCATATTTTATTTAGTACTGCAGCTGCAGCTGAGCTCCTGCTGCTGGCTGCAGTGTGAGTTGTGAGCCCCCCATTTTCCCAGGTGTCTAGTGGTACCCTTCACGCCACGATCACTGTCCCCATACATTCCCTGGTGTCTAGTGGCAACCTCCCCTTTGATCAATGCCCTTAAGTCTTTTGATAATTCATGTTTAATGTCTGACACCAGGATGCCCAGCCCCAGAGTCGTATGCCCCCCAGCCCTTTGTTTTATTAATAAGCTGACATCAGGGGGACCAATCCCCATGTTGGCATATAATACCCCCTGCAGCAGTGTGGGACACTTGGGAGCCCACCACCAGTGTCTCAAAATATTTATTTAATTTATTCACACCTGAAAAAAAGAAAACAGTCCCCAACATCTTTTTTTAACCTGAAAAAAGAAAATGGTCCCTCATCATCCCTGCCATCCCTTCCCCCATCCCTACCCTCCCACTGAGCACCCACCACCCTACACCCCCCTTACCCTATACTTACTACTGGAGGTCATAGGCTGTCATCTTCTGTGGACTGGGACATGTCTGCATTCTTCAAAGCTGAATCGCAAACTGAAGAATGAAGGTAAGTGCTGTATTTCAATGACGTTTTGAACTTATGTTCTTAACTTTGCCGTTCTGGGGAATTTTTTCACCAAATTTTCAACATGGCCTTTTTGGGACCCCATTTCATGAACACTGCCACTTTGTTAATCAGGCCCAGAAGATGATTTCATGGGCACTGCACAAAATCACCTTTCGGGACTGAACAACAAAATTTCACTGCCAATGTTCATGAGGTGGGGTCCTAAAAAAGCCATGTTGAAAATTTGGTGAAAAAATTCCTAACAATGGTCGAGTTATGCGCGTTCGCCAAAAGTTTTCTACGCACGTACATAACTTTGGTAATTTTCAATATAATGATTCAACATTTTTAACATAGCCATATTTTTCACATCACCTCATGAACAGTACAGCTGTCATTTTTCATATTCTGTTCAAAATGTGTTTTCAACCCTGTGGAGCAGAATAGCATTCTGGCACAGATTTGAAAATGTTTCACCTATAGGGTTTATGAGGTGGTGTCATAAAAAGACTATGTTGAAAAATTGAGGTCAAAATATGAAAAACTGCCAAAGTTATGAATATTTGTTGCAATTTCGCTATGCACGCTCGTACCATGGAAATTTTTAATATTTTGACCCCAGATTTTCAACGTAACCTTCTTCGTGCCTGAAAATAGGTAGGATTTGTCTAGTGCACTTACCTGGTCAACAAAAACGAAATAAAATAAATAAATAAATAAAATATTACCCCACCTCATGTATGCCACAACTGTCATTTTTCAAATCCTGCCCAAAATGTGTTTTTGCACCTGGGGCATAGAATGGAATTGTAGTTGTGCAGAATTATGTTTTGGTGAGAATTTAAAAGTTTTCTTTACCGGGTACATGAGGTGGGGTATTAAGGTGGCTATGCTGACAATTTGGTCACTGTTGTCCTATAAATGGATGCGCAGGACCCATAGGGCCCTGCGTTTCCATAGCTACATTCATATACGCATCTATGTGGGGATGGGAGCACAGGGTCCAAAGGACTCTGGACTCCCACAGTAAAATAAGAATACCATTATACTATCTCATAAAGTAAGAAAATAAGTTGCAAAAAACTTCATTAATGCTCAGGTTAGTGTCAAAGTGGCAAAAGCTGGGAAATGAGGTGTTAGGGTTTCCAACCCTAACACCTCACCCTCTCAAACCAGGAAGAAGATCAGGTGTGGGGTTTGCCATGGGCTTTTCAAGCTTAACACTCACCCCATTCTATAAAGTCTACACATCTGACCTTATTTACAGATGGAATGGGGTGAGTGTTAGGCTCAAGAAGCCCAAGGCACGCCACACACCTGCTCTCCTGCCTGGTTTGGGAGGGTGGAGTGTTAGAGTTGGAAACTCTAATGCCTCATTTCCCAACTTTTGTCACTTTGACCCTAACTGGAGCATTAACAATATTTTTTGCAACTCATACACATGCACACACACACACACTCACACACACAAACACACACACATATATATATATATATATATATATATATATATATATATATATATATATATATATATATATAGTTTAAGTTTATTTGCTTGACTGTAAGTCATTATGATAAAATATCAGATATTATACAATCATCCAACATAAAATAGAAATGTACAAGTTATACATATAAGCTTCTATCAATCACTTAAACAGCACTTTATGGTATATAAATCATGCTTAATAATGAGCACTAGATAAAATATAACCACAAAATCAGTCATATCTTATATCACTATTAACATCTGTATATTTGCATACATGCATACATGATTTGTTCATTAAAATGTCAGTACCACCTATGGTAAATAGTTTTCAAAGATAAATTATATCACAGAATAGGAAGCCTGCAAGAAATGTAGTCTCAAGTGAGCATTATTATCCCAAAACAAAGAATTGCTGTATCGGCTATCTCATTCTGCATATATAAATGATAAATATTAGAAAGCTGCTTCCCAAACATTATAATCATAATAAAACCAAGTTGCTTGTATAACACACTATGCAATACAAGTCCAACATTAAAAATCATATATAAAGTTTTTGGTTTGGGTAAAGTGCTCTACATGATAATTAACATAATGCTGTTAGTATATAAAATACATGTTTTGATAGGTTCGGAATCCATAGCAAGACAACAAATATATATCTAGATAGATATAGGATACATGATGGGCATGAGTATGATATGGAAAATATTTTCACTCCTTTAGAGTGACCTCTGGATATTCACGAGTGGCAAAGTCACTCGTGAGTATTCAGAGGTCAATGTGCAGGAGTGAACATATTTTCCATATCACATGACTGCACATAATGTATCCGATTTATACAATAGGAGTGTGTTTTCTGCTGTTTTTTGTTTTGATGAAATCACCACAGTGAAAATAAATGCAGGTGAAATCACCACAGAGCTCTGAGGAAGGAGGGGCATCCCTTGGAAACATCAGCAGAACGTCACACGGTGAGCACCTGGAAGAAAGGTGGAGAGCAAGAACGCCAGGTTCAATGGCGGAACGATGATGTTATTTTCCAAAGGGAAACTCAGCGTGTGAATAGTTTAGTGTGAATATGCGGGTCGCAAAATTGAATGAATCCCAGGTTTCCAAATGAAGACCAGCCAGAGAGAGATATAATTATCCAAATTTCGGTGTAGTTATCAGCGGAGAAATGAAGGGCTTGTCGACCAGCAGCACACAGTGGAATAGGCAATGGAGCCAAGAAGAAATGAAGCACTTACTGAATTCATAACGATAAGTACTTTTTTGAAATCAAGCATGCTATTAAGGAAATTTGAGTGCTATAATAAATAATGTAATTTCAAGAAAGCACCTAGCCAGTGGTGCAATAAAATATGCGAAGTAAAAATCAAGACAAAATGGTCTAAGTCTGATTGCTTGTGAACTTTTACTAAACTATTTTTAGTAATTCGTATTAATTACCCTGCACATAGCACCAGTAGCTTTACCCAGAGCAAATTAGTAGGCTAATTAGCATTGCATAAAAGAAAATAACTATTTTAATTATTGTTACTAATGTTTTGATTGGTCACTGAATTTCAAATTGTGTGATGTCATGTATGATGTGCCATTAAATTGTGGTGTTGGGTGTAGTTGACTCCACCCCCCTGAGGAAACGGGACTGTACCGTCGAAGCGATGGTGAACCCAGTGGATGTAGAATAAACTTCTTCATATTTATTGTATTTATTATCCTTATTATCCTCATGTGTTTTTGCTGCATTTTTTGTTTTCCTAGTATGCTGTTGCCTTTATTTGTGGCTGATCCATGAGAGGGACTGTTCAGCGCATTTTCTCCTGTGCTAATTGCATTATTATTATATGTATCGCACCCTGTTTTCTTGTTATGTGTATACTGTTATGATGACATCCTGTTTTGTAATCTACCAGGTCGTGCTTGAAAAATAGGTAAATGTTTTGCCTAGTGCACTTACCTGGTAAATAAAAACTAAGCAAAATGAGTTTGCTCTGGTTTAAAAGGTTTCTGGAATCTGGGCATGATTTATGAATAAAGGACCAAAGTTGGGAGCAGCATGCCTCAGATACGTCAACTCTCAGTGCCTGGGACCATTTGCCTCTAGTCCTCTTGGAAGAATCTAGGTATTCTGAATGATTGGCCAATAAATCAGGCCTGCCATAACCCTGGGGGACTTAAACCAGGACAGCAAGGCAGCAAGGGTGGTACTGGGAATTCAAGAGGGAAGGTTCTAGAGACAGCCATAAACCGCGCTGTGGATTTGTAAATATTTCCAGAAATCACCCTTGGGCAAAACCAAATGTCACATAAGATTCTCATATAAGTACAGTTCTGTGGTGTTGGGCTGCCATAGGTCAGAGACATATCTTGACCTTTTGATTCCCATGTGTCCCACTGTATCACTTTCGCACCTATTTTAAGTAGAGGGTTTCTCCATTAGAGGATCAAGGCATGTGACATAAGCGAGGACCAAACCCAGGACTACAGTTTTTTCCATAACTTCAGGGACAGAGGCACAGTGAGTCCAGTTCTGCTGAGAACAGGCAAAGAGCAGAAAAGGCAAGTCACATGGAGGGCCCCCCAGGTCACAGTGGTGCTCAATAGCTATCCAGAGCAGGGATTCAGAGAGGGAAATGGGAGAGAGGCAGGCCGTAGTTTGCGCAGACCTGAATGCTACATAATATGCATAGGAACCAGGTTAGGCCCCAGCCTCCTCTGCTCCAGTGGGCTCTAAAGTTGGCCCTGCTATAACAAAGGGGTTTGCCTTCCCATAGGAAACTACCCACCACAGCCTCCATTTTTGAGAACCATAGTGCAGTTATCTCTACCGCCAGGTGAGAGAGGCAGTGCATCAGCTTGGGGGCCATAATCATCTTGACTGCTGCTAATTTCCCTGCCAGAGATAAATGAAGTACTGTAGTTTCCAGTGGTCAATCTTCTTGCAGCTTTTTGAGCAAGGGAGTGTTATTATCAGGTACCACCCCTTCTGGATCTGGGTGGACCCTGATACCTAGGTACTTGATACCCTTGGGGAATCACTTCAGACCCTTTAGGGACACCACATCTTGGGTGCAACAGCAGTTAAGAGGTAGGATTTCCATCTTATTAGAGTTGGTCTACAGGCCTGAAATACCCTGGAAGGATTGTAGAATATTAAGGAGGACGGAACGGTCTGCTCAGGCATCTCTTAAGAGGATCAGACATTCATCTGAATATAACAGCATATGATAATTCTTGCTGCTTGCCATAATGCCATTCAGGTATGGATGCAAATAAGGGACAATGGCCATTGGCTCTACGGCTATGACAAACAACATAAGGGAAAGGGACCGGCTCTGACAGGTTCCCTAGTGTAGGTGCAAGGGGGAAGGATCCAATTCATAAGAACTCAGACAATAGGCTGTGCACAGAGTGAGAATCCATCCTCCAAACTGAGTCAATACAGGGGCGGCAGAGAGAAGCAGAGGTTCTGTGGGTCACCCTGGAGACTGGGAGGTGGGCCACTATTGGAACAGGGGTGATCTACAGATCTCCAGCACAGGGAGAGGAGGGAGATAAGGATAGGATAGAAGAAATCCAAGAGATGGCTAACAAGGGTGAAGTATTGTTATTGGGTGACTTCAGTATGCCAGATGTGGATTGGAGCCTCCCTGTTGCAGCAACAGGTAGGAGTAGGGAAATCCTAGACTCCCTGCAAGGGGTGCTCCTCAAGCAGCTAGTTAAGGAACCCACTCATGAGGGGGTGATACTGGACCTGGTACTGTCAAACGGGGACAGTATTGCTGACGTCACAGTGGGAAGCCACCTGGGGACTAGTGATCATTGGATGGTGTGGTTTAACATTAGGACCGGGCCAGAATCTAGCCACACTAAAATGAGGGTCCTGAACTTCAGGAAGGCCAATTTCAAGAAAATGGGAGAGTGTCTCAAGGAAGCCCTAGCAGGAATAGGGAAAATGGATGAGGTACAGGAAAACTGGGCAAAAATAAGGAGGGCCATTGAGAAGGCAACAAACTCCTATGACAAGCAGATTAAAATGAGCTAGAGAAAAATAGACTGCTATGGTTCTCCAAGGAAGTAATGACAAAGTAAAGTGGAAGAAGCAGGCATTCAAAAGGTACACGTCGACAGAGGAGGAAGAGGACAAGGAGAATTATCAGGAGAAACAAAGGGAAACAGGGAAGGCAGTTGGGAGAGCAAAAGCGCAAATGGAGGAAAATATAGCCAAGTCCGTAGAAAAGGGGGATAAAACATTCTTTAGGTACATTAGCAAAAAGAAGAAAAGCAAGGCAGGGATAGTAAGACTAAAAGGTGAAGGAGGGAAGTGTGGAAGAGGACCAGAAGAAAGTAGACGTATTGAACAAGTACTTTTGTTCAGTTTTCTCAAAGGAAGGGGTAGGAGATGGGCCACGGATATGGGAAAAGAGCATCAAAGGAAGGGAGGTAGGCACTAGCTCTTTTATGGAGGAGAGAGTCCTCAGAGAACTAGCAAAATTAAAGATAGACAAGGCAATGGGGCTGAATGGGATTCATCACAGGGTACTGAAGGAACTAAGGGAGAAACTGGTGTGGGTTGTCTAAGTGTGGCTGCAGGATCCTTCTTATCTACCGTCCATTAGGGGATGGAAGGGAATATCTGCAGGAAGTCATGGACTTCGTCATCAGGCAGGTTTTGGAGTCTCCAAGATGGATTATTCTTGAGGACTTCAATGCATGGGTCGATGACAAACTCTCTCAATTTGGTCAAGACTGCCTCCAACTAATGTGTTCGTTGGGCCTTACACAGGTTGTTACCTCTACATCCTGTATTCATGGCCATTCATTGTACCTCATCTTCCAGCTGGGAATGGAGGTCTGTGACCTTATGGTTGATACGGTCACTTGGTCTGATCACCATATTGTGAGGTTCCTGTTCAAGGCTCCTCCAAATAGACCCTCCCCTGTGGAGATGGTCCAGTACTACCCTTTAAGGGGCTGAACCCCACAGGGTCTGATGGCAGCGCTAGACCTATCAGGTGTGATGAGTGCATTTGAGGAGCCTGGGGAGATGGTTCTGGCCTGTGACAGGGCCATTGCTAGTGCCCTCGACTCCATTGCATCCATTTGTGTTCGACCCCGCACCTCACAACAGAGGTCCCCCTAGCTCGATGGTGATCTCCAGGAGACGAGGATGAGGGGTCGAAGGTTGGAGCTGCACTGACAGAGGTCTGGACAGGGAAGGATAAGCTTATATTGATGGCTCATTATAGGAGCTATCTATCAGCAATCTCCTTTAAGAAGGCAGAGTTCCTGTTCAAGGAGATTGCTGCAGTGACTAACAGACCAGCTGAACTCTTCCGCACCATGGACAGGCTAAGTAATCCAGCCTGTCTGCAGTCCGGGGGAGTTTTTTTCTCAGTTAAGGTGTAAAGAGTTCACCCTGTTTTTCACTGATAAGGTTGTCACCATCAGATTGGAAATCCAGACAGCTCCCTCTAGTGGGCCTTGCTGTGAAGGGCCTGAGGTCGCAGGCAGTCAGCCTGTCTGGTCCGATTTCGATCAGTTGGCTATCGTGGATGTGGTGGAGGTCGTCCAGGGGTTACAGCCAACCTGCTGTAGTTTGGACCTTGGACCAATGCGCCTCTTAGTGGTGTACGTTGATGTCATCAGCCCAGTCCTAGCCAGGATAGGTCATGATTCCTTAGTGACAGGGGTCTTTCCTGAGCTCCTGAAGGAGGTGGTCAAGAGGCCACTCCTGAAAAAATCTTCACTGTACCTGGACTGCCTGGTGAGCTACAGACCTGTCTCTAACCAGCCTTTTTTAGGCAAGGTTATTGAGAAGGTGGTGGCCGTGGAACTGGAGTCCTATTTAACATCCCTCGACATCTATGACCGTCTCCAATCAGGTTTCAGGTAGAGGCATAGTACCGAGACTGCTCTTGTTCAGGTGCTGAATGATCTCCTGACAGCAAGGGATCGAGGGAGTCATACCATCTTGATTCTCCTCGATCTCTTGGCAACGTTTGACACCGTGGACCATGGGGTACTATTGGAGCACCTGTGGGTGTGTTGTGAACTGGCTGTAACAGTCCTCAGCTGGTTTAAATCTTTCCTCACTGGCAAGTCACTGAGAGTGGTATAGGGAATTTTTTCTCAGCCCCTGTGCCCCTGCTATGTGGAGTCCTGCAGGGCTCAGTTTTGTCCCCCATGTTGTTTGCGGTGTATATGCTGCCATTGGGAGGCATTATAAGATGGTATGGGCTGAGTTTTCACTGCTATGCAGATGATACTGAGCTATACCTGTCTTTTGCACCTGAACAACAAGAGACAGTCTTGATCTTTAACAGCTGACACGCTGAGATCCAGGGCTGGATGAGAGCCAGTTGGTTGAGGTTGAATCCAGATAAAACTGAGGTACTGGTGTTGGAACCTGGTCACCAGAGAGGGAGAGTGCAATCTGGGCAAGTCTCAGGGTTTAGTCTTGGGGACTCCCAGTTGCTTGACAGGGTGAGGGATCTTGGTGTTGTTCTGGATTGTGGCTTGACGCTTAAGGTGCAGGTGTCAGCCATGGTCCAGACCTCTTTTTACCATCTGAGGAACATTGCCAGGATTAAGCACCTTGTACCCCCTGGTAATCTGCCAACACTGGTCCATGCTTTTGTGACCTCATGCCTAGATTACTACAATGCCCTGTACCTAGGGCTTCCGGGGTTAGATCTCCACTGCCTGCAGCTAGTGCAGAATGCTGCTGCCAGGCTGTCGACCAGCCTGTCTAGGTCGTGTCACATTACACCTGTCTTGCACTATCTGCACTGGCTGCCAGTTAGGTGGTGGATCTCCTTCAAGGTCAGCTTGCTGACACATAAAGCCCTATATGATCAGGGGCCCAGCTACCTGTAAAACCTCGTTTGTCCCGATTGCTCCCTCCACTTCCTTCGCTCTGCAGATGAGGGACTATTACAAGTTTTGAGGTTTGCATTAAAATCATTGGGTGCTCAGGCATTTTCTTTGCTGTACCCATCCTCTGGAACTCTCTCCCATGATACATCTGGGAGAGTCTCTCATTAGAGGTTTTTAAGCGAGAGCTAAAGACCCATTTGTTTACAGAAGCATTTTTGCTGTAAGTTACCTATTTTATATTGCTGATCTAATACTTTTCATTTGTATTTTAAGTTAGAACTGTAATTTTAGTGTGATGTTTGTACTCTGTAAAACGCATTGGTTCACAATGAAATCTGAGCTGTAATAAATAAAATCTGAAATCGGATCTGAACTGGCTGGGCCTCTGATGGCCTTGATGACCTTATTCAATCTGTCACTGGATACGGTGGATGTTCTGGAGGACTGGCGGAAGGTGGATGTGATCCGACTACACAAAAGTAGGAATAGGAAGGAGGCAGAAGTAACCCCCCTACAAATGGGGGTTCCCGAAAAGTCTTCCTTGAGCTTGCCTAAATGCTCACTGCCAGGCTGGTGTCTTGCGTTTTAGTGGTTTAAATGTGATCGCCAGAAAGTGCCCGTATAGCCTCTGTGCACTGTCTCCTTTAAGAGGTGCCTGGATTGCAGTCATAAGTAATCTGAGAGGGAGCTCTGTTGAATGATGTAACTATTTGCTGAAAATCATTTAGAGTGATAATGATAAAGTAGTTTGTCTAACCTGCTTTCTTTGCAGCAAGGACTGTCTTGTTTATCCCCACCATTTGGCCCGGAACTGCAAATTGGACTAATCAGTTCTGGTGGGACCTAAAAAGGAGCTGTCTGGAGTCAAAATCTATAGGAATTGTAGTTTTGGGCTTTTTGCACCTGAAGGGGGAGCCTTTGTTGTGACTGACAGGAGGATCAGCCAACAGAACCTTTTGGATCTTGGGGAATTTCCCAGGCTGCTGCAGCTAGATTCAGTTCTGGGCTGAGAAGTGAAGAAGTAAGAGCTCAAGTGATTCGGGCAAGAGTTCTGTGTAATTTTGCATGGGAGAACTGTGAAAGGCCTGAGTTGTGACCTGCATGTCTGCCTGCTATCCCCGAAGAGGGAGAGAAGAGAATTATTTCAGACTAAATCCAAGTTTGTGAGAATGAAGTAAGCCACTGATTTTTTTACTGGGCTAATACCTGAAGAAGACCAAAGATTTTGCTGAATGCGATCGGTCTGTCAGGATTTCCAGCTGCCTTTGCATTCCCGGTTTGTGCAGAGACTTTGCGATTGTGACCAGAGAGCGGTTTACCTGGTACAGTAGAATTTCCTTACATGTAAATGTGCTGTGAGTTGTTAGTGGGTCGTGATTTGGTTCCCCACTGTGTGAACTGTGTTCTGCTTGCTGGAAGCTGTATCCAGCCCAAAACAAACTGTATCTGAATTTGTCTCCATTTGGCCTGGGGCCTTACCACACTGGCCCAGTCAGACTATCCGCTGCACAGAGAAAACCATCGATGAGAGACTTGCCTGGGGTTCAGCCCCCTGCTCCACGTTTGAACAGGAACGACGTCTCGGTGATTTGTGTGGGCTCTGCTTCTCCTGGCATTCCAGATTAACCACCTGCTGTCTCGATGCTCGTCCAGCCTGTATCCAGTCTTGGGTATCGTGAGTAATCATCAGGGTAGCTCCCTGCAACAACAGCCTAATCTAAAAGTGTGTCATTTGATTGTCTTGTTGTTTTCTTTTCACGAACTGAGCCCTCCGGCTCCGGATTATAAATAATGTGTGTTGTGCATGTTGTTTTCTTCCCTCACAGGGCCCCAACTAGCTGCAGTGTCCCTGGCTGGCCCACCATTCTCCAGCTGGGTACCCAGAGTGTGTGACTGTATGTGAACCCTGAAGTGCATGCACAACTGTTTGATTGATACAGCCTTTAACCAAATTAACCTGTTTATGCCCCTCTCTTGTTCAAGTCCCTTAAATAAATCAGATCTAACTCTTTTTTGCATTTACCCTGACTGTGGTTCCAGTTTGTGCAAGAGTACTGTACTGCTGTTATTTGCTGTGTATAACCTTGTTTTACAAGGGGTCCCAGGGCCAGGCCAGAGGAAAGCCCTGGTGGTAAGTGCAAACAGTGTGGGTACTTGTGTGGTGTATCAGGGTATTGTGAAAGTGATTATTGTGTATTGTTCCGGCCACTAGTAAGGAAAGAGGGGGGTTACAGTGTCCTGAAGGGGGCTGTGCCCAGGTTAGCTTAACCACTACCAACCCTGACCTCTGGGTGGAGGCACCCATTTCAGAACTCAGGCCCCTTAACCTGCTACTAGCCAAGCAGACAGGGGTAGTAGCCCATGGGATTGCACCACCTAGGGATTAAACAGGAAACTACTGACCTGTAAACCTGACTTCGGTGGTAGGCAAGGTTACGGAAACACTACTTAAAGAAAGGATAGTGGAATACCTTAAAACCAGAGGTTTGCAGGATCTGGGGCAGCGTGGGTTCACGGGGGAGATCCTGCCAAACAAACCTGATAGAGTTCTTTGACTGGGTTACCAGGGAGGTGGATCAGGGAAAAGCGGTGGATGTGGCTTACCTGGATTTCAGTAAGGCCTTTGACACTGTTCCACATAGATGACTGGTAAGCAAGCTGGGCAGCCTGGGAGTGGGTCCAAAAATAGTAAAATGGGTACAAAATTGGCTAAGTAACAGAATTCAGAGGGTGGTGGTAAATGGAGTTCACTCGGAAGAGGTAAGGTAACCAGCGGGGTGCTTCAAGGGTCAGTTCTGGGACTGGTATTCTTCTATGTCTTTATTAGCAACATCGCAGAGAGGGGCTAGAAAGAAAGGTATTCCTGTTCACGGATGACACAAAAATCTACAACAGAGTGGACACACCGGTGGGGCTGGAATGAGGAGGATCTGAAAAAGCTGGCAAACTGGTCAAGCTTTTCGCTTCAGCACCAAAAAGTGCAAAATTATGCACATAGGGCACATGTCTGTAAACCCAAGGGCAACATATTATTTTGGGGGGGGGGAGTTAACAACCACAAAACAGGAAAGGGATCTGGGAGTCATCATATCGGATGACCTGAAGATAGCAAAGTGGTGTGACAAAGCAGTGGGAAAGGCTAGTAGAATGCTGGTGTGCATAGGGAGGGGTATCACCAGCAGAAAGAGGGAGGCAGTGATACCCCTGTATAGATCAATAGATCAATGGTGAGGCCCCATCTGGAGTACTGTGTCCATTTCTGGAGGCCCCATCTTAGGAAAGACGTAGATTGGGTGGAGGCATTACAGAGAAGGGCAGCCAAAATGGTGCATGGCCTGCACTAGACGCCCTACGAGGAAAGACTCAGTGAGTTAAATGTGTACTCCCTAGAGGAAAGGAGGGAAAGGGGAGATACGATAGAAGCATTCAGATATCTCAAAGGTATCAATAAGGTACAGAAAGGTGGCATTTTGCACAGACAGAGATGCTCAAGGACAAGGGAGCACAATATGAAGCTGGAAGTGGGGAGACTTAGAGGGGATGTGAGGAAATACTTCTTTACAGAAAGGATGGTGGACACCTGGTACAGGCTCCCAGCAAAGGTGGTGAGTGCCAAAATGGTAACAGGTTTCAAACATGCATGGGATAGACAAAAGGGGACCTTAGTAAGAGGCTGGGGGGTGGTAAGACTGGAGATTGATTAGGGTCTACATTAGCACAGTATGTAGGCATCTTAGGGCAGACTGTGTGGGCCAGGAGGTCCTTTTCTGCTGACAGCTTCTATGTTTCCATGTTGCTATGTTTTTGAGTCAAAAGCCCAACTTATCCAGGATGGCACAAGGTACCCCCATTCTACCCATTCTACCGAGTTGAAAGCTTCTTTGAAGTCTATGGCCACTGTTGCAGCTGGAGTGGGGCTGGAGCTAGTCAGGAACATTATGGAGAAAAGTGCTCAGTGATAGCAGATTGGGCAGGCAGTATAGCCTAGAGGTTAGAGGAACAAGGTGTGAACGAGCTTGATACATCCAGCAGACCAGACCAGAGTTTGATTCTCACAACCTCTACTTGCATACTGTGTGACTCTGAGCAAGTCACCTAACAGCCCAGTGCTCCCAGGTCGCCCCCGAAAACAGGCACTTGTGTCTAATGGGCCTTACCCGGTTACCAAAGACTAAAATAAAAAATAAATAAAATAGTCCGAGCTTAGGCATCTGGAGAAGGGTGGATAAGATGAGGAAGGATGAGTTCCAGACTGGTTGTAAGGGCTTTGGCTAGTATTTTTGCATCAGCATTTATGGGTGAAATTGGACAATAATTGCGCAGGGATGTGTGCAGGGTGGCGGAGATATAGCCAGTGCAGTTGCACAGGGGCCCATGCAGTTAGTAGGCCTAGGATGCAGGCAAGGCTGGCTACTGGATTTTAGGGTTGCCAAAATGCCAGTGCCATTGCCAACAGTGAGTCAGTCCTGTATTTGGACATCCTTCCGAATTTGGCGTAGTAATGAGTGCAGTCTACATAGAATCACCAGTTTCCCTTCCAGTGGTGGCTAACATAAGCTGCAGCACTGTAACCCCCTTACAAATGGAGATTCCCGAAAAGTCTTCCTTGAGCTTGCCTAAATGCTCACTGCCAGGCTGGTGTCTTGTGTTTTAGCAGTACTGCCAGAGAGTGCCTCTATAGCCTCTGTGTACTGTCTCTTTAAGAGCTGTCTGGATTGCAGTCATAATTAATCTGAGAGGGAGCTCTGTTAGAAGACGTACTTGTTTGCTGATCATTTGTTAGAGTAGTAATAATATTGCAGTTTGTTCTAACCTGCCTTCTTTGCAGCATGGACAGTTCTGTTTGTTTCCATCATCTTGGCCCGGGACTGTCAGAATGGGCCAATCAGTAGATTTGGGACTCTAAAATGGAGACTGCCTACAGGGGCTTGGTGGGGCCAGAACTTGTAGGAATTGTAGTTTTGGACTTTTGGTGCCTAAAATAACCTGGAGGGGGAGCCCTTGTTGTGACTGACAGACAGATCAACCAACCAAACCTTTTGGATCTTGGGGAAAGTCTCACACTGCTTGCAGTTTCAGTTATATCTAAGCTGGGAAGTGAAGAAGAAACAGCTCATGATAGTTGGAGCTGCAATCCATGGTGGATTCACGCAGGAGAACTGTGGAAAGGCCTGAGTTTGGCTTGCATGCCTGCCTGCTATCCCTGAGAGGGAACTTGTGCTTTTTTCGGACTGAATCCGAATTTGGAGAGCGAATTAAGTTACTGAATTGTGACCAGGTTTTAACCTGAAGAAGACCGAAGATTTGCTGAATGTGGTCGGCTTGTCAGGACTTCCAGCTACCTCTGAACTCCCAGATTGTGCAGAGACTCTGTAATTGCGACCAGAGAGCCATTTGCTTGGTACAGTGGCATTTCCTTACATGTGAATGTGCTGTGTGCTTATAGTGGGTCGTGATTTGGTTCCCCATTGTGTGTCTCTGAACTGTGTTTTGCTTGCTGGAGGCTGTATCCAGCTCCACGGACTGAATCTGTATCCATTTCCATTTTCCAGGGCCCTGCTACACTGGCCCAGCTAGACTACCTGCTACGCAGAGAAAGTCACTGATGAGAGACCGGCCTGGGGGTCAGCCCCCTGCTCAATGCCTTGAACAGGAATGATGCCTCGGTGATTCGTGTGGGCCCTGCTTCTCCGGGCACTCCAGCTCAACAGCCTGCAGGCTTGATTTCGTCCTGCCTGTGTCCTGTATTGGGTATCGTGAGTAAAGATCAGGGTAGCTCCCTGCAACAACAGCTAAATCTAAAAGTGTTGTCATCTGATTGTCTTGTTGCCTTTTCTTTCAAGAACTGAGCCCTCCAGCTCTGGATTACAAATAGTCTGTGTGTTGTGGATGTTGCTTTCTTCCATCACATGGCCCCAACCAGCTGCAATGTTCCTGGCTCGCCCACCGTTTTCCTATCTGGTTACCCAGAGTGTGTGACTGTGTAGGGACTCTGAACTGCATGCATAGCTATCTGATTAATATAGCTTTTAAGCAAATCAACCTGATTATGCCCCTCCCTTGTTCAAGTCCCCTGAATAATTCAGATTTAACTTTGCATTTAACCTGACTGTGGTTCCAGGTTGTGCCACAAGTATTGTACTGTTACTATTTACTGTACTTAACCTTGTTTTATAGGGGGTCCCCAGGGTCAAGCTAGAGGAACCAGCCCTGGTTGTAAGTGCAAACATTGTGGGTAATTGCCTGGCGAATAAGGGTCATTGTGAAAGTAATTATTGTATATGGTTCAGGCCACTAGAAGGGAAAGAGGGGGGTTACAGTGTCCCGGACTGTGCCCAGGTTAGCTTGACCACTAACAACTCTGCCCTCTGGGTGGAGGCAACTGTTTCATTACCCAGGCCCCTTAACCTGCTACTAGCCAAGCAGGCAGGGGTAGCAGTCCTTGGGATAGAGCAACCTAGGGATTACATCTTAGAGGTACCGCTGGGATTTTGTGCCTTCTAGTGGCCAAAAATTACAAATTATTGTTAAAGATTAATGGCTACCCCGGTAGAAATGGCTGTACTCCAGTTGCTGGGGTGGTATATCACAGCAGAGAGAGTGAGGGAAGCCCTCAGCTCCCTGAAGACGGAGAAAGCACCGGGGCCGGATAAATTACATCCCAGAGTGCTGAAGGAACTTGCAGATGTCCTGGCGAAACCCCTGGTGGAGAGTTTCACCATCTCTCTGAGGACAGGGTGGGTGCCCCAGGACTGGAAGGTGGCACATATAGTGCCTATCCACAAGGGGGGATCAAGGGAGCTGGCAGGCAACTACAGGCCTGTCAGCTTGACATCGGTGGTGGGCAAGGTGATGGAGGGCATTGTCAAGGAGAGGCTAGGGAGGACCTGGAAAAGTCAGGGTGCCTGGATGATAGACAGCATGGATTCATCCCAGGGAAATCGTGTCAGACAAACCTTGTGGAGTTCTATGACTGGGTGACGAGTGCCTTGGACCTGGGTAGACCAGTGGACGTCCTCTTTCTAGACTTCAGCAAGGCATTTGACTCTGTTCCTCACATGGGCCTGTTGGATAAGCTGGGAGAAATGGGGGTGGGGAACCAGATGATCAGATGGATAGGCAATTGGCTCCAGGACCAGACCCAGAGGGTCGTAGTTGGTGGGATAGTCTCATCCCCAAGGAGGGTCATTAGTGGGGTCCCACAGGGATCAGTCCTTGGGCCCCTCCTGTTCAACGCCTACGTCTCTGACATAAGGACAGGAATCAGGAGCGAGATGAGTCTCTGCAGATGACTCAAAACTGGAGGTGGTGGTGGATGGGGAGGAGGGGAGGGTGGCCCTACAGCGGGACCTGGAGGCTCTGGAAAGATGGTCTAGAAAGTGGAAGCTGAGGTTCAATGCAGGGAAATGCAAGGTACTCCACCTGGGGGCCAGAAACCCAGGCCAAGTGTACACCCTGGGGGAATGCTACAAGTCTCGATGGCTGAGAGGGACCTGGGGGTGGTGGTGGATGTCAACATGAACAACTCTGAGACTTGTAGGAGGGCAGCAGCCAAGGCCAACAGGATGCTGGGATGCATCTCTAGGGGGATCACCTCCAGAAGGAGGGAAGTGATACTCCCTCTGTATAACTGCTTGGTGAGGCCGCACTTTGAGTACTGCATGCAGTTTTGGAGGCCACATTTAAAGAGGGACATTAAACTCCTGGAGAGGGTCCAGAGGAGGGCAACCAAAATGATTTGGGGCTTGGGGGACAGGACCTATGAGGCGAGGCTCAAAGAGCTAAATATGTACACATTGGAAGAGAGATGGGACCAGGGGGACATGATAGAGGTCTTCAGGTACATGAAGAGGGTAAATAGGGGAGGAACAGTCAGGGTGCTTCCAAGGAAGGAGGAGGGGGCCACTAGAGGGCATGGGTGGATGCTGGAGGGGGGAAGATTCAGGGGTGAAAGGAGGAGGTGCTACTTCACTGAGAGGATGGAGGAGCCATGGAATGTGCTGCATAGGGGGCTGGTGGAGGCAGAGACGGTGGGGGGGGTGGGACAGGTACAGAGGAAGGGTTCTGGAAGCAAAATCCAATGCAGCAAGAATATCCAGAACTGGGAAGGGAGAAGCCAGAGAAGGCGAGGGGGGCAGCAAGGTCAGCACCCAGGGTGGGGGCTGAACAAACGAGCAGACACGAAAGACTGTTAGACCTATTCTGCTGGCATTTTAGTATGTTAGTATACTGGGCAGGAGATTGATCCCCACAATTCTCTGCTTATATTGGATATTTCACTGGGTACCAGTAAGGACACTGTAGAAGGAGCACTCTCCAAAGTTGAATGTTTAAAAAACCCTGTGGTGGTGGGTCGACAGGTTGATTTGATTGCCCAAACTTTCATAGCCTTGGTAGAGTGTAGTGACCTTGTAGACAGCTCTAAAGTGCCACAGACTATTGCCTCAGAAGGGGTCCTAGCCATCTAGAAAATGATAACAAAAGACAGTAAAGACCCTGGGGAGGATGAGCTCCCACCATTATTTGAGACTTTTGAGGAGAAATTTGCTAAGTTGTTGCTGGAGGAAGGGAAAACCGTAGAGGACTTTAAGAAACTATTCCTGCCACCTGGGGATGTTCCTTCCCCAACATCCTCTCCCACTCCAGCACCTGTTACTGCCCCGCCTTCTGTGCCCATGCCAATGCCGGCCCCTATATCTGTACCCGCCATTAGTCACAACTCCTACAGAAGGCTGAGAATCTTCTCGGGCACCATCCCCACCCCAAGGGGGAGGATGACTGGGAAACCTGGATCGACTATGTTACATAGACTTTGACAGCAGATAAGGACCACTTGGCCCACCCAGTCTGCCCATTTCCCTACCTATTGGATAAGCTGCAGATTCTAGTTAACCAACAGCCTACTTCCTGCAACCCCCTACTATAATTGCCTTATGTCTGTCCCATGCATGTTTGAATTTCCCCACTGTTTTAGACCCCACAACCTCTCCAGGAAGGCGGTTCCATGCATCCACCACTCTCTCCGTGAAAAAGAATTTCCTCACATTACCCCAAGCCGTCCCCCTCTAACTTTAAATTGTGCCCCCTTGTTCTTACACATCTCTTTTTCTGAAAGATTCTACACTCCTGGACTTTGTTGATTTCCTTGAGGTACTTAAAAGTTTCTATCATGTCCCCCTGTCCCTCCTTTCATCAAGGGTATACATATTAAGCTCTCTCAGTCTCTCTTCATGTGGTTTCTGATGTAGACCCTGCACCATTTTAGTTGCCCTCCTCTGGACTGCTTCCATCCTGTCTATATCCTTGCGTAGATGAGGTCTCCAAACTGCATGCAGTACTCTGATGGGGTCTCATCAACTGTCTGTACAGAGGATAACCACTTCCTTTTCTACTTGTGTTGCCCTCCCTATGCATCCCAATATCCCCTTGGCTCTCCTTACTGACTTCTCACATTGCTTAACCACCTTTAGGTCATCTGATATGACTACACCCAGATCCCTTTCCATTATTGTTGTCGTTAGTACCTCCCCTGCTATTGTGTACTCTTCTTCTGGATTTTTATTTCCCAGGTGCATTACTTTGCACTTCTTTGCATTGAAGTTGCCATATGTCTGACCATTCCTCCAACATTGCCAAGTCCCTTCTCATCCGTTCTAACCCCCTCCGTGTATCAACTCTGTTACAGATCTTTGTGTCATCCGCAAAGAGGCATACCTTTCCTTCCAGACCCTCCGCAATGTCACCTATAAAGATGTTAAAGAGGACTGGACCCAGTACTGAGCCCTGAGGTACTCCACTGGTAACCCCCCTTTCTTCAGAATGTGTTCCATTCACTATTACCTTCTGTGTCTTCACTGCCCTTGGTACCCAAGTGGCAGTGTGTGGAGGCTGAGAAGTGGAAAAGAATCATAGAAAGTTTGAGGGGCTCCGCCATTGAAGCCATTACATTTTTGAGGTCCACGAACCCTGATGCATCTGCTCAGAAATACCTATCTGTACTTGAAGGCAATTTTGAGAGCATTGAGTCAGGGGAGACTTTGATGTGGAAATTCCAAGGTACCAAACAATGGAAGGGGGAAATTTTGTCTGTGTATGTTTTTTTTTATTCATTTATTGAATTGTTTCATCAGGAAAGATACACTGAGCAACTTAATGCTCGTCTCACGGTACGTCCTGGGGGAATGGGGAGAGGGATGAACAGAGAGTACTTAGATACATACATAATAGATGTTGCTCGCCTAGAAAGAGCTCTGCAGAAAGCTTGCCAGAAAGTTGGGGTAGCTGCCAGTGATTTGAACCATGTGAGATTGGGGCACATACTGCAACATGCTTATCATTCTAAACTGCAGATCATCCAGTTAAGGCTCCAGGATAGGAGGGGTAACCCACCTGACTACTGTGACCTGATAAAAGAACTCCGGGAGGTAGAAGGTGAAGAGGGAGATTGTAATTATAGGGTGAGTGCAGCACAAGTGATCATGGCACCAGAAGGCCCTTCTGAAATGGTGACCACTATGAGTGTCCTGCCATGGGCTAAACGGTAGGGGAGGAGTTGCTGAAGGAAGTCAGAAAAGTACAACTGGGTGCGTTCACTGAGGTATCCCCTGCTGACAGAGACCCTGGCTTCTGTCGGGATGTCACTGTTATGGGGTTGGGGGTGCACCCTCAGGCATCCTCTACTGAGGGTGACTTCTCGGCTGAGCTCAAGGAATTGGCTGCCACCCTAAAGGAACTTTTGAGACATGGTACACTACCAGCAGACATCATATCACAATCTCCTGTCAATGCTCCAGCATCCCCTGCTATGTTTTCCCCAAGGATGCCCCAAGAGCCTGTCATTTGTCACAATTGCGGCAAGGATGGCCATATAAAGAGGGAATGCCAGTCTCAGAAGGACTGAGAAAAGTGGTGAACTGGCTTCAAGGAGAGCTTTGGGAAACAAGTCAGTGGTCAAGGGGTGCATGAAATGACCGCAGTGAAGGCTTCGGCCATCCTAACTCAACCCCCTCTGTTGCTAAATCATCTGTCCAGGCCCCTGCTGTTGTCCCTCCAGACTAGTCCAAAATAGTGGGCCCTTCAATGAAGACTACTGTGGCTGTGAATAGTATTCCTACTCGGGCTGTGCTTGACAGTGGGTCGCAGTGACCATTGTATTTCAGGACTGGTATGACAAACACTTATCTGATGTGCCTTTACAGTCCCTGGAAGGCCTACATGTGTGGGGACTGAGTGACAAGTCTTATCCCTAACTAGGATATGTCCACCTCTGGTTGTCTTTTCCTGCAACTGTAACTGGTGTAGAGGAGCAAGTAGAGACACTGGCCCTAGTGTGTCCCCCCACTGGACTGTATGATGGGGTTCCCCTGTTAATTGGAACAAATGCCCACATGTTTGGGAGACTAGCACAACTCTGCCATGAGAAACAAGGGCAACTGACTGGACAGGCCCTAAGAATTCCAGCCTTAGTAGAAAGGGCATATGACTTGCAACAGAAACCCAATGAAGAGGACCCAGATGAGCCAGTGGGGATACTGTGGAAAAAGGAACCTGACTCCTTGGTATTGGCTCCCAATGCCCAGTGCACAATCCATGGAGAAGTCCGCCTAAAGAGAAACATGAAGAACAAAATATAATGTTGGATGCACCAGGTGATGGAAAGTTGCCAGAAGGATTATTGGTTCAATCCGGCATCTTGCCTGCCTGTGCCCATGCCTATGCACGATGAGTGATGGTCCCGATTCGAAATGTGTCAGATCAGGAGGTCCGGGTGAACAGAGGGTGCACTCTAGCTACAGTACACTGCACAGACACTGTAGTATTACCCAATGACAAGTACTCTGGCCAAAATGAGAGAGTGACCCCGGACTTATTTGACTTTGGTGGTTCTCCACTGCCAGCTGAATGGAAGGCTAGAATTTGCAAGAAACTTGCCCAGAGAGACCAAGTGTTTTCGTTAAAAGAATGGGACGTGGGGTGTGTCCAGGGTGCAGAGCATCATATATACCTGCATGATGACCGGCCATTTCAAGAGAGATCCCAATGCCACGCCCCAGCGGACACAGATGATATGAGGAGACACCTGCAGGAAATACTTGCTGCTGTCATGATACAGGAATCGAGGAGCCCATATGCCCCTCCCATTTTGGTTGTGCATAAGAAGAATGGATCGGTGAGGATGTGTGTTGATTATCGAACCCTGAACCAGCGGACCGTCCCAGATCAGTACACCATGCCCCATATGCAAGATGCCCTGGATTGCTTGAATGGGAGCAAATGGTTCTCAGTATTGGATCTTCGCAGCAGATATTACTGGATTCCGATGGCCTCAGAGAACCATGAAAAAACAGCTGTCATCTGTCCTTTGGGGTTGTACAAATTTCTGAGAATGCCACAGGGGGATTTCGGGTGCCCTGGCCACTTTTCAGCAACTGATGGAACGTGTGGTGGGAGATATGAACTTGCTGGAATGTCTAGTGTAACTAGATGATGTCATTGTGTTCAGACGTACTTTAGGGGAGCATGAGACCTGACTGTTTAAAGTGCTGGACCGATTGGAAGACTTTGGCCTCAAGCTGTCCATTGACAAGTGCCATTTTTTCAAACCTCTGTGTAGTATGTGGGGCACATGGTATCTGCAGAAGGAATAGAGACCAATCCTACTAAGGTTGAGTCACTGACTAGTTGGCCCCAGCCCCATAAGTTGAAAGAACTACAACATTTTTGTTCTGCGGCTACTACCACAGGTTCATAAAAAAGACTATTCAAAGGTGATTCACCCGCTCCTGAATCTTACCCAGGGTTACCCCCCTACCAACCGTAAATATAAGAAAGGGGATGTCAAAGAACCAGAGAAAGTGTACTTCCACACAGCTGAACCTTTTGGGCCCCGCTGGACACCTGATAGTGAAGCAGCCTTCAACAAAGTCATATACCAGTTCGCCAACGCCCCCATCCTCACCTATGCTGACCTTACCAAGCCCTATGTGCTGCATACGGATGCCAGTCTGCAGGGCCTAGGAGCTGTGCTGTATCAAGACCATGAGGATGGTTTGAGACCGGTCGCTTTTGCCAGCAGAAGTCTGACCCCATCGGAGCGCAACTATCCTGTGCACAAGCTGGAGTTCCTTGCCCTAAAATGGGCCATCATTGATCAGTTTCATGAGTACCTCTATGGGGCAAAGATATTGGTGAAGATTGACAATAACCCGTTGACCTATGTACAGACTTCAGCTAAGTTAGATGCTACTGGGCACCGGTGGCTTTCTGCATTATCAACCTATGATTATGCTGTCGAATACAGGCCGGGACTGAACCATATTGATGCTGATGCCCTATCACAAAGGCCCGCTTCCAAGAGTGAGTGGGTCAGGCTGTCTGAACCGAACATTTCTGAGCATTGTGCCAAAAGTTTGACAGAGATGAACAGATGTCTGCGGACACAGTGGACTGTCTAGTAGATTGCTTGGGGCCTCCTGATACCTGCATACCGGCTGCCTATTGCCATTTCTCTGCTCTAGATATTAGTGCACTACCTTAACTTGACAGTGACAGTATTCAGTGGGCTCAACCCCAAGATCCTATGATTCAACCTGCACTTGATGCCCTGAGTGCGGGGAAAGATGTGTCCAAGTTGTGTTCTCCTGACTTGTGAACTGCCCTATTGTTTAAAGAAGGCTCCAAGTTGAAGTTACTCAATCAGTTGTTATACAGAGAGACAGTGGATTGTAGTGGTCAAGTAGACAAGCAACTATTGGTCCTGCCCATGGCCTTTAAACACTTGGTACTGAGGTCCCTCCGCAATCATGTGGGGCATCTCAGTATTGACAGGACTCTCGACCTGGTCCGATCTCGATTCTACTGGCCCAAGGTGGGGGCCGATGTTGAGCACCATGTAAAGACCTATAGTCATTGCCTTCAAAGAAAAGCCCTGCCTCAGTGGGCTGCCCACCTTGTCAATATCATTACCAGCACCCCCCATGGAACTGCTCTGCATAGATTATTTTGTGTTTAGAACCTGATCAATGGAATATTGACAATGTCTTAGTGGTTACGGATCATTTCACATGGTATGCACAAGCTGTTCCAACTAAAGATCAAAGAGCCTCTACTGTGGCCAAGGTGCTAGTAGAAAACTTCTTCGTCCATTATTTATTTATTTATTTATTTAAAGTTTCGGAATTACAACCTTTGAGTCAGTGACTCCTTTGCAAAGGCTCCACGTCAGGGCAAAACAGACAATGACAACAATAAATAAGTATTAAGGTACAAAGGTGATTACAGGAAGACAGAAGACATAATTCCAAGGCTTGGTTAGTTACATTTTGGATTGCTATTGCAGCCCAAGTCAGATAGATAATGCACCATTTAAGAACTAGAGTACTTTCCAGAAGCATTGTACATTTTGCAGTCAATGACCTTGTCTCAGGTTGGATAACAAACCTGCATCTTTGTGGCGAAATGTGTTTAGGTGCAACAACAAGTCTTGAGTCTAGTAGGTGCATCTTGATGCTGGTTTTGAATTGGCTAATGCTTGTGGCTTGTGCTATGGATGGGGGGAGTTCGTTGAGCCAGTTGGGTGCCCGATAAGAAAATGACCTTTGGCCTTGCGTGGTCCTTCTTTGGGGGATTGAGTATCATGTTTTAGCTGTGTGTCTTGCAGTAATCCTGTGAGTGTTAAGCTTTATTAGTGGGTGGAGTCCAATGGGAGCAAAGCCCAATTGGATTTTCTTGGCCTGGAGGCAGGTGTGGTAATTTAGCCTGCCTGCGAAAGTCAGCCAGTTAGGTTTTTTGTAGAGCTCGCAGGTATGGGTTAGCTTGTCGCTATCCGTTACCAGACGGCTGGCTTTGTTTAGGGCCAGGTTGATTCGTTTTAGTGCCGTGGGGTCAGCTGATCCATATATTGTTATTCCATAGTCTACCAGAGATAGGACCATGCTACTTACTGCCAGCCAAAGGGCGCGGGGCGTGAGGCATTGTCTGTGCCTGAAAAGGGTCCCTAGTCTGGCATTTACTGAGGCTGACAGTTGGTCTATGTGCCTGTGATAGGTCAGTGATATGTCTAGCGTGATACCCAGGTATTTTAAATGTGATATTTGGTCAATTAAGGTACCCTGATGGTTGGTTATGTTTAGTTGAGAGCTATAGTGATGGCTTTGTCTGTGCGTAAAGATCATGGATTTTGTTTTGCTGAGGTTTAGTACTAGTCGTTGATTTAATAACCAGTGTTCTATTTCCAGGAAATTAGTTTATAGCTTATGCTGAAGAGCATTCAGGGTGGAGTCTTTCCAAAAGATTACTGCATCATCTGCATACAGCAGGAGCTTACAGTTGCAGGCACTAGGGATGGCATTCAGGAATAGGGTGAATAGGAGCGGGCCTAGAATTGATGCTTGTGGTATGCCCGACTTAACTGCAAGTTTAGAGGATAGAGTGGTATTTATTTTTACTTCTTGTGTCCGGTCTGTGAGGTAATTCTTGAACCAGAGTATGGTGTCTGGAACTAGGTTGAGTGATGGGAGTTGTAAAAGTAAATCATGATTAACAGTATCGAAGGCTTTCGTTAGATCTATGAAAATTGCTCCTGCAAGGTCACCTGCGTTGAGAGCTTCCTGTATATAAGACGTAAGCGTGAGGAGAGCCGTGGTGGTGCTATGACCTGTTCTGAAGCCATGTTGTTCTTGGCAGAGTAGTGAGTGATTTGTCAGGTACTCGGTGAGTTGGTCTGCCACTATTCTTTCGAGGGCTTTTGAGAGAGGAGGAAGAATCGTGATTGGTCTATAGTTACCAGGGTCAGTTGGGTCTCCCTTTTTTAGTAAAGGAGTGATGATACCCCTTTTCCAGAGAGTTGGGAATTGCCCTAAGCGAAGTGATAGGGTAAATATTTTAGTTAGGTGAGGGATAATTACATCTAGTGTTAGCCGCAGGATCTTTAGGTCTAAGCTATCGCTGCTGTATCTTTTGTCTTTTAAGGCTTGTGTGAGGTAGCATTTGGTTTTATTGCGTGAGATAGATTTAAACCGGAAAGGTGGGCTGCTGGTCTTGGGCGCCGGGTTGTGTGGTGACGAGGTGGGAGGGCTAAAGAAGTTTGGAGGGAGTACGTGGCTGAGTTCTGAGAAAGAATTATTCAGTGTATTGGCTATTAAGATGGGGTCTTGTGAGGGGGGTGCCATTATGAGTTATTTGGGTGGGTGGTTGGCTAACAGATTTCCCACATAGTTCTTTGATGTTTCTCCAAAACTTGCCCCCTGCGCCCCAGGACTCTGTTAGGGCTTGTTTGTAGTGGTTTGCCTTAGCTTGTCAAATGGCATTGGTACACTTATTTCTGGCCTCCCTGTAGAGCTGTCTGTCATGAGGGACTTTGGAATCAAGGGCTTTGTACCAGAGATTATCTCTATGTAACATCTGGTCTAGTAGGGGTTGTGTTATCCACGGCATATCCCTTGCTTTTATAAACTTTTTGGCAAGGGGGGGCATGTTTGTCACAGGCTGTATTGAATATATTTATAAAGGAGGTGAGGGCTCCATTGATGGATGTGGCGGTGTGGACCTGGGACTAGTCACTGGAGGACAGGCTGTGGATAATCTTGGATATTGCTCTCTGTTTGAGGTGTCTTTGGTAAGATAATTTAGGGCGTATGTGAGGGCTCTTGTTGGACCAGGTGCAGGAGAGAGGTCACTAAGGACGTCTGGGAGGACTTTGATGTCAGATAGGTGTTTGGGGGAGTTCGTCAGGATGAGATCAAGGAGTGTATGTGCGCCTGTTCTTGGGTCCTGACGTGTGGGGGTTAGGACAACTTGAGTCAGATTGTGTGCCATTGCTGCGTCTTTAAAGGGATCTGCTCCTTTTGATAACCAATTTACATTAAAGTCACCCATTAGTATGAGATCGCTATTTGTGGGGAGCATAGCTATATTAGCCAGTATGGAATCAAATGCTTCTCTCTGGTTGTTGGGTATATAAACAAACATTATATACAGTGGTTTCCCGAAGGAGCCAATTGTAATCTTGATGGTGACTGCTTGGGCACCGAATTTTGGGTTTGGCAGAGGGATTAGTAGAGGCTTAAAATTTGCTCTGGCGTAGATAGCACACCCGTCTCCCCTCTTTACTTCCCTATCATCTCTAAATATAGTGTAGTCATTTAATGCAACTGCGGAGTCAGGGATCAGAGTAGTTAACCATGTTTCAGATAGGGCAAGGATGTCAGGAGAGTGTTGTGCTACCCACCCCTGGAGAAGAGTTAACTTTTTTGGTAGGCTACGTATGTTCGTGGAAGCCAGCTTCAGACCTGCATTGCTTGGGTTTTTTGTAGTAGTAGCTGGGGGCGGCCCTGGGTTAGGGTGTATATTGCCGGCCAATAGTAGTAGTATCAAGAGCGCATGCCTGAGTATAGTTAGCTGTAGCCGTTTTGAGAGTCTTTTATTGTTGCTTGTAATTGTAATGTTATTTTGAGCTATGCATGGCATGGGGAGAGCATGGATCAGTAGAGCTTTATGAGCATGTAAAGGGAGCGGGTTGGAAAAACTGAGGTGGTTTGCGTAGGGTAGTGGAGCTTGGGCTGCCTTCCTTAGTCCATTCGTGGTGTAGCTAAGGTTCAAAGTTATGTTAGAGAAGGGATGTAGGTTCATATGGCCAGTGGTTGGGAGGTTGTTACTTGGATGGATAGGTGGGGATATGTAGGAGACCAAAGTTAACGTTATTATTATTTGAATAAGTTTTGTTTGGCTGCTTAACATGGTTATATATATATATTTTTTTTTTTGGTATTACTTTCCTCTGTTTTTGAATGTGAGCCCCCTACTGTTCAATTGATATAACCAGCAAATGGAAAAGTGAGCTGATAGGATTTTGCACTCACGTGATGCAGCCTATAAATGTGAGAGTTGACCAAGGCTGGTGGTGGGGGCGGTGGGGAGCCGGCGCGCAGCGACGGTGGGGCTTAAATCTCGCAGGAAAGAGGAGCTGCCTGCCGTAGAGAACTTACTCTGCAAAGGAGAGCTTGTGGGGGGATTCGAACTCAGTCCCTCGTGACCGCCCGCGACCTTGCTTTGGGGGGAGGGCTTCAAGGAAGTGCCCCTCTCGACCTCCTGGTCCTTGGTCTGTGGACAAGGGAGAAAGGGTAAGTGAGATACTTAAATACAAAAGCAAACAGGACGTTTCTCAAGGGCTGGGCTTACAGTGCAGTCTTGGTTTCAGCTTTAGCCACAAGAAAAGATTTTTGTTTTGGTTTTTTTTTAGCTGAAAACACTTTAGCTTCTATGGGCGACTTAGCCAGAACTACTCTGTGTGGGGCTGGAATTTTAAAATGAGGCGCCAGTAGATAAGAGGGCGCTCTGGACTGCAAATAATGATTTTGTTTAAATTAAAGCAGTTTTGGTGCCAGAAAAGATGCTTACAGTCACTGGCAAGGTTTACAAAACAGCAAGCAGCTACAATAGTGAACTACAGTTTAAACAACACAGTGCACATAAGCTGTTTGGCGTCAGAATCAGCGAGAGTCCTCTTGGCAAATTTCACAGTCAACTCAGTGTGGGGACACAAATTCAGTTCAGCAAATTCCTGCAATGTCCTAAATCTATGGAAAGAGGAGGCTGCCGTGAGAGAACTTACTCTGCAAAGGAGGGCTTGTGGGATTGAACTCGGTCCTCGCGACCGCCCGTGACCTTGCTTTGGGGGAGGGCTTCAAGGAAGTGCCCCTCTCGACCTCCTGGTAATTGGTTCTGCAAAGCAGGGCTTGTGGGGGTATTCGAACTCATCCCTCGTGACCGCCCGCGATCTTGCTTTGGGGGAGGGCTTCAAGGAAGTGCCCCTCTTGACCTCCTGGTCCTCGGTCTGTGGATTGTGCCACCCTGTTGATCCACTCTAACCAAGGCAGAGACTTTGAAAGTAGGCTAATCAAAGAAATGCTCTCTCTGTGGGGGGTGCGGAAGTCAAGAACCACCCCTTATCACCCGCAAGGGGACCCTTAACCAGAACATTTTAACCATACCCTTCTAGACATGCTGGGCACCCTCCATACAAAAGACAAGCATAAGTGGAGCCAGCAGATTAGCACCTTGGTACATGCATACAATTGCACCAAAAATTATGCTACTGGGTTCTCCCCCTACCGCCTCATGTTCGGGAGGGAAGCCCGACTGCCAGTTGATGTCTGCTTTGGGGTCTCTCCAGATGGGGTCCGAGCTGAAAACTACCTGCAGTATGTACAGAAACTGAAAGCTCAATTGAACCATGCATATCAACTGGCCCAGACAATGGCCACCAAGAGAAGTCTCGCCAAGAAAGAGAGGCACGCTAAGAAAGTAAAGACTCAAGAGCTACGGCACGGGGACCATGTGTTGTTACTCAATTTGGGACTACATGGCAAGCACAAAATTGCTGATAAGTGGCACTATCTTCCTCATGTAGTAGTTGGAAAGTTGGATGATCTACCAGTGTACAAGGTACGCCCAGAGAATAACTCCAGAGCTGTCAAGACCATGCACCGTAACCACTTGCTGCCTATCGGCCAAGTTATTATTGAACCTGAGCTAGCAAACATTGTCTCCCTTGGTCTGGTGACTCATGCTGCTGCAAAAAAGAGACAGAGTCAACCTACCCCAGCAGTTACAGATTTAAGGTTTCCCCTGCAGCAGACTGAGAATGATAGTGACTGTCAGTCCACCTCTGATGAAAGTGACTATGGTAATGCCTATTATCCCTCCTATGAACTGAGTCAGTTTTTTCGTGGAAATTCTATGCAGAATCATGGGGATGAAGCTGGGCCTTCTGGACTGCCTAACCTCCCAGCTTCGTCCTTGGAGCCAATGCTCCCTGAAAGTGAAGTGTGAAGTATTGCGTCTGAGGCTGCGGACTCCCTGTGTTTCATGGAATTGTGTGACTTGCCTGAAGAAGGGGATGATGGTCTGAGGCTCTCTGGTGACACACCAGAACTTGAACAATATGAGAGTGCTGACAGCCCCCCCTTCAGTGCCACAAAGCCTAATTGTGTCAGAACCTTCTCTAAATGAGCCAAGTGTTGTGGAGACAGAGCCTACAGAGCAAGGAGCTGACAGTGCTCCCAGTTTGGACTTTCCCATCCTTGCAGAGGCAACCCTCAAGACTGATGAAAGCTCCAAAGTTAGTGCTGAAAGTACAGAGACTGTGGCTGTTCCTCCCAGAAAGACTGACCGAGCTGTCAAGCCAGTATTGCGCTTCAGTTATGATTCTCCCAGGAGGCCAGTGGATTTGCCTCTCAGTGTAGTTCACAAAGATGTTTATGTTTCTCAGAGCTCACTACCCAAATTGAGCTTGATGGCCAATTCCAGGTTACTTATTTTTCACCTCTCACCATGGTGCCCCTGCCCAATCCGGCCCCAAGTTAGCCGATAGGGAAGGGCTCCCTCTTACATTGTTTAATGTGCAAGAAGTTATTACTTGAAGCAGTATTGTGATGTTACTAATACGTTAATCATAGTGGAATCAGCATTACCTCTATGAAACATGCATAAGTATTGTCAATATGGATGCAGTAATGCAAAGTATATTGAAAGGTATAGTGATGTAACAAGCTAATGCTATATATGTCTGGTTTATATTGCATTTTTGATATTGTGATGGTACAGACTTGATGTGGACGCCAAGTTTTTTCCAGGCAGGGAAGGGTGTAACACCCCTCCAAATGGGGTTCCCGAAAAGTCTTCCTCGAGCTTGCCTAAATGCTCACTGCCAGGTTGGTGTCCTGTATATTAGCAGTTTAAATGTATTGCCAGAGAGTGCCTCTATAGCCTCTGCATACTGTTTCTTTAAGAGCTGCCTGGATTGCAGTCATAATTAATCTGAGAAGGAGCTCTGTTAGAAGATGTACTTGTTTGCTGATCATTTGTTAGAGCAGTAATAATATTGCAGTTTGTCCTAATCTGCCTTCTTGGCAGCATAGACAGTTCTGTTGTTTCCATCATCTTGGCCCGGGACTGTCAGAATGGGCCAATCGGTACATTTGGGACTCTAAAATGGAGCTTGCCTACAGGGCTTAGTGGGGCCAAAACTTGTAGGAATTGTAGTTTGGGGCTTTTGGCGCCGAAAATAACCTGGAGGGGGATACCTTGTTGTGACTGACAGACAGATCAGCCAACCTAACCTTTTGGATCTTGGGGAAAGTTCCACACTGCTTGTAGTTTCAGTTAGATTTGAGTTGGGAAGAGAAGAAGTAACAGCTCGAGATAGTTCGAGCAGCAATCCATAGTGTATTCATGTGGGAGAACTGTGGAAAGGCCTGAGTTTGGCCTGCATGCCTGCCTGCTTTCCCTGAAAGGCAACTTGTGCTTTTTTCGGACTGAATCTGAATTTGGAGAGTGAATTAAGCCACTGAATTGTGACCAGGCTTTAACCTGAAGAAGGCCAAAGACTGCTGAATGTGATCAGCCTGTCAGGACTCCAGCTACCTCTGAACTCCCGGATTGTGCAGAGACTGTAATTGTGACTGGAGGGCCATTTGCCTGGTACAGTGGAATTTCCTTACATGTGAATGTGCTGTGTGCTTATAGTGGGTCATGATTTGGTTCCCCACTGTGTGTCTGAACTGTGTTTTGTTTGCTGGAGGCTGTATCCAGCTCCACAGACTGAATCTGTATCCATTAACATTTGCCTGGGCCCTGATACACTGGCCCAGCCAGAATACCTGCTATGCAGAGAAAGTCATCGATGAGAGACTGGCCTGGGGATCAGCCCCCTGCGCAATGCCTTGAACAGGAACAATGCCTCATTGTGATTCGTCTGGGTCCTGATTCTCTGGGCACTCCAGCTCAACAGCCTGCAGTCTCGATTTCATCCTGCATCTGAGCCCTCTGGTTCCGGATTACAAATAGTGTGTGTTGTGCATGTTGCTTTCTTCCATCACAGGGCCCCAACCAGCTGCAAAGTTCCTGGCTAGCCCACCATTTCCTACCTGTAGTACCCAGAGTGTGTGACTATGTAGGGACTCTGCACTGCATACATAACTGTCTTGATTAATATAGCTTTTAAGCAAATCAACCTGATTATGCCCCTCCCTTGTTCAAGTCCCCTGAATAAATCAGATTTAACTTTGTTTGCATTTAACCTATCTGTGGTTCCAGTTTGTGCCAAAAGTATTGTACTGTTGTTATTTGCTGTGCTTAACCTTGTTTTACAGAGGGGTCCCCTGGGTCAAGCTAGAGGAACCAGCCCTGGTGGTAAGTGCAAACAGTGTGGGTAATTGCCTGGTGAATAAGAGTCATTGTAAAAGTAATTATTGTATATGGTTCAGGCCACTAGAAGGGAAAGGGGGGATTACAGTGTCCTGGAGGGCTGTGCCCAGGTTAGCTTGACCACTAACAACCTTGAACTGTGGGTGGAGGCACCCATTTCATTATCCAGGCCCCTTAACCTGCTACTAGACAAGCAGACAGGGGTAGTAGCCCTTGGGATAGCACCACCTAGGGGTTACAGCACCATTCACACATGTTGGGATGTTAGCTTTAGAGTGAAGCTAATGTCCCAATGTGTGTAAGGTGGTGCTGTAGCTAATATTGACCCTTACATGTTTCAGTGTGAAAAAAGCACTGCTCTCTGGAGGAGTGTGGAACAGCTCTGTGGTGCCGCTGTGCCATGTGACCATGTTGTTGTCTGTCATGGTGGAGCAGCAAGTGCATGCAGACATGCAGAGTGGGAGCCTGTCTGCTAGATAAGACCATCCGTGAGGGTGACTGGACACTCAGTGAGTATTTTTATTGGTTAGAGCTGAGTAAGAAGAGGCTGCAACTTAAAATGAGTGAGTCTGAGATAAGAGCAGGTGCTGGGTGGTGGTGATGCCCAACCTCAGCCAAGTCAAGGGGATTGTCCTCTGGGTAGCAGGCATCTATTGAGAGTGCAAGGCTGCATGGCCGCAGCCTATATGCAGCTCTGTGTCTGACTGTGCAAGTGGAAGGGTTTGAGGAGGAGGCTGAGGAGCTGCCATGTGTCTCCACCGTTGAGCCCTGACAGCCGTGTTGGCCCGGGTGACCCCTTCCCTGGTGTCTTAGTTGTGTGCATGCTGCTGCGGTGAGGAGGGGTCTCTGGATGCAGGCTGCCCCAGCTATTCCCGGGCAGAGTGAGAGTGTATGATATGGCAGCAGCAGTATGTGATGGAGAACTGGTGGACTCAGTGCTCCGGGCTCTGAAGGAAACAGGTGAACTGGATCCAGAGAGGAGGAGGCTAAGGTGTCCCGTACACAAGCCGTGTGTTGTAGTAATATGCATTGTTCATTTCCAACAAGGCAAAATGTGTTTCTTTGTATGTGGGTGGGTGAGTGTGTGTATGAGAGGGATATGAATGAAGTGACCTGTATGTTATGGGGTGCCCTTTTGTATTTTGTGTTTCTGGTGTAAATTCAGGTCAGTATCCGGTAGCCCAGTCTAGTAGTCACACCTTGTTTATGGATGTGCTGCGGCAGGTCTAGCAGCTGAAGCTGGAACTGAGTCATTTCTGTTGTGATGCAGACCCATACCCTGAAGGGTACTAGTGATATGCTGTAAGGGCTTGTCATATGCTGAAGGGTACTAGTGATATGCTGTAAGGGTCAATAATGGAGAAACAGAAAGATGGGGCGATCTAAGCAGAACCAATGTACAACAATTAGATCTCTCTCTGATCTTTGAGAGATTTCAGATTGTATCTAAATATATCTTTAAAAACTCATACAGTAAGTGACTAGGTGGCTTAGATCCGGAGAAAGACCTTGAGTGGGGGGGGGACAATAAAAATCCTGCACCGGGGCCCATCTTTCTGTTCCTCTGCCACTGGGTGTGCTGTCTTCTCCTTCCTTGGAGAGGACCATAATGACAGCCTCACGCATCGATGGAGGACAAGTGAGTATGGAGTGGGATTCCTGATGTACTGCTTGCAAGGCTGGGGATGACAGCATAGGGATCATTTGATATAGATCAATCAGGATGCCATGCCCCACCAGGGGCCTTGTGAGGAGAGAGGGCAGAGACAGCAGACTAGATTTCATGAGTGGTATGTGGGGCTTCTAAGGCAGCCTGGTGATCTGCCAACAGCAGGAATAGGGAGGCCTGCCAGGAACTTGTTCAGTCTGACCTGGTCTAAAGGGCCTTGGGATGAGTATAGCTGCTTATAGAAAGAGTGAATTATGCAGTTAACCTTCTGAGGCTGGGTTTGTACAGCACCATCTGAGTCTCTTAGCCCATGGATGTAACTGTCTGCTGTTTGCACAGTCTGTAGGAGTGCAGTCTCCCTGCCTTTTCACCCCCATCCCAATATCTGTGCAGCAAGTGTTAGCACTGCTAGCTCTGCCTTCCTGGTGGTCAGGGAGTTCAGCTGCATGAGAATAGTCTGCAGTCCCCTCAGCAGGTGGGTATTCAGATCCGAAGACAAGTTTTAAGTTCTTTTTCTTTTTGGGCTAGCTAAGATTCAAGGTTCCATTGCTTTTGCTCCCTTTTTCATTTGTAGGCCTCAGCAAAACCCACCATTTTCCTCCTCAGAAAGGCTTTAAAGTCCTCCCACAAAGTAGACTTGGAGGTCTCAGCACTGTCATTCAATTCAAAGAGGGAAGTTGCTTCTCAGGGAAGAAAAGCCCTGTCCTGGAGCAAGAGGGGTGCCAAGTGCCAGGAAGCAGATATGGGGATACTGTGTCCCCACTCCACGATTAATTCTACCAGGGTATGGTCAGGCATGTATAGGAGGGCAATGTGTGAGGTCAGTATTATGGGGGTGGCGCTGGAGGAGACAAACCAGAAATCAAGACAGCTGGAGGTAGAGTGTGTGGCCGTGAAGTGGGAGTAATCTAATGACTGGGGGTGTTGCAGGAACCAGATGTCAGTCAGGGAGAGTACCAACATAATATCCTGGACTGCAGCCAAGGCTTTAGTGTGAGGCTCTGCTTTGCCAAGGTTCCTCTCCATGTCGGTTTCCAGGACCAAATTAAAGTCCCCACCCAGGAAGAGGGGGGTGTTAGGGGTCATTAGATTCATCAGGGATTGGTGTAGGTATTAAATAGATTGGCATCATCATGGTTTTGCCCATAAACATTGGCAAGAACCATCAGACCCTCAGGGGCATTAAAATGGGTTACTAGCCACCTACCAGCTGTATTTGTGCAGAGGCTGCACAGTCCATCAAAGGGATTTGTACACTAAAATAGAGACACAGCTGTTGAAGTGGGAGCACATTTGTGCACTTCCAAACCCACCCAGCCTCTGTGTAGTTTGATCACTTGAGAGAGGCATAGGCTGGTCTCCTGCAGAAGTACCACATGAGCTTTTATACCCTTTAGTGTAGTTAATATTTTCTTACTCTTGACCAGTGAGTTCATCCCCTTCACGTTCCAAGATATATAGGTCAAGGGGTCATTTAACAGAGGATTGTGGTAGGGCATTGCTAAGGGGCTGATCATCTGGGGGTCTCTCACTTGGGGATCTGTGAGTGCTTGCTGTTAGTCCTGGGAGTTGAACCTGAATGTCCCAGTGAGGTACAGCAATAGTAGCCTGAGATAACATTTCATAGTGTATAAAAGCAATATATAACAATTTAGTAACAATAGTAACAAGAAAAACTTTTGACAAACATGTACCAGATAAGGTAGGATAATATGAAGGAATACAGGAGGTAGAATTCAGTTCTGTCAGAGGCTTAGGGACAGGAGTTGCAGAAGCACCCAAGGCCCAGGCTGCAATAGTGGGGGTATTAGCACTAAGCAAAGCAGTACACATAACATTGGTTATTTATTTATTTATTTGCATTTTGATGAGTGGGTAGGCCCACTGTGATAAACCTATCTCTTTTTAAGGGGCGACCCAGGGAAATACATTCCAGCAAGTTACAGTCATTTGTTAAAACAGGTTGATAGTTACAAAGATACATTCTACAGTGTAATGTTTGCTAACAGTCAGTCCATAAGTGACATAGTCATCATCACATTGTGGGAGTCACATGATGGAGTTGACCTGCTAGCAGCCCTTCCTGTGTGCTCCTGCTCCTCCTTGGAATAGCTTTACATTATTTCATGAAGTATTACCTTGCTCACCCACCTACCTTCGTGGAACAACTTCAGGACTGTTGTGGAGTTCTCCGATTGCAATCAATTTAGAGATGGAGGCAGAATGCGTGATCCTCCACAATGGCACAACCCACCACCCATGCCCGAAAAGGCCACAAAGAAATCCAAGGCCCAAGCTTCGCGAACTAGCTGCACACCAGCTAAGACCTTGGGGGCGATGCCACTCGCAGAGATACGCTTTCTTAACGAGTTTCTCCCCTTGCATGAGCAGATTCAGTCCCTCACAAAAGACTTAAAATCCATGGCTGTGTCAATGGAGGAATTAAATAAGTGCACTGGAGACAGCAGAGTGCGACTTGTTTCCCTTGAAAAATGGGTGGACCACCTGGACCCAGAATTGGTGGCTTTGAGACAAAAATCAGCACGTCTGGAGGCCAAGCTTGAGGATCTGGAGGGTCGGAGCCGCTGCAATAATGCTGTGGTAATTGGACTGCCAGAAAAGGAGGAAGACTCCGACCCCATTCTGTCTGTACAGATGTTTTTGGAAAAGCTTGTTCGTCCCTCGCCTTATGGTGCTCACAACTCCATAGAGCGAGCGCACTGTGCACTGCATCTTACGCCCCCAAGGGGATCGCTGCTCAGGCCCCTTATCTTTCGCTTTTTGAATTTTCTGGAATGACAGCACTTCTTGTCCAAGACCCGTGAGCTCCAAGAAGTCTGTTGGGAGGGGTCACATCTTCATATAGTTCAAGACCTCCCAAGCTCTGTCTGGCAACGGCGTGCAGCATTTCATCCTCTGGTTACCAAAATCATAGCTGCCAGACTTAAATTCAGAATTGGCTGTCCAGCTTAGTTGCAGGTCCTTACAAATGATGAATGGAAATCATTTGAGTCTCCAAACCTGGCCCTTGCTGAGCTAAAGTGGGACCTGCCTGATTTGTTTCAGGACTGTTGATTCCTGAAATAGGGCAGGACACAGTGTTACAGGATCAGTGATGGCCTTGCTTTTCTAAGTTAGTGCCTTTTGTGGAAGTACTGCCATGGATCTACAACCATTTTATTAACGTGGCTATATTGCATGCTATGGACTGAGCCAGTGGATGGGATTCTCTTTTGGACACTTATGTGAGGGCTACAGCTATTCTTTGCCGCCTCACACTGGAATCCCACTTGGCAGCATTTCTCTGTCATTCTACAGCCTTCTAATACCACAGCTTGCATTCTCTCTTCAACCTTGGCCGTGTCAGCAACCTTTGGAACTGTGGCTGTTAAATGCTGCCAGGTAAGACTCATGCTATTGGCTAGGGTACCAGACTGTTATCGGCAGCCCCTGTGATCACCGCCCATGGATGGCTTTTGTTTAGAACTGTGTTGTGCTTGGAACTATGAGTGCAGTAATGGGTGGCATTCTTTTAGTTTCAAGCTCTGGTAGCCATCGATACCCATCACCAGCATCTGAGAGTTTCATTTCGTTTGATTTGGTTGGACACCTCCAACATGGTCTCTGGTCCCTGCAATTATTGTACTGTCCATTGAACGATGTTAAGGGGCCGTGTTAAAAGCCTCATGACTGCATTTTGGAAGCTGTCCTGTACTACTTATTGCTATGTATCATCCCCACGAACTGGCTTCTTCCTCTTCAGTTGTGACTGTGGTAACGCGGGGACTCATGCTCAGATTAAATATTCAGAGGGACCTATTTGTATTATTCATCTATTTTGTATTGCATGCTCATTGGGGGGCTAATAAGCTTGTTCATGCCTTTTTCTCAATTTTACTAATATGTTATTTTATGTTTTGGGGAGTTGTCTCATAGTTCTTTCATGACTATGTTACCATTTCATGAAGGGGGGGGCTCCCTTCTAGTTATCTTTGTTCTTCGTATTCTACTCATTGTGGTTTGGGGATGTGGCACTCTCTAGTTGGGTTTTGAGGGAGGGGTGGGAGGGGCAGAGTTTCTTGTGGTTGGGTTTGTCTCATCATGAGCCAAATGTTTTATTCTTTGGAGGAAGGGGAGACGCTTCAGGGAGTTTAATGGCTCCCTATTTGCTTTCTATATTGCTATTTGGAGTTCTTCTTTTTAAGGTCGGGGATCCATGTGGGTGTTGTTCTATGTGTTACCATACTCCACTCTCCAGTTTACTGTTTACCAGGATTGTTGTTCAAATTGTTTGTTTATTGGGTAGAGGGAGTTCTGGGTTGAGGGGTTGGGTGGGCAGAGAGAGTGCGGGGTTCTGCCACCGGGTGAACTTCATTATTCTATGGAGACAAGGGCATACAGGGCTGGTGCAATTTTGCCTTCATTTTTACTTCTCATTTTTTGCCCTATGGTGTTACGAACATACGAACATACAAAATTTGCCAGCAGATAAAGGTCTAGAGGTCTATCAAGTCTGCTCGAATGTGCAGCTAGCACCCCTTATTCTGCAGCTGCCTCTCCCTTCCACCCTTCCCCTTCATTAACCCTCCCCCTTGTCCTGTCCCATCCTCATTTGAAGCAGTCCACTGTTCTACTGCATACCACTTCAGCAGGTAACGCATTCCACCCAGCCACCACCCTCTCTGTAAAAGGTGTCTCCTCATCTCCCTCCTGAACCTTCCTCGCTCCAGTCTCATATCATGGCCCTGGTGGCCCTCCCTCCTTACATTTGAACAGCCCCTCTGTACCTGTCTTGTTTATTCCTTTCATGTATTTAAAGGTTTCAATCATGTCACCCTGTCTCTCCTCTCCTCCAGTGAGTACATGTTCAACTCATTCAACCTCCTCTCGTATGATAAGCCCCCAGCCCTTGATCATCTTTGTGGCTCTGCGCTGCACCCTCCAGTAACTTAATGTCCCTCTTCAGATACGGATGCCAGTACTGCACGCAGTACTCCAGGTGTGGTCTAACTAATGACCTATACAGTGGCAGAATCACCTCCTCCGTCCTCGAGGATATACCCCTTCCAATACAACCCAGCATTTTGTTGGCCTTTGCAGCTGCCTTCCTACATTGTGCCGAGTTGTTCATTGACCCTGTAATGAGCACACCCAGATCCTTCTCCTCCTCTGTCTGGGCTAGCTGCACTCCCCTGGCTGTAACTCCTTCTTGGGTTCTTCATCCCAAAATGCAGCACCTTGCACTTTTTGGCATTAAAGCCCAGTTGCCAGGTGTCTGACCAGGTTTCAAGCTTTGCCAGATCATCCTGCAACCCTGCCACCCCCTAGGTCATCCACCACTCGCCTACCTTGGTATCATCAGCAAACAGACTGATCTTGCTCTTGATGTCCCATGATATGTCTGCAATGAATATCCCAAACAACACTGGTCCCAACACCGAGCCCTGTGGAACACCGCTCGTCACTGCCCTTGGGTGTGAGAGCTCCCCACCCACCACCACCCTCTGTTGCTTTCCCTGCAGCCAGTTTCCTACCCATCTCACCAGCTTTGTACCCGCCCCTGTGCCTACTAACTTCCCAGCCTTCCATGTGACACTGAGTCGAATGCCTTACTGAAGTCCAGATACAGGACATCCACTACATGGCCCCTGTCCAGTTGCCTAGTTACCCAGTCATAGAACTCGATCAGGTTGGTTTGGCAGGATCTGCCACGTATGAAGCCATGCTGTCTGCTGTCCTGTAGTCCTTTGGCCTCTAGGAGGGCCACCAGCCTCTCCTTCAGGATAGTCTCCATTAGCTAACCCACAATGGAAGTGAGGCTCACTGGTCTGTAGTTTCCGGTTCATCCTTGGGGCCACTCTTGTGGAGGGCACCACATGAGCCATCCTCCAGTCCTGAGGTACACACCCCGAATGTAGTGAGGCATTAAATAGGTCTGCCAAAGGTCCTGCAAGGACCTCTGCCAGCTCCTTCAGTACCCTGGGGTGGATGTCATCTGGGCCTGGCGCCTTGTCCACCCTCAGTGCCTTCAAACCCTCTCGAACTCTGCTCTCCATGATTTCCCCATCTGTCACCACTTCCCCCTTCTGCCATTTCTCCCACCTTGGGTGTCACCCCCCTCTTCTCTTTAGTAAAGCCTGAGCAGAAGTACTCATTTAGTGCTTCCTTATTGCACCCTGCTTCCACCCAACCCCCCTCCTTCCTAATCCTTACTATGTGGTCCTTACAGCTCCTTTTCTCCCTGATGTACTTAAAGAAGTCCTTCTCCCCCTTCTTAATGCCTTGTGCCAGCCTGAGTTCCGTAGATGCTTTGGCCCCCCTTACTGCCCTTGTCACCTCCTTCGATTCTGTCAAGTACTCCTCCCTGTCCTCCCCCTCCCTGTTTTCTTGTACTTCCTAAAGGCAGCTCTTTTCCTCCTTACCTTTTCCATGACCTCCTTGCTCAACCAGATCAGTTTCTTAGCCCTAGCCTTCTTGCTCTGGTCTTTGCAGCAGGTTTTGGTTGCCTCCACTATCCCCAGCTTTATGAGCTCCCACCTCTGGTTAGTGTCCATACTAGATTGAATTCTGGCCATATACCCTTTTACCACTTCCCCCATCCTCACAAAGTCAGCCCTCCTGAAGTCCAGCACTATTGTGCCAGATTCCACTCTTTTCTTGCCCATATCCAATGTGAGCCATACTGAGCGGTGGTCACTCCCTGACAGCGGTTCCTCCACTGTAAGTTCTCTCACAAAGTCCCCATTTGCCAGCACAAGGTCAAGGGTATTCCCTAACCTGGTTGGTTCACTGACCATTTGCAGCAGGAAGCTGTCCTGGAAGGCATCCAGCAGTACCTGCTCCCTTCTGTTCCTGGTTGTTGGGGTACTCCCAGTCCACTCCTAGCATGTTGAAGTCCCCCACAATCACCACACTACCCTTCTCGCAGGTCCTCCTGATCTGTTCTGCTAGTTCCCTGCCTAACTCCTCCGTCTGAGATGGTGGCCTGTACACCACTCCCATTCTAAGAATCCTATTCTTGGAATCCTGGATTTTCACCCAAAGTGACTCCATACTACCATCCTCCCCTTCCTCCCTTACACACTTCAGTCCTTCCTTCACATATAGTGCCACCCCCCCCTCCTTTCCCAATCACCCTGTCCCTACGAAATAACCTGTACCATGGTACAGACAGGTCCCAGTCGTTGTATTGGGTGGCCCATGTTTCCGTGATGGCTGCAATGTCCACTTCTCCCTCTGCCATGAGAACCTGTAATTCTGCAGTTTTTCTCCCAAGGCTCCTAGCTTTAAGGGTAACCACCTTCCACCCTTCCCCCCCTTCCCATCCTGCCCTCCTTTCCTAGCATCACCAACAGTACTTGCCATTTGTCCTTTGTCACTGTTATGGGGGTAAGCTCATATGGTTTCCCAACCTGTGGTCTCTGCATATCTCTTCCCCAACTGCCACCCCCCACTCCTAGTTTAAATTCCTAACTTCCTCTATGTACTCCTCCATCCTCTGGTTCTAAACTTTCTTTCCCTCCTCACTCAAGTGTAATCTGTCCTTGGCATAGAGACTACTGTCCTCCAGGTCCCTCCCCACCCCCAACTGCCCATACCCTTTAGCACAACACCAGGTTCTTAGCCATCCGTTAAATTCCTCTATTCTCAGCTTTCTTGTTGTGCTTGCCTTTGGCACAGAAGTATCTCTGAAAAAGTTACTGATCTTCCTGCCCCCTCACATAATTGTGCTAGTTCCTCAAACCTCCTCTGGACTATATCTACTGTCTTGTCAGCCAGGTCGTTTGTCCCAAGATGTATAATTAAATGAGGCTTGCCCCTACCCCTTCTAGCATATTTCAGAACAGACTGTCCCACCCTTTCCGCTGTCATTCCTGGCATGGCCTCCACCCAAATGCGACTATGCCTCTCCCCCTTGCTACCCCACCTAACTCCTCTTAGTATTGAGTCCCCCAGCACTAAGATAGTATTTAAGTTTTGCTCATGGAATATCAAGGGTGCCCAATCCCCCATCAAAAGAGCAAAAATCTTATTGCACCTCCGTAAGCTTGATTTAGATGTGGCCTTTTTACAGGAAACCCATCTATCACCCTCCCAGGCTCTCCTCTTTAGGCAATCCTGGGTGGGGCAGGCATTTGGGGCGGGGATTGACACGTGCAAGCGGGGAGTGGCTATCCTAATAGCAAGGTGGGTTCCCTTCTGTTTGCTTCAGGAAATCTCAGACCATCAAACTAGGTTTCTTATCCTGCGTGCCCTTTTGGGCCACCTGGAGGTTATTCCTTGTGGGGTGTATGGCCCAACAGCTGATGACCCTGCCTTTTTTACTTCCTTAATGACCCACTTTGCACCCTGGACTTCTCTCTCCATGTTGCTTGGGGGGTATTGGAATATGGTGCACAATAACAACCTTGATCTGTCTGACCCTTGAACTTTAACTCTGTCACCAGGGCAAATGGCCCTTTGGGACCTTATGGACACACTAGGACTGGTGGATCCATGGCGGGTGTTAAATCCAGACCTGTGAGAGTATTCATTTCATTTGCTTCCACACAATACATTCTCCCGGATTGATTATTTCTTGTTGCGGGTTGAACAGCTCTCTAGGGTGGTTGCCTGTCATTATTTAGCCAGTCATTTCCAACCACCACCCTACTTTGCTCTAACTACATCTGTTCCCCTCGTTTTATTTAAAGCGGTGGTGGGGATGGCTAGGTGGAGAGCCGCCCGGTGGGCGTTGTCATGAGAAGTCGAGGTGGAGGCTACTTTCAGAGACAGGAGCAGCTACGAGTGTTGAAGAGTTGGTTTTGAAGGGTGGTTTTGAACTTGGAGATGGTGGTGGCATTGGTGATGGGGGCAGGGAGAGAGTTAAACCAGGATGGGGCTCTGTAGCAGAAGGACCTCTGGCCACGGCTGGTTCTTGATCTGGGGACCATTAGAGTGGTCTTGTTGGATGACCGTGTTGCAATAGTGGGAGGGCTCTGGTGGATGGATGCCGTTACCCCAGGGGGGGAGAGCCCGAGTAGGGTTTTGTGAGGAGACAGATTTGATATCGGAGCCGTTCATCCAGGGTAAGGAGTTTAGCCTCGACATACAGCTGACAGGTGTGTGTGAGCCTGGGGGCACCAGTAATCAGTCTGCAGGCTTTATTCAGGGTTAGGTGAATTTTTTTGAGCGCAGTGGTGTCGGCAGCACCATAGCCTGGTAGCCCATAGTCTACAAGGGACAAAACGGATGACGTAACAACGAGCTGGAGTGCATTTGGGGGAAGGCAGGTTCTATGGCGGAAAAGGATGCCAAGCCGTGTGTTAGTGGCGGATGTTAGGGCATCGATATGGTTGTGAAATGTGAGGGCTGAGTCGAAGGTAACCCCAAGGTATTTGTAGGAGCAGACTTGTTCCAGTGGCTGATTGGTACTAGGAAGGATATAGAGTGGGTGGTTGCTAGCTTTGTTTTGGGGGTGGGAAAAGAGCATAGCTTTGGTCTTTTTAAGGTTGATGATGAGTCTGCGCTCCTTAAACCAAGCTTCGGCACTATTGAAAGACTGCTGCAGGGTGTCCTGAAGGGAGACGGGATTGCGGTGGGTGGCAAAAAGGACAGCGTCATCTGCATACAGGAGAATTTTGCCAGGGCATGCACTGGGCAGGGTGTTCAGATAGAGCGAGAAGAGAAGGGGGCCCAGGATGGAGCCTTGGGGGACCCCAGAATGAATGGGACGGGTATCAGAGAGTATCCCATTGATTTTTACACACTGAGATCGATCGGCAAGATAGCTTGTGCACCATGCTAGGGGGCCAGCTGAGAGACCAGTGTGGCAGAGAGCATTCAGCAGAAGTGGATGGGAGATGGTGTCAAAAGCCTTTGAGAGGTCGATGAACACCGCACCAGCTAGGGAGCTGGTATCCAAGGAGGTGTGTAGGAAGTTGGAGAATTCAATTAGGGCAGTGCTGGTACTGTGACCAGCATGGAAGCCATGTTGCTCTGGGCATAAGATGTTATGCTTAGCCAGATAATCAGTGATTTGAGTGGCCACCACTTTCTCCAGGGCTTTAGAGATGGGGGGAGGATGGAGATTGGCCGGTAGTTGTTGGCCGACGACCTGTCGCCCCCTTTATGAATTGGTGTGATTATGGCTGTTTTCCAAGCCGTGGGAAATTGTCTCAGGCAGAGTGATCGGTTAATTAGGCTGGCGAGTGGGGCAAGGACTTCATCTAGCACCGCATGAGGATACTGGGGTCCAGTGAGTCACTGCCGGGACTGTTGCTATTCAAAGCTTTGATTAGGATGGGTCTGGCTTCCCGGGTGGAAATCATGCACAGGTGGAAGCTGGGGTGCTGGAAGACAGGGGGAGGTTGGTTGGGGGGAGGGTCAAAGAAATTACTAGGGAGGACTGAGCTAAAGTCAGTGAAAGCGGTGTTGAGCCAGTTAGCTATGGTGGCAGGCTCAGTGGTGGTAGTGCCATTTCTAGTGAGCTGGGATGGGGCAGGGGAGCGAGATTTTCCGTTAAGTTGTTTAATATTATCCCAGAAAGTCCGGGCCGAGCCCCAGGAGGAGGTAAGGGTGGCCTGGTAATGGTCGGCCTTGGCTTTCCGGATGGCCCAAGAGCACTTATTCTGGGCTGCAATGTAAGCCTGCCTATCAGACAGACGACCCGTTTCAGTGGCAAGGTGCCAGAGGTTATCCTGATTTCTTAGTAATTGTAGAAGGGCAGGGCTAACCCAGGGTGCATTCTGCTTTTTGGACCGGATTTTGGTGAAGGGTGCAAAGAGATCACAGGCCATGTTGAAGGTGTGTGTGAAGAAGGTGAGGGCAGTGTCAATGTCAGTTGCACGATGAATGGGGGGACCAGTTTATATGGGTGAGGAATACTTTAAGTTTTTTCAGCCCACCAGGGCGGAGGCGCCTGCGGAGGGTGGTCTGGGCTTTGGGTTTGGGATTGGGGACTGCCCAATGAAATAGGATAGGGGAGTGGTCACTTAGGGAGTCTGGTAGGACCTGGATGTTTTGGATTTTTTGGGGTCGGTTGGTTATAATAACATCCAGAAGGGTGCTGGTACCTCTCTTAGGGTTTATTCTCGTGGGCTGGGTGACTAGTTGCATCAGGTCTTGGGCGGCAAATGAGTCTCTGATCGCGGAAGAGGAGGTGCTGAGACAATTTACATTAAGGTCCCCAACTAGGATTTGTTCCGCCTTATGGTGGAGGGTGGCCAGGTAGTCCGTTAAAGATACCAGGGCCAGGTGCTGGTTCTTTGGGGGAACGTAGGCCGTGGTGAGATAGATAGGGCTCCTAGAGGGGTCCGGGGTGAGTTTGAGGGTAAGAGCCTGGGCCCCATTTACAAGGGCAGGGGTGGGGAGTGCGTGTCCAAGTATTGTGTCCCTAGTGTAGATTGCACAGCCTCCCCCTCGTTTGCCTACTCGGTCCTCCCCGGTATAAGGTATAGCCTGGGAGGGAGACAAATGAGTCAGGGGTGGATTTGGACAGCCAGGTTTCAACCAGGGCTATGATGTCTGGTTGATGAGCCAAGGCCCAGCACTGTAGGAAGAGAAATTTTTCAACAGGCTGCATATGTTCATGGAGGCTACTTGGAGACCAGTGGGCTGAGTGGGTGGGTGGGAGGGGCAGGGCCTGGGTTGGGATGTATGTTCCCTGTCAGGAGTAGAGGAGGAGAACTGCTCTGGTCAGAGGGTGGCTATGGAGTTTATGCCGGCAGCGATGGGATGAGACAGGGGTTTAGTAGCACAGGGGTGGGTAGGGCAGCACAGGCAGAGAAGGCTTGCGTGATCAGATGCGCAAGGGAGCCGGGGAGGAAAGGTAATGTCTGGATGGGGGTGAGGTGGAGAGGAGCATATGGGGTGTGTGGAGGAGGGAGGGAGGGAGGGGGGAGCAGTGGTAAGGAGGAGGGAGGACAGGAGGGTAGGTAGGAACACTGGAGTAGTGAGGCTGAGGGTTAATAGGGACAATAGGGTTGGTGGAAGGCAAAAGAAGGAGGAGGAGAAGAGAGAGGCCGGTGAGCAGGGGGTGCACATGCATAGTTGGTAAGGGTGGGGGAGCTGAAGTGAAGAAAGAATGGGGGAACTAGGATGTTAGAGGGCAGATAGTAGTGCGAGGTCACCTCTAAGTATAGTTGCTGCTTGGTATAGTGGCAGAGCTGGTGCCTGAGGTGCATAGGGCACTAGGTTCAAGCCTTGGCCAGGATAGCAGAAAAAAGCCCAGCCAGTGGCTGTAGCAGCAGGGAGTTGGGTTCAAGGTCTGCAGAAACAATCAGCTAACACTTTAGCAGTGTCTGAGGGTTAGAGTGTTTTTTAGAGTTTGAAATCCTACAGAAATAATAGACTGGTGTGCTAGCTGAGTGGTGGAGCTGCTGACTTTGATAGTGAGAGTGCAGAGTTCAAAGGCAGCAAGAAAGAAGTGGTAAACTTATATTTTGGCAGGTGGGGGGGTAAGAGACTAAAAGGCATAGAAAGTAGGAATAAAATAATTAGACAAAGTGGTTAAGAGGTAGAGCTGCTGATTCTGACTGTAAGGGTACTGGGTTTGAGCACAGCTGAGGGACAGAGTGTAGAAAGTTTTTTAATTCAGAAAAGGAGGGAGGAAGGGTTAAGAGTTTGAAAGTAGAGAAGGATGTTGGTCTGGTTCATTGGCTTAGTTGTTAGTCAGTAGACTTTGGAAAAAAAGGGTACCAGATTTGAGGCTGATGGAAGGAGTGAGGAAAGTAGGTGGCAGAGAGGATTCAAAGGGAACTGCAGGGACCTCTAGTGGATAGGTTAGCAAACAGTTGCTAGGAAGGGATTGAGAGAGGAGTGAGAGTGCAGCAACCCCTTGTGGTTGGTGTCTATAAGCCCCAAATGGGAAAGTGGACACTTAGTAAAAAGAAGGGTGTGACACGTGACCTGCCAGCAGCAATAAATGAAGTGCTGACCCTTGGTGGTGCGGGAAGTGCTACACAACAGTCAGGCTGTAGTGCAGGACACTTTACCTCTTACAGGCTCTGGCAATCCCCGAGTTCAGTCTCCGCTGCTGGGCAGAGTTCTGATTTGTGACAAAGTCTTGCATCTTAACGGTCAGCTGCTTACCTCTGAATCTCTGACCCAACGTCTCCAGAGCTTTATCACCTCCTTCCTAGAGGTTAACTCTTCTTCCTACCCCAAGCTGGATTTTCTATGGGGGAAGCTTAAGTGTTCACTCTGTGGTGAATTTATTTGGCTAGCCATTACTCAGAAATGGGTTATCTCAAGGGCTTTGTCCTCCTCTTAGACCAGATTAGGGCAATGGAAAGACAGCTCTACTCGTCCTCTTCTCAGTCTGATTGGGAACAACTGGAAGCTGTCCATTCTAAATACCACACCTTGTTGGGGGAAAAGCAGAACTCTTGATCCTCCACTCCAAAGTTTGGTACTTTTGTAACCCCTAGGTGGTGCTATCCCAAGGGCTACCACCCCTGCCTGCTTGGCTAGTAGCAGGTTAAGGGGCCTGAGTTCCGAAACGGGTGCCTCCAGGGTTGGTAGTGTCAAGCTAACCTGGGCACAGCCCTCCAGGACACCGTAACTCCCCTCTTTCCTTACTTGTGGCTGGAACAATACACAATAATCACTTTCACAATACCTCTGATACACCACACAAGTACCCACACTGTTTACACTTACCGCAAGGGCTTTTCTCTGGCCTGGCCCTGGGGACCCCTTGTAAAACAAGGTTATACACAGCAAATAACAGCAGTACAGTACTCTTGCACAAACTGGAACCACAGTCAGGGAAATGCAAAAAAGAGTTAGATTGATTTATTTAAGGGACTTGAACAAGGGAGGGACGTGATTAGGTTAATTTGCTTAAGGGCTGTATCAATCAAACAGTTATGTATGCACTTCAGGGTTCATAAACAGTTACACTCTCTGGGTACTCAGATGGAGAATGGTGGGCTAGCTAGGAATGTTGCAGCTGGTTGGGGCCCTGTGATGGAAGAAAACAACATGCACAACACACACTATTTGTAATCCAGAGCCGGAGGGCTCAGTTTGTGAAAAGAAAACAACAAGACAATCAGATGACACACTTTTAGATTAGGCTGTTGTTGCAAGGAGCTACCCTGATGATTTCTCATGATACCCAAGACTGGACACAGGCTGGACAAAAATCGAGAAAGCAGGTGGTTAATCTGGAGTGCCAGGAGAAGCAGGGCCTACATGATTCATCAAGGCATCACTCCTGTTCAAACGTGGAGCAGGGGGCTGATCCCCAGGCAAGTCTCTTGTCAGTGGCTTTCTCTGTACAGCGGGTAGTCTGGTTGGGCCAGTGTGGCAAGGCCCAGGCCAAATGGAGACAAATTCGGATACAGCCCGTTTTGGGCTGGATACAGCTTCCAGCAAGGAGAGCACATTTCACACAGAGGGGAACCAAAGCACGACCCACTAACAACTCACAGCACATTTACATGTAAGGAAATTCTACTGTATCAGGCAAACCGCACTCCGGTCATGATTGCAAAGTCTCTGCACAAACCAGGGATGCAAAGGCAGCTGGAAATCCTGACAGGACAATCGCATTTAGCAAAATCTTCAGTCTTCTTCAGGTTGATCCTGGTTACAACTCAGTGGCTTACTTCGTTCTCACAAACTCGGATTCAGTCCAAACTTATTCTTTTCTCCCTCTCAGGGGCAGCGGGCAGGCATGCAGGCCAAAACTCAGGCCTTTAAACAGAGACTGTATTGAGCTCTTGCTTCTTCAGCTCCCAACTTAGATCTGACTCAACTGCCAGAAAGCCAGGAACTTTCCCCAGAATCCAAAAGGTTTGATTGGCTGATCTGTCTGTCAGTCATAACAAAGGCTCCCCCTTCAGGTGCAAAAAGGCGCCAAAAGCCCCAAACTACAATTCCTACAGATTTTGACTTGAGACAGCTCCTGTAGTCCGGCTCCATTGAAGGTCCCACCAGAACTGATTGGTCCAATTAGCAGTCCAGGACCAAGATAGTGGAGATAAACAAAACAGTCCTTGCTGCAAAGAAGGCAGGTTAGGCAAACTACATTATCATTATCACTCCAAATGATTTTCAGCAAATAGTTACATCTTTCAAAAGAGCTCCCTCTTAGATTACTTATGACTGCAATCTAGGCAACTCTTAAAGAGACAGTAGACAGAGGCTATACGGGCACTCTCTGGCAATCACATTTAAACTGCTAAAATGCAGGACACCAGCCTGGCAGTGAGCATTTAGGCAAGCTCAAGGAAGACTTTTCAGGAACCCTCATTTGTAGGGGGGTTACACTTTGATCAGGGGAAGAAGGCCTGAAAACTGTTGGCTATGTGTCTTTGATCTCAGGTGGCTGACAAAATTGTATCCTCCCTTCAGAATGATTCAGGTCATCTTCTTATGTCTCCCTAGGGATCTCGCCAACTGCTTTCGAGACTATTATATAGCTTCGTATCAGCTGTCTCCTTCCCCTTTCAATGCAGCTCATCTGGAAATGTTTTTACAGGATACTGACCTTCATTATCTGGCTCCTTCCCATGTAGATGTTCTGCAAGCTCCCCTGACTATCTCAGAATTTTTGGCCGCCATTTACTTACTCTCCCTGGATAAAGCTCCTGGCCCAGACAGATACACCACAAACTTTTATAAAACATTCAGACATCACCTAGCCCCTGTTCTCCTTGATATTTTTCATTACATCTTTCAGAAGGGTCTCTCAGATTTTTCTTTTACTGAAGCCACCATTGTGGTCCTACTGAAACCTGGTAGAGATGCCCTGCTGGTTGCAAACTACCGACCAATATCCCTCATTAATATTGATCTCAAAATTCTTGCAAAAGTGTTTGCCAGTAAGTTGAACCAGGTTTGTCAATTGCTTATTAGTCGGGAACAGGTTGGTTTTGTGGCAGGCCGGCTTTCAATGGACCACCTTCGCACTCTCTCTCATCTTATTTCTGCATCCAGGGATTGCGATGTTTTGTTGGTGCTGGTCTCCCTGGACACAGAAAAGGCCTTTGAGAGGGTCTCATTGGACTACCTATTTTACTTGCTACCTAAATTTCACATCCCACTCATGTTTGTTTGTGGGATCCAAGTGTTATACTCCAGGCCTTCAGCACACATCCTCTGTAATGGAATATTGTCCGCCCCCTTCCAATTGTATCAAGGTACCAGGCAGGGTTGCCTGCTCTCGCCCTTTCTTTTTAATATCTTCCTTGAAGCGCTGCTCAGGAAGATTAAGATTTCTCCCATGGTGAAGGGTGTTTTTGTGGGGTCCCTTCAATACAAACTTTCTGTCTATGTGGACGATATTCTTCTTCACCTTACCTCCCCTGCCTCATCTATACCCACTGTTTTAGACATCATCTTGGATTTTGGCACCTTTTCAAATTATAAGTTAAATTTGGCCAAGACGGAAATTATGCCACTCATTGGCATTATCCTGAGATTCAAAGTGGAACACCTAGGGTTGGTCTGGATTCATGATAAACTAAAATATCTGGGTATGCTCATTAGTACTTCTCCCTCCAAATGGAAACAATTAAATATTGATGCCGCGGTCAACTCCATCCATACAGATTTACAACGTTGGGCCTTTTTGCCTATCTCCCTATGGGGATGCATTAGTATTGTAAAAATAAATGTTCTACCCCGCCTCCTTTACCCATTGTATATGTTTAACCATATCTTGCCAAAGTCTTGGTTTCTGCATTTGGACAGGATCATTTCCTCATTCCTGTGGTGTGGTAAAACTCCCTGTAGGGCCCTCTCCAAATTGATACGATCCAAAGATCATGGGGGTCTTTAGCTACCTAATTTCTACCTGTGTTATCTTTCTATTCATTGTTCCCAGTTCTTTAGCTGACTACAATATCATCCAGGTGAAGACCCTTCTATCTATACTCCCATATGGTTAGAGATAGAACACACTCTTTGTTCTCTCCATGAATTGGATATTCACTCTCTTATTTACATTTCCCTTAAAAAACTCCCCAAATCTTTACATGGTTCTCCAGAAGAGGCCTCCATATGTGTTCATCTACAATTTTGTGCCCTCCTTAACCTTCAGTAATACAAGGACATCTCACAACCCCTTGTTGGCAATGTTAATCTCCAGATCTGCATTCACAATCTCACAGCTTCTTTTTGGCCTTTCGTGGAAGCTGACAAGGTCTCGGACTTGGTAGTTGCCCGGAAGTTTTTGACATTTCAAGAATCCAGTCTTAAATTACAATTACCCCTTTCTGCTTGTTTCAAATATTTTCAACTTTCACACATGCTTAGGTCTCACTTTAGTTCAGGCCCCTGGGATGATTCGTATCAGTCCCATTTCTTCTCTATGGCCTTCTCAGTTCCTAGTTCCCATGTCATTTCATTTTATTATCATCAGCTTTCAGACTCTCTTGCCCAGGTGGATGGCCCAGCCTTTTATTACTGGGACCAGGTGTTGCCTTCTTCTAATCCCCATGTAACTGGGTATGTATCTGGAAATGCTTATACAGATACATCAAATGTGATAGGTACTGGTTTCTTTAGTTTCAGGTCCTGCATAATCTTTATTTCACTCCTGACAAATTACATAAAATGGGGAAATTGCCTTCCAATACTTGTTCCAGATGTGCCAAAGAACCCAGTACTTTGTTACATGTTCTTTGGACTTGTGAAAAGGTTGCCCCCTTCTGGTCCGTGATTCAAGCCCACCTGGATCCTCTTCTTGGTCTCTCAGAGGCCTTTCTCCTGGAGGTGTGTGTCTTCTGGGGGATTCCGGTGACAGCTTGGTTGGTAATCAAAGGTTCCTCATGTCTCTTATATCCCTTTGTGCAAAAAAAGTTATCCTTAGACATACTCCATGGGCTGTGATTTGTTGCTGATTGGGGATTACAATACTGCCTGGGGAAAACCACATGGGTTAGCATTGGAGAATAGTTTTAAAATATTAGACATTAATCAAAAAAATATTCTCCCTACAAGAAAAACCTCTCAACATAGTGCAGGAAATATATTAGATTTCATTTTTGTTACAGCTAAGATCAGGGTTCAAATCTTACAAGTAAATCAACCAATTCTAGGTAATTGTAGTTTGATAATCTGCATCTTTAAATCTGAAGAAAAAAGGTATCCTCCTGTGGAAAAGATTCCATCAAAAATTAAATGTAGAAACTTCAAAAATTATAATAAAGATGTTTTTGTGGCTAAATTAGTTTCTGTTAGATGGGATAGATTGTTTCTAATCCCATCTTTTAATTTAGCAATTCAAGAATTTTACCAAATGTTTTTTGGAGATCTATAACGAACTAGCTCCATACAAAATATGTATGCAAAGGGAGTCCCATGTTCCTTGGATAATGGAGAAATTAAAGAAACAGCTACGCGGGAAGGATAGGTTATGGAAAATTGCAGGGAAGTCCTTAAACCCAATGCATTGGGAAAGATATAAGAAAGCCAGAAATTCACTAAGACTTCAAATTAGAAAGTCAAAACAAAACAAAATAAAAATATTATGACTCTAAGACTAATGAGATCACAGACATTAAAACATTTTGGACCTTAATTAAATCATTTGCTTATCCTGTGGTTTCAGGACTCCTTATTCAAATGCTAAGTAAGGGTATTCCTCAACCCCTGAGACAGTGAGCAAATATTTTGAATGATTATTTTGTAAATTTATCAGATTTAAACATTCCTAACCCAGTATCTAATATCTTCTTCAGGAAGGTAAAAGTAGAAATCCCAAAATGTAGATTTAAATGTATTTTTTGTAAACAAGTCAAGGATGGAATAAGAAGGTTTAAAATATAAAAAAGGCTTTTGGCCTGGATTATATAGAAAATCATTTTCTTAAAGATTCTGTACAGGTAATTACTCCAGTTTTAGCCAAACTTTATAATTGGAGTCTGATGGAAAGAATTTTTCCTTGTAGCTAGACAAATGCAAAAATCATTACTGTTTATAAAGGAGCTGGGGATGCTTTTGAGCCCACAAATTATAAGCATATTGCCCTGTTATCTGGGCTTTCAAAGATCTTGGAGATACTGGCACAGGTACAGCTTAATGACCATTTGGAGAAATACTCATTGTTGACAAAATACCAGTCTGGCTTCCACAGGGTTTTTTCCATGGGCACCGCACTCACTGACATGGTAGATATTACAGCTTCGAAATTGGAAAATGACCTGTCGGTGGGCATGGTGTTCGTGGACTTATCTAAGGCATTCGATACAGTGGCCCACAGGTTCCTGGGGGAGCGGCTAGTTGAAATTGGTCTTGCTGAGGAGCCATGTGATTGGTTCATGTATTATCTAAAAAATAGAACCCAACAAGTGTATATTGATGGAGTATTAGCTGATAAAGTTCAAATTCAGAGAGGTGTGCCCCAAGGCTGCATTTTGGGGCAAACATTAATTTTAATATATATATAAATCAGTTAGTTGATAGCATAAAGTATTCGAACATACATCTTTATGCGGACGATACTCTTTTGATTGCTTTGCTAGCGGAAAAACTCTTTGAATTATGGAAAGAAATTTACAAGTAGATTTTGTGGGGCTATGTACATGATTAACTGATTTGGGGCTGATAGTTAATAGTAAGAAAACAAAACTCATGTATTTCATGAAGGAAAATTGGGGAAAAGTAAAGCTATAGTACCTATAAGAACCCCACAAAATGAATGCTAGCCCAGGTATCAGAATATAGATACCTGGGGTTATGGATAGATGACTCCTTAAAGTTTGATCATCATATATTAGATACAGTATCAAAAGTAAATTAAAAGCTGGGAGTATTTAGATGGTCTAGTTTTTGTGTGACTAAACTAATGAGGGAAACTATAATAAATCAATTCCTTCTTCCAGTCCTTGAATATGGTAACCACGTATATGGCCTTGCAACAAAAAGTATGTAGCTAAAAATTGATATGTTGTATAACCAAATGGCTAGATTCACACTCAGGGAGGATTATCGTGCACATTACTGTGAATTATACGAGGAACTTTGCTGGCTTCCGCAAGAAAGTAAAAGAAGGATAGTATGGGTCAACCAGATCTGTAGAGTTTTGAATTGAAACCAGCCAACATATCTTTACAATAAATTGTAAAAGAAAATGTATGTTCATAATTTACAAGGTATAAACTTGAGAAACTTTGTATTTCCAAAGTTTAAGACTAAATACAGTAGTATGCGTTTCCTTTTGATTATTGACAAAATATGGAATTCTTTAAAATTAGTAACAAATAATCAACATAAGGATGTTAAAACCTTCACAACCGGTTTAAAAATTGAACTGAGAACTCGGTGTGAGTGTTATGGCTAGATATTTAACCAGATAAGTAGGAATGTGCAATATGTATGCAGCTGTTAGATGGAGTAATGTATTTTTAATATTGTAGTTTGTATGTTTATAGGTTTGTTATATATTGAGTAGTATAGTATTGTATGTATAAAGAAGTATTATATATACTGATGTCTTTATAATGTATTTTGAGTTTTATAGATGTCATATTTGTGTGTGTTTAAGTGTTGGACCATCTTGTAAATAGGACATTGTCTTAATGATGTGTAATTCCACCTGTTATCTGTCTAAAAATAAAGATTTTTACTACTACTACAGTATGTGCCTGTGTTGTACATCTAAAGGGATCCCTGGTGGCGGGGAGCTGGGATTAGGGTGGGTGGGGAGGGACAAGTTTTAAGTGTGCAGGGTTCTGTTCTTCCATTTCCATTATGATGTCTCTTTTTCATATTCTTGTGATATTTATCAGGAAAGAGATGCAGTGAATTAAATTCTGCCAGCGAAGTGTCCATGAGCGCCAGCATTACCACTCTGCTATGCAGAGTGGGCAATGCAAAGTGCTCACTCTGCCTTGTCATTACCACTTCATGTTAAGGCGGAATAACAATGCGAAGTGAGGTGAAGTTGTTGTTTTCACTGAACTTCGCCATGTTCTTTAGCCATAGCCAGGCAGGAAAAAGAAGGAAGTGAGCCATACAAGTATACACTTTCACTTTCTCCTGTGCAGACAGAGACAGAGAGAGGGGAGTGTGTTGTTTTATTACTGCTGAGACTTGGAGATCAAAGCAAGGAGGAGATTTAAACTTTGATTTAGACCCAACAGCTCTTTTATAAGCTACATTTTTTTGTCTTTTCAGTACTCTTTTTTTACTTAATGTGTTCTTTCTGTAAATGTATTTTTCTTACTTTATAAGTAGTTAGTTGTCTGTGTCTGTGTGACTGTATGTGTGCTGTGTGACAGTGTGAGTAGTCATTGCTTAGACTGAGGGAGCACAGTAGGAGAGATGGACCAGGGTGAGGGTCTGAGAGAATGTCTGGGGTGGGGGGCAGCTCTGGGAGAGCGTGGTACTGCTAGGCATTGTATCTTGCGCATGCATGATGAGCATGGCCACTGCTTGCTGTTGGACTGATCAAAAATTCTGAATGCCCCCCCATAAGCAGGACCAGCACCGCCTCCTGACTCTGAGACAGTTGAACCACCACCACCACCACGTCCAGTACCCGCTCCAGCACCAGGTCCTCTGAAGCAGGATGTACCTGTGCCCCTGGGCCCAAGTGTGGATCCCAACCCTGCTGAGCACCATGACCAGCTGGCTGCCACTTCATTTGGCCCTCCCCTGCCTGTGCCTGGTCCTCCCCACACCTCCATTGTTTGGCAGTTTTTTAACTGTGTCGGGGGGGGCAGCAGTGTGGTCAGGTGCCACCTATGTGAGGTGGAGGTGCACCATGGGCCCAGGTACTCACCTGGGGACTGGGGGCCAGTGCACCCATATGCTCAATCAACACCAGTTGGAGTGGCAGGCTGCCACAGAACGGGCCATGCCTGCACCTGCTGACCCTAATGTGGCAGAGGGTGCAGCTGTGCATGGCAGCAGCCCTAAGAAAAGGAGGGAAAGAGCAGCACCTGCTGATCCACCTGTACCCAAACCACCACCACCACCAGCAGGTTAGTCTGTAGAAGGTGTGGACCCCAGAGAACTGCATGTAATGCAGGCTGACTTGGCAGATCTTACTTCGAGAGGGCTCTTGCAGTAGGTAATTACATGTAGGACTGATGCTGGCAGGTGGCAGGATCCCACGGAAAAATTTCTTGCTAGCAGTCCCTGGTGAGAGACCGCCCCCACATCAGGTGACCGGCATCAGGAGATGTCGGTATAAAGGGGTGGTCACTGATGCCCGCCTTCCAGTTCTTTCCCGCCGTTAGCTCGTGCAGCACCTCACGGAAAAGTTTGTGCTTCGTGAGCCCTACCTTCGTCATTTTTTAACCGAAAATAATTGCTTTTTCGACTAACGTCAGTACAATTGCCGGTGTATGTCGTCCCCTACACCCTCCGAGCACAAGAATAAGTGCAATCTGTGCAGCACACAACTACAGCACAAGGAGGGCCACTCCCTGTGCCTGTTCTGCCTAGGCCCTGATCATCCGGTTGAGAAGTGCCAGCACTGCTTCAGTTTCAACGCGGCTACCCGGAAAAGGCGTCAGCAATCCCTGGAAGCCCATATTCTGAAGAAAATGAGTTTAGTGGAGAAGGAGCTCAAAAAACTGAGGCAGGCATCCACTCCCCCCAAAGGCCATTGGAAGAAGAAGGAGAAGGAGAGGCACCGGGACAAGGGCTCATCCACTGCGTCTCCCTCAGGAGTCACTGGGACGCAGGTAACATCCCCTCTGGGGGACCGCTCCTCGACGGCTGACTCAGAGGTTTCCGAGGGGGCATCAGCCCACCCGTCTGGCTTGCGCTTGGGCCTTGCAGGTGCCTCCGGACAGTTGGAGGCCTCCGGCCCTGGTTCGGCCGCAGGCTTGTGGCCTACCACTGTGGGCGACTCTGGTAAGCCAGGCGTCAGCTCCTCCGATGTCCGCCCAGAGGGGATGGTAAGACGTCCGACCCTTTAGGGCAGCACACCGCCTCCACTCCACTGGACCAGGCCGATCCCTCTACTCGACCTGCTTCCGGTGATGGCTCTCATAAGTCAGATGCTGGCATCTCCGGCACCCGCTGAGAGCTCACCCTTAAGCTACACGTCAGCTCGTTCGACTTCTGGCTGGCAAAGGAACCAACGATTGACTCCCCCCCACATCCATCGTACCCGGTTCCCTGCAGCCTTCACTGCCATCTGGGAAACCAGAGTCTCCCCAACTCGACCCTGGGGATTTTCCCCTCAATCCCCAGGCGAAGCTGGGGATCTTCCTCCTCCGTCAGTCCTTCCGCCACCTGGTGCGCCGGACCTGATGTCGGCTCCCCGGACGCCGGCTCCAATGCTGGCACCTCCAACATTGGTACCTTCGATGCCAGAGCCTCTGACGTCAGCCCTGATGCCAGCCTTACCGACTCCGGGAGACATCCCGCTCCCATCGGGCCCTCTGCCCTCCTGGCCCTCCACTATGGATCCGCCCGTGAGGCCACCGGCTAGGCTGTCTGCTCCGGCAGCCCCCCCAGCTCCCAGGTACCCTTCGTCCTATCCAATGCCGGCGTACCTGGGACCACAGTATCTGGCGCCACAGTACCCAATGCCGGGCTTCCTGACGCTGCAGTACCCAACGCCACAATACATGACGCCGGGCTACCCGCAGCCGGGTTTTGGATACACTCCATACGGTTACAACCCATATCCTTATCCCCCTCCTCCTCCTCCTCCACTGCCCTCATGGCCGCCGGTGGACCTGCAGGAGACTCTGGCCTCCTGGTGGGCTGAGGCCAAGGCTCAGCTCACCAAAGAGGTCGAGAGCCGCCTTCTGGCGACAGTGCCATCCCAGGTTCCCGGAATCTGAGGTGGCACACTCCCTCACTACCTCCGGATTCCAGGGTTCTTCCATCTGGATCCAGAGAAGGGCAGGACACGCTTCCCCCGGGACTTCTCAAGAGGTCCGTTCCTCCCACGGGTCGGGAAAGGGAGTCTTTTTCCGCCTCATCCTCCTCTTCACCCTTGGACTCCTCGGATTCTTCCAACGGTTGCTCCGAGAGAGATGACAAGCCACGCTCTCTGTCGAAGCCCGGGCCAAGGACTCCTCCGAAGTCTCCTCCGGAGGATCCTTCTTTTACGGAGTTGCTTGGGAAAATCCAGGAGGTTCATCAGTGGTGCTCCCTAGAACCAGATCCTCAGCGTCTGAAACTCGCTGAACATCTGGATCTGCCCGTGACAGCTCCTACCTTGGTGCCGCCCTGGATAGAGCCTCACGCCGACCTCGTTACCACAATATGGAAACAGCCGTCGGCTCTAGCCCCACTTCCTAGGAAGCTGAACAGGCTATATCAGGCTCCAGAGGGTGTTGATTTTCTGGATTCTCACCCTCGTGCTGACTTGGTCATGATTAGCGCCACTCACGGTCTTTTGGCAAACCCCAAACATCTTAGCTCATCACCACCTGATAAGGAATCGCGCCTTTTGACCAGTATGGGAGAAAGATTTATGCTTCCTCCATGCTGGGGATCAGGGCCCTGAACTATGTCGGCCATATGGGGGACTATCAGAAGGCCATTTTGACTCGGGTGGAAGCCAAACTGGACTCCTTGCCTGACTCCCAAGTCAAGCAGGAGTTGGCTGATCTTGTCCGCTCTGCTCATTCAGCCAGTCACCACATGCTTCATGTGACATACGATGCAGTGGACACTGCTGGGCGGAGCTCAGTTTTTGCCATAGGCCTACGGCATCATGCTTGACGCCGCATGTCAGGGTTGGTCCCGGAGGTGCAATCTGCTATCCAGGAAGCACCCTTCCAGGGGTTGGTGCTTTTCAGGGGTGATGTCCCTTTCACCGACAGAATCGGCCAAAGGCAAAACCACAGGGAAGGCGGGCCACAAAACGCTGGGCCCCCACAGCTGCTAAGCCCCCTGCCCAAAAAAGCACTGGTTGCTTCAGCTGTGGCACTGCCCCACACCACCTGACTCCTTTCCTCTCCCACTGCCTCCGGACTCCTGGAGAAACCGGTAGGAGGGAGGTTTTCCCTCCACCTTCCAGGATGGGAGAGGATAACCACAGATTCTTGGGTGCTCCAGCTAATAGCAGAGGGGCACTCGATAGAGTTTTTCAGAAACTACCCCGTCACCCCCCCAAAGTCATCGTATTCATGGGAACATCTTCTTTTGGTCCAGGAGGAAATTTCGGCTCTCCTGCTGAAGCAAGCTATAGAGCCCATCCCCCTTCATCTGCGAGGGACGGGTTACTATTCCCATTTCTTCCTGGTCCCAAAGAAGACTGGAGATCTCAGACCAATTTTGGATCTCAGTTCCCTGAATCTTTACGTAGAATACAAAAGGTTCAGAATGCTCTCTCTGCAGAGCCTTCTACCCCTCATCCAGATGGGTCAATGGCTTTGTGCTCTGGATATGCAGGATGCTTATCTACACATTCCCATTCGCCCATCTCATCACAAATACCTTCGTTTTGCATTCCAGGGGGATCACTACCAATTCAAAGCGCTCCAGTTTGGTCTATCCTCGGCCCGCCGAGTGTTTACCAAATGCCTGGCAGTGGTTGCGGCCCACCTGTGTAACAGGGGAGTACAGGTTTTCCTGTACCTGGACGATTGGCTCATGCCCGGCCCAGGAGTGAACTCACATTGCCCTCCCTTACCAAGCAGGTTTTTGCTTGCCTGGGTATTACCATCAACCATTCCAAGTCTCATCTGGTCCCATCCCAGAGACTACAATTTATTGGGGTGATTCTCGTTACGACCACAGGCAAGGCCTTCCTGCCTCCAGACAGGGTGTCCACCCTCCAGACCCAAATAAGTCTGCTGTCTGACTGCAGGACAGTCTCTGCAAGGTCGGTCCTTCACCTTCTCGGGCTCATGGTGGCCGCTATCCCAATGGTTCCTCGCGCTTGACTCCACATGAGAATTTCTCAGTGGACTCTACGCTCCCAATGGGATCAACTAGTGGATGACCTAGATCACCCAGTTCTGGTCTTCTCACCGATGCTTTGAGACTTGCAATGGTGGATGATTCGAGAGAACCTGTTTCGGGGAGTTCCTTTCTTTCATCCTCCCCCCTCCCAGACTCTAACCACAGATGCCTCGGGTGAAGGTTGGGGAGCCCATCTAGGCCCTCATCGGACCCAGGGCTCCTGGTCCAAACTAGAACAAGCTGTCCACATCAATGTGCTCGAGCTTCGGGCAGTGTTGTGTGCTCTCCAAGCCCTTCACCAATACATCCTTCCCAGCCACCTAGCCATCCAGATGGACAACATGTGCGTGGTGCGGTACATCAACAAACAGGGAGGGACTCAGTCCTACCCCCTTTGCAGGGAGGCAATGAGGGTTTGGGATTGGGCAACACAACACAACCTTCACTTCATGGCAATTCATGTTCCAGGAATCAACACACCCTGGAAGACAAGCTAAGTTGCTCTTCTGCTCTGACTCTCAAGTGGGAACTGGACCAAGGGGTCCTAGACAATATTTTCAGACTTTGGGGAACACCACAGGTCAACCTGTTCGCTTCCCCTCTAAACGTAAAACTTCCCATCTTCTGCTCGCTCATTCCAGAGCGAGGCACTTTTTTGAGTGACGCTCTGTCTCTAGACTGGATGGACAGATTCATCTATGCCTTTCCCCCAGTTCCACTTATCCCATGAGTCTTGCAGAAACTAGCTTCAGAAGGAGTGCAAATGATTCTGATTGCTCCTTTCTGGCCCAGGCAAGTTTAGTTCTCTCTTCTACAACAATACTCAGAGGATCCTCCTCTTCCTCTTCCTCTCTCTCGAGGTTTACTGACCCAGGATCAGGGGACCCTGGTCCATCCAGGCCTGAAATCCCTTCAACTGCATGCATGGCTCCTGCAGACTTAGCCCAATCCCATTTTGGAGTGTCTTCTGAAGTGGCAGAGATTTTGGTGGAGGCCAGAAAACCCTCCACCAGATCCACCTATGCCATGAAGTGGAAAAGATTCACTATCTGGGCTGCTTCCAAGAATGTGGAACCCTTCTCCTGTTCAGCGGGGCTTCTGCTGGAGTATCTACATCATCTGTTTGACCTGGGTCTCAGTCATTCTTCTCTGAAGGTACACATGGCGGCCATCTCAGCCTACCATGTTACCTTTGCAGACAAAGCTTTTGCTCATTTGGAGGTCTCTAAGAACTTTCTCTGAGGGGTCCTCCATCTGAGGTCCCCCATCCATACCCCTGCTCCCCCTTGGGACTTGAACTTTGTTCTCGAGAAACTTACTCTCCCTCCCTTCAAACCTGCAGGTTCTGCGGATTTGAAGTTCCTTTTGTGGAAGACTCTCTTCCTGGTGGCCATTACTTCAGTTTGGAGAATTTCCGAACTCCAGGTCCTGATGTGCAAAATCCCATACTTGATTTTTCACAAGGAACAAGTTGCTCTTCACACGAATCCTAAGTTTCTCCCTAAAGTAGTAGCTGAGTCTACTCTGAATCAATCCATAGAGTTGCCTGCCTTTTTTATGCAGTACTCTAGTCAAGGGGAGTATTTACTTCATACTATGGATGTCCACTGGATTCTGAGATACTACACCAACAGGACAAAGGATCTCAGAAAGACTGACCAATTGTTTGTTTCTTTTGCTCATAAAAGGGAAGGCAATGCTGTTTCCAAGCAATGCCTGTCTAAGTGGTTGGCTCATTGCATCACTTTCTGTTATGACAAATATAACAAGACCCTACCACGTCAAGTAAGAGGCCACTCCACCAGATCAGCAGCTACCTCAGTGGCTTGTTTCAAAAATGTGTCTGCAGCAGACATCTGTGCTGCCGCTCCCTGGACTTCCGTCCATACCTTTACTAAACACTACAGATTGGATGTCTCACTGTAGAGCAGGCTTCGGGTGGCTGTTCTGCAAGGCCTCTTGTCTTGAGGCTTGCACAGCTAGAACTGCTTTTTGGAGTAGTTTTCCTCCTCCTCCTGGTGCCTCTCTTTGTTCCAGACTGCTTGGGATTCAGTCCTATATGTAATTACCTACTGTAAGAGCCCCTTTGAAGTAAGATAGTACAGTTACGTAAGAACTTACCGCAACAGTAGATCTTTGAGAAAGGCTCTTACAGTAGGTAATACCTTCCTGCCCTCCATCCCCCTAGGCTTTTTCAGCTCCTTTTCCAGTGAAGAATATATCCATTCCTCTCTTGTCTGGCCTTCTGGCCCATGGCGGGAAAGAACTGGACCGACGTCTCCTGACGACGGTCACCTGACATGGGGGCGGTCTCTTGCCAGAGACTGCTAGCTAGAAATTTTTCCATGGTGTCCTGCCTCCTGCTGGCGTCAGTCCTATTTGTAATTACCAACTGCAAGAGCCTCTCTCGAAGATCTACTTTTATGGTAAGTTCTTACGTAACTGTACTTTCTCTGGAGTGCTGTCGAGGAGAACAAAGAGAGGGTGAGTGCTGTCGAGCAGTGGCTGGATTGCATAGAGGGACATCAGTTGCAAATTATGTCCTTGCTGGAACTGCTGCTGGATCACCTTGGGATACCACATTAGTTTTTTTTTTCCTCACACCATGTGCTCCCCCACACCTTCCTTGCTGTGTTATAAAATGTATTCCTCCACCATCCCTGACCCTTGTATGTAATTATGCCCTTTTTTTGGTTGTCTTCTGTGTGCATGACACTTTGTATTCTGGCCCCCTTTCCTTCTGTTAAGTGTGTGTGTGTGTGTGTGTGTGTGTGTGTGTGTGGCGCGCCTGTTTTGGTGCCTCATTAATGTTTACTTTCTGTTGTGGAGTGTTTGTGGAAAAGCCGACTGAGCAGTGCAAGTATACTGTGCTAAACTGCATGTGTGCAGTCAGTCTTCTTTCCAGTTTGTGTATGTACTGCAGACACTGTCCAACTCCCTGACTTAAAAACACCTATTAATGAGTACAATGGTGGGATGGTGGAGCCTGGAGAGATACTACAAAACAGGCTTACAATACATCCAAGTAACTAGTAAAAAGATTAATCTTGTGTTTCGTGACATGATTGTAAATCATGATTTGTGACTGCATTTGTGACCATGATGATGAAGAACATGATTCGGTGTCAACGGTGTGAGATAAATATGGAATTGAATTGGAAATGTGAATGCCTATGGCTGTACTTCCCTAGGCCCCAATGAGGTGTAGCACAAAACTCCCTGACTTAAAAACACTCATTAATGAGTACAATGGTGGGGTGGTGAAGCATGGAGAGATACTACAAAACAGTCTTACAAAACATCCAAGTAACTAGTAAAAAAATTAATGTGATTCATGACGTGATTGTGAATCGTGATTTGTGACTGCATTTGTGACCGTAATGATGAAGAACGTGATTTGTATTGCCAGTGACTCATGAATGTGATGATGGTCCTGACTTAAAAATGCATATTAATGAGTACAATGTTCATGCAGAATTATGCACCACACCTGTCCAGTACTCTGAAGGGAAGCCAAAGAAGCAACTGTGACTTAAGTTACAGATGGGGATTGGGCCCTAAAGAGATGCAAATGCACAGACAGATTAAGATTGCACTGCACACTGAAGAGATGCAGACACAAATGCACAACACCTGACCAGTGCTCACCACCAGAAATTCAAATCTGGAAAAGAATACCTTTGCCAGTTGGGGCTGGCTGCGGGGGGCTGGGGGCAGTGTACTGCACTGCTCCAGTAACAGTCGCTAGTACTAGTACCAGTAAAGATAATGAAGTACAAGAATCACACAGCTGCAGTGGATAGCAGGTTCACATTGCTGAAATTATTATGTGGCATGAAGAAAGGTGTCTGATTTGATGACACATGTCACACACATACTCACACACACACTAAGTAATGCATAGCAAATTGAAAACTTCAGTAGTATAACTACATATTTTAAACAAAGTAAAATTATGCACAGCTGTACCATAACAAACAGCAAAAAAAATGGCAAGAATTATGGAAAATATTACTGTGTGTACATTAACACAGTTATACAAGAAAAATATCATCAAAACAGAAAGCACTGTTTTTTTCTCCAAGTTAATCTACCTACACCACAGCTACGCCCTTCCCCCAAAGCACACTTCCACTGTCTCTCAGTACACAGACTGAATATTGTACATTAACATTCAAAATCCACACACAAACAATAAATGCTCGATGAAATGAGCACAGAAGGGTTTCCTACAATCGATGAACTAAGTTTGAGCAAAAAAAAAAATTATTCAAAAAGGCTTTTAGAACAGCTTTTAGAAGGTTTGAATCACAGAGATCTCTCAGAGCAGACTGTCTCCTACAGCTTCCTACACACACTACCCTGAACTGAGGCTGTGCAAAACAATATAGAGCCCATGTGACCTAAAATACCATGAATCACTGCAAAATTCACCTTCGGAGCTTAAAAACAAGGGGAAGTGATGCAAAGTACATTGTTTTCAATGTACTTCACCTTAAGATTTGGTGGAGTAGTGGTTTGGGAAGGTAGATTAATGTGAAGTCATTGTTTTCAATGGACTTCACGTTACCCATTATAACATGAAGTACTCCGCTTCGCGTTATGGGGCACTCCACGACTCTACTTTCGCTACGCGATTCACTTGGTGGAGTGAATTGGGGCCACTTCACCCATCACTAATCAGGATATACAGTATCTACTATATTCACTTTGTTACCCTGCACCTTGATTATGTTTTATTATCACTGGTGGGAGGGAGTTAGTGTGGTGGTGGGAGGGGGCTTTATGTTTTGTAATTATTGTTATTGTTGCTGTGCTTTAATGTTGGTTGTCACTTTTCTTGAAAAAGTCAATGAAGTATGTTAAGTATGAAAAACAAAAAGTACCACAGTCATATAAATTACATACATGTCAAGGATAGTGACTGCAGCAATAGCCTAGACGTTAGAGTAATGAACTGTGAATGAGCTTGGTACAGCCACCAGACAGACCTGGGTTTGATTGCCACAACCTCCACATGCATACTATGTGACTCTGAGCAAGTCACTTAGCCTCCCCAGTGCTCCTGGGTCACCCCTAAAAACAGGCACCTGTGCCTAGTGGGCCTTACCTGGTTTACAAAGAATAAAAAAATAAACATAAATGATGAAACAATCATATACACATTCATGTTAGTATGAGGCAAGTTTAGATCATGAGGTTGGGGTATATACATATCAGAAGTTGTATTTACAACATGGTATTTGAACTGATCAGTAGCATATAGTGGAGGTATCATAGTAAATAGAGTAATATAAGTAGCATAGAAGAAGTGGAGTAGAGGGATGAGAAAGTACAGATTTAGGTAGAGGGAGGTACCGGAGGACTTAACAGGAACCGATGGGTGGTGTGAAGAATAGTTCTTTGTAGCATTTTTTGATTTGGGAAAGGGACATGCAGGAAAGTAGTTTGTGTGGGAGGTTGTTCCATTTTTGGGGTGCTACACAGGTGAAGGACTTTCTGCCTGCAGCTAGCTGTGTCTTGGGGAGACTCAGCAAAGGGAAGTGAGAGGAGTGCAGGGATCTGGGGGTGGATTTCAAAGTAAGCATGTTAGTAGGATAGGAGGGGAGGGAAGGTAGGTAGGTTTGAACATTGTACAAAGTAGGGGGAAGTAAAGATTATTCTCGAAAGATGGCCATCCTAGGGTTTTGAGGACTCAGTGGTGCACACAAGCAGGTGCTATCGCAATGAAGTGTGTGATTCTGTGATAGGTTTGCTTATCTGGACAATATGGATGATTTAGCTGGCAGAAGTAGAGGGCCCCCAATAGAAAAGACTGGGAGCAGAATTGCTGAGACAATGACTTTCCAGAATTGGGGGTCAAGTATGGGGCAATTCAATTAGGTAGGCCCAATTTTTGATGTGTAGACATGATGATATTATGAGAGTGATCTTCGAGGGGTAGGCTTTCATCCAGAGTTACTCCTAAATATTTAAAGGAGTTCACTCCTTCAAGGGCTGTGCCACTGGAGGTGTTGATTACAAAGGGTTGTTAGTTGGATAAGACAAATGAAGGGTGATGAAACAGCAGTGTTTTAGTTTTCTTAGTATTGAGCACCAGTAGGTTTTGTCTGAACCACACTTTGAGTAGCCAGAAATCATTCTCAAAACCTGATTTGATGGAGGAGATACGTCTATCAGACCTATAAAGAACAGCGTCATCAGCATAGAGTTGTACCGATGCATCACCACAGTTACAGGGTAGTTCCTTAACAAACACAGAAAATAGTAGAGGATGCAGGATGGACCCCTGGGGGACCCCGTCCATGATGTGTGCAAGCGGAGAGGTGACTCCAACCCATTTGACACACTGTAGCCAATTATACAGGTAATATGAAAGCCAGGAAATGAATTAGAGTCGAGACCAAGTTTACCTAGTTTTGCTAGGAGTAGTCGGTGATTAACAAGATCAAATGCTTGCGTGAGATCAACAAAGACAGCCCCAGTAGCACACCTTTAATCCATGGCATGAAAGAAGTCTGCGGTGACCCATAGGAGAGCAGATTTCATCCCATGCATTTTTTGGAAACTGTGCTGTGAGACTGTTATAGCATTCGTTAGTTCAAGGAAGGTGTATAGTTGATACTAGAGTATTCTTTCTCGAATTTTTGCTAGGGGACACAATATGGATATAGGTCTATAGTTTTCAATAAGTTTACATGGGGTGCTTTTGTGTACAGGACTACTATTACCATTTTCCATTTATCCAGTATGGTTTGTGAGATGAAGGACCTATTAATTAATTGTGCAACTGGGTGAGCGATAACGGAAGCACCAATCTTAAGAAATTTGGAGGCAGGGAGGCAAAATCTGATGAGCTACCAAGGTCCAGTTTGTTCAGGAGCTTGAGAACCTCTGTGCCTGATGTGAGTTTTAGGTGGAAAGGAGTGGGAGGGGTGTCAGGACTGGCGTCGATGGGTCAGAGCAGTGCATTTGGTGAGCCTTGTTTATATCTGCCTAGGTCAGTGAAAAAGTGATTAATACCAGTCACGATTTCCAAGAGGGTGGTCAGAACTGTAACATTGTTGGTCATGGTCTGGGGGATGGTACACTCCTTACCCTTTGTGAGGGCGTTGACTTGTGACCAGTTTTTTAGGGTTGGTAAGATGGTTGATTTATACGGATTGGAAGTAGTCATGTTTGACCTTGGTGATTTTTGTTTTACAAGCATTCCGCAGTTGATGGTAGGTCAGCCAGTCAGAGCTGCGGCCTGAATTTTTAAAGATTTTCCAGGCTATATCACAAGAGCACATTAAATGCCTCAGATCCTGAATCAACCAGGGGGAGTAAGTGCCCTTGGCTCTTCCTAGTTTGAGCAGGACATGGGAGTCCAGGACTGAGGAGAAGGTGTTAACAAAGAAGTCTAGGGTTTGGTTTATATCAGGGAGGGAATCAATAGGATCCCAGCTGACGGAGTTTAGACTTCTCAGGAATGCTGTAATATTTAATTTAGTGAGGTCTCGAGACTTAATAGTTTTTTGGGGGGATGTGGGTACTTCTTCCTCCAGATGCAGTGGGGGGAGAGTGGTCACTTGTAACGTCAGGGAAGATTCCTGCAGATTTGATGTGGTGTTTGTTGTTGGTTATCATCCAATCAAGTAAACTAAGTTTATTCATCTTCATATTGAGTCGTGTGGGTTGGTTAAGGATTTGCTCCAGGTTGACATCTGAGAGTGCAGCTGGGTACTGGGTTTTGCTTGCTCCTAACCAATCAAGACTGAAGTCACCACAGAGGACAATATCCTTATGAGTTAGAAACATAGAATTTGTTGGCAGATAAGGACCACTTGGCCCACCAAGTCTGTCCATTTCCCTACCTAATGGATAAGCTGCAGATCCTAGTTAACCAGCAGCCTACTTCTTTATACCCCCACCCCCTAGAATTGCCTTATGACTGCCCCATGCATGCTTGAATTCAACCACTGTTATTGATTTCATAACCTCCTCCAGAAGGCTGTTCCATGCATCCACAACCCTCTCTGTAAAAAAATTCTTCCTTATATTACCTCTGAGCCGCCCACTCTCTATCTTCAAATAGTGCCCTCTTGTTCTTGCACACCTCTTTTTTGAAAGATGCTACCCTCTTGGACTTTGTTGATTCCCTTGAGGTACTTCAAAGTTTCTATCATGTCCCCCGCTCTCCCTCCTTTCCTCAAGGCTATACATATTCAGCTCCTTAAGTCTCTCTTCATATGTCTTCTGGTGCAGACCCTGCACCATTTTAGTTGCCCTCCTCTGGACAGCTTCCATCCTGTCTATGTCCTTGCGGAGACTGGGTCTCCAGAACTGCCGCAGTACTCAGATGGGGTCTCACCAGCTGTCTGTACAGAGGGATAACAACTTCTTGTTTTCTACTGGTGATGCCTCTCCCTATGCATCCCAGTGTCCCCCAGCCCTTCTTACTGCCCTCTCACATTGCTTGCCCACCTTTAAGTCATCTGATATGACTACCCCAGGTCCCTTTCCATTTTTGTTGTTGTTAGCATCTCACCCCCCCATTGTGTACTCTTCCCCTTGGTTTTTGTTTCCCAGGTGCATTACCTTACACTTCAGAGCATTGAATCTAGGCTGCCATACATTTGACCATTCCTCTAACCTTGCCAAGTCCTTTCTCATCCTTTCCACCCCACCTTGTGCATCAACTCTGTTGCAAATCTTTGTGTCATCTGCAAAGAGACCTACTTTTCCTTCCAGTCCCTCTGCAATGTTGCTTATAAAGACGTTGAAGAGGACCGGTCCTAATACTGAACCCTGCGGTACCCCACTAGTAACCCCCCTTTCTTCAGAGTGGACTTCTTTACTATTGCCCTCTGTTTCCTATTCTCCAGCCAATTCTTTACCCAGGCTATCATATTGGGACCCACTCCCAGGCTGGCTAACTTGTATATTAATCTTTTGTGTGGGACTGTGTCAAATGCCTTGCTAAAGTCTAGGTAGGCCATGTCCACAGCCCCTCCCTGATCTACTACTTTGGTCACCCAGTCAAAGAAATCTATTAGATTCATCTGGCATGACCTTCCTGCTGTGAATCCATGCTGCCGTGGGTCCTGTGCCCCTCTGGCCTCTAGGTACTCGACAATTCTTTCCTTCAGAAGTGATTCCATCATTTTCTCTATCACTGAGGTTAAACTAGCAGGTATGTAGTTTCCTGCTTCTGCCCTGCTCCCAGTTTTGTGAAGGGGAATCACATCTGCCTCCTGCAGTCCTCAGGTACCACCCCATCCTCCCATGATTTGTTAAAGAGGGTAGTCAGTGGTGTCACTAGTTCTACCCTTAGTTCTTTTTGAATTCTGGGATGAATCCCTTCAGGCCCCATTGCTTTGTCCACCTTCAGTTTTAAGAATTCTTTCAGAACTTTTCTTCTGTAAATGGGCTGGTATCAACTTCTGTATCCAGAGTGTTTCTGTTGTTTGTTTTGGGTACCTCCCCCTCTTCATTTGTAAATACTGAGCAAAAATATTTGTTTAGTATCTCTGCCTTTTCACAGTCACCCTCTGCCCACCCCTTCCCCTTTATTAAGCCTCACTGTCCCTCCCTTGATCTTCCTTCGCTCCCTGATGTACCTAAAAAAGGTTTTATCCCCCTTCTTAACTGAGTTGGCTATCTTTTTCTCAGTTTGGGACTTTGCTGTTCTGACTGCCTTCCCAGCTTCCTTTTGCTTTAACTGATACAGTTCTCTGTCCTGCTCCTTCTATGATTCCTTGTACTTCCTGAATGCTTTCTTTTTCTCTTGAACCTTCACTGCCACCTCCTTTGAGAACCATAGTGTTTTTTTTACATCATTTAGTTTTGCTTATTTGCTTCACACAAAGGCTTGTTACATCTGTGATGGCAGTTTTTATTATTCCCCATTGTTCTTCCACCCCTCCTTCCTGCCCATTTGCTACTGCATTCCTTAGGCACTCACCCATTTTGGCAAAGTCAGCCCTCCTGAACTCCAGTACTTTTACCTTTGTATGGCTTGACTCTATTGCTGTGTTTATTGTGAACCATACTGTTCGATAGTCGCTAGTTCCCAGATGACTACCCACTTCTACATCTGTGATCCTCTCTCCATCTCCATTTAAGAGAACCAGGTCTAAGACTGCACCCTCTCAAGTAGTTCCAATTCTAGTTGTCTAAGGCATGCCCCCTGTAGGGCATCTAGAATTACCCCACTCTTAGAAGTGGCTGCTACAACTGCACTCCAGTTAAAATCTGGCATATTCAGATCACCCATCAGCAATAGCTCCCCTTTTTCTGCCACTCTAAGTATACTTTCTATAATTTCCTTGTCCATTTCCTCCCTCTGAGAGGGGGGTCTGTATACAACCCTTGTGCGGATTGTGGTGCCATTGCCTGTCTCCAAATTGACCCATAGTGCTTTTTCTCCTCCCTGTTTACCCTTTTGTTCTGTTGCTTTGATTTCTTCCCTTATGTAGAGAGCTCCTCCTCCTCCTCCTCTCTTACCCTCCTTGTCCCTCCTGTAGATACTGTATCCTGGTATGTTTACTTTCTAGTCATGGTTCTGTGTGTACCATGTTTCTGTGACTGCCACAATATCCAGATGTTCCTCCTCCTCTATCAAGGCCACTAATTCAGGAAGCTTGTTACCCAGACTACGGGCATTGGTACTTATTGCTCTCCATTTTTTTGATGGCTTTACCTTCTGTAGCAGCATCCCCCACTGACCTTTCTACCTTGGTCTTTTTCTCATTTAGTACCCTGTTCTGTAGGGGGAGGTTGGGATTTTCCTGCTACTTATCAGTGCCTCCCCCTTGACTAGTTAAAAAGCTTGCCAATGAAGCATTTAAACCGATTGCCCAAAAGACTTGTTCCCTTCCTGGACAGTTGCAGACCATGCCAGTATAGGCTGGTGTCCCTCCAGGTGGAAGCCCAGTCCCCAGTGAAGCCAAACCCCTGTGCTCCAAACCATTTTTTCAACCATTCATTAAACTGAATGGTGCAAAGAACCCTCACCTCACCCATGCCACTGACAGGCAGCACCTCTGAGAAGGATATTGTGTGTGCTACTTGTCTTAGGCCCCTCCCCAACTCTACAAAGTTCTTCCGCACTGCTGTAATCTCATGATGAGCCAAGTCATTTGTCCCTAGGTGGACACTGATGTCCAGCTCAGACTCCCGTGCAACTTTTCTCGTGATCCTGAGGATGCGCTTCCTGTCCCTCCCAAGCTATGGCACCAGGCAGGAACCTTATTTCAGTTTTCCCTGCTCCCCCAGTTCTATCCCCCTAATAATTGAGTTCCTCACCAGGAGCTGCTTCCTTTCCCTGTGGTGTCCTCTGCCTCCTTCCTGAGGGCCTCCCTTGTGACAGTTGTCTGCAACCTGCTTAGTCTCCTCTGTGGGTGCATCCATAGGGGAACTATGCTCCTCCAGAATGGTGTATGGATTGTGGAGTGGAACAACTGACTGGGTGTGCCTCTGTTCCACCACCCTTACCTTCCCTGAGCCCACTGTGGTCTAACTGCTGTGCTTTCTTCACAACCTCTGAGGTAGTGGTGGTGGCTCTGGTGCTCCCTGGATGGGGGAGGTTCCCTTACTACTGTCCAGTGCGGCCTGGGGGGGAAGGTTCCCTTACTACTGTCCAGTGTGGCCTGAAGATGGGCAACTTCCTCCCTCTGGGCAGAGAGTTGTCTGCAAATAGGGCAGCATCTCAGCCTCCAGAAAGACTACCGGAAGACTGCTGCCCCACAGCCATTACATTGCACTACTCACCACATGTCTGTCTACCTTCTTGTTTATTTTTTTGTTTGTTTGTTTTGTTTTGTTTTGTATGTGTGATTGATTCATTATACAGAAATATATACATATATTATATAATGTGTATGCTTATATTGTCAGTTAGCTGGTCTAAATTAGAGCTGGGCAAGCCAGAGCAGACTTGAGCCTGGCTCGAACTTAGTGCTTCGCTTAGATTGGCTCGACCTCTATAAGTAATTAAGAGCCAAGGTCAAGCCGAAACAGTCATAGTCAAAGTAAGCATTTTTTGTCATCCTGAGCAGTTAGTGTAGTGTCTAAAACATTCAACTCCTATACAGAAAATAGCCTGCCATAGCCAGGGCTCGGCTCGTGTTGTGGCTTGTAGAGTCGACCCAGACCCCTGGCTTGGATCTAGGTGAAAAAGTTCTGGCTTGCCCACCTCTAGTCTAAATTCAAGAAGAGTTCATGGTAGGAGGATGCAGCGATACAGGGGGGTAGATAGACACACCCTATTAATAACTTCTTGACTTGCCCTAGGGTAACTGAGGGAAAAAGGTGCTCTATTGCTGTTGGAAATTTGGTTTATGGTAGTTCACAGGCTGCAAACTCAGCCCTGGTGTATATTAATATTCCCCTTCCCCTCTTAGAGAGCTGATCTCTCCTAAATGTGGAGAAGCCAGGGAGGCTATTTCATGTGACAGGATGGAAGGCTTTAGCCAGGTTTCTGTAATGCAGAGGATGTCTGAATTGTAGTGCTGGACCCATGTATCGAGCTCAGCCATTTTCTTCATGATGCTCTCTATGTTCATGTGGGCTATTTTAAGACCTTTTACACATGACCATGCTTGGCATGAGGTTAGAGAGTGAGTCTCTACCCCCTTTATGGGTCCTGGATTCAGTTTGACGTTGCCAGATAAGAGCAGTAGGCAAGTGAGTGAATGAGTGGTGGGGGGGGCGAAAGAAAAAGTTTCTTGGAGAATTTCTTACTCAGGGGTATGTGTAGGATAGTTTTATTGCACTGTGCCAGAGTTAGTGTAATTAGGGGAGAGCTCAATTTGGGCAGGGCACGGGCTGAATAGTGAGCAGGGTGTTGCAGTGACAGGCCATTGGGCTGAGAAGGGGTGGTTGTCCTGTCCGGGTGTGACACATCCAGCTTTAGATATAGTAGTAGTGAGCAGCTTGAAAGCAAAGCTGTTAGAAAATGAAATGAAGACATTATGTGGTTAAACTGAGGGAGATTTGCTGGGTGAAGGTAAGATTATATCAGGGTGTTAAAGCTTAATAAATCAATAGTAGAATAACTGCGATGATTTTATTAGTGTAAAAGTTGCACCTATTGGCAGGAATTTCACCTATTGGTAGGGGTTTTTGCTAACAATTATAAGTTGACACGTTAGTAGGACATAAGATCCATGGGCATATAGGTGGATAAGATTTAGTTATGAAAAGAGGAGACAGGCAGGATTAGAACTAGTGCTGTTGATTGTGTCCGGGCAGTTTTCAGTTTGGGAGGGCAGGCAAAGTTAATTAAGAGGTTAACAACTGAAAGAAGGAGGGACAGGGAAGTGCCAGAGACTGCCTCCTAAATGCAACTGCCAGTCAGAATTGTAGTGGGCGGTGCAGCAGTGGATTTAATGGAGAGCAGGGGTGGAGTGGGAGGGTGGGCCGAAAAACTGCTTGTAGTAGTAGCAGCAGCAGCTCCTAAGGAGCCAGAGTTAACCTCTGAAAAAAAAACTGTAGCCTTAGGAGGAAAAGAGGCCACTGAGATTAATGTGTGGCATTACTTGTAGGGGAAGGGGTGTCTCTAACATACCAAACACACAGGATAATATGAGTATTCTTAGGATGGAAGCACCTGGGGGCAGGAGGGATTGGGAGACCAGATGAATGGGGAAGAAAGAAACTGATGGGGCACATCTGTACTAGTGCAAGCTGAGTCCATAGCTAAAAGGACTGAGGGGGCAGTGCACCCCAGAAGGAAGAAGTGGGGAGATCCGGAGGGAAGCCAGCAAAATCATCCATATGCGGCTGCCCTTGTTCCCAAACATCTTGCATGGTCCAGCAGTTCGTGCATTGGCCATGCCTTGTGCACAACTCTTACGGGGATAGGCAGGCATGTTATCGAAGGGAGTCAACAAAGCAGCAGTCCACTACAGATCCCCACAATACATAGAAATGGTCCAACTCATTCTCCCAGGCCTTTTTCTGTATGAGAACTTCAATTAGGAAGGAGGCGGACAGAAATATGGCATAAGAGCTAGGGGACTCTTCATGTAAGGTTAGCTAAGAGCGGGTACCACTTGTATCTGCCTAATGGCCAGCAAGCACCCAGTAAAAGCATGGTGGTCACTCCTCAGCAGTGAGGTGTTAAGACTGAAGGATCATCAGGAGGCTCTAAGGTGGTGGAAAACCTTGAGGCACAGGCAAGCACACAATCATAGATAGTATGGGGGTAAGAAGAGAGAGGCAACAGAAGATGAGAGAAGGACATGCCACATGGAAATAGAGGGTTAGTGCCACTTCTGGCTACTCCATTAGTTTATCCCAGTTGTGATGCACTCCGGGTAAAAGGGGGGAGGGAGAAGAGAGGAGGTACAGGCCCTTCACTTTTGGTCTCCACTTCAGCCACCCACCAATGGGAGGAGGTGTAGTCTTGGGTGTAAAAACAACATATCCAATTATCAAACTCTTAACAGGGCATCATTTTGTGAACCCCATGTTCTGTTTGCAACCCCTGCTGCTGCCTGGGTATTTTGTAGCTGCCATACATTTTGCATTTTTTTTCTCCGATCTGTCCACCTGCCTGGTCCAGTGCCACCATTCACTTCCAAGTTCTCCTCCAGCACCCGGTCTGCTCCCAGCCAGTAGCATGTTGTGTGCTTCACCCTGCTACCTCTTCCTCCTGTGTGTTGGCATGCACTGTATCCATAACTGCAGCTGTGAGCCTCCCACTACAAGCTGTAGTGTCATGCCTCTGAGCCAGCATGTTCACGTGTGAGAGAGTCAGTCACAAGCCAGTCAGGACCGAGAGGAATTGAGAGAGGAGCTGGGTCAAAGTCTGCTACTAGGCTGCCACTGTCACAGCAAGCTGCTGTCTGGTCTGTGTGTCCCTCTCCTGAGTCCCACACATCACGCTGCCATCCAGTGTGTTAAAAAAAAACACTCACTCACTAGGAGGAAACTTGCCAGCACTGCAGAGGAAAAATGGAGAAGAGGAGGGAAAACTAGTTGATTGGAAAGCACCCAAGAAAACCGGATCATCCCGCAAAATGCCAAGTAGGTGGCACCTGTGTTGAGTGGGTTGGGGAGGTTGGTAGTGAGCTACATCCTACAAATGGCTATCTGGCCTAGGACTGGGTCTGGGTGGGAGGATCATCACTGACTCCGATTGGGACATCGGGTGGGGGGGCTCAGCCTGCTTACTAGTGAAAGTTGCAACAACAAGACTCTGGAGAGAGTCTAGAGAGAATCTATCAAGCAGTGTGAGGCAGAGATGCAATCACTCCAGAGAGCTATACAGGCTTGTGAGCTGGAGCTTCAAGCAACTATGTGGAGTGGTGTTTGGCATTTACACAGACTCCGTCAAGTAAGTTTGCAACAGGTATGGTCTGAGCAGCACTGACTTCAGACAGGACTGCTTATTTAAAGTAAAAATTGGTGGTGAATGTGAATGATGATTAACTTTAAGGAATCAGGATCAGAAAGTGAGAAAGGAGGGCACACTGAGTCATCAGAAAGGCTGTTTCCATGTGTATGGGGGGATCAACACCATTTGCAGACCAACATCCCATGTTTCTTCCAGGTAAATAAAATTGTGGATTGTACAAATATACATATCAGCAAAATACAGTTTCTCTTTACTCTGGCTCTATGACTGCCCTAACTGAGTGGTAGTTTGGTTTAAATAATAGTCCCATAATTGACTTGCCAATAGGGATTGTTGGCAGAAATCCCCCCTTACTAATGGTACACCACAAGGGCCATTCTCTTTGCCAAGATGTGTACAGTGTATAACAGCAAGGACTGCATTGTGAAAGTGTGCTGGCTCGCGAAGGCACCATGTGCATCCAATTTATGACTGGCATTATTTAGTGCTCCTGCTCCCCATAACAGCATTTCTGTGTTTGGAATTTAAAGGGACACTGTCAGCCTGTTGGACCAGTTTTAAACTTGCTGTAACGAATGTGTATGGACCAAGCTTTAACAATATAAAGTACATACATGGCAAGAGATTTGCACACTAGTGTAGGATATTTATTATATTAGTAAAAATGAAATTTGGGCCATCCCAACCAAAATGTCGGTGATGAGCTAGAAGGTCACGGAGCCAAGGGGAAACTCACTCATGAACGAGTTATTTTTGGTCATATATTAGAAAAAGGTTGTATTTCTTACCATTCATGATACAGATTTTTACAAGGATATTCCTGTACAGAAACAAGTACTATAACCTGTTTTATTTTGTATATTATGTTTTTTTTCCAATTGTTTAACCAGGAGAGAGACACACTAAGCTGAAAGCGTGTTTACAGGTGTGACCTGGGAGCACAGGGAAGTTAAGTGACTTGCTCAGGGTCACACAGTATGCAAGTGGGGCTGTGGGATTCAAACCCAGGTCTCCAGATTTGCAGCTCAGAGCCTTAAACCACTGTGCTACTGCCTCCCTGAATATTATGTGACAAAGCACTAAGTGTCAGTGCGAAATGCTGGTTATGGTCATGTGTGCCATACTGTATTTTTATCAGTTTGTATTTTGTCACTAGAAGTATAAAAAATGTTACGTTGTGTATTTTGTGGAGTGTTGATTCTTCACAGGTACTTAAGTACTTTTCTTTGTTGGAACTTTTATCCTTGCAGCATCGTGGAATAGGGTTTGGAGTAGCCTCTTTGTCTAGTAAAGTGAAAAGTTGCCCCATTCACCTGAGTATATAGCTGAGCAGGATACTGGAAGGCAGTAGTGGCACCCTGCTGAGAGAGCTTCCACTTGACTGAGGCATATGCTGTGCTGTGGCAGGAAAACTAAGTGGAGAAGGCCTGGTAGAAGGATATCTGGTGGCCTTCCCAGTTGAGTGGGCCTCGTTCCTGTACCAGTCGTGGGATGCTTTCATTGACAGGGTAGAGAAGGAACTTCATTATGATGCATTGTGGATGGTCACCAGGTATTGGTTTGGGGGCAAGTGAGCAGTGTACCTGCTGCATCTCCAGCAGGGGACAGTTCAGAGCACTGAGGACACTGGGGATCAGCATTTATAGGAAAGATATAATTCCTTTACCATCAGTTTCCTCTGGAAGGCCAACCAGCCAGAGGTTATTGTATCTAGTATGGTTTTCTACATCATCCATCTTTGAGAGCAACTATTTGATGGCCCTGTCTTGCACTTGGAGTCAGCCACAGAGAACATCATCCTGTTTCCCTAGCTTTGGATGTGCTGCTCTGTGCTTGCCCCTCACTGGCCCAATTCAGGCAGATCCTTGTTGGTCTGGCCACCGATTGCTTGATGTTGGCTCTGTCTCGAATTCATTACAGCAGCATAGTAATATTTGCCACATCCATCAGTGAGTTCTGTGAGGAGACCATCTTAGCAGATGGATTCTATGCTGTGTAGCGAGGAGGATTAGGCATGACAGGATTTTTCACTTTCGGCTTCAAATGAGATGGAACTGTGAGCACAAACGGTCATGATTTCTGAGCATTCAAGTGTTACACAAAAATAAAGAAGGGCATATTCCAATACAGCTCAACGAGGGCAACTTGATTCTGTCATTCTTGGAAAGTTATTGCCTGTGGAAAAGGTCATATGTGTAGGGATTCTCCAGAGGTTGTGTTCTGTTAACAAACTAAGCTGCCATCTTGTCAGTGGCTAGCCACACCCTGATATATTCAGATATAAATTACATATACTTAATATATAGTTCTTTTCCATATTTATTTATTTATTTTGAAAGTTTTGCCAGGAAAGATATGCCAAGCAGTTAAGAGCTAATTTCCAGATGTGTCCCAAGGAGAAAAGAAAGGGAGGACAATGAGAACTCTAAGAACAATAATAGGTCAATAAACATCAGAAATAATAAATGTAAAAACAAAAACAAGACGCTGCGTCAGCATGTGGTCTAAAAGTAAAACAAAATGGTTATATTAAATGCACACTGAAAAATAGAAAATAGAGTTAAAAATCTACGTTTCAACCTTAGGTCTTCTTCAGGAAATATCTAAAAGAGGAAAAAACAAAGTTAGTTATCAGAAATAATAATTGTACAAAGACAAGGACCACGTGAAGTAAAATACATAACACTACAATGAAGTGCTGGCGGATAACAACATATACAATTACATTACAGTAAAGTGTTGGAGGAACAACATATTTATTTATTTATTTATTTGTTACTTCAGATTACAATACCTTTCAGCTTATAGCTCTTTTACAAAGGTTCCACATCATAGGACAAGATATACACAGGCAATACAGGATTTGAATTGAGGCACAACAAACAAGTGCAAGCAGCTATCTAATACAGTCTTTATATTTTTAAAATAATCAATCATTTAAAGAAGCAGCACACAACCTTGTCTTGAGCAAATATTTTACACTGCCTCCAAGTCCTTTTTAGCAGGGGAGTATCAGGGTTAAAGAGATAATTGTGGGGAGGCAGTGGGTACCAGGAGGGGGAAGATGGATAGCAAGGTGCACAATGCCGAAATTAGTCAGGGGTGGGTCAGCAGCAGGTGGGGATGCTGGATAGTCCTCTCTGTGTAGGATTGGATGGGAAAAAGAGAGCATAGCAGCAAGGGTGTTAGAGGATAAGGATAGAGTGCTGCCGAGGTAGGAGAGGGAAGGGGAGAGAACCATTTACATAGTATTGGGACCGCATGGGGTTATCCAAAGCATTCACATTTTCCCATTTGTGCTAGGTGTTTTTTAGTTCAGTTTTGAAATGGCCAATCTCGTCAATGTTCACTATTGAGGCAGGGATACCATTCAGCCATTGTGGGGTCCTGTAGGCAAAAGACTGTTGTGCAAGACTAGTCCTTCTATGGGGTACACAGTGGGCATTGCTGGATATGCTTTTTGTGTGATGTAATGTGGGCACTGGCTGAAATAGTGCCTGGAGTCACGGGGGAGTTAGGTTGAGAAGTGCTTTCTTTCCCAGGAGGCAAACGTGGTACATAAGTCTTTCTTTGAGGGGAAGCCACTCAGTTTGGGTATAATGATGACAGGTGTGGGTAAGTTTGTCAACATTCAGTGCTAATCTGCACATTTTGTTCATGATCATCTTGACTGTTTAGTGAGGAGTCAGAGGCTACACTGTACACTGCTAGCCAATAGTCGATGACAGATAAAATGGAATTGTTTTGTTTCATTTTTATTATTTTATACTGTAAAGGTCTGTGAGCAAATAAATGCACATTTTTACAGGCATCCAGTTTTGTTAAAGCAAAACTTACAGTTACAATAAAAAAAATATGAATAACAAAACATTCAAATACACATAATAAAATTTATTTATTTATTTATTTATTTCAGTTACAGATTAATACATTTGAGCCAGGATGGCTCTTTTACAAAGGTTTCTTTTCAAATGAAAACAAGACAAAAAATTACAAAATAGATAGCAAGAACAAATCAAGTAAACAATTGGGTACAAAGCAGATTAGCAAAAGAACATATAGGTAGGTACAGCACATCGACAAGTATGGTTTCATGGATTCAGAAGTGCATTTAAGGACATTCTAATAATAAGATACTCTAAAATACAAAGATTGGCATCTGAGAATGAATCTGTTGCTAAGTGCAAGGTAACGAGCAGGTAGCAGCCAGAGAGGGCTTTGTCACAAAGGAGGAATATGGCGTGACAGGAAGGGGACTGGAGCAAAGAGCAAGGTATTAAGAAGTCAGCTGCCAGGGGGCTTTGTCAGGAAGGAGGGCAGGAGAGAGGAGAGAAAGGGAATTAGGAAGAGAAAAAAGGAGGGAGCGGGAAGGTCTCTAGAGGTGATGGTGGTAGCCTGCATTTAGGTATAGCAATCACATTGGTTATTTTGAGCCAGGAGGATTTTCAGGTCTCTTTTAAAAGGGCCAATTTTCATGTGCTCCAAGATGGGAGCAGGGAGGTCATTTAACCATGTGGGCCCATGGTAGGAGAGTGAAATTAGTTAAGACATTTACAGTCAGACCTAGCCAATAGATCATTTTTGAGGGATATTTTAAAGGTTGAAATCCTTGTACAATTGACTATACAGCTCAGTAAAGTATTCTAAAGTTTTACTGTCAAAAAATTCATTGAATTTTGAACAAAAATTGTGTGATACTGTACAGATGAATTTGAAAAGAGTTTCTGCTTTGTGATCTAATGTTAGCATTACTAATATTGTACAGAAATAATTTGGTAATACAATCAGGTAACAATCCAAGATAAGCCTTGTGTAAAAAAAATTGATGATTTTAAACTAATTATATCAGAGAATGATAAACAGCCAAAAGACCTATAAAACTGACAATGATGCATCATTCATTGAAGACCAGTAACAAACTTGATCAATGCTATTAAAGGGGGACCTAAGTTTTGTAAGTGTAGCCCCTCTTTCCCAATACTTCTAGGGGCCTGATGTTCCAAGGAAAGGGGGGCCCAACACAAAAATCTCCACCAGTTCTTCTCTTACACATTAAAGAGGATTCGGGGGCACTAATGAGCAGCTAATGGATCAGTCGCATCACTCCGAACTCCACACAACATCGAGATTTTTTTTCAGTTCAAAGTTTATTAATGTTTTCAGCTTACAGGAGACAACACATCCCAAATAATGTAATACAATTCCAAATTAGACAACCTGCAAATATGACACGTGCCCTCTCCCCATCCCCTCCTTCCCCTCCCCCATTCCCCCACCCCATGATATGGAATTAATCCAAACCAGACTAACAGTAACTATGCCCCCTCCCGATTCCCTCCCACTATCCATTACCCTCTTTTCTAAGTCTTGCATGGTTAAAACAAGTACTTAACTATATAATATTGAGAGTGCAATCTTTATTTTAGGCAGATTGCAGAGAATAAAGAGCTTGCAATGGGCCCCAAATTCGATTGAATCTGACCATGTTATTCCGTAAGCTTGCAATCATTCTTTCAGATCTAAGATTAGCCAGGAGCTCCTTCAGCCATTCAGTATATGATATCTCCTCACTGTCTTTCCAATGTCTAAGTATCATTTTTTTAATTGACATAGATATTAAGGCCATATGAAACTTGCAAGCAATTACTGGGATTTCAGAGAAGTCCCTTAGAAGGCAGTGTTTAATGGAAAACAGATCTGTAAGACCCAAAAGAGGATCCACTCTTTGTTGAATAAGTGACCATAAAGGAGTTATCTTGGAGCATAACCAAAAAATATGAAGTAGGTTACCTTTGTCCTGCGCACATCTTATACAAACCAAAGAAGAGGCAATTTCAAATTTGGCTAATTTTTTGGGTGTGTAATATAAATTGTGCAATATCTTGAACTGCATAAGACGCAGCCTATCCTGCATGATAAACTTGTAACATCCTTGCCAGCGAGTTGACCAGCTGATATTTATATCTGGAAGGAGAGAGGCCTAGTAAGTGGAGGAACCAAAATATTCTGGGTAAAGCCAATTGTAGATAACGTTAAATATTTTGGAAATAGCATGGGGAAAACCAGCCAAAGGAGTCAATTCTGATCTGAAAGCAGGACCCTGGGAAAGAGGGGGGAGTTACCCTATGGTTTTCACTAATAAGTGACGTAATTGGAAAATTTAGAAAATATTGGAATTCGGGATACCCAGCTTAGCTAGAATTTCAGGAGATGAGAACCAGATCTCACTTGATTTGTTCCAAAAGTAGAAAAGATTACAGCCCTTTGTTTGTGGAAAGCAAGAAGAAGAAGAAAAGACCCTACCGTTTATTTTAATATTGGTATTGTCTAACAATGGTTGCACCAGGTCCATATGATGATTGCATTTTATAAAATGACAGATTTGAGAGTGTACTTTGATAGAAAGAGCTATAGGTGTAGAATGAAGTTGTACAGGAAGACATTTTGGTTTCGTATGTAGAAGCGCTAAAGGGGAAAGATCGTGATGTTGAATTTGAGCTAATCCTATTTTGAGCCAGAGGGGTCTATAGAGGGGTGATTGTTCTGAGTCTTCCTGAGCAAGACACCTTAGATATTTATTAGTGGGACAGGCCCAATAATAAAGGCTGAAATGTGGGAGACGGAGGCCTCCTTTGATCTTGGGAGCAGCCAATTTATGAAAAGCAAGATGAGGTCTTTTTCCAGCCCAGATAAAATCAGTGATAAGATTATGCACTTTCTTGAACCAAGACAATGGAAGCCATAAATTCAAAAAACTCAGTGGGTAAAAAAGAAGGGGAAAAATATTCATTTTAATAAGATTAATTTTGCCCCATAAAGAAATAGGGAGAAGAGACCACCTTTTCAAATCCTGAGTAATAGTGAGCAATAGGGAATCTAAATTTTTCTTTTGAAGAAGAGATGAACTTCTTGTAAGAACTATTCCTAAATATCTCAAGGAGTCTTTTTCCCAAGACAATCTCAATACCATAATTTCTTGTTTTAATACATTCTGGTTGAGAGGAAATACAGAAGTTTTATCTACATTCAACTTATAATAGGAAAGAGAACTGTAGTCCTTAATAATCTCCAACATGGGAGGAATGGATAAAGCAGGATGGGATAGTTGCAGAAGGAGATCATCAGCATAAACTGAGACTTTAATTTCATAATCTTGCATGATAATGCCTTGAATTCTAGGACAAATGACTAATCTATGGATAAGTGGTTCTAAATATAAATTGAAATGCAACAGGGATAATAGACAACCTTGTCTCGTCCCTGAGTGCAAATAGAATAAGCCTGAAATGACTCCATTACATGATACCCGTGCTGATGGGGATTTATAAATTGCTTGAACCCATTTTTGAAACTCTAAAGAGAAACCAAAAGCATGTAAAGTACAAAAAAGAAAATTCCAGTCAACTCTGTCAAATGCCTTCTCAGCATCCAGGGAGATAAGGGCAACAGGACATTTTGCATCCCTGGATACTGAGAAAATATGGGCAAGAGTACATAAATGGTTAATTGAGGACCTCCCTTTCATGAAACCAACCTGTTCTGACCCTATGAGATCCGAAATAACTGTACTGATACGTTCAGCTAATAATTTACTCAGAATTTTAACATCTTGATTAAGCAAAGAAATTGGCCTGTAACATGTCACTAATTTGGGAGCTTTACCAGGTTTAGGCATTAAAGTAATCAAGTCTTCAAATAATGTTTTATCTATATTACCACCAGATATAATCTGTTGATATAGGGGAAGAAGTAGGGGAACTAAATATTTTGCGAACATTTTATAAAAATTAGATGAAAAGCCGTCCGTTCCTGGGGTTTTATCCATAGGGAGATCCTTAATGACTTAAAAATGTTCTGCTTCAGACATGGGAGCACATAATAAGGTTTGTTGCATTTTCAAAAGGGAAGGTAGATGGGATTCAGCAAGATACTGATCCAAGTCTTCCAAGGAAAGAGAAATTGTCATGGGACTATATAATTGTTGATAGTATTTGTAAAACTCAGCTGTAATTTCAACCTGGGTGTTTTTCAGAGACCATCAGGTGTCTGAATAATGGCAATAAATCTAGAGGTTTCTTGTTGCTTAACTCTTTGAGTCAAAAGACGACCTGCTTTTTCACCCCAATCGATGTATGCAGTGTTAGTTTTAAGAATCAAAAATTCTGCCCTCTCCCTTAGAAGGTCTAAATACATATTCCTTAATTTTGTGAGTTCCAGTTTAATTGACTCTGAGGTGTTTGGGGATAAATTAGCTTCAATAATTCTAATTTGGGAAAGAAGGTGTGTCATTTGCTGCTATCTCATTTTCTTTTGTTTGGAAGCTAAGCCAGTTAACAAACCCAGTAGGTGTGCCTTTAGAGCACACCACTCTACATCAGGTTTACCCGTAGAGTTGCAATTAGCAGATGTAAATTGAGTAATATGATTTAAAAGATATTTCACTATATCTGGTTCTTTTAGAAGTTGATTATTGACTTTCCAATGTCCTCCACTTTTAGGAAGGAAAGAAAAAGAGATCTGACAACTGACAAGGGAATGATCGGAGGGAGGTCCAGGATGGATGGATGAGTCTAAAACCCACGCAAGTAATCCTTGTGAGATCATAATATAGTCAGTTCTGCAGGAGGTCATATGGACCAGGGATGTGAATGTATAACATCTATCAGAGGGGTGGAGAACTCACCAAATATCACATAAACCCACCCGATCTATCATATCCCTCAACGCTCTTTGGGCTGGAGAAAGACCTTTAAACCCGTTACTTGAGCAGTCAATATTTGGATCAAATACTAAGTTTAGATCCCCACCTAGCATCATTGGCATGGACAAAAAGTGACTTAAAATATTAATCAGTTGCATAAAGAAGCCAGGGGAGTCACTATTTGGCCCATAGACACTACCTAACAAGATCTCTGTAGCATGTAATTTCCCATGGACAAACAGAAATCTACATTGAGTGTCCCGAATAACATTAATTGGGGCAAAAGGGACAGTTTGCATTGTTAAAATCATTACCCCACAGCTTTGAGTACTACCCTCAGCGGCAAAGACTTTGACCTATTTGTTGCCTTCTAAATTTAAGTGCTTCCGAAATCAACAAATGAGATTCCTGTATAAATGAGATGTCTACCTTTAATAGTTGTAAATGCTTCAGTATTTTGTATTGCTTCAGCTTCTGCTGAGCTCCTTTAATATTCCAAGTAGCAAACGTTAAATCCCTAACCATAACCCGGAATGCTTGCCCATGCAAGCCCTTAAGTATCATACAAATAAAATCTGCCTTCAATAATATAGAAATAAAATGATCCATGCAAGAATCCTCCCACTCCCCAATCCCTTCCCTCTCCCTCTCCCAATCCCAAAACCCCACAACAAGCATTTAAAGTGAAAAAAACTTTCAACAAAGATGATCCACCAACCCTCCTTTCTTCCCTTATTGTTATGAACTGTGGTCAGCAGTACACCTTGCCCCATCCATCCACCCTCCAGCCATCCCAACTCAACTCCTTCTACTTATAATAGCAATTTTATTAAATAACAAAGTCAGGGAAGAACTATGGAGAAACAACACTTTCTAACTTTTCTACCTAACCATAATTTCCCCACTTTTAAAAACCAGATCAGTGAAAGGAGAATGATTAATTAGTTTAACATGTAACATTTGCATTACCCTAAGTCAAAAGGTAGCATCTTAAACAAACTTGATAAAATAATCAACACAAACCTTGTTCCTCACTAAGATAGAATCTGGTTAACTAAAACAGTTGTTATTGGAATTTACTATGGTTACACTAGTAAAATTAAATAAGCTATCTCTAAGTAAAAAAACAACTTTAAACATGTATTTCTGATTCTAGTAACATTATGAGGATAGCTTAGCCTCAGGTAAACATTAGGCTTTGTAAAAAAAACAACCATAGCTCCATATTTCTATCCAAAAAAGTGCTCAATTCACATACATAATCATAAGGGCTGGAGGAAGTTCAGAAGAACAGTCAAAAATCTGCAGTTCCATCTCTTTACTTCGGGAAATCTAGTCACTGACTATGATGGACACCCTCCTTTTGCTAACTTAACAGCAGTATAGGCTGTTACAACAAAATTAAGCTCTGCACTCCCTCTAGTGTCAAAAGCTGTGAATAACTATTGGTGACTCTCATCAGTAAAGACATGAGTTAGATGAGCAAACCTGGGCTATGCGACTTGTGATTTTCCTACCAGGCAAAACCCCACATCTGCATTCCGTCACCAGGGTATAGTGCGGATTGTAGTCTCAAGCACCCGATCATGGACTGAAAGGAGATTTACCCTTCTCCCCCTTGCAATAAGGGAATATGGCACAGTTCTGAACCCTGCAAATAATGGGAGAGAGAGGGAGGGAGTGGATTGAATAGAAGTGCAACCTGTAAAGTACTCATTTTAAAGAGCGGGTTGTTGGTGCCTTCCATATTTAGTTATTTGAACATTGTTACCTGGTCCTCACATGGGCCATATCAGGATCTTCATAGGACGTCCAATTGCCAGCAATCAGGACACTGAGTTTAGCAGGATAATTCATCCTGAACTTAATTCCTGCAGCAATAAGCTTGGGGACCAGGGGGTGAAAGTTGGCTCTTTTTTGCCATACAGATGCCAGTAAATCTTACGCCACTCGAATTGTGGTGCCCTGCCATTTTACTTCTGATAACTCTTTCACTTTAGAGATAAAATGTTGACGTTCTAAAAAGTTCAGGAATCTAAAAATCAGCAGGCGAGGAGGAGCCCCGGCTGGAGGCAGTGGGCGAAGAGATCGATGTGCCCACTCAATGACATATCGTGGCCCAAAGGGTGAAGGGCCAGCAAGTTTTTCAATAAACTTTTGCATGAATTTAATAGCATCCAAGCCTTCTTTTTCAGGGAGACCTATGAGGACTGCATTGTTCCTGCGGCTACGGCCCTCTAGGTCTTCAATTTTAGATTCTAAACGTGCTGTTTTCTGGCAACTAGTCAGGTAGTTGTCAGGTGGCAACTAGTTCTGGATCTGTTTTATCAATCCATTTTTCCACTGAAAAAAGATGAGCTTCGTTATCCGAAGTTCGCTAATGCAAGTCTTCCATCGCTTGGATCAAACTCTTAATTTCAGACGTGATGGAGTACAACTGCACTTTGAATAGCTTAAATTCGTGAAGGAATCTTTGTAAGGTGAGAAGCTCCTAGTCAGGAGAGGTAGATTCTGATGTTGACGCATCTGCACTACTAGAGGCCCTGGATTTTTTCGGGGCCTTCTCCGGAGTAACCGGAGAAGTAAGCTTTGGTGGAGCTTTCCGCATTACCACTTCCACAGAGCCAGATTTGACAAACTTTGCTGTAAGTACCCTCTTTGTTTTCTTAGAAATAATTTGAGGTTCGTCTGGTCAGATTTATCCATAAAATGATGCTTAAATAGAGTCGGTGACTGGAGCAGTGAGAGAGAGCTGCTATCCGGTGTGCTGCATCATGTGGTCTCCCCAACAAAGAGATTTAAGCAATTAAAATTTGTATTTTCTGCTAGTTGAGCAAATAAAAAAGTACCTACCAACTTGCAGAATGGATGAGTTCATTATTACAGGAAAGTCGGCTCGACAAACGAGCAAAAATGCGAAGAAAACGACGGTGCAAGATGGAGGCACAATGGGAGGCATAGGCCAAATCTCACTGTAAGCCACAGAGATCTCTCTCCTCAGCTGCAGGGAAAATTTTGACTGACTTAAAACCTCACTGGGCCAGCTTAGAGCAAACGCTCATGGGCATCAACCAAATGCTCAAACAACATGCCCGACAATTAAATAAAGCAGAGCAACGAATCTTGGACTAGGAGGACACTAATAAAGATATCCCCGATAAAATGCAGAAGCTAGAAGAAGTAATCAAAGATTTAAAAGAAGCATTACATTATCAGGAGAATTAGAGCAGGCGGAACAACCTCCACATCAGAGGCTTGTCTGAAGGAGTTGAGAGAGGGAACCTACATACTTTTTGTGCTGAAATACTGCCGAGGCTATTAGATATGGAACTGAACAAAAAGCAGCTAAAAATTGAGAGAGCACACAGGGCTTTGACTCTGTGTCCTCCCACTGATCAGCCACCTAGGCAGGTGATTTTTGACTACACTATTACCAGGACAGTCAGGCTCTGCTTGCGGCATATAGGAACAAGAAGGAGCTGGTCTATGGGGACCATAAAATAACTCTACACCAGGACATGTCACTAAGAGTACAACGGAAAATGCAACAATTTAACCTGGTGACTGTAAAGATAAAGATAGAAGGGGCCACATACTCCTTCTGGGAGGCCGAGAAGCTACAGGTCTTCGTCAATGACTGGGACCAAAAGAACCAGAAAACCTGAAGAATGGGGCCTGACCAAGGGACTGCATGGTGGTGTGCTGATTTATCAACGGATGGTCGACTTTACCTGAGATGGGTACAAACTTAAAAGCTCAAGAATGACTGTGAGTGACATTTGTCTGTGGGAGACTCTTTTTTTTCTTTTATGGGTGCTTGAATTGCAGTAAAGTGACGTGAATTTCGTGCTGAAAACAAACTTGGGAAGGTCAATGGGCAGTGCGAATTATCAATGGGGCTGGATCATATGACACACACTATGGCTGATTGCAGTATTGGCTGCTGATCATGGACTTGAGACAGAACTGAAACTGATGGGTAATGGGGAAATTAAGTATGGTGGCTGTTTCTATTTTCCATGGTGCAGATTCAGCGTGAGGGTAAAATTGCAGGCCACATGGAAGCACCGGCCCAATGTAATAATCATGCACTGCAACGAGAGCATGCCACACATGAACTCTGAGGACTATGGAAACTGTGCAGATCAGCCTTCCCACATGGAGAGAGGGAGGGAATGATTGAACCAGGCTGATCTAGAGCAGACTTACGTTTGCAAGTTAGATAGACAGAAATGTTTGGGGGGGGGTAGGGGAAAACTGAAGCAATCCCCCATATGAGAAGCACCTCTTCTGCTGGAAATGCTCTGCAGTTAGAAAGGGAAATAAATGTTAATGGTAAAGATAAAACAAATCAGTAAGAGCATGAAAATGGAGACAGAATGGGAGGAATAAGATATACAGGTGCCCTGCAGGGTTATGGCTCTGATTGTTAAGGGGAATACTTTTGAATAGAGAATAAAATTGAAGAATGACTTACGGGGAGATGGGGATAAATTATAAAATTGGGGAGCTTTTTTTTCTCAATTCTTCTTACTATATGGCTACAGAATTAAGGTAAAGCAATGATACATGGAATAGAGATAACAAGTTAAAAGGTGTGGAGCAGGAGTGGGATGTACTGGGGAATATGGAGATATTTCTAAAAATGTCAAATTGGAATTTGGAAATGAAGGATGGAAGAGAGGTTAAAAACTTAAAGAAAATATTGGGGATTCAAGTTTTATTGGGGTTAGGGAGGAGGGGAAAGAAGGGGGGAATGTTATATGTTGATAGTTCAAAAATACGGTTTGTTTGTCTGGTCTGATCTGTTCACATACTAAAAATCTCTCTAAAGCTCTTCAGGTGTACAAGGGGAATGTACAAGGACTATATGGCTAAGTCAGCATCAGGAAACCCTTCACTGACTAAAGTGGTTTCCTGGAATGTGAAAGGTTTCACTTCACCAGCCAAGCAAGCTAAAGTCTTGGTTGCCTCAAAACAGGGGAATACTACTGTAGCCCTTTTAGAAGAAATGCATCTATCAATAGGGGAGCATAAGAAATTGGTGGGGGAGTGGGTTGAGACCTGCCACGCAGCAGCTTACAATACATACAAATGGGGGGTGGCCATTTTAATGGCTAAACAATTCCCATTCATAGTTCAAAGGATAGTAAAGGACCTTATGGAGGGCAGATACATTGTTGTGGTGGGAGAAGCATATGGCAAACAGATTACATTTGGAAATATATAAGCTCCCTCAATATTGGATAAAACCTTTTACCAGAAAAATGCTAGACTTACTTATAAAAGAACTATTTCCTAATCTAATCTTGGGTGAAGATTTTAACTGTGTGGTAGACCCAAAAAATGGACTATTTAGGATCTAGGGATAGGGCAGTGAAAGCAATCCAACAATGGCAGCTGGACCTCTCTGACTTGGGGGTAATAGACACGTTAAAAAGAGCTAACCCTGGGGTTAAAAAATACACATTCTATTCTAGCTTGCATGGATCGTGGTCTAGATTAGACTATATATATTCATAGGGATCTGTATACATACACAAGAAAAATGGGGCACAGCCCAATATTTTAATCTGAGCATGCTATGTTCGAGGTCGAACTGGAACTGGCCCAGAGGGAGGGTAGCAGGGGGAATTAGAGTTTTCCTTCTTACTGACTAGCAAGGGAAGAATTCCTGAAATTTCTCAAGGAACAGTGGAAAACTTTTGAGGACCTTAGTAAGGCTACTGTCAAATCTGAGAGGGTTTATTGGGAAGCAAGTAAAGCATACATGCCAGGGATGATCATTGGATACACTGTTAAAATGAAGAGGGAAAAAAGACAGAAAGAGATACCTGGAAGAGAAAATTTGGGAACTAAAGCGGTAGGTGATTAAAGGGGGAAAGGAGGAAAAAAATCAGAGAATTGAATATAGCTAGGGAGGCATTAAATTTAAGCTTGACTACAGAACTAAATAATAAAATTCTATTCACTAAACAAAAAATGTATGAATGGGGCAACATACCAGGCCCCTATTAGTACATCTCATGAAGGGGGGAAAAACAAATAAGTGCATAATTCAAATAAAGGATAAAAAAGGCAAAGTGTTAAAGGATGAGGGGGCTATCAGGCAGCAATTTTAAAGAATTTTATGAAGGGTTATATCAGGCAGAGTGCCAAGGGACAGAGATCCAGAGAGAGGAATTCTTGAGGGGAATTAACATCCCTAAGCTAGATGAGGTTAAAATGAGAAAATTAGGGGCCAAAATAAACACGGCAGAAATACATAAAGCAATCGGTCAACTTAAAACAGGTAAAGCAGCTGGCCTAGATGGTTTTGAAGCCGAATACTATAAAGCCCTTAGGCAGGAACTTGTGGTCCCAATAAGGAATGTATTAGAAGAGGCTAGAGGGGAGTTAGGTTTGCATAAAACATGCTGTGCAGCTGTTATTACAGTGATCCCCAAACCAGGGAAGGATGCTGAGGAGTGTAGGTCCTACAGACCCATTTCCCTTTTAAATCAAGATTGCAAAATAATGACCAAGGTGTTGGCCATGAGGCTGGAAGAAATACTACCCCTGTTAATTAAGTCCGACCAAACAGGGTTTATCCAAGGCAGACAATCGTACCATAACATGCAAAGGCTGTTAAATGTAGTGTGGTGGGGATACAAACACCCAAAACAGGCCTGTGTCCTTTCTATGGATGCTGAGAAAGCATTCGATAGAATAGAATGGGAATATTTAATGCATATATTGGGGGAGATTTGGATTGGGAATAGTATATATATGACCAGTGAAGGAATTTTGTAAGACTCCTTTGACTAAAGTGCTTGTGAACGGATCCCTGTTACCAGAATTCTACTTCAGATGTGGAACACGACAAGGCTGCCATTTGTCGCCACTATTATTCGCTCTGGCAATTTAGCTGCTTGCAGTTAAGATCAGAGGAGATCCTAACATTATGGGAATAATGGGGGAAAAGGAGGCAAGCATGTTATAACACTATACACTGACAATATTTTATTATTCCTCACACACCCAGAGCGATCAGTCCCAGCCTTGCTGACAGTAGTGGAACAGGTTGCCACCTTCTCAGGATATAAATGAAATCTAAATAAGTCAGAAATAATGTTTATGGGAGGGAAAAGGATTAGGCAAGAAAAAGAGGCATGGAGGCTTAAAGTGGTAAATAAGACTTGCCTATCTGGAGACAGAGGTAGGTAAATACCTAGGGACCCTCAACGTGGCTAACTATACGCCAATATTCAAAACAATACTAAAAGACCTGTACAAATGGAAGGCATTACCAATATCCTGGATGGGTAGAATTAACCTTATTAAGATAAGAAGGAGGCATCACTGGCAGGAGGGGGAAGGCTAAGCGGGGGGGGGAAGAGGTAGCGGGGGTGGAAATCACAGCAGAGAGAGAGTGAGGGAAGCCCTCAGGTCCCTTAAGATGAAGAAAGCGCCAGGGCCAGATAAATTACATCCCAGAGTGCTGAAGGAACTTGCAGATGTTCTGGTGAAACCCCTGGCGGAGCTTTTCACCATCTCTCTGAGGACAGGGTGGGTGCCCCAGGACTGGAAGGTGGCGCATATAGTGCCTATCCACAAGGGGGGATCAAGGGAGGTGGCAGAGAACTACAGGCCTGTCAGCCTGACATCGGTGGTGGGCAAGGTGATGGAGGGCATTGTCAAGGAGAGGCTAGGGAAGGACCTGGAAAAGTCAGGGTGCCTGGATGATAGACTGCATGGATTCATCCCGGGGAAATCGTGTCAGAAAAACCTTGTGGAGTTCTATGACTAGGTGACATGTGCCTTGGACCTGGGTAGACCAGTGGATGTCCTCTTTCTAGACTTCAGCAAGGCATTTGACTCTGTTCCTTATGAGGGCCTGTTGGATAAGCTGGGAGAAATGGGGGTGGGGAACCAGATGATCAGATGGATAGGCAATTGGCTCCAGGACCGGACCCAGAGGGCTGTAGTTGGCGGGATAGTCTCATCCCCAAGGAGGGTCATTAGTGGGATCCCACATGGATCAGACCTTGGGCCCCTCCTGTTCAATGCCTACGTCTCTGACATAAGGACAGCAATCAGGAGTGAGATGAGTCTCTTTGCAGATGACTCAAAACTGGAGGCGGTGGTGGATGGGGAGGAGGGGAGGGTGGCCCTATAGGGGGACCTGGAGGTTCTGGAAAGATGGTCTAGAAAGTGGAAGCTGAGGTTCAATGCAGGGAAATGCAAGGTACTGCACCTGGGGGCCAGAAACCCGGGCTAAGTGCACACCCTAGGGGGGGAATGCTACAAGTCTCGATGGCTGAGAGGGACCTGGGGGTGGTGGTGGATGTCAACATGAGCAGCTCAGAGACTTTAGGAGTGCTGCAGCCAAGGCCAACAGGATGTTGGGATGCATCGCTAGGGGGATCACCTCCAGAAAGAGAAAAGTGATACTCCCTCTGTATAACTGCTTGGTGAGGCCACACCTCAAGTACTGCATGCAGTTTTGGAGGCCACACTTAAAGAGGGACATTAAACTCCTGGAGAGGGTCCAGAAGAGGGTAACCAAAATGATTTGGGGCTTGGGGGACAGGACCTATGGGGAGCGGCTAGAAGAGCTAAATATGTACACATTGGAAAAGAGAAAGGACCGGGGGAACATGATAGAGATCGTCAGGTACATGAAGGGGGTAAATATGGGAGGAGCAGTCAGGGTGCTTCGAAGGAAGGAGGAGGGGGCAACTAGAGGGTTTGGGTGGAAGCTGGAGGGGGGAAGATTCAGGGGAGAAAGGAGGAGGTGCTACTTCACTGAGAGGGTGGTGGAGCCATGGAATGCTCTGCCCAGGGGGCTGGCGGAGGCAGTGACGGTGGAGGGGTTCAAGAGGGGGTGGGACAAGTAGAGGGGAAGGTGAAAGCAAAATCCAGTGCAGTGAGAATATCTGGAACTGGGAAGGGAGAAGCCAGAGAATGCGAGGGGGGCATCAAGGTCAGCTCCCAGAGTGGGGGCTGACCAAATGAGCAGACTTATAAGACCGTTAGGCCTATTCTGCTGCATTTTAGTATGTTAGTAGTATGCTAGTAAGATGAATATCCTCCCCAGAATCTTATACATCATGCAAATGCTGCCATTCTGCCCTACAATGGGGGACATTGGGAAACTGGAAAATGGATTTTCAGATTTTGTGTGGCAAGGAAAAGAAAACCAGAGTAAGTCTTAGGTAACTGAAATCCCCAGGTACACAAGGGAGTCTTAATTTCCCCAACATTCAGGGCTATTACTTGGCAACACAATATAGATATATTCAAAGCTGGGTTAATAGAAATGAGGTAGCCAGCAGGCTTGAGCTAGAAGAAGAAGAGGTGCCAGGTAGGGTATCTGGATATCTGAGTAAGGATGGGTTGAAAGTGTATAAAAGAAGCAAAGCTCCTAACCCCATGGTAATGGCCAGCTTAGCAGCATGGCGAGATATTAAAAAGAGGCAGGGAGTGGAAGGAGCAAATACACTACTTGTACCAGTGACAGAGTATCCAAACTTTCTGCCAGGGCTAGAAGATGAGGGCTTTAGTCTGTGGCAGAGCAAGGGCATTAGATGTATAGCAGACTTGGCTTCAGGAGGGGAGATCCACTCTTTTCAGGAAATACAAAAAGGCTTGCACTTACCAACCACTCACCTCTTCAGATACTGCAAGGTTAGGGACTATTACAAAAAACTTTCTAGGCCTATAAGTGCACTCACCCAGATGGAGAACATTGAAAGAGAAATATCAGGAGCGCAAAAGTCTGAGAAAGGATTGATGGGAAGGGCAGTGACGTTAAATAGGAAGGTATTCCAGGATACCACACCTGTGGCCAAACAATGGTGGGAAAGAGACCTAGGGGAGGAAATCAGTGAAGCTAATTGGAAAATACTCCTAGACTCTCATGTAGGACTTTTAATATTGTAACAAGTATAAAGAAGCACCATATAAGTTCATACATCATCTGTACTACCCACCCCAGGTGGTTCACAGGTTTTGCCCTGAGGGCCCCCCCAGTTATATGAAATGTAAAGTGGAACAGGGTACATATTTTTGGGGATACTCAATCATTGAAAAATACTGGAAAGGGATAGCACAGGAAATTACAACGGGGATGGGATATCCCATAGACTATTCTCAAAAATCATTGTTGTTGGGGATAGAAAAAGAGAATGAGAATTGGTTACCTTTTCCTAGATGGGTCAGGATACTGCTGATGGTGGCTAGACAGGGGATCCAGAACCTGTATACTAAGAATACGGGGCCAACAGTGCATCAGTGGAAAGGACTGATTAATAGAGTGCTAACAATAGATAGACTGATGTATGTCATTAAGGGAAAGGAAGAATATCTGAGAGGGTGTGGGCTGGTTATCTAGACAGTGTAAGTGCTAATGAATTGTGCTCCCAGGTCGCTCCTGTAAAAAAGCTTTCAGCTTAGTGTGCTATACCTGGTTAAACAACTAAAAAAAAAAAATAAAAATAAAAATAAAAAAAAATAAAACAAGGGCCCAAGAGTCAGAAAAAAGGAGTGACAAGTAAAACCTGGGGTGCCAGGTCATCGGTGGAGGGCAATAAGTTGAATAAAAAGAGAATATACTTAGTCAACTTTATTAGTTTTACTTTATTCCTGGTGTTCTGTGCAAAATAGGATTTTTTTTTTCTGTAGAGAGGCCCAAGATTTTTTTCCAAATTTGAGGGAGGCTCGAAATATTTTTCATGGCTTGGGGGAGGCTCACAATCACAAAGTGTGAGAACTAATGATATAGAGAGACAGCTAAACACTAATGAATTAGTGTAGAGACAATAACGTAAATGACAGACACAGACCATAAGTTTACTGGCTTCATTATTTTATTTTATTTTTCACAAGCATAGTTTTAGACAGTAGACTCGATTATGTTTTTACTTCTCATAATCAGAAAATTTTGACAGTGTTCATCAGGTGGCAGAAGCATGTTGGGATATTAATGGGCGCCTGACTAACAATAGATGTAAAACAGTACCATAGTTATAAATGGATATGTCCATACTAAATTGTATAGGTGTTAATCCTCAAACATATATGGATACTGTGATGTATGTGTAAACATACAGTATGTACTGTATCAAGTATGCTGTCATTCAATAAAAAGATTATACAAAAAAAAAAAGATGGATTCAATCTTTCTTACTTTGAGAGGTCTTCTTAAACCACTTCACTGATCCCCACAGAAGGATTCAAAAAACCCCAGAGGCCATTCGGTGGAGGACATCAAATTCATCACCAGGATCACAGCTTCTTTTACCCCACTGGTCCTGTGAGGGAGAGAGTACAGGATAAAATGGAATGATTTGAAACCCCTTTGGGAGAAACCCATGGAAACTTCTAAAAAAACTAAGGAATACAATTTCATTAACATCCTTATGCTTAGATTAAACATGGGGCTCCAGGTTTTCTCCCCAAAATGAATCTGGTTTTATTCTCTCTGTGCCCTTAAATGATCAACAGGGTTCAGGGATCACAATTGCTTAAGGCAAAATAAAACCTGCAGAACTCCATGGGACTAAAACTTTGTACAGAGACATTTGTAGAAAGACACTATCTTTGGGCAGAAACTTAGGCAGAGGAAAAATTTTCTTCGAACACAAACTTCAGAAGCAGCACTTTACTCAGGAAATAAAGACCCTTTTTACTTCTCCAGCAATAAGAAGCTCCCAATAGCTCTCTGGCACTGGCAAGTACCTCACTAGAGCTTCACCTGTTAACCTGGGGCTCTCTTCCAATTATTTCCCCAGTGCACTTCCATTTCTCTCTCTCTCGAGCACTCTCATGCAGAGAAGCAATGAGCTCCTCTAAGCCATCCCCACACTAATCATACAAACGGGGTCCTGTAGGCTGGCCCAGTGGCGCTGGATGCCTTACCTCATGCTCCGCTGGTGACGCGGGTTTGTGAATGACCTCGGGTCATCAGGGTGCTGGCATGTTGGGGGGGGGGGAGAAGCAGGATTGAGCAAGACGGTAGGCAGCTGTCCTCTCCCGGGGGTGGTGGAGTGGGTTGTTGTCCCCTCCCCATAGTTCCACTCCCACTGGGTGGAGGTCTGGTGGGTAGCGTAGGTGAGAGGGGGCAGCATCATTACAGGTGGGTGGAAGGGGCTGAGCTGGTGCCACAGTGTGCGTGCGTGCCTCCACATGCACACACAGCTGTGTGCTGGGGCCTTAGGGTGGGAACAGAAAAAAAACTAAAAATACCACAGAAATCTATATAGAAATAAATAAACAATCGGGGTGCTGTACTTTCAGCCTGTGAATTCCTAAGCTGCCTCACTTGGTATCTCAAACTCAGCTCCAAATCCTTGTGCCCAGACCCACCTGGTCCCCAAGCTTCTCAGTCTCTCTGGTCTCTCTTATTATGGCACCTGGTTACCTTTCTCTGGAGCTAAGACTCTACAAACAGCAGTCCTAGTGGCACTTTTCCTTTAAACTCATACTGTGTTACCCAAGCTGTGCAACTGACTGGACCATGGCCTAAAAGGCCTCAGCTGCCAGGTTGTGTTACCCACATCCTGAGGACCCACCCAGGGCCCAACCCTGAACCTTGGGACCTGCCCATCCATGCAGGCCCCACTTCGAGTAAAGGCCATGCCCAACTCTACCTCTTACATCTCCAGGCCGCCCTGCCACATGGGGTATGGACCAGAACTGCTCTCACCAGTCTCAAATCCCTACAGAGGCCCTGCCACAGCCTACTGCAGCCCAGATGACCCAGGAGACACACCAACAAACCAGGGCCTAAACCGCCCCCAGGGGTCCTAACCTATCTTGCCCTCCATGCTCCCTGGCTGCTCTCACCAGGCAACCCCCGGGGCCCATGACCCAAGCGACTGCAAAGTGCATTCCAGAGACCTCCTTTGGATGCCCACTCAGGGACTTGGTGCATCACTGCTGAAACTGCAGACCACCACCTAAGGTGGGGCCCTCTCTGACTGCTCTACTGCTGTCTCCCTCTTCCACTCCTCTGAACTTTCTTGATCCCTATATATATATATATATATATATATATATATGTACTGCCCAGATCTCTGCTGCCCCCAAGTGGTAGCTCTCAGAAATCACAGTCCCCAGGGCACCTAAAACAAAAACTAAGCCCTGGGAAGAGGAAGGGCATCATTAAATGAGCAATAAGCCCCTTGAATTGAGAGGGGCTTACACTCTCCCGCCACCAGGAATCATTCCTCCTGGGAATGAAGGTAGAGGGCCCCACAGACATTCCCACCAGTGAACCAAGTATGCACACTCCCTGGGCCACCAGCAAAAGTGCCTGCAGAAATGGACCCAAGGGAAACCCTCTCTGACACCACTATCACCTTAAAACCAAACCCTATCTTACCTGTGCCAGGAGGTTCTAAGCTTTTGAATAGCAAACAACATTTGAGAAAACATTACCAACATGTTTAAAGCATTAAAACCTTTTGATTATATAGAGGATAATGTGTGGCCTTTGGTTAAATTACCATGCTGTAAACACTTTAAGAGGTTGCCATGACACCATTGTAAACCTCGAGAGTGCAGCTCGAGAGGTTTTCAGATGTCAATGCAACCTCAAGAAGTGTTTTCAGTGCGGTTGTTAAACAAAGACTATACATTATATTTTGTAGTGTATGGGCTACCAAGATTGTGTAATCACAGACTGAGTTACTTTATGGAACATTGATTGTTGTGAGCATTCCATTTTGTTATACCATTGATATGACATACTCAAAAAGGGTTAACAACAGAGTAGTGTCATAACGATGGCATAACAAGGTTGTAATCTGTTTGATTTCAGTTAATAATAAGGGCTCCCCATACATTATAATCAGTTATATACAGTTTTGAGGTAGAATCTTGTTGCAACTACCCTTTACCTTTTATTATACCTCCTTCCAGGCTGCAGACTTTTAACAGCAACAATATTATTATTACAATACACTCACCATACACACACACACACACACACACACACACACACACACACACACACACGCACACACACACATGCACACACTTCACCCACACAAGGCACAGGCAAAAATACACAGCCTCCAGCAATCGGAAAGCTGTAATCATAAGTTGCAAACTTTAAAATCAAGTCTTTTGTTGTTAATAAGCATTATGGTTATTAAACAGTTTTTTATCCAAGAGCACAGTCTGTTACCGTAACCTGTTCCAGTGAGCAGTTATCCTGGCACAATCCATAAGTCTCTCAAAAGGGGCTCAAATGACAGGACCTCCACTAGGTGGAAAATAAAACTCTGGATCTGGCTTGGTGGTGATGTCTCCGAAGGAATTTCTTTGCCACAATATAGTATTTCACAATACATCCTGCAAAGTCCTGCACCAATGCAAATTTCTTAAAAAGTGTTAATCCAGACCAAGGCACTGTGTGACCTATAGCCTGCGTCTTTTGGAACAGTTCCTGGCACGTCGTCCCCCATGCTGAGGGTGGTGTTTCAGCTTCTCAGGTTGCTCCTTAAACACCCACTCTTTCCTCATCTCCTTGATTATGGCCCACACTGTCTGAAACATATGGATAATTCAAAGATGGAAACTCAATACAGACCCTCCTCCTGACCCATCTCTCTGCTTGGTTCCATTCAGGCAGATCTCTAACACTGGTTCTTTGGGCCATACCAGGCTCCAGCCAGGCCCCCCTTTCAGTATGCAATATTCAGAGGATCCCTATGGTTTAGACCATCTGTCCTGGTCCAAAGGGTTTTAGCATGGATAGCATGTCTGGGGTGTGATCAGCCAAAGTCACCACAGGGTGATGGAATGGCTTGGGTATGGCTTGATATGTTTCATAATCTGAGAACTGAAATCTTTGGTTGAGCATCTTTTCCTCATCATATTCCTCTTCCTCAGGGATCTCCTTCCTCTTGATGGTTACACCAGGCACAGTACCAGGAGCTCCCCAGCTTAATCACAGATCTGGTCTTTACAGCCGCAGAGGTCTCCGATTCCACAGACAGGGCTGGTGGGCTGCCACCAGACAGGGATGCTGGCAGGGATCCCCTGGGCCCTGGGGGCTCACCCAAAAGACCTATAAGGCCCCTGCCCCTCCCTCTGCCATGGGGATAGTGGGCAGCCAATGGAGAGGAGCAGAGCAGACAGATTTGCTCCTCACCACCTCCTTTCTTCACCTTCTCTGTAGTACTCTCCTCTACTACCGCTTCCACCACTATCTCAAGAGAGGGATCTCTGGGCTTCTTTTCCTTCTGGGTTCGATCCTGGAGGGAGAGATTTTCCATAACCCCAGCCTCCATACTTCCTTATGACCACACAGATGGTGGCCCCATGGAATTGCTAGGGGGTTATTCCCAGTGGAACACTGGTGGGGTGCAATCGAAGATCCCTCCAGGGACAGAACTAGAGCAGATTGAGCAGACAGGCAACCCTACTATACCCTCTCCCCTGTAACCACATTTCACACAACATTCATCTGCTTGTCCTCTTCCTCCTGTGTTCCAGAGCCATGACAGGAGTAAGGCAGGAACTGTGGCTAACAGCTCCTGTAGGTGAGGGATTTCTTCCACTTTAAACCCTCTGCCTGCCATCCTGTAAAACAAGTTAATGCGATTGTCTCCCAGACCTCTCTCTTTTACTTCCCTGTACAGAGGAGCAATGAAATGTTCTTACTTGTTCTTTCTTTCTTCTCTTTTTTTCAAATCAGGCCTCTGATTTCCTTTTCCTGATCTTCAACCAGCTACCACTCTCTTTGAAGCATTGCAGCAGAATGGCACAGAGCTCACTAGTCTGTTTGCCTCTCCGTGAGCCACCAGCCAAACAGAGAGCAGGACAGCAACATGTGTCCCACAAGTCATGCACAAGCACCACATCAGAGAATGGGCTGAGGCCTAGTTATATGATTAGGCCTTACCCTATGCCACCACACAATTTTTTTCTCTGCACCACATGGCCTAGTTATGGTGGACTGGTCCCACCAGCACCACCACCACCACGCTGGGTTTTTTTGGGCCTTTTTGCCTACTGAGGTGAGAAAAAATCCCGGACGAGCCTCCATGCATAGCCCCCCCTTTCCCAATACATCTAGGGGTCTGATGTTCTGAGGAAAGGGGGCCCAACACAGAAATCTCCACCAGCTCTTCTCTCACACATTAAAGATGGATTCAGTCTTTCTTGCCTTGAGATGTTTTCTTAAACTGCTTCACTGATCCCCACAGATGGATTCAAATAACCCCAGAGGCCATCTGGTGAAGGACATTAAATTCATCACCAGAATCGCAGCTTCTTCTACCCCACTGGTCCCAGGAGCGAGAGGGCTCAGGATAAAATGGAATGATTTAAACCCCCCTTGGGAAAAACCCACGGAAACTTCTAAAAAAACAAGGAATAAAATTTCATTAACATCCTTGCGTAGAAACATAGAAACATAGAATTTGATGGCAGATAAGGACCGCTTGGCCCACTCAGACTGCCCATTTCCCTACCTAATGGATAAGCTACAGATCCTAGTTAACCAGCAGCCTACTTCTTTCTACCCCAACCCCCTAGAATTGCCTTATGACTGCCCCATGCATGCTTGAATTCAACCACAGTTTTTGACTCCACAACCTCCTCAGAAGGCCGTTCCATGCATCCACAACCCTCTCTGTGAAAAAATACTTCCTTATATTACCTCTGAGCTGCCCCCATCTTCAAATTGTGCCCCTTGTTCTTGCACACCTCTTTTTTTGAAAGATGCTACCCTCTTGGACTTTGTTGATGCCCTTGAGGTACTTGAAAGTTTCTATCATGTCCCCCCTCACCCTCCGTTCCTCGAGGCTATACATATTAAGCTCCTTTAGTCTCTCTCCATATGTCTTCTGGTGTAGACCCTGCACCATTTTAGTTGCCCTCCTCTGGACAGCTTCCATCTTGTCTATGTCCTTGCGGAGATTGGGTCTCCAGAACTGCACACAGTACTCCAGATGAGGTCTCACCAGCTGTCTGTACAGAAGAATAACAACTTCTGTTTTCTACTGGTGATGCCTCTCCCTATGCACCCCAGTATCCCCCCAGCCCTCCTTACTGCCCTCTCACATTGCTTACCCACCTTTAAGTCATCTGATTTGACTACCCCCAGGTCCCTTTCCATTTTTGTTGTTGTTAGTATCTCACCCCCCATTGTGTACTCTTTCCCTGGGTTTTTGTTTCCCAGGTGCATTACCTTGCACTTCTTAGCATTGAATCTAAGCTGCCATACGTTTGACCATTTCTCTAACCTTGCTAAGTCCCTTCTCATCCTTTCCACCCCACCTTGTGCATCAAATCTGTTGCAGATCTTTGTGTCATCTGCAAAGAGACATACTTTTCCTTCCAGTCCCTCTGCAATATAGTTATAAAGACATTGAAGAGGACCGGTCCTAATACTGAACCTCTAGGTACCCCACTAGTAACCCCCTTTCTTCGAGTGGACTCCATTTACTATTACTCTCTGTGTCCTATTCTCCAGCCAATTCTTTACCCAGGCTATCATCTTGGGACCCACCCCAGGCTGGCTAACTTGTATATTAATCTTTGTGTGGACTGTGTCAAATGCCTTAAAAGCTAGGTAGGCCATGTCCACAGCCCCCTCCCTGATCTACTACTTTGGTCACCCAGTCAAAGAAATCTATTAGATTCATCTGGCATGACCTTCCTGCTGTGAATCCATGCTGCCTTGGGTCCTGTGGCCTTCTGGCCTCTAGGTACTTGACAATTCTTTCCTTCAGAAGTGATTCCATCATTTTCCCTATCACTGAGGTTAAATTAACAGGTCTGTAGCTTCCTGCTTCTGCCCTGCTCCCACTTTTGTGAAGGGGAGTCACATCTGCCCTCCTCCAGTCCTCAGGTACTGCCCCATTCTCCCATTTGTTAAAAAGGGTAGTCAGTGGTGTCACTAGTTCTACCCTTAGTTCTTTTAGAATTCTGGGATGAATCCCATCAGGCCCCATTGCTTTGTTCACCTTCAGTATTAAGAGTTCTTTCAGAACCCTTTCTTCTGTAAATGGGCTGGTATCAACTTCTGTATCCAGAGTGTTTCTATTGTTTGTTTTAGGTACCTCCCCCTCTTCATTTGTAAATACTGAGCAAAAATATTTGTTTAGTATCTCTGCCTTTCACCGCCACCCTCTGCCCACCCCTTTGTTGGCCTCACTATCCCTCCTTAGTCTTCCTTCGTTCCCTGATGTACTTAAAAAAGGTTTTATCCCCCTTCTTAACTGAGTTGGCTATCTTTTCCTCGGTTCGGGCCTTTGCTGTTCTGACTGCCTTCCCAGCTTCCTTTTGTTTTAACTGTTACAATTCTCTGTCTTGCTCCTTCTGTGATTCCTTGTACTTTCTGAATGCTTTCTTTTTCTCTTGAACCTTCACTGCTACCTCTTTTGAGAACCATAGTGGTTTCTTGCATCAGTTTGTTTTGTTCATTTGCTTCACACAAAGGCTTGTTACCTCTGTGATGGCAGTTTTTATTATTCTCCATTGTTCTTCCACCCCTCCTTCCTGCCCATTTGCTAGTGCATTCCTTAGACACTCACCCATTTTAGCAAAATCAGCCCTCCTGAAGTCCAGTACTTTTGCCTTTGTATGGCTTGACTCTATTGTTGTGTTTATTGTGAACCATACTGTTCGATGGTCGCTAGTTTCCAAATGAGTACCCACTTCTACATCTGTGATCCTCTTTCCATCTCCATTTGAGAGAACCAGGTCTAAGATTGCTCCCTCTCGAGGGGGTTCCAGTACTAGTTGTCTAAGGCATGCCTCCTGTAGGGCATCTAGAATAACCCCACTCTTCAAAGTGGCTGCTGCAACTGCACTCCAGTTAACATCTGGCATATTCAGATCACCCATCAGCATTATCTCCCCTTTATCTGCCATCCTAAGTATACTTTCTATCATTTCCTTGTCCATTTCTTCCCCCTGAAAGGGGGATCTGTATACAACACCTGGGCGGATTGTGGTGCCATTTTCTTCCTCCAAATTGACCCACAGTGCTTATTCTCCTCCCTGTTTACCCTTTTGTTCTGTTGCTTTGATTCCTTCCCTTATGTAAAGAGCTACTCCTCCTTCTCTTTTACCCTCCCTGTCCCTTGAGTAGATAGTGTATCCTGGTATGTTTACATCCCAGTCACGGTTTTGTGTGTACCATGTTTCTGTGACTGCCACGATATCCAGATGTTCCTTCTCCATCAAGGCCACTAATTCAGGAAGTTTGTTACCCAAACTATGGGCATTGGTACTCATTGCTCTCCATTTTTTGATGGCTTTACCTTTTGTAGCAGCATCCCCCACTGACCTTTCTACCTTGGTCTTTTTTTCATTTAGTACCCTGTTTTGTAGGGGGAGGCTGGGAGTTTCCTGCTGCTTATCAGTGCCTCCCCCCTTGACTAGTTTAAAAGCTTGCCAATTAAGCATTTAAACTGATTGCCCAAAAGACTTGTTCCCTTCCTGGAAAGATGCAGACCATGGGGCTCCAGGTTTTCTCCCCAGAATGAATCAGGTTTTATTCTCTCGAGCCCTTAAATGATTAACAGGGCTTAGGGGTCCTAGTTGCTTAAGGAAAATTAAAAAACGCACAATTCCATGGGGCTAAAATGTTCTACCAAGACGTTTATAGAGAGATACTATATTTGGGCAGAAAGTTAGGCAGAGGAAATATTTTCAGTGAACACAAACTTCAGCAGCAACACTTTACTCAGGAAACAAATATATTTTTTCTTCTTCAGTAATGTGAAGCTCCAAATATCTCTCTAGCACTGGTAAGTACCTTACATGAGCTTCACCTACTAACCTGGGTCTCTCTTCCAGCTATTTCCCCAGTGCTCCTCCATTTCTCTCTCTCTCTCGAATACTCTCATGCAGAGAAGCAATCGGCTCCTCTGAGCCACTCCCATACTAATCCATATAAATGGAGTGTTGTACTTGCAGCCTGCGAATGCCTAAGCTGCCTCCCTTACTATCTCAAACTCAGTCCAAATCCTTGAGCCCAGACCCACCTGGTCCCTAAGTTTCTCAGTCTCTCTGCTCTCTCCCATTATGGCACCCGGTTACCTTTCTCTGGAGCTAAGACTCCCCAAACAGCAGTCCCAGTAGCATCTTTCCTTTAAATTCATACTGTGTTACCCGAGCTGTGCAACCAATGGGACCACAGCCTAAAAGGCCTCAGCTACTGGGTTGTGTTACCCGCATCCCAAGGACCCACCCAGGGCCTAATCCTGAGCCTCTGGACCTGCCTCTCTACACAGGACCCACTTCGAGTAAAGACCATACCCAACTCCACCTCCTATATCTTCCAGGCTGCCCTGCCACATGGGTTATGGACCAGAACTGCTCTCATCAGCCTCAAATCCCTGTAGAGGCCCTGCCACAGCCTACTGCAGCCCTGACAACCCAGGAAACGCACCAACAAACCAGGGCCTAAACCACACCCAGGGGTCCTAATCTGCCTCACCCTCCATGCTCCCTGGCTGCTCTCACCAACCAACCTCCAAGGGCCCATGACCCAAGCAACTGCAACTGCCTTCCAGAGACCTCCCTTGGATACCCACCCAGGGACCTGGTGCATCACCACTGAAGCTGCCGACCACCACCTAGGGTGACTGTCCTACTGCTGTTGCCCAACCAGTCTCTCCCTCTTCCACTCCCCTCAAAGTTTCTCTGATTCCCCTATATATACTACCCAGATCTCTGCTGCACCCAAGTGGTGGCTCACAGAAATCACAGTCCCCCAGGGCACCTAAAAACAAAAACTAAGCTCTGGAGAAGAGGAAGGGAGCCCTAAGGAGAGCAAGAAGCCCACTCTAATTGATGGAGGACTTACATAAGCATTTTATCAGATGCATAAGAATAAATTATGGACCCATATTCAAAAATTGAAAATAATAAACTGTGAGTTAGACTTGACCTACTGTCAGAAGTAAAGTGTCTGTTAATTCGATAACGTATCCCCAATCTTTTATGAAGTTTACCAGCTACATGTAATATGTGTTGCTCAAAGGTCAAATGAAAATCAAGAAGCAGACATAACTAAATATTTAAATTCAGTAACCTATTCAATGTGGTTTCCAAACTATCATAAAGCACAAAGTCATTAATAGGAGTTTTTCTTACATTTGAAAAAAAAACACTGATTTTGTTTTAGTGGAATTCAAGACCAACTTATGTGCATCAAACCAGGTATGTAAAGAGCTGAAATCCTTCTGTAAATCGTACTGTAAACTTAAGATATTATTACCAGAGCAAAACAAAAGAGCATCATTTGCATATACTGTAAGTTCAGTTTGCTGACAAATATCTGAGAATTCACAAAAATTGAAAACATGAGGGGTCCAAGGATGAAGACCTGAAGGACCCCGCATTGCAGATAAGACTCTTTAGAAATCTGGTCATCAATCAAGGTTCTTTGTGACCTATTTTGTAAATAATGTTTTGTGGTGTTTTGGTATTTGGTCTGCCACTAAAGGACCGCTTACCTTCTGGTATTCTACTTTCCCATCTGGTGCTTCTGCTGCAGGAGTCACTAGGTACCAAACGAACTGAGTTGGACTCATAAAATAATGAAGAAGATAAGGTTTATTTAGGAGCTTAGGAAGGCACATCTCATTAGCACAGGGAGCATCCTAGACTGACCAGAGGACAAAGGAATTTGCCCTACCCTAGCCTCTGCTGGACACTGATTAGCATAACATGTGACCATAGCTGGCTGCCCATTACTGTTCCTAGTTAAAGGGATGGCAGCTAATCTTTAGCGCCATGCTCAACTCTGTACTCCACATCACCCTGGGTATTGTAAATGTGAGTACCACTTGAACAAGTAAAGACATTGTTAGGCATGAACAACAGTAAAAAGTAACAAAGCCTTTGTAACAATAAGATAACATTTGAGAGCATCGTGGAGACATTACTAGACGATGATTAATTAGTTGAGTGATTGAAAATGCTAAAATTTAGAAGAGGGGAGAAAAAACTTTGTTAGATCATACAGGAGTTCAGAAGCAATTTGCAGATTGTTAAGACAAAGAATTAACAGAATCGCTGCACTGAGTCCAAATAATAAGTTCACTGTATTCTGCAGCTTTTACGGTCAGTTGGGATTGCTGAGTAGGTGGCTTGAACTAGTTCTTGACAGGATGTGGTCAAGTCAGAAAAGGGGACCAATGAGTTCTGAGCACTGTTATACCCACACCATTTAACACGGTTTGACCAAGATCCATTAATGTACTATTTACACAGAATCTTCTCAATCTGATACACTGTTTGGGGTATAAGAGAGTCCTGAAAAGATGCAAGAGGCTGAGAAGTTCCAGAAAGTCCATCTGGTTGGGCAGGAAGAATGGGATCTGGCTGATAAGTGTCAGTACCATGAGGTGTTGGTGGAACTGTTGTCAAGTTGTCAGCAGTAAGTTCAGTTTCTGAAAAGATTGCAGGTTCCAGAGAAGTTTCATTGCTTGAGGGACTGGGATAATCAGGGAGGGAATCATGCAAGTACCCATGCTTCAACCTGTTAAAGTGAATTTTATTGTGTATCAGCTTTCCATCTGACTTTCAGCTCAAGCGAACATGAACTGGGGGAAGCTTCTCCACAGTGTAAAATGGCCCAGTCCCCGGATCGAAGCAGTTTTCTGGTGATGCCTGGAACAAGGACAGGTCGATACAAATATACAGTGTCTCCCACAGAAAATGAAGGATTGTGACACTTGGCTGCAGACATTTTTTGCATTGCCGCTTTTCTCTGTCCCAGGGTATCAATAGCAACCCGTCTCGCAAGTTCAATCTGTTCCAACATTGAGATGATGAAGAAGGAAGCTGACTTTGGGACCTCTAGCAATGCAAGATCATTGTCCAGAGGTGTTCTTGGGTGATGTCCGTGGACTAGGAAAACCGGGGTGTACTCTGTGCTGTCGACACAAGGGCTGGAGTTGTATGCAAACTGAATGAAGGGACCAAAATGATCCCAAGTGCCGTGAGCCTCATCCAGGTACTTGGATAGTGTGTTAAGAATGGTTGACATCATTCTCTCACTTTGTCCATTGCACTGTGGATGGTAACTGGTTGTATGAGTCTTTTTGATGTCAAGAAGTTTGCAGGTTTCTCGCACAATAGATGAGAGGTAGTTAGTGCCTCTGTCTGAATGCAGGTACGCTGGGGTACTGTGATGGTAAGTGATTGTATTGAGGAAGGCACTTGCCACTGTAGCAGCTTTAATGTCTTTTAATGGGATAATTTCCAAGTATTTAGTTAGGTAGTCCACAAAGACAAGAGTGTACTTGTTGTCAGAATCAGGGCAGGTAGGCAGGGGCCCAAGAATATCCGTGCTGACTCTTTGGAAAGGTTCTGTGGCAACAGGCATTGAAATGATGTGTGCCTTGGTTGGTTTGGTGGGAGGCTTTCTTTGGGAACAGGGCTGGTAGAATTTTACAAAATGGACAATGTCCTCATTCATGTGAGGCCAGAAGAAGTGGAGCCTTGTCTTTTCAAGAGTTCTAAGGAAACCCATATGTCCTCCACAAAGTGGAGAGGCATGAGTGGATTGAAGAACTTCAGAGGCTAGACAGGCTGGCACAGCTAACTGTACACGAGTTCTGTCTGTGCGATGGCCCTTGCCCTCCTTGGCCTAAATGTGAAAAAGCACTCCGCCATTGAGAAAATACTGTGACACAAAGAATTGTACATCCTGGCGGTGTTTCTTTTGTTGCGGTAAAGTTACAGACTCAAGATAAGTAATGATGTCTGTAAACTGAGGATCAGTTCTTTGTTGAAATTTAATCGTGGCCAGGAAGATATTGGTGCTGGAGGTTGTAAGAAGCTCTTCAGCTGCTTGCAATAGTTGAGGATTGGTACTTTTCTTTGTAGAAGCATTTGGGAGCAGCAAAGTGACGTGATGTGCTGTAAGAGTGTCCACAGGGAGCTCATCTATGGAGCAGAAGGGGAGAGCTTGTAGGTAGGCTTCTTCATCAGGAGAGGTTGCTACAGAGGGATACCATCTCCAGCTTACAGCATCGGCATTGAAGTGAACTTGGCCTGGTCGGTATTGTATTTCAGAATTGTAGCCTTACAGTATGGCAACCCATTGGGCAAACTTTCCTACTGGTTACTTCATTTCAAACAACCATCGGAGGGCTGAGTGATCCATGATGGCTATGAAGGAGGAGTAGCGAAGGTAGCAGTCAAACATCTTTACAGCAAAGACCATGGCTAGGCATTCATTTTCTGTGATGCCATAGTTTTGCTCAGCTGAAGAAAGAGTGCGCCCTGCATAGGAAACAACTCGTTCTGTTCCATTAAGCATTAAGCAGAGAATTGCAGGATTCTATTAAAAGTGTAGTAATTTTATAACCAGAGGGAGTGAGATACAACTGAATTTGCTTGCTTCCTGGGGTTGAGACCTAGGATTTGGAAAGATATTTTTTGCAACATTTTAAAAGTGTCCTGCTGGCTGAGAAGTTAAGTTTTTATCCCTGGTTTCACTGAAAGGTTTTGTCTATTCGGATCAGACATAGCAGAGTGCCTACATTCAAAGGCCTGTTTACATCACAGGTGTCACTAGTCAATCAATTGGCTCTGGGTGGGGTTTCATCACTGTGCTGTCTTAGGCATCCTTCACAGTTAGAAGCCAGTCAGACTGACTTTGATTTGTCTGTTGGGAGCTGAGAACCTTGCTACACTGCAAAGAACAAACTATAACTCCATTTAGGACCTGGAAACCTGGTAAGGCATAATATTGTTGGGGACTTGTTAAGAAGGGGAGCTACACTTTCTACAAAAAGTTTCATTTTTTTTCCTTATTGGCATTAAGCAGAGAATTGGAGGATTCCATTAAAAGTGTAGCAATTTTATAACCAGAGGGAGTGGGGTACAACTGAATTTGCTTGATTCCTGGGGTTGAGACCTAGGATTTGGAAGGATAATTTTGCAACATTTTAAAAGTGTCCTGCTGGCTGAGGAGTGAGTACATTTTTATCCCTGGACTCAGTAGAGTGGTTTGTGTAGGAGCAGTGGTCTAGTAAATTGTGGTGTTTGTTGAATTACTATAAAGGGCAGTACTCACCAGGGTGGTGGAGCAGTTGTGTATTTGATTGTTTCCAACAGTCACCAGTGGCTGTGGACTACCCACCCACCTTTCCCCACCCCCACCCCCCCAGGCATGGCATTTCCTTTATAGCCAAAGTTCTGACATCACTTCCTCAACAGGTCTTGGGGCAGAACTGTCATATTCTTAATAACCCAGCACAGTGCATAAAGGGTAGGTACACCCACAAATGATAATAAATATATATATATATATATTACATATTGTATATTTTAAGGGAGAGGGACATGTGTGGAGTGGTGCAATGCACTGGCTGTGGGGAAGCAGTTTTCCGGGAGACATTCTGGAAACTGCATTGCTGTCCTATTTGCAGGCAACTGTCAGCTCTGAGGGAGGAGGCTGACCACCTCCAGGCTGAACTAGCAAGGACTAAGGAGGCCTCCCCCACCCAAAGAGCACCACTGCCACAACCACTGCCTCAGAGGTTGCCAAGTATGAAGAGCAGTTGGACTACAGTGGGTTCTGGGAGAGTGCGGGTGGTGAACCAGAGGCAAAGCCCCCTAGTTGTACCTCTACACAAATCATATGCCATTCTGGCAGAGCAAGGTTCCTCTATGAAGGCATCCTCAGTGCAGCCCCAGAAGAATGCTGAGGACATCCACAAGGGAGACCCACAAAAGGGTGGCAAGGAACACCAGAGGGTAAGGAAACAGCTTCTGATAGGGGACTCAATTGTTGGGGGGGTAAAACTGGGAAGGGAGAGGAGAAGGAAGCGTGCCTCACCCGTGCCATGGCTTGAGGGACAGGAAGCTAATCCTCAGGATTGCAGAAGCAGCATCCCAGGAGAGGGAATTGGATATCATTGTCCACCTTGGGACAAATGACCTAGCTAGGCATGGGATCAGTGCAGTGCAGAATGAATTTATGGAGTTGGGGAGGGGCCTCAGATGGGTAGCAAGCATGGTAACCTTTTTAGAGGTGCTGCCAGTCCATGGCAGGGGTGAGGCTAGGGTACTGCACACCATGCAGTTTAATGAATGGTTGCAAAACTGGTGCAGAGCACAGGGCTTTGGCTTGGACTGGGGTCCACCTGGAGAGATAAAGGTCTATACTGGCACAATGGTCTGCATCTGTCCATGAAGGGAACCAAGCTCCTAGTTGACAGGTTTAAATGCTTCCTTGGCAAGCTTTTAAACTAGCCAAGGTGGGAGGTGCTGATAAGAGGCAGGAAATTTCAAGCCTCCCCCCCCACAAAACATGGCAGGTAGTAAGGTAAACACTGAGGTACAGAGCTCAACACAGGGCAGGACAAGGGCAAATGGAAAAATAGACAAGGGCAATAAGAGCAGGGATGGGGAAAATAGGATAAAGCCAACATTAAATGCAGGGCAATGAGTACCAATGCCCGTAGTCTGGGAAACAAGCTTCCTGAGCTAGTAGCCCTGATGGAAAATGGACAATTGGATATTGTGGCAGTCACGGAAACATAGTATACAGAGAACCATGACTGGGATGTCAACATACCAGGGTACACAATCTACAGAAGAGGAAGGTAAAAGAGGAGGTGGAGTAGCTCTATACATAAGGGAAGGGATCAAAGCTACAGAACTAAAAAGTAAAGGGGGAGGACTAGACACACTCTGGGTCACCTTGGAGACAGGGAATGGCATCACAATCCACACAGGGGTTGTATACAGACCCCCATCTCAAGGGGAGGAAATGGACAAGAAAATGATAGAGGACATTCTCAAAATGGCTGAAAAAGGGGATATACTGTTGATGGGGGACCCAAATATGCCAGATGTTAACTGGATGACAAGTACTGCAGCCACATCCAAGAGCAGGGTCATTCTCGATGTCCTGCAAGGGCAGGCCTTAGACAGCTAGTGTTGGAACCCACTCAGGAGGGAGCAATACTAGACCTGGTACTCTCAAATGGAGAGAGGATCACAAATTTAAGTCAGAGACATCTGGGAACAAGTGACCACTGCACAGTGTGCTTCACAATGAGCACAACCATGGAGATAAGCCACACAAAAACAAGGATACTGGACTTTAGAAGGGCTGACTTTAGCAAAATGGGTGAATACCTGAGGAATGCACTAGCAAATGGCCAAAAAGGAGGGGTGGAAGAACAATGGAGAAAAATCAAAACTGCCATCATAGAGGCAACAGGCCTTTGTGTAAGACAGACAAAGAAAACAAAGCGGAGTAAAAAAACACTATGGTTCTCAAAAGAGGTGGCAGGAAAGGTTATGGAGAAAAAGGCTGCATTCAAAAAGTATAAGGAATCACAGAAGGAGCACAACAATTAAATTAATTAAAGCAGAAAGAAGTGGGGAAGGCAGTCAGAATAGCAAAGGCCCAAACCGAGGAAAAAATAGTCAACTCATAGAAACATAGAAACACAGAATTTGACGGCAGATAAGGACCGCTTGGCCCACCTAATCTGCCCATTTCCCTACCTAATGGATAAGCTGCAGATCCTAGTTAACCAGCAGCCTACTTCTTTCTGCCCCCAACCCCCTAGAATTGCCTTATGACTGTCCCATGCATGCTTGAATTCCACCACTGTTTTTGACTCCACAACCTCCTCCGGAAGGCCGTTCCATGCATCCACAACCCTCTCTGTGAAAAAATACTTCCTTAAATTACCTCTGAGCTGCCCCCCCATCTTCAAATTGTGCCCCCTTGTTCTTGCACACCTCTTGTTAAGAAGGGGGATACAACCTTTTATAGGTACATTAGGGAGCATAGAAAGGTTAAGGGAGGGATAGTGAAGATTAATAAAGGAGAGGGGAGGTGGGCAGAGGGAGACAGTGAAAAGACAGAGATACTGAATGAATACTTTTGCTCAGTATTCACAAAAGAAGATGAGGAGGAGTTACCTAAACCAGACAATAGAAGCACTCTGGGTAGGTGGTTGACACCAGTCCATTCACAGAAGAGAGTCCTGAAAGAACTCCTAAAACTCAAGGTGGACAAAGCAATGGGGCCTGATGGGATTCACCCCAGAATCCTAAAAGAACTAAGGGAGGACCTAGTGACACCACTGACCATGCTTTTTAACAAATCATGGCAGGATGGGGTGGTACCTGATTACTAGAGGAGGGCAGATGTGATTCCCCTTCACAAAAGTGGGAGCAAGGCAGAAGCAGGAAACTGCAGACCTGTAAGTTTGACCTCAGTGGTAGGGATAATGATGGGATCACTTCTGAAAGAAAGAATTGTTGAGTACCTAGAGGCCAGCAGGGCACAGGACCCAAAGCAGCATGCATTTACAGCAGAAGGGTCATGTCAGATGAATCTAATTGATTTCTTTGACTGGGTGACCAAAGTAATAAACCAGGGAGGGGCTGTGGATATGGCCTACCTAGACTTTAGCAAGGCATTTGACACAGTCCTGCACAAAAGATTAATAATCAAGTTAGCCAGCCTGGGAATGGGTCACAGGGTGGTAGCCTGGGTAGCAAACTGGCTGCACAACAGGACACAGAAGGTAATAGTGAATGTAACACATTCCGAAGAAAGGAGGGTTACTAGTAGAGTACCTCAGGGCTCAGTACTTGGTCCAGTCCACTTTAATATCTTTATGGGTGACATTGCAGAGGGTCTGGAGGGAAAGGTATGCCTCTTTGCAGATGACACAAAGATCTGTAACAGAGTTGATACACAAAAGGGGGTAGAAAAGATGAGAAGGGACATGCCAAGATTGGAGGAATGGTCAGACATATGGCAACTTAGATTCAATGCAAAGAAGTGCAAGTAATGCACCTGGGAAACAAAAACCCAGGAGAAGAGTACACAATGGCAGGGAGGTACTAACAACAACAAAATGGAAAGGGACCTGGGGTAGTCTATATCAGATGACCTAAAGGTGGGTAAGCAATGTGAAAAGTTGGTAAGGAGAGCCAGGGGATACTGATGCATAGGAAGGGCATCACAAGTAGAAAAAGGGAAGTGTTATCCTCTGTACAGACAGTTGGTGAGACCCCATCTGGAGTACTGTGTACAGTTTTGGAGACCTCATCTATGCAAGGATATAGACAGGATGGAAGCAGTCCAGAGGAGAGCAACTAAAATGGTGCAGGGTCTGCAGCAGAAACCATATGAAGAGAGACTGAGAGAGCTAATATGTATACTCTTGATGAAAGAAGGGATGGGGACAAGATAGAAACTTTCAAGTACCTCAAGGAATCAACAAAGTCCAGGAGGGTAGCATCTTTCTGAAATGAGATGTGTAAGAACAAGGGGGCACAATTTGAAGATAGAGGGGGGACGGCTCCGGGGTAATGTGAGGAAATTTTTTTTCATGGAGAGAGTGGTGGATACATGGAACTGCCTTCCTGCGGAGGTCAATGGGTCTAAAACAGTGGGGGAATTCAAACATGCATGGGATAGACATAAGGCAATTATAGTCAGGGGTTGGAGGAAGTAGGCTATTGATTAACTAGAATCTGCAGCATATCCAGTAGGTAGGGAAATGGGCAGACTAGGTGGGCCAAATGGTCCTCATCTGCTGTCAAAGTCTCTGTTTCTATGTTTCTATCTTGGATTTGACACAGCACAGTGCCCACTGCAAAGGAGCTAGCATCTGTGTAAAGCCTGAATGGCTGGTTGAAGCGGGGATAAGCCAATACAGGGGAAGAAATAAGTTTGTTTTTCAAGGTTTCAAAGGCCTCTTTGCAATCAGAAGTCCATATGTAGTCACATCCCCTTTTTGTGAGAGTGAACAAGGGAGTTGCCTTGTTAGCATAGTTGCAAATGAATTTTCTGTAATAGCCAGATAAACCTAGGAAAGCTCTAAGGCCTTTGAGGTTTGTGGGTTCTGGATAGTCTTTTACTGCAGAAAGCTTATCTGGGTCTGGCAAGATGCCATGTGATCTGACCACATGTCCCAGGTAATGGATTTGGTGCTGAGCGAGGCAGCATTTCTCTGGACAGAGTTTGAGGTTGGCCTGCCTGCAACATTCGAATACCTCTTTGAGATGCTGGAGGTGTTCTTGGAAAGTTCTGCTGAAGACAATAACATCATCGAGATACACTAAGCAAGATTTCCAAGACAGTCCATGCGACGCAGCCTCCATGACACGTTGAAAGGTGGCTGGGCTGTTCCGAAGTCCCATAGGAAGACTTTTGAACTAGAAAAGCCCCAAGTGGCAGTGCCAGGCTGTGTACGGATGTGAAGCTGGATCAATAGTAACTTGGTAGAATCCACTCTGGAGATCTAGAGTGGTGAAGTAGGCTGGGCTGGCCGCACCCAAGCTCTCTAAGGCATCCTCTGTGGTGGGTAAGGGATGGGCATCCTGTACCATAAGGGAATTGAGCTTTCTGTAGTCCACCACAAACTGGTACCCTTTGTCCTTCTTGACTACCAGCAAGCAAGGTGCACCCCAGGGCCTGGTGGATTCCTTAATAATGTTCTGTTCGAGCATTCCATGATTAAGTTCTCTAGGATTTGCTTTTGTTTATGTCCCACCTTGTAGGCTCGTTGATGAATTGGCTTTTGGTTGGGCTGAACCTCAATGGTGTGTTGCAGGGTTTCGCAGCATCCAAGCTTATTATCAGGGCCGACAAAGACATCAGAGTAGGTTTCCAGGAACTCCAGAAGTTGCTGTTTCTCTGTGGGACAAGCTAGGAGGTTTGAGGCAGAGAGACGCTGGCTGAAGGGCATGTGCATTTTTTGTGAAGTGGGGGGTGGTTGTGATGGTACTGACAGGACGACTGTTAATGGAACCAGACTGAGGTTCAGGTAGAAGCTGAAGCTGATCCCCTGAAGACAGACAAACAAACTTCCCGATACTGGCACCTTTGGAGATGACCACTGGTTCATCCATAAAGTTGCAGCACTTTTGGAATACTGAACTGCCATGCACAGCAGACAAGGTGTTCCCTGGAAGGAGACCTGAGAAGTGCAAAGCTGAGGATCCCGTGACGATGCCAACAACACCTTGGGGAAGGGAGTCACCTTGAATCTTGGCAATCAAAACCATCTCTGACTTAGGAGGTACATTGACTGAGTCTGTAGCTGTGAGTTGCCTTCGGGGATCTAGTGACAGTTTGTTTGAAGCAAAGTCCAGCATAACTTTGTGCACCTTGAGAAAGTCCAGGCCAAGGATCACATCTGTTTAAAGTTCAGGCACTAAGTAGAATTTAGCCATAGCTTGCTGTGAACCGAAGTGGAGCTTGAGATGAACCACGCCAGTGATAGGTACTGTAGCAGTGCTTGCAGTTATGATGTATTTAAGGTCAGCTGGAGCAACAGTAGGTACATGGTGAACAGCAGGATTGTCTAGGATACTGCTGTGGATCACAGAGATTTCTGCTCCAGAGTCAACCAAGGCATGTGTGGACCAATTGTCAATAGTGACGGGGACGTAGTTTGCAAGGATGGGTGATCTAATGACAGGAACTCTTGGTCCTTTGAGTGAGATTGTGCCTGACTTAGCAGCTAGAGGGTGCTGTTTGTTTGTGCTATGTGAGTCAGTGGGGCAGTCAGTTGCTTCATTTTCCTGCCCAACAAGAGCCCCTTGTTTGTTGGGCAACGTTCATTTCTCTGGTCCTGTGAATGGTTGCTAGCATATTGTTGATTGTGCTGCAGCGGATGCCGTGGCTGTCTTGAGTCCTATGAAAGTTTTGCAGTTTGCAGCAGACTGCAGCAGTGTGACCCCTGAACCCGCACCACTGACAGGTCACTGGCTCCCGTGAAGATGGAGGTGGCTCAGGTCGCTGTGGAGGTGGCTGTAGGGCATTAACAGGAGTTGCAGTAGGAGCTGCAGTGGGGAAATGTATGCTGTTGACAGTTGAAATTAGCTGGTCAATCATTTTTTGTTGCTGTTGGATGCAAGTAGCAAGTGTAGCCAACTGTGAGGATTGTGGGTCCTGAACAGTGGTTGGCTAAAGCATTGAAATAGACTCTTGGGCTAACCGAGCCACTTGGATCATGTCTAGCCAGGTGGTTGGCTTTTGCTGGATAAAGTAGGTACAAAGTTGTGGAGGCAGACCCCAGTCAAATGCTGTAATCTGGTCTTTTTCTGATTTTTGTAAACGTTTGCACCGTGATTCAATGTCCACTATAAATGCTTCCAATGATTCAGAGGGTTGCATAGTGCGCTCCCATAGTTGCTGTTCTAACAACCAGGGTGGATGACCTTGTAAGAAATAATCCTTGAAGGTGGAATACAGGGTGACATTATTCCCTCTCATCTGGTCTGGAAGGGCATTGACCCACGATATGGCCATCCCTCTCAGGAGCAAGTGCATAGCGTTGGAAATTCGCAAGGGATCTGTCCAACCATTGAAGAAGATCCAAGCCTGAAATTGCTTGAGCCAGGTGAAAGCATCTTCATGAGGTAGTGCTGAAAATGGTACTGGCTGCAAGCTGGAGTGGACCACTGAGTGTGTGGAAATAGCTTTAAAGTAGGTGAGGTCTTCCTGGATGGCCTGTATACTGAGCGTCCCTTGGCTGGAATGGATGACCAGATGTCATGCATCACAGTTTCAATCTTGAGACCCCATGCTCTTGAGGTAGGTGAAGGAGGATCCCCAGAGCTGGTAGTGCTCTGGGCGTTGGTGTCCTCGGAAGACATGGTTGGAGAGGGGCTGCATGGCCCTGAACAAAGGTCATAGGGATGAGTAGGAGTGGTTGTCATGGAGAGAATGAGACACCTTGGAAGAAATGATTTGTTGAGAGAATAAAAAGGTTTGTTGTTTTTTTTTTTGTAGATGAGTACAGTTATATGTAGCAATTTTCATCAAGGGATGTTTCAAATAACAACTTCCACTCTAGTTTGGTGTTGTCTGTTATTGAAATAAACTTTTCTTTTGCAAGATGCAGCTATTTGTTGCAGTGTCCATTCATTTCAATGGGTGCCCCTCAAAACCATGGTCACCATTGCTTCCCATGGAGTGAGGTCATTTTGAACAAGCTGATGCCCCTCACAAAGATGGCCACTGGACCAGTAACATAGGCTTCTTGACTAACTTGACATTCCCAATATGGCTGCCAACAGGGGGGAAGGGTTGCTTCCTGTTTTGTAGTAGTAGGCAGTGGCTCATATCAGGGCAAATGAAAGAACGCAAGATGGCCACTCTGCAGTCTGTTCAAAAGATAAATGTCAGGCTTTGGTTTGGTTGAGTGACTCCCACCCAGGCTATCCAAAGTATTTGTGTTGAGAGATTTATTGCTTTCTTCATGGTTTAGAAGCCTTGAATACTTGCTTCAGGCAGAACTGGCAAAACAAATGTCTGTGTATTGGATGGCACCTTGACTTAAAATAACAGAAAGCCATACTGTATGTCTCTGGTTTAAGAGTTAATAAACAGGCAGTCCCCAACCCCTGGTGCTCAGGCTAGCATAATTGTAATTTACAGTTCATTCAGTTACTGTAGCAGGCTTGTAATATGCAGCACACATGTTTTTCTCATAGCCTACAATGTTAGAGAAGGGCTGCAGGCTGCTAGTTAGCAGGGTTAGTATGGAATTTGCATTTGCTGGAGCTGCAATCTAGAGACAGCATCAGGAAAAATACTTTAAAATGTTGTTGCTGCTTTCCTGGTTTTATAGTTTGGTGGCTGATCCCTGCAGCAGAGGGCAGTTGGGCAGGGACTGTAGTATATATTCTGTGCTTTTGCTGGTTGGGAGCTGAGTTTTAGATTTTGGTGTGCTTTCTAGACATGGAGTTTGCAGAAGCCTGCCAAGGTTTGTAGCATGCAGCTTCATGGGGCTGGTGGAGCCATAAAAGAACTTTGTACCTTAGTTGCACAGACAGTGCCCTAATTTGGAGCACATTTATATGCAAGGAAATGGATGTATATATGCTGAGGCAGAATGCAGGAGGCTTACTTTAACAGAGAACAGTTAATTTTCCTCTCTGCTGCCAAGTTTATTCTTTCTGAGCATGCATACAGTTCAGGCACACTTGGGTGATGACTGTAGGGTACCCAACAATGCAGAGCAAGCGAGCTGGGGGTCTGGGCAGAAGAAGAAGGGCTGCATTCTCCACCATGTGTGGTGTTTTGGTATTTGGTCTGCCACTAAAGGACCGCTTGCCTTCTGGTATTCTGTTTTCCCATCTGATGCTTCTGCTGCAGGAGTCACTAGGTACTGAATGAACTGAGTCGGATGCATAAAATAATGAACAAGATAACGTTTATTTAGGAGCTTAGGAAGGCACATCTCATTAGCACAGGGAGCATCCTAGACTGACCAGAGGACAAAGGAATTTGCCCTACCCAACCCTCTGCTGGACACTGATTATCATAACATGTGACCATAGCTGGCTGCCCATTACCTTTCCTAGTTAAAGGGGTGGCAGCTAATCTTTAGCCCCATGCTCAACTCTGTACTCCACAGTTTAAACCATGAAATTACTTCATCTGATATGTGGACCCTAGCCAGCATTTTTAATAATTTCCCACGATCAACTAAATAAAATGCCTTGCTAAGGTCCATGAAAGCCAAGGCAACATATTTACCATGATTCATGGCTCTGTATGCCTGGCTAGTGAACCTTGCCAATGCGGTTTCAGTGTTATATTTGAATCTGAAGCCATGCTGGGAATCTGTCCAGAGATTATGTTTGTCAAGATTTTCAATAATCTGAACTGTTGACAACCACACTCATGGCTTCAGGTGTGATGGAGTTCTGGTGCCTAAATAAGATGCCTAGTTTAGCAGGAGCTGCTTCCTTTCCTTGAGGCAGAGGACACCACAAGGAAAGGAAGCAGCTCCTGGTGGGGGACTCAGTTATTAGGGAGATAGAACTGGGGGGAGCAGGGAAAACTGAAGTAAGGTGCCTGCCTGGTACCATGGCTTGGAGCGACAGGAAGCGTACCCTGAGGATCACGAGAACAGCTGCACGGGAGCCTGAACTGAATGTCACTGTCCACCTAGGGACAAATGACTTAGCTCAACATGAGATTAGAGCAGTGCAGAAGGACTTTGTAGAATTGGGGAGGGGCCTAAGACAAGTAGCACACACAGTATCCTTCTCTGAGGTGCTGCCTGTCAATGGCATGGGTGAGGTGAGGGTACTTTGCACCATGCAGTTTAATGAATGGTTGAAAAAATGGTGTGGAGCACAGGGGTTTGGCTTCATTGGAGACTGGGGTTCCACCTGGAGGAACACCAACCTATACTGGCAGGAAGGTCTGCATCTGTCCAGGAAGGGAACAAGTCTTTTGCACTTAAACTAGTCAAGGGGGGAGGCACTGATAAGCAGCAGGAAAATCCCAGCCTCTCCCTACAAAACAGGGTACTAAATGAGAAAAATACCAAGGTAGAAAAGTCAGTGGGGGATGCTGCAACAGAAGGTAAAGCCATCAAAAAATGGAGAGCAAAGAGTACCAATGCCCGTAGTCTGGGTAACAAGCTTCCGGAATTAGTGGCCTTGATGGAGGAGGAACATCTGGATATCATGGCAGTCACAGAAACATGGTACACACAAAACCATGACTGGGACATAAACATACCAGGATACACTATCTACAGGAGGGACAGGGAGGGTAAAAGAGGAGGAGGAGTAGCTCTTTACATAAGGGAAGGAATCAAAGCAACAGAACAAAAAGGTAAACAGGGAGGAGAAGAAGCACTGTGGGTCAATTTGGAGGCAGGCAATGGCACCACAATCCGCACAGGGGTTGTATACAGACCCCCCTCTCAGGGGGAGGAAATGGACAAGGAAATGATAGAAAGTATACTTAGAATGGCAGAAAAAGGGGAGATATTGCTGATGGGTGATCTGAATATGCCAGATGTTAACTGGAGAGTGCAGTTGCAGCAGCCACTTCAAAGAGTGGGGTTATTCTAGATGCCCTACAGGGGGCATGCCTTAGACAACTAGTATTGGAGCCCACTCGAGAGGCAACAATCTTAGACCTGGTTCTCTCAAATGGAGATGAAGAGAGGATCACAGATGTAGAAGTGGGTAGCCATCTGGGAACTAGCAACCATCGAACAGTATGGTTCACAATAAACACAGCAATAGAGTCAAGCCATACAAAGGCAAAAGTACTGGACTTCAGGAGGGCTGACTTTGCCAAAATGGGTGAGTGCCTAAGGAATGCATAGCAAATGGGTAGGAAGGAAGGGTGGAAGAACAATGGGGAATAATAAAAACTGCCATCACAGATGTAACAAGCCTTTGTGTGAAGCAAATAAACAAAATGAAACGATGTAAGAAACCACTATGGTTCTCAAAGGAAGTGGCAGTGAAGGTTCAAGAGAAAAAGAAAGCACTCAGGAAGTACAAGGAATCACAGAAGGAGCAGGACAAAGAACTGTATCAGTTAAAGCAAAAGGAAGCTGGGAAGGCAGTCAGAACAGCAAAGGCCCAAACCGAGGAAAAGATAGCCAACTCAGTTAAGAAGGGGGATAAAACCTTTTATAGGTACATCAGGGAGTGAAGGAAGACCAAGGGAGGGATAGTGAGGCTTAATAAAGGGGAGGAAGGGTGGGCAGAGGGTGACTGTGAAAAGGCAGAGATACTAAACAAATATTTTTGCTCAGTATTTACAAAGGAAGAGGGGGAGGTACCTAAAACAAACAGTAGAAACACTCTGGATGCAGAAGTTGATACCTCTTAAAACTGAAGGCGGACAAAGCAATGGGGCCTGATGGGATTCATCCCAGAATTCTACAAGAACTAAGGGTAGAACTAGTGACACCACTGACTACCCTCTTTAACAAATCATGGGAGGATGGGGTGGTACCCGAGGACTGGAGGAGGGCAGATGTGATTCCCCTTCACAAAAGTGGGAGCAAGGCAGAAGCAGGAAACAACAGACCTGTTAGTTTAACCTCAGTGGTAGGGAAAATGATGGAATCACTTCTGAAGGAAAGAATTGTCGAGTATCTAGAGGCCAGAGGGGCACAGGACCCAAGGCAGCATGGATTCACAGCAGGAAGGTCATGCCAGACAAATCTGATAGATTTCTTTGACTGGGTGACCAAAGTAGTAGATCAGGAGGGCTGTGGACATAGCCTACCTAGACTTCTGCAAGGCATTTGACACAGTCCCACACAAAAAGATTAATATACTAGTTAGCCAGCCTGGGAGTGGGTCCCAAGATGACAGCCTGGGTAAAGAATTGGCTGGAGAATAGGACACAGAGAGTAATAGTAAATGAGAGTCCACTCTGAAGAAAGGGGTTACTAGTGGGGTACCACTGGAGTTCAGATTAGGACCAGTCCTCTTCAATGTCTTTATAGCGACATTGCAGAGGGACTGGAAGGAAAAATATGTCTCTTGCAGATGACACAAAGATCTGCAACAGAGTTGATGCACAAGGTGGGGTGAGAAAGGATGAGAAGGACTTGGCAAGGTTAGAAGAGGTCAAATGTATGGCAGCTTAGATTCAATGCTAAGAAGTGCAAGGTAATGCACCTAGGAAACAAAACCCAGGGGAAGAGTACACAATGGGGTGAGATACTAACAACAACAAAAATGGAAAGGGACCTGGGTGTAGTCATATCAGATGACCTAAAGGTGGGCAAGCAATGTGAGAAGGCAGTAAGGAGGGCTGGGGGGATACTGGGATGCATAGGGAGAGGCTTCACCAGTAGAAAACAGGAAGTTATTATCCCTCTGTACAGACAGCTGGTGAGACCCCATCTGGAGTACTGCGTGCAGTTCTGGAGACCCAATCTCCACAAAGACATAGACAGGATGGAAGCTGTCCAGAGGAGGGTAACTAAAATGGTGCAGGGTCTGTGCGGAAGACATATGAAGAGAGACTTGAGGAGCATAATATGTATAGCCTCTCGAGGAAAGGAGGAGGGGGACATGATAGAAACTTCAAGTACCTCAAGGGAATCAACAAGTCCAAGAGGGTAGCATCTTTCAAAAAAGAGGTGTGCAAGAACAAGGGGGGCACAATTTGAAGATGGGGGCAGCTCAGAGGTAATTTAAGGAAGTATTTTTTCACAGAGAGGGTTGTGGATGCATGGAATGGCCTTCCAGAGGAGGTTGTGGAGTCAAAATCAGTGGTGGAATTCAAGCATGCATGGGACAGTCATAAGGCAATTCTAGGGGGTGGGAGTAGGAAGAAGTAGGCTGCTGGTTAACTAGGATCTGCAGCTTATCCATTAGGTAGGGAAATGGGCAGACTGGGTGGGCCAAGTGGTCCTTATCTGCCATCAAATTCTATGTTTCTATGTTTCTATTAGCAGTTTTAACTATGTTGTCAATGTGAGTTGAATGTGACGGATTCATCTAAGGTGACACCCAAGTATTTGAAAGTATTAACTTGTTTGAGGGTTTCACCCATCCTATTATATATGTCAGTCTGGCTCCTCTTAGTCTGGCAGTTTGAGAACATCTTAACTTTCATTTTTTTATAGTTGAGAAGTATTTTATTCTGGTGGAATCATTTCTCTAGCTTTTTGAAACTACTTTTTAGCTTATTGGGAAGTGGTCCAAGGTTATAGTTGCTGGCAAATAGTATGGCGTTGTCCGCATAAAGCAGGATATTTGAGGTGCAGGAGCCAGGAAGGGTGTTAAGAAATAAGCTAAAATGGAGGGGTCCAAGATGGGTCCTTGAGGGACTCCAAGGGACACATTCCTAACACTGGAAAAAGTTTCATTGGTTTTTACTTGCAGGGTTCTATCAGTAAGGTAGCTGTGGAACCAACTGATGGTTTCAGAGGACAGGCCCAGATCAAGAAGTTTTACTAGGAGAATATGGTGATTAACCAGGTCGAATGCTTTTGTTAAGTCAATGTATCGATGATATTGTAATGATCATCCGAGCATTGTGACCAACCAACTGTGATTTGGACCCTGGCCCCACATGCCTTTTAGTGGATTGTGTGGATAAAATCAGCCTAGTCCTGGCTTTGATAGTCTGGAAGTCTTTGGAGAGGGGGATCTTTCCAGATCCCCTTAAAGAGGCTATAGTTAAGCCTCTTTTAAAGAAGTCCTCCTTAGACCCAGATTGTCTAGCAAATTACAGACCAGTCTCTAATTTACCCTTTGTGGGTAAAGTTATTGAGAAGGTGGTCGCAGTGCAATTGGAGGGTCATCTGACCAACAACAATAGCTACGATTCTCTCCAGTCTGGATTTAGGAAAAGGCATAGTACCGAGACAGCATTTGTTAGAGTACTAAATGACCTCCTAATAGCGAGAGATCGTAGGACCCGTTCTATCTTGGTACTTCTTGATCTCTCTGCAGCATTTGACACTGTTGATCATGGTGTGCTGTTAGAGCGTCTGTGGTCCATCTGTGGATTATCTGGTATGGTCCTCAGGTGGTTTAGATCTTACCTCGAGGGTAGGACTCAGAGGGTGGTGTCGGGAATTTTTTCCTCGGCATCTGTCTCCCTATCCTGCGGGGTACCGCAGGGCTCTATTCTAGCGCCTATGTTATTTGCAGTGTACATGCTGCCGTTGGGAGTGATTATAAGATGATACGGTCTGGGTTTTCATTGGTATGCCGATGATACCCAGCTGTATATGTCTTTTGTGCCTGGCCGGGATGCTGCCTTGTTGGTATTTAATAACTGCCTTGCAGAAATCCAAGACTGGATGAATGGGAGTTGGTTGAGGTTAAACCCAGAGAAAACTGAGGTGTTGGTTGTGGACAAAGGTCGCTGTGAGGCAGGTTTGCCAGCTGGATCACCTTCAGGCTTATGGTTTGGGGGCGTTCTGCTGACGACCTCAGATCAGGTGCGAAATCTTGGCCTAATAATTGATGACCACTTGACGCTTAAATCTCAGGTGTCAGCGGTGGTCAAAACTTCCTTTTTCCATCTGAGGAATATTGCCAGAGTGAAGCACCTGATTCCTCCAGAGGATCTTCCAACGCTGATCCACGCCTTCGTTACCTCCCGCTTTGACTATTGCAACTCCCTGTACCTAGGGCTATCAGGGGTTGAGCTTCGCCATCTGCAGCTAGTGCAGAATGCAGCAGCCAGGTTATTGACTGGTTCTTCTAGATCCAGCCATATAATGCCTGTGCTCCGCGGACTGCACTGGCTGTCAGTATTTTGGTGAATCACCTTCAAGGTCGGTTTGCTAACCTATAAAGCCCTACACGACCAGGGACCTACTTACTTGAAAGAGCTCCTTTGCCCTTACTGTCCCTCCAACCCCCTCCGATCCACTGATGAGGGATTGCTAGAGATTCCCAGGGTCCGTTTGAAAACTTCAGGGGCTAGATCATTTAGTTTTGTGGCTCCCCGACTTGTGAATTCCTCACTCACCAGGGTGCGAAGAAGTCAGACTGTCCTAAGCTTTAAAGGAGCCTTGAAAACCCAACTTTTTAGTATAGCTTTTAATGATTCATAATAGTTTTAAATTTTGTTTATTTATTGTTTTATGAAATTGTACAGGCGCTTTGGTTTGAGAAAAGTGCCTTTTAAAAATAAAGCTTTGATTGATTGATTGATATATGGACCCCACCTGTTTGCCACTGTCTAGGGCTGAATGAATATAATTTGTGTACTCAAGGAGTGTGGTGGAGGTGCTGTGTGCCTTGCGGTAACCATGTTTCTGAGGGCATTGTAAATTGTATTTGCTTAGATACTCTGTTAACTGGTCAACCAGTACCCTCTCCAGGGCTTTAGATGGGGGGAGAGAAAGGAGGTGAGTCTGTAATTTGCGTTTAATGCCTGGTCTCCATTTTTGTATATAGGAGTAACTTGGGCCATTTCCATTGCTTAGGAAACTGTCCAAGCATTAGAGATCTATTAAACAGCTTTGTGGTAGGAGTTGCAGGTTCATCCAGGGTGAGGGCTACTATCTTCATAACGATGGAGTTGCTTCCTACCCTTGTTTTGCCTGTGACTCTCTTTATGTATTTTTTTGTGTCAGCCGTGGATAATTCTATAAAGTAGAAAGGGGTATGTAATTTCTTTGGGGGTGTTAGGGATTTGATAGGTTAGTATGTCGCTGTCCACCTGTTCAGAAAGGCAATCTGGAGGGAGGATGCTACTGAGATCTGTGAAGGAAGAGTTGAATATGTCAACAATTTCCAATGGGCTCTGTGTGATGGTCCCATCGTGAATTAGCATAGAGAGTCACACCTTGTTGTCTTTACCAGTTAATTCCTTTATTTTAGCCCAAAACAGTTTCTCATTTTCCCAGCGACTCCCTAGTTGTTCTCTATAGTAGTTAGCTTTGGCTGCTCTGATCTCTTTAGTGCACCTATTTCTGGTGGCCTTGTAATTTTGACGGTCGAGCTGCCTCCTCGTTGCTTTGGTACTGTACCAGAGATGATCCCTGGTATGCATGAGTTCGAGTAGGGCCTGTGTTATCCAGCCATCGTTGGGTTCTTTTGTTCTTCATTTCTGTATGGGAGCAAAGATGTCAAAGACACTTGTAAGTTTGGATATGAATAGGTCTAGTGCCTGATCCAAATCTTGGAGGGAGTTGAGAGTAGTCCAGTCTAGTTGGGAGAAGTATTGTTTTAGATGATGTAACTGTCCTTTTCAGAGAACTTTACTTTTGAGGATTGTAGGTCATGTCTTCTGGGCTTTCTTGGGCCATTTACACATAACTGGGGAGTAGTCACTAATTGTGTCTGGTAGTACAGTTACCGAAGTGATTCTTTCTGTCACTGTACAGAGGCAATACTCAGTTTCGGATGGGAGCAAAGGCTGTTGAATGGGGAGGGTGGAAGAGGGGACTGCACTAATGTAGGTGCAGGGTGAAGGGGAGCAAAGGTAGGAGTGTGGTGAGCAGCAGCCCCGGGGACAGTACCAGAGGCAACTGCAGCAGTGAGTAGTGAAGCCATGGAGGAGAGAAGAGTGAGCGGTGGGAGGAGACAGAGCAGATGGTAACTGGGTGAGAACTCTATAGTTCTGGGAATAAGAAGGAGAAGACAGCTTGACCAGCAATGGATTTCCTTGAGGAGAGTTTAAGAAAGTGATAGCCAGAGTTGTGAAAGGGGTAAGAAGTGGTAAGGGGAAGTGGCAGAGAAGCAAAGTAGGAGTGAATGGGGCCAGATCAGTATTTAGAGATGAAGGAAGTACAATGGGTGATACATCTGGTCTCAAGGGAGGGGAGGGAAGGGAAAGGGAAGAGTACAGACAGCAGTGGTGGGTGTGGGGGGGGGATAGTTCAGGGAAAAGTAAAGGACTTAGGAGCAGCATTATCTATTATATTGCCATAGTCTAAGATGGGAAGTATCATCTCAGAGATGACCTTTTAGTGGCAGGAAGTGGAATACATCATTTTCTCCTGTAAAGAGCACCAAGTTTTGAGTGCAGCTTCTTTTGGATGGTATCCACATGCACTGAGAAATTGAAGTGCTGCTTTAGCCAGACCTGGAGGTTCTTGAATGAGGGGCATCCCCAATTGCCACACCATCAAAGGAAGGAGGAGAGAGTGGTGAGCCTGCTGAGCCTCTACCTAGTGCCAAATGCCATAGAGACCATTTTCTTGGCATTGAGGGACAAGTTTTGCCAGGAACCAGTGCTGGATGTTATTAAAGTCCAGCTGGAGTTTGGCCATGAGGTCAGAGGCAGAGGTGCCGGAGGCAAACAGTACCATGTCATCTGCATGCAGAGGAGTGGGAAGGTCATTCAGGAAGATGGAGAAGAATATTGAGCCAAGGACAGACTATTGGGGAACACCTTAGCTGATAGGGTGTGCAGGGGAGATGGATTCTCCAATCTGGACAACTGAGAGCAATCTTGCTAGCGGAGCAAGGTGGCAGCTGACTAAGGCAGCTAGAACTTTTCTGCTAGGACATTTCTTTTTTAGTTAAGAGTTTTTTATTATTTTGAAAAAATACAAAGCTTGGAAACACCCAACAACAGTTTGTTTTTACAGCATCATATAGTACAGATACATACGTAATGTCTTACGGAGTTAAAATGGGTATTAAATGAGTCAAGGTTTTTAGTACAGAAATGGCTAAAGCATCCTTTAAAACTTATAGAATAATAAGATGTCATACATAAGAAAGAAGAAAAGACTTGCATAATCTGCAATATGGGCACCTACCTTGGATCCTTGCCAGAATTCCAAAGCCATAAGGAGGTACTACTGCTCACTAGACATGGCTTCTGTAGGTCGTTAGGTGTACCTTCCAATGGCCGACTCTGAGAATAACTCTGAAAAAGAGATGGATAGGGTGCCACAGAGTAACTAAGAGTAAATAGTAGTGGGTTTGGGATAAGGTATGCTAACATATAACTCTGCACTATACCATGTTGAAATGTACACATTAAAGGTAAAAACATAACTAAACATTAACACTATATAAAATCAAAAACAAAGAAACTATTTACAAAACTGTCATTCTTATTGTGAGTTACAGAGACGAGGACAGCACATACTTATTTGAAAATATCATCAGTATTCTAGCTATACAGTACAATCATACAGAGAAGGACCATGAGAATACTATGAAAAGAGTCAACCGACACCTGCTCTGGCAGCCAGACATGCCATATAGGGAGCCCAACATAAAGAGAAAGATGACAGTTGTCCTTTCTGCAGATGAGAGTGCCTGTCTAATTCAGAAATGGAAGTCAATGCTGACAATATCTCTGTTATACTTGGAGTAGCAGGATTTCTCCAGTTTCTGAGGATAGAACGCTTCACTTGCATACTTAGCAACATTAGCCATCTGAATCCGGGGCGAGTAAGATTTGGATCTTCAGATGTGAGACCAAGAAGCATAAGGGGAGCACTGAGGGAGATACTACACTGTAATATTTTACTCGCAGTTTTTCGGGCATTCTCCCATAAGTCGGTAATCAAAGGGTAGGACCATAAAATATGACACAGATCTCCCCCCGACTAGTGACATCTCCAGCATTTATCATGTGTGACCACATGCATTTTCTTCAGCATTGTGGGGGTTCTATACCAGGACTGCATTACTTTGTTATGGATAAGTCTGCTCCTAGCATCAGTATAGACAGAATGCCCTACCTGCCAGCACTGCATCCATTGCTGATCTGTAAGAGTTATTTGAAGGGCTTTTTCCCACTTATCCATCGAGGATGGGTTAGGTGTAGGCAGGATGTCTCTCACTAGGGCATACATATTGTCAGCAGTCCCTTTTTTTAGGGTAAGCCACCTGTGTATTGAAGGTGTGAGATCTGTTAACACATTCCCTTGATGGAGCAAATGTTTGATGGCATCCCTGATTTGAAGATACTTCCAGAAATCAGAGCTAGATATACGTCATTTGTTCTACAGTTGGTGGAATGAATCTACCAGCAGAGCACCCTTGACCAGCAGGTCTTTTATGAAAATGATACCTTTTTTTTGCCATGTAACAGGCAACCCATCAATGGTAATAGTGGGATTGTTCCAGATTTGGGTGTACAGAAGAGGAAGAGCAGGCAAATTCATTTTTTTATGGAGGAGGCACCAATATCTTATTGAGGGACCTATAGTGGGGCGAGATAGGAGATCCTGAGGGGCCTCAGGCCAGAGTAATGTAGCTGTAGTAGGGGAGCCACTTAGAGCTTGTTCGATCACCAACCATTGAGGAGAGTCCTCGGGTTGAGCATGAAACCATTTCAGGATCTGTAAACACTGATATGTCATTGTATAGCCTTCCAGCCAGGGGAGACCCCATCCTCCATGTCTCCAGTGTGCCCTGAGTGTGTTTTTCCCAAATCGGGGTTTAGTTTGTCCCCATAGAAAGCACCAATAAACTTTTCAATTTTTTGGACCCATATTGCAGGCAAAATAAGGGGAATATGGGATAATAAATGGAAAAATCTGGGAGCCATAGACATCTTGTAGGCTGCTATCTTGCCAGCTACCATAAGATTGAGACGGGACCAGCGGTCTAGCTCAGGTTTGCAGGTAGATGTGAGAGGACCCAGGTTGTTGTCCCACCATTTCTCCACATTGGCTCCTAGTTTGACACCCAGATACGAAATAGTAGTTTGAGACCACTTAATTCCGTACTGAGATACGGTGTGAGGAAGACACTTAGAATTAAGTGGAAGGATCTCTGTTTTGGCTTGATTAATTTTGAGCCTAGAAATATGGGAACATTGGGTTAACAGGGTGAGAAGAGGTGGAATAGAATTGGGAGTGTTCTGTAGAATAACTAGCAGGTCATCTGCGTACATAAGGGTTGAAGGCCATGGTTGCATTGTACCAATACCCTGTATAAGGGGATGTTGCCTGATTGCGGCAGCCATTGGTTCAACTGCTAGTAGAAACAGATAGGGAGATAATGGGCAGCCCTGCCTAGTACCTCTATAAAGTTGAAAGGGTTCTGATATTATAGCACTGGTAAGCACCTTAGCAAGGGGGGATGTGTAAAGGATTGATACAGCAGCTTGAAAGCGGGGTCCAAATCCAAAATGTTGGAGGACAGTGTGGAGATAATCCCATTCGACAGAGTCGAACGCCTTCTCAAAATCTATCGCCAGCGCGGCTATGGGCGTTGAAGCAGATTTCGCTATGTAAATGAGATTGAGAAGGTTTCGAAGATGGTCTGCACTGTACCTACCCTTTACAAATCCCACCTGGGAAGGATGTATCAGATCTGCTAGTAGGGGATTTAGTCTGTTAGCCAGTACCTTGGCATAAACTTTGCTGTCAACATTAATCAGGGAGATGGGGCGATAGCTAGCTGATTCTTCAGGGGCTTTCCCTTTTTTGGGGAGAACTGTAATAATGGCTTCTTGTAAGGTTTGTGGCAAAATACCCTTGGCCTCAGACTCCATAAATACTTGGCATAATAAGGGACGATCATAGGGGACATAGCCTGGAGAAATTCCGCAGGGAATCTGTCACCTCCAGGTGCCTTCCCTGTTTTGAGTGCCATCAGTGCAATAAAAACTTCTTGTGAAGTAAGAGGAGCTTTTAGAGTAGCACTTTGGTGGGGGGAAGAGATTTTAGGTAATTTAATGGAGTGGAGGAAGGCCTGAGTTTCAAGGACAGTTTCAGGTCTGGAGAAGGCATATAGCTGAGAGTAAAAAGCTGTCATAATGTCATTTACAACCTGAGGATGGGTTTGAATACTACCAGAAATTGGGTTTTTCAACCCAGCTATATATCTTTGAGGCTGTTGTTTACGGAGTTGGTATGCTAAAACCTTTCCGTTCTTATCCCCCCCATTCCAATATATATGACGGGTTTTGAGAAGGGCTAAGTCAGCTTTTCTAGATAGTAGTTCATTAAGTTTAATGTGTAGATGTAGGCCTTTTCTACCCAATATAGAATGAGGAGAGGGGTGGGTTTGGGCCTTATAGACTTGCTCAGCCGCAGCCAGCTCATTTGCAAGAAGACTAAGTTCCTTTTCTTTGCATTTCCTTCTGTGGGCAGCATATCCAATTATTTTGCCATGCATAGTAGCTTTGTATGCCTCCCAGGTGACTTGGGCTGAGGTTTCTGATATAGGGTTTCCTGTAGAAAAAGCTGTGTTTGAGATTTAGCCCATGCAACAAATTTTAGGTCATGCATAAGAAGGGAATCTAGTCTCCAGCAAGTAGACCATGGGGTAGGTGGTCCCCAGAACGGAGTTAGCTGTACTGGGGCATGATCTGATATAACCATGGGGAGAATAGTAGTCCCCAGACCAAATAGTGTGATGGATTGGGATATTAGCCAGAAGTCCAGTCTGCTAAAGGACCCGTGTACCCCCGATTGGAAAGTGTAATCTCTGTCAGAGGGGTGAACAAGGTGCCAAATGTCTACTAGTTGATACTCGGAACTAAGATTTAATGTGGCCTGCACTCCTCGCGTATGATACTCTTTTCCTTGGTCACTTCTGTCAAGAGTAGGGACAAGGGTTAGGTTGAAATCACTCCCAACCAGCATAGGTATATCAGGATTCACCATTGTCCCCAGTTGAGCATTAAGGTCCAGAAAAAAAGCAGGATTGTCCTCATTTGGTGCATATACATTGGCTAGCAGGAGATGGCCATATGGAGTATCCATTAGGCCAATCACCCATCTGCCCTGCGGGTCAGCTTTACTATGCAGGATAGACCATGGGAGAGATTTGTGAATTAGGATAACTGCACTTCTCTTTCTAGTGGGAGCACTGGCATGAACTTCTGTTCCTACCCAGTCTTTCACCAAGTATTTATGGTCTTGCTTGGTTCATTTAGTCTCTTGTAAAAAGGCAATCTGGATTTTTAACCTTTTCAAATGAGTTAGTACCTGTTTCCTTTTTGAAGGAGAATTGAGACCCCTAACATTCCACGATATAAAGGTGGTATCAGCCATAATCAGACCAGTAATGGAACCGAGTTAATGGAGTGATAGAATAAGGGAAAACAGTGTCTGGGGCAATGTAGTGGGACCAGACATTCATCACTTGAGGGCTTGTGATACTTAAAGTGTCGGTTGACAGATTAGACAGTATTTCAGGCTGACACTCAGATATAAAGTTCTTAAGAAATGACAAAATAGATAAGAATAGCAGTTTTACAGAAGGGAGACACAGAACATCTAAACTATTTACAAACAGTGCGCAGCTTTGCACAGAGCTACAAGCGGGTATCGTGGGCAGAGGTCTCACCGTCCTCTGTAGCCCACCCACTTTAGCCTGGTAGAGGAGGGTGGAACCGATGATTTCAATACTTTTATACTGATCTAGAGAGAGAGAGAGAAAGAGAGAGAGAGATACTCCCCCAGGATCAGCAAGAAGGAGCTTGCCTACATTCTGTTGACCACACCCTGGCATGGGGGGGTTGCAGGTGGCCTTTTTAAAATGGCAACAGCAACTTATGACAGTAAGCGGTGCTAGATTGCAAAGGCCGCTATCTCCTTAGACCTCCCTATTCCCCCCTTCCCTTTGGTAATAATAAAAGGAAGAACAATAACTTTTCAAGCTGTTCAGTTGTATAGCCAGGAGATATTAGCATCATGAAGCAGTGCACATTTTGCCTGCTTATCATAACAACCAAAAGAAATACTACCTATCTTCATAGTGGTGCCTGTATTCTAATTCAAAGTAAAAGGAAAATAAATCTGGCTATGAATATATGACTGACACTGTCAATGAGAGTTAACTAAATTAGTCTTGGAATTTTCCAGTAGCTGTTATATACTGTAACTGAACGCCATTTCCCCATGATCAGTACCATGCCTCACATAGTAAGCTAAAAGCAGAGTATAGACACTTATCTAACATCGTTGCTGTTAATCCATCACTTGCAGTAAATCTGCATCTGAAGGAGCTTGCTGTGTCCATTTGTCTACCGGCGCCTCGGATGTCTGAGCAGCAGGAAGCGGTAGTAATTTAGTCGAGGAAGAGGCCAGGCCAGCGGTTGCCATTATAATCGAGTCCCGAACATAGGCTTCAGTCCCAACAACAGTCTGTACCATCTCCTCTTCTGGGTAAGCTGGAAAGACAGCATTGATGTTGTCTGAGTCTGCAGGTGTTAGAAGGGCAAAGCGGTTCGGGGTGGAGAATTGCACCAGGATGTCTTCAGGGGGCACTAACAGCAACAGACGAGTTGTCTCCATCCGATCCTGGGGGTGATCCCATTTTGGGTGTTGTCCAGATTGTTGCTGCTTACATACTCGGGCTGGGAGACCTTGTCTCCTACCTTGAAATTGGAAGGTGGGTAGTGGAGATTCCGCAGCCGCTCCAGCATAGGCCCTCACCGTTTCGGTATTGGCTGTTGTTTGCTCTAGTGTTGTTTGCTGGCTACTGGCAGGGCTCAGGGTATGTTGAGGTGGCCAAATCGTGTGTAAATAGTGCATAAGATTGTCAGGCATAGAAAAAGATACATATTTCCCGTTTACCTTTACTCTCATAGTTGCTGAATATTGTAAGGAGAACTTGATATTAAGTAGATGCATCCTTTTACAGGCGTCTGAATATGCCTTTCATCTGGCAGCCAATTCCCGAGAATAGTCTTGGAAAATTAGAATTTTTTGACCTTGCTTTAGCAAGTAACCACTCTTTATCGGCGAAGTTTCAAATCCGAACCATAATAGGTCTCGGTCTCTCGTCTTTCTTCGGTATTGGGCTAAGTGTTCTGTGTGCATGCTCAATCACAAGACCTGGTGGTAGCTCATGCTGTAACAGTTTGGGCAGAATATCATAAAGGAAGTCAATTGTGTTGCCACATTCTGCACCTTCGGGGAAGTCTAGGAGCCAGAGGTTGTTCCGACGGCTTCTGTTTTCCATGTCGTCTACTTTGCCCTGTAAGGCCTGTATCGCTCTGTCCTGCTCTCTAATCGTAGCTGTGAGTGACTCTATTGCAGCCGTATTTTCATCCGTTTTTGCCTCTGTGTGTCCAATTCTGGATTCTAATTGCTGAATAGCAGACGTAGTGTTATTAGAGGCCACTGTAACTTCGGCCATTTGTTTCGGTAGAGCAGTAAACATTTCAGACATCTGCTGCATATTAGGATCCGAAGATGCCTCCTTCTGCTTATACTGCGCCATTCTTTCCTCCATGTTGTAAATTGAGTTTCGCGCCAGCTGGTGCAAGGTAAGAATGAGCAGATTAAAGAAAGATGTTCCAGATAAGTCCAGCAAGATGTCCTCTACTGCACCACTCTGAGAAGTTAATTTAGGCGGTGTAAAGATCGGATAGTTATCCGGGGAATTGTAGAGTGCTCTCTCTCTCTAAGTGACCATTTCTTGTGGAGCCAAGCCACGCCCTTCTTGCTAGGACATTTCTGACTCAAGGATAAGGAGACAGATACTTTATTAGAAGTGTAGGGTCTGCAAGGTAAATTGGGACCTTCAATTGGGGTGAAAAAAACACAAGAGTTTGTGTGCTAGTCTGAGTTGGGGGAAGGAAATGATAATCATCTTTGCAATTACCTGGGTCAGGAGGAGAGCTCTAAATTGGGGTGTGTGGCTTAGGCAGAAGTGAAGCAAAAAAAAAGAAGTGGCATGATAAGGCCTAGAAACAGTGTGGTATAGGTGAAACACCATATCTAAGGTAGGAGAAATCAATGTATTAAAGTGAACAAAACAAAGAGGGGCAGGGTAGAGATGTGTTAAGGTCAAGCAATAGTTGGGCAAGGGGTAAAAAGGGGCCAAAGAAGGCAAAACAGTAAAACAGGCAAAGGAGGGCATAGTTATGGAGGGAGTGGTGCAGTGCAGTGCCTGTGGGGCAGCAGTCTTTGGGGAGACTTTCTGGAAACTGCATTGCTGCCCCATCTGCATGCACCTCTCTGGGCTGAGGGTGGAGGTGGCCAGGCTCAAGGCCGAGTTGGTTTGGGTTCGGAGGACCTACTCCCCCACCCAGGGACCACCTAACCCACCATCACTACCTCGGAGGTTGCCCAGAAGGAGGAGCGGCTGGACAACAGTGGGCTCAGGGAGGGTTAGGATGGTGGAGCATAGGCACATCTCCCATCTGGGACCGCTATGAAACACCTACACCACACTGGCCAAGTGGGAATGTCCCACTGTTGCACCTGAAGTAGTGACCAGGGTGAATGTGGGGGCCCTACATAGTGGAGACCCCAAGGGGGATGACAGTGGTCCCAAGAGGAGGAGGAAGCAAATCCTGGTGGGGGACTCCATAGTGAGAGAGATACAGTTGGGGGCAGGTTAGGATGAGGAAAAGGAGATGAAGTGCCTTCCCGGTGCCATGGCTCACAAGGGTGGAAAGAGGATCCAAAGGATCAGTGGGGCAGCAGGAAGGGAGGGAGAGTTGGACAACATTGTCTATCTGGGGACAAATGACCTGGCTAGGGATGAGCCAGAAATAGTTCAGGAGGAATTTAGGGAATTGGGGAGGGTTCTTAGGCAAGTAGCATGATCTGTAACCTTTTCAGAGGTGTTACCTGTCTATGATGGGGGAAGGAAAGGAATCTCCACACCAGGATCTTCAATGCATGGTTGAAGGAATAGTGCAGAGAGGAGGGTTTTGGCTATATTGGGGACTGTACAAGAGCAACGGCCAGGAGGGGAACTGAGGTCCTCAGTGAATGGTTTAAATGCCACATTGACAAGCATTTAAACTAGCCGAGGAGGGAGGTGAAATGAGGCAGGGAGACATAAACTGTCCCCTCCACAGGCTCATGAGGTCAGCAGTGGGAATCCTGAGGGAATGAAATCCCAAAAGTAACCAAATACCAAAAGAATCCAAGGGGTAAAAGGAAAGAGAGATAGTAAAAAAAAAAAATTGTGGAGGAAATAAGGAAAGGCAAATGGGGGTGGCAGGGCAATCTGAAGATTCATGTGTGCAAATGCTTAAAGTATGGGCACTAAGACTGCAGACCTAGAGGTTACAGTGGCAGGTGTGGATCTGGACATAGTAGCAATTACCAAGTCCTGGTGGATTGAAAACCAGGACTGGGGTGTAGCCATACCAGGGTATAGTCTTGTGGTGCTGATGAGTGGTGGAGTTCTTTACTGTCTTTCTCTCTGAGAGGTGGATGTAATAGTCAGGAATTTGTTTCGCTATCAACACCAATGTCACCCCCAGCAGGTGTTGTGATGAGTGGACACTATAGGTTCCTAGGTGGGTAGATGGAGGCACCCACCCAGGACAGGTAGAAATCATCCACAGAGGTTCAATGCAGAAAGACTTTTATTAGCCAAAAGGGGTAGGATGACATGGTCATAAGAGAAAATACTGGCAGTAATAAAGGCAAGAAGAATATACAGAACAATCACTATCTAAATGGAAAATACATATAAATAACTAATTGGAGGTCTAAAAGGTGCACCTTGGCCTAAAACCTCTATATTTCTATATTGAACTGATTACTCTAAAATAAACAAAAGCTGGTTGACCACTGGTACTAAGAGCTCTTTAGACAGCTAGAGAACACTGAAGTGCTAGAATGGGTTCAAGAATTCAGTCTACTTTGGAGTTCACTTTTGACGGCAGGAGTATGGGCACACAGACTTCAGGTGGAAAGGAAGGAAGATACTTGGACACTGGAAAATCTTGGTTGCAACACTGAACTGGTACTTTGGTAGAGGCCTTTGTAAGGCCACTGGGAGAAAAGGATAGGTAAACAGGCAATGTGTTCATTGGCAAAATAACCCTCTCTTGGGCTGCCGGGACAAGAGAACTGAATGGAAAAGATTCCAGTGCAAACCCTCCAGTGGGCTTCCAGGATGAGATGAACTGAAGAAGATGACTCACACAAATCCTCCAGTGAGCTGCTGGGATTAAACAAGCTGAAAAAGATAATTTGACACAAACCCTCCAGTGGACTGCCAGGATGAGATGAACTGAAGAAGATGATTCACACATACCCTCCAGTGAGCTGCTGGGATTAAACAAACTGAAAAAGACAATTCGACACAAACCCTCCAGTGGACTGCCAGGATGAGATGAACTGAAGAAGATGATTCACACAAACCCTCCAGTGGGCTGCTGGGATTAAACAAACTGAAAAAGATAATTCGACACAAACCCTCCAGTGGGCTGCTGGGACCAAATGCACTGAAGAAGATGCTTCAGCACAAACCCTCCATTGGGCTGCTGGGACAAGACAAGATGAAGAAGATGATGTGAGCAGAAGCAAGGATGCAACCAGGACAATGCAAGTCTTTGTATAGGAACCCACACTGAAAGTATTCAGACACTGGGTCCAGATGCTGGCCTCTGAACAGCAACACCAAGTGGTATCTGAAAGAAAAGCAAAATAACAAACGGGGTGTCGAATCTTCTGGGGCTGAATGGAAAGGTCCCTTACTAGCGAGCCGGTGTGGCTTCTATGCTTACTGAGCACCTTAACGGGACAGGGATGAAGATGAATCAGGATAGCAGGTGGGCCTCTCCTAGCTGGTGGGTATGCTAACTAGGGGGACCAGTACATTGCGATATGTCGATGAGGTGCTCATACAGGGAAGATGCACTTGCAGCACAGTCAGGAGCTCAGTGGTGAGATGATTCCCAAACCAGGTGGACGATGGTGCTTGACAACTCTTTGGGACAGCTGCTGATGAATCAAGAGGTAGACCCAGGTCGTAGTACACAGTAAACAGTTCAGGGCAATTGCCAGTAGCAGAAGGCGAATAACCAGTTCCAGGGGCAATTGCCAGTAGCAGAGGGCAAATAATCAGTTTGGAGGAGCTGCAAGTTGCAGAGGGCAAATAACCAGTTCAGGGGCAATTGCCAGTAGCAGAGGGCAAATAACTAGTTCAGGGACAATTATCAGTAGCAGAGGGCAAATAACCAGTTCAGGGGCAATTGCCAGTAGCAGAGGGCAAATAACCAGTTTGGGGCAATTGCCAGTAGCAGAAGGCAAATAACCAGTTTGGGGCAATTGCCAGTAATAGAGGGCAAATAACCAGTTCCAGGGGCAGTTGCCAGTAGGGGAGGGCAAATAACCAGTTTGGGGGTAATTGCCAGTAGCAGAGGGCAAATAACCAGTTCCAAGGGCAATTATCAGTTGCAGAGGGAAAATAACAAGTTCAGGGGCAATTGCCAGTAGCAATGGGGAAATAATCAGTTTGGGGGCAATGGCCAGTAGCAGAGGGCAAATAACCAGTTCCAAGGGCAATTATCAGTTGCAGAGGGCAAATAACCAGTTCAGGGGCAATTGTAGGTTGCAGAACACAATTCGGGGCAATTGCAGGTTGCAGGACACAGTTCAGGGCAATTGTAGGTTGCAAGGGGCAAAACCACACAGTTCAGAGCAATTGCAGGTTGTAGTGGCAAATAACCAGTTCAGTACAATTCAGCAGTTCATTCACAGTAGAAGAATCAGTGTCACTTTAAATTGCCCTGAGGGTCCCCCCCCAACTTGGAGCCTGGGTTAGCCCTTGTCTTTTCTTACTAGCCTACTGGCTGAGCTTACTAGCTGACTCTAACGCTAGGCCACCTCTATGTGCAGTCCAGTGGTAGGGAAACCCAAAAACCCCTTCTCCACCAATGCAGTCCCAGATGCTGGCACAGTGCCCTGCGCTCAGTTTATTAAAACAGATGGGGTAAAACAATTGTTAAACTAGCCCCTCTTTATGAATGGGGCTTGCCCTGCTCCTCTATTCCACCCCTGTGAAACTGCTTATAAATATTTATTCTTTTTACAGTAGGGCCAATTTCTCTTAGCTCTGCCTCTGCTCCGCCTCTGGGAGCTTTACTTACAAATATTAATGTCCTTCTACTCCAGGGCCTACTGTCCTATGCTCTGCCCTGCTCCGCCCTCCAGGAGCTCACATAAATATTCATTTCCTTCCACCGGGGCCTTAACACTCTTTTCCCTACCACTTGGATGTCACTCCACTCCGCTGAATATTAATTTATTAAAATTAGACCTACGGTCCTCTACTTGACTCTTGGACAATCCTCGATGTGCCCTTGGCACTTTAAATAGAACTGTTTATTTTATTTAACTTTTAACTTCAGCAGTCAGCACTCTGGCTCTAGTACTGCCAGCGACTCACCGCCCTGGCCTGGGTTGAAGACAGAAGAGGAGTGAGGCTAGGAGGTTCACTGGCAGAGGGAGGGACTTCTCACAGGCAGGGGAATGGATGACAAGGGGCTTCACGACGCCCGATGTTCCTGCGCTTTCTCTCTCTCTCTCTCTCTCTCTCTTCGATGATGCAGCTCCTGGGCACCGCCACCAACAAGGGACCAGAAGACTTTTAAAATTAATAAAGGGGCTGAACTGAGCCCACACTGCAGCTGAACTCTGCCGACTGATGCCTCTTCTGCGACCTGCCATTGCACTTAATCCCCTGCACTCATGGACCACGAACCACTGCACAGACTCCTTCCTCCCTCCAGATCTGCAGCCCCTGATCGGGCACCAAGCAGCCTTCCGCCAGGCGTGGCCGTGGCTCCAGGAACCAGCCGCTCTGCTGCTCTCTTTTTGCCCATCCAGGGATCCTCGGAGCCAGATCCACAGCCCCTGATCAGGCACCAAGCAGCCCTCCACCAGACGCGGCCGCGGCTCCAGGAACCAGCCACTCTGCTGCTCTCTTTCTGCCCATCCAGGGATCCTCAGAGCTGGATCTGCAGCCCCTGATCGGGCACCAAGCAGCCCTCTGCCAGGCGTGGCCACGGCTCCAGGAACCAGCCGCTCTGCCATTCTCTTTTTACTCATCCAGGGATCCTTGGAGCCAGGTAAGGACTTCTGATTGACCAGGGAAGCAGTGAGTTGCCACTATTGGCCCAACGCTCCCCATGGTCAACCCTGATTGGACCACTGCTCTTCTCACTGCTACCTGATTTGCTGCTATGCTTTCTTCCAATTTTATTCACTGTTGGGCTGTGCACCCATAGACTTTAGCAGGAAAGCGGCTGAAATTTTGGCCCGCTTCTCAACCTGCCCCTGCAACCTGCACCTGTCTGTTCTGTTCATGTGGTGATTACGTTATGAAGCCAATTCTGATTGTAACTAAATTGTTTAATTTAAGCCAATTCTGATTGCTGCTAATTTGTTAAAGTATTGCACAGCTCTGCTCCCACAGTACTGCTTCTCTAGCCCTACTAGCTGCTTTCTATTTCTTACTATAGTTCTTGTCTGCTAGCCGAATCCGAATCCAGCTGTAACTGTTATTGATTCTGCCCAGCCTCTGTCTCTCTCTGTGCCTTCTCCTATACCCTGACTTCTCTCCTTTGGGCTTGACCCACCCCCCCTGGCTACAAATACTTGCTTTCCTCTGACTGCCCCCTCTCTCCTGCATACTCCCTTTCCTTTGCCTTGCTAAATCCCCTGTTTCTACTCTCCCTCTGTGGCGCCAGGCATAGCTCCTACCATACGCCTGTCCCTGGCTGCCGCCCCCCCCGCTGCACCTGCATTTCTTTCTCTCTTAGACTGATCTACGCCCCCAATTTAGCCACCACATCACCATCCATTGTCTCTCTCTCCCTCTAACTACCCCCATCTCCTCACCTTCCTCCCTCCAGATCCGCAGCCCTTGATCGGGCACCAAGCAGCCCTCTGCCAGGCGCGGCCACGGCTCCAGGAACTAGCCGCTCTGCCGCTCTCTTTCTGCCTATCCAGCGATCCTCGGGGCCAGGTAAGGACTTCTGATTGACTGGGGAAGCAGTGAGTTGCCGCTATTGGCCCAACGCTCCCCGCGGTCAACCCCGATTGGATCGCTGCTCTCCTCACTGCTACCTGATTGGCTTCTACGCTTTCTTCCAATTTTATTCACTGCTGAGCTGTGCACCCATAGACTTTAGCAGGAAAGCAGCCGAACTTTTACATCTGCCCCCCATCCCCCCTCCAACCTTAATTAAATAGACCCTCACCACGCCCACCTCCATAGGGTTCCTCCCACACTAGCTCCTTCTGGCCCAACGTCAAGTCCCCTCCTCTCTCTCTGTCTCCCTCTCTCTTCTCCTTCCCCTCTGCTTTTTTCCCTGCCTGCTCCACTCTCTGACTGTTCACATACCTGGGCCCTGCACTTGTTGTCATTCTCTCAGCTTCACCATGCTCTTCCTCCCTCTAACTCCCACCTTACTCCTTCTCCTCTCCTCCCTTCCCCTCCCTTTTTCCTCTCCTCATTCCTCCAGAGCCTCCTTCCCTTCCCCATCTCCAACCTTTGAAATGACCAGAGCTTATCATTACCCTGGCACCTCCCCGGATCTCACCTACCCTGCTCTTAGGGGACAACCTCCCACAGAAAAGGCATCCCTTGCTGACTTCGAACACTGCAGTCTCACATCTGCTAACCCTGTTACTCCCATGATGAACTTTCGCATCCACATCATGGCATGTGCCTGCCAATATAAAAAACGTAAGCTCACCCTCAGGGAACTATGTATATGCACCCTCAAGCTTCTGCTACTCCTCCTGCTGGTATCGGGTAATATTCACCCGAACCCTGGCCCACAAACCAACAAAGTCTCCACCCAGAACAAATCTTCTGGCACACTCTCAATCCTGTGCTTGAATAGCTGCAGTCTTCTTCCTAAGCTAAATTCTCTGCAAGCCCTCGCAATCCAACACACTCCTGATATTCTGCCAGTTGTTGAAACCTGGCTCACCCCTCAGGTCCCAGACCAGGCAATCACCATCACAGGCTACAACGTCTTTAGGCTCGATCGTAAACCAAAAAGAGGTGGAAGTTGTGCATTGTACCTGAAAGACACATTCATGGGCCATCAATTAGATCTTGCCCCCATGACCACACCTGCACAGATCCTCCCCATCAAAATTCTACTTGGTGCTCATGATAAGGTGCTTACAGTTGTTACAGTATATATTCCTCCCAAGGAACATGGATTACATCTCTCCGAAGTCCTGGACCTTGTCAGGTCTCAACCACCCGACTCCGAAACCATCCTGCTTGGGGACTTCAATATAAATTGGCTCTTGGCCAAGGTGGGTGCTCTTAAGAACTCCATCCTATCGGCCAACCTAACCCAGATACTGGACTCCCCTACTAGAAAAAACTATAAAACAGGTACCAGCACTCTACTGGATTGGATTCTGACCAGCCACTTCTCACGAATCTCAAACTCCTCTGTCCTTCCAGACTCTCTCAGTGACCACTCCCCCATCAGCAGTACCTGGTCCAACAAATTTCACAAACCACCTCCTAAAATCATTCACAGTAGAATTTTCCAGCATGGTCAGCTAACCCACCTCAAATCCTACCTCCTCCAACAGGACTGGACTTCAATCTACCTGTCGACTGACACAAACTTTGCACTGGATCAGTTCATCCACATCTTTAACAAAGCCTGTGACCTATTCACTCCCATCAAGAAGTGCAAAGTTAAAACTCTATGTAACCCTTGGCTGACAGGTGACCTCTTAAAAATGCTAAAATCCAGGGACCCGTCATGGGCCTTGGCTAGATCCACCGGGAAACCAGTCGACATCCAAAACTATAAGCAAGCACGTAATAACTGCACTAAAACCATTCAGAAACAGAAATCTGACTACTACAGAAGAGTATTCACTGACACCTGGGGAAATGGGAGAGATTTCTGGAACAACCTAAAAGAAATCACTGGGAAACAACCCAAATCTACACTGGCTATGCTCAAGGTTAATGGAAATACCACGCTCTACCCAAAAATCATTGCTGATACTTTCAACACCGCTTTTATGGATCTCAGTACTGTTCTTCCCCCTAATTTCTTCAGTGATGATGAGGCCTCCGATACCTTTAACAACAGGCCTCTCAACAGTCACCCTCCTTTCCACTTTAAAATAGTAAACAGGAATGATGTCCGAAAGTACGTCACTAATGCCATAAGCAAATCAAGAGCTAGCAATGACACACTTGACCTCACACTCCTGTCCCTCACCTTAGAAGAGGTGCTGGAGCTTCTTACCAGGATTTTTAATCTCTCCCTTACACTAAGCCAGTTCCCAGAAAAATGGAAGTCAGCCACTGTTACCCCTATACACAAAAGTGGTGATAAGACTTACCATGGGAACTACCACCCCATCTCAATCCTGCCTCCCCTTTCAAAGGCCCTGGAATGCATAGTATCGGACCAGCTCACCGAACATCTGGACAAATATGATATCCTTTGCACGCAACAACATGGCTTCAGGAAAGGCCACAGCACTGTGTCAGCACTACTTGAAGTCATCGAAGCAATCCACAGCTTACTGGACAATGGGCAACTCACTGGTGCTATTTACATCGACTTAACCAAAGCCTTCGATACTGTCCACCACCGCCTTCTACTTGCCCAGCTACATAAAGCTGGGCTCTCCCCAGATTCTATTACATGGTTTAAAAGCTACCTTGAGAACAGGTCTCAATGTATAAAAATCGCAGAAGTGCTCTGATGCCAAACCTGTGCACTCTGGTGTTCCACAGGGATCCATTCTGGGTCCACTCCTTTTCAATATGTTTCTCATCACCTTACCAGATGCCTGCCCTGAACCAATTATACTCTACTCCGATGATGCTGTAATCCTTGCCACACACCATGACCCTTATCAACTGTAAGGAAAACTCCAGCATTGTTTCTCCACTGTCAAGAACTGGTTCATTCAGCATAAACTGATCCTTAACCAGAAAAAAACTAAGTCTATGATCTTCAGTAGCTCCCACAATAAACATAAGCACCCCCACCTGTCCATTAACACCTGTCACAATGGCCCAATGGAGCAGGTCCAAACTTTTAAATACCTTGGGATCACACTCGACTCCCACCTCTCATTCAATGACCACATTAATGACGTCTCCAAAACTGCCAACGCCAGACTAGGCCTACTGTTCCGCCACAGGCGCCACCTTACCCCTGAAGCCCTGGCAGTTGCTGTCCAGTGCTCCATCGTCACCACCATCGACTACGACCTCATTGTATACAGCTCTGCTACTGTCACTGCACTCAAACGAGTAACCATCTCCCTCAACAAGGCTTGTCAGCTCATGATGGGGGCCCAACACCTTACACACACCTGTGACCTCTACTCCCAAACCAACTGGCTGCAACTCGACAAACGTATAATATACCAAACCTGCATATTCGCAAAGAAAATTATGATGGGTCTTGCCCCTCCCAGAATCTCTACTCTACTACAACAAAATAATTGCTGCAGAACCACCAGAAGATCCAAAACATTGAAGCTCCAAATCTCACGCTGTCGCACGACCCAAGGTCTAAGAGCTTTTTCTTACCGGGCCGCCAGCTGGCTAAATAGTCTCCCCAATGACATCACCACCATCACAATGCTCGGTGCCTTTAAAACCAGGCTCTGCCACTCACTGACAGCCTCTAGCTCTTGTGACTGCTATCACGAATCTCTACCACCCCTCTCCTGGACTACCAAGACCACAAACGTATCCTTTGCTTGCTGCTCCATTGGCACTAGCGTTCACTGATGACCTCAGCATCCTAGCACTTACCCTCACTGCTCTCCCCTACCCTTAGCACTTCAATGTCCTCTGACAATGCCACCTGGCTGCAGCCCCTCCCTCCCTCCTCTTTCCCTTCCCTCCCTCCCTTTGTCCCACCATTTCTGCCTCCTTTCCTCCTATCCTCTTCCACCTGCCTCCCTTTCACCCCTCCTCTTCCACACCCCTACCCTTCTGATGCCTATTGCCTCATCCTCCCCTTCTATCTCCTCCTCTTTATACCCCCCACCTCTATAATGCCCCTGCTAGCAATAGTTACTGTATAGAACTATATAATGCAAACTATTTGTTACAAACTGTGATTATGTACTGTCTTGTTGTACTCCTTGACATGGAACCTTTGTAAAAGAGCCCTGGCTCAAAGGTATTTTGTAATCCTAGACATGAATAAATAAAATAAAAAAAAAAAGACTTGGGGACTGCTGATCAGGGAAGCTGAGGCACCCAGACAAGCCCTCGGGATGGCTTCAACCAGCCTGGTAAGCCAAACTGTGTCCCATTTGCTTTCTGCATCCTCACTCCTCCCGGTCTAGCTTCAACTGCCTACCAAAAATGGATTTTTTTTAAATGCTACACTTGGGGTTCCACTTCCAGATCCCTGAGTCCATGTCACACTGGCCATATAATTTTAAAAGCAAACACCACATGCTGGACAAGGACCGCAATCCCGTGCATGGTCAGTCACATCTCCTGTTGTTTGTTCAGGGGAGGGTTCTAGAACTGAGCAGCAACCAGGAAAGCAAAGAAAATGTTCCTTTTTTGTTATTTAGCAACAGCTTTGCTCTGGCTAGGGAGGGGAAGCACACTATGGAGGGGTCCCAATACATTGCCCTATGACTGCCCACACTACCCTATGACTCTAAGGGCACCTTACTTAATTAATTATTTAATTCTGTTGGACTCCATACTTTGAGGCACTACACTCTGTTCAGAAAAGACAGGGTAGGTAAAAAAGGGGGGAAGAGTGGCTCTTTATATCAGAGACAACATAAAAGCTACAGAAATACAGAGAGAGTAGGAAGGAGATGAGGTACTGTGGGTCACCATGGAGACATTGAGATGGGCTGCTATTCACAAAGGAGTAATCTACAGACCTCCAGCACAGGGGGGAGAGGTAGATTAAGATATGATGGAAGTAATCCAAGGATGGCAAAGGGAGGTGTTCCTGGTATGGGATTTTAACCTATTGGACATGGATTGGAACCTACCAGCTGCGGCAACAGTCAGAAGTAGGGACATCCTGGACTCCCTGCAAAGGACATTTTTCAGGCAACGAGTTAAGGAACCCACTCATGGGGGGGGGTACTGGACCTGGTATTGACAAATGCGGACAGTGGGGACCAGTGATCACCATACGGTGTGGCTCAATATAAGAACTGGGTCAGAATCGAGCTGCACTAAGACCAGGGTCCTGGACTTCAGGAGGGCCAGTTTTAAGAAAATTGGAGAATGCCACAGGGACACCCTAGCAGGGATAGGAAAACTGGGAGAAGTCAAGGAACAATGGGCAAAAATAAAGGGGGGGGGCATTAAAAAGGCAACAAATATCTGTGTGAGGCAGAAAAACAAGGGCAAAAGAAAACAGAGATTGCTATGGTTCTCTGGAGAAGTAGTGGAGAAAGTAAGGGCAAAAACTAGCATTTAGAAGGTACAGGACACAGAAGGAGGGGGATAGAGAGAGTTACCAGGAGAAACAAACACAGGCAGGGAGAGCAGTTAGGAGCACAAAGGCACAAACGGAGGAGAATATTGCCCAGTCAGTAAAAACGGAATAAAACATTCTTTAGCTATATAAGAGAGAAGAGAAAGACCAAAGGAGGGATAGTCAGGCTAAAAGGGGAAGGAGGGGTTTGTGAGGAAGAGGACCAAAAAATAGCAGACATACTGAACAATTATTTTTGTTCAGTATTTGTGGAGGAAGTGGTAGATGATGGGGCCAAAGATAAGGGACAAGTGCATTATAGGAAGAGAAGTGGACATTAGTCTTTTTAGAGGAGAGAGTCCTCAAGGAACTAGCACAATTAAAAGTAGACAAAGAAATGGGATCTGACGGGGTGCACCCTAGGATACTGAGGGAGCTCAAGGAAATGCTGGCTACACCTCTGACAGCTCTGTTCAAACTATCACTAGATATAGGGGAGGCTCCGGGGGACTGAAGGAGGGCAGATGTAGTACCTCTACTAGTGTTCCTTGGATATTGCCCCCATGGAGCCGACTATGCTCCATTGGATGGTGGCACTATCTGGGTGGGATCCGACCTGGGATCCGGCTGAATTCAGAGATTGGATCCCAGGTCAGATCCCACATTATCCAGTGCCAGATCCAGGGATCTGGAGTTAGATAACGTGGGATCCGACCTGGATCCAGTGGATCAGATCCATGGTTGGATAGCTACTGCTATTCGACGGATCCACTATCCTGCCAAAATGGCAGGTATTTTGGGGATCCGGATTGCTCAGGCTACTATCCAAGCAACACGAACCACTACACAAAAGTGAAAATAGGGAGGAGGCAGGAAATTACAGACCTGTCAGCCTGACTTCGGTAGTGGGTAAAGTAATGGAATCACTGCTGAAGGAAAGGATTGGGAATATCTTGTAACCAGTGGATTACAGGATCCAAGACAGCATGGTTTCATGGGAGGAGGTTGTGCCAGACAAACCTGAGCAAGTTCTTTGACTGGATGATCAGGGAAGTGGATCAGGGAGGAACAGTAGATATGACCTACCTGGATTTCAGCATGGTCTTCGACACTGTTCCACACAGAAGACTGGCGAGCAAGCTGAGCAACCTAGGAGTGGGTCCAAAAGTAGTAAAATGGGTAAGAAGTTGACTAAACAATAGGAGTTAGATTGTAGTAGTAAATGGAGTCCATTCTGGAGAAGGCAAGGTGACCAGCGGGGTCCCACAGGGGTCAGTATTAGGCCCGGTCCTTTTCAATGTCTTTATTAGCAACACTGGAGAAGGGCTGGAAGGGAAAGCATGCCTGTTCATGGATGAAACAAAAATCTGCAACACAGTGGACACATGGGGGGGGGGGCAAAATGAGGGACGGTCTGAAAAAGCTGGAAGAATGAGCAAGGAAATGGTAGCTGGGTTCAAGTGCAAAAAAGTGCAAAATCATGCACTTGGGTTCTGATGAGCCAAGCAGTGTGATAAGGCAGTGGGGAAGGCTAGCAGGATGCTTGGGTGCATAGGGAGGGGCATCACCAGCAGAAAGAGGGAGGTAGTACTACAGCTGTATAGATCACTGTAAGACCCCACCTCTAGTACTGTGTCCAGTTCTGGAGGGTGGAGGCAGTACAAAGAAGGGCTACCAAAATAGTGCAGGGCCTGCATCAAAAACCCTATGAGGAAAGACTCAAGGAACTAAATGTGTACCCTCTAGAGCAAAGGAGGGAAAGGGGAGAGAAGAAGAGAAAGAAGGAAAGCAGAATTGGTTCGACCATTTGGAGGAACTATTTGGTGTCAGACTGGATTGGGAGAGGGTGAGAGCCTCTCCTGCTTTAAGAAACAATTCATCTGAACTTTCAGGATATTCCATATACTTGAACGGTGATCTACTGTTATTATCTTGGGATTAGCAATATTTGACTTTGCTTTCTATAACTGAGAGAGGGCGAGAGCCTCTCCTGCCCAAAATATTTACTGAATTTTTGGATTTTTATATATTTGGACATTCTGTTATTTTTTATTTTTTTTTATTGAAAATTTTGATTTTGGTTTTTTTTCTGTATTTTATTACATTATAGATTTAGTTTGGGGTGGTTTATATTTTTGTTTCTCTGAGTTTCCCCTGGTGTGTGTGTGTGTGTGGGGATTCTCAGAGAAACTATAGGGGTTTTAAAGTTATTGATTTTAATATGTGTAGAAGGCCTGCCCCCACGGTCGTATGCTATTCATCATCCGCTCTTCGTGCCCTCTGCCCTTTCTCCCTCTTACCATTACAGTTGTCAACATACCAAAGCTATAGAGCGTTGGGTATTGTGCGAAGAGGGAGATGGGGTTTTGGGGGGTGTGAACAGTGGAGGTCGAATGAGCAGGGACACCATATTGGGGTAGTGGGAACCAGAAGATGCCCAGGGGCGAAATGGACTCTGGAATGAGGTAATTCTTGTCTGGTCTCGATACCCAAGGGCACCACCAATGATGATGATGGGTAATTGGTCCATGCAGCTCCAGAGGCCCGTCCAACCCCGGTGGTGTTGTGCAATGCCAGATCCATAAGGAACAAGACTGCAGTTATTGCAGATCTTGTTGGGTCTGTGCATCTGGCATGCATTACTGAGACCTGGCTGGATGAGAATGAAGGTCCGATATTGGAAGCAGCAGTTCCAGCTGGGTACTCGGTGTTACACCACCCGAGGTTAGACCACGGGGGTTGCGGTCTGTTTCAAGACTGAACTGGGCCTCACAAGTGTACCAGTTCAGGGGGCTGAGTCCTTTGAGTGTACTGTAGTGGCCAGTGTGGGTTGCAGAATTGCTCTCATCTATCGTCCACCAGGTGATGAGAGGCATTTTCTGCAAGAAGTAACAGACTTCGTCATCGACATAGCGTTTGAGACACCCAGGCTGATGGTCCAGGGTGACTTTAATGCCTGGGTCGATGACGAACTCTAGCAGTTTGGACAACTCTTCCTCCAATTAATGACATCTTTGGGCCTCACATAAGTGGTTACTTCTGCCACTCATAAGGGTGGTCACTCTTTGGACTTAGTCTTCCCCCTGGGGATCAAAGCCTTTGACTTGGAGGTGGAACCTGTCAGCTGGTCCGATCATTACACTGTGGGGTTCAGTTTTTGCACCCCTCCCATAGGCCTACCCCTGTGGAGATGGTCAGGTACCGTTCTTTGTGAGATGTTAGCTCTGCAAGCCTGGCAGCGGTGCTTGACCTATCAGAGTTTTCTGGAGTGAGCAATGATCCTGATGCCTTGGTGTTGGCCTATAACACGGCCATTTCCTCGGTTCTAGATCTAATTGCTCCTGTCCATGTTCGTCCTCTCCCCCTTTGCCCTCGGTCTCCATTGTTTGATGGGACCTTGAGGGAGATGCTGCGACAAGGATGAAGATTAGAGCATTGTTGGCAGAGATCTGCCCTTGATGCCGACCATTTTAGATTGATGGAACATTATGAACTCTATCATTCTACAATCTCCTGTAAGAAGGCAGAGTTCCTGTCTGGGGAGATTACGGCTGCTCAGAACCAACCAGCTCAGCTTTTTCAAACTGTCGACAGACTGTGCAACCCAGCCTGTCTGCAGGTTCAGAAAGCTTTTTCACAGGTGGAGAGTAATGAACTTGTTCGCTTCTTTGCAGCTAAGGTGGCCGACATCAGGGCAGTACTCCAGCCTGCACTCTCTATAGGAAAAGCTGTAGATTGGCGTCTGGCCACAGCCTCTAGTCTCTCCTGGAATTCTTTTGACCGGCCTAAGTTCATTGATGTCATGAGGATTGTCCAGGGTATGCGCTCTACATGCTGTAGTTTGGACCCGGGCCCGACTTCCCTGATAAAGGGTTGTCATGATATTATCAGCCCAGTCCTAGCACGGATAGTCTGGTGCTCCCTGGATATGGATGAGTTTCCTAGCTCCCTAAAGGAGATGGTGGTGATGCCCCTCCTGAAGAAAGCTTCCCTGGACCCAGACTGCCATGCTAACTACAGGACGATCTCTAACCTTCCCTTTGTAGGGAAGGTTATTGAGAAAGTAGTGGCCGTACAGTTGGATAACCATTTAACCATCCATGACATCTATGAACCACTCCAGTCTGTTTTTCAAAAGAGGCATAGTACCGAGACAGCGCTGGTACGGGTGCTCCTGATGGCTAGAGATCAGAAGAGCCGCTCCATCTTTGTTCTCCTCGATCTCTCTTCAGCCTTTGACACTGTGGACCATGGGGTACTTTTCAAGTGCCTGAAGTTCATCTGTTGCCTGTCAGGTACAGTCCTCAGTTGGTTTAGATCTTTCCTCACAGACAGAACTCAGAGGGTGGTGTCTGGCATTAATTCTTCCCGCCCAGTCTCTCTGTCATGTGAGGTTCCCCAGGGCTTGGTGTTGTCCCCCATGTTGTTCGCAGTGTATATGCTGCCCCTCGGAGACATTGTAAGAAGGTATGGGCTGAGGTTTCATTGCTATGCAGATGATACCCAGCTCTACCTATCTTTTACACCTGACCAGGATAGAGCTCTCTCACTATTTAATAGCTGCCTCACTGAAATCCAGTGCTGGATGAATTCAAGCTGGCTGAAGTTGAACTCGGAGAAGACTGAGGTAATGGTTGTGGACCCAGGTCACAGGGTAGAGGGGATAGGAGCTGGTTTACCCTCAGGTTTATTTCTGGGGGTGTCTGGCTCCCTACCTCTGAACAGGTGCGGAACCTGGGGGTGATTTTTGACAATGAGCTGACACTGCATTTGCAGGTGTTGGCAGTTGTCAAACTATCCTTTTACCATCTTAGGAACATCACCAGGATTAAGCACCTTGTTCTGCCCAGCAATCTGCCTACACTGATCCACGTTTTTGTGACCTCGCGTCTTGATTATTGCAACTCCCTTTATCTAGGGCTTCCTGGGGTTGATATCCACCACTTGCAGCCGGTGCAGAATGCTGCAGCCCAGTTATTGACGGGTACTACTGCCCTAAGCAATCTCTCCGCTCGGCGGATGAGGGGTTGCTAGAGATTCTGAGAGTTTCTTTAAAATCTTCAGGAGTGCGTGCTTTTATGTATGCTGCCCCTACCCTCTGGAATTCTCTACCCCATCCGCTTTGTCAGTGTACGTCCATGGAGGAATTTAAAAAGGCCTTAAAGACCTATTTATGGTCTAAGATCTATCCTGATTGATTATTTATTTATTTATTTATTAAAGTTTCGGAATTACAACCTTTGAGTCAGAGACTCCTTTGCAAAGGCTTCACGTTGGGACAAACATACAGATTTATGAGAAAACATGCTTCTTTGCTTAGTGTTACACAGTGGTGCTTACATATTGACAACATACATATACAGATATAAAAGTTACAATAGGGTGTGTCTTGCAGCCCTAGGTCTGTTGAACATGCCACAAATGGGTGGAATGTTAGTCCTTTCCTTAGTCTGTAACTACATTTGTAGTTCTAGGTAGCATCTAGGGGTTGGTTTTCAACCCTGCATCAAGGTGGAGTTATGTGCTCCGTTGCAGCTACACTTCTCTGAGTCTATGAGGTGTCTCTTGCTTTTGGTTTTAAACTGGCCTAATCTTGGGGCCAGGGCTATGGGAGGAGGGAGTTCATTGAGCCAGGTGGGTGCATGATAACTAAAGGACCTTTGGCCTAGTGCGGTCCTCCGGTAGGGGACATGGATGGGCATATTTGCTAGGTGCCTTGGGGTGCTCCTGTGGGTGTTAGTTTGTATTAGGGAGTGAAAGCCCGTGGGTGCAATTTTCAGTAGGATTTTCTTGGCTTGGAGGCAGGTATGGTATTTTAGCCTTCCTTTGAAGGTCAGCCAGTCAGCTATTTTGTAAAGATCGCAGGTGTGGGTCAGTCGGTCACTTTCTGTGACCAGCCGGCTGGCTTTGTTGAGGGCCAGATTGATTCATTTCAGGGCTGTGGGGTCAGCCGTCCCATATATTATTATTCCATAGTCTACCAAAGATATGACCGAGCTGGTCACTGCCAGTCGTAGGGCCTGCGGTGGGAGGCATTGTCTATACCTGTAGAGGATCCCTAGTCTGGTGTTTACTGAGGAGGACAGTTGGTTGATGTGTGTGTGATAGGTGAGAGATGTGTCTAGTGTGATGCCAAGATATTTGAAGTATGTGACCTGGTCAATTTTGGTGCCCTGGTAGTTGGAGATGTTAAGGTGGGAGCTTTTATAGGGGCTTTGTCGGTGCGCAATGATCATGGATTTTGTTTTGGTATAGTTTAGTATTAGCCTGTGCTTTGTGAACCAGTCTTCTAGTTCATGGAAGTAGATTTGAAGCTTGTGTTGGAGGGAGTTGAGGGTGTAATATTTCCAGTAGACTACTGCATCATCTGCATAGAGCAGAAGTTTTCCATTGCACACTCTTGGGATGGAGTTCAGGAAGAGGGTGAATAATAGGGGGCCTAGGATTGATCCTTGAGGTACACCTGATTGAACTGAATTTTTGGTGGATAGGGTGGTGCTGATTTTAACTTCTTGTGAGGTAGTTCTTAAACCAGCATATTGTGTCTGGGGCTAGGTTGAGGGAGGGGAGTAGATGTAACAGTAGGTCATGACTGACGGTGTCAAACGCTTTGGTTAGATCGATGAAGATTGCTCCTGCTATTTCACCCACATCAAGCGCCTCATGTACGTAGGATGTGAGTTCGAGGAGTGCCATGGTACTGTGTCCTGTTCTGAAGCCATGTTGCTCTTGGCAGAGCAGGGAATGACTAGTCAGGTACTTTGTAAGTTGGTCTGAAACTATTCTTTCGAGAGCTTTTGAGAGTGGGGGGAGTATCATGATAGGCCTGTTATGAGGGATGTTATGAGCTCAGATTGATGTTTTATTTGTTTTATCTGTAATTATTGTAAGGCGCCTTGATTTTAAGAAAGGCGTGATATAAATAAAGTCTTATTATTATATGATAGAAATGTCTGTGTATTAATAAGATACAGGAAGGTAACATTTTCCATAGAAAAAGATGTTTCAGGACAAGAAGCCACACTATGAAGCTGGAGGGGGTGAGGCTTAGAGGAGATGTGATGAAATACTTCTCCATGGAGAGGGTGATGGACACCTGGAACAGCCTCCCAGCAGAGGTGGTGGGTGCTAAAACAGTAACAGGATTCAAGCATGCATGGGATAGACACAAGGGGACCTTAGAAGTAAGGCAAGTTGGGGGGAGAAGACCGGAGATTGAGTAGGGTCTGCGGTGTCACAGTAAGTAGAGAACATAGGGCAGACTAAGTGGGCCATGAGGTCCTTATCTGCCAACAACTTCTATGTTATGTTTCTGTGAGACCTGTCCTCAAAGTAGGAAGAGAACCAACTGACTGAGAAGTCAGACAGTCTAGCTACTTTGAATATGTCTAGGAGGAGGGGGTAGGCAACAGTGTCAAAGGCTTTGGCCAAGTCGACAAAAATGGCAGAGGTGACCAGGCCCTGAGCTATGCCTTATAAAATGAAGTCAGAATGCCAGAGGAGTGAAGTGGAGGTGGAGTGGGACTTCCAGTAGCCAGACTGGAAAGGGGTGATGAATGAGGATGAGTAAGGAAAGGGGAGAGCTGAAACAGCACAAGGTGTTCCTGGATCATAGCCAGAGTGGGAAGCCAGGAAATAACCTGGTAGTTGCCAGGAGAGATGGAATCCCCCCTTTAGGAAGAAAGATGACTGTGGCCTATTTCCAAATTTCAGGGATGGAGGCTAAGGAAAAAGAGAAGGAGAGGGTGAGAATCAGTCAATCAATCAAAATCTTTATCCAGGCGGGCACCATTGAGCAAGGCTCATTTACAAGGTGGACCTGGTCATGAATACATCAAAGTACAGTACAGAAGCAGGTATACAAAAAGCAATAATGTACAAGGAAGAAAATGTATATACAATGTATACAGCACAGTACAAGGCTGAAATAAATAAAAAAACAGCATTATTTTACAATTGAAGAAGTCAACAAATGTACAATCAACCATAGGCATACATGGGTTATAAGCAGAGTTCTTCTGAGTGAGGCAGCCGGCAACTGCACATATAGGGGAAAGAGGCTGTGTATGGGGTGGCAGGTTAGAGAGGTAAAGAAGAGGAGGGATATATTACCGACAACTGGGAGAAAAATTGAGCTAAAACCACAGAAAGTGATGATGGCTGTCGTGTACTTGTTTATTATGATAATGACGGAGGAGGGGTAGATAATTGGAACACTACTATGGATGGGGTGGGACTTTAGCCTGGCTGGAGTGGACAGGGAAGGGTGGGTGCAGCAGGAAAAGTTAATAGGGAAAGAGTGAGAGCCAGGGGTAGAAACATGTCAAGCGTCAGGATGGAAAGGGAGAGTTGTGGAATTAGTGGGCATTAGAATGGAGATAATAGCTGGAGCAGTGGTTTTTCAGACTTGTCAAGCCTGGTAACTCTGGTACAGGAATTATGAAGGGTTTGATACTTGATTAGGACAGCAGGGAAGTCAGAAGATTTGTGGGTCTGCCAGGCAAGGTCATATGCACTGAAGGTGTAAACCTCGGACCATGGTTTTTCTAAGGGGGGGGCATGGAGATCCAAGGCACACATAAATTTGGTATTGAAATATTGGAGGGCAGTATTTAGATTTCTGGCTTGGAGATGGGCAACCAGTTAGTAGTCACCAGATCAACACGGAGGGAAGACTAGCCCAGCAACCTGAAAGACCAGCTCTGAATAAATTGGGGGGGGGGCTGCTTTGAGATGATGAATCTTGCACAAGCCATGAGAGGTTGCAACTGGTCAATCTTGGAAAAGAGGCTTTGGATGTTGACATGGATCACTCAGTCCTTTGGGAAGATGACTGGGCAGGGCTTGGATTGCAATCAATTATCACTTGCTACTATAAGCAACAAGGAGACAAGGATTTTGAGAGAACCTATGGGTCACTTAAGGGATGAGGAAGGGGAGATGTGTTTGAGGAGTATGCGATGGGTAAGAGGGAAGTAGGCACCTGAGTGCTTCAAAGTAAAGCCAAGGAGAAGGGAGGAGACTGCACTCAGGATGCTGGGGGAATGGGATGTGGTGGGGAGGTAGGAGACAGGAGACAGGGAGGGAGATGGAGGGGGCAGGCAAGGATAAGCAATGGGGGGGGGGAGGAAGGCAAGGGAAAATAGGAAGTGAAAGAGTGATAGGTTTAGAAGAACTGTTTTGGAGGGACAGTAAGCAGTTGTTATCCTGCAACTCTTTCAGTTAAATTGGTGGGAAAGGAAGCTTCATCCTGGAAGGGAAGAAGCTGATTTAATGGGAGGGGGAGATGGTTCACCCAGGAGAGGAGGAAGACTAAATTAAATAAATTGGGAGGAATGTGGGGCTTCCAACAGATTGGGAGAACTCTTAATTTATTGTGGGTGAAGATGCAGGTTTCACCCAGATAGGTAGGAGGCCTAAAGCAAACAATTGGGGGGGTGCAGGCTTCACCCTGGTGGGGAGGAAACAACAGTTAAACAATTGGTATGATGCAGGCATTACCCTGCTAGAAAGGAAGCCTAAGTAAGACAGTGGGGGGTGGTGGGAATTATGACCAATAATTGTACTTCTCAGGTGTATTTAAAAAGGCACTTAGCTGCACTGCGTGCCTAACACAATCAAAGCATGCAGTTATTGTCCCCTAATTACATACCTTCCTTAAGATTGTAGTATGCCCCTCCCCCACAGAAACAAATGAAAAATCTGTGTAAGGTGAATCTATGTCCATATACACTAATGGACAATAAAAGCAATTTTTTATAAAATATAAATTTGTGTTACATAGCTAGAATACAAAAATAAACTTCATTGTACATATGTTTATACTGGTCTAAATTGATTTTTCCTGATGAAGATGTGGGATTGCACAGTGAAATATTGAAGTATTTTTGACCTTATGACAAAATAAAACAAGCATTTGTCAATGCCGAATGTTAATTGCGTTGGTCTGTTGAGCTCGTTCAGTGTCCCTCTGTCACTGGCTCAATCTGTTTGTCCCGGTGCTGCAGGCTGCTCTTTTGTACAGGGATGCTGCCTGCATTGGCACCTTGTTCTGCTAAGGAAGAAATCCGCAGCTGTCCCGACAGAGCTCCATTGAGGTGGCTCACCCCCCCCTCTCTCACTCGCTCATTCTGTTTCTCCTGGTGCTGCAGGCTGCCCTTTTGTACTGGGCTCCTGCCTGTGTTGGTGGCTTTTTCAACCCACAAAGAAATCCACAGCTGTCCCAACAGAGCTGCGTTGAGCTCACTCACTGCCCTTCTCTCACTCGCTCACTCTGTTCTGCCGGCGCTGCAGGCTGCCTTTTTCTACTGGGCTCCTGCCTGCGTTGCTGCCTTCTTATACCTACAAAGAAATCTGCAGCAGTTACAATGCAGTTCTGTTGAGCTCACTCACTCACTCACTCACTCATTCTGGTTTTCCTGCCACTGCAGGCTGCCCTTTTGTGCTGGGCCCCTGTATGCATTGCTGCCTTTTTCTGCCCATAAACAAATCTGCAGCAGTCCCAACAGAGCCCCGTTGAGCTCACTGACTCCCCTTCCCTCACGCACTCATTCTGTGTCTCCTGGCGCTGCAGGCTGCCCTTTGTACTGGGCTCCTGCCTGCATTGGTGTTTTTCTGACAGAAAGAAATCTAAAGCAGTCCCGACACAGCTCCACTGAGCTCGCTCACTCCCCCTCTGTCACTCTCGCATTCCGTTTCTGCTGGCGGTGCAAGCTGGCCTTTTGTACTGTGCTCCTGCCTGCGTTGCTGCATTTTCTGCCCACAAATAAATCTGCAGCAGTCACACTAGAGCTCTGTTGAGGTCACTCACTACCTCTCTGTCACTCCCTCATTCTGTTTCTCTTGGTGCCGCAGACTGCGCTTTTGTATGGGGCTCCTGGCTGCATTGGCACCTTTGTCTGTCCACAAAGAAATACACAGCTGTCCTGACAGAGCTCCATTGAGGTCGCTCAATCTCCCTCTCTCATCGCTCATTCTGTTTGCCCTGGCGCTGCAAGCTGCCCTTTTGTACGGGGCTCCTGCCTGCATTGGCGCCTTTTTCTGCCCACAAAGAAATCCCAGCAGTCCTGATAGAGCTCCGTTGAGCTCACTAAGTCCCCTTGTCTCACTCGCTTGTACTGTTTCTCCCACCGCTGCAGGCTGGCCTTTTGTACTGGGCCTCTGCCTGTATTGACGCCTTTTTCTGCTCACAAAGAAATCCTCAGCAGTCCTGACAGCACTTCGGTGGGTTCGCTCACTTCCTCTCCCTCACTCATTCTGTTTCTCCCAGTGCTGCAGGCTTCCCTTTTGTACTGGGCTCTTATGTTGGGGCCTTTGTCTGTCCACAAACAAATCTGCAGCAGTCCCAACAGAGCTCAGTTGAGCTCGGTCACTCCCCCCTGTCACTCGGTCGATCTTAATCTGTCCCAAACACTGATTTCCCAGAGTGACCGTGCTATTGTCTGGCAGGAGTGCAAAAACATATTTTAGCCAGGATGTGAAAAATGACAGCTGTAGTGTTCATAGGGAGTTGTGAAAAAATGCCACTGTTGAAAATGTGGCATGACAGTATTACAAATTTGCAAAGTTACAAGGGTGCGTGGAAACAGTTCAACGCATGCTTGTAACACAGTCACTTTATGGAGTTTCATCACCAAATTTTCAACATAGGAATTTTAGGACCACTGCTCATGAACAGTGCCACTGTCATTTTCTTAATCTGTCGCGAACGCTGACTTCCCACAGTGACCACGTTATTCTGCGCCGGAACTGTGAAAACACATTTCGGTCAGGATGTGAAAAATGACAGCTGTACTGCTTATAAAGAGGTGTGGAAAATGGCACTGTTGAAAATCTGGTGTGACAATATTACAAATCTGCGAAGTTACAAGGGTGCGTGGAAAGTCTGCAACGCACACTTGTAACACAGTCAATTGATGGGCTATCATCACCAAATTTTCAACATAGGCATTTTAGGACCTCTGCTCATGAACAATATCATTGTCATTTTCTTAATCTGCCCCAAATAGTGATTTCCCACAGTGACTGCTCTATTCTGCGCCAGAAGTGCGAAAACACATTTCAGCTAGGATGGAAAATATGACAGCTGCACTGTTCATAAGTAGGTCTGGGAAATTGGCAATGTTGAAAATCTGGAGTGAAAATATTATAAATTTGCAAAGCTACAAGCATGCGTGCCAACTGCGCAACGCACGCTCGTAACACAGTCATTTTATGGAGTATCATTACCAAATTTTCAACATAGGCATTTTAGGACCTCTACTCATGAACAGTGTCACTGTCATTTTCTTAATCTGTCCAGAACACTGATTTTCCACAGCGGCTGCGCTATTCTGCGCCGGAAGTGTGAAAACACATTTCGGCCAGGATGTCAACAATGACAGCTGTACTGCTCACAAGGAGGTGTGACAAAATGCCAATGTTGAAATCTTGCTTGAAAAATATTGTAAATTCGTAATTCTCAGTGTACACACAATTGCACAAGCGACTCGTAAACAGTCATTTTTTGATTTTCCTACCAAATTTGCAACATAGGCTTTTGAGAGCCCACCTCATGAACACTGGCACTGTCATTTCGTTAATCAGCCGGAAGGGTGATTCCACACAGTGACCTCGAAACCACCTTTCAGGGCCGATTAACGCCATGACAGTTCAAGAATTCATGAGGAGGGGGTCCCAAAAACCCCATGTTGAAAATTTAGTGAAAATATTCCCCAAAATGCCCGAGATATGCACTAAAGTTGAAAAAAACCCTATTCATTACATTATACAGCTTACCGGCATTTCCTCAGTTCGCGGTCGGCTTTGAAGAGTGCAGACGTGTTTCCAGTCCACAGAAGTTCGTTGCACTGAGCTCCGGAGGTAAGTATGGGGTAGGGGGTGTGGGAGGCAGGGGTGCATGATCGGTGGAGTGCGGGTTGTGGGAGGGCCCCAGAGACTTCGAGGGACCGTTTCCTTTTTCAGGTAAAAAAAAAAAACATTGTGGGACCGTTTTAACTTTCCAGGGGCATGTCGTGCCACGAGTCTTGCTTGGGGGCCAGCTATAGCCGACAGGGGATTAGGCACCCCATCAGCAAACAACAAAGGGGGATTCGTTTCTGCCAATGGGGATTGGGCACCCGATCGACAAACAACAAAAGGGGAGTTCAATTCTGCCAATGGGGATTGGGCACCCATCAGCAGACAATAAAACAGGGGGAGTTACAGTATGCCGACGGGGAGTGGGCTCCCCCATTGGCAAATAAACATGGGGGGGTAGATATTGTTTGTGAATAGGGCGGCAAGCCGCCATCATGTTCACAAACAATATCAGACATCCTACATCCCGCCCTGCAATGACGGGTCGCTCCCTCATTGCAACAGATGGCAGATGCTGCAATGACGAGGCAGCCCATGACTGCAGTGACTGATTTTTTAGAAAGTTGTGGCATGCTGGCTGAACTAGTGTCAGCAGCAGCGTGTCACGGCATTGGGGGACGGGGGACAAGCCTTTGCAGGCTGTGGGGGCATTGGGCACAACAGTGCCACTCCTCCACAACCTGCTTGTGGAGAAAGCTGACGCAACATGTTTCTTGCACATACGCGCAGTCAACATAATAATGATTTGAAGCACATTTGAACAGTGGTGGGCAGGGTTTATATCAAGTCTACAACCTAGAATCACAATTACACACCCTTCTATGTCTTATTGCTTACTTATATGTTGTACACTTCTGACTAAACTGTGGTAGATCTGCTGATACTCATTTCATAAGACACCCCCCCCCCCCAAACACATACACACACTCCCGTTCCTCCCTGGGCCATTTTTTTTATTTATAAAGTCATTTCTTTCTGGAATAATTGACTTGCTTCATTACATTTTATTGATTCACTGAACATGTTTAAAATGATGTTAAATGACACAGGAAATTGCTTTTACATAGTTAATTGCCCTTCCATCTTCCTTTCTGTACCACTAATTTATTCTGATATGCTCTGACCAATTTTTGATAAATAAATGATATTGTTTTGGAGTGCCCTCAGATCTATACAGAGTGCCACTCTCCTCACCAGTTGCTGCTCTCCTTTTCATATTTTTAAGACATTATATGACATTAATAACATCATGCCATGCTATTCATTAGAATGGCCTGGAATGGTGTTACTGATGTTATAGAATGTTGAGGCAATATGAAGAGAGAGAGTTGCAACTGCTGAGGAGAGAGGGATTCAGGGTAGTTACAGGGGCAACAAAATTAGATTATTAATTTAACAAAAATTGTCAAAAACATATCAGAATATTGGGTAGACACTTAAAGAACAACAAGAGGGCATCTAGAGATGTAAAAATGTTTACTGTCAATTAAAAAAAACTGTTTGGACTTGTCTGTATGGAAATATAATGTCACCAGATTACTGTGTGCACCGATGCATTGCATATTTATTCTGTACTGTTGCTCTTGTTTACATTTCTGGGTCCCCCTTAAAGATGGGCATCTAAGGCTCTTTGATCCTACTCGGTTGTTGCACTGCAAATAAAATAGAGTGGGTCACTAAGGAATTTATTTTTCTATCTCTCCTACTAGAACTTTGGAGAGTCCAATTCTAGCAGACATTATTGACAAATTAAAAACCTGCTACAAAATTAATTTTGTGCAAATATCTAATGTGTTTTATGAATGGTCACACTGTAATTATGTAGACCTGCTATGTTGTCATGTAATGTTTTGATGACAATTCGGTAAAGAGAATAAAGAATCCTTTACTACTAGAAGTCCTGCTCATACTTGAATTGTAGTATGCTGAGTGTGAGACAGTAAATGTGTCTGTGCAAAACATCTCTGAAGAGACGTACAAGTTTTGTCCCCAACCAGCTTTGAAAGATGACTTTACCAGGCTGACACAGGGTTGCAGCAGGTAATTTAGCTGGTGAGACAGCTTAGCTTCAAGTCCATAAAGGGAAGGGAAACCACATGGAGGAATCTGCACCAGATAAAAGCACTCCATACAATTCTACAAATCCTGTCTGGTTACAATAAAGGGATTCACTCATCAGATTTCTGTAATTTATAGACTCCCCATTGAAGGCTTTGGATTTTATTTTTTTAATTCATTCACACTACATACACTGGTTCCACATCAACAGTGTTATGTCTACATTTCACAAGATACAGTACTTACTTACTTGGTATTACTTACTTGGTATGAAAGAACAGAAGAAGGCCAGAGCCCATCGAGACTGTTCCCCACACTATGTGGGACATTATTTATCTATTATCCCTCAACCAAACATCTAATTTGTTTTTAAAGACAGTGGCACTAGTTGCCTCTACCAATTCTTGTGGCAAGGTGTTCCATGCAATGGATGCTCTTATTGGAAAAAAGTTTCCCCTTTTGCTGGTTTTATCGTTTACTTCAAGCTGTTTATTATGCAGTCTTCGAACATGTTCCTTCGGAGAGTGTTAGACCACATTTTTCCATTAGATCTGGTGAATTTATTAAATTAAAAACCATAAGCATATCATCTCTTAATCTTCTAGTTTGAAGAGACAAGAGACCAGTAGCTTTTAATCTGTTCTGATAATCCAAGTTTGTTAATCTTGGAATCATTCTAGTTAGTCTCCTTTGAACCTGTTCAAGAATTGCTATGTCTATTTTTTGGTTTGGATTCCAGAAAGGGGAGCCATAGTCTAGATATGGTCTAATGTATACCCTATACAATGGAATAAGGCATTGTTCAGTGCGATTAACAAAAGTGCGTTTATTTGCCTCAAAAGTCTGTTGGTCATGCAAGCAGTTCTAACACAGTGATCATTTGATGTAAGTTTATTATTAACATATATCCCTAAATCTTTCTCACAATTTGATGAGTGAAGTGGTAGTCCATTTATATAATATATCGTTTTTGAATTATTTACACCGAAATGCACTACTAAACATTTGTCTTGATTAAACTGCATATGATTTTCATTTGCCCAAAGTGTTACTTTTTCCAAATCCTTCTTTAACGCAGAAATATTTTCTTGATTATTAACCTGGCCCCCCAATTTAGTATTGTCTGCAAATTTAACCATGAAGTTATTTTTGGCCCTCTTTGTAAATCACTGATAAAGAGATTAAACAATGTTGGTCCCAAGACCAACCCTTGTGGTACACCACTTCTCACACTACCCGAATCGGACAAGATATCATTAATTCTGACTCTCTGAGAATGATTTGTCAACCAGTTTAAAGTCCAGTTGACAATATCAGGTGACAAACCTAGATTGTGCATTTTAGTAATGAGTTTTTCATGTGAGACTTTATTGAAAGCTCTACTAAAGTCCAAAAGAATTACATCAGTAGGGATACCCACATCTAGTAGAGTACTTATATTATTGTAAAAATATATCAGATTGGTGGTGCAGGAATACTTGGGAGTGAACCCATGCTGATTTGAATCATAAATTCCTAATTTTCTGCAATCTTGATCTATTAGAGACTTCATTCCTCGTTCCATTAATTTACCAGCCACTGAGGTCAGGCTAATTGGACGATAATTTTGCACATAACCTCTATTGCCTTTTTTAAATATGGGAGTAACTATTGCTGAAACCAATCATTTGGTACAATGCTTTCTTGTAAGAATTTGTTGAAGATAATTGACAAAGGTCTAGAAATATTTATAGAGGTTTCGATCAGAAACCATGGATGAATACTGTCTGGGCCTGGACTAGTATTTTTTTTTAGTTTCTTGATAGCCTGTAGAATGTCAGTTGGATAGAACCTATGATAATCTACATGGTAAACTTTAAATGTACTAATAGGTGATTTTTGAGAGAAGACAGAACAAAAGTACTTATTAAAGAGATTTGAGGTTTCTATATCAGATAGAGAAGAGCTATTGGTTATAATAGGACCAATGGTCCTTGATACACCTTTTTTACTATTTATATAGGAGAAAAGAGATTTGTGACAGTCTTTTGTGTGAGCTAGTTTAAATTCTAGCTTATTTTTTGCCAATTTAATAGAATTTTTTAAGTTTTTCACAGATAGTCTGTATTTATGTAATAGAGTAGTTTTAAATGGAACAGAACTATTCTTAAATTTCCTAAAAAGTTTAATTTTTATTTTAGTCTGATTTTTAATTGTCTTGTTGAACCAAGGGGGAATTTTTCCTTTATTATTAAATGTCCTCTTAGATGGAATAAAGGTATTTTCCAAATAATGTACAATGTTTTTAAAAAAGTCCCAATCTTGTTGTGTTGTACAATTAAGAAGATTAGATTCCCAGTTTATTTTTTGCAAGTATTCATTGATTTTAGAAAAAATGTGCTTTATTATAATTTTTTGCACAGTATAACTTCCTTTGTGTAGTTTTACACTGTTGAATTTCAAAAAGAATAGATGAATGATCACTGGTCCCAAGTGTATCCCAAATTTGTAAATTGCTAATTTGTTGCTCTATGTTAGTAAATAATAGATCCAAAATATTAGGACCTCGAGTGGGTTCAGTAACAAGTAGTTGTAATCCAGTACTAACTACCACATCTATTAGTCCTTTCTTGGCATAGGACTGTCCTGAGAATGAGTCCCAGTTACTATGAGGGAGGTTAAAGTCACCAAATATTACATTATCTTGCGATTCTGAAAAATGTGTAATTTCTTTAAACATATCAGTTGTGTAATCTGAATTTGCAGATGGAGGTCAATAGATGTTACCAATAATTATATAGGACTGCTCCTTCAATAAGATTTTAACCCATATACTTTCCAAAGGAAAGGGAGAACACACTTTAAAAGAAGGAATATCATTTTGTATGTACATACAAACTCCACCGCCTTGCTTATCTAATCTGTTTTTATGATATAACTTGTAACCTGGAATTTCTCTGGACCAAATTGAGGATGCGTCCCACCAAGTTTCAGTTACTCCCACCACACCTATATTTAAAGTTTTACATTTGGCTTCGAGTTCTGCTAATTTGAAATGGTTTAAAGATCTTACATTTAAAGCTAGGAATTTACATTTAGTTGTAATAATATTTTTGTAAGTATTCAGAGACTTGGGAATAGACCCATTCTCCACCATTGTTTTTAGTTTAAACAATGATTTTATGATTTTAGTGATACTTTTCCCCTATAAGTGTACTACCCCTACAACTGAGATGTAAACTGTCCCAGCAAAACAAGGAAGAACGATCTGAAAATGATTCCCAGTGGGTAATACAGGGTATATCCTGCTTAAAACACCACTTTTTCTCAGCCATTCATTTAGGGCTTTGATTTTCTGCATCATGGTAGTTGTTGCTCTCGGGACAGGTAGAATTTCAGATATACATACACAGCATCCCCTATCAAGTAACAGGTTACATAACTCCACATAGTCCTGTTGTAACTGATTAAATGGGGTGTTGTTTATATCATTAACACCGGTATGTATGATAACCAGTGGATTTTCCCCCCGCATTTTGCAAAATTTTAGGCATCATGGAGGTAATGTCAGATACCCTGGCCCCACGGAAGCTAGAACAAGTACGGTTGCTCTTGTCACTATTGCATACCACCCTGTCAATGTGCTTAATGATTGAATCTGCCAGGACTAACACTTGTTTTGAGACAGTAGGGGTACAAGAATCAGAAACAGGTGATCGTTTAACACACTCTAGAGTGATTAACTTAATAGGTATTGATTTGGTAGCTTGAGACTTACTAGGACAAATATTCATGGGCATTAACTCCTGATTGAAAAGTGTTTTTAAACCATTATTATCAACAGAGGGTGATGCACAGGATAAATCATGTAGCACTTCATCATTTGATACAGTCAATTGCTCAAACCTATTACGAGTTTCAATAGGGGCACTATTGTGTATTTGACTGCCCCTCCTTTTTTTAAGAGGCTTTGTGACAACGGTCCAGTCATCATTATCATGAGAAGAGGGCGGATAATCATCCACCTTATAAGAGGGGGCAGAGGTAACAGGTATACTAGTACTAGTCATTATAATTGTCTCCTCATCAGGAGGCATAGAAATGCTACCTAAATGTGAAGGAAATTGTTCATTAGACCGAAGTTGTTCATCCATAAGATCAATGTAACTTCCCAATTCCCTAATATCAGTAGAAACTGGTTTAATATTAATCAGAAACGCTATCTCTGCTTCAAGAGCAGTAATCAGATGGCAATTAGCACATACATAATCGCTCCCATACTTTCCCTCACTATACAACAAACATTGCATACACTTACTAAGTTCTTTTTCGATTATTAAAGGTGTATATTTACTAAGTAGAGGATATGCTAAAATTATCTTATCCAAGTTTGTCTAATGCCAGCAGTTTCAGCGTGCCCAGCGGACACAGCAGACACGCGCAAACGTGTGTGTCTCTGCGCATGTTTCCACATGTGGCCCCGTGCACGCTCACCCTGCTCACTAGAGGGACAGGTGTTAAGCTGAAAACCCAGAAGTAAGCATCCGTTCACTTCCGGTTTTGGTGCGAAGTAAAAATAACAATATTTTCTTAAATTCAGCAAGATTCTGTGAGTTGAAGGTTTACAAGCCCTTAAAAGGGCAAGAGAACCACCAGGCAACAGTGCTTTTAAAAGAGAGATGTTGTTTTGGGTTAGGAGGTATACTAACCTATTGCTAGTCCTCCAGGTTCCCACAGTGCTCTGCTATTCACTGAAGAGTCAGTTACAAGCAAATGGTACCACACAGGGTTGACAAAACCAATGTTTCTCTATGATCCTTCCCTTCCTACTACCAAACAGGAAGTTCCTGTTGACAGTCAAATCCAGTGGCTATAAAAGTAGAACTGGCTTAGGGTGGGATGGAGGGCAATTAGTAAGAAAAAAGGCTAGCAACAGGAAGTTGTAATTTGAGTCACCTGCTTTTATAGTGTCTAAGCCACACCCCCAATTAAGCTCTCTCTCCTCCTACTGGTTTAGCAAAGTAAGTTTATATAGAACTCTTCACAGCACAGAACACACTGACTTTATTTCTTTTCTTTCTTTTTTTAACCCTAAATAAGACCCCTTCTACTTCTAATAAAGTATCTGTCTGCTTAATCTCAACAGACCCTGACTCCTGCTGAGATATAAGTATTAAATTAATAAGAAAATGTAACTTCTTTTAGTTAGCTGCTTTCGGCTCTACAAGCTAGGCTAGCAACACTACACCACTTGCTTTATCAGGACTAATGTGGATTCTGTAACTATACTTATCCATGTAATTCAATTAGTTATTTTAATAATATAATTAATAAAGTACATATAGATCCAAAAAGCTGGCAAATTTATTGGGACATAGAACTATTATTTGCCTTTTAAATGATGCAGTTACTGTTTGTTACAGTCAAGTAATTCTCTCATATCAGGGTTTTATTTTTAGACTGTACTTTAAAAATGAAAATAAAATGTATTTTGTTTTATAAACATTATCATGGTGCTGTATGGCTATTATAAATTTTATACTAATCCTTTGGCAGCAATTAATTAGTTCATAATACCAGTCCATTCATAATACTAATGTTTTACATATATACGAACATATGACTGTGCCAGCAGAAACAGACCACCCGGTCTATCTAAGTCTGTGCGAGTGTGCAGCTAGCACCCCTGGTTTGCAGCTGCCCCACCTCCTTTCCTTTGTCATCCCGCTGCTGCCCCCACCTCCCTCACCCTCACTCTCACCTCTTCCCTGTCCCATACCCTTTTAAAGCTGTTCACAGATTTACATGATACCACCCATTCTGGTAGTACGTTCCATTTTGCGATCACCCTCTACATGAAATAGTGTCTCCTCATTTCCCTCCTAAATCTTCCCCCCTCTATTCTTAACCCGTGCCCCCTGGTGTCCTTCCCCCTCCTTAGCTTAAAGACACCATCTGCCCCATCCTTATTGATTCCCCTCAGATACTTGAATGTCTCTATCATGTCTCCCCATCCCTTCTGTCCTCCAGGGTGTACATATTCAGGTCTCCCAGCCTGCTCTCAAAGTCTCTCCATTCCACATATCATATTTGTTGTCCTCCTCTGCACCCCCTCCAGTAGCCTGATATCACGCTTCAGGTATGGCCTCCAAAACTGCACACAATACTCCAAGTGCGGCCTTACCAGTGACCTGTAGAGGAGCAAGAAGTTTTACTACAAGAAGGAGAAGAGACTGTTGCTAGTAGGGGAGAGGAGTAAATGAGGGGGAAAATAGTATATGACAAGTGAAAATCAATACATGTGAAGAATCTGACGGGGACTGATGAACAAATAGTGGATGAGTGGTATCTTGTAAAGCATGGGGCAAAGAAAAGAAGGCATGAACAGTTAAATAAGGAAACAGAGTTACAAAATAAATGTGTTGTCCTTGAAACTTATTTAGAAGAGAAAGGAGAGAGCATTACAGACAGAGGGGGTTAGGCAAATACCAGGAAGAGAGGTGGCAACAGATAGCACAAATATACAAAATGAGGTCAGAGAGGAAGTCAGTCACTCAGAAACAGTCATACAAAACAGCAACCAGAAATATAACGGTAACAAAATCAGGAACGGAATGGGTGCTAAATCAGGGTGCCAGAGGAGAAGCAGATAAAAGATAAACAAAAACAGAGGGACATAATATTATCAGGAGACTCATTATTAAGGTATACCGACTGATATATAGGTAAAGACAGAAAGGAATATACAATGGTCAGTTGCCTGCCAGGTTCCAAAATTAAAGATATAAAGGAAACTTTGGATGGTTTATTGGAGGGTCTGGAGATGTCAACTGTGGTTCTATAGTACACATAGGAACAAATGAAGTAGGGAAGAGAATGCCCTTAGAAATTCAAAGGGACTTTCAATCTGTAGGTACCAGGCTAAAAGCAAAAGGATGTAAAGTGATCATTTCTGAAATTCTTCCTGTCCCAAGGGCTGGGGAAAAGAAATAAATCAAGTTAAAACAGTTAAATGTTTGGTTAAGAGGTAGAGCGTAAGTGAGGATTTTCGCTTCCAACGAAATTTGGATAGATTTAAAAGAGATGACAAACTATATGGGTCAGACAGATTGCATTTAAACAGAGAAGGGTCTTGTGTTCTGGTGGAAAGAATGAACTGCAACATAAGAGAAGCTTTTAAGTATATATGAGGGGGCACAGGGGTGGAGATACGGAGACAAAAAAGAAAACTGAGGGAAAAGATCAGAAAGTGAAAGAACATTGATATTTGTAAAATATTATTGTTAAACACCATGAGTATGGGTAATGAAAGGAGGAAATTGAACACATCATTACGAGGGAGGATATCCAAATCTGTGGGATAACAGAGACATGGTGACATGAAAATGACAGCTGGGGCCAAGAAATAAAGGGCTTCAATTGCTTTAACACTATAGAAAGGGTAGAAAAGAAGGCAAAGTGGCCCTATACGTACGGGAAGACATCAACGCGATGGAGATATATACTGAAACAGAAAAGGAAACAGAAAAAGTTCAGGTAAAAGTTACAACAAGGGAGGACAAAAAACAGATAGGTGTGATACAGAGATTACCATTATCAACATCTACCCAGAATTCAGAACTAATAAGAACACTAAATAATCTAACCATGGAAGATAATACTATAGGCATGGGGGGTTTTAATATACCCACAATAAACTGGAATGAAATGGACAGGAAAACAAATATTAAAAAGGAATTTATCAGCAGCATCTTAGCACTAAACATGGAATAACATGTTGTAGAAGGTAACTGAGGGGAGAACTGGATTTAGTCTTCAGGCCACACTGGACAGTAGTATGGGGACCTTCCCCCAGGCCACAATGGACAGTAGGAAGGGAACCTCCCCCATCCAGGGAGCACCAGAACCACCACCACTACCTCAGAGGTTGCAAAGAAAGCACAGCAGTTGGACCACAGTGGGCTCAGGGAGGATGAGGATGGTGAAACAGAGGCACACCCAGTCAGATGTTACACACCACAATCCATACGCCATTCTGGGGGAGCATAGCTCCCCCATAGATACACCCCAGAGGAGACTAATGAGGCTGAGGACAACTGTCACAAGGGAGGCCCACAGGAAGGAGGCAGAGGACACCACAAGGAAAGGAAGCAGCTCCTGGTGGGGACTCAATTATTAGGGGATAGAACTGGGAGGAGCTGGGAAATCTGAAGTAAGGTGCCTGCCTGGTGCCATGGCTTGGGGACAGGAAGCTGCCTCAGGATCACAACAACAGCTGCAAGGGATTCTGAGCGGGACGCATTGTCCACCCAGGGACAAATGACTTGGCTCATCATGAGGTTAGAGCAGTGCAGGAGGACATTGCAGAGCTGGGGAGGGCCTAAGACAAGTAGCAAACACAGTATCCTTCTCAGAGGTGCTGCCTGTCAAAGGCATGGGGAGGCGGAGGTAATTGGCACCATGCAGTTTAATGAATGGTTGAAAAAATGGTGCGGAGCACAGGGTTTGGCTTCATTGGGGACTGGGGTTCCACCTGAGGGACACCAGCCTATACTGGCAGGATGGTCTGCATCTGTCCAGGAAGGAACAAGTCTTTTGAGCAATCGGTTTAAATGCTTCATTGGCAAGCTTTTAAACTAGTCAATGGGGAGGCACTGACAAGCAGCAGAAAATCCCAGCCTCCCTACAAAACAGGGTACTAAATGAGAAAAGACCAAGGTAGAACGGTCAGTGGGGATGCTGCAACAGAAGGTAAGGCCATCAAAAATGGAGACCAATGAGTACCAATGCCCTTTAGTCTAGGTAACAAGCTTCCTGAATTAGTGGCCTTGATGGAGGAGAAACATCTGGATATCGTGGCAGTCACAGAAACATGGTACACACAAAACCATGACTGGGACGTAAACATACCAGGATACACTATCTACAGGAGGGACAGGGAGGGTAAAAGAGGGGAGGAGTAGTTCTTTACATAAGGGAAGGAATAAAAGCAACAGAACAAAAGGGTAAACAGGAGGAGAAAAGCACTGTGGGTAAATTTGGAGACAGGCAATGGCACCACAATCCTACAGGGGTTGTGACAGACCCCTTCTCAGGGGAGGAACTGGACAAGGAAATGATAGAAAGTATACTTAGAATGGCAGAAAAGGATATATTGCTGATGGGTGATCTGAATATGCCAGATGTTAACTGGAGCGCAGTTGCAGCTGCCACTTCAAGAGTGCAGTTATTCTAGATGCCCCACAGGGGCATGCCTTAGACAACTAGTACTGGAGCCCACTCGAGAGGGAGCAATATTAGACTTGATACTCTCAAATGGAGATGGAGAGGATCACAGATGTAGAAGTGGGTAGCCATCTGGGAACTAGCACCATCGAACAGTATGGTTCATAATAACACAGCAATAGAGTCAAGCCATACAAAGACAAAAGTACTGGACTTTAGGAGGGCTGACTTTGCCAAAATGGGTGAGTGCCTAAGGAATGCACTAGCAAATGGGCGGGAAGGAGGGGTGGAAGAACAATGGGGAATAATAAAAACTGCCATCACAGAGGTAACGAGCCTTTGTGTAAAGCAAATAAACAAAACAAGACGATGTAAGAAACCACTATGGTTCTCAAAGGAAGTGGCAGTGAAGGTTCAAGAGAAAAAGAAAGCATTCAGGAAGTACAAGGAATCGCAGCAGGAGCAGGACAGAGAACTGTATCAGTTAAAGCAAAAGGAGGCTGGGAAGGCAGTCAGAACAGCAAAGGCCCAAACTGAGGAAAAGATAGCCAACTCAGTTAAGAAGGGGATAAAACCTTTTATAGGTACATCAGGGAGCAATGGAAGACCAAGGGAGGATAGTGAGGCTTAATAAAGGGAGGAGGGTGGGCAGAGGGAGAATGTGAAAGGCAGAGATACTAAACAAATATTTTTGCTCAGTATTTACAAAGGAAGAGGGGAGGTACATGAAACAAACAGTAGTAACACTCTGATACAGAAGTTGATACCAGCCCATTTACAGAAGAAACGGTTCTGAAAGAACTCTAAAACTGAAGGTGGACAAAGCAATGGGGCCTGATAGGATTCATCCCAGAATTCTAAAAGAACTAAGGGTAGAACTAGTGACACCACTGACTACCCTCTTAACAAATCATGGGAGGATGGGGTGGTACCGAGGACTGAGGAGGGCAGATGTGATTCCCCTTCACAAAAGTGGGAGCAAGGCAGAAGCAGGAAACTATAGACCTGTTAGTTTAACCTCAGTGATAGGGAAATGATGGAATCACTTCTAAAGGAAAGAATTGTCACGTATCTAGAGGCCAGAAGGGCACAGGACCCTAGGCAGCATGGATTCACAGCGGGAAGGTCATGCCAGACTAATCTGATAGATTTCTTGACTGGGTGACCAAAGTAGTAGATCAGGGAGGGCTGTGGACATGGCTCACCTAGACTTTAGCAAGGCATTTGACACAGTCCCACACAAAAGATTAATATATTAGCCAGCCTGGGAGTGGGTCCCAAGATGACAGCCTGGAAAGAATTGGCTGGAGAATAGGACAGAGAGAGTAATAGTAAATGGAGTCCACCAGAAGAAAGGAGGGTTACTAGCGGGTACCGCTGGGTTCAATTAGGATCAGTCCTCTTCAATGTCTTTATAAGCTTAGCATTGCAGAAGGACTGGAAGGAAAAGTATGTCTCTTTGCAGATGACACTAAGATCTGCAACAAGAGTTGATGCACAGGTGGGGTGGAAAGGATGAGAAGGGACTTGGCAAGGTTAGAGGAATGGTCAAATGTATGGCAGCTTAGATTCAATGCTAAGAAGTGCAAGGTAATGCACCTGGGAAACAAAACCCAGGGAAGAGTACACAATGGGGGGTGATACTAACAACAACAAAATGGAAAGGGACCTGGGGTAGTCATATCAGATGACCCAAAGGTGGGCAAGCAATGGAGAAGGCAGCAAGGAGGGTTGGGGGATACTGGGATGCATAGGAGAGGCATCACCAGTAGAAAACAGGAAGTTATTATCCCTCTGTACAGACAGCTGGTGAGACCCCATCTGGAGTACTGTGTGCAGTTCTGGAGACCCAATCTCTGCAAAGACATAGACAGGATGGAAGCTGTCCAGAGGAGGGTAACTAAAATGGTCAGGGTCTGCACCGGAGGACATATGAAGAGAGACTTAGGAGCTTAATATGTATAGCCTCGAGGAAAGGAGGGAGAGGGGGACATGATAGAAACTTTCAAGTACCTCAAGGAATCAACAAAGTCCAAGAAGGTAGCATCTTTCAAAAAAGAGGTGCAAGAACAAGAGGGCACAATTTGAAGATAGAGGGGGGCGGCCAGAGGTAATTTAGGAAGTATTTTTTCACAGAGAGGGTTGTGGATGCATGGAATGGCCTCGGAGGAGGCTGTGGAGTCAAAATCAGTGGTGGAATTCAAGCATGCATGGGATAGTCATAAGGCAATTTTGGGGGGTGGGGGTAGGAAGAAGTAGGCTGCTGGTTAACTAGGATCTGCAGCTTATCCAGTAGGTAGGGAAATGGGCAGACTGGGTGGGCCAAGCGGTCCTTATCTGCCGTCAAATTCTATGTTTCTATGTTTCTATGTTTCTATGTTTCTATGTTTAGTGATCAGTAAACTAGGTGATAAAATAACTGAGTGCAAAGTGAAATGTTCAATACGGGGTAGTGACCACAACATGGTTAGTTTCATGATTAACAAATCCAAAACCAGGATACAAGGGCAAGCAAAAGTCATGTGTTTCAATAGAGGAAATGTTAACGCAATGAAAGAATAATAATAATAATAATTAATAATAATGACTTTAATAATAAAGCATCTTTCTTCAATCAAGGCAGTGTACAACTTTAAAAACAGATAAAATCCAGTAAATAAAAACATAAAAATTCAGGTACAGCAGGCAATAACTAGTGATCAAGTATAATTAATCATCATAGGCAAGATGCCATAGATGGATCTGCAAGGTCCTCTTAAAGCTCTCCACAGTCATGCACTCACGGGTCTTATGAGGTAGAGAGTTCCACAGGTTTGGGGCCACATACATAAAAGTACGGGCCCCTGATAATTTAAGCCGTACCATGGGAATCTCTAAAAACCCCTCATCAGCTGAGTGGAGAGGTCGTCTGGGGCAGTAAGGCTTCAGGAGCTCTTGCAGATAGCCCGGGCCAAGTCCGTGCAGGGCCTTAAAGATCAGAAGCCCAACCTTGAAGGTGATCCGCCACTGAATCAGCAGCCAGTGCAGTTCGAGCAGCACTGGTGTGATGTGACTCGAATGTGGAGTTCCCATCAACAACCACGCCACGGCGTTCTGCACTAGCTGCAAGCAGCAGATATCAACCCCCAGCAGCCCTAAGTACAGGGAGTTGCAGTAGTCTAGGCGCGAGGTCATAAAGACATGGATCAATTTTGGAAGGTCGCTGGATGGAACAAGGTGCTTAATCCTGTTGATGTTCCTGAGATGGTAAAATGAGGACTTATCCAGGAGGGGAACCAGAATCCTAGGTGATAGGTTTAAATGCTTCATTGGCAAGCATTTAAACTAGTCAAGGAGGGAGGCACTGGAAAGGAGCAGGAAAATCCTAGGCCCCAGAAAATCAGGGTAGTAAGTGAGGTAAACACCAAGATAGAGATGTTAATAAGGAAAAGGGCAAGGTAAATGGGGAAAATGACAAAGGCCATAAGGACAGGGATGGGGCAAAAAGGGGTAAAACCATTAAGAAATGGAAGGTAATGTGTACCATTGCCTGTAGTCTGGGCAACAAGCTCTCTGAACTTGTGGCCTTGATGAAAGAGGGATGCCTGGATATCGTAGCAGTCACAGAAACATAGTACACAGAGAACCATGACTGGGATGTTAACATACCAGGGTACACAACCTACAGGAGAGACAGGGAGGTTAGAAGAGGGGGAGGAGTAGCTCTCTATGTAAGGGAAGGGATAAAAGCAACGGAACAAAAGAGTAAACAGAGAGGAGAGGAGGCACTGTGGATCACCTTAGAGACTGGAAATGGCACCACAATCCACACAGGGGTTGTATACAGACTCCCATGTCAGGGAGATGGAATGGACAAGGATATGATAGAAGGCATCCTTAGGATGGCAGAGAAAGGGGATATACTTTTGATGGGGGACCTGAATATGCCAGCTGTTAACTGGATCACCTTTGCTGCACCCACATCCAAGAGCAGGGCCATTCTCGATGTCCTACAGGTGGTATGCCTCAGACAGCAAGTTTTGGAACCCACTAGTGAGGGAGCAAACTTAGACCTCTTACTCTCAAATGGGGACAGTGAGAGGATCTCAGATCTAGAAGTGGGAAGCCACCTGGGAACAAGTGACCACCAAACAGTGTGGTTCACGATAAACTCAGCTACAGCGTCAAGCCATACAAAAGTGAGGGTACTGGACTTCAGGAGGGCTGACTTTGGCAAGATGGGAGAGTGCCTTAGAAAAGCACTAGCAAACAGGCTAGAAGAAGGGGTGGAGCAACAATGGGGAAACATCAAAACTGCCATCACAGAGGCAACAAGCCTTTGTGTGAAGCAAATAAACAAATCAAAACTAAAGAAAAATCCACTATGGTTCTCAAAAGAGGTGGCGGTGAAGGTTAGGGAGAAAAAGATGGCATTTAGGAAGTATAAGGAAACACAGAAGGAGCAGGACAGAGAACTGTACTACTTAAGGCAGAAGGAAGCAGGGAGGGAAGTCAGAATAGCAAAGGCCCAAACTGAGGAAAAAATAGCCAACTCTGTTAAGAAGGTGGGTAAAACCTTTTATAGGTACATCAGTGAGCATAGAAAGACAAAGCGAGGGATAGTGAGGCTGAATAGAAAGGACAGTGGGCGGACAGAGAGGGACAGTGAAAAAGCAGGGATACTGAACGAATACTTCTGCTCAGTATTCACAAAAGAGGAGGGGGGGAGGTGCCTAATCCAATTCACAGAAGCACTCTGGATAGGGAGGTCAGTCCCAGTCCTTTCACAGAAGAAAGGGTTCTGAAAGAACTCCTAAAACTGAAAGTGGACAAAGCAATGGGGCCTGATGGAATTCACCCCAGAATTCTAAAAGAATTAAGGGGAGAACTAGTGACACCACTGACTACCCTTTTTAACAAATCATGGGAGGATGGGGTGGTACCTGAGGACTGGAGAAAGGCGGATGTGATTCCCCTTCACAAAAGTGGGAACAAGACAGAGGCAGGAAACTACAGACCTGTCAGTTTGACCTCTGTGGTAGGGAAAGCAATGGAATCACTTCTGAAGGAAAGAATAGTTGAGTACCTAGAGGCCAGTGGGGCACAGGACCCAAGGCAGCATGGGTGCACAGCGGGAAGGTCATGTCAGATGAATCTAACTAATTTCTTTGACTGGGTGACCAAAGTAGTAGACCAGGAAGGGGCTGTGGACATGGCCTACCTAGACTTTAACAAAGCATTTGACACAGTCCCACACAAAAAATTAATAATTAAATTAACCAGCCTGGGAGTGAGTCCCAGGGTGGTAGCCTGGGTAAAACATTGGCTGGACAACAGGACACAGAAGGTAATTGTAAATGGAGTCCACTCTGAAGAAACAGGGGTTACTAGTGGGCTACCGCAGGGTTCAGTACTGGGTCCAGTCCTTTTTAATGTCTTTATAAGTGACATCGCAGAGGGACTGGAAGGAAAAGTATGCCTCTTTGCAGATGATACAAAGATCTGCAACAGGGTTGATACACAAGGAGGTGTGAAAAGGATGAGAAGGGACTTGGCAAGGTTGGAGGAATGGTCAGAAGTATGGCAGCTTGGATTCAATGCAAAGAAGTGCAAAATAATGCACCTGGGAAACAAAAACCCAGGGGAAGATTACACAATATGGGGGGAGGGATGTAGGAACAACAGCAAAAATGGAAAGGGACCTGGGGTAATCATATCAGATGACCTTAAGGTTAACAAGCAATGTGAGAAGGCAGTAGGGAGGGCTGGCGGGATACTAGGATGTATAGGGAGAGGCATCACCAACAGAAAACAGGAAGTTGTTATCCTTCTGTACAGACAGTTGGTGAGACCCCATCTGAAGTATTGCATCCAGTTCTGTAGACCCCATCTCCTCAAGGACATAGACAGGATGGAGGCAATCCAGAGGAGGGCAACTGAAATGGTGCAGGGTCTGCAAGAGAAGCCATATGAGGAGAGACTAAAGGAGCTTAATATGTATACCCTTGAGGATTGTAGGGAGAGGGGGGACATGATAGAAACTTTTAAGTACCTCAGTGGAATCAATAAAGTCCAAGAGGGTACCATCTTTCAGAAAAAGAGATGTGCAAGAACAAGGGGACTCAATTTAAAGACAGAGGGGGGACTGTTCAGGGGCAATGTGAGGAAGTATTTTTTCACAGAGAGGGTGGTGGATGCATGGAACAGCCTTCCTGAGGAGGTTGTGGGGTCTAAAACTGTGGGAGAATTCAAGAATGCGTGTAACAGACATAAGGCAATTCTTGTGGGGGGTGTAGGAAAAAATAGGTTGTTAGTTAACTAGGATCTGCAGCTTATCCTGTAGGTAGAAAAATGGGCAGACTAGGTGGGCCAAGCGATCCTTATCTGCCGTCAAAGTCTATGTTTCTATGTTTCTTGATGACTGCCGATGACTGCCGACACCTGCATCAATCCGTCATCAAAGACCCCCCCCCCAGATTTCGCACCCATTCAGAGGAAGGCAGCTGGACACCTCCAAGACAAAGTCCAGAAGGCTGTCCAGCCACCGACCCCTCTGTCTGGTGACCCGGATCCACCACCAACACCTCAGTCTTTCCAGAGTTCAGTTTCAGCCAGATGGATTTCATCCAGTCCTGGATTTCTATGAGGCAGCTATTAGAAGAAGAAGAAATAGGAAGGTGACAATGGAAGGAAATCTTTAAAGGGAAAAAAAACTAGATGTGAGGAGGGATATCTTCATAAATCAGATAAAAGTTCTAGAAAACAAATACGTACCTGAAAAAATAAAATACAATAACAGAATACCAGGGTGGTTCAATACGAAAATCAAAAGGAATCTAAAGAAAAAATTATTTAATAAGGAGGATCTTATGGAAGGACTGAATCGGAAATATGTAACACAGCAAAATCTAAGAGGGCACGAAAAATAAGTCCAACCTAATACTTTTAAAACAGATAAGAGGAAGAAGTGCTACACACAAAGGATAGTGGGTATATGGAACAGACTTTATTTATTTATTTATGGCATTTTGGTAAACCTTCTCAGAGGTGGTGAATAGCAATAACTTTATTGAATATAAGAATTATCCAGATAAATACTTGAAGGAAATGTGTGTCCTCATTTGAACCCAGTCCTCTGGCATTCCATGACATGCTCTAACCACCTGAGCTATAGAGGAACTCAGGAGATAAGCAGACCAGTCATCCCTTTCAGACACACATTCCTTTCTAGGTATTGCATAAGCCAGCAACGAGGCATGTTAGAGACACAGATCAACTTCTGTTTTCAGTGCAGTTAGCCACTGTGAGGCAAGTCATTTGATTTGCCTCACAGTGGCTAACTGCACTGAGAAAAGACGTTGATTTGTGTCTAGAAAAATACTTGGCAAAGAAGGGTTTAGAAAACTACTATAACGAAGAGGGACAGCTCGTATGGGCTTCTTGCCTTCTGCTGTCTCTAAATCAAAGTTAAATCAAAGTGAAAAAATAAATAAGGCATTCCAAATCTCAAAAAAACAAACAAAAGCACTACAAACAAACTCTGGGATGATTATAATGGACAAGTGAAAGAATGTAAAAAAGAGATAAGGAAAGCCAAAAGATCACAGGAAGAAAACCTGGCAACAAAAGTTAAAGATAACTATAAATCACTGTATACCTACATAAATAACCAAAAAAGGTGTAAGGAAACAAATAGGCCCATTAACAGAGGAGTGAAAAACAATAACCACAGAAAAAGAAATGGTAGACTTGTTTAATAAGTTTTTTGTAGTGCCTTCAAGAGTATAGAGACTATAAATAAAGGAGATTAATGCCACGACAGTAGTCCCAGAATACTAATAAGCAGGGAGGATGTTCGAAAAAGGCTAACAACTCTTGCACCAGACAAGGCATTGGGACTAGATGGTCTACGCCCAAGGATTATTTGTGAACTGGCAGAGGATCTCACGGGACCAATTACTTATATCTTTCAGTGTTCATTGGACTTCGGGGAAGTGGTCAAAGGATGGCATGAGGATAATGTGAAGTCAGTTTACAAAAAGGGAGGAAAGTCTAATCACTCCGACCAGTTAACTTAACCTCAGTAGTGGGGAAAGTATTGGAATCAATCGTTAAAGAGCAGTTCGAAAACTGTATCACTGAAAGCAATTTGTGGGACAACACACAACACGGGTTTAGATCTGGAAGGTCATGCCATACTAACTTGATGCATTGTTTGACAGGGTTAGCAGGGCACTGGATGCAGGGCTCCCAGTGTATGTGTTGTTCTTGGATTACTGTAAGATTTTCGATAGTGTACCTCACTATGAAGTAATCAATAAATTAGGATATGGGTATCAACTAAAGAATAAGAAGTTTGGTTACATCATGGCTGGAAAATAGAAAGCAAAAAGTAATTATAATGGGATATATATCCAACAACTGAACAGATGTGACAAGCAAAACTCCGAAGGGATCTGTACTATAACCAGAACTATTTAATATTTATGTGGCATCAATGAAATGCAAAGGAGGGGTGCGGCTAGCTAAGTTTGCAGATGAAACCAAGGTGGGATCTGTGGTGGACACTGAAGAAGCAATAGACAAATTTCAGCAAGAAATTAAAAAAATAGACAAATGGGCCATAACTCACAATTAGATTTCAATATAGAGAGATGTACAGTTATGCAGAGAGGCATTAGAAATAAGGAAGCAAAATATACACTTTTAGGGCATGGAAACAGAGAAACATAGAAACATAGACTTTGACGGCAGATAAGGACCGCTAGGCCCATCTAGTCTGCCCATTTCCCTACCTACAGGATAGGCCACAGATCCTAGTTAACCAACAGCCTATATCTTCCTGCCCCCCACAAGAATTGCCTTATATCTGTCCCATGCATTCTTGAATTCTCCCACAGTTTTAGACCCATTAACTTCCTCAGGAAGGCTGTTCCATGCATCCACTACCTCTCTGTGAAATAATACTTCTCACATTGCCCCTGAACCGCCTCCTTCTATCTTTTAAATTGTGTCCCTTGTTCTTGCAAGTCTCTTTTCTGAAAGATGCTACCTCTTGGACTTTGTTGATTCCCTTGAGGTACTTGAAAGTTTCTATCATGTCCCCTCTCCTTCTTTCCCTCAAGGGTATACATATTAAGCTCCTTTAGTCTCTCCTCATATGGCTTCTCTGCAGACCCTGCACCATTTTAGTTGCCCTCCTCTGGACTGCCTCTATCCTGTCTATGTCCTTGTGGAGATGGGGTCTCCAGAACTGGACACAGTATTCCAGATGGGGTCTCACCAACTGTCTGTACAGAGGGATAACAACTTCCTGTTTTCTGCTGCTGATGCCTCTCCCTATACATCCCAGTATACCCCCAGCCCTCCCTACTGCCTTCTCACATTGCTTGCTAACCTTAAGGTCATCTGATATGATTACCCCCAGGTCCCTTTCCTGTTTTGTTGTTGTTACTACCTCCCCACCCATTGTGTATTCTTCCCCTGGGTTCTTGTTTCCCAGGTGCATTATTTTGCACTTTTTTGCATTGAATCCTAACTGCCATACGTCTGACCATTCCTCCAACCTTGCCAAGTCCCTTTTCATCCTTTCCACACCTCCTTGTGTATCAACCCTGTTGCAGATCTTTGTGTCATCTGCAAAAAGGCATACTTTTCCTTCCAGTCCCTCTGCAATGTCACTGATGAAGACATTAAAAAGGACTGGACCCAATACTGAACCCTGCGGTACCCCACTAGTAACCGCCCTTTCTTCAGAGTGGACTCCATTTACAATTACCTTCTGTGTCCTGTTGTCCAGCCAATGTTTTACCCAGGCTACCACCCTGGGACCCACTCCCAGGCTGGTTAATTTGACTAATAATCTTTGTGTGGACTGTGTCAAATGCGCTGCTAAAGTCTAGGTAGGCCATGTCCACAGCCCTCCCTGGTCTACTACTTGGTCACCCAGTCAAGAAATCTATTAGATCTGTCGACATGACCTTCTTCGCACTGTGAACCCATGCTGCATTGGATCCTGTGCTCCACTGACCTCTAGGTACTCAACTATTCTTTCCTTCAGAAGTGACTCCATCACTTTCCCTACCACAGAGGTCAGACTGACAGGTCTGTAGTTTCCTGCCTCTGTCTTGGTCCCACTTTGTGAAGGGGAATCACATCCGCCTCCTCCAGTCCTCGGTACCACACCATCCTCCCATGATTTATTAAAAAGAGTAGCCAGTGGTTTCACTAGTTCCTTCCTTAATTTTTTAGAATTCTGGGGTGAATTCCATCAGGACCCATTGCTTTGTCCACCTTCAGTTTTAGGAGTTCTTGCAGAACCTTTCTTCTGTGAAAGGACTGGGATCGACCCCCCATCAAGAGTGCTTCTGTTAATTGGATTAGCACTTCCCTCCTCTTTGTGAATACTGAGCAGAAATATTCGTTCAGTATTCCTGCTTTTTCACTGTCCCCTCTGCCCACCCACTCGCTCATTCTATTCAGCCTCACTATCCCTCCCTTGTCTTTCTATGTCGCTGATGTACCTATAAAAGGTTTTATCCCCTTCTTAACTGAGTTGGCTATTCTTTTCCTCAGTTTGGGCCTTTGCTATTCTGACTTCCTCCCTGCTTCTTTCTGCCTTAACTGGTACAGCTCTCTGTCCTGCTCCTTCTGTGTTTCCTTATACTTCCGAATGCTATCTTTTCTTCCTGACTTTCACAGCCACCTCTTGAGAACCATAGTGGCTTTTTCTTTCGTTTGATTTTTTTTTTGCTTCACACAAAGGCTTGTTGCCTCTGTGATGGCAGTTTTGATAATTCCCATTGTTGCTCCACACCTCCTTCTAGCCTGTTTGCTAGTGCTTTCTGAGGCACTCTCTCCATCTTGCCAAAGTCAGCGCTCCTAAAGTCCAGTACCCTCACTTTTGTATGGCTTGACTCTGTAGCTGGTTTAACGTGAACCACACTGTTTGATGGTCACTTGTCCCAGATGGCAAACCCACTTCTAGATCTGAGATCCTCTCACTGCCCCTGTTTGAGAGTACAAGGTCTAAGATTGCTCCTCACGAGTGGGTTCCAAACTAGCTGTCTAATGCCTGCCACCTGTAGGGCATCAAGAATGGCCCTGTCTTGGATGGGGCTGCAGCAAATGTGCTCCAGTTAACATCTGGCATATTCAGGTCTCCATCAACAGTATCTCCCTTCTCTGCCATTCTAAGAATGCCTTTCATCATATCCTTGTCCATTCCTTCCCCTGACATGGGGTCTGTACACAACCCCTGTGCAGATTGTGGTGCCCTTTCCAGTCTCCAAGGTGACCCACAGTGCCTCCTCTCTCCCTGTTTCTCTCTTTTGTTCAGTTGCTTTTATCCCTTCCTTTACATAGAGAGCTATTCCTCCCCTCTTCCCCTGCCTGTCTCTTCTGTAGGTTATGTACCCTGGTATGTTAACATCCCAGTCATGGTTCTCTGTGTACCATGTTTCTGTGACTGCTACGATATCCAGGCATCCTCTTCCATTAAGGCCACCAGCTCAGGGAGCTTGTTGCCCAGACCACGGGCATTGGTACTCATTAGCCTCCATTTCCTGATGGCTTTACCCCCTTTTGCCCCATCCCTGTCCTTCTTGCCTTTGTCACTTTCTCCATTTACCACTGCCCTTCTCCCTATCGACACCTCCATGTTGGTGTTTGCCACACTTACTACCGTGATTGTTTGGGGGGGGCTAGGATTTTCCTGCTCCTTTCCAGTGCCTCCCCCCTTGGCTAGTTTAAAAGCTTGCCAATGAAGCATTTAAACCTATCACCTAGGATCCTGGTTCCCCTCCCGGACAGGTGCAGCCCATCATGCCAGTATAGGCTTGCATCACTCCAGGTGGACCCCCAGTCCCCAATGAAGCCAAATCCCTGAGCTCCACACCAGTTTTTCAACCACTGATTGAATCCCATGGTACGGAACACCCTAGCCTCTCCTATGCCATAGATGGGTAGCACCTCCGAGAAGGTTACCGGCATGAGATTAAAACAGCTAGAAATGAAAAAGACCTTGGAATTATAGCAACCAGAGATTTAAAATTCAAAGTGTACTGCAAAACAATAATTAAAAAATGTTCCAGCATCTTGGATTGTATCAGTAGAAACATAACAAGCAAGGACAGCAAGGTCCTGGTGTCACTGTATGGTGTATTGGTTAATCCACACCTGGAATACTGTGGCCAGTTTTGGTCATCTCATCCAATCAGAGGAGTTAGACAGGTGTAGTGTATGTGAAGAAGGGCAACAAAGATGGTAAAGGATGTCAGTGACCATACATATTAACAAAGGCTACAGCACCTAAATTTGTGCACATTGGAGATTAGGAGGGCTAGGGGTGACCTATGCCTAATATATAGAGCCTTTAAGGAACCCAATTTATGGAACTGCTTATGGTTTAACATGAAAACATTTCAGTATGACGCTAGAGGCCCAATATTGAAAAGTTAACGTGGACGCTAAGGGGTGTTTGTCCACACTAACCAGGTTTTGTGCCTGATTTGTGGGTGGATCTACATTCAGAGACCCCGCAGAATGGGTAAAACCTGTTAGTGCCTGAGTGCTAACATACCACTGCACCCATACAAATGAGGATGTAGCCACTGAATATGGGTGTAGTGGCATATTCAGCAGTTTGCACCAGCAGTAAATGCCACCCTAATGGGCACAGTTTATTGCCTTTGCAAATCCGACTTAATGGGATGCAAGGCCCTGGTGGCAGGTGGCAGTACTGCAGCTGCCCACTTCTCCTTACTCCCTGAACTCTGGCCTGTGAAATCAATGCATGCCTCAGTGTCTAGTGGCACCCCTGCCCACTGATCACCTGTCCCTCTCACTGCAGTGTATCCTGGTACCTAGTGGCAACCCCACACCCTCTGATCATCCATCCCCATATTTAGTGCAATTAGCCTAGTGGCTAGTGGCACCACCATCTTTTGATCACTCATCCCTGCAATTGTAGTGTTTTTCCTGGTGTCAGTGGCACCTCCACCCCACCCCTCCCACTGATCACTCATCTCAGTACTTATAGTGTGCTCCTTGGTGCCAAGTGGCACCCCCCACCCTCAGGGCTCCTGTCCCTATCAGAGTAGTGATTTTCTGGTGTCCAGTAGTATTGTCCACCCTCCAATTCCTGTCCTGGTATAGTTAGTGTTGGCCCTGGTGCCTAGTGGCATCCACCCACCCTCCAATCCACTAGCCCAACATGCTTAGTTAGTCCCTTTTGTCCAGTGGCAACCCCCCCCACCTGCTATGCACCTATCCTGGTGCCACCTGGACTCCCCGGTGGCTAGCGACCCCACTCACACCATGTGCACTGGGCACACCAGCCAGCCAACCCACCCATACCTATGTGGATGGTGCCACACAGATGATTCCATATGGCAACTGGCACAGCCCTCCTGTGACCTGCTTAGGCACCTGCTGTATTGGATGACTGGGAGCACACATACAGTAATACATGCACTCCATGTCATCCCATATGGCTGCTGGCTGAGGAGGTGAGAGGAGGGCTGTGACAGTTGCCATATCAGACCCTCCACATGGCTCTGTTTACAGAGCTGGGGGTAGCTTTGCAGGTGGTGTGCTCAGTGCAGATAGTGCAGGGGGCCACTAGCCACTGGGGAGTCCAGGTGGCACTGGGACAGATTCTTGGTGGGTGGGTGGGGGGCTACCAGTAGACACTAGGAACTAACTAGGCATGTTGGGCCTTTATGAATTTATTAAGCATGTATCTAAGTTTCCACTATGAGTGAAAAAAGTGGGGGACTGGGAATATTACACAATATAGTATAGAAAATATGAATAAAAAAAAACACGGTGAACCAACATAAAAATAAACTCTGTAACCAGGTAAAAGTGAAAATGGAATAGAGACCTTACACTGGATAGCGCTAAAGGTAACATACTAGTACAGAATATTCACATTCTTAATCTAAACATATTTAGCTTCCATTGTCAAAGTAACACATTCCTCAGCTCAGAATAACATTTAAACCATGTCTCACATATCAAACTTTAAAACAAAATGTTTAAGAAAATATATACATTTATAATGTTACTATGTAAATCCCTTTGTTTTACCTACTGTCATTTACCTGTAGCTCTCATTTTGTTTCCTCAACCTCATTTCATTTTACTGCTTTCTCAGTTTATTGCCTGTTCTGTTGAAAGTGCTCCTTCCAACCTGTACTTTAATTCTTGCCACTTCTTTGAAGTCTTTACTTTTATGTAAGAACACTTTTATCATTATTGATGGGATCTTCTCTTAAGTTACCTTGCGTTTATTAATTTTTGGTTTTCTTAGTTTGCTAAATCAGATGAGGAGGAGAGAAGTTAATTGGGGGTGTGGCTTAGGCAGTAGAAAACCAGGTGTCTCCAGTTACAGTTTCCTGCAGCTAGCTTTTGGCAGATAGGAATCTTGCTTCCAGAGCAAGGAGCAGCTGACTAAAAAGCTAGAACTTTCTTACTAATTGAACACTTCTATCTCAGCAGGAGTCCGTGCCTGTTGGGATTAAGCAAACAGATACTTTATTAGAAGTGAGGGAGGGGGTCTCATTTAGGGTAAAAAAATAAACTCAGTGTGTTTTTCTGTGTTGGGGAAAGGGGACTGTAATAATTTCTTAGTTTGCTAAATCAGGAGGGGAGGACAGAAGTTAATTGGGGTGTGGCTTAGGGAATAGAAACCAGGTGTTTCCAGTTACAGTTTCCTGCTGCTAGTTTTTTGCAGATAGGATTCTTGCTTCCAGAGCAAGGAGCAGCTGACTAAAAAGCTAAAACTTTTCTTAGTAATAGAACACTCTATCTCAGCAGGAGTCAGTGCCTATTGAGATTAAGCAAACAGATACTTTATTAGAAGCGAGTATGTGGGGGGTGGGTCTTATTTAGGGTAGAAAAAAAAAGAAAGTCAGTGTGTTTTTCTATGTTGGGAAAAGGGGACTGTATCAGCTTCTTAGTTTGCTAAATCAGGAGGGGAGGAGAGAAGTTAATTGGAGTGTGGCTTAGGCAGTAGAAAACCAGGTGTCTCCAATTACAGTTTCCTGCTGCTAGCTTTTGGTAGAAAGGAATCTTACTTCCAGAGCAAGGATCCGCTGACTAAAAAACTAGAACTTTTCTTACTAATTGCTCTCATTCCTTCCCCTCCACCTTCCCACCATTAGCCAGTTCTACTTTTATAGGCACTGGATTTGACTAACAGGAACTTCCTGTTTGGCAGTAGGAAGAGAAGGATCACTGAGACACATTAGTTTCATCATCATTGAAGGTAAAGAGTAGCTCTCCCTCCCCCCCCACCACCAGCTGCTGGAGGTCTGACTCTGAGTAAGGAAGAAGGAGACTACCAAAGAATACAGGAAGTTCCTGTACCGGAACAGGAAGGGTGAGAGCTGTAAGGGCACATAGGCAGTAGGAAAGTAGGTGGAAAAATAAATAGAGAGAGGAGAGAGTAAGCATACAGAGCAACAGGAGAGGGGCCACAAAATAAGACATGATGGGAGTGGTGCAATGCAATAGCTGTGGGGCGGTAGTATTCTGGGAGACATTCTGGAGGCCGCTCTGCTGTCCTATTTGCAGGCAGCTCTTTGGTCTGAGGGAGGAGGTTGCCCATCTCCAGGCTGACCTGGTTAGGATTCATGAAACCTCCTCCCCCACCCAGGGACCACCAGGGCCACCGCAGCTACCTCAGAGTTTGTCAAGAAAGAGGAGCGGTGGAACCAAGGTGGGCTCAGAGAGGGAGAGTGTGGTGGAACAGAGGCGCATCCCTCCAGCTGTACCTCTCCACAATTCATATGCTGTTCTGGCAGAGAGTGGTTCCTCTATGGGGGCACCTGCAGGGGAGACCAAGGAGGATGTTGGGAACCTCCACAATGGAGACCCACAGGTGGGTGGTGCGGGATCCCACAGGGGAAGGAAACAACTCCTGGTGGGGAACTCAATCATTTTAGGGGTAGAACTGGGGGGAGGAAGGGGAGAGGGAGAGAGATAAGGTGCCTGCCTGGTGCCACAGCTTGGAGCGACAGGAACCTAATCCTCAGGATCACGGGAGCAGCTGCACGAGGGAGGGAGCTGGTTGTCATTGTCCACCTAGGGACAAATGACCTGACTTGGAATGGTATCAGAGCAGTGCAAGAGGAGTTTGTAGAGTTGGGGAGGGGCCTTGGACAAGTAGCACATATGGTAACCTTCTCAGAGGTGCTGCTTGTCTATTTCAAGGGTGATGCTAGGGTACTCTGTGGCATGGGATTCAATGAATGGTTGAAAAACTGGTGCAGAGCTCAGGGTTTTGACTTTATTGGGGACTGAGGAGCCACCTGGAGGGATATGGCCTATACTGGCACGGTGGTCTGCATCTGTCTAGGAGGGGAACCAGGATCCTAGGTGATAGGTTTAAATGCTTCATTGAGAATGGATTTGATTCCCCTTCACAAAAGTGGGAGCAAGGCAGAAGCAGGAAACTACAGTCCTGTTACTTTGACCTCAGTGGTAGGGAAAATGATGGAATCACTTCTGAAGGAAAGAATTGTTGAGTTCCTAGAGGCCAGTGGGGCACAGGACCCAAGACAGCATGGATTCACAGCGGGAAGGTCATGTCAGATGAATCTAATTGGTTTCTTTGACTGAGTGACCAAAGTAGTAGACCAGGGAGGGGCTGTGAACATGCCTACCTAGATTTTAGCAAGGCATTTGATACAATCCCACATAAAAGATTAATAAACAAGCAGGCCAGCCTTGGAGTGGGCCCCAGGGTTGTAGTCTGGGTAAAACATTGGCTGGACAACAGGAGGCGGAGGGTAATAGTAAATGGAGTCCACTCCAAAGAAAGGGGGGTTACTAGTGGGGTACCACAGGGTTCAGTACTGGGACCAGTTCTCTTTAATGTCTTTATAGGTGACATTGCAGTGGGACTGGAAGGGAAAGTATGCTTCTTTGAAGATGACACAAAGATCTGCAACAGGGTTGATACACAAGAGGGGGTATAAAGACTGAGAAGGGACTTTGCAAGGCTGGAGGAAAGGTCAAAAGTATGGCAGCTTAGATTCAATGCAAAGTGCAAGTGATGCACCTGGGAAACAGAAGCCCAGGGGAAGAGTACACAATGTGGGGGGAGGCACTAACAACAACAAAAATGGAAAGGGACCTGTGGTACTCATATCAGATGACTTCAAGTTAGGCAAGCAATGTGAGAAGGCAATAAGGAGTGCTGGGGAGGATACTGGGATGCATAGGGAGAGGCATCACTAGTAGAAAACAGGAAGTTGTTATCCTTCTTTACAGACAGTTGGTGAGACCCCATCTGGAATCTTGCATGTAGTTCTGGAGACCTCATCTCTGCAAGGACATAGACAGGATGGAGACAGTCCAGAGGAGGGCAACTAAAATGGTGCAGGGTCTGCACCAGAAGCCATACAAAGAGAGACTAAAGGAGTTTAATATGTATACCCTTGAGGAACGGAGGGAGGTGGGCATAATAGAAACATTTAAGTACCTCAAGGGAATCAATAAAGTCCAAGAGGGTAGCATCTTTTAGAAAAAGAGATGTGCAAGAACAAGGGGGCACAATTTGAAGTTGGGGGTGGCTAAGGGACAATGTAAGGAAGTATTTTTTCACAGAGAGGGTAGTGGATGCACGGAACAGCCTTCCTGAGGAGGTTGTGAGGTCAAAAACAGTGGGGGAATTCAAGAATGCATGGGACAGACATACAACAATTCTTGTGGTGGGTTGAAGGAAGTAGGCTGTTGGTTAACAAGGATCTGCAGCTTATCGAACAGGTAAGGAAATGAGCAGACTGGGTGGGCCAAGCGGTACTTATCTGCCGACAAAGTCTACGTTTCTATGTTTCAATGTTTTCTCCTGTTTTTCTCATACAGCTATTTAGTTTTAATAGGTACTCTGTAAATGGGTCTCAGACATCCAGATTGGAGAATCTGTGTACGTTTCAGCCACCCTTCAGAATCCATATTCTAAAAACGTTTATGTTTACCTCTCTGTGTAGTTCCATTCCTAGTGACTGCCCAGAATCCCACAGCAGAGCTGTCAGAAGTTCAAGCTTGTCAAACATGTGAAGCACTTGGCTGCCAGGGCAATTGGGAGCAGGACACTGTACTGGCTGAAATACCCTTACCTGGTAGCCCCAGCATAGATTCTATACTGTGAGGGGGTTAGCCACCCCACCTGCAGCATAAGCTGTGTGTGTGTGTGTGCATGCGTGCATGCGTGTTTATGTGTGTGAGCTCAGCATACCTCTCCTGGTTAACTGATTGTGAAGTTGACCTAAAAAACAGACTAGGAGTGGCATGGGGTAGGCATTCATGGTTGTGCAAGGAAGGGTGTACACAGTAGAGGAAGCCAGGGTGAAGATAAAAGATCAGTAAACAAAAAAAACATGCTGGCAGTCAGTTCTGGTGACTGGGTTCAGGAAGGAGGATGGAGTGTCCCAGCGGATACTCTCCTCCTACTGGGATAGTGGGTTCCATACCCCAGTGCCCTACTACCACTGTGATGACCACAAGTGACCGTGCAGGTGGAGTCGCTAGATGGGAGGGAGGATAGTAATTAGCTTGATGATGCCATACTCTGCTTGTCTGCACCTGGAACCTTGCTGTCAGTGTCACTGGGGCATGGGAATAACCTATGGAACATACTGCATGCCATTGAATGCTTCCAGGTACTCTCTGGCCCAGCGCTACTGTCTGGCTGGTTCCACAACTGGATTTCTGAGGGGAACCCCCAACCTTAATGATCCACCACAGAAGGGGTAAGCCATGTGGTTAAAAGGAGCATCAGGGCAAGGCAGAATCTGTGCTGAGAGGTTGCCAGATAGCTGATAGGGGCAGATAGCAGGTGATAAGGGGAATAAAGTCTGAATTATATAAAACAAAACACAGGAAGGGAAGACTTGGGCATGGCAGAGATAGACTAAAGGCAATTAGGGTGTGTGAACATTATTTAGCAGTCTGACAACAGTACTCTAAAAATGGCCCCATTGAAATCAATAAGCTGACGTTCTTACTACCTGCTACATAGATTCTGATGCACATGGGGACTGGCACCCTGCCCTGTGTCCTAAACTGGTTGCTATCCCACACATGTGCAATAACATTTCTTGTTTTCCGTGGTGTTGGGTAACAGCCTTTTGGCAAGCTAAAAAAATTGCAACCGTAGAACAATCAGGTGATCCATGAAGCCATTTCATTTTACCTGGTCCATCCTGATCTGCAGCTCTCATTGACCTGATTTCCCATTCTAGCATGACTTCCTTTTTTTATATCTTATTCCTAAATGGGTAGTTCCCTTCCTTTTTTAGACACACTGTGTACATAAATCTTGTCCTGGGGAATTCAAGATCTGGTGTTTCATTCATTCCACTTATAGAATAGAATAGAATAGACTAGAATAGAATAGAATGGAGTAGAATATAGAGCTTGTTTTTTGATACATCTCCATTTGTACACCAGCTATCTTAATTCGGTATTTTAAAAAACAAGGAGTGAGATACCAGTAATACAGTGACTATGCAGACAAATTAAGCAAACAGTATGTACTCAATAGCCTCCTATGAACAGCTATGGAGATATGCACACTATCCTAGCAACTCCCCATCTGGGGTCAGCTAAAATACCATATTCCTGGAGTAAAATTTACCATTTAAACTAAGTTGCCTACTAGAGGACTACTCAATTTGTTGTTTATCAGTTACTACCCAACTATGTGATCACTACATTTCAACCTCCCCCTTTGCCACCCCTCCCCACGGGAACCTCTGCCTAGTAGTACCTGTAATAAGTCCCTGCCTGTGTGACTCTTAGTTGGCTATCTGGGCTGCCTCCACCCACCTGTATCTCTGCCTAATTAAGGCTACCAAAACACTGCTTGAACGTATTCTTCAGGTCTTCCCTAAAACTTGTCTAGTAATAATAATGGCTTGTAAGGGTCAATCCTATGCAGAGCTTAACATAGAAACATAGAAGTTATCGGCAGATAAGGGCCTTTGGCCCGCAAAGTCTTCCCTATCTTCCCTGAGAAATGTGCCTTTTCAAATTCTGCTGGTATATATGGTACCTACTTCTGTTTGTATGAATTAACTCTTTAATTGCTAAGTGTGCCCTCCCCCACAACAAACCATACAGTAGCCATGCTCACCTCTTTTGTCCTAAGGTCTGCTTGGTCACATATTCCCCATTATTGCTGGCTATGTACAGGTTGTATAATAAAGGGCAACTGTATATGTTATGCTACTTTTCCCTGCGTCCCCTATGGTGTCATCCACTTATGGTCAACTACCGGTTTCCTGAACACTTAGTGGTGTCTCTGCTGAAGATGTTGAGCCAAACCCTGGTTCCCCCCATAATCTCTCACTCAGGCCCATTCTAGTCTGGTACATGAAGGTTTAAAATAGCTCATCTAAGTATCAGCATCCTCTAAATTTAAGGACCTGAAAGCCTGTCTGTCCCTTTATAATCCTCATGCCATAGCAGTAACTCTGGTTAAAACCTGGCATCCTCCCCCATGAAGTAGCCATCCCAGGTTTTATCACCTTCAGGAAGGATCCGCTGGGTAAGAATGGGTGGTGTCCTCCTGTATGAAAGAGACACCCTGTGGGTGACAGAGTTCGCTGTACCTTCCCTGGATCAGTCCCCTTGTGAATGGCTACTTGTAAAGCTCTTGTTAGGTGACACAAAACCTCTGTACATAGGTAGTGTCTATAACCCCTCCTCCATGGCTAGACCTGACTTTGATGATTTTATCAGCTACCTGGGGACCCACAAACTCAGAGAGTTAATAATACTTAATGATTTCAACCTCAGCAGACCCTCTAACATTGCATTAGTCAAAATAGGTACACTTCTGTGTTTCAGTGAGTTGGGGGCATATTACAGCCGGGGTCTGGGGGTGCCAGGCCCCCAGAAGCTCTGGGGTTTTAGATGCTCTGTGGTGAGTTTTGGGGCTTTTACTGAAGGTAAAACACACTTTTGGTGCTCTAGGTTTTAGTAAGGGAAGACATAATGCCTCTGTCTCCTGAGAGCCACAGCCACCACTGCCAGACACTTGGTAAAGACCCAGGGGGTTGAAGAAAGACCAAAAGAGAGGGCCTGAAACTGAACATGGTTCCCCTGAAAGCAAAAATGGAGTAACAGATGGTGGAGAGGGAAACCCAGGATATGGAGGTAGGCATCCTGCATGTCCAGTGAACAAAGCCAATCCCTTTGGTGGAGAAGGGGCAGCAACCCGTGAAGGGTGACCATCCTGAACTGCTTATACTCCATGTACAGATTCAGGTGACTGAGGTCCAAAATCGGTCTCAGGTCCCCTGTCTTCTTAGGGACAAGAAAGAAGTGAGAGTAGAACCCCTTGTCTCTCTGTGCCAGGGGAACAGGTTCTATGCCCCCTTTGTGCAGCAAGGCTGGAATCTTCTCTTGAATGAGGCGGATGTGGGCCTGAGTGTAATGGGATTGCAAGGGAGGGCTGTCTGGTGGGCTTTCCAAAAATTCCAGATTGTGCCTCCTTTCCACCATCTGAAGGACCCATCGGTCTGAGGTATAGGGAAAAGTGACCCCCCACTGCCTCCCACAAGGACTCTGCCAGAGATGGGGAGCTTGGGCAAGAAGTCAGGCAGTAGCACCAGGAGTGGGCAGAATGGCTGGGAATGCTCTAAGAGCCCTTGGGGTGGAAGTTCCAGCTGGCTGGGTGGGAGCACTGTGCTTAATGAAAGCGCCTTTGGGCTGCTGGGCCTTGGGGTGCTGTCAATGAGTCCGATGAAAGAAATGACGCTTGGTTGGACCAAGCCTGAGAATGGTACATAAACCGCATTGAATGCAAGGCTCCCACCCCCACCCCTGATTCCTGTAGGCAAGAAATAATGTTGTGGGTGTCACCACCAAAGAAGTACAGATCCTCGGAAGGGTGCATCCAGGATTTTCACCTGTACATCTGGCACAAAGCCTGACACCTGGAGCCAGGAGTGGTGGCAGATGCAAATGCCAGTGGTCGTTGCTCAACCTGTTGCATTAACAGTGTCACAGATGACCCAGAGGACATGGTTGCCAACATCCGAGCCCGACTTAAGGAACTGCACCAACTGGGTTTTTGTGGGATCCTCAGGGAGGGCCTGCACGAGATCCAAAGCCTTGTCCTAAAGAGCATTCTGATACTGCACCATGTGGACCAGATAGTTCGGGGCCCTGATGGCCAGTGTGGCAGGCTTGTAAGCTAAGCTTGCCAAACTGATCCAACCTGGCGAGACCCCTCATCAGAAGGCTGGTGCTAAGGTGCCTGAGTTTCTTAGTACGGTCTTGAGCTGCATTCATGACCACGGAGTCTGCCTCAGGCTGCTCCGCAAGATAGGCTTTGCCAATGGGGACATGGTAAAGGCAGTCAGCCTTCTTGGCCAAGGCCAGAGTGGAGGAGGGATGGTTTCAGATGGCTTTGGTGATGTCTTCATATGACTTACTAAAGGATGGCACCATGTAGGGGGTCATTCTTTGGATCTGATCTTCCTTTTCGGTATGGAGATAGTGGATTTGGGGGTGGAACCAATGAGCTGGTCTGACCATCACACCATAAGGTTCAGCTTTAGGCCCCCCCAATAGGTGCCCCTATGGAGATGGTTCAGTAACACCCTTTAAGGGGGATTAAGTCCAGTGACCTATCGGCGGTGCTGGACCTATCGGGATTGTCAGGTGAATGCATGAGTCCAGATGGTCCAGTACTAGCTTATAATAAGGCAGTGGGAGACGCTCTGGACAAGATTGCTCCTGTTCGTGTTCGACCCCTCACCCTTCGCCCAAGAAGCCCATGGTTTGATGGATCCTTGAAGGAGTTGAGGGGAGTTGGCTGAAGGATGGAGAAAGCCTGGCGGAAGTCTGGCCATGATGCTGACAAGCTTAGGTTGATGACATATATGATAGCCATCAATCAGAAATCACCCGTAAGAAGGCAGAATTCCTGTCCAGGGAGATTTCTGCTGTGCAAAATCGACCGGCTCAGCTTTTCCGGACTGTTGACAGATTGCATTGCACAATCTGTCTCCAGCCCAGAGAAGCTTTTTCTCAGCTAAGATGCGAGGAGTTTGCTCGATTTTTAGTAGATAAGGTTGTCAGCATCAGGTCTGGCATCTGTCCGGTCTCTCCTATGAGGGACTGCAGAAATCGACAGGAGGTGGCAAAATCGACCGGCTCAGCTTTTCCGGACTGTTGACAGATTGCATTGCACAATCTGTCTCCAGTCCAGAGAAGCTTTTTCTCAGCTAAGATGCGAGGAGTTTGCTCGATTTTTCGTAGATAAGGTTGTCAGCATCAGGTCTGGCATCCGTCCGGTCTCTCCTATGAGGGACTGCAGAAATTGACAGGAGGTGGCAGACACTCGATCTGTCTGGTCAGATTTCTGCCTGCCAGAATTCATGGACATTGTAAAGACCCTCCAAATATTGTGCCCAACCAGTTGTAGTTTGGATCTGGGCCCTACAACCCTCTTAGTGGGATGTATAGATGTTATCTGCCCGGTCCTAGGTGAAATTGTCTGGAAGTCTTTGGAGAGTGGGGTCTTTCCTGACTCCCTCAAGGAGGTGGTCATTCGACCACTCCTTAAGAAATCCTCCTTGGACTCAGACTGTCTAGCTAACTACCAGCCTATCTGTAACTTGCCATTTGTTGGTAAGGCTATTGAAAAGGTGGTTGCGTTGCAATTAAATGATCATCTTACAACATACAATGTTTATGATTCTCTCCAATCTGGCTCCAGAAAGAAGCATAGCATGGAGACTGCTCTTGTCTGGGTATTGAATGACATCCTAATGGCTAGAGATCAAAAGGCACATACCATTCTGGTCCTTCTTGATCTCTCTGCTGCATTTGACACTGTAGACCATGGTGTGCTACTGGAGCGCTTGTGGCTTTTCTGTGAGCTGTCTGGTACAGTCATCAAATGGTTCCATTCGTTCCTCGTGGGCAGGTCTCAGAGAGTTGCCACTGGAATTTATTCTTCTGGAGCTCACTTCTTGCCCTGTGGGGTGCCGCAGGGCTCCATTCTGGCCCCCATGTTGTTTGCAGTGTACATGCCACCATTGGGAGATATGATCAGGTGATACAGTCTGAGTTTTCACTGCTATGCAGATGACACTCAGCTGTATATGTCCTTTCTGCCCTAACAGAATTATGCACTCTCCATGCTAAATAATTGCCTTGCTGAGATCATAACCTTTTTTACTCTGTGCCCTTTTGAACTTCAGCACACTCACATTGCCCTATTTTCTGGTACTCACTGGTGCATGTGAACAAACAGTGATATGTTAGCACTGAATGCCTTCTCCACTCTCCTTTAATAATCACAGCAACATTAAGCTCCCCTTCATCACCATGGATCCTGGTTTAATTTATCCTTAGTATCGTAAAACTTCTCTGTGCACTGCACAAAGTAAGGTTTATTTGAAACCTATACCATTTTAAGAAACTCATTTACCGTAAATCTTAAAAGAAAGCATGTAGTAACTATACACAGTTTAACCAGGGTATACAGCACCGCATCAAAATGAAGCATTAAGGCACAACTTAAGAGTTGGGTTACCGTTCGTTAATCTAAGGGGGGGGGTAGGTAATGAGACACGGGCCAAGTGCCCTATCCCTCTAGAGTAAGAGTGACAGTGGTAAGCTAACTACTGATGTGCCTCAATGCTATTAGTATACTATTTTTTTTTAATGAATGTTTTAATAGTATTCTAATTATTTTACTTTGTATGAGGATTTTAGACGTTGACATGCTCTCGTTATCAGACAATCAAAATGCTCCATTTCCAGCCACAGAACTATATTATTTTACCTACTAGTTTAACTTGCTGTACACCCAACAGTCAAATTTGTGAGAACACCCTTCCCCCTCAACACACAACCCATGCCAATTACAATGTCAAAGTGATTCTAGTGTCCTCAAAAAAAAAAAAAACTTTATCACAGGCTTAAGCTGGGCCAAATATTAGGACCTAACCGAAGCCTCTTGTGGGGACTTACAATTCCCTATTCTTAACAACAAAAATGCAAAAAATTGCTTTTTCTCGTTTGTGGGGCAGGGCAGCAGGGTACAGATGCCCGTCTGTTTCTATGGCAGGCTGCTGTTCAGTAAAACGCTGCTCTGGAAGCCACATGCCCGAGCCATATGACTCCGGACGATGAAGGGTGGGGACGGGTGAGGGTCCTCTAAATGGACTGCACCCAACCAAGTGGGCAGCAATACAACTGCAGACGGAGGCATCCCTGCTGTACTGCCAATTTCAACAGAATCCTAGCTTAAGTTTCACTTTCGATCAGTGCCCTCATCACGTGTGTAATGTCTAGGAAACGAGAAAATGTAAGGAACTGGAAAGTCAAGAACACAATGGTTAGTTTTTGAACATAAAACAAAATCGATGCCTTTTACCGCTGAACTTTCTGTAAACCATACCATTGCATCTATATAAAACACTCTCTCTCGCCCCATATGACCAGATACATAACGTTGTTCAAAGTACCCCCGAGCAGCAACTTTAATGCACTGGGCAGTTTCACACATTTAAACCCAATGTGCCCATGCCTCCCCTTCTTCCCTGGCACAGTAAGGTAGGTACCCAGCCAGGGGATTGATCTGGTTCATGTTGTGCTGGGCAACACAACTTCGCAAGCATTCTGCTAACATGATTACAGAACAACCTTTACAGAACAGCCGGGGCAGGCAAACTCAAGAGACAGCACTGACACAGGTAGACGTTTAATGCATTTCGCCCTCTCCCCCAGGGCTATTTGCCTGTCACTCAGCTTTTTTTGGCACTCTTCCATGCAGAACAACACACATTACCTGATAAACATTTATTATTTTCAGTGACTGACTGTCACTCTGTCAACAGTCATCTTTGTCCCCCACCCTGACCCCCCAAAATCAAGAAAACTACCGGCCATCCAGAATGAGCATCACTACTATGGCATTGTCACCCCCATTCCCCATCACCTGCAGAGATGCCATATCATGGATCATCGAGAACTTCTGAGTCGGCGTGGTCAAAATTAAATTATCCACTCCAGCCGTGTAGATGCAGTTGTGACTTAAACTTTGCAATTTGTGACCTACCCGCTCGCTGGTTGGATGGTTAAATTTATCTGCAACAAGCGCTCCACTCTCTCCACCGCGCCATGGCTTGGCCTTGACTCTCGGACTGGGAAAATCTCCTGTCACTGACTGCGTGACACGGTGCACCATCCCACCAGTTCAGTCAGGGAAAGGGCAAGACGCCTGCGCACAAGCTCATTAAGCACTCTGAGCTACAGTGCTTCCACGGGTCACAGCGCACGTACAGGAGCCCTCTGCTGGCAGAATCATGGTAAGGGCTGCGCAAGCACACTGGTGGCTACCATGGGGACACTGTGACGCTCCCCACCTTGGACTCATGTGCCGGCTGAGCTCATGACAAAGAAAATTTTTTTCAGGGAAAAATAATTTAAAGATAATTAACCGGGACTGGTGGCAAATTCAGTACACAGTACGATCCAGGCAGGATCTGGTACCTGTCTTAAAAATACGGTATTGTACCGCCAAAAACGGTACAGTTGGAGGGTCTGCCTCAGTTGGACCTGTGTGAGTCCCTATTGTTTTAAATCCTCCCTACAAGATCTGTAACTCTGTTATTATCAATGAATCCACTCTTCTTAATAGCAAAACAGGAAATCACTCCCTTCTGGACTAGATCCTAGTGAGCAGACATGATCATATTAGAGGATCTGGAATACTTGCTGATGCACTAAGGGATCAATCTCCAATCTACTGCATCTGGACCAATACCTTTACAACCCATATCCCCCAAGATTCATAACTGTTAGGGATTTCCTTCAATTTGAAGAGGCTGATTTCCTTACAGATGCAGCTGCCATCAAGTGGGATGAACTTTGAAGTTTTGATAATGTTAATAAGGCTGTGGACTTTCTGATTAACAACCTCCTAAGTATCATTAAGAGACAGCTATCCTGATTCAGAAATGTATCAAGGGCTTATGCTCAAAGTGATTTATGCCTGACCTTCTTAAGCCCATGAAACAGAGATGTCACAGGGCCACAGGTCAGGAAGCATAGGCAGACCAGGAGAAGTTATAACATTTGCAAGTAGGCAAATGGTATATCTTTACAGCCACTGAGTTGTACAATGACTGACTCAGCTACTGAGCACTAAGGAACCTGTGCAAGACCAGCCTTAAAGATCAAAGGCAAACATATTAATAAATGTCTCCTTTTTCATTTATTCTACAGACATTCTAATAAAATTTGACTGTTATACCAGAATATGTATGTCTACTTGGTCCTTTTTTACGTTCGCTTGTGCGCATGTGCAAGGAACTTTTTGGAAGAGTAGCACACTTTGGAGGCGTGCCGCTCCCCTTCAATCCACTGCTCCGTGGAGCAGGCGTGGCGGTCCTGCACCAATAGGTGCGGGAGCTCTGTATGACAGCGGTGGTCTTCTGCTTCAAAGAAACCACCGCTGTGATACCGAGCACCACGCCACGCCACCCTCACGCCATGCGCTCCCCGAGTCACGCCGCCCCAAAGCTTTGGTGCACAAGCGTTGTTTGCCAGCGGTGCCCAATCTCCGCGGCTCCTCGGCCCCCCAGCCATCTTCTACCACGTTGGGAGCCCACCGCAGTGTGGCAAACGTCCACATAGTCCTTTTTTTTCCAACCTGTAAAGAAAACGGTCCCACGTAGTCTCCCAACCCCCCACAACCTGCACCCACCCACTGTGCACCCAGCCTCCCCCATACTTACCTCCGAACTCGGCGAACGATCTTCGGTGGACCAGGAACACGCCTGCACTCTTCAAAGCCAACCGCGAACTGAGGAATTGCTGGTAAGCTGTATAATGGGCTAGATGAGGGGTTTCAAATTTATTGCATATCTCAGGTATTTTTGTTTTGCACCAATTTCAACATGGTTTTGGGACCTCTTCATGAAGATGTCACTGTCATGGGCGTTGTCGGTCCGGCGGGTGATTTCTCAGTCACCGCGGAAATCACCTCTTTGGGCCTGAATAATGCCATGACAGTGACATCATTCATGAGAAGGGTCCCAAAACCCCATGTTGAAAAATTTGGGCAAAAATTCAAAAATGACTGTTTTACGAGTATGCGCTAGTTCCTACGCAGGCTCATAAGTTCAGCGAATTTCAATATTTTCACTCCAGATTTTCAACATTGCCATTTTACCACACCTCCTTATGAGCAGTACAGCTGTCATTTTCACATCCTGCTAAAACGTGTTTCCGCCCATTTAGTGCCCAACGCGGCAGTCGGTGTGCGAAATCAATGTATGGGATGCATTAGAAAATCACGGAGACACTGTTCATTAGCAGAGGTCTTAAAATGGCTATGTTGAAAATTTGGTGAAAAAATTCCTAAAATGACTGTTTCTGGCGGTATGTTGCGCGAGTTCCTCACGCGCTTTCGTGGGTTTTCGCATTTTCAATATTTCCACTCAGATTTTCAACATTGCCATTTTACCACACCTTCTTATGAGTAGTACAGCTGTCATTTTCACATCTCACCTAAAACTGTTTACCTATGAAGCGCATAATGGCGAAATGGGTAGCGAACTCAATGTATGGGACACATTAAGAAAATCACAGTGACACTGATCATGAGCAGAGGTCTTAAAATGGCTGTGTTGAAAATTTGGTGAAAAAATTCCTAAAAATGACTGTTTTATGAGTCTGCGTTGCGCAGTTCCTACGCACGCTCGTAAGTTTGCGAATTTTCAATATTTTCACTCCAGATTTTCAACATTGCCATTTTACCACACCTCCTCATGAGCAGTACAGCTGTCATTTTTCACATCTTGCCCAAAATGTGTTTCCGCCCATGTAGCGCACAATGGCACAGTCGCTGTGTGAACTCAATGTATGGGACACATTAAGAAAATCACAGTGTCACTGTTCATGAAGAAGAGATCTTAAAATGGCTATGTTGAAAATTTGAATTAATTTCAAATAAAAATAACTGTTTCTGAGCGTCGTTGTGCAGTTCCTCCTTGCCTTCATAAGTTTCGCAATTTTCAATATTTTCACTCCAGATTTTCAACATTGCTATTTTACCACACCTCCTTATGAGCAGTGCAGCTGTCATTTCACATCTTGCCCAAAATGTGTTTCCGCCATGTAGCCATGCTTTGCACAGCCACTGTGAACTCAATGTATGGGACACATTAAGAAATCACAGTGTCACTGTTCATGAGCAGAGATCTTAAAATGGCTATGTTGAAAATTTGGTGAAAAATTCCTAAAATAACTGTTTTACTTAACGCGCTAGTGAGTTCCTACGCACGTTCGTAAGTTTGCGAATTTTCAATATTTTCACTCCAGATTTTCAACATTGCCATTTTACCACACTTCCTTATGAGCAGTACAGCTGTCATTTTTCACATCCTGCCCAAAACGTGTTTCCGCCTATGTAGCGCACAATGGGGGTAACAAAAAGGTCATGCTGAAAATTTATTGTGCAAATACCAGCAATCGCACAGTGCATTAGGGTAAAGCACCATACATGCCAAACACCACTGCAAATACCTGCAAGCGAACGTTCGGCATTGACAAATGCTTGTTATTGTTAATGTTGTTTTATGTCTCTGTATGTTTCTCTAATCACAATCGGCAGTTAGACTTTTTTCTGAGCCAGCTTAGTTTGACTTAGTTTTTCATGCCAAACAAGAGTGATGTTTCCTTTGAATGTTCCTGTCAGTCTCAATAACGTGTATTGAAGATAGGATGTGCATGCTGTCTTGTTTCTTCTGTCACGTCTGCTGCACTGACATTTTACTTTTGAGTTTTTCTGTGTTTAAATTTGTTTGCTTAAAGAAGAAAAGGAAAGGAAAGCAGTATCTTGCTAGCTGTCACTCAACTAGGTGTCAATGTACCTGTAAACAGCTGATCAGCTGTTTGTCTCGAGCTGATAATCCTATCCAATTCAGACAGAAGTTAAATGGATGTATTTGTTTTGTTTCTGTGCTGTGCCCCACTAGCCGGTAGTTGTTTTAACATTCAAAGGACGTCAACAGAAAGAAAGTATTTAAAAGCTGTGGTGCGTGATCAGGATTCTGAATGGCATTTGGAGTGGAAAATAAGCAGCTGCAGTGCTGTCTGCAAGTTGAAATTTACAGAATTTATGGAAGTTTGTTCACGTTCTAGTTATTCTTTAGCCTGCAAGCACTAAATTCATCTGCCATGTTCCTGTTGGTGTACTGTATGTGTATGCACCAGTCAGGGTTAAACTGACAAATGTAGGGAAATGTGGTGTTAGAGTTTCCACCCCTAACACCCCACTCCCACTCTGCAAGCAGCAAAAGGAAACAAACATTTGTCAATGTCGAATGTTTGCTTGCTGGTTTTGGCACTGGTAGTGCTGTAAGTAGAGAGAGATGCAATGGGTGGAAGGGAGTGAAGGTTTGAAGCTGAGTTATTGAAGGAGTGTAAAATTAAGTTGGGGTGTAGTAAGAAGAAAGTACAATAGAAACATAGAAACATAGAATTTGATGGCAGATAAGGACTGCTTGGCCCACCCAGTCTGCCCATTTCCCTACCTAATGGATAAGCTGCAGATCCTAGTTAACCAGCAGCCTACTTCTTTCTACCCCCATCCCCTAGAATTGCCTTATGACTGTCCCATGCATACTTGAATTCAACCACTGTTTTTGACTCCACAACCTCCTCCGGAAGGCCGTTCCATGCATCCACAACCCTCTCTGTGAAAAAATGCTTCCTTACATTACCTCTGAGCCACCACCTCTATCTTCAAATTGTGCCCCCTTGTTCTTGCACACCTCTTTTTTTGAAAGATGCTACCCTCTTGGACTTTGTTGATTCCCTTGAGGTACTTGAACATTTCTATCATGTCATCCCTCTCCCTCCTTTCTCAAGCTATACATATTAAGCTCCTTTAGTCTCTCTTCATATGTCTTCCAGTGCAGACCCTGCACCATTTAGGCCTCCTCTGGACAGCTTCCATCTTGTCTATGTCCTTTTGGAGATTGGGTCTCCAGAACTGCACACAGTACTCCAGATGGGGTCTCACCAGCTGTCTGTACAGAGGGATAACAACTTCCTGTTTTCTACTGGTCATGTCTCTCCTTATGCATCCCAGTATCCCCCCAGCCCTCCTTACTGCCCTCTCACATTGCTTGCCCACCTTTAAGTCATCTGATATGACTACCCCCCGGTCTCTTTCCATTTTTGTTGTTGTTAGTATCTCACCCCCCATTGTGTATTCTTCCCCTGGGTTTTTGTTTCCCAGGTGCATTACCTTGCACTTCTTAGCCTTAAATCTAAGCTGCCATACATTTGACCATTCCTCTAACCTTGCCAGTCCCTTCTCATCATTTCCACCCCACCTTGTGCATCAACTCTGTTGCAGATCTTTGTGTCATCTGCAAAGAGACATACTTTTCCTTCCAGTCCCTCTGCAATGTAAGCTACAAAGACATTGAAGAGGACCGTCTAATACTGAACCTGCGGCACCCCACTAGTAACCCCCTTCTTCAGAGTGGACTCCATTTACTATTACCCTCTGTGTCCTATTCTCCAGCCAGTTCTTTACCCAGGCTATCATCTTGGGACCCACTCCCAGGCTGGCTAACTTGTATATTAATCTTTCTGTGGACTGAGTCAAATGCCTTGCTAAAGTCTAGGTAGCCCATGTCCACAGCCCCTCCTGATCTACTACTTGTGTCGCCAGTCAAAGAAATCTATTAGATTCATCTGGCATGACCTTCCTGCTGTGAATCCATGCTGCCTTGAGTCCTGTGCCCCTCTGGCCTCTAGGTACTGACAATTCTTTCCTTCAGAAGTGATTCCATCATTTTCCCTATCACTGAGGTTAAACTAGCAGGTCTGTAGTTTCCCACTTCTGCCCTGCTCCCACTTTTGTGAAGGGGAATCACATCTGCCCTCCTCCAGTCCTCAGGTACCACCCCATCCTCCCATGATTTGTTAAAGAGGGTAGTCAGTGGTGTCACTAGTTCTACCCTTAGTTCTTTTAGAATTCTGGGATGAATCCCATCAGGCCTCAATGCTTTGACAGCAGATAAGGACAGCTTGGCCCACCCAGTCTACCCATTTCCCTACCTAATGGATAAACTGCAGATCCTAGTTAACCAACAGCCTACTTCCTCCTACCCCAACCCCTAGAATTGCCTTATGTCTGTCCCATGCATTCTTGAATTCTCCCACTGTTTTTGACTCAACAACCTCCTTAGGAAGGCTGTTCAATGCATCCACTACCCTCTCTGTGAAAAAAATATTTCCTCACATTACCTCTGAGCTGTCCTCCCTCTGTCTTCAAATTGTGCCCCCTTGTTCTTGCACATCTCTTTTTCTGAAAGATGCTACCCTCTTGGACTTTGTTGATTCCCTTGAGGTACTTGAAAGTTTCTATCATGTCCCATCCTCTGCCTCCTTTCCTTGAGGGTATACATATTAAGCTCCTTAAGTCTCTCTTCATATGTCTTCTGGTGCAGATCCTGCACCATTTTAGTTGCCCTCCTCTGGACTGCCTCCATCCTGTTTATGTCTTTGCCGAGATTGGATCTCCAGAACTGCAAGCAGTACTCCAGATGGGGCCTCACCAGCTGTCTGTACAGAGGGATAACAACTTCCTGTTTTCTACTGGTGTGGTGATGCTTCTTCCTATACATCCCAGTATCTCTCCAGCCCCCCTTACTGCCCTCTCACATTGCTTGCCCACCTTTAGGTAATCTGATATGACTACCCCCAGGTCCCTTTCCAGTTTTGTTGTTGTTAGTATCTCACCCCCATTGTGTACTCTTCCCCTGGGTTTTTGTTTCCCAGGTGCATTACTTTGCACTTCTTAGCATTGAATCTAAGCTGCCATACATTTGACTATTCCTCCAGCCTTGCCAAGTCCCGTCTCATCCTTTCCACCCCACCTTGTGTATCAACTCTGTTGCAGATCTCTGTGTCATCTGCAAAGAGGCATACTTTTTCTTCCAGTCCTTCTGCAATGTCACTTATAAAGACATTGAAGAGGACCGGTCCTAATGAAGTATAGTAGGGGGAGGTGAGAAGGAGGTAATAGGAAGTCACATGGTAAGGTTAGTAGGGAAAGATGATTAGTACTAATAGATGATGTGGAATGTGAAGCAAGCAATAGTAGACAGGTGGAATGGAATCACTGTCCTGAGCATTATGTAGAAAAGGTATGTACTGGGGATGTTGAAGTCTGGCAAGTTATAGGTTCAGCAGTGTGACAGATGGTTTTGCTTTTTTGTTTTATACTTTATTGAAATAGTAAAACAAAAAATTTATTTCAGATAATTACCTTAGAGCATTTTTTAGATAGTCAGGTTAGAAGAGTTTGTGCAGACCTGCAGCATTATATTGACGAGTGAAGGTGTATGGTACTGCTAGAAAACTATCTGTAATGTAAATGCTTTGTAAAATGGCACACCAAGGTGCTAGTATCATAATATAAGAAATGCCAAAGGCATTCATTAACATCTTAAGGACCATTGGTATGATGATTCCCATTGAGGTGTATTGTAGCTAGCAAGTCACACAGGGACGTTATATCACCATGATATGTTGCTTTGAAATGACTTGACATTGATAAATTCCGTATAAGGCATAACTGTAGTCCTAGGGTCTCGACCGTTTCTCAGGATTAGAAACTTTTTTTGTATATGTTGCTGCAGTGGCAATAGAGATATAAGAAGGGAGAAATATAGTGTAGTTGCTAAGAAGAATACATGTGGTAATTGTAATATAATGCACAAGCTGCAGGGCTGTGGGCAGACTATGCAAATCAAGCAATCAGGTATATGTCATTGAAATTGTATTCTGTTTTTTTATATCAATCAGTAAGCTAATCATTCCAAGCGATGTCAGCTAACAGTGCCATTGTCAGAGTATCAGATGTATTTCATTCAAGTTGCATTCCTTTTTTTTCCTTTTGCCTTATGGACAAAATGTGCCTATTCGCAGACGACACCAAGCTATGCAGGAAAGTGGATACAGTTGAAGGGATACAGGACCTACAGGAAGATCTGGAAAAGCTGGGGAGGTGGTCCAGGATCTGGCAAATTGGCGTCAATGCCAAGAAATGCAAAGTTATGCATATTGGAGCCAAGAATCCCAGGATAGAGTACTACCTGGGTGGAGTCGAGTATCTGCCTCAGATGAGGAGAAAGACCTGGGAGTGATGATCACTTGTGACCAGAAGCACTCCATCCAGTGCAAGAAAGCAGCAGCAAAGGCAAACAAGATGATGGGATGCATATCTAGGGGTATCAGTAGTAGAAGAGAGGAAGTTATATTGCCCTTGTAAAGGTCAGTGGTAAGACCACTTCTAGAGTATGGAGTTTTGTACTGGTGCCCACACCTCAAAAAAGAAATTAACCTTTTGGAGAAGGTCCAGAGGAGGGCTGCAAAAAGGTTAGTGGGTCTGCAGGGTAAGACATATGAGGAGAGGTTGAGGGCACTGAACATGTACTCCCTGGAAGACAGGAGAGGAGAGGAGAGAGAGAAAGAGAGAGAGAGAGAGAGAGAGAGAGAGAGAGAGAGAGAGAGAGAGAGAGAGAGAGAGAGACAGAGAGACAGAGAGAGAGAGAGAACATGATTGGGACCTTTAACTACCTGAAAGGGATTAATAAGGTTGATAAGGAGAGTCTCTGTAAGCTGAGTGGCAACCATGACATGAGGGGCGGGCACAGTCTTAAGCTAGAAGGTGGGAAGTTTAGTAGGGAGAGCAGGAAGCACTTCTTCACAGAAAGGGTGGTAGACACTTGGAATGCACTGCCAGACTAAGTCATCTCATTGAAGACAGTGGGCAGCTTCAAGTAAGGCTGGGATAGGCACAGGGGAAAGGTAAGGATCATGGGTAGGGAGGATGGGAGGAGTGGGGAGGGAGGGCAGGGACAGTGGCTCAAGCTGTGGACCCTGCAATATGGACAAACTTAATAGACCAAATGGCCTTCTTCTGCTGGCTTCTGCTTATGTTCATATGTTCCTTTTTGTGTACATGCTAACTAACTGAAATAAACCCTTTGGCAAGCTAGCTATTCTGTATGACCTTTGCTATTGATGCCTTGTCAGACTATTGAAGGTATTTTATTCAGGTTGCATCCCCTGGGGTTGCTGGTTGAAAAAAGCCAACATTTACAAATCAGGAACCTGTGAAACAAATTGTACTCCATTCATTGAAGGGTCAGTATGCAAGAACAGGAGACTTATAAGTGGTGTTTCAATACCAGTTTTTATGGTTGTTAATCCATTGCGTCAGCTTCCTTCACAAGCAGGCTGTGGAGGTGTGGCAGTGTTGCACCGAATGGCAGCAGTCCGTTCTGGGGCTGGTCTGTGCTGCAGCAAATTAGAGGAGAATGCTGTCGATGATGGCCATTAATGAGCATGCTGCTATGCTCAAAGAACCTCGCCCGCTGCAATCAGGGAGCGCCACGTCACTACACAATCATTAGTTTTTGCTGCGCGGTGGTCCCTGACTGCAGCAGCCAATTACAAACTGCATTGTGTGGTGTCCCCATGGTGACAGCTTCTCTGTCGGCCTCTCACAGTCCCCACAAAGCCAGCAGAAAGCCACTGCCCACATCTCCCAGTTGTAAAAGCTGATGGGTATACCCAATCCTCCTGTGGGCATGCCTCATCCCCAGTTCATTTGCCAATGGGGTATCCCAATCCCTGTCAGCATGATGTGCCCCCCCCATTTGTTGTGTGCCAATGGGGGGTGCCCAATCCCTCTGCTTGGCTCATGTACCCCCCCACACACTGTATGACTAGGGTGCCCAATCCCTGTCGGCTCCAGCCCCCCCAAAAGAAACACCCAGGTGTGCTGGCATGCTGGGAGCCCACCCCATTGTGCGAAAAGTGTCCCACATCATCTATATTTTTTTAAAACCTGTAAAAACAGAAAATGGTCCCTCGTGGTTTTTCGTGCCCCTCCCAACCCACATCCACCCACTGCACACACACCTCCCCATACCCCCCCATACTTACCTCCAGAGCCTGGTGCGACGATCTACAGTGGACCAGGAAAACGTCTGTACTCTTCAAAGCCACCCACAAACTGAAGAAATGCCGGTAAGCTGTATAATGGCATAAATGGTTTTTTTTTTCAACTTATATGGATATCTTGGCTGTTTTGGGGACTTTTTTCACCAAATTTTCAACATTGGGTTCTTGGGACCCCACCTCATGAACTCAGTTACTGTCATTTTGTAATTCAGTCCTGAAAGGTGATTTCATAGTCACTGCATGAAACCACCTTTCGGGACCAATTCATGAAACAATAGTGTCACAGTTCATGAGGTAGGCCCCCAAAAACCCTATGTTGAAAATTTGATGAAATATTTCCCAAAATGACTGTTTTACATGCGTGCATTGCGCAGTTCCTGCGCTCGCTTGTAACTTCCAGAATTGTTAATATTTTCACTCCAGATTTTCAACATTACCATTTGACCATACCTCCTTAGCAACAGTATAGCTGTCATTTTCCACATTTCACCTGAAATGTATTTTTGCACGTTTAGCGCACAATGGCGTGGTTGGTGTACGAAATTTATTTTTATTTATTTTATTTAGTTTTTGTTTACCGGGTAGGTGTGCTAGCCATAGCAATGACTATTTTCAGGCACGATCAATGTTCGGGAAAGATTAAGAAAATCACAATGACACTGTTCATGAGCAGAGGTCTTAAAATGCCTATGTTGAAAATTTGGTGACAAAAGTCCATAAAATGACTGTGTTATGAACGTGCATTGTGGAGTTTCCACGCCCCTTCGTAACTTCAAGAATTTGTAATATTTTCACTCCAGATTTTCAGCATTGGCGTTTTTCCACACCTGCTTATGAACAGTGCAGCTGTCATTTTTCCTGACTGAAAAGTGTTTTCACACTTCCGGCGCACAATAGCACGGTGGCTGTGGGAAATCAGTGTTCAGGACAGATTAAGAAAATCACGGTGACACTGTTCATGAGCGGAGGTCCCAAAATGCTTATGTTGAAAGTCTGGTGTAAAAATTCCCCCAAATAATTACACTATGGGTATGTGTTCCGCAGTTTCTATGCACGCCCGTGACTTCACCAGTTTTTTTTTATTTTTACTCCAGATTTTCAACAATACTATTTTTTCACTTCTTCTCATGAACAGTACAGCTGTCATTTTTCACATCCTGTTTGAAATGTATTTTTGTACCTGTGGTGCCAAATGGTGCAGCCGCTGTGCAAAATTACCTTTTGGCTAATGAACTGGTAGTGTCACTGTTCATGCGGTGGAGTCACAAAAAGCCCATGATGAAAATTTGGGAGTAAAAATTCCAAGAAATGCCCATGGCATTGGGGTTTCTGACCATAACACCCTACCCTGTAGGGACTGGCAGGCATCAGGGTTGTGATTTGGGATTGTCAACAGTAATTCTCATGCCATTCCACCCCTACCCCCACCCTGCAGCCAGTGACAGGCATCGAGATGCACCTTGGACTCTTTGGCCCCAGAATTCACCCCATTCTCCTATACTGCACCCATTTCAGTGTATTTCCTCATGGAATGAGGTGAGTGTAAAGCCTGAACATCCAAGGCACACCTCGACACTTGTCAATGTCTGCTGGGTAGGGTGAGGTGAAATGTCGCGACCATCAAGGGCGACGACCCAAAGGCACACCCCAATGCCTGTCCATCTCTGCAGGGTGGGGATGGAGTCGGCGTCAGTTCAATACTTCACTGCCATTCCTATACTGCATCTAACTCCTTCACTTCTACTGCTAATGCCAGCAAGCAACCATTCGGCATTGACAAATGCTTGTTATTGTGCTGTCATTTCTGAAAGCTGTAAGTGGAAGATTTTTAGTTCAATAGAAGCCATTACTCTATGAAGGAACTTAAGGCTCTGTGCTTCTTCTTAAGACTCTCCCAAACTGACATACAGAAGGTCATTCCTATGGTATCATCAGAAGCTGTCTGTAATACAGCTGATGGGGGGGGGGGACACCAAACTGTCTTTTAGTGTGAGAGACTAAATAAGAGATAGATATGTAAGGTAAAAAAAGACAAAAGAAACGGAGCCTTAGCAATTTGTATTTCAATACCAGTTGTTATTGCACTGCCATTTAATAAAGCTATATGGATGGAAGACTTATTTCAACGGTAGCCATTACTCTTTAATCCCTCCTTTGTTCATGAAATGTATTATTTTATAGCCAGTGGTTTCATGTCTATTGCCTAATTTATTTATTTATTTATGACTTTGATAACCGGGTGAGTACACTGATCCCAGGGACCATTTTCAGGCATGACCCGGGCCATGACACATGGCGCAGGGTGACAGTGGAGAACAAGGTAACAGTAATACGCATGAAACAGATTTGATACAAGCAACAATAGTAAGCACAATATATAGGTTTGATGCATAGGTCCATTTGAGAACAGTGAATACAAGGTTTCAATATCAGACATGAGAAGACTTGGTACAAACAAACAAATCATGGGCACAGTGTACAATGTGAGACTGCATCGTCCAGTGAGCAAGAAATACACAGAATACTCAGAAAAAAAAGAAAGGTGGCAGTCATTAATAAAAATAAGAAGTAAAATAATATTTTCACATTGCATGTGCCATATCACTGCCTCTCATAATTAGTGTACTGGGAGAGTAGCACATCTGTTTGTTAGGGGCTGCCTTATTAAGTTTACATGTTGTAGGAGGTGATTAGTGGAGGGAGAATTACTAGTTGTGTCAGAAAGGAGGCATCTGTGTGGGGGAAGGGGGAGTTGGGGGTCCTCTATTTATGTAAACAAGTCTGGGCTATCTGTGATTTTTATGTTGGCTTGCCGCGCTTGCGCGCAAGCCAACATCTTGTGGTAGTGCAGCTTTGGAGGCACGGCCGCTGTTGGACAAATGCAGGGCACACATCAGTAGGTGCGTCCCTCATTCCCCAATCAGCCTGCATGCTGGCAGCCACACCATGCACGCTAATGTGGTGAGCACATCTAAGGAAAGGTCGCTGCAATCCGAGGCAAAGCTGCGTCAGATGCAGTGGACCTTCACTATGCTCACCACATTAGCTAGCATGGCGATGTGGCCTCTAACGGCCGATTTTGGGGTGCCTAACTCTCAGCTGGCTTACTGTGGCGCACCCATTTGCTGACGTGAGGCCACTCCCGTCGGCATACAGCAACCCCATTTCCTATATGCGAGGGGTGCCCAATCTCCTGTTCTTGCCTCCCCCCGCTTTCATTGTGTGCCGGCGGAAGCCCTCCCGTCGGCATCAATCAACCCCGCATTTCTTATATGCTGAGGGGTGCCCAATCCCCTCGGCTCTTGCCTCCCCGGCTGACATTGTATGCTGGCGGGTGCCCAATCCCGTCGGCATAAATTAACCCCTCATTGTCTGCCGGCGGGGTCCAATCTATCAGTTGCAGCACCCCCAAACAGTGTTGGGTGGCACGCTGGGAGCCCACCCCAGCATGCCAAGTCCCCTGAAAAAAAAAACTGTCCTGCAATGTTAGTTTTTTTTCTCTCCCCTGTAACATAAAAACAGTCCCTCGTAGTCTCCTGCCCCGCACCCGCACCCACCCACTGCGCACCCTGCCTCCCCACACCCCCCCTCACCCCGTACTTATCTCCGGAGTCCGGCGCGACGATCTTCGGTGGACCAGGAACATGTCTGCACTCTTCAAAGCCGACTGTGAACTGAGAAAATGCCGGTAAGCTGTATAATGGAATGAATAGGGTTTTTTCAACTTTGCTGCATATCTCGGGCATTTGTTGGGGTTTTGGCACCACATTTTCAACATGGGGTTTTTGGGGCCCCTCCTCATGAATTCTATCACTGTCATGGCGTTAATCGGCCTCGAAAGGTGATTTTGCAGTCACTGCTTGAAATCACCTTTTGGGACCCATTAACGAAATGCCAGTGCCAGTGTTCATGAGGTGGCCTTTCAAAAAGCCTATGTTCCAAATTTGGTGGAAAAAATCCAACACATGCCTGTTTCATGAGCATGCGTTGCGCAGTTGCTACACAGGCTCATAACTTCGTGAATTCGCAATATTTTAACGCCAGATTTTCAGCATTGCCATTTTTGTACACCTCCTTGTGAACAGTACAGCTGTCATTTTCCACATCCTGCCCGAAATGTGTTTCCACACTTCCGGCGCACAATAGCGCAGTCGCTGTGGGAAATCAGTGTTTGGGCCAGATTATGAAAATGACAGTGACACAGTTCATGAGCAGAGGTCCTAAAATGCCTATGTTGAAAATTTGGTGATGATACTCCATAAAATGACTGTGTTACGAGTGTGCATTGGCAGATTGCACGCATGCTCGTACCGTCGTGCATTTGTGATATTTTCACTCTGGATTTTCGCCATTGCCATTTTTCCACACCTCTTGATGAACAGTACAGGCATCATTTCACATATCCTGCCCAAAATGTGTTTTCGCACTTCCGGCACAGAATAGCGTGGTCGCTGTGCGAAATCACTTCTTGGGACACTTTGAGGAAATAACAGTGACACTGTACATGAGCAGAGGTGCTAAAATGCCTATGTTGAAAATTTGGTGCTGAACGCTCATAAATGAAGAAAAGTTGCAAGCGCTGCGTGCATTTTTCCCACGACCTTGTAACTTTGCAAATTTGCTATATTTACATGCCACATTTTCAACACTGCCATTTTTTTTACACCTCCTTATGAACTGTACAGCTGTCATTTTTCACATCCTGCCCAAAATGTTTTCCTGCACTGCACTACCAAACACCCGAAGGGACACCCCAATGCCTGTCAGTCTCTGCAGGAAGGGGGTGGGTTGGCATCAGTTCAATACTTCACTGCCATGCCTATTATGCATCTCTCTCTAACTCCTGCACTACCAATGCCAATGCCAGCAAGACAACATTCGGCATTGACAAATGCTTGTTTTCCTTGTTGTTTACATTGCATTAAAGGGTCAGTGACCATCTGTTACATTCCTCAGTCAGAGACAAGACAAATGCTAGAGAGAATGTGTTTGTAAATAATTAAAGCCTCAGAGGTCCAGTTTCACAACTTGTATGGTTGTAGCCAAGAATAGAGAACACGGAGGGAGCACTAACTTCCTGGTGAGATCCATACTGGTCCTCAAGACAGCATTCTGCGGAGGGAAGGACAATGTACCACAGACAACTTTGGAGTAATGTAAAATCCACGTTTATAGTTACGGAGAATGTAGTGGTAAGTCCTTGCTGGAGAGGGGCTCAGAAAGGGGAAATGCAGTCTGTGACAGAAGTGATGTAAGAAAAAATCTGTAGCTATGTATTTTGCTAACCCACTAGGTAGCTGTACTAGTATGGTTATGCATAATACATTTGCATGCATTTAGTCAGTCATATTTTTTTCTTGCACATTTTATCACTTTTTCTATGCCTTTTGTACTGACAATGTATATGTCATTTGATGTCAAATAACATAATGCTGAGTAAAGATGGAAATATAACAAGAGTATAGGGAATGCTTACATTGAGCCTCCAGTGTGAGAGAGAGTGTGTGTGTGTGTGTGTGTGTGTGTGTGTGTGTGTGTGTGTGTTTGTTTCCTCTTTTTTTGTTTACACGCTGCCCGAATAATAATAATAATAATAAGACAACTTGCTTCTGCTGGAAATTGTTGTGTACATGATGCTGCTGTAATAAGTAATATGTTCTCAAAGCCTAGTGAAATTGCTATACTCTGAATGGGAATGTGTGCATAACCTCCCTCCCCCCCAAAAAAAAATGCCAATGGAAAAATATGTGTAGCACTTTCTTGTTTTTTTCATTAGATTGATCACAAGAAGCAAATAGCTTTCTGTTCGAAAAGTATTTTTAGTCGGACAATGTTTGTTTTGGTTTTTTTACCATGTTGATTATTTACTTACTGTATGCAATGTACCATTACTGGCATAACCTGTCCTGATCAGAAGGTTTCTTAGATACCGCAGTAATGTGAAAGGAGCGACAGTGAATGTTTTCCTTTTTGTTACACAACTACCTGCAGATTTTTTTTTTCATGAATATCTAGTCCCACATTTTACTTATTGTCATGAAAATACAAAGTAATCACATTCTGATAATCAGATGTCGTACTGTACAGGGCTTTGGCTTCACTGGGGCCTGGGGGTCCACCTGGAGAGATGAAGGTCTATACTGGCATGATGGTCTGCATCTGTCCAGGAAGGGAAACATGCTCCTAGGTGACAGGTTTAAAGGCTTCCTTGGCAAGCTTTTAAACTAGCCAAGGGGGGAGGTGCTGATAGGAAACAGGAAAGTTCAAGCCTCCCCCCACAAAACATGGCAGGTAGTAGGGTAAACACTGAGGTACAGAGCTTGACAGAGGGGCGGAACAGGGGTAAATGGAAAAATGGACAAGGGCAATAAGAGCAGGGATGGGGTAAAAAAGGATAAAGCCAACATTAAATGGAGGGCAATGAGTACCAATGCCCGTAGTCTGGGAAACAAGCTTCCAGAGCTAGTAGCCCTGATGGAAGAGGAACACTTGGATATTGTGGCAGTCACAGAAACATGGTACACGGACAACCATGACTGGGATGTCAACATACCAGGGTACACAATCTATAGAAGGGACAGGGAGGGTAAAAAGAGGAGGTGGAATAGCTCTCTACATAAGGGAAGGGTTCAGAGCTACAGAACTAAAAAGTAAAGGGGGAGGACAAGAGGAACTCTGGATCACCTTGGAGACAGGGAATGGCATCACAATCCGCACAGGGGTTGTATACAGACCCCCGTCTCAAGGGGAGGAAGCACATTCTCAAAATGGCTGAAAAAGGGGAGATACTGTTGATGGGGGACCTGAATATGCCCAGATGTTAACTGGGCGACATGGACTGCAGCCACATCCAAGAGCAAGGTCATTCTCGATGCCCTACAGGCGGCATGCCTTAGACAGCTAGTGGTGGAACTCACTCAGGAGGGAGCAATATTAGACCTGGTACTCTCAAATGGAGAGAGGATCACAAATTTAGAAGTCAGTAGACATCTGGGAACAAGCGACCACTGCACAGTGTGCTTCACAATAAACACAACCATGGAGACAAGCCATACAAAGACAAGGATACTGGACTTTAGAAGGGCTGACTTTGGCTTAATGGATTAATTCCTGAGGAATGCATTAGCAAATGGCCAGAAAGGAGGGATGGAAGAACAATGGAGAAAAATCAAAACTGCCATCATGGAGGCAACAAGCCTTTGTGTGAAACAAATAAAGAAAACAAAGCGGAATAAAAAACCACTATGGTTCTCAAAAGAGGTGTCAGGGAAGGTTAAGGAGAAAAAGGCTGCATTCAAAAAGTATAAGGAATCGCAGACAGAGCACAACAGGGAACTGTATCAATTAAAGCAGAAAGAAGTGGGGCAGGCAGTCAGAAAAGCAAAGGCCCAAACCGAGGAAAAGATAGCCAACTCAGTTAAGAAGGGGGATAAAACCTTTTATAGGTACATTAGGGAGCATAGAAAGGTTAAGGGAGGGGAGGTGGGCAGAGGGAGACAGTGAAAAGGCAGAGATACTGAATGAATACTTTTGCTCAGTATTCACAAAAGAAGAAGAGGAGGAGTTACCCAAACCAAACAGTAGAAGCACTCTGGATAGTGGGGTTGACGCCAGTCCATTTACAGAAGAAAGAGTACAGAAAGAAATCCTAAAACTTAAGGTGGACAAAGCAATGGGGCCTGACGGGATTCACCCTAGAATCCTAAAAGAGCTAAAGGAGGACCTAGTGACACCAATAACCACACTTTCTAACAATTCATGGGAAGATGGGGTGGTACCTGAGGACTGGAGGAGGGCAGATGTGATTCCCCTTCACAAAAGTGGGCGCAAGGCAGAAGCAGGAAACTACAGACCTGTTAGTTTGACCTCAGTGGTGGGGAAAATGATGGAATCACTTCTGAAAGAAAGAATTGTTGAGTACCTAGAGGCCAGCGGGGCACAGGACCCAAAGCAGCATGGATTCACAGCAGGAAGGTCATGTCAGACAAATCTAATCAATTTCTTTGACTGGGTGACCAAAGTAATAGACCAGGGAGGGGCTGTGGATATGGCCTACCTAGACTTTAGCAAGGCATTTGACACAGTCCCGCACAAAAAGATTAATAATCAAGTTAGCCAGCCTGGGAGTGGGTCCCAGGGTGGTAGCCTGGGTAGCAAACTGGCTGCACAACAGGACACAGAAGGTAATAGTGAATGGAACACATTCTGAAGAAAGGGGGTTACTAGTGGAGTACCTCAGGGCTCAGTACTGGGTCCAGTCCTCTTTAACGTCTTTATAGGTGACATTGCAGAGGGTCTGGAAGGAAAGGTAAGCCTCTTTGCAGATGGCACAAAGATCTGTAACAGAGTTGATACACAAGGGGGGGGGTAGAAAGGATGAGAAGGGACTTGGCAAGGTTGGAGGAATGGTCAGACATATGGCAACTTAGATTCAATGCAAAGAAGTGGAAAGTAATGCACCTGTGAAATAAAAATCCAGGAGAAGAGTACACAATAGCAGGGGAGGTGCTAACGACAACAATAATGGAAAGGGATCTGGGTGTAGTCATATCAGATGACCTAAAGGTGGGTAAGCAATGTGAGAAGTCTGTAAGGAGAGCCAGGGGGATACTGGGATGCATAGGGAGGGGCATCACAAGTAGAAAAAGGAAGTGGTTATCCCTCTATACAGACAGTTGGTGAGACCCCATCTGAGTACTGCTGCAGTTTTGGAGACCTCATCTATGCAAGGACATAGACAGGATGGATGCAGTCCAGAGGAGGCAACTAAAATGGTGCAGGGTCTACATCAGAAACCATATGAAGAGAGACTGAGAGAGCTTAATATGTATACCCTTGATGAAAGGAGGGACGGGGGGACATGATAGAAACTTTTAAGTACCTCAAGGGAATCAACAAAGTCCAGGAGGGTAGCATCTTTCAGAAAAAGAGATGTGTAAGAACAAGGGGGCACAATTTAAAGTTAGAGGGGGGATGGCTCAGGGGTAATGTGATTAAATTCTTTTCCACGGAGAGAGTGGTGGACGCATGGAACTGCCTTCCTGGAGAGGTTGTGAGGTCTAAAACAGTGGGGGAATTCAAACATGCATGGGACAGACATAAGGTAATTATAATAGGGGGTTGCAGGAAGTAGGCTGTTGGTTAACTAGAATCTGCAGCTTATCCAATAGGTAGGGAAATGAGCAGACTGGGTGGGCCAAGTGGTCCTTATCTGCCGTCAAAGTCTATGTTTCTATGTTTAAACCTAAAAACGTTCATACACAGTATCTGATTATTAATTCTATGCTTGTTGTATGGAAGCGATAGATTCTGAAACCTTTTTATGCCTGTGGTGTGCAGTCTATAGTGTTACTTCTAATCACATTTAGTAACGAGTCCTGTAGAGCAGACTATCCACTTTGATGCATGAATTGCATGCACAAGAAAGCTATCGTGAAACAGTCTATCTTGGCTGGTAATGTGGTGGGAATGCTTCAAAGTTATTTAAACCCATGTTATGAAGTTATTTAAATGCAGTCTGTACTGCAGTGGACTTTGGTTAAAATACAGCAAAGATAAATAGGGCTCCACAGTGCTGTGAATGTATTCTGTTGATCGTGCTCTTTTTTTTATTATGTTGGCTCGTGCTTCCGCGCCAGCCAACATCTTGTAGTAGTAGCAGATTTGGAGGCGCGGTTACTGTTGGGCGAATGCAGGGCACGCACCAGTAGTGTGCGTCCCTCATTCCCCAGTAAGCCAGCAGCAGGCGCTGACATCATGAATCCCTAATGTGGCCACCAGATCTAAGAAAAGGTCCACTGCAATGAGAGTGAAGCTGTCAAGCAGCGGGACCACAACACACCTCCCAACGTGCAAGCAACATGGTGGCAGTGATACCGCCGCCTGCTTTCACAATGCTGATGGGGGAGCCCACTCCCTGTCGACATAATGTCCCCCCTCCCATTTCTGCTGTGTGTCGAGGGGGTGCCCAGTCCCCCTTGGTATCATGCGCACCCCTAAAAGTCTTTCTTTGACGATGGGGGGCCCAATCCCACTCGGCTTTTATCCCCTTCCTTGTTTATTTTGTTGATGGAGGAGCCCACTCCCCATCAGCATAATGTCTCCTCTGCTTTTGTTGTGTGCTGAGGGGGTGTGCCCAATCCCCCTTGGCTCTTGCCCCCCTTCTTGAAAGTTTCTAACATGTCCCCATCTCCCTCCTTTCCTTGAGGCTATACATATTAAACTCCTTAAGTCTCTGTTCATATGTCTTCTGGTGCAGACCCTGCTCCATTGTAGTTGTCCTCCTCTGGACTGCCTCCATCCTGTCTATGTCTTTGAAGAGAATGGGTCTCCAGAACTGCATCCAGTACTCCATATGGGGTCTCACCAGCAGTCTGTACAGAGGGATAACAACTTCCTGTTTTCTACTGGTGATGCCTCTCCCTATGCATCCCAATGTCCCCCCAGCCCTCCTTATTGCACTCTCACATTGCTTGACCACCTTTAGGTCATCTGATATGACTACCCCCAGGTCCCTTTCCATTTTTGTTGTTGTTAGTATCTCCCCCCCCCCCATTGTGTACTCTTCCCCTGGGTTTTTGTTTCCCAGGTGCATTACTTTGCACTTCTTAGCATTGAATCTAAGCTGCCATACATTTGACCATTCCTCCAACCTTGCCAAGTCCCTTCTCATCCTTTCCACCCCACCATGTGTATCAGCTCTGTTGTGGATCTTTGTGTCGTCTGCAAAGAGACATGCTTTTCCTTCCAGTCCCTCTGCAATGTCGCTTATAAATACATTGAAGAGGACTGGTCCTAGTACTGAACCCTGCAGTACCCCACTAGTAACCCCCCTTTCTTCAGAGTGGATGCGGTTTACTATTACCCTCTGTGCCCTGTACTCCAGCCAATTCTTTACCCAGGCTACCATCTTGGGACCCACTCCCAGGCTGGCTAACTTGTATATTAATCTTTTCTGTGGGACTGTGTCAAATGCGTTGCTAAAGTCTAGGTAGGCCATGTCCACAGCCCCTCCCTGATCTACTACTTTGGTCACCCAGTCAAAGAAATCTATTAGATTCGTCTGACATGACCTTCCCCACACACCACAGGGTAAAACGTTTTTGGGTTGAAACCGTGTTTAAAACCAGTTTTAAGCATAGGTCCCTTGCAGGGTTTCAGCATGGTTTTTAAACATGGTTTTAAACCATGTTAGGCGCTGATGCAAACAGTGTTTTGACTTTTTAAAACATTTTAAACCACTTGAAACATCTTAAAAAGTATAGTGGTTACATAGCCTATGTTTCTATGCTGGGATAATATCCAGTAGAACACTGGTACTCTGACTAATGCCTGGGCAATGCCCTAGTTTTAATGGACAGCATATCCAGATTATTCTGCATATCTGTGATAATCTAGCCACCATGAAACAGAGTGGGTAATTTAAGCAGTTAACCAATTCTACTCAATAAGTAGTCAAGTTAAGTCTTAATCAAATAGGTATGGAGCAGCTACTGGGATCATACAGGTGCTATATGATCTAAATACCATAGTAACTAGCTGGTCTGAAATTTTGAAAACTCTGTGGATCTAGCTCCAGATACAACTTTTCTGAGTGGATAGCTAATTGAGCAGATAATCCACTCTTCAGTCACAGTCTACATGTAGACTGACATTTATTTTAGAATCACAGTTTGTGGCTCAAAGGAAACTGTCTCCCCCAAAGTAACTTTTTTTTTTAAAGTGAAGGCTTCAAAATTGAACTAACGTTGAATAGTCCCAGTGTGTATTTATTTATTTAGTTATTTGCTTTTTGTAACTGGGTGAGTGCACATAAAAATGTCTATTTTCAGGCATGACCCAGGAGGATACAAGTGGAAACACGTGAGTATACATGTGACGCAGCACATGAGATATGAGATATGTAACATAGTGAGGAGGAGAATCACATACAATCAACTGTAGGTATCAGTGATGCAAGTGGTAGACAAGAAGCACAGGAACTCAGGCACTGGCAATTATGAAATACAGAATGAAGATCTTCAATCTAAAGGATAGCTGTGTCAAGGCACAATTATCTAATTTGATGCTAGTAGATTCATTTAGAGATATTAAAGTATTTCTAGGAAAATAGCATTGTTGTACAAGTCAAATGGTGTTATGGAAACCCTGATAGAAGATCACAGATCCAGAAACTGTCATTATGTTACTGGTTTAAGAACTAAAGTTTTAGTGTTAGTGGGAAGAAGTACAGGAACTCAGTTCCTCCTGCAAAAAAAGGTACAGGAACTGTGTTCCTGTGCATTCCTGCTCACTTTTGTCACTGGTAGGTATGGAGAAACATTCTTCTAAACATTCTTCAGCATGATACAAACAATACAGGATACAGTACATGTTTGTATGTTAAGCCAGAAGGCCTTTCTCATAGACAATCTAGGGCAGTTCTAAATGACAACATATAGAATAATGGATAGGGAACTGTGCACAACAAGGCTGTGTTTTCATCGAGGGGTTGATGACATCATAGACCTCTAGAGCAAAGCTCGAGAGGTCCCTATGATGTCATCAACCACCGATATGGAAACACTGCCTTGATGTGTACAGTTCCCAATCTGTTATTTTATATAGTATATGGTTCCCCCCAAACTGTGCCAGTTTAATTTCACAAGGATTTGTCACAACTTCTGTATGTTGTCCTGACACTGCCGTTTCCTCCCGGTCCTTGCTGCAGTCCTGCTCCGCTGTTGACCCCGAAGGAAGCATTTCTCGCTGTCGTCTGACTTAGCTTTGTTCCCCAGGACCATTGATTTATTTAAAAAAAAGATTGTTGATAAACTGATAGTTTGGAAACACGGTGTTGACTATGGCAGTCCGTGTCCAAACTATCTGAGAAGCTGGTGCCCAACTGCTCGCTTACCAGCACTGCTATGTTGTATAGTATTTTTTGTGAAACCCAATGTTTCAGCCAATTGGGAAACAGTTGACGGTTAAGAAGTTGTTGTACTATGTTGTGATGTCAGAATGATAGTATAACAACTTTTTTGACCTTTGAACTGTCTTATAACAGGATTTCGAAAACCATCGTTTTCCATCCACAATAAACCATAACCATATACAATAAGGTTTTTTACTATGACTACAACTACTTTTGGAGGATGCAATTTGCTATCACCACGCTCTGGAAACTAGCCACTGCCATTGTCTGATGCAGGTTTGCTACCACTAAAATAGTGTCCTGATGACAGTCACTGCCATGCTCAGGTTCACTGACACCATCCTGAAGGAAATGGATCAGAGTTTGATCACTGCCACTATCTGTGTTTTTAATACCTTGTATGGTTTCCACTGAAGGAAGTTCCCACCTTTAAATACCTGAAAAAACTGAGCGGACAGACATCTGACTTCCCCTGCCATGATGATGGCGTGCACAAAAAGCTCTTCCCAAAATGTGAGTCACTCTAACAAAACAAGTCATGTCTCTTCCTCCTAGTATGCTGTGAGATTATTGCGGAAATGATCCTCCCAGTGTTTGACTAAAGGGATGGGGTGCATAGTGTCATATCCAGATCCATCTCTCCAGACTGGATCCCCTCATTCACTCTGTCACTTCACTCAGTACTGCCCCTTCCCATGTGGCCACCACTGTTCCCTTCACTCGTCTCACTCCCCTCCCTCCTGTGAGGACCAATCTCTCTCTCAGTGTCTCCTTAAGTAAAGACCCAGCTGCGTTCACTGCTATCTCATGGCCTCATCAACAGTCCTCCCCCTTTCTACTACTCCATGAGGAATTATGAGCTCCCACACACACTCCTTAACTTTACTCATCCCATGACCTTTGCTGAGCAGTTTAAAAGACAAGAAATTCGGTGCAAAAGTACTGAAGCAAAGGTAGCCTGGAAAGGCATTTACAATAAAGCCAAGTTTCAAAGGAATAACAAATTACACATACCCCACAAATGTACAGCATCATGGGAAGCATTTGCAAATCACAATAAAATAATGAAGGCTGTGTCAACTCATATCCTGATTCCTGGTGCATCCTAGGGGAAGAGGAGTTGAATACATTAAAAAAAGCTTGATGCTAAGCTAGCCTTAGTTCTTTTATGGTGATTTGCATATTTTATTTATTTATTTAGTTATTTATTTGAAAATTGGTGACCAGGAAAAGCCCACTGACCTGAAGCTTGATTCCAGGTATGGCCCAATGGAAGGAAATAGGGGGAACAAAATACAAAACACACACCAAGTTCAAGTATTTCCCAAGGTGCTTTTCATATTTGCAGTATGTGTAAATTGGTATTTCTCTGCTGGTCAGGCTGCCCTCCGTTATAGGCTACATTGGCTATGGGTCACCCTCCCTTCCCTGCCCACTTCTCCTCTACTCACACAGCCCTGAAAGTCCTTGTCCATGAATATTCCACTTATATATGCACCTACTTCGAATACCAAGTCATGCCCTTCTTCTTCTTTCTTGTGTGTTCCTCTTTCTTTCATCCATCTTGCTTACTTCCTCCTATGCCCATCCCATCCTCATATACCTACCCTCCCAAGTCCCTTTTCTACCCAGGATTGACCTCTAAGATGCCCCATCCCCCAGTAGGAGTTACTATTGGTTAGCATTGCTGCAGTCAGCTGAGTTTCATGAACATAGTTCCAGTATTAGAGTTAACTTTTCTGATTGCACATTTTTTAGCATACTGTCTATACACCTTTTTTATATGTACATTTATTTTTTCTCATTTTTACACATGCAGTGGGTCTAGCCCTACAGATGTCTTGTGATCACAGTAGAGAAAAGAGAGCTTATTGGACACTGAATGGACTTTTAAATTGTGGAGGTGAACAGAAATGACTGCGTGTCAACTGCACTATTTTGTATCGGTGGAACATGGCACTGTCTGCCATGTCCATGAAAGATGCCAGAGTTGTCTGCACATGCACAATGACTCGCACATGCACACTAAACTCCAGGAGCACGGCGGCAGAGTCTGTCATGTCTAAGGTAGCCACTGGAGCCCAGTGCGCATGCACAAGTCATTGCACATTGGCAAAGAACTCTGGTTGCCATCTTTTTTTTTTTTTTTATGAAGGTCCATGAGCATGAAGTACACATTTGCAAGGATGACCCAAAACATTATGTATTTATAGGAACACACATATGAACATATGACTAAGTCAGCAGAAAAAGGCCTTGGGGTCCATCATGTCATAGAAACATAGAATCTGATGGCAGATAAGGACTGCTTGGCCCACCTAGTCTACTTGAGTTTGCAAACCCCCTCAGCACCTACTGAGGAAACTTCCCCCACTCCCCATTATCTACTCCTCTCACCACTAATGTTCTCCCTAGGGACCCCTCTATGCAACTTTCTCTTTTACTCTGTTCCATCCTGTCTTGAAGCTGTCCATGGTTCTTAGGGAGACAACTTCCTCCAGCAACTCATTTCATTTCACCACCACCCTCTCAGTGTAAACGCGTCTCCTCATCTCCCTCCTGAATCCCCCCCCCACCAGCTTGAGGCAATGCCCCCTAATGGTCCAGTTTCCATTAAGACTGAAGAGACCCTCAGAGCTCAGTTTGTTGATACCCCTAAGGTATTTAAAAGTTTTGATTATGTCTCCCCCATCCCTGCTATCCTCCAAGAAGTAGATAATGGGGAGTGGGGGAAGTTCCCTCAGTAGGTGCTGAGGGGGTTTGCAAACTCAAGCAGACTAGGTGGGCCAAGCAGTCCATATCTGCCATCAGATTCTATGTTTCTATGACATGATGGACCCCAAGGCCTTTTTCTGCTGACTTAGTCATATGTTCATATGTGTGTTCCTATAAATCCATAATGTTTATATATGTCAGTCTTCAGCTTTGGGTCATCCTTGAAAATGTGCACTTCATGCTCATGGACCTTCTTAAAAAACAACAACATACTAGCTGTGATGTGTGGAACAGCAGTTAGCCTGACAGATGACATATCTTGCTCTACTGACCCACACTACATCATCAGCAGTGTGACCTCACTAACCGAGACATCACTGCTACTTAGGAACAGCAAGTGAGTGACTGCCAAATTATTCACCTGTGACGTTACTGTCAGTGAGACCACAATGCTGATGATGTGGTGTGCGGCAGTAGACTTACAGTAGATATGTCGGCTTCCAGGCTAAGAGCTGTTCCACACATCCAGCACAATATTATCACATAGAATACTTTCTGATGAGCAATAGTACAAAGAAAAATACTCCAGAAATAAAATGTTTCAACTGACTACTACTTAAAATTTTTATTATTTTCCTGTCTGCCTGTTTTGGCTCCACTAGCTCTTTCAGGAAACCATCCCAGTTCAACCCTCTGAAAACAACAAATTTAAAAATCGTATTTATTTTCATTCCTAACATCAGATTGTCTTGAATTTACAGCAGATCCCTCCTTTTTCAGCTACTATTGAACTAATTTATTTTAAGAAATCTAAAGTTCCCTGCACTGCAGATAACATGTATTCCTAATTCTTTCCAAAGTATTGTGTGTGGCTGGTAAAATAATTATTTTTCCTGAGCAAGAGGATCCCTGCTCTCCGAGTTCTGATTCTGTCCTGCGCCAGTGTTCCAAAAAGTGAATTATGAGGGGAAGGGGGGGACAGGCACTTTATTATATACAGGTAGTCCTCATTCAGACAGAAGACAGCCCCAAGGGGCATCCACCTTGATTTTGTCAATGAAAGTAATGTGAAACCCACAGACTGCCTGTCAGGGAAAAATGAAAAAAGGGTCTGTCCAGTTCTCCAAGATGGCATTATTACATTATCCCACCTGAGGAGGCAGAGTGACTAGTGATGCCACACACTGAATATCAGCACTTGGCCACCACATAACAATTATTGTATCTCTTTAGCTTTATTATACATGCTAATGTCTTTAGGTGGCAGACGATGTCCTGCAGGATTAAAACAGGGAAAAAAAACATAGTCCCCTTAAAAAGCATAACAAGAATACATACAGGTCAGCACATTATATACACTAATCCATTGATTGTTGTATCTTTCTGGTATCAGGAATATGGCATTGTTTATTACAGTAAGACACAACTCATTTGCACCCATAGGCTTTACTAGCGCTGTGGTAGAAGCCATTCTACCTTGTATAATTCAGCAAAAAACAGTGATACGATATTGCAACTGGGCTGGTAAATGTGTTTAAATCCAGAATTCTGCAACTTTAAAACTACTGGGTGCGTCAACGTTTCAAAATGTCAGCATTAGCGATTCCTTATCTCAAGCATCCAATTACCATTCTAAACCTCTGTGAGGACCACATACATTTTCAGTTGATAGAAGCATTTGGTATAGTTATTTTTAGTTGCGTTCCCGCTAATGGTTTTGGAATAAAATTGTATTCATCTGACTAGGTCATCGGCCTATAAACTGGCTGATGGTGGCAGTGACGTTTTGTTTCTCGTTTTGTTGCTTTATGTACGGAAATTTATATTTGGACCGACATATAGCCAGAAAAAGTTGGGGCATATGATTTACCAAAATAAACTATTTCAGAATTTGTATGAGCACTGAAATAAACAAAACATTAATCACAGTACAAGATATATGGATACCTTTACAAATGTTTTAATACATTTTATAGTGCAAATGCAATGAACATTTTAGCTATACAGTTTTATCAGGTCCCATAAAAATCCACGTAAATAGGATTTATGTGTTCTCTTTGACTAAATGTGCAAAATACTGCCAATTTAGTGTTTAGATGTCCTAGAAGCAGAATTGTCAGCAGCCGCATTCAACTGTTGCTTTCGGTCCCAGTGCCTGACTTTTCATCCAAGCCAGCCACAAACTTGGGCAGAAGCTGCATTCTTTAGGAGTCAAAACTATTGCTTGGAGATCCTGCTTATTTCAAGAGAATGGGCAAAGACCTCAATACAGGGAGATATTTGACCTCCTTTACTTTTATCAGATGGTGCTGTATTTCAGAGGAAGTGTGTTTGCAGCAACGTTTCTTCCTGTGGTACTAGTACTTATTTAACTCTTTTTTTTTGCCATGCTGTTATATCTCAAATGTTCTGGTGGTGGTCGGGAATGGAGGGAGCGGGGTGAGCAGCATGCACTGGGAGGGAGCAGGAGGGTTTAATTACTTGCTGGTGGCAATTGATGGAGTGGGGGCAGAGGACATGCAGAAAGAGACAGGGAAGGGTTTAATTAGATGCTGGGGGGAAAAGGAGGGAGTGGGGCGAGCACCACGCAGTGGAAGGCAGGGGGCTAATTAGATGCCAAGGATGTTGGGAGAGATGAGACACATGAAAGGAGGAACAGACCTGTTGCTCTCGGTGGTGGGCAGCAGTGAGAGCACTGCAGGTGCAGACCCTCCAGTGATGTCCGCGGACAGCGACCCCAGAAGACACTGAAGACTCTGAGCTACTCTCTGGTTTTGACTTTGCAGTCTGTAGATCAAGAGGCAGAGCAGATCCCTCCCTCAGTACCCCTGTCTTACTCTTTTTTCCCCAGAGTCACTGAAGGCATTAAACAAAGCTGCAAGGTAATATATTTATTAGTCGCAATCGCAAATGGCAAATCCCACGGAGTGTGTTGTGTGGTGGGTTGTAAGTCGATTGTTTCCAAAGGGAGAGATGCTGTGTGCTGGCTGCTGGTGCCTAGGCTCCTCCAAAGTATCAACTGAAGATTTATTGTTCATAGGGCTGCAACTTCTGCTATAACTCCGATTTCTTGCTTGCGAATGACAGAAGATGGCTGCTGTGGATCATCTGCAACAGTAGAATTAACATTTGCACTGGAGGAAGGTGGGGAGATAGAGGACCACAAAGGAGCATATTTATTTTTCAATAGAAGAGATTCTGAATCTCTTATTGAAAAAATGCTCCTTTGCAATTCCTCTACTCCACCACCTTCCTCCAATGCAAGTGTTTGCCACAATAATCAGGGACCGCCCTGCATTGCAGAGTCAGCTTCTCATCTGCCACAGGCTGACACTGCAGTGATGTGGCACTCCCTAATTGCAGTGGTGAAATTGTTTCAAGTTGGTGGCAGGCTTGCAAACTAGTGTCACTGCCAGCCTGCACTGCCATTGGTGACACACAGCCAAGCCCACAAAAGCAGTGGCGGCATTGGCCGCAACAGTGCCACACCTCCTCAACCCGCTTCTCTCCTAAGCTGCCACAACATGTTTCTTGCGCATGCGCAAGCAAACATAAAAAGCATTATGGTTTTGGCTGTCCTGAGTCTTGATAAATTAGGCCTTGGATCTTTCTTGGGATCATCAACCCTAACTCTTGGTGTTATGCAATGCCAGATCAATTAAGAATAAGACTGTAATTATTGCAGATCTTTTTGGAACAACTGATCTGGCCTGCATAACTGAGACCTGGCTGGATGAAAATGCTGGCCCCATGTTGGAGGCTGCAGTTCCAGCTGGGTACTCGGTGACACACCGTTCAAGATTGGACCTCGGGGGTGTGTGTATGTGGTGGTCTGTTTCAAGACCGAGTTGGGCCTCATGAGTGTACCAGTTGAGGAGACCAAATCTTTTGAGTGTACTGTGGTAGCAGGTGTAGGTTGTAGAATAGCTCTCGTCTACCGTCCACCCGGGGATGAGAAGCGATTCCTACAGGAAGTAGCAGATTTTGTGGTCAACATGGCATTTGAGTTGCCCAGACTGATGGTTTTGGGTGACTTTAATGCCTGGGTCGATGATGAACTCTTGCAATTTGGATAACACTTCCTCCTGTTGATGATATTGCCAGGCCTCACACAAATTGTTACCTCTGCTACCCATAAATATGGTCACTCTCTGGATTTGGTTTTCCTCCTGGGGATTGAAGCCTCCGATTTGGGGGTGGAACCTGTCGGTTTGGTCCAGTCACTACACCATGAGGTTCAACTTTTGCATCCCCCTCTGTAGGCCCGCCCCTGTGGATATGGTAATTTACCGCCCTTTACGGGATGTGAGCCCTGAAAGCCTAGCAGTGGTGATTGACCTCTCGGAGTTTCCTGTGGCAAGCTCGAATCCAGAGACTTTGGTGCTGGCCTATAACAAGACCATATCCACAGCCCTGGATTCAATTGCTCCAGTCCGTGTTCATCCTCTCTCCCTTCACCCTCGGGTCCCTTGATTTAATGGGACCCTGAGGGAGCTGCAGCGACTAGGACAAAGGTTAGAGCGGTGCTGGTGGAAATCCACCCTGGAGGATGACCACCTTAGATTGGTAGAGCATTATCAAGTCTACCAATCAGTGATCTCCTGTAAGAAGGCAGAATTCCTGTCTGAGGAGATTGCTGCCACTCAGAACCGACCGGTTCAGCTGTTCTGAACTGTGGACAGGCTGTGCAACCCAGCCTGTCTGCAGCACCAAAGAGCCTTTTCGCAAGTGGAGTGCAATGAGCTTCCTCAGTTCTTTGTGAATAAGGTGGCTGACATCAGGGCTGAGATCTTCTTGACTCGCTCTTTGGGGGATGCTGTTGATCGGTGCCTGGTCACCTCACCTCGTGCTTCCTGGAGTACCTTTGACCGGCTGGAGCTCATGGATGTCATGCGGATTGTCCAGAGTATGTGCCCTACATGTTGTAGTTTGGATCTGGGCCCAATTTCCCTGATTATGGGTTGCTGTGATATTATTGGCCTGGTCCTGGTATAGATAGTCCAGTGCTCCCTTGATTCGGGTGAGTTTCCAAGCTCCCTGAAGGAGGTGGTGGTGACACCCCTCCTGAAGAAGGCTTCTTTGGACCCGGACTCTCTGGTCAACTATAGACCAATCTCAAACCTCCCCTTTATAGGGGAGGTTATTGAGAAAGTAGTGGCAGTACAGTTGGAGAACCATTTGACCATCCATAATATCTATGAACCTCTCCTGTCACGTTTTCGAAAGAGGCACAGTACCGAGACTGCACTGGTTCGGGTGCTCAATGTTCTCCTGATGGCAAGAGATCAGAGAAGCTGCTCCATCTTGGTGCTCCTTGATCTCTCTTCAGCTTTTGACACTGTGGACCATGGGGTGCTGCTTGGGTGCCTGAGGCCCATCTGTGGCCTGACTAGTACAGTCCTCAGGTGGTTTACATCTTTCATCACTGGCAGAACTCAGGGAGTGGTGTCTGGGATTTATTCCTCTGACCCACTCTTTCTGTCATGTGGGGTCCCTCAGGGCTCAGTGCTGTCCCCAAGTTGTTTGCAGTGTATATGCAGCCCCTTGAAGACATTGTAAGATGGCATGGGCTGAGGTTTCACTGCTATGCTGATGATATCCAGCTCTACCTGTCTTTTGCACCTGACCAGGATAGTACTCTCTCGATATTTAACAACTGCCTTGCTAAAATCCAGGATTGGATGAATTCAAGCTGGCTAAAGTTGAACGCGGGAAAGACCGAGGTGATGGTTGTGGATCTGGGTCACCTGATAGAGGGGATGAGGGCTGGTCAGCCCTCTGGACTTTGTCTTGGGGCTCCCAGATCCTTGCCTCTGAATAGGTGCAAGACCTGTGGATGGTGCTTGACAATGGGCTGACACTATGATCTCAGGTGTCGGCAGTCGTCAAGTCTTCCTCTAATCATCTTGGGATCATCACCCGGATCAAGAACCTTGTTCCATCCAGTGATCTGCCTACATTGGTCCACGCCTTTGTGACCTTGTGCCTTGATTATTGCAACTCCCTGTACTTAGAGCTACCTCGGGTTGATATCCACTGCCTGCAGCTAGTGCAGAATGGTTGCTGATGGGGACTTCTCGATCTTCTCATATTACCCCTGTGCTGCGCTATCTGCACTGGCTGCTGATTTTTTTTTTTTTTTTTTTATTAAGCATCAGTTTACAACCTTTGAGCCAGTGGCTCGTTTACAAAGGTACCTCGTCACAGAGAAGACAATACAGTGATAACAACTTAGTACAGAGAAACAGTGCACAGTTTGTTTTTTTGAGGCTACAGGAGGACAAATGAGATCAACAGTTTACCACATACAGGGTTGGTGAAGTTAACATTGTTCAGGGAAATAACTAGAACATCAGAAAAACATAGGATATCAATACAGTGTGTTTTAGAGGAGTCAACAGGGAGGTAGCAGGAACCAAGGGTAGAGAGAAGGTAGAGGATTTGAGCAGCCAACAGGGGGCTTTGTCAGAGAGTGAGCAAGATAGCTTAGAAACAGCAACAGCTGCGAGTGGTGAAAAGGTGGTTCTGGACGGCAGTTTTAAAGCAAGAGACTGTGGGGGTGTCTGAGATACTGGCAAGGAGGAAATTGTACCAAGAAGGGGCACGGTAGTGGAAATCCCGTTGTCCATGAGAGGTCCTTGCCCTAGGAACCTTCAACTTGGTTTTACAGGAGGACTGTGTTGAAGCTAGGGAGTTAGAACGGTGGATAACGGCAGTCAAACCAGGAGGAGAGAGCCCAAGGAGAGTTTTTTTTGTAAGGATGCAGGTTTGATACCTAAGACGTTCGTCAAGATTGAGCAGATTAGCCTGGGAGTAAAGATGGCAGGTATGTGTAAGTCTAGGAGCACCTAAGATTAGTCGACAGGCCTTATTTAAGGTGAGGCGGATTTTGTTTAGCGAGGTCTGGTCAGCAGCCCCGTAGACTGGTAAGCCATAGTCAACAAGTGACAGAATGGAGGACATAACTGCGAGTCGGAGGGCATCGGGGGGGGAGACAGTGTTTGTGGCGGTAAAGGATTCCCAACCTAATATTGGTGGTGAAGGCTAAGGCGGAGATATGGGAATGGAACGTGAGGGCAGGGTCAAAGGTTATCCCAAGGTATTTGTATGTTTAAACTTGTTTGAGTAGGAACATAGAGCTGGCGAAGACTTGAAGTTGGAAATTACTAGCTTTGTTTTGGGGGTGGGAGAAGATCATAGATTTGGTCTTTTTAAGATTGATAACTAGTCTATGTTCTTTAAAACAGGCTTCCACGTCTTTATAGGATAATTGCAGGGAATCTTGGAGGGTGGTGGGGTTACGGTCAGAAGCGAAGATAACAGCGTCATCTGCATAAAGGAGGAGTTTACCAGTACAGGCACCTGGCAGGGTGTTGAGATAAAGGGAAAAGAGCAGGGGCCCAAGAATAGAGCCCTGGGGAACCCCAGATCGGATAGGGCAGAGGTCAGAGAGGGTGCCATTGATTTTTTACATGCTGGGACCGGGCAGACAGATAGCTGGAGCACCATGAGACAGGTCCTGCAGCAAAGCCAGCGTGGCTGAGTGTATCCAGCAGGAGAGGATGGGATACGGTGTCAAAGGCTTTTGACAGATCGATGAACACTGCACCAGCAAGCGAGCCCGAGTCCAGGGAGGAATGGAGGAAGTTAGAAAACTCGATGAGGGCGGTATTGGTGCTGTGCCCAGCACAGAAGCTGTGTTGTTCAGGGCAAAGGATACTGTATTTGGTAAGAAACTCAGATATTTGGGAGGATACTACTTTCTCTAAGGCTTTTGAGAGTGGTGAGAGGATTGAGATGGGACGATAATGACCAGAAAGGGCCCTATCTCCACCCTTATATATGGAAGTGACAGTGGCAATTTTCCAGGCTGATGGAAATTGCCCTAGACAGAGTGACTTGTTGAAAAGGCAAGTGATTGGGGTGATGACCTGGTCCAATGCCAGGCTGAGGAGTCTGGGGTTCAAGGAGTCACTGCCAGTGGTGTAGCTTCTTAGGGCCTTGGTCAGATACGGTCTGACTTGATTGACAGTAACCCGGTGGAAGTGGAAAGTTGCGTGTGAGAGAGCAGAGTCAGGAGAGTGAGGAGGGGGGTCAAAAAAGTTGCTAGGGAGTACAGAGCTAAGGTCAGTAAAGGATTTATTAAGATGGTTAGCAATGAGGGTAGGATCAGTAGAGATAATACCCTCAATATTGATTTGGGAAGGCGGAGGAGAGCAAGTACCACCATTTAGTTGTTTGATGTGGCGGATCACCTTTAAATAGTGAACTATTCGGAAAATGCATCTGAATATTCGGGAAGCTTACTAATTGTGGTATTCAGAAAATACTATTCGGCCCATGTACAGCCCTGCTGAAAATAGTCGAGCCCCACAAAAAAAAAAAGATTACAAGAAAGCACATAAATTACTCTTCTGTTGGAATGGAGGGCCCTGCACTTCCACACCCACATTGCATGTAAATAAATGAAAGCATGGAAGCGTTGGGCCCAGCGGGACCTTTAAAGTCAGATTACTGACTTATAAAGCCCTACACGGACTTGGCCCTGACTAGTTGAAAGAGCTTCTTGCACCTTACTGCCACAAGTGACAGCTTTGTTTGGCTGACGAGGGGTTGTTGGAGATTCCGAGGGTGTCTTTAAAATCTTCTGGGACCCTTGCATTTATGTACGTGGCCCTACCCTATGGAATTCTCTGCCCATCAGCTGAGGGAGTGCACGACTGTGGGGGGATTTAAACAGATGTTGAAAACTTTTTTATGGCATCAGGCCTTTAGTGTAATGGATTGAAGAGACCCTGACAGATTATTTTATTGCTGTGTTTGTTGATTTTATCATTGCTGTTTTAACCTTACTGTACAGCGCCTTGATATTTTGATAGGTGCTTAATTTAAATAAAGAATATTATTATAAATATTATTATTAACACTCACCCCATTCCATCAGTAAATAAACTCAGATGTGCAAACTATATGAAAATGAGGCGAACGTTAGGGTTGATAACCCCAAGGAAGACCCCAGGCTTAATTTGCCAAGACTCAGGACAGCCAAAACCACAATTTGTTTTTCATTTTGTTGCTTGCAGAGTGGAGGTGGGGTGTTAGGGTTGGAAACTGTAACACCAGATTTCCCTACTTATGTCGGTTTAAACCTAACTGGTGCATTAACAATGTTGTTGCAATGAATTTCCTTACTTTTTGAGATAGTAGAATAATTTCATCATTCACACAGGTCACTTCAGGACCTGCAAGAACACATCCATGTGATCATGAAAGTACAGGGCCCACTGGGCCCAACGCTTCCATGCTTTAATTTATTTACATGCGATGTGGGTGTGGAAGTGCAGGGCCCTCCATTCCAACAGAAGAGTAATTTATGTGCTTTCTTGTAATTTTTTTTTTTTTTTTGTGGATGGACTATTTTCAGCAGGGCTGTATATGGGCCGAATAGTATTTTCCGAATACCACAAATAGTAGGCTTCCCGAATATTCGGATGCATTTTCCGAATAGTTCACTATTCGGCCACTTTTTGGGAACTATTGTTCGGTGAGATTTTCAAGTCTCACAGAGCTTTGATGGCCAATCAAAAACTGTTTCTTGAGCTCAAAGGCAAGCACACCATGTGACTTTCTTACTCTGAGCTGGTAGAAGACAGGAGACAGTGGTTTCTGAGAGCTGCTCTGCAGTAATTTTGAGACCTCAAACTTGCTAAAAAAACAAATAGATTTTTGCTTCACAGGCTTTTGGGGTCAGTATAGTTTTTTGATCAGTGTCAGAAAAGCTATGTTTGTCTTTCTGACAGGTATTTTGTCCTTATTGCTGTACTCAGTTACAGGGACTAGGAGGGTTGTCTGCTAACACCCCTTCTCTGCTGCTGCCTGACATAGCTCCAGTGTGATTTTTTTTGGGTGAAGCACATTTTAGTTTTGCGTTTTGTTTTTTTTTGCTGTTGTCTGGTTTCAGGCTTGGTTCCCTGCATGACTGATATGGGTGTCTGCCAACTCCCCCTCCTGCAGGTCACTGCTTAAGATTTGCTGTATATGTGCATAATATTTGATTTTGTGAGGCTTCACCCTGCATGTGCATGCTTAATATATTTTTTCATGAGGCAGGGCCACACGTGTGCAAAGCTGTGTGCACACAGATTTTGAAATAAACTTCTTCAGTTCTAAGCCAGTCAGGCTTTACTCACTGAATTATTATTGTTAGTCCTCTGGTTCCGGGGATAGATCCTGTACACATGAGGAGTGTGTTGGCTGGCTCCCCCCTCCTCACTTCTACTGCCCACTGTACACAATTAACCTGTGCTTCTGAAAAATATCCCCCCCACCGCGAGTCTGTGCCTTGTGTGTGCACAGCTGTGCATATGCATGTTTTTGTTTGTTGTTTTGTTAATTAAACCATTGCACTTAGTGTAGCAGGCCTGTCCCACTGAGTTGACTGTATGCCATCCGTCTGTTCCTTGCTCTGTTCCATGTTTGACTAAATATGTTGTCCTTTTCTTCTTCCTTCTTAGTAGCACTGTTTTTCTTTACTGCTACTTTTTTGTGGTGCATTAGAAATGTTGGTGTAGTACTGTAGTTACACAAGCACTACGTAAAGCATCACACACACAGGTACTACTTAGTAATTGTTTGTGTTTTACACAGTGACCACTAGTGACCTGATCCATCATGTCTTTAGTAATCTTGCAAACATGCTTGGGCCAGACTCAGCAAAGTATCTGCACTGCTGGCCCCAAATTGTGAGGGACAGGATAATAGACCCAGAAATGTACAGCACATCCAGGCAATTATTGTTAGTGTTGTCCCTGGGCTGCCAAAACCCCAAACAATCTATGTAGAACAAAGGAAGCATCTGGGATGGTAATAAATACAGTTAAGAGCAGTGGAGCATAAAGTTGCCAATACATTTGTTTGTGCTAAGGCTGGAGGATGCCAGTAGAGCCTTGGTGCTTTGACCAGAACCCGGTCTTTGTCAGGGTGCATGTTGGGAACGTACAAACACACTATGAATATACTACACTTAAAGAAATACACACCATAAATAAGTGAAGTCAAAATGAACGCTACTGAGATGCCCTTGTAACAAAATAATCCACAACTAACATACCCAAGGATGAAACACTGCATCAGGACTATAAAACAGTTCATACAGTGGTGGCAGACAGTACGCAATGCAGTCTCTTGCAAAATTAGTGCAAACTGCTACAGTATGCTACAAGGAGCAGCATAATTTCATGTCAATTAAGCCCCATAGTCATCCAATATTTTGTAGCATGTCATTTACTGCAAAGTACTGAACTGCATCTTATGTTGCTCCACTGTATATTATTGGTACATAATTCAATTCCAGAGAAGGTGGTGAGATAGACTACATAAACAATGACATACAGGTGTCTCTCTTTATTTGGCTGGCTCAAATATTGTTCTCCCCAAGCAAACCTTTTAGTTCTTGCAGTACTGGTAATAGTACTGCTGCTACTAATACCATTAGCAGTACTACTACTACAAGTGTCACCACCTGTTCCATCTATATGTTCACTGTCACATCCTGTTGTGCAGTAGTAAGGGGGGCATTAGAGCATACATGCTTTGTGCAGGAAGTAGCAGACACAACCATAAGTGTTCCCACTGCTACCACTATGGCTGCTACATCCACAATCAGTGTGCTTCCCACCACCATCAGTGCCATTCTTGCAGCAGCCACCCTTTCAGTTGTCACCACTACTGCAGTCACTGCTACCATTATTCCTATGCCCATGGCCAAAGCACCTTCTACCCCATGTCTGTGACCATGAACACCCTCTAGTGCTGATCCAATGCAATGCTTGATATCATTTTCAGAGTGCTGTGTGTGTATGTGTGGTGTGGTGGATCGAGTGTGCCACATGAAGCTTGTGTTGCATTAGTGACAGCTCTATGTTGGTGGTTGAAGTGTCATTGAGGTGTATATGGTATACCAAGTTCAATGGGTGATTAATGGTGTTGCTGAAGTGCTTTTTTAACGTTTCCTTAAATAAACACCTTTTCTGGCAGAATACCGAATAATGAATACCGAATACTTGGGACCCAAATACCGAATATTTAGCCGAATATTCGGGAAAAGGTATTCGCACAGCCCTAATTTTCAGTTCTTATTTCACATGTGCTTATTGTTGTAGTAGTCATTAAACCTTTCTATTGATATATACATTATCCATTAACTCCAACGATTGACAGAGTTACAGCTTGTTAAAGTTGCAATATTATCCTATGAGAATTGTAATGTTTTATTTTATATGCTTTTTTATATGGCCCCTAAATATCTTTTTGGGGTGTTATGTATTAGTGTTGTAGTGCTCATTAAGGCCTTTATTTTGATATATGGATTTTCCCTTAACTCAAAATATTGGCGGTGTTATGAGTTGTCAAAGTTGAAATGTGGGGGAAAAAAACGAAGTCCAAATTCTTTTTGCGTATGAAGGGATCTTTTTTTGTGAGGTTTTGTTGTTCATATAAAGAGAAAATTGCTTCATATGAAAAAAGAATATAAAAAAATCTAAGTCAAAATTATTTTTTCATATGATGGGATCTTTTTTGGGAGGTTGTGTCATTCATATGAAAAAGATTTCTTCATACAAAAAAAGAATGTGAAAAAAAGAATAGGTCCAAATTATTTTTTCATATGAAGGGAATCTTTTTCAGTATGGCCCTATTTTTTTTTCATATGGCCATATGAAAGAAAAATTTGGCTCACAAAATGTTTTTTTAAATTAGTTAAAAGCACATTTCTGGGTGATTTTTCCAAAAACTAACTGCAGAAGCCACCTAAATGGGCCTGATTAGCAAAATACATACACTGGCATCCCTGCAAGATATCATTTTTAAGGGTTTTCAAAAAAAAAAAAAAAAACAAGATGGTGACATGTGAAAAAATAATTTTTTCTCATGAAAAGAGATAACCCCCATATGAAACAGAATCTTTTTCCATATGGGACAAATTCTTTTTTCATATGAAACAGCTATCCAAAAGACTGTACCGAGCATGCACAGAACTGAAATTTCAAATCCTTATAACTCTGGAAAGGATTAATATTTTTCTGGAAGGAAAGGTATGCCTCTTTGCAGATGACACAAAGATCTGTAACAGAGTTGATACACAAGGCGGGGGTAGAAAGGATGAGAAGGGACTTGGCAAGGTTGGAGGAATGGTCAGACATATGGCAACTTAGATTCAAAGCAAAGAAGTGCAAAGTAATGCACCTGGGAAATAAAAATCCAGGAGAAGAGTACACAATCAGGGGAGGTACTAATGACAACAATAATGGAAAGGATCTGGGTGAAGTCATATCAGATGACCTAAAGGAGGGTAAGCAATGTGAGAAGTCTGTAAGGAGAGCCAGGGGATACTGGGATGCATAGGGAGGCATCACAAGCAGAAAGGGAAGTGGTTATCCCTCTATACAGACAGTTGGTGAAACCCATCTGGAGTACTGCGTGCAGTTTTGGAGACCTCATCTATGCAAGGACATAGACAGGATGGAAGCAGTCCAGAGGAGGGCAACTAAAATGGTGCAGGGTCTGCATCAGAAACCATATGAAGAGAGACTCAGAGAGCTTAATATGTATACCCTTGATGAAAGGAGGGACGGGGGGACATGATAGAAACTTTTAAGTACCTCAAGGGAATCAACAAAGTCCAGGAGGGTAGCATCTTTCAGAAAAAGAGATGTGTAAGAACAAGGGGGCACAATTTAAAGTTAGAGGGGGGACAGCTCAGGGGTAATGTGAGGAAATTCTTTTTCACGGAGAGAGTGGTGGACACATGGAACCACCTTCCTGGAAAGGTTGTGGGGTCTAAAACAGTGGGGGAATTCAAACATGCATGGGACAGACATAAGGCAATTATAGTGGGGGGTTGCAGGAAGTAGGCTGTTGGTTAACTAGAATCCGCAGTTTATCCAATAGGTAGGGAAATGGGCAGACTGGGTGGGCCAAGTGGTCCTTATCTGCCGTCAAAGTCTATGTTTCTATGTTTCTATGTTACTAAACCAGTGAAAGGTCCCACCCTGGCCCAATCACTTTGTACCCTAAATATTTCAGAGCAAAATTCCAAACCAAAGACAAAAAACCAACACCCTCCCACTGATTTTTTTTACTTTTTTCACTATCTGAATCTAGGAATCTAGACATCTGACCAGAATGAAACTTGGCAAGTCAACAGACATTGCCACCAAGACTGTGCATACAAACTTTTGTGCAAATCTGTTGCATAGTGGCAAAGCTATTAAAGTGAAAAACTAGGGGTTTAGCATTAAACAGCCTGCTCAACCCTGACTATAGTGGTGCTACTGCGCCACTATAATTTATTGTACACAGAAAATACCTGATGGTCTTGTGGGCCAACCTGGTTGAGCAATACCGGGCCATCTCCATTCTGTACCCTGACCAAGACCATGGAAAGACTGGCCTACAACCAGCTCCAAGCTTACATTGAAGCTCACTGTCTTCTAACTGTCACCCAGCATGGTTTCAGGAAGAAACATAGAAACATAGACTTTGACGGCAGAGAAGGACCGCTAGGCCTATCTAGTCTGCCCATTTCCCTACCTACAGGATAGGCCGCAGATCCTAGTTAACCAACAGCCTATATCTTCCTGCCCCCCACAAGAATTGCCTTATGTCTGTCCCATGCACTCTTGAATTCTTCCACAGTTTTAGACCCCACAACTTCCTCAGGAAGGCTGTTCCATGCATCCACTACCCTCTCTGTGAAATAATACTTCCTCACATTACCCTGAACCGCCCTCCTCTATCTTTAAATTGTGTCCCCTTGTTCTTGCAAGTCTCTTTTCTGAAAGATGCTACCTCTTGGACTTTGTTGATTCCTTGAGGTACTTGAAAGTTTCTATCATGTCCCCCCTCTCCCTTCTTTCCTCAAGGGTATACATATTAAGCTCCTTTAGTCTCTCCTCATACGGCTTCTCTTGCAGACCCTGCACCATTTTAGTTGCCCTCCTCTGGACTGCCTCTATCCTGTTTATGTCCTTGTGGAGATGGGGTCTCCAGAACTGGACACAGTATTCCAGATGGGGTCTCACCAACTGTCTGTACAGAGGGATAACAACTTCCTGTTTTCTGCTGATGCCTCCCTATACATCCCAGTATACTGCCCTCCCTACTGCCGTCTCACATTGCTTGCTAACCTTAAGGTCATCTGATATGATTACCCCAGGTCCCTTTCCTGTTTTGTTGTTGTTATTACCTCCCACCCATTGTGTATTCTTCCCTGGGTTCTTGTTTCCCAGGTGCATTATTTTGCACTTTTTGCATTGAATCCTAGCTGCCATATGTCTGACCATTCCTCCAACCTTGCCAAGTCCCTTTTCATCCTTTTCACGCCTCTGTGTATCAACCCTGTTGTAGATCTTTGTGTCATCTGCAAAAGGAATACTTTTCCTTCCAGTCCTCTGCAATGCCACTGATGAAGACATTAAAAGGACTGGACCAATACTGAACCCTGCGGTACCCCACTAGTAAACGCCTCTTTCTTCAGAGTGGACTCCATTTACAATTACCTTCTGTGTCCTGTTGTCCAACCAATGTTTTATTTAGGCTACCACCCTGGGACCCACTCCCAGGCTGGTTAATTTGACTAATAATCTTTGTGTGGGACTGTGTCAAATGCGTTGCTAAAGTCTAGGTAGGCCATGTCCACAGCCCCTCCTGGTCTACTACTTTGGTCACCCAGTCAAAGAAATCAATTAGATTCATCTGACATGACCTTCCCGCTGTGAACCCATGCTGCCTTGGATCCTGTGCTCACTGACCTCTAGGTACTCAACTATTCTTTCCTTCAGAAGTGACTCCATCACTTTCCCTACCACAGAGGCAGACTGACAGGTCTGTAGTTTTCTGCCTCTGTCTTGGTCCCACTTTTGTGAAGGGGAATCACATCCTCCTTCCTCCAGTCCTCGGGTATCACACCATCCTCCCATGATTTATTAAAAAGGGTAGCCAGTGGTTTCACTAGTTCCTTCCTTAATTCTTTTAGAATTCTGGGGTGAATTCCATCAGGATCCATTGCTTTGTCCACCTTCAGTTTTAGGAGTTCTTGCAGAACCCTTTCTTCTGTGAAAGGACTGGTATGGACATGGCCCTAGTACGGCTCACATGCTCAGTGCCCAGGAAGCTGGTCAAGCTCCTGGTGCAGCCTTCATCGACCTAACCAAGATATTTGACTTGGTCAACCACAAACTGCTCCTGCTTAAATTAAAGGGTCTGAGCCAGATAAAGTGTCTTGTACCTGGTTTAGTAACTACTTATGTGGTCTGAAGCAACTAGTCAAGTGGGGGGTTGTTACTCCTCCATGAGGGAGATCGCAGGTGGGGTCCCTCTGGGATCAGTCCTGGGACCTTTGTTGTTCTCACTGTTTATTAATGAAATTCCCTCTAACTGCAGTGGCTCCAAGTCTCTGCTGCATGCAGATTATGTCATGTTATGCAGGTGTCACTCAGACCCTGAGGCTATCAAAGCAGGGCTTAATGCTGACTTACATCTTCTGAAATCCTAGTTTAGGGTTAATGAACTCCTTCTAAATGCTAAGAAAATAAAGTCTATCCTCTTCGGCCCTTGTAGGCCCAAACTAGATCAAAGTGAACTCCTGAAAATCTGCATACACAAAGGTGACACCATCAAGACTTTTGCGTCAGTAACATATTTGGGAGTCTTACTGGATCAAGATCTCCTTTTCAAACTACATACTGACCAGTTGATTAAGATACTTAACAAAAAAATAGGACTTCTCTATGGGCTCAACTCCTACCTCGCTGATGAAGCAAGATTCTCCATAGCTAACAGTGTTTTGCTCCCTGTCCTTCTATATGGTGCCCCATCCTATCTTCCCTGAAAGAAACCAAGCTCTGTAAACTCAGGGCCCTGTACCACCATGTTACCCTCTTTGCAGCTAGTGCTAATAGGAGGGAACACCATTGCAAGGTTCTGTCCACTTTAGACTGGTCCCCTTTCAAAGAGAGAATCCACTACCCTGTTCTTTGCCTGAACATATCATTTTGCACTCCCCCACCTAATCTCTATTCTGGAGTTAAAACCCAGCAGAAGGAACCTCTGGCTCTCCTCCCAGATGCTCCTAATAGTCCCTAGAACCCTCTCAGCATTGGGCAGGAGATCCTATGTCTCAGTACAGTAGCTCCAAGACTATCAAGCAACATCCCGACTGATGTCCAGACCTGCTCCAATTTGAAGGTTTTTAAATCCTCCCTCAAGGACTTGTTTTTTGTAAGCTGCCAGTGCACATGTTTTTGCTGAGATCTTCTCTTGGTTCAACAACTGTTTATCTGGACCCTGCCTTGCCTAAAAAGTTTTACTGCTGTTGCAAACTTTTCATTATTATAATGCAATGTCATGTATTGTAATGGATTTGTAGACTTACTATTGCAAACTTGTGCTCCCCAGCACTGTATTGTTAAAATTAATGTCATGTATTGCAATGTAATGTATTATTGAAACATAGAATTGGACAGCAGATAAGGACCTCTTGGCCCACACAGTCTGATCATTTTTCTCTTTCTATGGTATCACTGCAGAACAATCGATCTCTGGCACTTTTTCCTTCCCCTCTTCCTTTCCACTAAGATTCATGTACACCTATCCCATGCATTCTTGAACCCCACCACCTCTGCTGGAAGGCTGTTCCAGGAATATACTACTCTTTCTGTTAAGAAGTACTTTCTCCTATCTCTCCTGAATCTACCCCTTCCAGCTTCATAGCATGTCCCCTTGTTCTTGAGCTCCTTTTTTTCTGAAAAATACTTTCCAAGTACCTTATTTATCTCCATGAGTTATTTAAAGGTCTCTATCATATCCCCCCTCCTGTCTTCCAGGGTGTACATATTGACATCCTTTAGTCTCTCCTCATAGGACTTTTAACGTAGAACCTGCACCATTTCAGTTGCCCTGCTATAGAATGTCACCACTCTGTCTATGCCCTTGTAGAGATGTGATCTCCAAAACTGGACACAGTGCTCAAGGAGAAGGGGGTGTCTTATCAGTGATCTATACAGAGGCAACATCACTTCCCTCTTTCTGCTGGTGATACCCCTCCCTATGCACCCCAGCATCACACTAGCCCTCCCAACTTCCTTGTCACACTGTCTGGTCACCTTTAGGTCATCCAAAATGATTACCCACATCTCTTTCCTGCTTGGTGGTTGTCAGTACCACTCAACACATTATATACTCTGCTTCTAGGTTTCTGTGCTATAAGTGCATCATTTTGCACTTGTTTTGCATTGAAACACAGCTACTATGCCCTTGACCATTCCTCAAGTTTTCTCAGGTCTCTGCTCATCTGTTTCACACACACACACACACACACACAGAGTGTCCACTCTAGTGCAGATTTTGGTGTCATACACAAAGAAGCAGACCTTCACTTCCAGCTCCTCTGCAATGTCACTTATAATGATACTAAGGAGGACAAGTCCCAGCACTGATCCCTGAGGCATCCTGCTGGTCACCCACCCTTCCTCAGAGTGAACTGTATTTAGAACTACCCTCTGCCACTCATCTCCTAACCAATTTCATACCCAGTTTATCATCTTTGGACCCACTCCTAAGCTACCCAATTTTCTTACCATTCTCCTTTGTGAAACAGTGTCAAAAGCCTTACTGAAATCAAGTTAAGTCATGTCATTTGCTCCACTCTGATCTAATTCCTTGGTTACCCAGTCAAAAAAATAATCAGTCAGATTTAGTTGACATGACCTCCTTCCCCGTGAATCCATGCTGCCTTGGATCTTGTAACCCACTGGATTCAAGATATTTCACAATCCTTTCCTTATCAGTGATGCCATTTAACTTTCCCACTGTCATCTAGGCAAAGGCCAGGTAGCATAGGAAAACCAAAAGCAGTTATAAAATTTGGAAGTAGCATTTTATTATTTTCAATAATAAAGAAACAAAATTGTGCATGATAGCTTTTATTCGGGCAGTTCAAACAAAACAAAGTCCTTCCTCTGAGGGTATCTCTAATTCTAAATTTCAATCTCTCTTTCTCTCTCTCTTTCCAACAAAAGATTGCTCCCTTTTTATAAGAAGTCTTTGCCTGGCAATTAATTTCTTCATTATGAGTTTATTAAGAAACATTCTGTTTCTCACAAAAATGTCAGTTTCTTCCTTGAGCAGACTTGCAAATGTTATCCAAGCTGGCCTCCTGCTGACAGTTTTGCAAACAAGTCTGAGAGGTCAAAACATCAAACTGCATCTCAAGGTTAACCCTCTGCTGAGTTTCAAATAGCTTTTTGCGATCATTTCAACAGTATAAATATATATATTTTCAAACCAGAGAACCCAGTTTCACATGAAGATCCACATATATGAGGAGTGGAGCAAGATGGCAGCCACAAGTGAGGCATGAGAGGAACATGGAGTGGGGAGCACACCAAACCCTTTCCTAAATGATCAACTTTTGCTGCAGTTCTAAATGCTATTTAACAACTGATTTTTCTAACTTAAAATAAGACTGGGAAATGCTGCACTCATCGAAACACTGAAGTAGGGAAAGTTGGAACTCAAATGTGCCAGTTGTTTGTCAAGGTGACTGAGTCTTTTGTGACTAAGGGAAGGGGAGAGGAGGGAGGATAAAAAAGAAGACTCTTGCAAGTAATGAAACCAAGAAGAACTAATTACAGGGGTATAAGTGATTGAACTGCAAATATGAAACAGACTAAGATCAGAAAGGTTAATGCTTTGCAACATGCTTTGTTGGCTTTTATTACAAGTTTACCTATTTAAACACTGCTAATATATTTTGCAACAAAGTTACACAGAACTAGTAATTGTTTTGAATAACCCAGAAGTAAAAGTGTTCTAGAATTTAAATACTCCTCAACTCTCTGACCTAATGTGCTTTTACAATGGAATGCAGGCAGCCCGCAGCCTATGATACAAACTGGGTTTTTTAAGAGATTAACGCTGCAGGAGCAAACGTATGGGAGATTATTGCAGTTTGTTGAATTGCTACTCGAGAAGTCTATGGGTACATGCTTGTTAGGATGCCAGTGGAGACATAATTTAAATTAAGAGTCTATTTGCATCGAGGCCAAGAAAGATTGTGAAATAAATAATTTATGGAGGTTTAAGAAGATGAATGGCAGCAGTGAGTGGAATATAAGTGAGAGGAGAGGGGAGAGGGCCAAAAAGTGACTATTTTGGTTGAAAGAATCTACAGATTGTTTTCAAAAGAATTTTGAGACAACAACTTGATTTTTTTTTCAGATTTAATAAACTTTATTAATTTTCAGCAAGTACAAAATGGACTGTTGTTATGACACTTCGAATATACAGATCAACAAAATGATGTCAGGTGAAAAAAAAAACAAGTAGAAATGCAACATGATGTTACAGGAGTCAATACACAACATATTAAGAAACATAATCCGGCACCATGACCCAGTATAATCCTAGAATAAACTAAGAAAACGTGCTTATCCCCCACCCCCATACACCTAACTATCTCCCAGTCTCCTTCCCCCCATCTCTGGAGGCTCAAACTGACCCATCTACAACCAGAACCTTAGCCAGTAGGGTTGAAGAAACAGAAATGAGAGTCCAGGTCCAGAGGGGATGAAGTACTCAAAACAGGGAGAAAAGTAAAGTAAAATATGGGAGCATTTCCTTAGTATTGACCTAAAGGCCTGCACCAATGTTCTCAAACATAATGGGATAGTACATCTTCAGGAGACCAGTCATTACCCGGCACTAATAGTCAACAGAGTATAAAGAGGTTCCCAAACCTGAATGTATCTCATCCTAGCATCTTGTAAATTTGCAATAATTTGCTCTGCTTGCAATGCGAAGAGTATCTCCCTATACCATTCCACACAGCTTGGGGTATTTTGCTCATACTAATGTCTGTTTTCTTAGCACATGCCAATATGAGGGCAATATGTGGTTTCTGATTGCCAATAAGGTTCCCAGCATTGTCCCCTAAGAGACAAATCTCAGGTGTGAATGCTTGGTTTTGCCCCAACAAGGGGCCAAGTGCTGTCTGATATTCTCCCAAAAGAGCACAACCTTCTCACAAGTCCAGAAAATATGAAATAAGGAGTCAGTGACCTTCTGACATCTAGTACATAGATCCGAATCCAGTTTCTCCATTCGATGCAATTTAAGTGGGGTGTGATACATATTGTGCAGAATATGGAACTACATAAAGTGGTACCAGTCAGAACAACTTGATTTATAAAACTGATTTACGAAAATAATTAAAGCTGCCCAAGTATAAGGAGAGCGAACTGTACTAAGACTCTTAAAATAAAATACCCTGTGTTATTTCTGACAAAAACATGGAAATACTGCATCAATATAAAAAAAATTAAAAAAATAAAAAATGCTCAGCACTACATATATCGCAGCTCTGTTAGATGGCAAACACCATGTGAGCAAGTATGTGAAAAGATCATTATAAGCACATGAAGTGCAATTGCTTTGCAAACTGATAATTAGTAAATGGCAGTTCTGTAAGGCAGTACACTAGAGGACTGCATGAACAAGTGCCATAATAACTTATTAAAGTACAAGCTGAAGTACAAGGAGAGTGAATTGTGTTAAAACTCTTAAAAAGCCTGGTTTACTTCTGACTTAAACCTGGAAACGTTACAACAAACTAAAATGCCCAGCACTACATATTACGCAGTTCTGTTAGAAGGCAAGCACCAAGTGAGCAAGTGTGTGAAAGATGATTGTAAGTGCATAAAGAGCAAGTGCTTTTTAAACTGATAATTAATATATGGCAGTTCTGTAAGACAGTATGTTAGGCAACTGCAGGAACAAGTGCCATAACTTACCAAAAGAAGGAAGGAAGGAGAAGGGGGAAAAGGGGGAAAAAGCAGGAATACAGCAGTATAAAAATGATCCCAGGCTAGCAATAAGTAACTTACACGAGCCTACATAAATCAGTCTTGCAAGTAGGAAAACATCTTAATTAAAGTGTGTAAGAACTGCCAGTTCTGGAAAAAGATTGAGTCATTAATTATCATATTTTTGAAAGCCTGTTAAAAGGCTGCATAATCAATAAGAAGTAAACAAGAGAATTAAAAGACTTTTTCAAAAGAATCCCAGAACAACAAAAGAAAACTGAAACAAACCAAACAACTTAGAGAAATTAAAATGAGTAACATAACTACATAAGGAGAAAATGAACAGAATAAGTGGAAAACTGAGAAAAAAGTATGTACAATGAATATGCAGGAGGAAACAATTACAAAAGCACACTACAGATTCCTGAGAGATTTGAATGTACATATCCACAATACTGCACTGACAGCAATTCATAAAGATAAAACTAAAATGAAGCAACATAATGCAGAGGTCCAAACAGAACAACTGCAATCTAAGGAAAAAGAAAATATAGAACAATATGACTATAAACAATTATTGATGGAATCAAGGAATGGCTTTGCTGGGATTAACTCCAAAACAGACAAAATAAGGGATGAAATAAGAGTTGTTAAAGATGAAATTAAGGACATGAATAACAACATGTCTGACTTAGAAAATAGACTTTCAGACATTGAATATTTATTGCCTCCCAGACAGAGCCTAAAATGTCTGAGCATACAAAGGACATTCAGGAAATAAAACAAAAGGTGGGAAATTTAGAATAGCGGTATAGAAACAATAATTTAAAATTTTTGAATATACCAGAAAGCATTGAAAACCAAAATATTCAAACGTTTGTTGATGAATGTTAAATGAGAGCCTTAAGCAAGAACTACAAAGATACAGAACTGAAATAGACAATGCTCACCAAACACCTGGACGAATCTCATATGCAGCACAGAAATTTCCCAGGGTGGTGCATGTGAGATTCCTGAGATTTCAGGACAGAGAAAAAGTAATGACATTTGCAAGGAAAATTGGTCTAGTAATCAATGGTAAACAAATACTGACATTTCCAGATCTGGGTCCAAATTTATATAAAAAAAGAAAAACCTTTAACCCTTTAAAGACGGCCCTATGGGAAAAGCATATTAAATTTCAACATTCATTTCCAAACTCACTGAGGATCTACTATCAAGGAAAATACAACAGTTTTGAAACAGCTGTGGAAGCAGAGGCCTTTTCAAAAGAAGTATTTGGAATTATAATAAAAAGGAACTTTCAAGAACAAAAAAAAAAACCACCAAAAAAGAAAGCAAATGAACCAAAGGGAATGGTCAAGATGATCATAACAGTAAAGATGGCCTAAAAGAGGGTGTACCCTCTAAGAAGACGAATTGGACTATAACAACACCTCAACAAGAAGAAGATAAAGAGAACTATGAGGAAAGATAACAGAATTTTACAAGTCAAGAAGAAGACAATTATAATATGAATGAGAAGGACTTCACCTAAAAAGAAGGAAGATGTAGAGAGTGTAGGAAGGATGAGCTAGCATGACGTCTGATGTGCTTTTTTCTTTTTTTCTTTTCCTTCCTACTTCCTTTCTAATTTCTAGTTTATTCTCCTTATCCTTGTCTTTCTGGGCTCTCTATGTGTACCAGATCTGTCACTACTCAAAACTGGAATACTTTATTAAAGAATGAACAGAAATGCTTAAGGTATTTTAAATGGGGTGGGCCCCCCAGCCTTCATGGGGCTGACACCATGTTTGTAAGAAAATAAGGTAAAAATGGGTATCGAAGAGTGTTGCAACCAGCAAGATTCTTCAGTGGAGCATTCAGAAATGAATGAGGGGTTCAGTCTGCAATAAAAATAAATGGTGTCATGTTATTATTAAGAAGAAGGGGGGATAATTTATCAATGCAGTGTGGAAAATTAAGAATTATAATGTATATATTTAAAGAGAAAAGTAATAAGGAGGTAAAAGTAATTTCATTACAACAAAATGTGATATTCTTTTGGATTAATGAACATGAGTGAACAGTTAAAAATGATGTCATGGAACATTAATGGGTTTAAGAATCCTACCAAAAGAAAGAAATTCCTGAATTATATAAAAACAAATAACATAGATATAGCTTCAGGAGACTTACCTGAATGAGAAGGAAGCAATAAAAACTGATAAAATGTGGGGATGTCAACATATTCATTCTATTTTTACATCTAAATCAAGATGTGTATCCATCCTGTTTGAAAAGAGGCTAAAAGTAAACATTAAAGATAAAACAATAGACATGGAAGGGAGATAAGTTATTACACAAATTGAAACTAAAGGTATTAAGATTACATTAGCATCTGTATGTATACCTAATGATAAAATTAAAAATACATGAGGGGAATTTTTCACAAAACATACAGAATTTGCTCAGCCATAATTGATAGGTGGCGATTATAATATGATTCTTAAGTCTCAGTTAGACAGTACAGCAAAAAGAAATAGGGAATATAATATTAAGGACACAACCTTTTTGGCTAACCGGATGGATGATCTCACACTAATAGACTTGTGGAGGTTGAAATATCCTACCAGTAGGGAATATTATTTTTTATCAAGTAGATATAGATATGAAACATATTCTAGAATGTATTTATTTATAGGCTCAATACAACTTTTTAAAGATGTCATTCAGGAAGAATACAAGCCTATTCATGTATCTGACCACTCACCACTGCAGCTGACACTTGCATCCAATGACACCACCATTCATCGATCATGGAGATTGGATCCTTTGTTATTAAAAGAGGAGGCCTATATTGATAAAGTAACAGAAGAAAAACAAACATATTTCTTAAACAATAAGGCTGAAGATACATCTATGAATAATGTATGAGATGCTTATAAAGCCTTTGTGAGAGGCATAAGTATATCTTATGCGATAAAAAGAAAAAAGAAGCAAAAAAATAAACTTGAACTAGAGAAAGAAATACTAGAAGCACAAAAACTGCATACTCAATCACAACTTAATATGCATTTAAAAAGGCTGAAAAAATGTAAACATGAATATAACCAAATATATAATGAAAAAATGGAAAGGTTAATGCTATTAACAAGAGCAAAAAACTATGCCCATATTGATAGAGGAGATAAATTATTGGCTTACATGGTACAAAAAGAAAAAATGGAATGAAATATAACAGAAATTAAAACAATGGAAGAAGTTAAAACAACAGAAAAAGATGTAAATACAAAATTTGTAAAATCTTACCAAAATTTTATATAGTTCACTATGTAAAATTTTGGGTACAAATCGATTTCTTAGTATTCCACAGTTAAAGGAACAACAACAAATGCTAGATGAAGAAATATACAGTACAATGAAAGGTGGAAAAGGCAATCCAATAATTAAAACCAGGGAAATCTCCAGGATTGAGGCTGCTGGGCACTGACTCCCAGTGTATGTACCTGACCTGGATGTCTGTAAGCAAATAAAGCAATTTTTATTTGACTCTAACGCTGTGGTCTGAAGTTTAAATTAAGGATTCATTACTCCTCTGGAGTGCTGGACTTTTTGTGTTTGTGGAAATCTCCAGGATTAGACAGGTTAGGGATCGATTTCTATAAAACTTTTAAAAAACGACCAAGCCCTAAGCTTGCAGAGCTGTTTAATGCCTTCCAAGGATCCCTCCCCTCTTCCTTTGATGAGGCTCTTATCATGGTCATACCCAAAAAGGGAAAAGGTAAAACACTTTTTTCATCATACCATCCAATTTCATTACTTAATAGAAATATAGACTTTGATGGCAGATAAGGACCACTTGGTCCACCTAGGCAGCCCATTTCCCCTACCTACTGGATAATCTACAGATCCTAGTCAACCAACAGCCTATTTCTTCCAACCCTCCATGAGAATTGCCTTATGTCTGTCCCAGACATACATATAATACAATATAATACTGACTATAAAATGTTTACAAAAATTTTGGCTACAAGGCTGGAAAAGGTCCTTTCAGACCTGATTGTGGATGAGCAGACGGGCTTTTCAAGGGAAGAAGGGGGCATTATAACATTAGAAATGCACTAAATATTCTGCATGCAGCAAGAGATCCAAATGCAATGTTGGTGTCCCTGGATGCAGAAAAAGCATTTGACAGGGTGGAGTAACATTATCTATTTGAGGTTTTGAAGGCAGCAAAAATACAGTATTTAAAAAAAAACAGAGAAAAAACTGGAGATAGTGATGCAATTAATAAAAGAATATGGTAAAGAATCTGGTTACTTAGTTAACTGGAAAAAATCCGAGGCCTTATTAATACAGTCAGATAAAAGAAAATGTAATATAGATAATTTCCCCACGACTGTAAAAAAAGATCAAATGACATATTTAGGCATTCACCTTACAAATAAATGGTACAAATTACTTGATATTAATTTAAATCTACTGATATGGGAAATTAAGGACATGCAAAACTGGGAGGATCTCTCACTTTGATTACTTGGTTGGACTCAGCTTATTAACATGAATATACTTCCCCAACTGTTATATATTTCAGGCAATACCATTGATGATGTCATCCGAAACATTTAAAGCTATTGAGCAAATAATCACCAGGTTCCTCTGGAAAAAAGGCAGGCCAAGATTTTAAAAAAATTAATATTGAACTACTCACAACTCGGACTGAAGTTACCTAATTTGCAGTACTATCACTGGGTTGTAGCCATAGAACCTTTAAAAGAAACGGTTCCAATCAATTCTGCCATGGGCTTATTTTGAATATCAAAACCCATCACTGCAAGGTATTATGCATTTAGTTTCTAAAAACCTTAAAAACAAAGATCTAAAAAATATAGAGAATGTGTTTACTAAAAACACTGTCAACATTTGGAATAATATTATGCAAATAAGGGGTGATAAAAATAAAATGTCTAAATGCTCCCCATTATTCCAAAATAATTTTCACCCCATTTTCAGTACTTCTGCTACCAAGAAATGGCTAGACTATAATAATACAATAGCAGATTTATATAATAATCAAACACTAAAATAATTTCAAGAGCCACATGATCAGTATGGTATATACAGAAATATATTTTTCAGTTATTTGCAAATATGATCTACCATATTAGAATTACAATGAAAAGGCAAAGTAATGTTGGATGCTGAAATTATGGAATTGCTGGAAACAGCACAAAATAGAAAAAAACTGATATCCAAACTCTATTCAACTATTATTAGTAAGGGAAAAAAAAACATGACACAGTACTTGAAGCAAAAGTGGGAGGAAGATTTAAAAATGAATACTTCTACACAGAAATGGGATGAAACATAGAAACATAGACTTTGATGGCAAATAAGGACCACTTGGCCCATCCAGCTTGCTCATTTTCTACCTAATGGATAAGCTGCAGATCCTAGTTAACCAGCAGCCTACTTCTTCCTAACCCACACCAGAATTGCTGTATGTCTGTCCCATGCATTCTTGAATTCCTCCACTGTTTTTGACCCCATGACCTCCTCAGGAAGGCCATTCCATGTGTCCACCACCCTATCTATGAAAAAATGCTTCCTCACATTGCCCCTGAGCCATCCCCCATCTTCAAATTGTGCCCCCTTGTTCTTCCACATCTGTTTTTCTGAAAGATGCTACCTTCTTGGACTTTATTGATTCCCTTGAGGTACTTAAATATTTCTATCATGTCCCTCCTCTCCCTCCTTTCCTCAAGGGTATGCATATTAAGCTCCTTTCGTATCTCTTTGTATGGCTTCTGTTGAAGACCCTAAATCATTTTAGTTGCCCTCCTCTGGACTGTCTCCGTCCTGTCTATGTCCTTGCAGAGACTGGGGTCTCCAGAACTGCACGCAGTACTCCAGATGGGGTCTCAAGTGGGGGAATTCAAGAATGTATGGGACACACATAAGGCAATTCTTGTGGGGGTTAGGAAGAAATAGGCTGTTGGTTAACTAGGATCTGCAGCTTAATCAATAGGTAGGGAAATGGTCAGACTAGGTGGGCCAAGTGGCCCTTATTTGCCATCAAAGTCTATGTTTTTATGTTTATGTATGCTTCTTGTTTTCTACTGGTAATGCCTCTCCCTATGCATCCCAGTATCCCTCCAGCCCTCCTTACTGCCTTCTCACACTGCTTGTTTACCTTTAGGTCTTCTAGTATGAGTACCCCCAGGTCCCTTTCCATTTTTATTGTTGTTAGTACCCCCGCCCCCATTGTGCACTCTTCCCTTGGGTTTTTGTTTCCCAGGTGCATTGCTTTGCACTTCTATGCATTGAATTTAAGCTGCCATACTTTTGACCTTTCCTCCAACCTTGCCAAGTCCCTTCTAATCCTTTCCACCCCCCCTTGTGTATCAACCCTGTTGCAGATCTTTGTGTCATCTGCAAAGAGGCATGCTTTTCCTTCCAGTCCCTCTGCAATGTCACTTACAAAGACATTTAAAAGGACCAGTCTCAGTAGTGCACCCTGCGGTACCCCACTAGTAACCCCCATTTCTTTTGAGTGGACGCCATTTACTATTACCCTCTGTATCCTGTTGTCCAGCCAATTTTTTACCTAGGCTACCACCCTGGGACCCACTCCCAGGCTGGCTAACTTGATTATTAATCTTTTGTATGGGACTGTGTTAAATGCCTTGCTAAAGTCTAGGTAGGCCAGATACACAGTCCTTCCCTGGTCTACTACTTTGATCACTCAGTCAAAGAAATCTATTAGATCAGTCTGACATGACCTTCCCACTGTGTATCCATGCTGCCTTGGGTCCTGTGCCCTGCTAGCTTCTAGGTACTCAACAATTCTTTCTTTCAGAAGGGATTCTATCATTTTCTCTACCACTGAGGTCAAACTAACAGGTCTGTAGTTTCCTGCCTCTGCTTTCCTCCCACTTTTGTGAAGGGGAATCACATCTGCCCTCCTCCAGTCCTCGGGTTCCACACCATCCTCCCATGATTTGTTAAAAAGGATAGTCAGTGGTGTCACTAGTTCTCTCCTTAGTACTTTTAGAATTCTGGGTGAATCCTGTCAGGTCCCATTGCTTTGTCCACCTTCAGTTTCAGGAGTTCTTTCAGAACCCTTTCTTCTGTGAATGGACTGGTATCCCCCCCCCCATCCAGAGTGCTTCTATTGACTGGATTACATACTTCCCCCTCCTCTTCTTTTGTGACTACTGAGCAGAAGTATTCATTCAGTATCTCTGCTTTTTCACTGTCCCTCTGTGCCTACCCACCCTCCCATTTATTAAGCCTCACTATCCCTCCCTTGGTCTTTCTTCACTCTCTAATGTACTTACAAAAGGTTTTATTACTTGGTTTCTAGAGGTGGAAGAAGGCATGAGCCCATCAAGACCACCTTCCCCGCACCTGACATGGAGCCTTTGCGAAAGAGTCCATGACTCAAAGGGTTGTAATTCCTATTGCATAAATAAATAAATAAATTATATTAATTCCTGGTGATAAATAGATTTTTTTTATTTTATTTTTAGTCTTTTGGTAACCGGTTAAGGCCCACTAGGCACAAGTGCCTGTTTTCAGGGGTGACCTGGGAGAACTGGGCTGTTAAGTGACTTGTTCAGAGTCACACAGTATGCAAGAGGAGTTTGTGAGAATCAAACTCAGGTCTGGTCTGCTGGATGTATCAAGCCCGTTCACACCTCGTTCCTCTAATCTCTAGGCTATACCGCCAGCCCGATAGTTATCTAATGCATGTTGAAGGACTCAAATGATTTCATGTCAACCAAATAAGAAGGCAATGAATTCCATATCCTGCACACTCTAACAGTAAAAAAAAATTCCTCTTTTATTAGTTTTATCCCCCTTCTTAACTGGGTTGGCTATCTTTTTCTTGGCTTGGGCCTTTGCTATTCTGACTGCCTTCCCCGCTTCTTTCTGCTTTAACTGGTACAGTTCTCTGTCCTGCTCCTTCTGTGTTTCCTTATACTTCCTGAATGCTATCTTTTTTTCCCTAACCTTCCCCGCCACCTCTTTTGAGAACCATACTGTTTTTTTGCCTTCATTTTGATTTATTTGCTTCACACAAAGGCTAGTTGCCTCTGTGATGGCAGTTTTGATGTTTTCCCATTGTTCCTCTACCCCTCCTTCTTGGCTGTTTGCAAGTGCTTTTCTGAGGCACTCTTCCATTTTGTCAAAGTCAGCCCTCCTAAAGTCCAGTACCTTCACATTTGTATACTTTGACTCTACGGCTGTGTTTATCGTGAACCACCCTGTTTGGTGGTCACTTGTCCCCAGATGGCTACCCACTTCTAAATCTGAGATCCTTTCTCTGTCCCCATTTGAGAGTACCAGGTCTAAGATTGTTCCCTCCTGAGTGGGTTCCAACACTAGCTGTCTGAGGCATGCCCCCTGTAAGGCATCAAGAATGACCCTGCTCTTGGATGTGGCTGCAGTAAAGGTGCTCCAGTTAACATCTGGCATATTCAGGTCCCCCATCAACAATATCTCTCCTTTGTCTTCCATTCTAAGGATTTCTTCTATCATTTCCTTGTTCTTTACCCCCTCCTGAGATGGGGGCTGTAAACAACCCCTGTGTGAATTGTGGTGCCATTTCCTGTCTCCAGGGTGACCCACAGTGCCTCTTCCCCTCCATGTTTACCCTTTAGTTCTGTTGTTTTGATTCCTTCCCTTATGTAGAGAGCTACTCCTCCTCCTCTTTTACCCTCCCTGTCCCTCCTGTAGATTGTGTACCCTGGTATGTTGACATCCCAGTTATGGTTCTCTGTGTACCATGTTTCTGTGACTGCCATGATATCCAGGCTTACCTCTTCCATCAAGGTCACTAGTTCAGGGAGCTTGTTACCCAGACTACCGACATTGGTACTCATTATCCTCCATTTTTTGATGGCCTTACCCCTTTTAGTCAGCACCCCTGTTCTTACAGCCTTTGCCTTTTTCTCCATTTACCCCAGCCTTTCTCCCTGTTGATTTCTCTATTTTGGTGTTTATCTCACTAACTACCCTGTTTTGTGTGGGGAGGGGCTGGGATTTTCCCCCCTTGGCTAGTTTAAATGCTTGCCAATGAAGCATTTAAACCTATCACATAGGATTCTGGTTACCCTCCTGGACAGATGCAGACCATCACGCCAGTATAGGCCTGTATCCCTCCAGGTGGATCCTCAGTTCCCAATGAAGCCAAAACCCTCAGCTCTGCACCAGTTTTTCCACCACTGAGTGAATTTCATGGTGCAGAGTACCCTAGCCTCACCCATGCCATAGACTGGCAGCACCTCTGAGAAGGTTACCATTTGTGCTACTTGTCTAAGACCCTTCCCCAACTCCACAAACTCCCCCTGCACTGCTGTGATTCCATTCCCAGCCAGGTCATTTGTCCCTAGACAGACAATGATGTCCAGCTCCCTCCCCCATGCAGCTGCTCCCATGATTCTGAGGATTCGCTCCCTGTCCCTCCAAGCCATGGCACCGGGCAGGCACCTTACCTCACTCTCCCCTCCCTTTGTCAGTTCTACCCCATAATAATTCAGTTCCACACCAGGAGTCATTTCCTTCCCCTGTGGGGTCCCGTGCCACCCTCCTGTGGGTCTCCTTTGTGAAAGTTCCCAGCATCCTCCTTGGTCTCCACTGTGGGTACCTCCATAGAGGAACCATGCTCTGTCAGAACGGCATATGAATTATGGAGAGGTACAACTGGAGGGATGCACCTCTGTTTCACCGCCCTCAGCCTCTCTGAGCCCACCATGGTCCAACTGCTCCTCTTTCTTGGCAGCCTCTGAGGCAGCGGCCCTGATGGTACCTGGATGGGAGAGGAGGTCCCCCAAATCCTGCCCAACTCAGCCTAGAGACAAGCAACCTCCTCCTTCAGCCCAGAGAAGTGCCTGCAGATGGGACAACACAGCATCCTCCAGAATGTCTCCTATAAGACTTCCACTCCACTGCCACTGCATTGTACTACTCCCATCATCTCTTATTAGTGGCCCCTTGAGTGTTGTTTTGTATGCCTACTCTTTCCAATCTCTGTTTTCTTTTTGTTTGTTTGTTTTTTTTCTCTCCCTACTTTCCTACTGCCTCTGTGCCCTTACAGCTCCTGCCCTTCCTGTTCTGGGACAGGAGGTTCCTGTATTCCTCAGTAGTCTCCTTCTTACTTGCTCAGAGACATACCTCCAGTAGCTAACCCTGTTTTATCCTTCTCTTTCTCCTTTTCTTTCTCTCCCTGTCTTTCTCTCCTTCTGTAGTGACTTACAGCTTCTCTCTCATCCTGTTGTATGTGCCTTTGTAGACCTAGTTGCTATCTATACCCTTTGTAATTCTGAGTATTTACCAGCTAGGCTATTGCTTGTGCTGTGCTGCTTAACTGTTCCTGTGTCTTTAAGTAGGTGTGGCCTGGCCATCCACCATAAAGGTAGAGCACCCGGGGTGGTTGGGGAATGGGGTGGGTGGGGGTTATTCCTTTGGTACTTGGTGTCTACAAAAAACAATCAATAATCTGGCAAAAAAAACTTTATTCTGTAACACAGCTCTAGTTTAAGGTAGCCGGTAGCTGCTCTCCCTCTCTCTGCTTCTACTGAGATTTGTACATCATGGAATAAAGGTTTAAATAGCAGAATGAATCAAATACTGTTCTATACTGTTCATAGAATATATTTTTCTCCATATTTACTAAATAAATTTAAACTAATATCTCGCCATACTGCAATAGAGGATGTGGCGAGATAGCCAATGCTACCCATGTGATAGTACTGTGTCCTTTTATTAAAGTATTCTGGATGGAAATTATCAAAATATTAAATAAACACTTAGGATTAAAGCTGGTTCATGAACCAGAACTATGTCTCTTCCACATTTCAGCTTATTTATTTATTTTATTTATTTATGAGGTCTAGGATTATAATACCTTTGAGCCAGGGCACTTTTACAAAGGTTCCACATCAGGTTACAATTCAAAACATAAGACGTGTAAGTCAGATTACAAATTCAATACATAGGACAAGGTTACAAAAGTGTAAGCTAAACAGAATTATGAAGCATCTGAGAAACAAGACAAGTTTTGGAGGCTAGGTTACAAGGAGATAGCAAATGCGGTGCAGAGAGGATAGAGGACAAGAGAGAGGAAGAGTAGAGGGGGCGGAGAGCTATAGAGGAGGAGCACAGCCAGAGGCATTGTTGTAGACATAACATGGGGAAGTGCGTACTAAGGGGTAATCAAGTGCTAATAGGAGAGTGAACTACATAAGGTTAGGGAAATATTCATGGGGTCAGCTAGTGGAGGAAGTCACAGGAGCTAGAGGCAGTGAGAGAGAGGTGGAGCCTTGATTTAAATGCACCAAGGGTAGGAGTGGAGGAGATGTAACTGTTTAGACCATTTAGCCAGCTGGATGCCCTGTAGGCAAAAGATCTTTGACCTTGTGAGGTTGGAAAATGTGGAACCTGCAGGAGCTGTGATTCAGACACACTGGTTGAGCTGGGGTTATTGCTAGGGTGCAGGAGTGCACACACTCCAGGGGGCGCAAGGCCCATAGTTATTTTCTTTACCATGGTGCAGGTTAGGTACTTTATCCGATTGGTGAGTTGCAGCAATCCAGTTTGTGCATAGAGGTCGCATGTATGTGTGAGGTGGTGGGATCCAGTAAGAAGTCGGCAGGCCTTATTGAGGGAGGTGGATATGCGTCTAAGACCGGTAGCGGGGGCAGAGCCATAGATGATAAGCTCACAGTCAATATTGGGGACAACAGAGCTCTGAACAGCGACAGTCAAGGCTTCTGGGGTAAGATGTTGCCTATGCTGGAAGAGAAGGCCAAGGCAAGCATTTGCTGCTTTGGCTCCAGAGTCAATGTGGGCACTGTAAGTTAGATGAGGGTCTAGAGTGATTCCAAGATACTTAAAGGCTTGAACATGTTCCAGGGTGACTCCATGAATGGTTTTGATGGATAGGGGATGCAGCTTATGCTTGTTATGAGAGCTGCTGGACATCATAGACTTTGTTTTCTTATTACTGAGGACCAGATTGTGATTTGAGAACCAATTTTCAACAGTTGTGAAGCCAAGCTGAAGGTTGTCTTGTAGAGGCTTAGGATCCTTGTGGGAGGCAAGAATTACAGCATCATCTGCATAGAGGATGATTGTTTCAGAGCAAGAATTTGGAAGGGAGTTCAGCAACAAGCTGAATAGTAGGGGCCCAGAATGGATCCCTGGGGTACACCTGAGCAAACACAATATCTTCAAAGTATATCCCTAATAAAATAAAGCAGCTAGTAGTTTTGGCATTCATCAATGGTAAGAGATGTATTACGTGTGTGTGGAAGGATCCAGAGATACAATACATCCAGATCTGGAAAAAACTGCTTTTGGAAACTATGAGATTAGAAAAAAGACTATTATTATACTAAGAATCAAGTACAGAAATATTGGCAAAAATGGGACCCAATACAAACAGCAATTGTCGAAGGAATTATTACAGAGGAGCTTGGTGAAATTAATAAGAATAAGACATGAAGAGGTATTAAAATAATATTTTGATATCCAGAATCAAATGTTCCAGATTACTGAATACAAGGGATTAAGAAAACTTAATATGTTTTTGTTGTAATGGATATATATTTATCACTACTTAGCAGTGAGATGTATAATATCTAGTAGTTAAATATGTGCTGGAATGAACTGAAAGGATTCATTGCACACTGCATATTTTATGTTTGATAAGATTTGCATGTAAATGTTTGTTTTTTAAATGCAAAATAAAAATAGAATTCTGAAAAAAAAGATCCACATATATTTTTATAACCACAGATAAGCAATGGGGAACAAAAGATAGAAACAGTAAGTGAAGGCAGGGAGACAGTGGGGAAAAGAAGAATCGTGTGACTGTCGGAGTAATCAGCTCCTGAGTCTCACAGGAAAATTAGATTGCACAATGAGACAAACAAGAAGCAGAAAAGGAGAGGATAGAACAGATGCTTGCTTTTAACACTTCCTGCATAACAAAGGGGGCAGTGTCTTACTCAACTCTGTCACACCCACCATTGATGTGAGGCTGACTGTCAGTGTGACTCAATTGGTAGCACATCTGCCTCTGGGCCAGAAGGTTGTGGTTTATAATCCCACACTGATATTGGGCTCATACCTCAATGCTGGCACCAGATTGCAGTACTAGGGGGGTGCTGTACTGTTGGGGTGTGCCATCCTTTAGATGAGACATTAAACCAAGGTCCCTTCTACCCATCTCTGATGCTGCCCTGATGGGTGTTTAGGTGGAAGTAAAAGAACCCAAGGAATTTCTTACAAAAGTAGGGGACTTTCCCTGGTGACCTGGGCATAACTCTGGTATTGTTTGCATCAATCCTACCTGTACCAGCTTGTTTGTATCTATGTCTTAAGTTACTGTTATACTGTATTATACTGTTATACTGTGTATTTTCGTTTGTCTTACTGTGACAAGGTACCTTTGTAAATGAGCCTATGGCTCAAAGGTTTTCCAAACTGCTGTCTAAATAAATAAATAAATAAAATAAATATTTCCCTTCCCATAAAAAAATAGGTTCATGTTATTGTCCATTAAATGACTGCCACTACACATTCAGTCATTTCACTACCAGTCTAGCGCTGCTTGTAAAGTGCTTTGGGATACAATGTGTGTGAAAAGCACTATATAAATACTGATTCTTCTTCTTCTGACTGGCCTATAATTGTCAGTACCCTCCCTGCTACCACTTTTGCAAAGTGGGATTACATCTGCTCTCCTCCAGTTCACCAGAACCCCTCCTGTTAACTGTTGGTTGTAACTGTCAGAAGTGCAGCCAGCACCTCTTTGAGCTCCCTCAATACCCTTGATGCACCCCATTTGGCCTCAGTGCTTTGTCCAGCTTCAGATTACCAAGTCCCTTCAGGACTCTCTGCTTTGAAAAAGGGCTAGTGTC